>OX451735.1:108082067-109378117 GCA_948472305.1 Vicia faba
ACAGGCATTTTAGTCTCCCGACAAACAAATTAAATATAATTAACCGGAATATTATTCGTTTTCTCCTTATTAACGATAATTTATTACACCAATAAATAAAATTTACACCAGCATTTATGTTTTATCCTTGCTAACGATAATATTTTACCCCGATTAATAAAAAATAAAAAGAACTCCTTCAAAAATACGCAAAAAGAGGTGCAACACAAGGACTTCCCAGGAGGTCACCCATCCTAGTACTACTCTCGCCCAAGCACGCTTAACTACGGAGTTCTGATGGGATCCGGTGCATTAGTGCTGGTATGATCGCACCTGATATGTAATGCTCTTTAATTGTATATATATTCGGGTCTTTCCTTATTACCGGCATTTTAGTCTCCCGACAAACAAATTAAATATAATTAACCCGAAATTATTCGTTTTCTCCTATTAACGATAATTTATTACACCAATAAATAAAATTTACACCAGCATTTATGTTTTATCCTTGATAACGATAATATTTTACCCCGATTAATAAAAAATAAAAAGAACTCCTTCAAAAATACGCAAAAAGAGGTGCAACACAAGGACTTCCCAGGAGGTCAACCATCCTAGTACTACTCTCGCCCAAGCACGCTTAACTGCGGAGTTCTGATGGGATCCGGTGCATTAGTGCTGGTATGATCGCACCTGATATGTAATGCTCTTTAATTGTATACATATTCGGGTCTTCCTTATTACCGGCATTTTAGTCTCCCGACAAACAAATTAAATATAATTAACCCGAATATTATTCGTTTTCTCCTTATTAACGATAATTTATTACACCAATAAATAAAATTTACACCAGCATTTATGTTTTATCCTTGCTAACGATAATATTTTACCCCGATTAATAAAAAATAAAAATAAACTCCTTCAAAAATACTCAAAAAGAGGTGCAACACAAGGACTTCCCAGGAAGTCACCGATCCTAGTACTACTCTCGCACTAAGCACGCTTAACTGCGGAGTTCTGATGGGATCCGGTGCATTAGTTCTGGTATGATCGCACCTGATATGTAATGCTCTTTAATTGTATATATATTCGGGTATTTCCTTATTACCGGCATTTTAGTCTCCCGACAAACAAATTAAATATAATTAACCCGAATATTATTCGTTTTCTCCTTATTAACGATAATTTATTACACCAATAAATAAAATTTACACCAGCATTTATGTTTTATCATTGCTAACGATAATATTTTAATCCGATTAATAAAAAATAAAAAGAACTCCTTCAAAAATACGCAAAAAGAGTTGCAACACAAGGACTTCCCAGGAGGTCACCCATCCTAGTACTACTCTCGCCCAAGCACGCTTAACTGCGGAGTTCTGATGGGATCCGGTGCATTAGTGCTGGTATGATCGCACCTGATATGTAATGCTCTTTAATTGTATACATATTCGGGTATTTCCTTATTACCGGCATTTTAGTCTCCCGACAAACAAATTAAATATAATTAACCCGAATATTATTCGTTTTTCTCCTTATTAACGATAATTTATTACACCAATAAATAAAATTTACACCAGCATTTATGTTTTATCCTTGCTAACGATAATATTTTACCCCGATTAATAAAAAATAAAAAGAACTCCTTCAAAAATACGCAAAAGAGGTGCAACACAAGGACTTTCCAGGAGGTCACCCATCCTAGTACTACTCTCGCCCAAGCACGCTTAACTGCGGAGTTCTGATGGGATCCGGTGCATTAGTGCTGGTATGATCGCACCTGATATGTAATGCTCTTTAATTTTATACATATTCGAGTATTTCCTTATTACCGGCATTTTAGTCTCCCGACAAACAAATTAAATATAATTAACCCGAATATTATTCGTTTTCTCCTTATTAACGATAATTTATTACACCAATAAATAAAATTTACACCAGCATTTATGTTTATCCTTGCTAACGATAATATTTTACCCCGATTAATAAAAAATAAAAAGAACTCCTTCAAAAATACGCAAAAAGAGTTGCAACACAAGGACTTCCCAGGAGGTCACCCATCCTAGTACTACTCTCTCCCAAGCACGCTTAACTGCGGAGTTCTGATGGAATCCGGTGCATTAGTGCTGTATGATCGCACCTGATATGTAATGCTCTTTAATTGTATACATATTAGGGTCTTTCATTATTACCGGCATTTTAGTCTCCCGACAAACAAATTAAATATAATTAACCCGAATTTTATTCGTTTTCTCCTTATTAACGATAATTTATTACACCAATAAATAAAATTTACACCAGCATTTATGTTTTATCATTGCTAACAATAATATTTTACCCCGATTAATAAAAAATAAAAAGAACTCCTTCAAAAATACGCAAAAAGAGGTGCAACACAAGGACTTCCCAGGAGGTCTCCCATCCTAGTACTACTCTCGCCCAAGCACGCTTAACTGCGGAGTTCTGATGGGATCGGGTGCATTAGTGCTGGTATGATCGCACCTGATATGTAATGCTCTTTAATTGTATACATATTCGGGTATTTCCTTATTACAAGCATTTTAGTCTCCCGACAAACAAATTAAATATAATTAACCCGAATATTATTCGTTTTCTCCTTATTAACGTTAATTTATTACACCAATAAATAAAATTTACACCAGCATTTATGTTTTATCCTTGCTAACGATAATATTTTACCCCGATTAATAAAAAATAAAAAGAACTCCTTCAAAAATACGCAAAAAGAGGTGCAACACAAGGACTTCCCAGGAGGTCACCCATCCTAGTACTACTCTCGCCCAAGCACGCTTAACTGTGGAGTTCTGATGGGATCCAGTGCATTAGTGCTGGTATGATCGCACCTGATATGTAATGCTCTTTAATTGTATACATATTCGAGTATTTCCTTATTACCGGCATTTTAGTCTCCCGACAAACAATTAAATATAATTAACCCGAATATTATTCGTTTTCTCCTTATTAACGATAATTTATTACACCAATAAATAAAATTTACACCAGCATTTATGTTTTATCATTGCTAACGATAATATTTTAATCCGATTAATAAAAAATAAAAAGAACTCCTTCAAAAATACGCAAAAAGAGGTGCAACACAAGGACTTCCCAGGAGGTCACCCATCCTAGTACTACTCTCGCCCAAGCACGCTTAACTGCGGAGTTCTGATGGGATCCGATGCATTAGTGCTGGTATGATCGCACCTGATATGTAATGCTCTTTAATTGTATACATATTCGAGTATTTCCTTATTACCGGCATTTTAGTCTCCCGACAAACAAATTAAATATAATTAACCCGAATATTATTCGTTTTCTCCTTATTAACGATAATTTATTACACCAATAAATAAAATTTACACCAGCATTTATGTTTTATCCTTGCTAACGATAATATTTTACCCCGATTAATAAAAAATAAAAAGAACTCCTTCAAAAATACGCAAAAGAGGTGCAACACAAGGACTTCCCAGGAGGTCACCCATCCTAGTACTACTCTCGCCCAAGCACGCTTAACTGCGGAGTTCTGATGGGATCCGGTGCATTAGTGCTGGTATGATCGCACCTGATATGTAATGCTCTTTAATTTTATACATATTCGGGTATTTCCTTATTACCGGCATTTTAGTCTCCCGACAAACAAATTAAATATAATTAACCCGAATATTATTCGTTTTCTCCTTATTAACGATAATTTATTACACCAATAAATAAAATTTACACCAGCATTTATGTTTTATCCTTGCTAACGATAATATTTTACCCCGATTAATAAAAAATAAAAAGAACTCCTTCAAAAATACGCAAAAAGAGTTGCAACACAAGAACTTCCCAGGAGGTCACCCATCCTAGTACTACTCTCGCCCAAGCACGCTTAACTGCGGAGTTCTGATGGAATCCGGTGCATTAGTGTTGGTATGATCGCACCTGATATGTAATGCTCTTTAATTGTATACATATTAGGGTCTTTCATTATTACTGGCATTTTAGTCTCCCGACAAACAAATTAAATATAATTAACCCGAATTTTATTCGTTTTCTCCTTATTAACGATAATTTATTACACCAATAAATAAAATTTACACCAGCATTTATGTTTTATCCTTGCTAACGATAATATTTTACCCCGATTAATAAAAAATAAAAAGAACTCCTTCAAAAATACGCAAAAAGAGGTGCAACACAAGGACTTCCCAGGAGGTCACCCATCCTAGTACTACTCTCGCCCAAGCACGCTTAACTGCGGAGTTCTGATGGGATCGGGTGCATTAGTGCTGGTATGATCGCACCTGATATGTAATGCTCTTTAATTGTATACATATTCGGGTATTTCCTTATTACCGGCATTTTAGTCTCCCGACAAACAAATTAAATATAATTAACCCGAATATTATTCGTTTTCTCCTTATTAACGATAATTTATTACACCAATAAATAAAATTTATACCAGCATTTATGTTTTATCCTTGCTAACGATAATATTTTACCCCGATTAATAAAAAATAAAAAGAACTCCTTCAAAAATACGCAAAAAGAGGTGCAACACAAGGACTTCCCAGGAGGTCACCCATCCTAGTACTACTCTCGCCCAAGCACGCTTAACTGCGGAGTTCTGATGGGATCCGGTGCATTAGTGCTGGTATGATCGCACCTGATATGTAATGCTCTTTAATTGTATACATATTCGGGTCTTTCCTTGTTACCGGCATTTTAGTCTCCCGACAAACAAATTAAATATAATTAACCCAAAATTATTCGTTTTCTCCTTATTAACGATAATTTATTACACCAATAAATAAAATTTACACCAGCATTTATGTTTTATCCTTGCTAACGATAATATTTTACCCCGATTAATAAAAAATAAAAAGAACTCCTTCAAAAATACGCAAAAAGAGGTGCAACACAAGGACTTCCCAGGAGGTCACCCATCCTAGTACTACTCTCGCCGAAGCACGCTTAACTGCGGAGTTCTGATGGGATCTGGTGCATTAGTGCTGGTATGATCGCACCTGATATGTAATGTTCTTTAATTGTATACATATTCGGGTATTTCCTTATTACAGGCATTTTAGTCTCCCGACAAACAAATTAAATATAATTAACCCGAATATTATTCGTTTTCTCCTTATTAACGATAATTTATTACACCAATAAATAAAATTTACACCAGCATTTATGTTTTATCCTTGCTAACGATAATATTTTACCCCGATTAATAAAAAATAAAAAGAACTCCTTCAAAAATACGCAAAAAGAGGTGCAACACAAGGACTTCCCAGGAGGTCACCCATCCTAGTACTACTCTCGCCCAAGCACGCTTAACTACGGAGTTCTGATGGGATCCGGTGCATTAGTGCTGGTATGATCGCACCTGATATGTAATGCTCTTTAATTGTATATATATTCGGGTCTTTCCTTATTACCGGCATTTTAGTCTCCCGACAAACAAATTAAATATAATTAACCCGAAATTATTCGTTTTCTCCTTATTAACGATAATTTATTACACCAATAAATAAAATTTACACCAGCATTTATGTTTTATCCTTGATAACGATAATATTTTACCCCGATTAATAAAAAATAAAAAGAACTCCTTCAAAAATACGCAAAAAGAGGTGCAACACAAGGACTTCCCACGAGGTCATCCATCCTAGTACTACTCTCGCCCAAGCACGCTTAACTGCGGAGTTCTGATGGAATCCGGTGCATTAGTGTTGGTATGATCGCACCTGATATGTAATGCTCTTTAATTGTATACATATTAGGGTCTTTCATTATTACTGGCATTTTAGTCTCCCGACAAACAAATTAAATATAATTAACCCGAATTTTATTCGTTTTCTCCTTATTAACGATAATTTATTACACCAATAAATAAAATTTACACCAGCATTTATGTTTTATCCTTGCTAACGATAATATTTTACCCCGATTAATAAAAAATAAAAAGAACTCCTTCAAAAATACGCAAAAAGAGGTGCAACACAAGGACTTCCCAGGAGGTCACCCATCCTAGTACTACTCTCGCCCAAGCACGCTTAACTGCGGAGTTCTGATGGGATCGGGTGCATTAGTGCTGGTATGATCGCACCTGATATGTAATGCTCTTTAATTGTATACATATTCGGGTATTTCCTTATTACCGGCATTTTAGTCTCCCGACAAACAAATTAAATATAATTAACCCGAATATTATTCGTTTTCTCCTTATTAACGATAATTTATTACACCAATAAATAAAATTTATACCAGCATTTATGTTTTATCCTTGCTAACGATAATATTTTACCCCGATTAATAAAAAATAAAAAGAACTCCTTCAAAAATACGCAAAAAGAGGTGCAACACAAGGACTTCCCAGGAGGTCACCCATCCTAGTACTACTCTCGCCCAAGCACGCTTAACTGCGGAGTTCTGATGGGATCCGGTGCATTAGTGCTGGTACGATCGCACCTGATATGTAATGCTCTTTAATTGTATACATATTCGGGTCTTTCCTTGTTACCGGCATTTTAGTCTCCCGACAAACAAATTAAATATAATTAACCCAAAATTATTCGTTTTCTCCTTATTAACGATAATTTATTACACCAATAAATAAAATTTACACCAGCATTTATGTTTTATCCTTGCTAACGATAATATTTTACCCCGATTAATAAAAAATAAAAAGAACTCCTTCAAAAATACGCAAAAAGAGGTGCAACACAAGGACTTCCCAGGAGGTCACCCATCCTAGTACTACTCTCGCCGAAGCACGCTTAACTGCGGAGTTCTGATGGGATCTGGTGCATTAGTGCTGGTATGATCGCACCTGATATGTAATGTTCTTTAATTGTATACATATTCGGGTATTTCCTTATTACAGGCATTTTAGTCTCCCGACAAACAAATTAAATATAATTAACCCGAATATTATTCGTTTTCTCCTTATTAACGATAATTTATTACACCAATAAATAAAATTTACACCAGCATTTATGTTTTATCCTTGCTAACGATAATATTTTACCCCGATTAATAAAAAATAAAAAGAACTCCTTCAAAAATACGCAAAAAGAGGTGCAACACAAGGACTTCCCAGGAGGTCACCCATCCTAGTACTACTCTCGCCCAAGCACGCTTAACTACGGAGTTCTGATGGGATCCGGTGCATTAGTGCTGGTATGATCGCACCTGATATGTAATGCTCTTTAATTGTATATATATTCGGGTCTTTCCTTATTACCGGCATTTTAGTCTCCCGACAAACAAATTAAATATAATTAACCCGAAATTATTCGTTTTCTCCTTATTAACGATAATTTATTACACCAATAAATAAAATTTACACCAGCATTTATGTTTTATCCTTGATAACGATAATATTTTACCCCGATTAATAAAAAATAAAAAGAACTCCTTCAAAAATACGCAAAAAGAGGTGCAACACAAGGACTTCCCACGAGGTCATCCATCCTAGTACTACTCTCGCCCAAGCACGCTTAACTGCGGAGTTCTGATGGGATCCGGTGCATTAGTGCTGGTATGATCGCACCTGATATGTAATGCTCTTTAATTGTATACATATTCGGGTCTTTCCTTATTACCGGCATTTTAGTCTCCCGACAAACAAATTAAATATAATTAACCCGAATATTATTCGTTTTCTCCTTATTAACGATAATTTATTACACCAATAAATAAAATTTACACCAGCATTTATGTTTTATCCTTGCTAACGATAATATTTTACCCCGATTAATAAAAAATAAAAATAAACTCCTTCAAAAATACTCAAAAAGAGGTGCAACACAAGAACTTCCCAGGAAGTCACCTATCCTAGTACTACTCTCGCACAAGCACGCTTAACTGCGGAGTTCTGATGGGATCCGGTGCATTAGTTCTGGTATGATCGCACCTGATATGTAATGCTCTTTAATTGTATATATATTCGGGTATTTCCTTATTACCGGCATTTTAGTCTCCCGACAAACAAATTAAATATAATTAACCCGAATATTATTCGTTTTCTCCTTATTAACGATAATTTATTACACCAATAAATAAAATTTACACCAGCATTTATGTTTTATCATTGCTAACGATAATATTTTAATCCGATTAATAAAAAATAAAAAGAACTCCTTCAAAAATACGCAAAAAGAGGTGCAACACAAGGACTTCCCAGGAGGTCACCCATCCTAGTACTACTCTCGCCCAAGCACGCTTAACTGCGGAGTTCTGATGGGATCCGGTGCATTAGTGCTGGTATGATCGCACCTGATATGTAATGCTCTTTAATTGTATACATATTCGGGTCTTTCCTTATTACCGGCATTTTAGTCTCCCGACAAACAAATTAAATATAATTAACCCGAATATTATTCGTTTTCTCCTTATTAACGATAATTTATTACACCAATAAATAAAATTTACACCAGCATTTATGTTTTATCCTTGCTAACGATAATATTTTACCCCGATTAATAAAAAATAAAAATAACTCCTTCAAAAATACGCAAAAGAGGTGCAACACAAGGACTTCCCAGGAGGTCACCCATCCTAGTACTACTCTCGCCCAAGCACGCTTAACTGCGGAGTTCTGATGGAATCCGGTGCATTAGTGCTGGTATGATCGCACCTGATATGTAATGCTCTTTAATTGTATATATATTCGGGTATTTCCTTATTACCGGCATTTTAGTCTCCCGACAAACAAATTAAATATAATTAACCCGAATATTATTCGTTTTCTCCTTATTAACGATAATTTATTACACCAATAAATAAAATTTACACCAGCATTTATGTTTTATCATTGCTAACGATAATATTTTAATCCGATTAATAAAAAATAAAAAGAACTCCTTCAAAAATACGCAAAAAGAGATGCAACACAAGGACTTCCCAGGAGGTCACCCATCCTAGTACTACTCTCGCCCAAGCACGCTTAACTGCGGAGTTCTGATGGGATCCGGTGCATTAGTGCTGGTATGATCGCACCTGATATGTAATGCTCTTTAATTGTATACATATTCGGGTATTTCCTTATTACCGGCATTTTAGTCTCCCGACAAACAAATTAAATATAATTAACCCGAATATTATTCGTTTTCTCCTTATTAACGATAATTTATTACACCAATAAATAAAATTTACACCAGCATTTATGTTTTATCCTTGCTAACGATAATATTTTACCCCGATTAATAAAAAATAAAAATAACTCCTTCAAAAATACGCAAAAGAGGTGCAACACAAGGACTTCCCAGGAGGTCACCCATCCTAGTACTACTCTCGCCCAAGCACGCTTAACTGCGGAGTTCTGATGGGATCCGGTGCATTAGTGCTGGTATGATCGCACCTGATATGTAATGCTCTTTAATTTTATACATATTCGGGTATTTCCTTATTACCGGCATTTTAGTCTCCCGACAAACAAATTAAATATAATTAACCCGAATATTATTCGTTTTCTCCTTATTAACGATAATTTATTACACCAATAAATAAAATTTACACCAGCATTTATGTTTTATCCTTGCTAACGATAATATTTTACCCCGATTAATAAAAAATAAAAAGAACTCCTTCAAAAATACGCAAAAAGAGTTGCAACACAAGGACTTCCCAGGAGGTCACCCATCCTAGTACTACTCTCGCCCAAGCACGCTTAACTGCGGAGTTCTGATGGAATCCGGTGCATTAGTGCTGGTATGATCGCACCTGATATGTAATGCTCTTTAATTGTATATATATTCGGGTATTTCCTTATTACCGGCATTTTAGTCTCCCGACAAACAAATTAAATATAATTAACCCGAATATTATTCGTTTTCTCCTTATTAACGATAATTTATTACACCAATAAATAAAATTTACACCAGCATTTATGTTTTATCATTGCTAACGATAATATTTTAATCCGATTAATAAAAAATAAAAAGAACTCCTTCAAAAATACGCAAAAAGAGGTGCAACACAAGGACTTCCCAGGAGGTCACCCATCCTAGTACTACTCTCGCCCAAGCACGCTTAACTGCGGAGTTCTGATGGGATCCGGTGCATTAGTGCTGGTATGATCGCACCTGATATGTAATGCTCTTTAATTGTATACATATTCGGGTATTTCCTTATTACCGGCATTTTAGTCTCCCGACAAACAAATTAAATATAATTAACCCGAATATTATTCGTTTTCTCCTTATTAACGATAATTTATTACACCAATAAATAAAATTTACACCAGCATTTATGTTTTATCCTTGCTAACGATAATATTTTACCCCGATTAATAAAAAATAAAAAGAACTCCTTCAAAAATACGCAAAAGAGGTGCAACACAAGGACTTTCCAGGAGGTCACCCATCCTAGTACTACTCTCGCCCAAGCACGCTTAACTGCGGAGTTCTGATGGGATCCGGTGCATTAGTGCTGGTATGATCGCACCTGATATGTAATGCTCTTTAATTGTATACATATTCGGGTATTTCCTTATTACCGGCATTTTAGTCTCCCGACAAACAAATTAAATATAATTAACCCGAATATTATTCGTTTTCTCCTTATTAACGATAATTTATTACACCAATAAATAAAATTTACACCAGCATTTATGTTTTATCCTTGCTAACGATAATATTTTACCCCGATTAATAAAAAATAAAAAGAACTCCTTCAAAAATACGCAAAAGAGGTGCAACACAAGGACTTCCCAGGAGGTCACCCATCCTAGTACTACTCTCGCCCAAGCACGCTTAACTGCGGAGTTCTGATGGGATCCGGTGCATTAGTGCTGGTATGATCGCACCTGATATGTAATGCTCTTTAATTTTATACATATTCGGGTATTTCCTTATTACCGGCATTTTAGTCTCCCGACAAACAAATTAAATATAATTAACCCGAATATTATTCGTTTTCTCCTTATTAACGATAATTTATTACACCAATAAATAAAATTTACACCAGCATTTATGTTTTATCCTTGCTAACGATAATATTTTACCCCGATTAATAAAAAATAAAAAGAACTCCTTCAAAAATACGCAAAAAGAGTTGCAACACAAGAACTTCCCAGGAGGTCACCCATCCTAGTACTACTCTCGCCCAAGCACGCTTAACTGCGGAGTTCTGATGGAATCCGGTGCATTAGTGCTGGTTTGATCGCACCTGATATGTAATGCTCTTTAATTGTATACATATTAGGGTCTTTCATTATTACCGGCATTTTAGTCTCCCGACAAACAAATTAAATATAATTAACCCGAATATTATTCGTTTTCTCCTTATTAACGTTAATTTATTACACCAATAAATAAAATTTACACCAGCATTTATGTTTTATCCTTGCTAACGATAATATTTTACCCCGATTAATAAAAAATAAAAAGAACTCCTTCAAAAATACGCAAAAAGAGTTGCAACACAAGAACTTCCCAGGAGGTCACCCATCCTAGTACTACTCTCGCCCAAGCACGCTTAACTGCGGAGTTCTGATGGAATCCGGTGCATTAGTGCTGGTTTGATCGCACCTGATATGTAATGCTCTTTAATTGTATACATATTAGGGTCTTTCATTATTACCGGCATTTTAGTCTCCCGACAAACAAATTAAATATAATTAACCCGAATATTATTCGTTTTCTCCTTATTAACGTTAATTTATTACACCAATAAATAAAATTTACACCAGCATTTATGTTTTATCCTTGCTAACGATAATATTTTACCCCGATTAATAAAAAATAAAAAGAACTCCTTCAAAAATACGCAAAAAGAGTTGCAACACAAGAACTTCCCAGGAGGTCACCCATCCTAGTACTACTCTCGCCCAAGCACGCTTAACTGCGGAGTTCTGATGGAATCCGGTGCATTAGTGCTGGTATGATCGCACCTGATATGTAATGCTCTTTAATTGTATACATATTAGGGTCTTTCATTATTACCGGCATTTTAGTCTCCCGACAAACAAATTAAATATAATTAACCCGAATATTATTCGTTTTCTCCTTATTAACGATAATTTATTACACCAATAAATAAAATTTACACCAGCATTTATGTTTTATCCTTGCTAACGATAATATTTTACCCCGATTAATAAAAAATAAAAAGAACTCCTTCAAAAATACGCAAAAAGAGGTGCAACACAAGGACTTCCCAGGAGGTCACCCATCCTAGTACTACTCTCGCCCAAGCACGCTTAACTGTGGAGTTCTGATGGGATCCGGTGCATTAGTGCTGGTATGATCGCACCTGATATGTAATGCTCTTTAATTGTATACATATTCGAGTATTTCCTTATTACCGGCATTTTAGTCTCCCGACAAACAAATTAAATATAATTAACCCGAATATTATTCGTTTTCTCCTTATTAACGATAATTTATTACACCAATAAATAAAATTTACTCCAGTATTTATGTTTTATCATTGCTAACGATAATATTTTAATCCGATTAATAAAAAATAAAAAGAACTCCTTCAAAAATACGCAAAAAGAGGTGCAACACAAGGACTTCCCAGGAGGTCACCCATCCTAGTACTACTCTCGCCCAAGCACGCTTAACTGCGGAGTTCTGATGGGATCGGGTGCATTAGTGCTGGTATGATCGCACCTGATATGTAATGCTCTTTAATTGTATACATATTCGGGTATTTCCTTATTACCGGCATTTTAGTCTCCCGACAAACAAATTAAATATAATTAACCCGAATATTATTCGTTTTCTCCTTATTAACGATAATTTATTACACCAATAAATAAAATTTACACCAGCATTTATGTTTTATCCTTGCTAACGATAATATTTTACCCCGATTAATAAAAAATAAAAAGAACTCCTTCAAAAATACGCAAAAGAACTCCTTCAAAAAATAAAAAGAACTCCTTCAAAAATACGCAAAAGAGGTGCAACACAAGGACTTCCCAGGAGGTCACCCATCCTAGTACTACTCTCGCCCAAGCACGCTTAACTGCGGAGTTCTGATGGGATCCGGTGCATTAGTGCTGGTATGATCGCACCTGATATGTAATGCTCTTTAATTGTATACATATTCGGGTATTTCCTTATTACCGGCATTTTAGTCTCCCGACAAACAAATTAAATATAATTAACCCGAATATTATTCGTTTTCTCCTTATTAACGATAATTTATTACACCAATAAATAAAATTTACACCAGCATTTATGTTTTATCCTTGCTAACGATAATATTTTACCCCGATTAATAAAAAATAAAAAGAACTCCTTCAAAAATACGCAAAAGAGGTGCAACACAAGGACTTCCCAGGAGGTCACCCATCCTAGTACTACTCTCGCCCAAGCACGCTTAACTGCGGAGTTCTGATGGGATCCGGTGCATTAGTGCTGGTATGATCGCACCTGATATGTAATGCTCTTTAATTTTATACATATTCGGGTATTTCCTTATTACCGGCATTTTAGTCTCCCGACAAACAAATTAAATATAATTAACCCGAATATTATTCGTTTTCTCCTTATTAACGATAATTTATTACACCAATAAATAAAATTTACACCAGCATTTATGTTTTATCCTTGCTAACGATAATATTTTACCCCGATTAATAAAAAATAAAAAGAACTCCTTCAAAAATACGCAAAAAGAGTTGCAACACAAGGACTTCCCAGGAGGTCACCCATCCTAGTACTACTCTCGCCCAAGCACGCTTAACTGCGGAGTTCTGATGGAATCCGGTGCATTAGTGCTGGTATGATCGCACCTGATATGTAATGCTCTTTAATTGTATACATATTAGGGTCTTTCATTATTACCGGCATTTTAGTCTCCCGACAAACAAATTAAATATAATTAACCCGAATTTTATTCGTTTTCTCCTTATTAACGATAATTTATTACACCAATAAATAAAATTTACACCAGCATTTATGTTTTATCATTGCTAACAATAATATTTTACCCCGATTAATAAAAAATAAAAAGAACTCCTTCAAAAATACGCAAAAAGAGGTGCAACACAAGGACTTCCCAGGAGGTCACCCATCCTAGTACTACTCTCGCCCAAGCACGCTTAACTGCGGAGTTCTGATGGGATCGGGTGCATTAGTGCTGGTATGATCGCACCTGATATGTAATGCTCTTTAATTGTATACATATTCGGGTATTTCCTTATTACCGGCATTTTAGTCTCCCGACAAACAAATTAAATATAATTAACCCGAATATTATTCGTTTTCTCCTTATTAACGATAATTTATTACACCAATAAATAAAATTTATACCAGCATTTATGTTTTATCCTTGCTAACGATAATATTTTACCCCGATTAATAAAAAATAAAAAGAACTCCTTCAAAAATACGCAAAAAGAGGTGCAACACTAGGACTTCCCAGGAGGTCACCCATCCTAGTACTACTCTCGCCCAAGCACGCTTAACTGCGGAGTTCTGATGGGATCCGGTGCATTAGTGCTGGTATGATCGCACCTGATATGTAATTCTCTTTAATTGTATACATATTCGGGTCTTTCCTTGTTACCGGCATTTTAGTCTCCCGACAAACAAATTAAATATAATTAACCCAAAATTATTCGTTTTCTCCTTATTAACGATAATTTATTACACCAATAAATAAAATTTACACCAGCATTTATGTTTTATCCTTGCTAACGATAATATTTTACCCCGATTAATAAAAAATAAAAAGAACTCCTTCAAAAATACTTAACTGCGGAGTTCTGATGGGATCTGGTGCATTAGTGCTGGTATGATCGCACCTGATATGTAATGTTCTTTAATTGTATACATATTCGGGTATTTCCTTATTACAGGCATTTTAGTCTCCCGACAAACAAATTAAATATAATTAACCGGAATATTATTCGTTTTCTCCTTATTAACGATAATTTATTACACCAATAAATAAAATTTACACCAGCATTTATGTTTTATCCTTGCTAACGATAATATTTTACCCCGATTAATAAAAAATAAAAAGAACTCCTTCAAAAATACGCAAAAAGAGGTGCAACACAAGGACTTCCCAGGAGGTCACCCATCCTAGTACTATTCTCGCCCAAGCACGCTTAACTACGGAGTTCTGATGGGATCCGGTGCATTAGTGCTGGTATGATCGCACCTGATATGTAATGCTCTTTAATTGTATATATATTCGGGTCTTTCCTTATTACCGGCATTTTAGTCTCCCGACAAACAAATTAAATATAATTAACCCGAAATTATTCGTTTTCTCCTTATTAACGATAATTTATTACACCAATAAATAAAATTTACACCAGCATTTATGTTTTATCCTTGATAACGATAATATTTTACCCCGATTAATAAAAAATAAAAAGAACTCCTTCAAAAATACGCAAAAAGAGGTGCAACACAAGGACTTCCCAGGAGGTCAACCATCCTAGTACTACTCTCGCCCAAGCACGCTTAACTGCGGAGTTCTGATGGGATCCGGTGCATTAGTGCTGGTATGATCGCACCTGATATGTAATGCTCTTTAATTGTATACATATTCGGGTCTTTCCTTATTACCGGCATTTTAGTCTCCCGACAAACAAATTAAATATAATTAACCCGAATATTATTCGTTTTCTCCTTATTAACGATAATTTATTACACCAATAAATAAAATTTACACCAGCATTTATGTTTTATCCTTGCTAACGATAATATTTTACCCCGATTAATAAAAAATAAAAATAAACTCCTTCAAAAATACTCAAAAAGAGGTGCAACACAAGGACTTCCCAGGAAGTCACCGATCCTAGTACTACTCTCGCACAAGCACGCTTAACTGCGGAGTTCTGATGGGATCCGGTGCATTAGTTCTGGTATGATCGCACCTGATATGTAATGCTCTTTAATTGTATATATATTCGGGTATTTCCTTATTACCGGCATTTTAGTCTCCCGACAAACAAATTAAATATAATTAACCCGAATATTATTCGTTTTCTCCTTATTAACGATAATTTATTACACCAATAAATAAAATTTACACCAGCATTTATGTTTTATCATTGCTAACGATAATATTTTAATCCGATTAATAAAAAATAAAAAGAACTCCTTCAAAAATACGCAAAAAGAGGTGCAACACAAGGACTTCCCAGGAGGTCACCCATCCTAGTACTACTCTCGCCCAAGCACGCTTAACTGCGGAGTTCTGATGGGATCCGGTGCATTAGTGCTGGTATGATCGCACCTGATATGTAATGCTCTTTAATTGTATACATATTCGAGTATTTCCTTATTACCGGCATTTTAGTCTCCCGACAAACAAATTAAATATAATTAACCCGAATATTATTCGTTTTCTCCTTATTAACGATAATTTATTACACCAATAAATAAAATTTACACCAGCATTTATGTTTTATCCTTGCTAACGATAATATTTTACCCCGATTAATAAAAAATAAAAAGAACTCCTTCAAAAATACGCAAAAGAGGTGCAACACAAGGACTTTCCAGGAGGTCACCCATCCTAGTACTACTCTCGCCCAAGCACGCTTAACTGCGGAGTTCTGATGGGATCCGGTGCATTAGTGCTGGTATGATCGCACCTGATATGTAATGCTCTTTAATTTTATACATATTCGAGTATTTCCTTATTACCGGCATTTTAGTCTCCCGACAAACAAATTAAATATAATTAACCCGAATATTATTCGTTTTCTCCTTATTAACGATAATTTATTACACCAATAAATAAAATTTACACCAGCATTTATGTTTTATCCTTGCTAACGATAATATTTTACCCCGATTAATAAAAAATAAAAAGAACTCCTTCAAAAATACGCAAAAAGAGTTGCAACACAAGGACTTCCCAGGAGGTCACCCATCCTAGTACTACTCTCGCCCAAGCACGCTTAACTGCGGAGTTCTGATGGAATCCGGTGCATTAGTGCTGGTATGATCGCACCTGATATGTAATGCTCTTTAATTGTATACATATTAGGGTCTTTCATTATTACCGGCATTTTAGTCTCCCGACAAACAAATTAAATATAATTAACCCGAATTTTATTCGTTTTCTCCTTATTAACGATAATTTATTACACCAATAAATAAAATTTACACCAGCATTTATGTTTTATCATTGCTAACAATAATATTTTACCCCGATTAATAAAAAATAAAAAGAACTCCTTCAAAAATACGCAAAAAGAGGTGCAACACAAGGACTTCCCAGGAGGTCTCCCATCCTAGTACTACTCTCGCCCAAGCACGCTTAACTGCGGAGTTCTGATGGGATCGGGTGCATTAGTGCTGGTATGATCGCACCTGATATGTAATGCTCTTTAATTGTATACATATTCGGGTATTTCCTTATTACAAGCATTTTAGTCTCCCGACAAACAAATTAAATATAATTAACCCGAATATTATTCGTTTTCTCCTTATTAACGTTAATTTATTACACCAATAAATAAAATTTACACCAGCATTTATGTTTTATCCTTGCTAACGATAATATTTTACCCCGATTAATAAAAAATAAAAAGAACTCCTTCAAAAATACGCAAAAAGAGGTGCAACACAAGGACTTCCCAGGAGGTCACCCATCCTAGTACTACTCTCGCCCAAGCACGCTTAACTGTGGAGTTCTGATGGGATCCAGTGCATTAGTGCTGGTATGATCGCACCTGATATGTAATGCTCTTTAATTGTATACATATTCGAGTATTTCCTTATTACCGGCATTTTAGTCTCCCGACAAACAAATTAAATATAATTAACCCGAATATTATTCGTTTTCTCCTTATTAACGATAATTTATTACACCAATAAATAAAATTTACACCAGCATTTATGTTTTATCATTGCTAACGATAATATTTTAATCCGATTAATAAAAAATAAAAAGAACTCCTTCAAAAATACGCAAAAAGAGGTGCAACACAAGGACTTCCCAGGAGGTCACCCATCCTAGTACTACTCTCGCCCAAGCACGCTTAACTGCGGAGTTCTGATGGGATCCGATGCATTAGTGCTGGTATGATCGCACCTGATATGTAATGCTCTTTAATTGTATACATATTCGAGTATTTCCTTATTAACGGCATTTTAGTCTCCCGACAAACAAATTAAATATAATTAACCCGAATATTATTCGTTTTCTCCTTATTAACGATAATTTATTACACCAATAAATAAAATTTACACCAGCATTTATGTTTTATCCTTGCTAACGATAATATTTTACCCCGATTAATAAAAAATAAAAAGAACTCCTTCAAAAATACGCAAAAGAGGTGCAACACAAGGACTTCCCAGGAGGTCACCCATCCTAGTACTACTCTCGCCCAAGCACGCTTAACTGCGGAGTTCTGATGGGATCCGGTGCATTAGTGCTGGTATGATCGCACCTGATATGTAATGCTCTTTAATTTTATACATATTCGGGTATTTCCTTATTACCGGCATTTTAGTCTCCCGACAAACAAATTAAATATAATTAACCCGAATATTATTCGTTTTCTCCTTATTAACGATAATTTATTACACCAATAAATAAAATTTACACCAGCATTTATGTTTTATCCTTGCTAACGATAATATTTTACCCCGATTAATAAAAAATAAAAAGAACTCCTTCAAAAATACGCAAAAAGAGTTGCAACACAAGAACTTCCCAGGAGGTCACCCATCCTAGTACTACTCTCGCCCAAGCACGCTTAACTGCGGAGTTCTGATGGAATCCGGTGCATTAGTGTTGGTATGATCGCACCTGATATGTAATGCTCTTTAATTGTATACATATTAGGGTCTTTCATTATTACTGGCATTTTAGTCTCCCGACAAACAAATTAAATATAATTAACCCGAATTTTATTCGTTTTCTCCTTATTAACGATAATTTATTACACCAATAAATAAAATTTACACCAGCATTTATGTTTTATCCTTGCTAACGATAATATTTTACCCCGATTAATAAAAAATAAAAAGAACTCCTTCAAAAATACGCAAAAGAGGTGCAACACAAGGACTTCCCAGGAGGTCACCCATCCTAGTACTACTCTCGCCCAAGCACGCTTAACTGCGGAGTTCTGATGGGATCCGATGCATTAGTGCTGGTATGATCGCACCTGATATGTAATGCTCTTTAATTGTATACATATTCGAGTATTTCCTTATTACCGGCATTTTAGTCTCCCGACAAACAAATTAAATATAATTAACCCGAATATTATTCGTTTTCTCCTTATTAACGATAATTTATTACACCAATAAATAAAATTTACACCAGCATTTATGTTTTATCCTTGCTAACGATAATATTTTACCCCGATTAATAAAAAATAAAAAGAACTCCTTCAAAAATACGCAAAAGAGGTGCAACACAAGGACTTCCCAGGAGGTCACCCATCCTAGTACTACTCTCGCCCAAGCACGCTTAACTGCGGAGTTCTGATGGGATCCGGTGCATTAGTGCTGGTATGATCGCACCTGATATGTAATGCTCTTTAATTTTATACATATTCGGGTATTTCCTTATTACCGGCATTTTAGTCTCCCGACAAACAAATTAAATATAATTAACCCGAATATTATTCGTTTTCTCCTTATTAACGATAATTTATTACACCAATAAATAAAATTTACACCAGCATTTATGTTTTATCCTTGCTAACGATAATATTTTACCCCGATTAATAAAAAATAAAAAGAACTCCTTCAAAAATACGCAAAAAGAGTTGCAACACAAGAACTTCCCAGGAGGTCACCCATCCTAGTACTACTCTCGCCCAAGCACGCTTAACTGCGGAGTTCTGATGGAATCCGGTGCATTAGTGTTGGTATGATCGCACCTGATATGTAATGCTCTTTAATTGTATACATATTAGGGTCTTTCATTATTACTGGCATTTTAGTCTCCCGACAAACAAATTAAATATAATTAACCCGAATTTTATTCGTTTTCTCCTTATTAACGATAATTTATTACACCAATAAATAAAATTTACACCAGCATTTATGTTTTATCCTTGCTAACGATAATATTTTACCCCGATTAATAAAAAATAAAAAGAACTCCTTCAAAAATACGCAAAAAGAGGTGCAACACAAGGACTTCCCAGGAGGTCACCCATCCTAGTACTACTCTCGCCCAAGCACGCTTAACTGCGGAGTTCTGATGGGATCGGGTGCATTAGTGCTGGTATGATCGCACCTGATATGTAATGCTCTTTAATTGTATACATATTCGGGTATTTCCTTATTACCGGCATTTTAGTCTCCCGACAAACAAATTAAATATAATTAACCCGAATATTATTCGTTTTCTCCTTATTAACGATAATTTATTACACCAATAAATAAAATTTATACCAGCATTTATGTTTTATCCTTGCTAACGATAATATTTTACCCCGATTAATAAAAAATAAAAAGAACTCCTTCAAAAATACGCAAAAAGAGGTGCAACACAAGGACTTCCCAGGAGGTCACCCATCCTAGTACTACTCTCGCCCAAGCACGCTTAACTGCGGAGTTCTGATGGGATCCGGTGCATTAGTGCTGGTATGATCGCACCTGATATGTAATGCTCTTTAATTGTATACATATTCGGGTCTTTCCTTGTTACCGGCATTTTAGTCTCCCGACAAACAAATTAAATATAATTAACCCAAAATTATTCGTTTTCTCCTTATTAACGATAATTTATTACACCAATAAATAAAATTTACACCAGCATTTATGTTTTATCCTTGCTAACGATAATATTTTACCCCGATTAATAAAAAATAAAAAGAACTCCTTCAAAAATACGCAAAAAGAGGTGCAACACAAGGACTTCCCAGGAGGTCACCCATCCTAGTACTACTCTCGCCGAAGCACGCTTAACTGCGGAGTTCTGATGGGATCTGGTGCATTAGTGCTGGTATGATCGCACCTGATATGTAATGTTCTTTAATTGTATACATATTCGGGTATTTCCTTATTACAGGCATTTTAGTCTCCCGACAAACAAATTAAATATAATTAACCCGAATATTATTCGTTTTCTCCTTATTAATTATAATTTATTACACCAATAAATAAAATTTACACCAGCATTTATGTTTTATCGTTGCTAACGATAATATTTTACCCCGATTAATAAAAAATAAAAAGAACTCGTTCAAAAATACGCAAAAAGAGGTGTAACACAAGGACTTCCCAGGAGGTCACCCATCCTAGTACTACTCTCGCCCAAGCACGCTTAACTGCGGAGTTCTGATGGGATCCGATGCATTAGTGCTGGTATGATCGCACCTGATATGTAATGCTCTTTAATTGTATACATATTCGGGTATTTCCTTATTACCGGCATTTTAGTCTCCCGACAAACAAATTAAATATAATTAACCCGAATATTATTCGTTTTCTCCTTATTAACGATAATTTATTACACCAATAAATAAAATTTACACCAGCATTTATGTTTTATCCTTGCTAACGATAATATTTTACCCCGATTAATAAAAAATAAAAAGAACTCCTTCAAAAATACGCAAAAAGAGGTGCAACACAAGGACTTCCCAGGAGGTCACCCATCCTAGTACTACTCTCGCCCAAGCACGCTTAGCTGCGGAGTTCTGATGGGATCCGGTGCATTAGTGCTGCTATGATCGCACCTGATATGTGATGCTCTTTAATTTTATACATATTCAGATATTTCCTTATTACCGGCATTGTAGTCTCCCGACAAACAAATTAAATATAATTAACCCGAATATTATTTGTTTTCTCCTTATTAACAATAATTTATTACACCAATAAATAAAATTTACACCAGCATTTATGTTTTATCCTTGCTAACTGTGATCGGTGGATCTGGAACTGACTGTTTAACGCTGGTTCGCGAAATGTCGCGGAAGCAAAAGTCGCCACCGTCTTTTATTTTCTCCAATAGGAAAGGACAAAAGCACAGAAAAATTCCTTAGAGAGATTGCTCTCGGTTCGGGAGGTAGGTTATAGAAAGGGAAGGTGTTAGCACCCTTTCTATCCATGGTTATCCATGGGCTCTTAGATACTTGCTCATTGTGTTTTCAATTTGTGTGTTTGCTTTTCAATGTGGGTTAAAAAGTTTCTTTTGAAAAAGGTTTCAGATCGACTCATACGTCAGAGTGTTTGAAAAGTTTTTGTTTTGAAAGCTTTTGTGTGGTGTGAAAAGTATTTTTTGAGTTTAGAGCAAGTACCTACGAGAACCTACCTACCCTAAGGAATTCGTCTGTGTAAGAGTCCTTTAAAGTAGTGCCATCCCACCATTGAGAGGTAGGTAGCACCACCGTTGGAGGTGTTCGGGTCAATTCGAGTTTCGGGACATGGTGATCACCAGAGCAATAGGAAGACACCTTAGAAGCTACCCTCATGCCAGGTTCCCGGATCATGAGGACTCACTAAGACGTCCTCTACTCGACGACCACCTTTCGAAAGGCAACAGTGAGGCGTACCCTAGGGGTGGTGTGTGCGAATTGTGTGTCATGTTTCAGTTATTTATCTTGTCATGATTGTCGTGTTCTACGCATTGATTTTATTTTAAGTTCATACAGTCTTTCATGCTTTTGTTAACAGTTAGGAGTGCGGAAAAGATAAATCTACAACTATTACAAAGGCGCGGGCCCACATCGCCAAAATTTCCAGGACCCGATTTAGCGGAAAATAAATAATGCGATAAAATAAAAGTGCAAAGAATTTAGAGTTACATGGCTTCGGGGCAATTACAAAATTAAAATAAACGATAATAAAATAAATGCGCGAATTAAATAATTAAAACGAAACTAGGGTGTTGGGCCCCTTTGCAAATAATTAAAAGCTAATGAGAATTAAAAATTAAATGATTAAATATTTTTGGTATTTTGTGTTTTTTAGATTTAAAAAAAAGGAAGTTAATTGAAATTAAATTAAAGGACAAACCTTATTCTAGTATTTTTTTATTTATTATGAAAGTTCTTTGATTAAACCTAAATTAAACTCTAAATTAATTTATGTACAGTTAAAATAAGAAAATAGATAAATAAATAATATTATTCTGAAAAAAAAGAAAATTAAAAAAAGAAAATAAAAAGTTATTTAAACTTAAGTTCTACTTTTTTTATTTTTTATTAGAAAAATTAAAATTATAGCCTAATTAACCTAAATTATTTACATGTTTAAAAATGATCATAATAAATAAATATTATATTTTTTCTATTTTTCTGACTTTTATGATTTTTTTATATTTTGTAAAAAGGGATATTTAATTAAATTAGAAAATAAATAAACAAATACATAATAAAAATAATAAAGGATAAAAGAAAATTAGAAAAATATAACCAGGGGGGGTTTGCTGTCCCATTATGGAGGTATCATTTTGAAAGGCCTGGCCCAATTATACTCAGAGTTCGTTGACTTTCCTAAGCCACGTACATGCCTGTTGACTAAGCTTTATGGTGTTCGTCCATTATGAGCCATTGATCTGCATTCATTAGACACGTGGGCCTTTGGATCTTGAAGCCTATGGTGTGCTTCAATACTTATGCTGCATGGGAAAGTAATAAGAAAAATAATATGGAGTTGTTGAAGACCTGGGAATCGAACCCAGGTCTCATGCCTTGCCAATGCCTTCCACCTGCCACTGAACCATGCAATTTATATTTAACATATATTAACAAACAAATAAGAAAAAAAGCAAACGCGTTGGTGGCCACTAAAAATAAAAAAAACGCGCGCTGGTTCAAATGAACCAACCAGCGCTGGACACGATTTCGTCTTCCTCGTCCTCTGAAATATACAAAACAAAGGCAACAGTTTTCCAGGTGTGGCCTAAAGCCGTTTTCCAAGAAATAGCGATTAGGTCATGTCCCAATATAAATTAGGCGCGATGAGCTTTTCTTCTTCGTCTTGAAGCACTGAGTTCAACCGTGGTGGTGAGAACGTCTAATTTTGCCTCTACGCAAAAGCCCCAAAATTGCAACCTGTAAACCCTAGCTTCTTGACAATGGTGAAAGCATAAATATGGCATGAAAATTCAATTGAGCATATTGGTTAGCACAGAAACATCATGACAAATAACAATCCACAACAAAAAATGCAAAAAGATGCCTAGGTAATGATATGCGATTTGGAAAAATTTGTGGTACAGTTTGAATCCTAACCAACGATTCCTTGTGTTTTTCTTGATGTTAATGATTGACAAAGGTTCAGGAAGGTCTCAGAATGCTATTGAAACAAAAATCCAAGCTTGAATCGTCCTTGAACTCTGAATTCAGTTTTGGAATTCTTGGAAAATTTTCAAGTTTGTGTATTGTGTATGAGCGCAGCTTGCAGTCTCTAGGGCTTATGGTTGTGATGCTGAGCATATATGGTAGCTATTAGGTTAACAAAGTTGGATAGAATCTCATGAATTCAATGGTTTAAGATTTGATTTGCTTAATATCTTTTTCCAATCTTTTTTTCATGGTTTTTGATGTCAATTAGTTCCAATCATACCAAATCTTCCCTCATTTGCCTTCCCACGAAATATTGAGCCTATAATGTGTATAAAAAGATTTTTCATGTTAAGGTTTATATTTTTCATGATTTAAAATCATTTAAATGAAAATAAATTAATATTAATTCAAATAAATAATTAAAAGATATGAGAATACTTCCCTTTGGGCCTAGTGGTCGTGCATAGGCTTGGCATGAAGAAATTTGGAAGAAACTTGGGCCCATTTGCATTTTTAGGCTTTTTGAACCATTGTTGATTTTCAAAAATTTCCAAAAATTTCCCAACTTCCACAAGGCATAACTTGGTCAATTTTTAAGCTTTTCACATGTTCTTGGACATTTTGGAAAGGTCTTTGAGTCCTTTAACCAATGCCTTTGGTCCCATGTCATTTTGATTTATCAATCTCAAGTTATGGCCTTTGACTTAAAGTCACTTTTTGTTGACTTTTGAAAATGACCTATAATGGTGAAATTGATAACTTTTTGTGAGAGCATTTCTTGGACTTGGAACATGAAGATGAATTGTAGGAAATGTCTTTCTCTTCAAAATGAGCTTTGGATGGAATTTTTCTGATAATCCATGTGAAAGTTATGCCCTGGTCAATTTCAGTTGACTTTTTCAGCTGTCCAAATATAGCAACTTTTGCATTTTTGATGATTTCTGAGCCAAATTCTGAGAATCATGATCAAGCATTGATCAAATGATGTTTATGGCTTCAAAATGATATATTGACCAAAAATTTGAACTTTTGACTGCCAAATGACCATTTTGCCCCTACAGTTGACTGTAGTGCAATCTAGGGTTTTGACTGTGCAATTTTGAGCTGAATGCCTTGAAACTTGACATGAGGATACTTGACCATCTTTGTAGGCATATGGGACTTGATTGGGTCTTTGGAAAGTTCATTTGCTTGACCAGAACTCAAACCCTAGTTTTGACTGTCTAGGAGACAGTTGAGCTGCACAACCCTTGGGGCATTTTGTGACCCTGACTTTGACAATTCTTGATGAATATGGGAGGGCAAATTTTGGGGTACAACAGTTGCCCCTGTTCAATCTTCTTAGACCTGAGGATGCAGATTGGCTGACGTGCCTTTCGTAATCCGAGGGTAGAGGATGATTGAACACTAAAGTGCCCAGAAATTTGCGCTCACATAGTAACAGTGATGATGGAATGGGCTTATAGATGCCATTTAGAGATTGCTTAGATAGGATGATGGGCTTATAGATGCCATCTGGACGTTGATTGCGTAGGAGATTCCTTAGCAAGAAACTGCATACCTGTAAAACAGAAAAATGAGTACCTGACACGTCGCAGGAGCTGATTTTAGATGCTTGACATAGATATATCCTGATTGGTTACAGGAGCTGAGTCTGGAGCTTCAAACGCTGATGAATGAACCAGGAATGGTTACTGCCTTAATCATGAATGGTAAGAGAACCTTGGGTGATTTTAACTTCAACAACGCTCGTTGAGAAAAATCTTGGTGAGAATTACCATCTTTGTAGTGTCAGGAAGGGAACCAAAGGATATTACAATCTCAAAGGGAGTTACCTCACTCACGTTGGAGAGGGAACTATAGGAAATTATAATCTAAAAGGAGATATCACCTCACGCTCATGCCGGAGAGGGAAACATCTTGAAAGGGAATTACCACTTCACTCGCCGTTGGAGAAGGGACCATAAGAGAATATCACCTCACGCTCATGTCGGAGAGGAGAACATCTTGAAAAAGGAATTACCACCTCACGCTCACCGTCGGAGAGGGGACCACAAAAGACTATCACCTCACGCTCATCGTCGGAGAGGAAAACATCTTGAAAAAGGAATTACCACCTCACGCTCACCGCCGGAGAGGGGACCATAAAAGACTATCACCTCACGCTCATGTCGGAGAGGAGAACATCTTGAAAAAGGAATTACCACCTCACGCTCACCGTCGGAGAGGGGACCACAAAAGACTATCACCTCACGCTCATGTCGGAGAGGAGAACATCTTGAAAAAGGAATTACCACCTCACGCTCACCGTCGGAGAGGGGACCACAAAAGACTATCACCTCACGCTCATCGTCGGAGAGGAAAACATCTTGAAAAAGGAATTACCACCTCACGCTCACCGCCGGAGAGGGGACCATAAAAGACTATCACCTCACGCTCATGCCGGAGAGGGGAACATCTGAAGAAGGGATTACTACCTCACACGCCGTTGGAGAGGGAACCATAACTTCTACTGAGTCTTTATCAGAAAAATCTGTTTGGAGTCGATTTAACTGGACTAGAGACATCTTTGAAATATGTTTGGGAATTTCAACTGCACCCTTCCTGAAAGGTAGAGGTTAGTTATATGCAATGCATGATATGGATCAAGCAATGATGTTATCAATATAAATGAGATTTGTATGATGCAATACGTTATGCATGCTATAATGATGTATGTGATGATTCATGTATGCTTTTGTCTAGGAAAATAAATCCTTGACGGGTGCCGGGAAGTCATATCCTGGGCTGATGTTGAGGAAGAGATTGTGCTTCCGCTGTGGATGATTGTTGCAAGAATACCGATAGGAGAAGATAACTCCGTTGAGGAATAAACTTGGCAAAATGAAATAATTCTGCGGGAGAAAAGATACTCTAGCGATCATGCTGGGGAGTGCTACTCTGTGGGGATAGCGATGTTTTGCTGAGTTGATGAAGACAACTCCGCTGGGGATACCGTTGATGAGTTATATTGAGGATATCCTTGTTGCGCTGGGAGTGTTGATAGACTTTGCTGGGGTAGGAAGATACTTTGCCGAGGACGCTCCTTCCGTGGCTTTTGGCTGAGGATAACCCAGTTATATCCTGTTACGGAAATAACTCTTTAAATTAAGCCGGGACGACGCGTTCGTGCTCTGCGAGGGGTAAGCTTCCAGAATCTACTGGGGATAAGCTTACTGCTTGGGGAGATATGAGTTCCAACTTTCCTGGGGAAACTGGATTGGACTCTTCTGGGGAGTTTGATATGCTGGCGAAGTGATTCCTTTGAATAGTAGTATACCGCCGGGGAACAATCTTCAGACCAAGACTGCCGGGGATGCTTGTTAAGAATGCGTGCTGCTGGGGAGGTATTGAGAACTACGGGAGGATACTCAATTTCCTTGATATTTGATGACTTTGCTTGGAGAAACATGTATTGTTTTACTACTCCCTGGGGAATTAAGATACACTTGGCCATGTTCTTTAGCTGAACCTACCTTAGTACCTTGGAGGATAGAACAATTAGACTGCTCAGACAACTCTTTATTGCCCCTGTTTCTAGTGTCGCCTGTAATGAATTCCTTTGTTTCGTATGTAAATATTTATGAGTTAGCAAATTATTGTCAATGCATACATCACAAATTGAACCTTGGACGTTCTTCGCAAAACAAAACAGGAAAAGAAAACACTTGGGCACGTTTAACTGAAAATATATTTTTATTGATCTTTGAATGGCCTAAAGTAGGCGTTTTGTATACAAGAGGCTGACGTCCTAGTAAGAGGTACGTCGCCGATCAAAAGAATTTATACAAGTTTCGTACAAAAATAAAACAGCTGTGTGAAAGATGAATGATCCACTGGGTTTCAGCCCTGCTATTGCCTTTATAACTACGAGCGTCTCATCACTTGATGACCTTGGTTGAAGATGAAGCTGACTGATCGATGCCGTTTGAACTTGATGCTGGTACCGGATTCTGGATGCAAAGTGATCAATGAGACATAGCTTTACGCTTTATCCCTAATTTTTGCCTGGACCGCCCTTTCGGGTTTTCAGTCCACCGGGATACCCATTTTTGCCCAAGCCGCCCTTTCAGGTTTTCGACTTGCCGGGTGTACAGATTTTTCATTTTCATCCCTACATTTTGCCCGAACCCTTTTGGTTCGACGGGAAGTCCTAACTTTTGCCTAGGCATGTCAGCCTAGCGGGTCTTTTTCATGCGTAGTATTTTTTAACTATGTCTGCATTGGCGGGGTGAGGAAGGTCGTCACCATCCATGTTGGTTAATATCATTGCTCCTCCTGAGAACACATGCTTAACCACAAATGGCCCTTCGTACGTAGGGGTCCATTTGCCCCTTGGATCACTTTGAGGAAGGATGATTCTCTTGATAACCAGGTCCCCGACTTGATATTCCTGCGGCCTGACTTTCTTGTTAAATGCCCTGATCATCCGTTTCTGATACGTCTGACCATGACAGATAGCAGCAAGTCTTTTTTCGTCAATGAGATTGAGTTGGTCAAGTCGTGTCTGGATCCAATCATCTTCGTTCAGGTTTGCATCCTTCATTATCCGGAGAGAGGGAATTTGCACTTCGATCGGCAAGACTGCCTCCATGCCATAAACCAGAGAGAAGGGGGTTGCCCCGGTTGACGTCCTTGCTGAGGTACGGTACCCATGCAGAGCGAACGGTAACATCTCGTGCCAATCTTTGTACGTTACTGTCATCTTTTGCACGATCTTCTTGATGTTCTTGTTAGCTGCTTCTACAGCCCCATTCATCTTCGGTCTGTAAGGAGAAGAATTGTGGTGCTGTATTTTGAACTGTTCGCAAAGCTCAGCGATCATCTTATTGTTCAGATTGGTACCGTTGTCTGTAATTATCCGTTCAGGGACGCCGTATCGACAGATCAGGTTGTGTCGAATAAACCGTGCCACAACAGTCTTGGTTACTGTAGCATAGGATGCTGCTTCAACCCACTTCGTAAAATAGTCAATCGCCACTAGGATGAAGCGATGTCCATTGGATGCCGTAGGTCTTATCTCGCCGATCATGTCTATGCCCCACATTGCAAACGGCCAAGGCGCAGTCAGAACATTCAGGGGAACCGGAGGAACATGCACCTTATCTGCATAGATCTGGCACTTGTGGCATGTCCTAGAATGTTGGTAGCAATCAGCTTCCATGGTGGACCAGTAATATCCTGCCCGTAGGATCTTCTTAGCCATAGTATGCCCACTGGAATGCGTACCAAAGGTCCCTTCGTGTAGCTCTTCCATGATTCTTTCCGCTTCAGTCTTGTCCACACAACGCAGTAAGGTTGAATCATGGTTTCTCTTGTACAAGATGCCGTTGCTTAGGAAGAACTTGGATGCGAACCGTCTCAGGAATTTCTTATCATTGATAGAGGCACCTTCAGGGTATTCCTGAGCTTCCAGATATCTCTTCACTTCGTGGTACCAAGGCTTCTCAGTTACCAATTCAGCTTCGAGATCACAACAGTATGCCGGTTCGTCCAGTTTCTCGATGGTGATCCGGGGAGCTTCGTTATCCCATTTAACCTTGAACATTGAAGACATTGTAGCTAACGCGTCCGCTAACTGATTCTCTTCTCTTGGAAAGTGCTCAAAGGTTATCTCTGTGAAGTGGGGAATCAGGGTCAACACACATTCTTTGTAAGGAATCAAGTTTGGATGTTTCGTATCCCACTCTCCATTGATCTGATTGATCACTAGAGCGGAATCTCCGAAGACACTGAGGAACTTGATTCGTAGGTCGATAGCAGCTTGAAGACCCATGATACACGCCTCATACTCCGCCATGTTGTTGGTACAGTTGAAACACAGCCGGGCAGTGAGTGGAGTATGAGTACCTTGTGGAGATATGATGATGGCGCCGATACCATTTCCCAAAGCATTGGAAGCTCCGTCAAAGTGCATAGACCATCGGGATCCTGGTTCAGGTCCTTCATCCGGTCCAGGTACTTCACAATCAGTTACAATCATGATGCTTTCGTCCGGAAACTCGAAGTTCATTGATTGGTAGTCATCTACAGCTTGATGAGCTAAGTGGTCTGCCAATACACTCCCCTTGATGGCTTTCTGGGTTGTATACTGAATGTCGTATTCCGTCAAGATCATTTGCCATCTTGCAATTCTCCCAGACAGAGCAGGCTTCTCGAATATGTACTTTATCGGATCCATTTTTGAGATCAACAAGGTAGTGTGAGTCAGCATATACTGTCTCAGCCGGCGAGCAGCCCATACCAAAGCGCAGCAAGTTTTCTCAAGCAGTGAGTATCGGGTCTCACAGTCGGTAAACTTTTTGCTAAGGTAATAAATGGCATGCTCTTTTCGGCCAGACTCGTCATGCTGCCCCAGCACGCACCCCATTGAGTTGTCTAGCACTGTCAGATATAGTATCAGAGGTCTCCCTTCAACCGGTGGCATGAGGATGGGTGGTTCTTGGAGATACTCTTTGATTTTGTCGAAAGCAGCCTGACATTCATCGTTCCAACGTACTACCTGATCTTTCTTCAGTAGCTTGAAGATTGGCTCACAGGTAGCAGTCAGATGAGAGATGAATCGAGCGATGTAATTCAGGCGTCCTAAAAAAGCCTCTGACTTCCTTCTCTGTCTTAGGAACTGGCATCTCTTGAATAGCCTTGACCTTGGCAGGGTCCACTTGAATACCTTTATCACTGACCACGAAGCCTAGCAACTTCCCAGATCTTACCCCGAAGGTGCACTTGTTCGGGTTCAATCTCAGCTTGTACAGTTTCAGACGGTCAAACAACTTCTGCAGGTGATCTAGATGCTCTTCCTCAGTCTGGGACCTAGCGATCATGTCGTCCACATACACTTCGATCTCATGGTGGATCATATCATGAAATAAGGCAACCATGGCACGCTGGTAGGTTGCCCCAGCATTCTTCAATCCGAACGGCATGACCTTGTAACAGAAGGTGCCCCACTGAGTAACAAATGTAGTCTTCTCCATGTCTTCAGGTGCCATCTTGATCTGATTGTAGCCTGAAAAACCATCCATGAAAGAGAATACTTTGTGTTGAGCTGTATTATCAACAAGGACATCAATATGAGGTAAGGGGAAGTCATCCTTGGGGCTGGCCCTGTTCAGATCCCTGTAATCAACACACATTCTGACCTTGCCGTCCTTTTTAGGCACCGGCACCACATTTGCAACCCACTGAGGATAGGAAGTCACTGCAAGAAACCCGGCATCAAACTGTTTCATGACCTCGGCTTTAATCTTCTCGGACATCTCTGGACGCATCCGACGGACCTTTTGTTTAACTGGAGGGCAGTCTTCTCTAGTCGGCAAATGATGGACAACAATATCGGTATCCAACCCTGGCATGTCTTCGTAGGACCAGGCAAAGATCTCCATATAGTCACGCAGCATCTTGGTTAACCGTTGCTTCACGCTGAGCTCTAGGTTAGCACCAATCTTTACCTCTTTCCTGTCTGCCTCAGTACCTAGGTTTATAGTTTCCACTGGCTCTTCATGGGGTTGAATTGCCCTCTCTTCCTGAAGCAACAGTCTAGCAAGCTCGCCAGGCACTTCGCAATCATCTTCACCTTCGTCTTCGGCTAAGTTGATCGGATTTTCGAAGTCATAATTGGCATTAGCAGAGCTGTTATCAGTGAGATCCAGGGTGGATTGGAACCTGTATGAGTGAGTGTGTGTGTAAATACAGCTGTTTTGAAAATTATGTAAAGGAAATGAAAGAAGAAAAAGGAACACAATATTTGTAATGTGAAAAAGTCCAAGATTTTCATTTATGATGTATAAAATGACAGTTCATATGCCCTCACAAATAGAACCACGGTGCCTCGGGTAAGACACCGGGCCATAGAGTTTATCAATGTTTATTACAAAATATCAAAACATGGGAATTCATTACTGTGTCACAAAGGTAACAGGGGTGTGATCCTTTGCACTCCAATTGTTCAATCCTTCTTCGGCCGTCGGATAAATCCAGCTGTTGAATTCGGCTTCGTCCACTTCAAAGTCATCCCCGACAGCATTCACTTCTGAACTCTTGATAAACACCGGAGGCCTTCCAATCTTCTCCTTCCTCATAGCTCTTTGCCCTTCTGAGGTGAAGCCCAGCCCAAATTTATCAGTCTTCTGGGCGAAGTCTGGCAGTCTGCCCCAGTTGGCACCTTCACCCTTTTGTACTACCGCCCTGGCATCCTTTAGGGAAGCCATCTTCAGAGGACTACCTGCTTCTGCTGTTTCTGCTGCGATTGGAAACACCTCCTCGAAATGCTGAAAGGGGGTCTCAATGAACTCCCCATCCATCTCAATGTATCTGAACGAGTTTAGGTGGCTCACCATGTATTCTTCCTCACCTTGCACGGTGACGATTTTCCCTCTGACGGGGTACTTCAGTTTTTGATGCAAGGTGGAGGTCACTGCCCCAGCCTTATGTATCCAGGGTCGACCCAGCAGACAAGAGTAGGACGGACGAATATCCATCACATAAAAAGTGGAATCGAACACCTGAGAACCCACACGAATTGGAATGTCCACCTCCCCATGGACCATCCTCTTTGAACCATCAAAGGCCCTGACAATGATGTTACTGGGCTTCAAATCCAGGCCTTCACAATCTAGACGATCCAGAGCCTTTTTGGGTAGCACATTCAAAGATGACCCAGTATCAACCAACACATGTGCCAAGGTGGTGCCCCTGCATTCGATTGAGACATGCAGAGCATCATTATGATCTTTCCCTTTCATGGTCAAATCAGCGTCTGAAAAACCCAAGCCGTTGTCCGCCGTCAGACTTGCCACGCAATCGGTGAATTGGACTGCAGAAGTTTCATGTGGCACATGAGCCTTTTTAAGGAATGAGATGAGGGCCTTTGCATGGGCCTCAGAGCACAGCAGTAAAGAGAGCATGGAGATTTTGGAGGGCGTATGCCCCAGCTGTTCCACAACATTAAAATCGCTTTTCTTTATAATCTTCAAAATTTCCTCCATTTCTTGTGGGGAGGCCTCAGCAGCTATGGGTATGGGTATCTCCATCTGGGCAGGCTCAGTTTCAATTCCCTTGCCCCGAGCATTGGATGACTCGGCAGCAGGAGAAACAACAGGATCAGCAGCAGGAATAACAACTTGATCAGCAACGGGAGCAGGTGTACTTGCAGGAATTATCAGGAGTGGTCTTCTAGCAGCAGGTGGCGCAATGTCAGGCGAGAAGAGCCTGCCACTGCGGGTAACTTTGGCCGGGCCAGTGATGTCACAGATGCTGGCGCCAGCGTTGAGCTCTTGTTTTACTCCATTTATATATACATCTGCCCCATAGTGCCAAGGGACAGCTTTGTTGGATACATAGGGCAGGGGCCCAGGAACAGTGATAGTGACAGGTGCAACGGTCAGAATTTGGACAGGCTTCTTCTGGAGAGCCGGGATCGGATTGTTGAAGATAGTCACCACAGAGACTTCTTCCATTGGAACCACACGAACAGCAGACTTCTTGAATAATATCTCCTTGCTGTCCATTAAGCTTTGGATGCCTAACTTGAGCAAGGGACAACCGGATGGGGACACGATGCAGAACAGGCAACCCTCACTACAACCCGGAAATAAACCGGCCTGCAGTAGGTTCTTCTTAATGATCTTCAAAGGAGTGGCTAGATCACCCACAGAAACAGCATAAACATCTTCATCAATAGCACTTACCCCGTGCTGAGGCATAGGGGCAGTAACTACATTCGGTTTTGCAGGCGCCTCGAATTGTATCTCTTTAGCATCGATAAGGTCTTGCACCTTATTCTTTAACGCCCAACAGTCATCAGTGGCATGCCCCGGGCTGTCTGAATGGTAAGCACAACGGGCATTCGGGTTGTACTTCGGAGAGGTAGTGTTAGGGAACTTTGGCGCCTCCTTGACAGTTACCAAATTGGTGGATAGTAACTGTGGCAGGATTTGCGACAGGGTCATGCTTAACCGAGTGAACTCTCTCCGGGGTCTATCAGCCCTTGGAGGATTGTTTGACCGGGGAGCGGCAGCAGGCGTAGCAATCATGACCGCACTGACAGATTGGCGGCGATCCGGTCTTTCTGATTTTCTGGAGCCATACACAGCACTAGACTCCTTTTTAAACGGTTTCTTGTCCGACCCAGATGATGATGCAGCCTTTGCAATCTTTCCAGACTTCAACCCAGCTTCAATTCTCTCTCCAGTTAAGATCAAATCAGTGAAACCAGCAGAAGAATTCCCAATGAGATGATTAAAGAACGGCCCAGATAGGGTCCCCAAGAACATATCCACTAACTCTCGATCAGTCAAAGGTGGCTGCACCCTGCCAGCCAGATCTCTCCACTTCTGCGCGTACTCTTTAAAACCTTCGCTTACGCCCAACGACATACCCTGGAGTTGGGTACGCGTGGGGGCAAGGTCGGCATTATACTGATACTGCTTGTAGAAAGCAGTGGCCAGCTCCTCCCAGTTACGAATTTTGGTCCCATCCAGCTGATAGAACCATTCGAGGTGAGTCCCTGAAAGACTCTCCTGGAAGAAGTGGATCCATAGATTTTTGTCCGCAGAGTACGGCTGAATCTTTCGCACGTAAGACCTCAAATGCAGCTTGGGACAGGATGCCCCGTCATACTTGGAAAAGGTTGGAGCTTTGAACTTGTGCGGGATAATTATACCAGTCGACAAACCCAGATCTCCGAAGTCCAGCCCAGGTGTCTGTTGCACCTCCATAGCTTTCAGCCTGTCCTCCAGTTGTTTATACTTGTTGTCTTCAGGAGGGTACTGCTCTTCATCAAAATCTGTCTCGTTGTCGGAGACCACCGGACTAGGAACCCTTGCTTCTGCCTGAGAAGGACTTTTGCCAACAGAAGAAACAACCTCTTCTTGGTGCAGAGTATTACCCAACCTTCGGCCCGAGTTGAATAGAACAGTCCTTCTTTTCTTCTTCTTCTCCTTCTTCAGGAGCATGGCCTTCAGCTCATCTTGGCCTTTAGCTAGACCCATGATCATTTCTTGAAACTGCGCATTCTGCGCCTGGAGAGCCTTGATTGAAGTCTCAGTTGATTCAGATCCGGAATTCATGATGCTGAAATAAACAGCGAAGAACTGTAAGCAACCTGAAAAGGGAAAAAACCTGCTATGCGCATGATGTATGAAATGCGTATGCAATGCATTCAAGGGTTCGAAAGTTCAAATTCATTGTAGACAAGAAAAGAACACACGTTATCATTAAAGAAATCATTGTTTAATACATCAAGGCCTCGTGGGCAAAAAGGAAATACAAAAGTCAAGTCAATCCCAAAATACACTGCGCATCCTCTTCGGAGCTATGTAGGTGTTGAGGTTCCTCTCCTCGTGCAGCAGACGGGTGAGCTCCAAGACTTTCTTTTCACTGGCATGCAGATTAGTCTCCAAAGAATTCCTTTCCTCCTTAAGCTGAACCCAGCTCTTCTGCATCTCTTCCCAGGATGTGGGCATATCAGGGTGCTGAATAACGTGAGACACTTCCCCTTCCAAGACAGGTTCTTTGATTACTGGAAGCATGTGAGGATAAGGCATCACTAACTTCTGAGAACGGGCGCGTGCCCATTTGAGATAGGGCTCCAAAGGGATGGAGTTCCTGTGCCCCAATGCCTTGCTGTTTATCCTACTGGGCATCCTCCAGGCTCTGATAAATTTCTGACGAAGTCCTTGAGTATCACTGTCGAAGTCAAAAACTATGTCGGGAATTAACATGTCATGAGGACCATCCCTCCGAGCATAACCAAACTGTCTCCAAGCCAGGCATGGGCTATAAGTAATACCTCCTCTGATTCCAAGTAAAGGAACATTAGGGTACTCCCCACAACGATCAATGATAGTGACATCTCCTCTGGATCTAGGGCACCAATGTATATCTGCATGTGTAAGAGTCATCAACCGTTGTGACCATCTCAAACCCCGCTCATTCTTCAGGACTGATTGGGGAAGGTGCGAAATAAACCACCTTCCCAGGAGAGGAGTGCAACACATAAGGACACCTCTTTTTCTCATGGTTCGAGTGTAACATGAGTGAAGGATGTCCCCCAGCAATGTAGGTATAGGGTTCCTGGACATAAAGATCTGAACGGCACTGATATCAATGAGCTGATCTGGATTAGGGAACAACACCAAACCATAAACAAGGAGGGCTACCACTTCTTCAAAAGCTTGCAAATCAAGAGAGTTCCAACATTCAAGGGCTTTCTCAAACAGAAACTTGGCTAAGAACCCTTTGACACCACTTCTAACTTCCCAATGTCCCTTGAGGTCAGATGACTGTAGGTGCAAGGCTTTAGCAATCTCTTCAAGCTTAGGTTCCCTTTCTGTGCCGTTGAAAGGCAGCTGATCAAGGATAGGGATCTTCAGGAGCCGGGAGAACTCCTCCAGTGTAGGTACCAACTGATAGTCCAAGAAGGTAAAGCAGTGATGCAGAGGGTCAAAGAACTGGAACAAGACCTTTATCATATCTTCCTCAATGTTGGTGTTGACCAAGCTGATGAGGCTTCCATGTCTGTCGCTGAATGAAGAGTTTTCGGGAATCCTGGATATAAGCTCCTTAAGCTGAGGAGGGATCCTTACAAGATTGACCTGAATTGTCTTTCTACGAGCAGTTTCCATGTCCTACAAAACAAGAACAAAGATGAAAATTCGAACCCCTGAAATGGTTAGTCAATGCATATGATGCTGGATGATGTCATGATGCTATGATTAAACACACCACAGATATTTACAAAGACAAACATGTAAGGCACACAAGGCACACAAGACAAGCCCTTAAGGTTTAAGGCCAGCATGGGGTCTGGGTAGTACCCTCTTGAGTTGGTGGGTTCATACCTGTCCTAATCAAAGTAACCGGGTTCTAAGGTTCCCAATATCACGGGGTTGCTTTCATTGTTCATCGTTTCGATTTAGCCATTGAACTGGCGACCGAAATATTCCAGGAAAGCAACCCTCAATTGAGCGTAGTATCGAGTATCCACCAACCTCGGACTGCACCAAAGTCAGTGATCTCACTACCCTAAAGAGGCCAAGATAGTTCAATTAAGGTTCCTAAGGTCTGTTGATGCTTCACGACACCACGCGGAGGCCCCGTACTCTCCTTGACTGAACTCAAGGGTTACCGGTACACACCAAAGTGCCACATCAACGTAGCAGACTGTTTCAACCGTGTCGGTATACCCCGCACAGTTCCCTCACAGCCTTGTTGCTACTTTCTAAGAAAGGTATCCCCCAGATCCGGGTGTAGGACCTATAGAACTCCCAAGCAACCCACAATTTAAAGCACACAAGGAAGACAATTGAAAACATAGTTATAAGCTAGCCCTAAGGTACACCTCACTTTATAAGGATCCCCAGCAGAGTCGCCAGTTCTGTGATCGGTGGATCTGGAACTGACTGTTTAACGCTGGTTCGCGAAATGTCGCGGAAGCAAAAGTCGCCACCGTCTTTTATTTTCTCCAATAGGAAAGGACAAAAGCACAGAAAAATTCCTTAGAGAGATTGCTCTCGGTTCGGGAGGTAGGTTATAGAAAGGGAAGGTGTTAGCACCCTTTCTATCCATGGTTATCCATGGGCTCTTAGATACTTGCTCATTGTGTTTTCAATTTGTGTGTTTGCTTTTCAATGTGGGTTAAAAAGTTTCTTTTGAAAAAGGTTTCAGATCGACTCATACGTCAGAGTGTTTGAAAAGTTTTTGTTTTGAAAGCTTTTGTGTGGTGTGAAAAGTATTTTTTGAGTTTAGAGCAAGTACCTACGAGAACCTACCTACCCTAAGGAATTCGTCTGTGTAAGAGTCCTTTAAAGTAGTGCCATCCCACCATTGAGAGGTAGGTAGCACCACCGTTGGAGGTGTTCGGGTCAATTCGAGTTTCGGGACATGGTGATCACCAGAGCAATAGGAAGACACCTTAGAAGCTACCCTCATGCCAGGTTCCCGGATCATGAGGACTCACTAAGACGTCCTCTACTCGACGACCACCTTTCGAAAGGCAACAGTGAGGCGTACCCTAGGGGTGGTGTGTGCGAATTGTGTGTCATGTTTCAGTTATTTATCTTGTCATGATTGTCGTGTTCTACGCATTGATTTTATTTTAAGTTCATACAGTCTTTCATGCTTTTGTTAACAGTTAGGAGTGCGGAAAAGATAAATCTACAACTATTACAAAGGCGCGGGCCCACATCGCCAAAATTTCCAGGACCCGATTTAGCGGAAAATAAATAATGCGATAAAATAAAAGTGCAAAGAATTTAGAGTTACATGGCTTCGGGGCAATTACAAAATTAAAATAAACGATAATAAAATAAATGCGCGAATTAAATAATTAAAACGAAACTAGGGTGTTGGGCCCCTTTGCAAATAATTAAAAGCTAATGAGAATTAAAAATTAAATGATTAAATATTTTTGGTATTTTGTGTTTTTTAGATTTAAAAAAAAGGAAGTTAATTGAAATTAAATTAAAGGACAAACCTTATTCTAGTATTTTTTTATTTATTATGAAAGTTCTTTGATTAAACCTAAATTAAACTCTAAATTAATTTATGTACAGTTAAAATAAGAAAATAGATAAATAAATAATATTATTCTGAAAAAAAAGAAAATTAAAAAAAGAAAATAAAAAGTTATTTAAACTTAAGTTCTACTTTTTTTATTTTTTATTAGAAAAATTAAAATTATAGCCTAATTAACCTAAATTATTTACATGTTTAAAAATGATCATAATAAATAAATATTATATTTTTTCTATTTTTCTGACTTTTATGATTTTTTTATATTTTGTAAAAAGGGATATTTAATTAAATTAGAAAATAAATAAACAAATACATAATAAAAATAATAAAGGATAAAAGAAAATTAGAAAAATATAACCAGGGGGGTTTGCTGTCCCATTATGGAGGTATCATTTTGAAAGGCCTGGCCCAATTATACTCAGAGTTCGTTGACTTTCCTAAGCCACGTACATGCCTGTTGACTAAGCTTTATGGTGTTCGTCCATTATGAGCCATTGATCTGCATTCATTAGACACGTGGGCCTTTGGATCTTGAAGCCTATGGTGTGCTTCAATACTTATGCTGCATGGGAAAGTAATAAGAAAAATAATATGGAGTTGTTGAAGACCTGGGAATCGAACCCAGGTCTCATGCCTTGCCAATGCCTTCCACCTGCCACTGAACCATGCAATTTATATTTAACATATATTAACAAACAAATAAGAAAAAAAGCAAACGCGTTGGTGGCCACTAAAAATAAAAAAAACGCGCGCTGGTTCAAATGAACCAACCAGCGCTGGACACGATTTCGTCTTCCTCGTCCTCTGAAATATACAAAACAAAGGCAACAGTTTTCCAGGTGTGGCCTAAAGCCGTTTTCCAAGAAATAGCGATTAGGTCATGTCCCAATATAAATTAGGCGCGATGAGCTTTTCTTCTTCGTCTTGAAGCACTGAGTTCAACCGTGGTGGTGAGAACGTCTAATTTTGCCTCTACGCAAAAGCCCCAAAATTGCAACCTGTAAACCCTAGCTTCTTGACAATGGTGAAAGCATAAATATGGCATGAAAATTCAATTGAGCATATTGGTTAGCACAGAAACATCATGACAAATAACAATCCACAACAAAAAATGCAAAAAGATGCCTAGGTAATGATATGCGATTTGGAAAAATTTGTGGTACAGTTTGAATCCTAACCAACGATTCCTTGTGTTTTTCTTGATGTTAATGATTGACAAAGGTTCAGGAAGGTCTCAGAATGCTATTGAAACAAAAATCCAAGCTTGAATCGTCCTTGAACTCTGAATTCAGTTTTGGAATTCTTGGAAAATTTTCAAGTTTGTGTATTGTGTATGAGCGCAGCTTGCAGTCTCTAGGGCTTATGGTTGTGATGCTGAGCATATATGGTAGCTATTAGGTTAACAAAGTTGGATAGAATCTCATGAATTCAATGGTTTAAGATTTGATTTGCTTAATATCTTTTTCCAATCTTTTTTTCATGGTTTTTGATGTCAATTAGTTCCAATCATACCAAATCTTCCCTCATTTGCCTTCCCACGAAATATTGAGCCTATAATGTGTATAAAAAGATTTTTCATGTTAAGGTTTATATTTTTCATGATTTAAAATCATTTAAATGAAAATAAATTAATATTAATTCAAATAAATAATTAAAAGATATGAGAATACTTCCCTTTGGGCCTAGTGGTCGTGCATAGGCTTGGCATGAAGAAATTTGGAAGAAACTTGGGCCCATTTGCATTTTTAGGCTTTTTGAACCATTGTTGATTTTCAAAAATTTCCAAAAATTTCCCAACTTCCACAAGGCATAACTTGGTCAATTTTTAAGCTTTTCACATGTTCTTGGACATTTTGGAAAGGTCTTTGAGTCCTTTAACCAATGCCTTTGGTCCCATGTCATTTTGATTTATCAATCTCAAGTTATGGCCTTTGACTTAAAGTCACTTTTTGTTGACTTTTGAAAATGACCTATAATGGTGAAATTGATAACTTTTTGTGAGAGCATTTCTTGGACTTGGAACATGAAGATGAATTGTAGGAAATGTCTTTCTCTTCAAAATGAGCTTTGGATGGAATTTTTCTGATAATCCATGTGAAAGTTATGCCCTGGTCAATTTCAGTTGACTTTTTCAGCTGTCCAAATATAGCAACTTTTGCATTTTTGATGATTTCTGAGCCAAATTCTGAGAATCATGATCAAGCATTGATCAAATGATGTTTATGGCTTCAAAATGATATATTGACCAAAAATTTGAACTTTTGACTGCCAAATGACCATTTTGCCCCTACAGTTGACTGTAGTGCAATCTAGGGTTTTGACTGTGCAATTTTGAGCTGAATGCCTTGAAACTTGACATGAGGATACTTGACCATCTTTGTAGGCATATGGGACTTGATTGGGTCTTTGGAAAGTTCATTTGCTTGACCAGAACTCAAACCCTAGTTTTGACTGTCTAGGAGACAGTTGAGCTGCACAACCCTTGGGGCATTTTGTGACCCTGACTTTGACAATTCTTGATGAATATGGGAGGGCAAATTTTGGGGTACAACACTAACGATAATATTTTACCCCGATTAATAAAAAATAAAAAGAACTCCTTCAAAAATACGCAAAAAGAGGTGCAACACAAGGACTTCCCAGGAGGTCACCCATCCTAGTACTACTCTCGCCCAAGCACGCTTAACTGCGGAGTTCTGATGAGATCCGGTGCATTAGTGCTAGTATGATCGCACATGATATGTAATGCTCTTTAATTGTATACATATTCGGGTATTTCCTTATTACCGGCATTTTAGTCTCCCGACAAACAAATTAAATATAATTAACCCGAATATTATTCGTTTTCTCCTTATTAACGATAATTTATTACACCAATAAATAAAATTTACACCAGCATTTATGTTTTATCCTTGCTAACGATAATATTTTACCCCGATTAATAAAAAATAAAAAGAACTCCTTTAAAAATACGCAAAAGAGGTGCAACACAAGGACTTCCCAGGAGGTCACCCATCCCAGTACTACTCTCGCCCAAGCACGCTTAACTGCGGAGTTCTGATGGGATCCGGTGCATTAGTGCTGGTATGATCGCACCTGATATGTAATGCTCTTTAATTTTATACATATTCGGGTATTTCCTTATTACCGGCATTTTAGTCTCCCGACAAACAAATTAAATATAATTAACCCGAATATTATTCGTTTTCTCCTTGTTAACGATAATTTATTACACCAATAAATAAAATTTACACCAGCATTTATGTTTTATCCTTGCTAACGATAATATTTTACCCCGATTAATAAAAAATAAAAAGAACTCCTTCAAAAATACGCAAAAAGAGGTGCAACACAAGGACTTCCCAGGAGGTCACCCATCCTAGTACTACTCTCGCCCAAGCACGCTTAACTGCGGAGTTCTGATGGGATCCGGTGCATTAGTGCTGGTATGAAAGCACCTGATATGTAATGCTCTTTAATTGTATACATATTCGGGTCTTTCCTTATTACCGGCATTTTAGTCTCCCGACAAACAAATTAAATATAATTAACCCGAATATTATTCGTTTTCTCCTTATTAACGATAATTTATTACACCAATAAATAAAATTTACACCAGCATTTATGTTTTATCATTGCTAACGATAATATTTTAATCCGATTAATAAAAAATAAAAAGAACTCCTTCAAAAATACGCAAAAAGAGGTGCAACACAAGGACTTCCCAGGAGGTCACCCATCCTAGTACTACTCTCGCCCAAGCACGCTTAGCTGCGGAGTTCTGATGGGATCCGGTGCATTAGTGATGCTATGATCGCACCTGATATGTAATGCTCTTTAATTTTATACATATTCGGATATTTCCTTATTACCGGCATTGTAGTCTCCCGACAAACAAATTAAATATAATTAACCCGAATATTATTTGTTTTCTCCTTATTAACAATAATTTATTACACCAATAAATAAAATTTACACCAGCATTTATGTTTTATCCTTGCTAACGATAATATTTTACCCCGATTAATAAAAAATAAAAAGAACTCCTTCAAAAATACGCAAAAAGAGGTGCAACACAAGGACTTCCCAGGAGGTCACCCATCCTAGTACTACTCTCGCCCAAGCACGCTTAACTGCGGAGTTCTGATGAGATCCGGTGCATTAGTGCTAGTATGATCGCACATGATATGTAATGCTCTTTAATTGTATACATATTCGGGTATTTCCTTATTACCGGCATTTTAGTCTCCCGACAAACAAATTAAATATAATTAACCCGAATATTATTCGTTTTCTCCTTATTAACGATAATTTATTACACCAATAAATAAAATTTACACCAGCATTTATGTTTTATCCTTGCTAACGATAATATTTTACCCCGATTAATAAAAAATAAAAAGAACTCCTTTAAAAATACGCAAAAGAGGTGCAACACAAGGACTTCCCAGGAGGTCACCCATCCCAGTACTACTCTCGCCCAAGCACGCTTAACTGCGGAGTTCTGATGGGATCCGGTGCATTAGTGCTGGTATGATCGCACCTGATATGTAATGCTCTTTAATTTTATACATATTCGGGTATTTCCTTATTACCGGCATTTTAGTCTCCCGACAAACAAATTAAATATAATTAACCCGAATATTATTCGTTTTCTCCTTGTTAACGATAATTTATTACACCAATAAATAAAATTTACACCAGCATTTATGTTTTATCCTTGCTAACGATAATATTTTACCCCGATTAATAAAAAATAAAAAGAACTCCTTCAAAAATACGCAAAAAGAGGTGCAACACAAGGACTTCCCAGGAGGTCACCCATCCTAGTACTACTCTCGCCCAAGCACGCTTAACTGCGGAGTTCTGATGGGATCCGGTGCATTAGTGCTGGTATGAAAGCACCTGATATGTAATGCTCTTTAATTGTATACATATTCGGGTCTTTCCTTATTACCGGCATTTTAGTCTCCCGACAAACAAATTAAATATAATTAACCCGAATATTATTCGTTTTCTCCTTATTAACGATAATTTATTACACCAATAAATAAAATTTACACCAGCATTTATGTTTTATCATTGCTAACGATAATATTTTAATCCGATTAATAAAAAATAAAAAGAACTCCTTCAAAAATACGCAAAAAGAGGTGCAACACAAGGACTTCCCAGGAGGTCACCCATCCTAGTACTACTCTCGCCCAAGCACACTTAACTGCGGAGTTCTGATGGAATCCGGTGCATTAGTGCTGGTATGATCGCACCTGATATGTAATGCTCTTTAATTGTATACATATTCGGGTATTTCCTTATTACCGGCATTTTAGTCTCCCGACAAACAAATTAAATATAATTAACCCGAATATTATTCGTTTTCTCCTTATTAACGATAATTTATTACACCAATAAATAAAATTTACACCAGCATTTATGTTTTATCCTTGCTAACGATAATATTTTACCCCGATTAATAAAAAATAAAAAGAACTCCTTCAAAAATACGCAAAAAGAGGTGCAACACAAGGACTTCCCAGGAGGTCACCCATCCTAGTACTACTCTCGCCCAAGCACGCTTAACTGCGGAGTTCTGATGGGATCCGGTGCATTAGTGCTGGTATGATCACACCTGATATGTAATGCTCTTTAATTGTATACATATTCGGGTATTTCCTTATTACCGGCATTTTAGTCTCCCGACAAACAAATTAAATATAATTAACCCGAATATTATTCGTTTTCTCCTTATTAACGATAATTTATTACACCAATAAATAAAATTTACACCAGCATTTATGTTTTATCCTTGCTAACGATAATATTTTACCCCGATTAATAAAAAATAAAAAGAACTCCTTCAAAAATACGCAAAAAGAGTTGCAACACAAGAACTTCCCAGGAGGTCACCCATCCTAGTACTACTCTCGCCCAAGCACGCTTAACTGCGGAGTTCTGATGGAATCCGGTGCATTAGTGCTGGTATGATCGCACCTGATATGTAATGCTCTTTAATTGTATACATATTAGGGTCTTTCATTATTACCGGCATTTTAGTCTCCCGACAAACAAATTAAATATAATTAACCCGAATTTTATTCGTTTTCTCCTTATTAACGATAATTTATTACACCAATAAATAAAATTTACACCAGCATTTATGTTTTATCATTGCTAACAATAATATTTTACCCCGATTAATAAAAAATAAAAAGAACTCCTTCAAAAATACGCAAAAAGATGTGCAACACAAGGACTTCCCAGGAGGTCACCCATCCTAGTACTACTCTCGCCCAAGCACGCTTAACTGCGGAGTTCTGATGGGATCGGGTGCATTAGTGCTGGTATGATCGCACCTGATATGTAATGCTCTTTAATTGTATACATATTCGGGTATTTCCTTATTACCGGCATTTTAGTCTCCCGACAAACAAATTAAATATAATTAACCCGAATATTATTCGTTTTCTCCTTATTAACGATAATTTATTACACCAATAAATAAAATTTATACCAGCATTTATGTTTTATCCTTGCTAACGATAATATTTTACCCCGATTAATAAAAAATAAAAAGAACTCCTTCAAAAATACGCAAAAAGAGGTGCAACACAAGGACTTCCCAGGTGGTCACCCATCCTAGTACTACTCTCGCCCAAGCACGCTTAACTGCGGAGTTCTGATGGGATCCGGTGCATTAGTGCTGGTATGATCGCACCTGATATGTAATGCTCTTTAATTGTATACATATTCGGGTCTTTCCTTGTTACCGGCATTTTAGTCTCCCGACAAACAAATTAAATATAATTAACCCAAAATTATTCGTTTTCTCCTTATTAACGATAATTTATTACACCAATAAATAAAATTTACACCAGCATTTATGTTTTATCCTTGCTAACGATAATATTTTACCCCGATTAATAAAAAATAAAAAGAACTCCTTCAAAAATACGCAAAAAGAGGTGCAACACAAGGACTTCCCAGGAGGTCACCCATCCTAGTACTACTCTCGCCGAAGCACGCTTAACTGCGGAGTTCTGATGGGATCTGGTGCATTAGTGCTGGTATGATCGCACCTGATATGTAATGTTCTTTAATTGTATACATATTCGGGTATTTCCTTATTACAGGCATTTTAGTCTCCCGACAAACAAATTAAATATAATTAACCCGAATATTATTCGTTTTCTCCTTATTAACGATAATTTATTACACCAATAAATAAAATTTACACCAGCATTTATGTTTTATCGTTGCTAACGATAATATTTTACCCCGATTAATAAAAAATAAAAAGAACTCGTTCAAAAATACGCAAAAAGAGGTGTAACACAAGGACTTCCCAGGAGGTCACCCATCATAGTACTACTCTCGCCCAAGCACGCTTAACTGCGGAGTTCTGATGGGATCCGATGCATTAGTGCTGGTATGATCGCACCTGATATGTAATGCTCTTTAATTGTATACATATTCGAGTATTTCCTTATTACCGGCATTTTAGTCTCCCGACAAACAAATTAAATATAATTAACCCGAATATTATTCGTTTTCTCCTTATTAACGATAATTTATTACACCAATAAATAAAATTTACACCAGCATTTATGTTTTATCCTTGCTAACGATAATATTTTACCCCGATTAATAAAAAATAAAAAGAACTCCTTCAAAAATACGCAAAAAGAGGTGCAACACAAGGACTTCCCAGGAGGTCACCCATCCTAGTACTACTCTCGCCCAAGCACGCTTAGCTGCGGAGTTCTGATGGGATCCGGTGCATTAGTGCTGCTATGATCGCACCTGATATGTAATGCTCTTTAATTTTATACATATTCGGATATTTCCTTATTACCGGCATTGTAGTCTCCCGACAAACAAATTAAATATAATTAACCCGAATATTATTCGTTTTCTCCTTATTAACGATAATTTATTACACCAATAAATAAAATTTACACCAGCATTTATGTTTTATCCTTGCTAACGATAATATTTTACCCCGATTAATAAAAAATAAAAAGAACTCCTTCAAAAATACGCAAAAAGAGGTGCAACACAAGGACTTCCCAGGAGGTCACCCATCCTAGTACTACTCTCGCCCAAGCACGCTTAACTGCGGAGTTCTGATGGGATCCGGTGCGTTAGTGCTGGTATGATCGCACCTGATATGTAATGCTCTTTAATTGTATACATATTCAGGTCTTTCCTTGTTACCGGCATTTTAGTCTCCCGACAAACAAATTAAATATAATTAACCCAAAATTATTCGTTTTCTCCTTATTAACGATAATTTATTACACCAATAAATAAAATTTACACCAGCATTTATGTTTTATCCTTGCTAACGATAATATTTTACCCCGATTAATAAAAAATAAAAAGAACTCCTTTAAAAATACGCAAAAGAGGTGCAACACAAGGACTTCCCAGGAGGTCACCCATCCTAGTACTACTCTCGCCCAAGCACGCTTAACTGCGGAGTTCTGATGGGATCCGGTGCATTAGTGCTGGTATGATCGCACCTGATATGTAATGCTCTTTAATTTTATACATATTCGGGTATTTCCTTATTACCGGCATTTTAGTCTCCCGACAAACAAATTAAATATAATTAACCCGAATATTATTCGTTTTCTCCTTGTTAACGATAATTTATTACACCAATAAATAAAATTTACACCAGCATTTATGTTTTATCCTTGCTAACGATAATATTTTACCCCGATTAATAAAAAATAAAAAGAACTCCTTCAAAAATACGCAAAAAGAGGTGCAACACAAGGACTTCCCAGGAGGTCACCCATCCTAGTACTACTCTCGCCCAAGCACGCTTAACTGCGGAGTTCTGTTGGGATCCGGTGCATTAGTGCTGGTATGAAAGCACCTGATATGTAATGCTCTTTAATTGTATACATATTCGGGTCTTTCCTTATTACCGGCATTTTAGTCTCCCGACAAACAAATTAAATATAATTAACCCGAATATTATTCGTTTTCTCCTTATTAACGATAATTTATTACACCAATAAATAAAATTTACACCAGCATTTATGTTTTATCATTGCTAACGATAATATTTTAATCCGATTAATAAAAAATAAAAAGAACTCCTTCAAAAATACGCAAAAAGAGGTGCAACACAAGGACTTCCCAGGAGGTCACCCATCCTAGTACTACTCTCGCCCAAGCACGCTTAACTGCGGAGTTCTGATGGGATCCGGTGCATTAGTGCTGGTATGATCGCACCTGATATGTAATGCTCTTTAATTTTATACATATTCGGGTATTTCCTTATTACCGGCATTTTAGTCTCCCGACAAACAAATTAAATATAATTAACCCGAATATTATTCGTTTTCTCCTTGTTAACGATAATTTATTACACCAATAAATAAAATTTACACCAGCATTTATGTTTTATCCTTGCTAACGATAATATTTTACCCCGATTAATAAAAAATAAAAAGAACTCCTTCAAAAATACGCAAAAAGAGGTGCAACACAAGGACTTCCCAGGAGGTCACCCATCCTAGTACTACTCTCGCCCAAGCACGCTTAACTGCGGAGTTCTGTTGGGATCCGGTGCATTAGTGCTGGTATGAAAGCACCTGATATGTAATGCTCTTTAATTGTATACATATTCGGGTCTTTCATTATTACCGGCATTTTAGTCTCCCGACAAACAAATTAAATATAATTAACCCGAATATTATTCGTTTTCTCCTTATTAACGATAATTTATTACACCAATAAATAAAATTTACACCAGCATTTATGTTTTATCATTGCTAACGATAATATTTTAATCCGATTAATAAAAAATAAAAAGAACTCCTTCAAAAATACGCAAAAAGAGGTGCAACACAAGGACTTCCCAGGAGGTCACCCATCCTAGTACTACTCTCGCCCAAGCACACTTAACTGCGGAGTTCTGATGGAATCCGGTGCATTAGTGCTGGTATGATCGCACCTGATATGTAATGCTCTTTAATTGTATACATATTCGGGTATTTCCTTATTACCGGCATTTTAGTCTCCCGACAAACAAATTAAATATAATTAACCCGAATATTATTCGTTTTCTCCTTATTAACGATAATTTATTACACCAATAAATAAAATTTACACCAGCATTTATGTTTTATCCTTGCTAACGATAATATTTTACCCCGATTAATAAAAAATAAAAAGAACTCCTTCAAAAATACGCAAAAAGAGGTGCAACACAAGGACTTCCCAGGAGGTCACCCATCCTAGTACTACTCTCGCCCAAGCACGCTTAACTGCGGAGTTCTGATGGGATCCGGTGCATTAGTGCTGGTATGATCACACCTGATATGTAATGCTCTTTAATTGTATACATATTCGGGTATTTCCTTATTACAAGCATTTTAGTCTCCCGACAAACAAATTAAATATAATTAAACCGAATATTATTCGTTTTCTCCTTATTAACGTTAATTTATTACACCAATAAATAAAATTTACACCAGCATTTATGTTTTATCCTTGCTAACGATAATATTTTACCCCGATTAATAAAAAATAAAAAGAACTCCTTCAAAAATACGCAAAAAGAGGTGCAACACAAGGACTTCCCAGGAGGTCACCCATCCTAGTACTACTCTCGCCCAAGCACGCTTAACTGTGGAGTTCTGATGGGATCCGGTGCATTAGTGCTGGTATGATCGCACCTGATATGTAATGCTCTTTAATTGTATACATATTCGAGTATTTCCTTATTACCGGCATTTTAGTCTCCCGACAAACAAATTAAATATAATTAACCCGAATATTATTCGTTTTCTCCTTATTAACGATAATTTATTACACCAATAAATAAAATTTACACCAGCATTTATGTTTTATCCTTGCTAACGATAATATTTTACCCCGATTAATAAAAAATAAAAAGAACTCCTTCAAAAATACGCAAAAAGAGGTGCAACACAAGGACTTCCCAGGAGGTCACCCATCCTAGTACTACTCTCGCCCAAGCACGCTTAACTGCGGAGTTCTGATGGGATCCAGTGCATTAGTGCTGGTATGATCGCACCTGATATGTAATGCTCTTTAATTGTATACATATTCGGGTATTTCCTTATTACCGGCATTTTAGTCTCCCGACAAACAAATTAAATATAATTAACCCGAATATTATTCGTTTTCTCCTTATTAACGATAATTTATTACACCAATAAATAAAATTTACACCAGCATTTATGTTTTATCCTTGCTAACGATAATATTTTACCCCGATTAATAAAAAATAAAAAGAACTCCTTCAAAAATACGCAAAAAGAGGTGCAACACAAGGACTTCCCAGGAGGTCACCCATCCTAGTACTACTCTCGCCCAAGCACGCTTAACTGCGGAGTTCTGATGGGATCCGGTGCATTAGTGCTGGTATGATCGCACCTGATATGTAATGCTCTTTAATTTTATACATATTCGGGTATTTCCTTATTACCGGCATTTTAGTCTCCCGACAAACAAATTAAATATAATTAACCCGAATATTATTCGTTTTCTCCTTATTAACGATAATTTATTACACCAGTAAATAAAATTTACACCAGCATTTATGTTTTATCCTTGCTAACGATAATATTTTACCCCGATTAATAAAAAATAAAAAGAACTCCTTCAAAAATACGCAAAAAGAGGTGCAACACAAGGACTTCCCAGGAGGTCACCCATCCTAGTACTACTCTCGCCCAAGCACGCTTAGCTGCGGAGTTCTGATGGGATCCGGTGCATTAGTGCTGCTATGATCGCACCTGATATGTAATGCTCTTTAATTGTATACATATTCGGGTCTTTCCTTATTACCGGCATTTTAGTCTCCCGACAAACAAATTAAATATAATTAACCCGAATATTATTCGTTTTCTCCTTATTAACGATAATTTATTACACCAATAAATAAAATTTACACCAGCATTTATGTTTTATCCTTGCTAACGATAATATTTTACCCCGATTAATAAAAAATAAAAAGAACTCCTTCAAAAATACGCAAAAAGAGGTGCAACACAAGGACTTCCCAGGAGGTCACCCATCCTAGTACTACTCTCGCCCAAGCACGCTTAACTGCGGAGTTCTGATGGGATCCGGTGCATTAGTGCTGGTATGATCGCACCTGATATGTAATGCTCTTTAATTTTATACATATTCGGGTATTTCCTTATTACCGGCATTTTAGTCTCCCGACAAACAAATTAAATATAATTAACCCGAATATTATTCGTTTTCTCCTTGTTAACGATAATTTATTACACCAATAAATAAAATTTACACCAGCATTTATGTTTTATCCTTGCTAACGATAATATTTTACCCCGATTAATAAAAAATAAAAAGAACTCCTTCAAAAATACGCAAAAAGAGGTGCAACACAAGGACTTCCCAGGAGGTCACCCATCCTAGTACTACTCTCGCCCAAGCACGCTTAACTGCGGAGTTCTGATGGGATCCGGTGCATTAGTGCTGGTATGAAAGCACCTGATATGTAATGCTCTTTAATTGTATACATATTCGGGTCTTTCCTTATTACCGGCATTTTAGTCTCCCGACAAACAAATTAAATATAATTAACCCGAATATTATTCGTTTTCTCCTTATTAACGATAATTTATTACACCAATAAATAAAATTTACACCAGCATTTATGTTTTATCATTGCTAACGATAATATTTTAATCCGATTAATAAAAAATAAAAAGAACTCCTTCAAAAATACGCAAAAAGAGGTGCAACACAAGGACTTCCCAGGAGGTCACCCATCCTAATACTACTCTCGCCCAAGCACACTTAACTGCGGAGTTCTGATGGAATCCGGTGCATTAGTGCTGGTATGATCGCACCTGATATGTAATGCTCTTTAATTGTATACATATTCGGGTATTTCCTTATTACCGGCATTTTAGTCTCCCGACAAACAAATTAAATATAATTAACCCGAATATTATTCGTTTTCTCCTTATTAACGATAATTTATTACACCAATAAATAAAATTTACACCAGCATTTATGTTTTATCCTTGCTAACGATAATATTTTACCCCGATTAATAAAAAATAAAAAGAACTCCTTCAAAAATACGCAAAAAGAGGTGCAACACAAGGACTTCCCAGGAGGTCACCCATCCTAGTACTACTCTCGCCCAAGCACGCTTAACTGCGGAGTTCTGATGGGATCCGGTGCATTAGTGCTGGTATGATCACACCTGATATGTAATGCTCTTTAATTGTATACATATTCGAGTATTTCCTTATTACCGGCATTTTAGTCTCCCGACAAACAAATTAAATATAATTAACCCGAATATTATTCGTTTTCTCCTTATTAACGATAATTTATTACACCAATAAATAAAATTTACACCAGCATTTATGTTTTATCCTTGCTAACGATAATATTTTACCCCGATTAATAAAAAATAAAAAGAACTCCTTCAAAAATACGCAAAAAGAGGTGCAACACAAGGACTTCCCAGGAGGTCACCCATCCTAGTACTACTCTCGCCCAAGCACGCTTAACTGCGGAGTTCTGATGGGATCCGGTGCATTAGTGCTGGTATGATCGCACCTGATATGTAATGCTCTTTAATTTTATACATATTCGGTATTTCCTTATTACCGGCATTTTAGTCTCCCGACAAACAAATTAAATATAATTAACCCGAATATTATTCGTTTTCACCTTGTTAACGATAATTTATTACACCAATAAATAAAATTTACACCAGCATTTATGTTTTATCCTTGCTAACGATAATATTTTACCCCGATTAATAAAAAATAAAAAGAACTCCTTCAAAAATACGCAAAAAGAGGTGCAACACAAGGACTTCCCAGGAGGTCACCCATCCTAGTACTACTCTCGCCCAAGCACGCTTAACTGCGGAGTTCTGATGGGATCCGGTGCATTAGTGCTGGTATGATCGCACCTGATATGTAATGCTCTTTAATTTTATACATATTCGGGTATTTCCTTATTACCGGCATTTTAGTCTCCCGACAAACAAATTAAATATAATTAACCCGAATATTATTCGTTTTCTCCTTGTTAACGATAATTTATTACACCAATAAATAAAATTTACACCAGCATTTATGTTTTATCCTTGCTAACGATAATATTTTACCCCGATTAATAAAAAATAAAAAGAACTCCTTCAAAAATACGCAAAAAGAGGTGCAACACAAGGACTTCCCAGGAGGTCACCCATCCTAGTACTACTCTCGCCCAAGCACGCTTAACTGCGGAGTTCTGATGGGATCCGGTGCATTAGTGCTGGTATGAAAGCACCTGATATGTAATGCTCTTTAATTGTATACATATTCGGGTCTTTCCTTATTACCGGCATTTTAGTCTCCCGACAAACAAATTAAATATAATTAACCCGAATATTATTCGTTTTCTCCTTATTAACGATAATTTATTACACCAATAAATAAAATTTACACCAGCATTTATGTTTTATCATTGCTAACGATAATATTTTAATCCGATTAATAAAAAATAAAAAGAACTCCTTCAAAAATACGCAAAAAGAGGTGCAACACAAGGACTTCCCAGGAGGTCACCCATCCTAATACTACTCTCGCCCAAGCACACTTAACTGCGGAGTTCTGATGGAATCCGGTGCATTAGTGCTGGTATGATCGCACCTGATATGTAATGCTCTTTAATTGTATACATATTCGGGTATTTCCTTATTACCGGCATTTTAGTCTCCCGACAAACAAATTAAATATAATTAACCCGAATATTATTCGTTTTCTCCTTATTAACGATAATTTATTACACCAATAAATAAAATTTACACCAGCATTTATGTTTTATCCTTGCTAACGATAATATTTTACCCCGATTAATAAAAAATAAAAAGAACTCCTTCAAAAATACGCAAAAAGAGGTGCAACACAAGGACTTCCCAGGAGGTCACCCATCCTAGTACTACTCTCGCCCAAGCACGCTTAACTGCGGAGTTCTGATGGGATCCGGTGCATTAGTGCTGGTATGATCACACCTGATATGTAATGCTCTTTAATTGTATACATATTCGAGTATTTCCTTATTACCGGCATTTTAGTCTCCCGACAAACAAATTAAATATAATTAACCCGAATATTATTCGTTTTCTCCTTATTAACGATAATTTATTACACCAATAAATAAAATTTACACCAGCATTTATGTTTTATCCTTGCTAACGATAATATTTTACCCCGATTAATAAAAAATAAAAAGAACTCCTTCAAAAATACGCAAAAAGAGGTGCAACACAAGGACTTCCCAGGAGGTCACCCATCCTAGTACTACTCTCGCCCAAGCACGCTTAACTGCGGAGTTCTGATGGGATCCGGTGCATTAGTGCTGGTATGATCGCACCTGATATGTAATGCTCTTTAATTTTATACATATTCGGTATTTCCTTATTACCGGCATTTTAGTCTCCCGACAAACAAATTAAATATAATTAACCCGAATATTATTCGTTTTCACCTTGTTAACGATAATTTATTACACCAATAAATAAAATTTACACCAGCATTTATGTTTTATCCTTGCTAACGATAATATTTTACCCCGATTAATAAAAAATAAAAAGAACTCCTTCAAAAATACGCAAAAAGAGGTGCAACACAAGGACTTCCCAGGAGGTCACCCATCCTAGTACTACTCTCGCCCAAGCACGCTTAACTGCGGAGTTCTGATGGGATCCGGTGCATTAGTGCTGGTATGAAAGCACCTGATATGTAATGCTCTTTAATTGTATACATATTCGGGTCTTTCCTTATTACCGGCATTTTAGTCTCCCGACAAACAAATTAAATATAATTAACCCGAATATTATTCGTTTTCTCCTTATTAACGATAATTTATTACACCAATAAATAAAATTTACACCAGCATTTATGTTTTATCCTTGCTAACGATAATATTTTACCCCGATTAATAAAAAATAAAAAGAACTCCTTCAAAAATACGCAAAAGAGGTGCAACACAAGGACTTCCCAGGAGGTCACCCATCCTAGTACTACTCTCGCCCAAGCACACTTAACTGCGGAGTTCTGATGGGATCCGGTGCATTAGTGCTGGTATGATCGCACCTGATATGTAATGCTCTTTAATTTTATACATATTCGGGTATTTCCTTATTACCCGCATTTTAGTCTCCCGACAAACAAATTAAATATAATTAACCCGAATATTATTCGTTTTCTCCTTATTAACGATAATTTATTACACCAGTAAATAAAATTTACACCAGCATTTATGTTTTATCCTTGCTAACGATAATATTTTACCCCGATTAATAAAAAATAAAAAGAACTCCTTCAAAAATACGCAAAAAGAGGTGAAACACAAGGACTTCCCAAGAGGTCACCCATCCTAGTACTACTCTCGCCCAAGCACGCTTAACTGCGGAGTTCTGATGGAATCCGGTGCATTAGTGCTGGTATGATCGCACCTGATATGTAATGCTCTTTAATTGTATACATATTCGGATATTTCCTTATTACCGGCATTTTAGTCTCCCGACAAACAAATTAAATATAATTAACCCGAATATTATTCGTTTTCTCCTTATTAACGATAATTTATTACACCAATAAATAAAATTTACACCAGCATTTATGTTTTATCCTTGCTAACGATAATATTTTACCCCGATTAATAAAAAATAAAAAGAACTCCTTCAAAAATACGCAAAAAGAGGTGCAACACAAGGACTTCCCAGGAGGTCACCCATCCTAGTACTACTCTCGCCCAAGCACGCTTAACTGCGGAGTTCTGATGGGATCCGGTGCATTAGTGCTGGTATGATCGCACCTGATATGTAATGCTCTTTAATTGTATACATATTCAGGTATTTCCTTATTACAAGCATTTTAGTCTCCCGACAAACAAATTAAATATAATTAACCCGAATATTATTCGTTTTCTCCTTATTAACGTTAATTTATTACACCAATAAATAAAATTTACACCAGCATTTATGTTTTATCCTTGCTAACGATAATATTTTACCCCGATTAATAAAAAATAAAAAGAACTCCTTCAAAAATACGCAAAAAGAGGTGCAACACAAGGACTTCCCAGGAGGTCACCCATCCTAGTACTACTCTCGCCCAAGCACGCTTAACTGTGGAGTTCTGATGGGATCCGGTGCATTAGTGCTGGTATGATCGCACCTGATATGTAATGCTCTTTAATTGTATACATATTCGAGTATTTCCTTATTACCGGCATTTTAGTCTCCCGACAAACAAATTAAATATAATTAACCCGAATATTATTCGTTTTCTCCTTATTAACGATAATTTATTACACCAATAAATAAAATTTACACCAGCATTTATGTTTTATCCTTGCTAACGATAATATTTTACCCCGATTAATAAAAAATAAAAAGAACTCCTTCAAAAATACGCAAAAAGAGGTGCAACACAAGGACTTCCCAGGAGGTCACCCATCCTAGTACTACTCTCGCCCAAGCACGCTTAACTGCGGAGTTCTGATGGGATCCGGTGCATTAGTGCTGGTATGAAAGCACCAGATATGTAATGCTCTTTAATTGTATACATATTCGGGTCTTTCCTTATTACCGGCATTTTAGTCTCCCGACAAACAAATTAAATATAATTAACCCGAATATTATTCGTTTTCTCCTTATTAACGATAATTTATTACACCAATAAATAAAATTTACACCAGCATTTATGTTTTATCCTTGCTAACGATAATATTTTACCCCGATTAATAAAAAATAAAAAGAACTCCTTCAAAAATACGCAAAAGAGGTGCAACACAAGGACTTCCCAGGAGGTCACCCATCCTAGTACTACTCTCGCCCAAGCACACTTAACTGCGGAGTTCTGATGGGATCCGGTGCATTAGTGCTGGTATGATCGCACCTGATATGTAATGCTCTTTAATTTTATACATATTCGGGTATTTCCTTATTACCCGCATTTTAGTCTCCCGACAAACAAATTAAATATAATTAACCCGAATATTATTCGTTTTCTCCTTATTAACGATAATTTATTACACCAGTAAATAAAATTTACACCAGCATTTATGTTTTATCCTTGCTAACGATAATATTTTACCCCGATTAATAAAAAATAAAAAGAACTCCTTCAAAAATACGCAAAAAGAGGTGAAACACAAGGACTTCCCAGGAGGTCACCCATCCTAGTACTACTCTCGCCCAAGCACGCTTAACTGCGGAGTTCTGATGGAATCCGGTGCATTAGTGCTGGTATGATCGCACCTGATATGTAATGCTCTTTAATTGTATACATATTCGGATATTTCCTTATTACCGGCATTTTAGTCTCCCGACAAACAAATTAAATATAATTAACCCGAATATTATTCGTTTTCTCCTTATTAACGATAATTTATTACACCAATAAATAAAATTTACACCAGCATTTATGTTTTATCCTTGCTAACGATAATATTTTACCCCGATTAATAAAAAATAAAAAGAACTCCTTCAAAAATACGCAAAAAGAGGTGCAACACAAGGACTTCCCAGGAGGTCACTCATCCTAGTACTACTCTCGCCCAAGCACGCTTAACTGCGGAGTTCTGATGGGATCCGGTGCATTAGTGCTGGTATGATCGCACCTGATATGTAATGCTCTTTAATTGTATACATATTCAGGTATTTCCTTATTACAAGCATTTTAGTCTCCCGACAAACAAATTAAATATAATTAACCCGAATATTATTCGTTTTCTCCTTATTAACGTTAATTTATTACACCAATAAATAAAATTTACACCAGCATTTATGTTTTATCCTTGCTAACGATAATATTTTACCCCGATTAATAAAAAATAAAAAGAACTCCTTCAAAAATACGCAAAAAGAGGTGCAACACAAGGACTTCCCAGGAGGTCACCCATCCTAGTACTACTCTCGCCCAAGCACGCTTAACTGTGGAGTTCTGATGGGATCCGGTGCATTAGTGCTGGTATGATCGCACCTGATATGTAATGCTCTTTAATTGTATACATATTCGAGTATTTCCTTATTACCGGCATTTTAGTCTCCCGACAAACAAATTAAATATAATTAACCCGAATATTATTCGTTTTCTCCTTATTAACGATAATTTATTACACCAATAAATAAAATTTACACCAGCATTTATGTTTTATCCTTGCTAACGATAATATTTTACCCCGATTAATAAAAAATAAAAAGAACTCCTTCAAAAATACGCAAAAAGAGGTGCAACACAAGGACTTCCCAGGAGGTCACCCATCCTAGTACTACTCTCGCCCAAGCACGCTTAACTGCGGAGTTCTGATGGGATCCGGTGCATTAGTGCTGGTATGATCGCACCTGATATGTAATGCTCTTTAATTGTATACATATTCAGGTATTTCCTTATTACAAGCATTTTAGTCTCCCGACAAACAAATTAAATATAATTAACCCGAATATTATTCGTTTTCTCCTTATTAACGTTAATTTATTACACCAATAAATAAAATTTACACCAGCATTTATGTTTTATCCTTCCTAACGATAATATTTTACCCCGATTAATAAAACATAAAAAGAACTCCTTCAAAAATACGCAAAAAGAGGTGCAACACAAGGACTTCCCAGGAGGTCACCCATCCTAGTACTACTCTCGCCCAAGCACGCTTAACTGTGGAGTTCTGATGGGATCCGGTGCATTAGTGCTGGTATGATCGCACCTGATATGTAATGCTCTTTAATTGTATACATATTCGAGTATTTCCTTATTACCGGCATTTTAGTCTCCCGACAAACAAATTAAATATAATTAACCCGAATATTATTCGTTTTCTCCTTATTAACGATAATTTATTACACCAATAAATAAAATTTACACCAGCATTTATGTTTTATCCTTGCTAACGATAATATTTTACCCCGATTAATAAAAAATAAAAAGAACTCCTTCAAAAATACGCAAAAAGAGGTGCAACACAAGGACTTCCCAGGAGGTCACCCATCCTAGTACTACTCTCGCCCAAGCACGCTTAACTGCGGAGTTCTGATGGGATCCGGTGCATTAGTGCTGGTATGATCGCACCTGATATGTAATGCTCTTTAATTGTATACATATTCGGGTATTTCCTTATTACCGGCATTTTAGTCTCCCGACAAACAAATTAAATATAATTAACCCGAATATTATTCGTTTTCTCCTTATTAACGATAATTTATTACACCAATAAATAAAATTTACACCAACATTTATGTTTTATCCTTGCTAACAATAATATTTTACCCCGATTAATAAAAAATAAAAAGAACTCCTTCAAAAATACGCAAAAAGAGGTGCAACACAAGGACTTCCCAGGAGGTCACCCATCCTAGTACTACTCTCGCCCAAGCACGCTTAACAGCGGAGTTCTGATGGGATCCGGTGCATTAGTGCTGGTATGATCGCACCTGATATGTAATGCTCTTTAATTGTATACATATTCGGATATTTCCTTATTACCGGCATTTTAGTCTCCCGACAAACAAATTAAATATAATTAACCCGAATATTATTCGTTTTCTCCTTATTAACGATAATTTATTACACCAATAAATAAAATTTACACCAGCATTTATGTTTTATCCTTGCTAACGATAATATTTTACCCCGATTAATAAAAAATAAAAAGAACTCCTTCAAAAATACGCAAAAAGAGGTGCAACACAAGGACTTCCCAGGAGGTCACCCATCCTAGTACTACTCTCGCCCAAGCACGCTTAACTGCGGAGTTCTGATGGGATCCGGTGCATTAGTGCTGGTATGATCGCACCTGATATGTAATGCTCTTTAATTGTATACATATTCAGGTATTTCCTTATTACAAGCATTTTAGTCTCCCGACAAACAAATTAAATATAATTAACCCGAATATTATTCGTTTTCTCCTTATTAACGTTAATTTATTACACCAATAAATAAAATTTACACCAGCATTTATGTTTTATCCTTGCTAACGATAATATTTTACCCCGATTAATAAAAAATAAAAAGAACTCCTTCAAAAATACGCAAAAAGAGGTGCAACACAAGGACTTCCCAGGAGGTCACCCATCCTAGTACTACTCTCGCCCAAGCACGCTTAACTGTGGAGTTCTGATGGGATCCGGTGCATTAGTGCTGGTATGATCGCACCTGATATGTAATGCTCTTTAATTGTATACATATTCGAGTATTTCCTTATTACCGGCATTTTAGTCTCCCGACAAACAAATTAAATATAATTAACCCGAATATTATTCGTTTTCTCCTTATTAACGATAATTTATTACACCAATAAATAAAATTTACACCAGCATTTATGTTTTATCCTTGCTAACGATAATATTTTACCCCGATTAATAAAAAATAAAAAGAACTCCTTCAAAAATACGCAAAAAGAGGTGCAACACAAGGACTTCCCAGGAGGTCACCCATCCTAGTACTACTCTCGCCCAAGCACGCTTAACTGCGGAGTTCTGATGGGATCCGGTGCATTAGTGCTGGTATGATCGCACCTGATATGTAATGCTCTTTAATTGTATACATATTCGGATATTTCCTTATTACCGGCATTTTAGTCTCCCGACAAACAAATTAAATATAATTAACCCGAATATTATTCGTTTTCTCCTTATTAACGATAATTTATTACACCAATAAATAAAATTTACACCAGCATTTATGTTTTATCCTTGCTAACGATAATATTTTACCCCGATTAATAAAAAATAAAAAGAACTCCTTCAAAAATACGCAAAAAGAGGTGCAACACAAGGACTTCCCAGGAGGTCACCCATCCTAGTACTACTCTCGCCCAAGCACGCTTAACTGCGGAGTTCTGATGGGATCCGGTGCATTAGTGCTGGTATGATCGCACCTGATATGTAATGCTCTTTAATTGTATACATATTCAGGTATTTCCTTATTACAAGCATTTTAGTCTCCCGACAAACAAATTAAATATAATTAACCCGAATATTATTCGTTTTCTCCTTATTAACGTTAATTTATTACACCAATAAATAAAATTTACACCAGCATTTATGTTTTATCCTTGCTAACGATAATATTTTACCCCGATTAATAAAAAATAAAAAGAACTCCTTCAAAAATACGCAAAAAGAGGTGCAACACAAGGACTTCCCAGGAGGTCACCCATCCTAGTACTACTCTCGCCCAAGCACGCTTAACTGTGGAGTTCTGATGGGATCCGGTGCATTAGTGCTGGTATGATCGCACCTGATATGTAATGCTCTTTAATTGTATACATATTCGAGTATTTCCTTATTACCGGCATTTTAGTCTCCCGACAAACAAATTAAATATAATTAACCCGAATATTATTCGTTTTCTCCTTATTAACGATAATTTATTACACCAATAAATAAAATTTACACCAGCATTTATGTTTTATCCTTGCTAACGATAATATTTTACCCCGATTAATAAAAAATAAAAAGAACTCCTTCAAAAATACGCAAAAAGAGGTGCAACACAAGGACTTCCCAGGAGGTCACCCATCCTAGTACTACTCTCGCCCAAGCACGCTTAACTGCGGAGTTCTGATGGGATCCGGTGCATTAGTGCTGGTATGATCGCACCTGATATGTAATGCTCTTTAATTGTATACATATTCGGGTATTTCCTTATTACCGGCATTTTAGTCTCCCGACAAACAAATTAAATATAATTAACCCGAATATTATTCGTTTTCTCTCCTTATTAACGATAATTTATTACACCAATAAATAAAATTTACACCAACATTTATGTTTTATCCTTGCTAACGATAATATTTTACCCCGATTAATAAAAAATAAAAAGAACTCCTTCAAAAATACGCAAAAAGAGGTGCAACACAAGGACTTCCCAGGAGGTCACCCATCCTAATACTACTCTCGCCCAAGCACGCTTAACTGCGGAGTTCTGATGGGATCCGGTGCATTAGTGCTGGTATGATCGCACCTGATATGTAATGCTCTTTAATTTTATACATATTCGGGTATTTCCTTATTACCGGCATTTTAGTCTCCCGACAAACAAATTAAATATAATTAACCCGAATATTATTCGTTTTCTCCTTATTAACGATAATTTATTACACCAATAAATAAAATTTACACCAACATTTATGTTTTATCCTTGCTAACGATAATATTTTACCCCGATTAATAAAAAATAAAAAGAACTCCTTCAAAAATACGCAAAAAGAGGTGCAACACAAGGACTTCCCATCCTAGTACTACTCTCGCCCAAGCACGCTTAACTGCGGAGTTCTGATGGGATCCGGTGCATTAGTGCTGCTATGATCGCACCTGATATGTAATGCTCTTTAATTTTATACATATTCGGGTATTTCCTTATTACCGGCATTGTAGTCTCCCGACAAACAAATTAAATATAATTAACCCGAATATTATTCGTTTTCTCCTTATTAACGATAATTTATTACACCAATAAATAAAATTTACACCAGCATTTATGTTTTATCCTTGCTAACGATAATATTTTACCCCGATTAATAAAAAATAAAAAGAACTCCTTCAAAAATACGCAAAAAGAGGTGCAACACAAGGACTTCCCAGGAGGTCACCCATCCTAGTACTACTCTCGCCCAAGCACGCTTAACTGCGGAGTTCTGATGGGATCCGGTGCATTAGTGCTGGTATGATCGCACCTGATATGTAATGCTCTTTAATTGTATACATATTCGGGTATTTCCTTATTACAAGCATTTTAGTCTCCCGACAAACAAATTAAATATAATTAACCCGAATATTATTCGTTTTCTCCTTATTAACGTTAATTTATTACACCAATAAATAAAATTTACACCAGCGTTTATGTTTTATCCTTGCTAACGATAATATTTTACCCCGATTAATAAAAAATAAAAAGAACTCCTTCAAAAATACGCAAAAAGAGGTGCAACACAAGGACTTCCCAGGAGGTCACCCATCCTAGTACTACTCTCGCCCAAGCACGCTTAACTGTGGAGTTCTGATGGGATCCGGTGCATTAGTGCTGGTATGATCGCACCTGATATGTAATGCTCTTTAATTGTATACATATTCGAGTATTTCCTTATTACCGGCATTTTAGTCTCCCGACAAACAAATTAAATATAATTAACCCGAATATTATTCGTTTTCTCCTTATTAACGATAATTTATTACACCAATAAATAAAATTTACACCAGCATTTATGTTTTATCCTTGCTAACGATAATATTTTACCCCGATTAATAAAAAATAAAAAGAACTCCTTCAAAAATACGCAAAAAGAGGTGCAACACAAGGACTTCCCAGGAGGTCACCCATCCTAGTACTACTCTCGCCCAAGCACGCTTAACTGCGGAGTTCTGATGGGATCCGGTGCATTAGTGCTGGTATGATCGCACCTGATATGTAATGCTCTTTAATTGTATACATATTCGGGTATTTCCTTATTACCGGCATTTTAGTCTCCCGACAAACAAATTAAATATAATTAACCCGAATATTATTCGTTTTCTCCTTATTAACGATAATTTATTACACCAATAAATAAAATTTACACCAGCATTTATGTTTTATCCTTGCTAACGATAATATTTTACCCCGATTAATAAAAAATAAAAAGAACTCCTTCAAAAATACGCAAAAGAGGTGCAACACAAGGACTTCCCAGGAGGTCACCCATCCTAGTACTACTCTCGCCCAAGCACGCTTAACTGCGGAGTTCTGATGGGATCCGGTGCATTAGTGCTGGTATGATCGCACCTGATATGTAATGCTCTTTAATTTTATACATATTCGGGTATTTCCTTATTACCCGCATTTTAGTCTCCCGACAAACAAATTAAATATAATTAACCCGAATATTATTCGTTTTCTCCTTATTAACGATAATTTATTACACCAGTAAATAAAATTTAAACCAGCATTTATGTTTTATCCTTGCTAACGATAATATTTTACCCCGATTAATAAAAAATAAAAAGAACTCCTTCAAAAATACGCAAAAGAGGTGCAACACAAGGACTTCCCAGGAGGTCACCCATCCTAGTACTACTCTCGCTCAAGCACGCTTAACTGCGGAGTTCTGATAGGATCCGGTGCATTAGTGCTGGTATGATCGCACCTGATATGTAATGCTCTTTAATTTTATACATATTCGGGTATTTCCTTATTACCGGCATTTTAGTCTCCCGACAAACAAATTAAATATAATTAACCCGAATATTATTCGTTTTCTCCTTATTAACGATAATTTATTACACCAATAAATAAAATTTACATCAGCATTTATGTTTTATCCTTGCTAACGATAATATTTTACCCCGATTAATAAAAAATAAAAAGAACTCCTTCAAAAATACGCAAAAAGAGGTGCAACACAAGGACTTCCCAAGAGGTCACCCATCCTAGTACTACTCTCGCCCAAGCACGCTTAACTGCGGAGTTCTGATGGGATCCGGTGCATTAGTGCTGGTATGATCGCACCTGATATGTAATGCTCTTTAATTGTATACATATTCAGGTATTTCCTTATTACAAGCATTTTAGTCTCCCGACAAACAAATTAAATATAATTAACCCGAATATTATTCGTTTTCTCCTTATTAACGTTAATTTATTACACCAATAAATAAAATTTACACCAGCATTTATGTTTTATCCTTGCTAACGATAATATTTTACCCCGATTAATAAAAAATAAAAAGAACTCCTTCAAAAATACGCAAAAAGAGGTGCAACACAAGGACTTCCCAGGAGGTCACCCATCCTAGTACTACTCTCGCCCAAGCACGCTTAACTGCGGAGTTCTGATGGAATCCGGTGCATTAGTGCTGGTATGATCGCACCTGATATGTAATGCTCTTTAATTGTATACATATTCGGGTATTTCCTTATTACCGGCATTTTAGTCTCCCGACAAACAAATTAAATATAATTAACCCGAATATTATTCGTTTTCTCCTTATTAACGATAATTTATTACACCAATAAATAAAATTTACACCAGCATTTATGTTTTATCCTTGCTAACGATAATATTTTACCCCGATTAATAAAAAATAAAAAGAACTCCTTCAAAAATACGCAAAAAGAGGTGCAACACAAGGACTTCCCAGGAGGTCACCCATCCTAGTACTACTCTCGCCCAAGTACGCTTGACTGCGGAGTTCTGATGGGATCCGGTGCATTAGTGCTGGTATGATCGCACCTGATATATAATGCTCTTTAATTTTATACATATTCGGGTATTTCCTTATTACCGGCATTTTAGTCTCCCGACAAACAAATTAAATATAATTAACCCGAATATTATTCGTTTTCTCCTTATTAACGATAATTTATTACACCAATAAATAAAATTTACACCAGCATTTATGTTTTATCCTTGCTAACGATAATATTTTACCCCGATTAATAAAAAATAAAAAGAACTCCTTCAAAAATACGCAAAAAGAGGTGCAACACAAGGACTTCCCAGGAGGTCACCCATCCTAGTACTACTCTCGCCCAAGCACACTTAACTGCGGAGTTCTGATGGGATCCGGTGCATTAGTGCTGGTATGATCGCATCTGATATGTAATGCTCTTTAATTGTATACATATTCGGATATTTCCTTATTACCGGCATTTTAGTCTCCCGACAAACAAATTAAATATAATTAACCCGAATATTATTCATTTTCTCCTTATTAACGATAATTTATTACACCAATAAATAAAATTTACACCAACATTTATGTTTTATCGTTGATAACGATAATATTTTACCCCGATTAATAAAAAATAAAAAGAACTCCTTCAAAAATACGCAAAAAGAGGTGCAACACAAGGACTTCCCAGGAGGTCACCCATCCTAGGACTACTCTCGCCCAAGCACGCTTAACTGCGGAGTTCTGATGGGATCCGGTGCATTAGTGCCGGTATGATCGCACCTGATATGTAATGCTCTTTAATTGTATACATATTCGGGTCTTTCCTTATTACCGGCATTTTAGTCTCCCGACAAACAAATTAAATATAATTAACCCGAATATTATTCGTTTTCTCCTTATTAACGATAATTTATTACACCAATAAATAAAATTTACACCAGCATTTATGTTTTATCATTGCTAACGATAATATTTTAATCCGATTAATAAAAAATAAAAAGAACTCCTTCAAAAATACGCAAAAAGAGGTGCAACACAAGGACTTCCCAGGAGGTCACCCATCCTAGTACTACTCTCGCCCAAGCACGCTTAACTGCGGAGTTCTGATGGAATCCGGTGCATTAGTGCTGGTATGATCGCACCTGATATGTAATGCTCTTTAATTGTATACATATTCGGGTATTTCCTTATTACCTGCATTTTAGTCTCCCGACAAACAAATTAAATATAATTAACCCGAATATTATTCGTTTTCTCCTTATTAACGATAATTAATTACACCAACAAATAAAATTTACACCAGCATTTATGTTTTATCCTTGCTAACGATAATATTTTACCCCGATTAATAAAAAATAAAAAGAACTCCTTCAAAAATACGCAAAAAGAGGTGCAACACAAGGACTTCCCAGGAGGTCACCCATCCTAGTACTACTCTCGCCCAAGCACGCTTAACTGCGGAGTTCTGATGGGATCCGGTGCATTAGTGCTGGTATGATCGCACCTGATTTGTAATGCTCTTTAATTGTATACATATTCAGGTATTTCCTTATTACAAGCATTTTAGTCTCCCGACAAACAAATTAAATATAATTAACCCGAATATTATTCGTTTTCTCCTTATTAACGTTAATTTATTACACCAATAAATAAAATTTACACCAGCATTTATGTTTTATCCTTGCTAACGATAATATTTTACCCCGATTAATAAAAAATAAAAAGAACTCCTTCAAAAATACGCAAAAAGAGGTGCAACACAAGGACTTCCCAGGAGGTCACCCATCCTAGTACTACTCTCGCCCAAGCACGCTTAACTGTGGAGTTCTGATGGGATCCGGTGCATTAGTGCTGGTATGATCGCACCTGATATGTAATGCTCTTTAATTGTATACATATTCGAGTATTTCCTTATTACCGGCATTTTAGTCTCCCGACAAACAAATTAAATATAATTAACCCGAATATTATTCGTTTTCTCCTTATTAACGATAATTTATTACACCAATAAATAAAATTTACACCAGCATTTATGTTTTATCCTTGCTAACGATAATATTTTACCCCGATTAATAAAAAATAAAAAGAACTCCTTCAAAAATACGCAAAAAGAGGTGCAACACAAGGACTTCCCAGGAGGTCACCCATCCTAGTACTACTCTCGCCCAAGCACGCTAAACTGCGGAGTTCTGATGGGATCCGGTGCATTAGTGCTGGTATGATCGCACCTGATATGTAATGCTCTTTAATTTTATACATATTCGGGTATTTCCTTATTACCGGCATTTTAGTCTCCCGACAAACAAATTAAATATAATTAACCCGAATATTATTCGTTTTCTCCTTATTAACGATAATTTATTACACCAATAAATAAAATTTACACCAACATTTATGTTTTATCCTTGCTAACGATAATATTTTACCCCGATTAATAAAAAATAAAAAGAACTCCTTCAAAAATACGCAAAAAGAGGTGCAACACAAGGACTTCCCATCCTAGTACTACTCTCGCCCAAGCACGCTTAACTGCGGAGTTCTGATGGGATCCGGTGCATTAGTGCTGCTATGATCGCACCTGATATGTAATGCTCTTTAATTTTATACATATTCGGGTATTTCCTTATTACCGGCATTGTAGTCTCCCGACAAACAAATTAAATATAATTAACCCGAATATTATTCGTTTTCTCCTTATTAACGATAATTTATTACACCAATAAATAAAATTTACACCAGCATTTATGTTTTATCCTTGCTAACGATAATATTTTACCCCGATTAATAAAAAATAAAAAGAACTCCTTCAAAAATACGCAAAAAGAGGTGCAACACAAGGACTTCCCAGGAGGTCACCCATCCTAGTACTACTCTCGCCCAAGCACGCTTAACTGCGGAGTTCTGATGGGATCCGGTGCATTAGTGCTGGTATGATCGCACCTGATATGTAATGCTCTTTAATTGTATACATATTCGGGTATTTCCTTATTACAAGCATTTTAGTCTCCCGACAAACAAATTAAATATAATTAACCCGAATATTATTCGTTTTCTCCTTATTAACGTTAATTTATTACACCAATAAATAAAATTTACACCAGCGTTTATGTTTTATCCTTGCTAACGATAATATTTTACCCCGATTAATAAAAAATAAAAAGAACTCCTTCAAAAATACGCAAAAAGAGGTGCAACACAAGGACTTCCCAGGAGGTCACCCATCCTAGTACTACTCTCGCCCAAGCACGCTTAACTGTGGAGTTCTGATGGGATCCGGTGCATTAGTGCTGGTATGATCGCACCTGATATGTAATGCTCTTTAATTGTATACATATTCGAGTATTTCCTTATTACCGGCATTTTAGTCTCCCGACAAACAAATTAAATATAATTAACCCGAATATTATTCGTTTTCTCCTTATTAACGATAATTTATTACACCAATAAATAAAATTTACACCAGCATTTATGTTTTATCCTTGCTAACGATAATATTTTACCCCGATTAATAAAAAATAAAAAGAACTCCTTCAAAAATACGCAAAAAGAGGTGCAACACAAGGACTTCCCAGGAGGTCACCCATCCTAGTACTACTCTCGCCCAAGCACGCTTAACTGCGGAGTTCTGATGGGATCCGGTGCATTAGTGCTGGTATGATCGCACCTGATATGTAATGCTCTTTAATTGTATACATATTCGGGTATTTCCTTATTACCGGCATTTTAGTCTCCCGACAAACAAATTAAATATAATTAACCCGAATATTATTCGTTTTCTCCTTATTAACGATAATTTATTACACCAATAAATAAAATTTACACCAGCATTTATGTTTTATCCTTGCTAACGATAATATTTTACCCCGATTAATAAAAAATAAAAAGAACTCCTTCAAAAATACGCAAAAAGAGGTGCAACACAAGGACTTCCCAGGAGGTCACCCATCCTAGTACTACTCTCGCCCAAGCACGCTTAACTGTGGAGTTCTGATGGGATCCGGTGCATTAGTGCTGGTATGATCGCACCTGATATGTAATGCTCTTTAATTGTATACATATTCGAGTATTTCCTTATTACCGGCATTTTAGTCTCCCGACAAACAAATTAAATATAATTAACCCGAATATTATTCGTTTTCTCCTTATTAACGATAATTTATTACACCAATAAATAAAATTTACACCAGCATTTATGTTTTATCCTTGCTAACGATAATATTTTACCCCGATTAATAAAAAATAAAAAGAACTCCTTCAAAAATACGCAAAAAGAGGTGCAACACAAGGACTTCCCAGGAGGTCACCCATCCTAGTACTACTCTCGCCCAAGCACGCTAAACTGCGGAGTTCTGATGGGATCCGGTGCATTAGTGCTGGTATGATCGCACCTGATATGTAATGCTCTTTAATTTTATACATATTCGGGTATTTCCTTATTACCGGCATTTTAGTCTCCCGACAAACAAATTAAATATAATTAACCCGAATATTATTCGTTTTCTCCTTATTAACGATAATTTATTACACCAATAAATAAAATTTACACCAACATTTATGTTTTATCCTTGCTAACGATAATATTTTACCCCGATTAATAAAAAATAAAAAGAACTCCTTCAAAAATACGCAAAAAGAGGTGCAACACAAGGACTTCCCATCCTAGTACTACTCTCGCCCAAGCACGCTTAACTGCGGAGTTCTGATGGGATCCGGTGCATTAGTGCTGCTATGATCGCACCTGATATGTAATGCTCTTTAATTTTATACATATTCGGGTATTTCCTTATTACCGGCATTGTAGTCTCCCGACAAACAAATTAAATATAATTAACCCGAATATTATTCGTTTTCTCCTTATTAACGATAATTTATTACACCAATAAATAAAATTTACACCAGCATTTATGTTTTATCCTTGCTAACGATAATATTTTACCCCGATTAATAAAAAATAAAAAGAACTCCTTCAAAAATACGCAAAAAGAGGTGCAACACAAGGACTTCCCAGGAGGTCACCCATCCTAGTACTACTCTCGCCCAAGCACGCTTAACTGCGGAGTTCTGATGGGATCCGGTGCATTAGTGCTGGTATGATCGCACCTGATATGTAATGCTCTTTAATTGTATACATATTCGGGTATTTCCTTATTACAAGCATTTTAGTCTCCCGACAAACAAATTAAATATAATTAACCCGAATATTATTCGTTTTCTCCTTATTAACGTTAATTTATTACACCAATAAATAAAATTTACACCAGCGTTTATGTTTTATCCTTGCTAACGATAATATTTTACCCCGATTAATAAAAAATAAAAAGAACTCCTTCAAAAATACGCAAAAAGAGGTGCAACACAAGGACTTCCCAGGAGGTCACCCATCCTAGTACTACTCTCGCCCAAGCACGCTTAACTGTGGAGTTCTGATGGGATCCGGTGCATTAGTGCTGGTATGATCGCACCTGATATGTAATGCTCTTTAATTGTATACATATTCGAGTATTTCCTTATTACCGGCATTTTAGTCTCCCGACAAACAAATTAAATATAATTAACCCGAATATTATTCGTTTTCTCCTTATTAACGATAATTTATTACACCAATAAATAAAATTTACACCAGCATTTATGTTTTATCCTTGCTAACGATAATATTTTACCCCGATTAATAAAAAATAAAAAGAACTCCTTCAAAAATACGCAAAAAGAGGTGCAACACAAGGACTTCCCAGGAGGTCACCCATCCTAGTACTACTCTCGCCCAAGCACGCTTAACTGCGGAGTTCTGATGGGATCCGGTGCATTAGTGCTGGTATGATCGCACCTGATATGTAATGCTCTTTAATTGTATACATATTCGGGTATTTCCTTATTACCGGCATTTTAGTCTCCCGACAAACAAATTAAATATAATTAACCCGAATATTATTCGTTTTCTCCTTATTAACGATAATTTATTACACCAATAAATAAAATTTACACCAGCATTTATGTTTTATCCTTGCTAACGATAATATTTTACCCCGATTAATAAAAAATAAAAAGAACTCCTTCAAAAATACGCAAAAGAGGTGCAACACAAGGACTTCCCAGGAGGTCACCCATCCTAGTACTACTCTCGCCCAAGCACGCTTAACTGCGGAGTTCTGATGGGATCCGGTGCATTAGTGCTGGTATGATCGCACCTGATATGTAATGCTCTTTAATTTTATACATATTCGGGTATTTCCTTATTACCCGCATTTTAGTCTCCCGACAAACAAATTAAATATAATTAACCCGAATATTATTCGTTTTCTCCTTATTAACGATAATTTATTACACCAGTAAATAAAATTTAAACCAGCATTTATGTTTTATCCTTGCTAACGATAATATTTTACCCCGATTAATAAAAAATAAAAAGAACTCCTTCAAAAATACGCAAAAGAGGTGCAACACAAGGACTTCCCAGGAGGTCACCCATCCTAGTACTACTCTCGCTCAAGCACGCTTAACTGCGGAGTTCTGATAGGATCCGGTGCATTAGTGCTGGTATGATCGCACCTGATATGTAATGCTCTTTAATTTTATACATATTCGGGTATTTCCTTATTACCGGCATTTTAGTCTCCCGACAAACAAATTAAATATAATTAACCCGAATATTATTCGTTTTCTCCTTATTAACGATAATTTATTACACCAATAAATAAAATTTACATCAGCATTTATGTTTTATCCTTGCTAACGATAATATTTTACCCCGATTAATAAAAAATAAAAAGAACTCCTTCAAAAATACGCAAAAAGAGGTGCAACACAAGGACTTCCCAGGAGGTCACCCATCCTAGTACTACTCTCGCCCAAGCACGCTTAACTGCGGAGTTCTGATGGGATCCGGTGCATTAGTGCTGGTATGATCGCACCTGATATGTAATGCTCTTTAATTGTATACATATTCAGGTATTTCCTTATTACAAGCATTTTAGTCTCCCGACAAACAAATTAAATATAATTAACCCGAATATTATTCGTTTTCTCCTTATTAACGTTAATTTATTACACCAATAAATAAAATTTACACCAGCATTTATGTTTTATCCTTGCTAACGATAATATTTTACCCCGATTAATAAAAAATAAAAAGAACTCCTTCAAAAATACGCAAAAAGAGGTGCAACACAAGGACTTCCCAAGAGGTCACCCATCCTAGTACTACTCTCGCCCAAGCACGCTTAACTGCGGAGTTCTGATGGAATCCGGTGCATTAGTGCTGGTATGATCGCACCTGATATGTAATGCTCTTTAATTGTATACATATTCGGGTATTTCCTTATTACCGGCATTTTAGTCTCCCGACAAACAAATTAAATATAATTAACCCGAATATTATTCGTTTTCTCCTTATTAACGATAATTTATTACACCAATAAATAAAATTTACACCAGCATTTATGTTTTATCCTTGCTAACGATAATATTTTACCCCGATTAATAAAAAATAAAAAGAACTCCTTCAAAAATACGCAAAAAGAGGTGCAACACAAGGACTTCCCAGGAGGTCACCCATCCTAGTACTACTCTCGCCCAAGTACGCTTGACTGCGGAGTTCTGATGGGATCCGGTGCATTAGTGCTGGTATGATCGCACCTGATATATAATGCTCTTTAATTTTATACATATTCGGGTATTTCCTTATTACCGGCATTTTAGTCTCCCGACAAACAAATTAAATATAATTAACCCGAATATTATTCGTTTTCTCCTTATTAACGATAATTTATTACACCAATAAATAAAATTTACACCAGCATTTATGTTTTATCCTTGCTAACGATAATATTTTACCCCGATTAATAAAAAATAAAAAGAACTCCTTCAAAAATACGCAAAAAGAGGTGCAACACAAGGACTTCCCAGGAGGTCACCCATCCTAGTACTACTCTCGCCCAAGCACACTTAACTGCGGAGTTCTGATGGGATCCGGTGCATTAGTGCTGGTATGATCGCATCTGATATGTAATGCTCTTTAATTGTATACATATTCGGATATTTCCTTATTACCGGCATTTTAGTCTCCCGACAAACAAATTAAATATAATTAACCCGAATATTATTCATTTTCTCCTTATTAACGATAATTTATTACACCAATAAATAAAATTTACACCAACATTTATGTTTTATCGTTGATAACGATAATATTTTACCCCGATTAATAAAAAATAAAAAGAACTCCTTCAAAAATACGCAAAAAGAGGTGCAACACAAGGACTTCCCAGGAGGTCACCCATCCTAGGACTACTCTCGCCCAAGCACGCTTAACTGCGGAGTTCTGATGGGATCCGGTGCATTAGTGCCGGTATGATCGCACCTGATATGTAATGCTCTTTAATTGTATACATATTCGGGTCTTTCCTTATTACCGGCATTTTAGTCTCCCGACAAACAAATTAAATATAATTAACCCGAATATTATTCGTTTTCTCCTTATTAACGATAATTTATTACACCAATAAATAAAATTTACACCAGCATTTATGTTTTATCATTGCTAACGATAATATTTTAATCCGATTAATAAAAAATAAAAAGAACTCCTTCAAAAATACGCAAAAAGAGGTGCAACACAAGGACTTCCCAGGAGGTCACCCATCCTAGTACTACTCTCGCCCAAGCACGCTTAACTGCGGAGTTCTGATGGAATCCGGTGCATTAGTGCTGGTATGATCGCACCTGATATGTAATGCTCTTTAATTGTATACATATTCGGGTATTTCCTTATTACCGGCATTTTAGTCTCCCGACAAACAAATTAAATATAATTAACCCGAATATTATTCGTTTTCTCCTTATTAACGATAATTTATTACACCAATAAATAAAATTTACACCAGCATTTATGTTTTATCCTTGCTAACGATAATATTTTACCCCGATTAATAAAAAATAAAAAGAACTCCTTCAAAAATACGCAAAAAGAGGTGCAACACAAGGACTTCCCAGGAGGTCACCCATCCTAGTACTACTCTCGCCCAAGTACGCTTGACTGCGGAGTTCTGATGGGATCCGGTGCATTAGTGCTGGTATGATCGCACCTGATATATAATGCTCTTTAATTTTATACATATTCGGGTATTTCCTTATTACCGGCATTTTAGTCTCCCGACAAACAAATTAAATATAATTAACCCGAATATTATTCGTTTTCTCCTTATTAACGATAATTTATTACACCAATAAATAAAATTTACACCAGCATTTATGTTTTATCCTTGCTAACGATAATATTTTACCCCGATTAATAAAAAATAAAAAGAACTCCTTCAAAAATACGCAAAAAGAGGTGCAACACAAGGACTTCCCAGGAGGTCACCCATCCTAGTACTACTCTCGCCCAAGCACACTTAACTGCGGAGTTCTGATGGGATCCGGTGCATTAGTGCTGGTATGATCGTATCTGATATGTAATGCTCTTTAATTGTATACATATTCGGATATTTCCTTATTACCGGCATTTTAGTCTCCCGACAAACAAATTAAATATAATTAACCCGAATATTATTCATTTTCTCCTTATTAACGATAATTTATTACACCAATAAATAAAATTTACACCAACATTTATGTTTTATCGTTGATAACGATAATATTTTACCCCGATTAATAAAAAATAAAAAGAACTCCTTCAAAAATACGCAAAAAGAGGTGCAACACAAGGACTTCCCAGGAGGTCACCCATCCTAGGACTACTCTCGCCAAAGCACGCTTAACTGCGGAGTTCTGATGGGATCCGGTGCATTAGTGCCGGTATGATCGCACCTGATATGTAATGCTCTTTAATTGTATACATATTCGGGTCTTTCCTTATTACCGGCATTTTAGTCTCCCGACAAACAAATTAAATATAATTAACCCGAATATTATTCGTTTTCTCCTTATTAACGATAATTTATTACACCAATAAATAAAATTTACACCAGCATTTATGTTTTATCATTGCTAACGATAATATTTTAATCCGATTAATAAAAAATAAAAAGAGCTCCTTCAAAAATACGCAAAAAGAGGTGCAACACAAGGACTTCCCATCCTAGTACTACTCTCGCCCAAGCACGCTTAACTGCGGAGTTCTGATGGGATCCGGTGCATTAGTGCTGCTATGATCGCACCTGATATGTAATGCTCTTTAATTTTATACATATTCGGGTATTTCCTTATTACCGGCATTGTAGTCTCCCGACAAACAAATTAAATATAATTAACCCGAATATTATTCGTTTTCTCCTTATTAACGATAATTTATTACACCAATAAATAAAATTTACACCAGCATTTATGTTTTATCCTTGCTAACGATAATATTTTACCCCGATTAATAAAAAATAAAAAGAACTCCTTCAAAAATACGCAAAAAGAGGTGCAACACAAGGACTTCCCAGGAGGTCACCCATCCTAGTACTACTCTCGCCCAAGCACGCTTAACTGCGGAGTTCTGATGGGATCCGGTGCATTAGTGCTGGTATGATCGCACCTGATATGTAATGCTCTTTAATTGTATACATATTCGGGTATTTCCTTATTACAAGCATTTTAGTCTCCCGACAAACAAATTAAATATAATTAACCCGAATATTATTCGTTTTCTCCTTATTAACGTTAATTTATTACACCAATAAATAAAATTTACACCAGCGTTTATGTTTTATCCTTGCTAACGATAATATTTTACCCCGATTAATAAAAAATAAAAAGAACTCCTTCAAAAATACGCAAAAAGAGGTGCAACACAAGGACTTCCCAGGAGGTCACCCATCCTAGTACTACTCTCGCCCAAGCACGCTTAACTGTGGAGTTCTGATGGGATCCGGTGCATTAGTGCTGGTATGATCGCACCTGATATGTAATGCTCTTTAATTGTATACATATTCGAGTATTTCCTTATTACCGGCATTTTAGTCTCCCGACAAACAAATTAAATATAATTAACCCGAATATTATTCGTTTTCTCCTTATTAACGATAATTTATTACACCAATAAATAAAATTTACACCAGCATTTATGTTTTATCCTTGCTAACGATAATATTTTACCCCGATTAATAAAAAATAAAAAGAACTCCTTCAAAAATACGCAAAAAGAGGTGCAACACAAGGACTTCCCAGGAGGTCACCCATCCTAGTACTACTCTCGCCCAAGCACGCTTAACTGCGGAGTTCTGATGGGATCCGGTGCATTAGTGCTGGTATGATCGCACCTGATATGTAATGCTCTTTAATTGTATACATATTCGGGTATTTCCTTATTACCGGCATTTTAGTCTCCCGACAAACAAATTAAATATAATTAACCCGAATATTATTCGTTTTCTCCTTATTAACGATAATTTATTACACCAATAAATAAAATTTACACCAGCATTTATGTTTTATCCTTGCTAACGATAATATTTTACCCCGATTAATAAAAAATAAAAAGAACTCCTTCAAAAATACGCAAAAGAGGTGCAACACAAGGACTTCCCAGGAGGTCACCCATCCTAGTACTACTCTCGCCCAAGCACGCTTAACTGCGGAGTTCTGATGGGATCCGGTGCATTAGTGCTGGTATGATCGCACCTGATATGTAATGCTCTTTAATTTTATACATATTCGGGTATTTCCTTATTACCCGCATTTTAGTCTCCCGACAAACAAATTAAATATAATTAACCCGAATATTATTCGTTTTCTCCTTATTAACGATAATTTATTACACCAGTAAATAAAATTTAAACCAGCATTTATGTTTTATCCTTGCTAACGATAATATTTTACCCCGATTAATAAAAAATAAAAAGAACTCCTTCAAAAATACGCAAAAGAGGTGCAACACAAGGACTTCCCAGGAGGTCACCCATCCTAGTACTACTCTCGCTCAAGCACGCTTAACTGCGGAGTTCTGATAGGATCCGGTGCATTAGTGCTGGTATGATCGCACCTGATATGTAATGCTCTTTAATTTTATACATATTCGGGTATTTCCTTATTACCGGCATTTTAGTCTCCCGACAAACAAATTAAATATAATTAACCCGAATATTATTCGTTTTCTCCTTATTAACGATAATTTATTACACCAATAAATAAAATTTACATCAGCATTTATGTTTTATCCTTGCTAACGATAATATTTTACCCCGATTAATAAAAAATAAAAAGAACTCCTTCAAAAATACGCAAAAAGAGGTGCAACACAAGGACTTCCCAGGAGGTCACCCATCCTAGTACTACTCTCGCCCAAGCACGCTTAACTGCGGAGTTCTGATGGGATCCGGTGCATTAGTGCTGGTATGATCGCACCTGATATGTAATGCTCTTTAATTGTATACATATTCAGGTATTTCCTTATTACAAGCATTTTAGTCTCCCGACAAACAAATTAAATATAATTAACCCGAATATTATTCGTTTTCTCCTTATTAACGTTAATTTATTACACCAATAAATAAAATTTACACCAGCATTTATGTTTTATCCTTGCTAACGATAATATTTTACCCCGATTAATAAAAAATAAAAAGAACTCCTTCAAAAATACGCAAAAAGAGGTGCAACACAAGGACTTCCCAAGAGGTCACCCATCCTAGTACTACTCTCGCCCAAGCACGCTTAACTGCGGAGTTCTGATGGAATCCGGTGCATTAGTGCTGGTATGATCGCACCTGATATGTAATGCTCTTTAATTGTATACATATTCGGGTATTTCCTTATTACCGGCATTTTAGTCTCCCGACAAACAAATTAAATATAATTAACCCGAATATTATTCGTTTTCTCCTTATTAACGATAATTTATTACACCAATAAATAAAATTTACACCAGCATTTATGTTTTATCCTTGCTAACGATAATATTTTACCCCGATTAATAAAAAATAAAAAGAACTCCTTCAAAAATACGCAAAAAGAGGTGCAACACAAGGACTTCCCAGGAGGTCACCCATCCTAGTACTACTCTCGCCCAAGTACGCTTGACTGCGGAGTTCTGATGGGATCCGGTGCATTAGTGCTGGTATGATCGCACCTGATATATAATGCTCTTTAATTTTATACATATTCGGGTATTTCCTTATTACCGGCATTTTAGTCTCCCGACAAACAAATTAAATATAATTAACCCGAATATTATTCGTTTTCTCCTTATTAACGATAATTTATTACACCAATAAATAAAATTTACACCAGCATTTATGTTTTATCCTTGCTAACGATAATATTTTACCCCGATTAATAAAAAATAAAAAGAACTCCTTCAAAAATACGCAAAAAGAGGTGCAACACAAGGACTTCCCAGGAGGTCACCCATCCTAGTACTACTCTCGCCCAAGCACACTTAACTGCGGAGTTCTGATGGGATCCGGTGCATTAGTGCTGGTATGATCGCATCTGATATGTAATGCTCTTTAATTGTATACATATTCGGATATTTCCTTATTACCGGCATTTTAGTCTCCCGACAAACAAATTAAATATAATTAACCCGAATATTATTCATTTTCTCCTTATTAACGATAATTTATTACACCAATAAATAAAATTTACACCAACATTTATGTTTTATCGTTGATAACGATAATATTTTACCCCGATTAATAAAAAATAAAAAGAACTCCTTCAAAAATACGCAAAAAGAGGTGCAACACAAGGACTTCCCAGGAGGTCACCCATCCTAGGACTACTCTCGCCCAAGCACGCTTAACTGCGGAGTTCTGATGGGATCCGGTGCATTAGTGCCGGTATGATCGCACCTGATATGTAATGCTCTTTAATTGTATACATATTCGGGTCTTTCCTTATTACCGGCATTTTAGTCTCCCGACAAACAAATTAAATATAATTAACCCGAATATTATTCGTTTTCTCCTTATTAACGATAATTTATTACACCAATAAATAAAATTTACACCAGCATTTATGTTTTATCATTGCTAACGATAATATTTTAATCCGATTAATAAAAAATAAAAAGAACTCCTTCAAAAATACGCAAAAAGAGGTGCAACACAAGGACTTCCCAGGAGGTCACCCATCCTAGTACTACTCTCGCCCAAGCACGCTTAACTGCGGAGTTCTGATGGAATCCGGTGCATTAGTGCTGGTATGATCGCACCTGATATGTAATGCTCTTTAATTGTATACATATTCGGGTATTTCCTTATTACCGGCATTTTAGTCTCCCGACAAACAAATTAAATATAATTAACCCGAATATTATTCGTTTTCTCCTTATTAACGATAATTTATTACACCAATAAATAAAATTTACACCAGCATTTATGTTTTATCCTTGCTAACGATAATATTTTACCCCGATTAATAAAAAATAAAAAGAACTCCTTCAAAAATACGCAAAAAGAGGTGCAACACAAGGACTTCCCAGGAGGTCACCCATCCTAGTACTACTCTCGCCCAAGTACGCTTGACTGCGGAGTTCTGATGGGATCCGGTGCATTAGTGCTGGTATGATCGCACCTGATATATAATGCTCTTTAATTTTATACATATTCGGGTATTTCCTTATTACCGGCATTTTAGTCTCCCGACAAACAAATTAAATATAATTAACCCGAATATTATTCGTTTTCTCCTTATTAACGATAATTTATTACACCAATAAATAAAATTTACACCAGCATTTATGTTTTATCCTTGCTAACGATAATATTTTACCCCGATTAATAAAAAATAAAAAGAACTCCTTCAAAAATACGCAAAAAGAGGTGCAACACAAGGACTTCCCAGGAGGTCACCCATCCTAGTACTACTCTCGCCCAAGCACACTTAACTGCGGAGTTCTGATGGGATCCGGTGCATTAGTGCTGGTATGATCGCATCTGATATGTAATGCTCTTTAATTGTATACATATTCGGATATTTCCTTATTACCGGCATTTTAGTCTCCCGACAAACAAATTAAATATAATTAACCCGAATATTATTCATTTTCTCCTTATTAACGATAATTTATTACACCAATAAATAAAATTTACACCAACATTTATGTTTTATCGTTGATAACGATAATATTTTACCCCGATTAATAAAAAATAAAAAGAACTCCTTCAAAAATACGCAAAAAGAGGTGCAACACAAGGACTTCCCAGGAGGTCACCCATCCTAGGACTACTCTCGCCCAAGCACGCTTAACTGCGGAGTTCTGATGGGATCCGGTGCATTAGTGCCGGTATGATCGCACCTGATATGTAATGCTCTTTAATTGTATACATATTCGGGTCTTTCCTTATTACCGGCATTTTAGTCTCCCGACAAACAAATTAAATATAATTAACCCGAATATTATTCGTTTTCTCCTTATTAACGATAATTTATTACACCAATAAATAAAATTTACACCAGCATTTATGTTTTATCATTGCTAACGATAATATTTTAATCCGATTAATAAAAAATAAAAAGAGCTCCTTCAAAAATACGCAAAAAGAGGTGCAACACAAGGACTTCCCAGGAGGTCACCCATCCTAGTACTACTCTCGCCCAAGCACGCTTAACTGCGGAGTTCTGATGGAATCCGGTGCATTAGTGCTGGTATGATCGCACCTGATATGTAATGCTCTTTAATTGTATACATATTCGGGTATTTCCTTATTACCTGCATTTTAGTCTCCCGACAAACAAATTAAATATAATTAACCCGAATATTATTCGTTTTCTCCTTATTAACGATAATTAATTACACCAACAAATAAAATTTACACCAGCATTTATGTTTTATCCTTGCTAACGATAATATTTTACCCCGATTAATAAAAAATAAAAAGAACTCCTTCAAAAATACGCAAAAAGAGGTGCAACACAAGGACTTCCCAGGAGGTCACCCATCCTAGTACTACTCTCGCCCAAGCACGCTTAACTGCGGAGTTCTGATGGGATCCGGTGCATTAGTGCTGGTATGATCGCACCTGATTTGTAATGCTCTTTAATTGTATACATATTCAGGTATTTCCTTATTACAAGCATTTTAGTCTCCCGACAAACAAATTAAATATAATTAACCCGAATATTATTCGTTTTCTCCTTATTAACGTTAATTTATTACACCAATAAATAAAATTTACACCAGCATTTATGTTTTATCCTTGCTAACGATAATATTTTACCCCGATTAATAAAAAATAAAAAGAACTCCTTCAAAAATACGCAAAAAGAGGTGCAACACAAGGACTTCCCAGGAGGTCACCCATCCTAGTACTACTCTCGCCCAAGCACGCTTAACTGTGGAGTTCTGATGGGATCCGGTGCATTAGTGCTGGTATGATCGCACCTGATATGTAATGCTCTTTAATTGTATACATATTCGAGTATTTCCTTATTACCGGCATTTTAGTCTCCCGACAAACAAATTAAATATAATTAACCCGAATATTATTCGTTTTCCCCTTATTAACGATAATTTATTACACCAATAAATAAAATTTACACCAGCATTTATGTTTTATCCTTGCTAACGATAATATTTTACCCCGATTAATAAAAAATAAAAAGAACTCCTTCAAAAATACGCAAAAAGAGGTGCAACACAAGGACTTCCCAGGAGGTCACCCATCCTAGTACTACTCTCGCCCAAGCACGCTTAACTGCGGAGTTCTGATGGGATCCGGTGCATTAGTGCTGGTATGATCGCACCTGATATGTAATGCTCTTTAATTGTATACATATTCGGGTATTTCCTTATTACCGGCATTTTAGTCTCCCGACAAACAAATTAAATATAATTAACCCGGATATTATTCGTTTTCTCCTTATTAACGATAATTTATTACACCAATAAATAAAATTTACACCAGCATTTATGTTTTATCCTTGCTAACGATAATATTTTACCCCGATTAATAAAAAATAAAAAGAACTCCTTCAAAAATACGCAAAAGAGGTGCAACACAAGGACTTCCCAGGAGGTCACCCATCCTAGTACTACTCTCGCCCAAGCACGCTTAACTGTGGAGTTCTGATGGGATCCGGTGCATTAGTGCTGGTATGATCGCACCTGATATGTAATGCTCTTTAATTGTATACATATTCGAGTATTTCCTTATTACCGGCATTTTAGTCTCCCGACAAACAAATTAAATATAATTAACCCGAATATTATTCGTTTTCTCCTTATTAACGATAATTTATTACACCAATAAATAAAATTTACACCAGCATTTATGTTTTATCCTTGCTAACGATAATATTTTACCCCGATTAATAAAAAATAAAAAGAACTCCTTCAAAAATACGCAAAAAGAGGTGCAACACAAGGACTTCCCAGGAGGTCACCCATCCTAGTACTACTCTCGCCCAAGCACGCTTAACTGCGGAGTTCTGATGGGATCCGGTGCATTAGTGCTGGTATGATCGCACCTGATATGTAATGCTCTTTAATTGTATACATATTCGGGTATTTCCTTATTACCGGCATTTTAGTCTCCCGACAAACAAATTAAATATAATTAACCCGAATATTATTCGTTTTCCTCCTTATTAACGATAATTTATTACACCAATAAATAAAATTTACACCAGCATTTATGTTTTATCCTTGCTAACGATAATATTTTACCCCGATTAATAAAAAATAAAAAGAACTCCTTCAAAAATACGCAAAAGAGGTGCAACACAAGGACTTCCCAGGAGGTCACCCATCCTAGTACTACTCTCGCTCAAGCACGCTTAACTGCGGAGTTCTGATAGGATCTGGTGCATTAGTGCTGGTATGATCGCACCTGATATGTAATGCTCTTTAATTTTATACATATTCGGGTATTTCCTTATTACCGGCATTTTAGTCTCCCGACAAACAAATTAAATATAATTAACCCGAATATTATTCGTTTTCTCCTTATTAACGATAATTTATTACACCAATAAATAAAATTTACACCAACATTTATGTTTTATCCTTGCTAACGATAATATTTTACCCCGATTAATAAAAAATAAAAAGAACTCCTTCAAAAATACGCAAAAAGAGGTGCAACACAAGGACTTCCCAGGAGGTCACCCATCCTAGTACTACTCTCGCCCAAGCACGCTTAACTGCGGAGTTCTGATGGAATCCGGTGCATTAGTGCTGGTATGATCGCACCTGATATGTAATGCTCTTTAATTGTATACATATTCGGGTATTTCCTTATTACCCGGCATTTTAGTCTCCCGACAAACAAATTAAATATAATTAACCCGAATATTATTCGTTTTCTCCTTATTAACGATAATTTATTACACCAATAAATAAAATTTACACCAGCATTTATGTTTTATCCTTGCTAACGATAATATTTTTCCCCGATTAATAAAAAATAAAAAGAACTCCTTCAAAAATACGCAAAAAGAGGTGCAACACAAGGACTTCCCAGGAGGTCACCCATCCTAGTACTACTCTCGCCCAAGTACGCTTGACTGCGGAGATCTGATGGGATCCGGTGCATTAGTGCTGGTATGATCGCACCTGATATATAATGCTCTTTAATTTTATACATATTCGGGTATTTCCTTATTACCGGCATTTTAGTCTCCCGACAAACAAATTAAATATAATTAACCCGAATATTATTCGTTTTCTCCTTATTAACGATAATTTATTACACCAATAAATAAAATTTACACCAGCATTTATGTTTTATCCTTGCTAACGATAATATTTTACCCCGATTAATAAAAAATAAAAAGAACTCCTTCAAAAATACGCAAAAGAGGTGCAACACAAGGACTTCCCAGGAGGTCACCCATCCTAGTACTACTCTCGCTCAAGCACGCTTAACTGCGGAGTTCTGATAGGATCTGGTGCATTAGTGCTGGTATGATCGCACCTGATATGTAATGCTCTTTAATTTTATACATATTCGGGTATTTCCTTATTACCGGCATTTTAGTCTCCCGACAAACAAATTAAATATAATTAACCCGAATATTATTCGTTTTCTCCTTATTAACGATAATTTATTACACCAATAAATAAAATTTACACCAACATTTATGTTTTATCCTTGCTAACGATAATATTTTACCCCGATTAATAAAAAATAAAAAGAACTCCTTCAAAAATACGCAAAAAGAGGTGCAACACAAGGACTTCCCAGGAGGTCACCCATCCTAGTACTACTCTCGCCCAAGCACGCTTAACTGCGGAGTTCTGATGGAATCCGGTGCATTAGTGCTGGTATGATCGCACCTGATATGTAATGCTCTTTAATTGTATACATATTCGGGTATTTCCTTATTACCGGCATTTTAGTCTCCCGACAAACAAATTAAATATAATTAACCCGAATATTATTCGTTTTCTCCTTATTAACGATAATTTATTACACCAATAAATAAAATTTACACCAGCATTTATGTTTTATCCTTGCTAACGATAATATTTTTCCCCGATTAATAAAAAATAAAAAGAACTCCTTCAAAAATACGCAAAAAGAGGTGCAACACAAGGACTTCCCAGGAGGTCACCCATCCTAGTACTACTCTCGCCCAAGTACGCTTGACTGCGGAGATCTGATGGGATCCGGTGCATTAGTGCTGGTATGATCGCACCTGATATATAATGCTCTTTAATTTTATACATATTCGGGTATTTCCTTATTACCGGCATTTTAGTCTCCCGACAAACAAATTAAATATAATTAACCCGAATATTATTCGTTTTCTCCTTATTAACGATAATTTATTACACCAATAAATAAAATTTACACCAGCATTTATGTTTTATCCTTGCTAACGATAATATTTTACCCCGATTAATAAAAAATAAAAAGAACTCCTTCAAAAATACACAAAAAGAGGTGCAACACAAGGACTTCCCAGGAGGTCACCCATCCTAGTACTACTCTCGCCCAAGCACACTTAACTGCGGAGTTCTGATGGGATCCGGTGCATTAGTGCCGGTATGATCGCATCTGATATGTAATGCTCTTTAATTGTATACATATTCGGATATTTCCTTATTACCGGCATTTTAGTCTCCCGACAAACAAATTAAATATAATTAACCCGAATATTATTCATTTTCTCCTTATTAACGATAATTTATTACACCAATAAATAAAATTTACACCAACATTTATGTTTTATCGTTGATAACGATAATATTTTACCCCGATTAATAAAAAATAAAAAGAACTCCTTCAAAAATACGCAAAAAGAGGTGCAACACAAGGACTTCCCAGGAGGTCACCCATCCTAGTACTACTCTCGCCCAAGCACGCTTAACTGCGGAGTTCTGATGGGATCCGGTGCATTAGTGCCGGTATGATCGCACCTGATATGTAATGCTCTTTAATTGTATACATATTCGGGTCTTTCCTTATTACCCGGCATTTTAGTCTCCCGACAAACAAATTAAATATAATTAACCCGAATATTATTCGTTTTCTCCTTATTAACGATAATTTATTACACCAATAAATAAAATTTACACCAGCATTTATGTTTTATCATTGCTAACGATAATATTTTAATCCGATTAATAAAAAATAAAAAGAACTCCTTCAAAAATACGCAAAAAGAGGTGCAACACAAGGACTTCCCAGGAGGTCACCCATCCTAGTACTACTCTCGCCCAAGCACGCTTAACTGCGGAGTTCTGATGGAATCCGGTGCATTAGTGCTGGTATGATCGCACCTGATATGTAATGCTCTTTAATTGTATACATATTCGGGTATTTCCTTATTACCGGCATTTTAGTCTCCCGACAAACAAATTAAATATAATTAACCCGAATATTATTCGTTTTCTCCTTATTAACGATAATTTATTACATCAATAAATAAAATTTACACCAACATTTATGTTTTATCCTTGCTAACGATAATATTTTACCCCGATTAATAAAAAATAAAAAGAACTCCTTCAAAAATACGCAAAAAGAGGTGCAACACAAGGACTTCCCAGGAGGTCACCCATCCTAGTACTACTCTCGCCCAATGCACGCTTAACTGCGGAGTTCTGATGGGATCCGGTGCATTAGTGCTGGTATGATCGCACCTGATATGTAATGCTCTTTAATTGTATACATATTCAGGTATTTCCTTGTTACAAGCATTTTAGTCTCCCGACAAACAAATTAAATATAATTAACCCGAATATTATTCGTTTTCTCCTTATTAACGTTAATTTATTACACCAATAAATAAAATTTACACCAGCATTTATGTTTTATCCTTGCTAACGATAATATTTTACCCCGATTAATAAAAAATAAAAAGAACTCCTTCAAAAATACGCAAAAAAAGGTGCAACACAAGGACTTCTCAGGAGGTCACCCATCCTAGTACTACTCTCGCCCAAGCACGCTTAACTGTGGAGTTCTGATGGGATCCGGTGCATTAGTGCTGGTATGATCGCACCTGATATGTAATGCTCTTTAATTGTATACATATTCGAGTATTTCCTTATTACCGGCATTTTAGTCTCCCGACAAACAAATTAAATATAATTAACCCGAATATTATTCGTTTTCTCCTTATTAACGATAATTTATTACACCAATAAATAAAATTTACACCAGCATTTATGTTTTATCCTTGCTAACGATAATATTTTACCCCGATTAATAAAAAATAAAAAGAACTCCTTCAAAAATACGCAAAAAGAGGTGCAACACAAGGACTTCCCAGGATGTCACCCATCCTAGTACTACTCTCACCCAAGCACGCTTAACTGCGGAGTTCTGATGGGATCCGGTGCATTAGTGCCGGTATGATCGCACCTGATATGTAATGCTCTTTAATTGTATACATATTCGGGTATTTCCTTATTACCGGCATTTTAGTCTCCCGACAAACAAATTAAATATAATTAACCCGAATATTATTCGTTTTCTCCTTATTAACGATAATTTATTACACCAATAAATAAAATTTACACCAGCATTTATGTTTTATCCTTGCTAACGATAATATTTTACCCCGATTAATAAAAAATAAAAAGAACTCCTTCAAAAATACCCAAAAGAGGTGCAACACAAGGACTTCCCAGGAGGTCACCCATCCTAGTACTACTCTCGCCCAAGCACGCTTAACTGCGGAGTTCTGATGGAATCCGGTGCATTAGTGCTGGTATGATCGCACCTGATATGTAATGCTCTTTAATTTTATACATATTCGGGTATTTCCTTATTACCGGCATTTTAGTCTCCCGACAAACAAATTAAATATAATTAACCCGAATATTATTCGTTTTCTCCTTATTAACGATAATTTATTACACCAATAAATAAAATTTACACCAGCATTTATGTTTTATCCTTGCTAACGATAATATTTTACCCCGATTAATAAAAAATAAAAAGAACTCCTTCAAAAATACGCAAAAAGAGGTGCAACACAAGGACTTCCCAGGAGGTCACCCATCCTAGTACTACTCTCGCCCAAGCACGCTTAACTGCGGAGTTCTGATGGGATCCGGTGCATTAGTGCTGGTATGATCGCACCTGATATGTAATGCTCTTTAATTGTATACATATTCGGGTATTTCCTTATTACCGGCATTTTAGTCTCCCGACAAACAAATTAAATATAATTAACCCGAATATTATTCATTTTCTCCTTATTAACGATAATTTATTACACCAATAAATAAAATTTACACCAACATTTATGTATTTTACCCCGATTAATAAAAAATAAAAAGAACTCCTTCAAAAATACGCAAAAAGAGGTGCAACACAAGGACTTCCCAGGAGGTCACCCATCCTAGTACTACTCTCGCCCAAGCACGCTTAACTGCGGAGTTCTGATGGGATCCGGTGCATTAGTGCTGGTATGATCGCACCTGATATGTAATGCTCTTTAATTGTATACATATTCGGGTATTTCCTTATTACCGGCATTTTAGTCTCCCAACAAACAAATTAAATATAATTAACCCGAATATTATTCGTTTTCTCCTTATTAACGATAATTTATTACACCAATAAATAAAATTTACACCAGCATTTATGTTTTATCGTTGCTAACGATAATATTTTACCCCGATTAATAAAAAATAGGCTTAAATGCAGTTTTGACCCCCCTAGTTTAAGGTTTTTGGAGTTTCGATCCCCCTAGTTTAAAAGCCAGGTTTCTAGTCCCCATAGTTTTCAAATTTGGGATTTTTGAAGCCCCCCCTCCATCTGGCTGCCCAAAAAGTTTTCAAATTTGGGATTTTTGAAGCCTCCTCCATGTGACATGGCACAGGGAGAGTAATGCCACGTATTATTTTCTTATTTCTTATTTAGAATAATATTTTTTAAACATTTAAATAAGTGATATTAATTTCCAAATGAATTTTTAATTTCATAATTCATATTTTCTGAAAATCCCAAATTGCTTAACCTAATTTCCTCTTCCATCCGCCCGTACGAGATTTCAAAAATCCCAAATTTGAAAACTTTTTAGGCAGCCAGATGGAGGGGGGCTTCAAAAATCCCAAATTTGAAAACTATGGGGACTAGAAACCTGGCTTTTAAACTAGGGGGATCGAAACTCCAAAAACCTTAAACTAGGGGGGTCAAAACTGCATTTAAGCCTAAAAAATAAAAAGAACTCCTTCAAAAATACGCAAAAAGAGGTGCAACACAAGGACTTCCCAGGAGGTCACCCATCCTAGTACTACTCTCGCCCAAGCACGCTTAACTGCGGAGTTCTGATGGGATCCGGTGCATTAGTGCTGGTATGATCGCACCTGATATGTAATGCTCTTTAATTGTATACATATTCGGGTATTTCCTTATTACCGGCATTTTAGTCTCCCGACAAACAAATTAAATATAATTAACCCGAATATTATTCGTTTTCTCCTTATTAACGATAATTTATTACACCAATAAATAAAATTTACACCAGCATTTATGTGTTATCGTTGCTAACGATAATAATTTACCCCGATTAATAAAAAATAAAAAGAACTCCTTCAAAAATACGCAAAAAGAGGTGCAACACAAGGACTTCCCAGGAGGTCACCCATCCTAGTACTACTCTCGCCCAAGCACGCTTAACTGCGGAGTTCTGATGGGATCCGGTGCATTAGTGCTGGTATGATCGCACCTGATATGTAATGCTCTTTAATTGTATACATATTCGGGTATTTCCTTATTACCGGCATTTTAGTCTCCCGACAAACAAATTAAATATAATTAATCCGAATATTATTCGTTTTCTCCTTATTAACGATAATTTATTACACCAATAAATAAAATTTACACCAGCATTTATGTGTTATCGTTGCTAACGATAATATTTTACCCCGATTAATAAAAAATAAAAAGAACTCCTTCTAAAATACGCAAAAAGAGGTGCAACACAAGGACCTCCCAGGAGGTCACCCATCCTAGTACTACTCTCGCCCAAGCACGCTTAACTGCGGAGTTCTGATGGGATCCGGTGCATTAGTGCCGGTATGATCGCACCTGATATGTAATGCTCTTTAATTGTATACATATTCGGGTATTTCCTTATTACCGGCATTTTAGTCTCCCGACAAACAAATTAAATATAATTAACCCGAATATTATTCGTTTTCTCCTTATTAACGATAATTTATTACACCAATAAATAAAATTTACACCAGCATTTATGTTTTATCTTTGCTAACGATAATATTTTACCCCGATTAATAAAAAATAAAAAGAACTCCTTCAAAAATACGCAAAAGAGGTGCAACACAAGGACTTCCCAGGAGGTCACCCATCCTAGTACTACTCTCGCCCAAGCACGCTTAACTGTGGAGTTCTGATGGGATCCGGTGCATTAGTGCTGGTATGATCGCACCTGATATGTAATGCTCTTTAATTGTATACATATTCGAGTATTTCCTTATTACCGGCATTTTAGTCTCCCGACAAACAAATTAAATATAATTAACCCGAATATTATTCGTTTTCTCCTTATTAACGATAATTTATTACACCAATAAATAAAATTTACACCAGCATTTATGTTTTATCCTTGCTAACGATAATATTTTACCCCGATTAATAAAAAATAAAAAGAACTCCTTCAAAAATACGCAAAAAGAGGTGCAACACAAGGACTTCCCAGGAGGTCACCCATCCTAGTACTACTCTCGCCCAAGCACACTTAACTGCGGAGTTCTGATGGGATCTGGTGCATTAGTGCTGGTATGATCGCATCTGATATGTAATGCTCTTTAATTGTATACATATTCGGATATTTCCTTATTACCGGCATTTTAGTCTCCCGACAAACAAATTAAATATAATTAACCCGAATATTATTCATTTTCTCCTTATTAACGATAATTTATTACACCAATAAATAAAATTTACACCAGCATTTATGTTTTATCGTTGCTAACGATAATATTTTACCCCGCTTAATAAAAAATAAAAAGAACTCCTTCAAAAATACGCAAAAAGAGGTGCAACACAAGGACTTCCCAGGAGGTCACCCATCCTAGTACTACTCTCGCCCAAGCACGCTTAACTGCGGAGTTCTGATGGGATCCGGTGCATTAGTGCTGGTATGATCGCACCTAATATGTAATGCTCTTTAATTGTATACATATTCAGGTATTTCCTTATTACCGGCATTTTAGTCTCCCGACAAACAAATTAAATATAATTAACCCGAATATTATTCGTTTTCTCCTTATTAACGATAATTTATTACACCAATAAATAAAATTTACAGCAGCATTTATGTGTTATCGTTGCCAACGATAATATTTTACCCCGATTAATAAAAAATAAAAAGAACTCCTAAAATACGCAAAAAGAGGTGCAACACAAGGACCTCCCAGGAGGTCACCCATCCTAGTACTACTCTCGCCCAAGCACGCTTAACTGCGGAGTTCTGATAGGATCCGGTGCATTAGTGCCGGTATGATCGCACCTGATATGTAATGCTCTTTAATTGTATACATATTCGGGTCTTTCCTTATTACCGGCATTTTAGTCTCCCGACAAACAAATTAAATATAATTAACCCGAATATTATTCGTTTTCTCCTTATTAACGATAATTTATTACACCAATAAAAAAAATTTACACCAGCATTTATGTGTTATCGTTGCTAACGATAATATTTTACCCCGATTAATAAAAAATAAAAAGAACTCCTTCTAAAATACGCAAAAAGAGGTGCAACACAAGGACTTCCCAAGAGGTCACCCATCCTAGTACTACTCTCGCCCAAGCACGCTTAACTGCGGAGTTCTGATGGGATCCGGTGCATTAGTGCCGGTATGATCGCACCTGATATGTAATGCTCTTTAATTGTATACATATTCGGGTCTTTCCTTATTACCGGCATTTTAGTCTCCCGACAAACAAATTAAATATAATTAACCCGAATATTATTCGTTTTCTCCTTATTAACGATAATTTATTACACCAATAAATAAAATTTACACCAGCATTTATGTGTTATCGTTGCTAACGATAATATTTTACCCCGATTAATAAAAAATAAAAAGAACTCCTTCTAAAATACGCAAAAAGAGGTGCAACACAAGGACTTCCCAAGAGGTCACCCATCCTAGTACTACTCTCGCCCAAGCACGCTTAACTGCGGAGTTCTGATGGGATCCGGTGCATTAGTGCTGGTATGATCGCACCTGATATGTAATGCTCTTTAATTGTATACATATTCGGGTCTTTCCTTATTACCGGCATTTTAGTCTCCCGACAAACAAATTAAATATAATTAACCCGAATATTATTCGTTTTCTCCTTATTAACGATAATTTATTACACCAATAAATAAAATTTACACCAACATTTATGTTTTATCCTTGCTAACGATAATATTTTACCCCGATTAATAAAAAATAAAAAGAACTCCTTCAAAAATACGCAAAAAGAGGTGCAACACAAGGACTTCCCAGGAGGTCACCCATCCTAGTACTACTCTCGCCCAAGCACGCTTAACTGCGGAGTTCTGATGGAATCCGGTGCATTAGTGCTGGTATGATCGCACCTGATATGTAATGCTCTTTAATTGTATACATATTCGGGTATTTCCTTATTACCGGCATTTTAGTCTCCCGACAAACAAATTAAATATAATTAACCCGAATATTATTCGTTTTCTCCTTATTAACGATAATTTATTACACCAATAAATAAAATTTACACCAGCATTTATGTTTTATCCTTGCTAACGATAATATTTTTCCCCGATTAATAAAAAATAAAAAGAACTCCTTCAAAAATACGCAAAAAGAGGTGCAACACAAGGACTTCCCAGGAGGTCACCCATCCTAGTACTACTCTCGCCCAAGTACGCTTGACTGCGGAGATCTGATGGGATCCGGTGCATTAGTGCTGGTATGATCGCACCTGATATATAATGCTCTTTAATTTTATACATATTCGGGTATTTCCTTATTACCGGCATTTTAGTCTCCCGACAAACAAATTAAATATAATTAACCCGAATATTATTCGTTTTCTCCTTATTAACGATAATTTATTACACCAATAAATAAAATTTACACCAGCATTTATGTTTTATCCTTGCTAACGATAATATTTTACCCCGATTAATAAAAAATAAAAAGAACTCCTTCAAAAATACACAAAAAGAGGTGCAACACAAGGACTTCCCAGGAGGTCACCCATCCTAGTACTACTCTCGCCCAAGCACACTTAACTGCGGAGTTCTGATGGGATCCGGTGCATTAGTGCCGGTATGATCGCATCTGATATGTAATGCTCTTTAATTGTATACATATTCGGATATTTCCTTATTACCGGCATTTTAGTCTCCCGACAAACAAATTAAATATAATTAACCCGAATATTATTCATTTTCTCCTTATTAACGATAATTTATTACACCAATAAATAAAATTTACACCAACATTTATGTTTTATCGTTGATAACGATAATATTTTACCCCGATTAATAAAAAATAAAAAGAACTCCTTCAAAAATACGCAAAAAGAGGTGCAACACAAGGACTTCCCAGGAGGTCACCCATCCTAGTACTACTCTCGCCCAAGCACGCTTAACTGCGGAGTTCTGATGGGATCCGGTGCATTAGTGCCGGTATGATCGCACCTGATATGTAATGCTCTTTAATTGTATACATATTCGGGTCTTTCCTTATTACCGGCATTTTAGTCTCCCGACAAACAAATTAAATATAATTAACCCGAATATTATTCGTTTTCTCCTTATTAACGATAATTTATTACACCAATAAATAAAATTTACACCAGCATTTATGTTTTATCATTGCTAACGATAATATTTTAATCCGATTAATAAAAAATAAAAAGAACTCCTTCAAAAATACGCAAAAAGAGGTGCAACACAAGGACTTCCCAGGAGGTCACCCATCCTAGTACTACTCTCGCCCAAGCACGCTTAACTGCGGAGTTCTGATGGAATCCGGTGCATTAGTGCTGGTATGATCGCACCTGATATGTAATGCTCTTTAATTGTATACATATTCGGGTATTTCCTTATTACCGGCATTTTAGTCTCCCGACAAACAAATTAAATATAATTAACCCGAATATTATTCGTTTTCTCCTTATTAACGATAATTTATTACATCAATAAATAAAATTTACACCAACATTTATGTTTTATCCTTGCTAACGATAATATTTTACCCCGATTAATAAAAAATAAAAAGAACTCCTTCAAAAATACGCAAAAAGAGGTGCAACACAAGGACTTCCCAGGAGGTCACCCATCCTAGTACTACTCTCGCCCAATGCACGCTTAACTGCGGAGTTCTGATGGGATCCGGTGCATTAGTGCTGGTATGATCGCACCTGATATGTAATGCTCTTTAATTGTATACATATTCAGGTATTTCCTTGTTACAAGCATTTTAGTCTCCCGACAAACAAATTAAATATAATTAACCCGAATATTATTCGTTTTCTCCTTATTAACGTTAATTTATTACACCAATAAATAAAATTTACACCAGCATTTATGTTTTATCCTTGCTAACGATAATATTTTACCCCGATTAATAAAAAATAAAAAGAACTCCTTCAAAAATACGCAAAAAGAGGTGCAACACAAGGACTTCTCAGGAGGTCACCCATCCTAGTACTACTCTCGCCCAAGCACGCTTAACTGTGGAGTTCTGATGGGATCCGGTGCATTAGTGCTGGTATGATCGCACCTGATATGTAATGCTCTTTAATTGTATACATATTCGAGTATTTCCTTATTACCGGCATTTTAGTCTCCCGACAAACAAATTAAATATAATTAACCCGAATATTATTCGTTTTCTCCTTATTAACGATAATTTATTACACCAATAAATAAAATTTACACCAGCATTTATGTTTTATCCTTGCTAACGATAATATTTTACCCCGATTAATAAAAAATAAAAAGAACTCCTTCAAAAATACGCAAAAAGAGGTGCAACACAAGGACTTCCCAGGATGTCACCCATCCTAGTACTACTCTCACCCAAGCACGCTTAACTGCGGAGTTCTGATGGGATCCGGTGCATTAGTGCCGGTATGATCGCACCTGATATGTAATGCTCTTTAATTGTATACATATTCGGGTATTTCCTTATTACCGGCATTTTAGTCTCCCGACAAACAAATTAAATATAATTAACCCGAATATTATTCGTTTTCTCCTTATTAACGATAATTTATTACACCAATAAATAAAATTTACACCAGCATTTATGTTTTATCCTTGCTAACGATAATATTTTACCCCGATTAATAAAAAATAAAAAGAACTCCTTCAAAAATACCCAAAAGAGGTGCAACACAAGGACTTCCCAGGAGGTCACCCATCCTAGTACTACTCTCGCCCAAGCACGCTTAACTGCGGAGTTCTGATGGAATCCGGTGCATTAGTGCTGGTATGATCGCACCTGATATGTAATGCTCTTTAATTTTATACATATTCGGGTATTTCCTTATTACCGGCATTTTAGTCTCCCGACAAACAAATTAAATATAATTAACCCGAATATTATTCGTTTTCTCCTTATTAACGATAATTTATTACACCAATAAATAAAATTTACACCAGCATTTATGTTTTATCCTTGCTAACGATAATATTTTACCCCGATTAATAAAAAATAAAAAGAACTCCTTCAAAAATACGCAAAAAGAGGTGCAACACAAGGACTTCCCAGGAGGTCACCCATCCTAGTACTACTCTCGCCCAAGCACGCTTAACTGCGGAGTTCTGATGGGATCCGGTGCATTAGTGCTGGTATGATCGCACCTGATATGTAATGCTCTTTAATTGTATACATATTCGGGTATTTCCTTATTACCGGCATTTTAGTCTCCCGACAAACAAATTAAATATAATTAACCCGAATATTATTCATTTTCTCCTTATTAACGATAATTTATTACACCAATAAATAAAATTTACACCAACATTTATGTATTTTACCCCGATTAATAAAAAATAAAAAGAACTCCTTCAAAAATACGCAAAAAGAGGTGCAACACAAGGACTTCCCAGGAGGTCACCCATCCTAGTACTACTCTCGCCCAAGCACGCTTAACTGCGGAGTTCTGATGGGATCCGGTGCATTAGTGCTGGTATGATCGCACCTGATATGTAATGCTCTTTAATTGTATACATATTCGGGTATTTCCTTATTACCGGCATTTTAGTCTCCCAACAAACAAATTAAATATAATTAACCCGAATATTATTCGTTTTCTCCTTATTAACGATAATTTATTACACCAATAAATAAAATTTACACCAGCATTTATGTTTTATCGTTGCTAACGATAATATTTTACCCCGATTAATAAAAAATAGGCTTAAATGCAGTTTTGACCCCCCTAGTTTAAGGTTTTTGGAGTTTCGATCCCCCTAGTTTAAAAGCCAGGTTTCTAGTCCCCATAGTTTTCAAATTTGGGATTTTTGAAGCCCCCCTCCATCTGGCTGCCCAAAAAGTTTTCAAATTTGGGATTTTTGAAGCCTCCTCCATGTGACATGGCACAGGGAGAGTAATGCCACGTATTATTTTCTTATTTCTTATTTAGAATAATATTTTTTAAACATTTAAATAAGTGATATTAATTTCCAAATGAATTTTTAATTTCATAATTCATATTTTCTGAAAATCCCAAATTGCTTAACCTAATTTCCTCTTCCATCCGCCCGTACGAGATTTCAAAAATCCCAAATTTGAAAACTTTTTAGGCAGCCAGATGGAGGGGGGCTTCAAAAATCCCAAATTTGAAAACTATGGGGACTAGAAACCTGGCTTTTAAACTAGGGGGATCGAAACTCCAAAAACCTTAAACTAGGGGGGTCAAAACTGCATTTAAGCCTAAAAAATAAAAAGAACTCCTTCAAAAATACGCAAAAAGAGGTGCAACACAAGGACTTCCCAGGAGGTCACCCATCCTAGTACTACTCTCGCCCAAGCACGCTTAACTGCGGAGTTCTGATGGGATCCGGTGCATTAGTGCTGGTATGATCGCACCTGATATGTAATGCTCTTTAATTGTATACATATTCGGGTATTTCCTTATTACCGGCATTTTAGTCTCCCGACAAACAAATTAAATATAATTAACCCGAATATTATTCGTTTTCTCCTTATTAACGATAATTTATTACACCAATAAATAAAATTTACACCAGCATTTATGTGTTATCGTTGCTAACGATAATAATTTACCCCGATTAATAAAAAATAAAAAGAACTCCTTCAAAAATACGCAAAAAGAGGTGCAACACAAGGACTTCCCAGGAGGTCACCCATCCTAGTACTACTCTCGCCCAAGCACGCTTAACTGCGGAGTTCTGATGGGATCCGGTGCATTAGTGCTGGTATGATCGCACCTGATATGTAATGCTCTTTAATTGTATACATATTCGGGTATTTCCTTATTACCGGCATTTTAGTCTCCCGACAAACAAATTAAATATAATTAATCCGAATATTATTCGTTTTCTCCTTATTAACGATAATTTATTACACCAATAAATAAAATTTACACCAGCATTTATGTGTTATCGTTGCTAACGATAATATTTTACCCCGATTAATAAAAAATAAAAAGAACTCCTTTAAAAATACGCAAAAAGAGGTGCAACACAAGGACCTCCCAGGAGGTCACCCATCCTAGTACTACTCTCGCCCAAGCACGCTTAACTGCGGAGTTCTGATGGGATCCGGTGCATTAGTGCCGGTATGATCGCACCTGATATGTAATGCTCTTTAATTGTATACATATTCGGGTCTTTCCTTATTACCGGCATTTTAGTCTCCCGACAAACAAATTAAATATAATTAACCCGAATATTATTCGTTTTCTCCTTATTAACGATAATTTATTACACCAATAAATAAAATTTACACCAGCATTTATGTGTTATCGTTGCTAACGATAATATTTTACCCCGATTAATAAAAATAAAAAGAACTCCTTCTAAAATACGCAAAAAGAGGTGCAACACAAGGACCTCCCAGGAGGTCACCCATCCTAGTACTACTCTCGCCCAAGCACGCTTAACTGCGGAGTTCTGATGGGATCCGGTGCATTAGTGCCGGTATGATTGCACCTGATATGTAATGCTCTTTAATTGAATACATATTCGGGTCTTTCCTTATTACCGGCATTTTAGTCTCCCGACAAACAAATTAAATATAATTAACCCGAATATTATTCATTTTCTCCTTATTAACGATAATTTATTACACCAATAAATAAAATTTACACCAGCATTTATATTTTATCGTTGCTAACGATAATAATTTACCCCGATTAATAAAAAATAAAAAGAACTCCTTCAAAAATACGCAAAAAGAGGTGCAACACAAGGACTTCCCAGGAGGTCACCCATCCTAGTACTACTCTCGCCCAAGCACACTTAACTGCGGAGTTCTGATGGGATCTGGTGCATTAGTGCTGGTATGATCGCATCTGATATGTAATGCTCTTTAATTGTATACATATTCGGATATTTCCTTATTACCGGCATTTTAGTCTCCCGACAAACAAATTAAATATAATTAACCCGAATATTATTCATTTTCTCCTTATTAACGATAATTTATTACACCAATAAATAAAATTTACACCAGCATTTATGTTTTATCGTTGCTAACGATAATATTTTACCCCGCTTAATAAAAAATAAAAAGAACTCCTTCAAAAATACGCAAAAAGAGGTGCAACACAAGGACTTCCCAGGAGGTCACCCATCCTAGTACTACTCTCGCCCAAGCACGCTTAACTGCGGAGTTCTGATGGGATCCGGTGCATTAGTGCTGGTATGATCGCACCTAATATGTAATGCTCTTTAATTGTATACATATTCAGGTATTTCCTTATTACCGGCATTTTAGTCTCCCGACAAACAAATTAAATATAATTAACCCGAATATTATTCGTTTTCTCCTTATTAACGATAATTTATTACACCAATAAATAAAATTTACAGCAGCATTTATGTGTTATCGTTGCCAACGATAATATTTTACCCCGATTAATAAAAAATAAAAAGAACTCCTTCTAAAATACGCAAAAAGAGGTGCAACACAAGGACTTCTCAGGAGGTCACCCATCCTAGTACTACTCTCGCCCAAGCACGCTTAACTGTGGAGTTCTGATGGGATCCGGTGCATTAGTGCTGGTATGATCGCACCTGATATGTAATGCTCTTTAATTGTATACATATTCGAGTATTTCCTTATTACCGGCATTTTAGTCTCCCGACAAACAAATTAAATATAATTAACCCGAATATTATTCGTTTTCTCCTTATTAACGATAATTTATTACACCAATAAATAAAATTTACACCAGCATTTATGTTTTATCCTTGCTAACGATAATATTTTACCCCGATTAATAAAAAATAAAAAGAACTCCTTCAAAAATACGCAAAAAGAGGTGCAACACAAGGACTTCCCAGGATGTCACCCATCCTAGTACTACTCTCACCCAAGCACGCTTAACTGCGGAGTTCTGATGGGATCCGGTGCATTAGTGCCGGTATGATCGCACCTGATATGTAATGCTCTTTAATTGTATACATATTCGGGTATTTCCTTATTACCGGCATTTTAGTCTCCCGACAAACAAATTAAATATAATTAACCCGAATATTATTCGTTTTCTCCTTATTAACGATAATTTATTACACCAATAAATAAAATTTACACCAGCATTTATGTTTTATCCTTGCTAACGATAATATTTTACCCCGATTAATAAAAAATAAAAAGAACTCCTTCAAAAATACCCAAAAGAGGTGCAACACAAGGACTTCCCAGGAGGTCACCCATCCTAGTACTACTCTCGCCCAAGCACGCTTAACTGCGGAGTTCTGATGGAATCCGGTGCATTAGTGCTGGTATGATCGCACCTGATATGTAATGCTCTTTAATTTTATACATATTCGGGTATTTCCTTATTACCGGCATTTTAGTCTCCCGACAAACAAATTAAATATAATTAACCCGAATATTATTCGTTTTCTCCTTATTAACGATAATTTATTACACCAATAAATAAAATTTACACCAGCATTTATGTTTTATCCTTGCTAACGATAATATTTTACCCCGATTAATAAAAAATAAAAAGAACTCCTTCAAAAATACGCAAAAAGAGGTGCAACACAAGGACTTCCCAGGAGGTCACCCATCCTAGTACTACTCTCGCCCAAGCACGCTTAACTGCGGAGTTCTGATGGGATCCGGTGCATTAGTGCTGGTATGATCGCACCTGATATGTAATGCTCTTTAATTGTATACATATTCGGGTATTTCCTTATTACCGGCATTTTAGTCTCCCGACAAACAAATTAAATATAATTAACCCGAATATTATTCATTTTCTCCTTATTAACGATAATTTATTACACCAATAAATAAAATTTACACCAACATTTATGTATTTTACCCCGATTAATAAAAAATAAAAAGAACTCCTTCAAAAATACGCAAAAAGAGGTGCAACACAAGGACTTCCCAGGAGGTCACCCATCCTAGTACTACTCTCGCCCAAGCACGCTTAACTGCGGAGTTCTGATGGGATCCGGTGCATTAGTGCTGGTATGATCGCACCTGATATGTAATGCTCTTTAATTGTATACATATTCGGGTATTTCCTTATTACCGGCATTTTAGTCTCCCAACAAACAAATTAAATATAATTAACCCGAATATTATTCGTTTTCTCCTTATTAACGATAATTTATTACACCAATAAATAAAATTTACACCAGCATTTATGTTTTATCGTTGCTAACGATAATATTTTACCCCGATTAATAAAAAATAGGCTTAAATGCAGTTTTGACCCCCCTAGTTTAAGGTTTTTGGAGTTTCGATCCCCCTAGTTTAAAAGCCAGGTTTCTAGTCCCCATAGTTTTCAAATTTGGGATTTTTGAAGCCCCCCTCCATCTGGCTGCCCAAAAAGTTTTCAAATTTGGGATTTTTGAAGCCTCCTCCATGTGACATGGCACAGGGAGAGTAATGCCACGTATTATTTTCTTATTTCTTATTTAGAATAATATTTTTTAAACATTTAAATAAGTGATATTAATTTCCAAATGAATTTTTAATTTCATAATTCATATTTTCTGAAAATCCCAAATTGCTTAACCTAATTTCCTCTTCCATCCGCCCGTACGAGATTTCAAAAATCCCAAATTTGAAAACTTTTTAGGCAGCCAGATGGAGGGGGGCTTCAAAAATCCCAAATTTGAAAACTATGGGGACTAGAAACCTGGCTTTTAAACTAGGGGGATCGAAACTCCAAAAACCTTAAACTAGGGGGGTCAAAACTGCATTTAAGCCTAAAAAATAAAAAGAACTCCTTCAAAAATACGCAAAAAGAGGTGCAACACAAGGACTTCCCAGGAGGTCACCCATCCTAGTACTACTCTCGCCCAAGCACGCTTAACTGCGGAGTTCTGATGGGATCCGGTGCATTAGTGCTGGTATGATCGCACCTGATATGTAATGCTCTTTAATTGTATACATATTCGGGTATTTCCTTATTACCGGCATTTTAGTCTCCCGACAAACAAATTAAATATAATTAACCCGAATATTATTCGTTTTCTCCTTATTAACGATAATTTATTACACCAATAAATAAAATTTACACCAGCATTTATGTGTTATCGTTGCTAACGATAATAATTTACCCCGATTAATAAAAAATAAAAAGAACTCCTTCAAAAATACGCAAAAAGAGGTGCAACACAAGGACTTCCCAGGAGGTCACCCATCCTAGTACTACTCTCGCCCAAGCACGCTTAACTGCGGAGTTCTGATGGGATCCGGTGCATTAGTGCTGGTATGATCGCACCTGATATGTAATGCTCTTTAATTGTATACATATTCGGGTATTTCCTTATTACCGGCATTTTAGTCTCCCGACAAACAAATTAAATATAATTAATCCGAATATTATTCGTTTTCTCCTTATTAACGATAATTTATTACACCAATAAATAAAATTTACACCAGCATTTATGTGTTATCGTTGCTAACGATAATATTTTACCCCGATTAATAAAAAATAAAAAGAACTCCTTCTAAAATACGCAAAAAGAGGTGCAACACAAGGACCTCCCAGGAGGTCACCCATCCTAGTACTACTCTCGCCCAAGCACGCTTAACTGCGGAGTTCTGATGGGATCCGGTGCATTAGTGCCGGTATGATCGCACCTGATATGTAATGCTCTTTAATTGTATACATATTCGGGTCTTTCCTTATTACCGGCATTTTAGTCTCCCGACAAACAAATTAAATATAATTAACCCGAATATTATTCGTTTTCTCCTTATTAACGATAATTTATTACACCAATAAATAAAATTTACACCAGCATTTATGTGTTATCGTTGCTAACGATAATATTTTACCCCGATTAATAAAAATAAAAAGAACTCCTTCTAAAATACGCAAAAAGAGGTGCAACACAAGGACCTCCCAGGAGGTCACCCATCCTAGTACTACTCTCGCCCAAGCACGCTTAACTGCGGAGTTCTGATGGGATCCGGTGCATTAGTGCCGGTATGATTGCACCTGATATGTAATGCTCTTTAATTGAATACATATTCGGGTCTTTCCTTATTACCGGCATTTTAGTCTCCCGACAAACAAATTAAATATAATTAACCCGAATATTATTCATTTTCTCCTTATTAACGATAATTTATTACACCAATAAATAAAATTTACACCAGCATTTATATTTTATCGTTGCTAACGATAATAATTTACCCCGATTAATAAAAAATAAAAAGAACTCCTTCAAAAATACGCAAAAAGAGGTGCAACACAAGGACTTCCCAGGAGGTCACCCATCCTAGTACTACTCTCGCCCAAGCACACTTAACTGCGGAGTTCTGATGGGATCTGGTGCATTAGTGCTGGTATGATCGCATCTGATATGTAATGCTCTTTAATTGTATACATATTCGGATATTTCCTTATTACCGGCATTTTAGTCTCCCGACAAACAAATTAAATATAATTAACCCGAATATTATTCATTTTCTCCTTATTAACGATAATTTATTACACCAATAAATAAAATTTACACCAGCATTTATGTTTTATCGTTGCTAACGATAATATTTTACCCCGCTTAATAAAAAATAAAAAGAACTCCTTCAAAAATACGCAAAAAGAGGTGCAACACAAGGACTTCCCAGGAGGTCACCCATCCTAGTACTACTCTCGCCCAAGCACGCTTAACTGCGGAGTTCTGATGGGATCCGGTGCATTAGTGCTGGTATGATCGCACCTAATATGTAATGCTCTTTAATTGTATACATATTCAGGTATTTCCTTATTACCGGCATTTTAGTCTCCCGACAAACAAATTAAATATAATTAACCCGAATATTATTCGTTTTCTCCTTATTAACGATAATTTATTACACCAATAAATAAAATTTACAGCAGCATTTATGTGTTATCGTTGCCAACGATAATATTTTACCCCGATTAATAAAAAATAAAAAGAACTCCTTCTAAAATACGCAAAAAGAGGTGCAACACAAGGACCTCCCAGGAGGTCACCCATCCTAGTACTACTCTCGCCCAAGCACGCTTAACTGCGGAGTTCTGATAGGATCCGGTGCATTAGTGCCGGTATGATCGCACCTGATATGTAATGCTCTTTAATTGTATACATATTCGGGTCTTTCCTTATTACCGGCATTTTAGTCTCCCGACAAACAAATTAAATATAATTAACCCGAATATTATTCGTTTTCTCCTTATTAACGATAATTTATTACACCAATAAAAAAAATTTACACCAGCATTTATGTGTTATCGTTGCTAACGATAATATTTTACCCCGATTAATAAAAAATAAAAAGAACTCCTTCTAAAATACGCAAAAAGAGGTGCAACACAAGGACTTCCCAAGAGGTCACCCATCCTAGTACTACTCTCGCCCAAGCACGCTTAACTGCGGAGTTCTGATGGGATCCGGTGCATTAGTGCCGGTATGATCGCACCTGATATGTAATGCTCTTTAATTGTATACATATTCGGGTCTTTCCTTATTACCGGCATTTTAGTCTCCCGACAAACAAATTAAATATAATTAACCCGAATATTATTCGTTTTCTCCTTATTAACGATAATTTATTACACCAATAAATAAAATTTACACCAGCATTTATGTGTTATCGTTGCTAACGATAATATTTTACCCCGATTAATAAAAAATAAAAAGAACTCCTTCTAAAATACGCAAAAAGAGGTGCAACACAAGGACTTCCCAAGAGGTCACCCATCCTAGTACTACTCTCGCCCAAGCACGCTTAACTGCGGAGTTCTGATGGGATCCGGTGCATTAGTGCTGGTATGATCGCACCTGATATGTAATGCTCTTTAATTGTATACATATTCGGGTCTTTCCTTATTACCGGCATTTTAGTCTCCCGACAAACAAATTAAATATAATTAACTCGAATATTATTTGTTTTCTCCTTATTAACGATAATTTATTACACCAATAAATAAACTTTACACCAGCATTTATGTTTTATCGTTGCTAACGATAATATTTTACCCCGATTAATAAAAAATAAAAAGAACTCCTTCTAAAATACGCAAAAAGAGGTGCATCACAAGGACTTCCCAGGAAGTCACCCATCCTAGTACTACTCTCGCCCAAGCACGCTTAACTGCGGAGTTCTGATGGGATCCGGTGCATTAGTGCTGGTATGATCGCACCTGATATGTAATGCTCTTTAATTGTATACATATTCGAGTATTTCATTATTACCGGCATTTTAGTCTCCCGACAAAGAAATTAAATATAATTAACCCGAATGTTATTCGTTTTCTCCTTATTAACGATAATTTATTACACCAATAAATAAAATTTACACCAGCATTTATGTGTTATCGTTGCTAACGATAATATTTTACCCCGATTAATAAAAAATAAAAAGAACTCCTTCTAAAATACGCAAAAAGAGGTGCAACACAAGGACTTCCCAAGAGGTCACCCATCCTAGTACTACTCTCGCCCAAGCACGCTTAACTGCGGAGTTCTGATGGGATCCGGTGCATTAGTGCTGGTATGATCGCAACTGATATGTAATGCTCTTTAATTGTATACATATTCGGGTATTTCCTTATTACCGGCATTTTAGTCTCCCGACAAACAAATTAAATATAATTAACCCGAATATTATTCGTTTTCTCCTTATTAACGATAATTTATTACACCAATAAATAAAATTTACACCAGCATTTATGTGTTATCGTTGCTAACGATAATATTTTACCCCGATTAATAAAAAATAAAAAGAACTCCTTCTAAAATACGCAAAAAGAGGTGCAACACAAGGACCTCCCAAGAGGTCACCCATCCTAGTACTACTCTCGCCCAAGCACGCTTAACTGCGGAGTTCTGATGGGATCCGGTGCATTAGTGCTGGTATGATCGCACCTGATATGTAATGCTCTTTAATTGTATACATATTCGGGTATTTCCTTATTACCGGCATTTTAGTCTCCCGACAAACAAATTAAATATAATTAACCCGAATATTATTCGTTTTCTCCTTATTAACGATAATTTATTACACCAATAAATAAAATTTACAACAGCATTTATGTGTTATCGTTGCCAACGATAATATTTTACCCCGATTAATAAAAAATAAAAAGAACTCCTTATAAAATACGCAAAAAGAGGTGCAACACAAGGACCTCCCAGGAGGTCACCCATCCTAGTACTACTCTCGCCCAAGCACGCTTAACTGCGGAGTTCTGATAGGATCCGGTGCATTAGTGCCGGTATGATCGCACCTGATATGTAATGCTCTTTAATTGTATACATATTCGGGTCTTTCCTTATTACCGGCATTTTAGTCTCCCGACAAACAAATTAAATATAATTAACCCGAATATTATTCGTTTTCTCCTTATTAACGATAATTTATTACACCAATAAAAAAAATTTACACCAGCATTTATGTGTTATCGTTGCTAACGATAATATTTTACCCCGATTAATAAAAAATAAAAAGAACTCCTTCTAAAATACGCAAAAAGAGGTGCAACACAAGGACTTCCCAAGAGGTCACCCATCCTAGTACTACTCTCGCCCAAGCACGCTTAACTGCGGAGTTCTGATGGGATCCGGTGCATTAGTGCTGGTATGATCGCACCTGATATGTAATGCTCTTTAATTGTATACATATTCGGGTCTTTCCTTATTACCGGCATTTTAGTCTCCCGACAAACAAATTAAATATAATTAACTCGAATATTATTTGTTTTCTCCTTATTAACGATAATTTATTACACCAATAAATAAAATTTACACCAGCATTTATGTTTTATCATTGCTAACGATAATATTTTAATCCGATTAATAAAAAATAAAAAGAACTCCTTCAAAAATACGCAAAAAGAGGTGCAACACAAGGACTTCCCAGGAGGTCACCCATCCTAGTACTACTCTCGCCCAAGCACGCTTAACTGCGGAGTTCTGATGGGATCCGGTGCATTAGTGCTGGTATGATCGCACCTGATATGTAATGCTCTTTAATTGTATACATATTCGAGTATTTCATTATTACCGGCATTTTAGTCTCCCGACAAAGAAATTAAATATAATTAACCCGAATATTATTCGTTTTCTCCTTATTAACGATAATTTATTACACCAATAAATAAAATTTACACCAGCATTTATGTTTTATCGTTGCTAACGATAATATTTTACCCCGATTAATAAAAAATAAAAAGAACTCCTTCTAAAATACGCAAAAAGAGGTGCATCACAAGGACTTCCCAGGAGGTCACCCATCCTAGTACTACTCTCGCCCAAGCACGCTTAACTGCGGAGTTCTGATGGGATCCGATGCATTAGTGCTGGTATGATCGCACCTGATATGTAATGCTCTTTAATTGTATACATATTCGGGTATTTCCTTATTACCGGCATTTTAGTCTCCCGACAAACAAATTAAATATAATTAACCCGAATATTATTCGTTTTCTCCTTATTGACGATTATTTATTACACCAATAAATAAAATTTACACCAGCATTTATGTGTTATCGTTGCTAACGATAATATTTTACCCCGATTAATAAAAAATAAAAAGAACTCCTTCAATAATACGCAAAAAGAGGTGCAACACAAGGACTTCCCAGGAGGTCACCCATCCTAGTACTACTCTCGCCCAAGCACGCTTAACTGCGAAGTTCTGATGGGATCCGGTGCATTAGTGCTGGTATGATCGCACCTGATATGTAATGCTCTTTAATTGTATAGATATTCGGGTCTTTCCTTATTACCGGCATTTTAGTCTCCCGACAAACAAATTAAATATAATTAACCCGAATATTATTCGTTTTCTCCTTATTAACGATAATTTATTACACCAATAAATAAAATTTACACCAGCATTTATGTTTTATCATTGCTAACGATAATAATTTACCCCGATTAATAAAAAATAAAAAGAACTCCTTCAAAAATACGCAAAAAGAAGTGCAACACAAGGACTTCTCAGGAGGTCACCCATCCTAGTACTACTCTCGCCCAAGCACGCTTAACTGCGGAGTTCTGATGGGATCCGGTGCATTAGTGCTGGTATGATCGCACCTGATATGTAATGCTCTTTAATTGTATACATATTCGGGTCTTTCCTTATTACCGGCATTTTAGTCTCCCGACAAACAAATTAAATATAATTAACTCGAATATTATTTGTTTTCTCCTTATTAACGATAATTTATTACACCAATAAATAAAATTTACACCAGCATTTATGTTTTATCATTGCTAACGATAATATTTTAATCCGATTAATAAAAAATAAAAAGAACTCCTTCAAAAATACGCAAAAAGAGGTGCAACACAAGGACTTCCCAGGAGGTCACCCATCCTAGTACTACTCTCGCCCAAGCACGCTTAACTGCGGAGTTCTGATGGGATCCGGTGCATTAGTGCTGGTATGATCGCACCTGATATGTAATGCTCTTTAATTGTATACATATTCGAGTATTTCATTATTACCGGCATTTTAGTCTCCCGACAAAGAAATTAAATATAATTAACCCGAATATTATTCGTTTTCTCCTTATTAACGATAATTTATTACACCAATAAATAAAATTTACACCAACATTTATGTTTTATCGTTGCTAACGATAATATTTTACCCCGATTAATAAAAAATAAAAAGAACTCCTTCTAAAATACGCAAAAAGAGGTGCATCACAAGGACTTCCCAGGAGGTCACCCATCCTAGTACTACTCTCGCCCAAGCACGCTTAACTGCGGAGTTCTGATGGGATCCGATGCATTAGTGCTGGTATGATCGCACCTGATATGTAATGCTCTTTAATTGTATACATATTCGGGTATTTCCTTATTACCGGCATTTTAGTCTCCCGACAAACAAATTAAATATAATTAACCCGAATATTATTCGTTTTCTCCTTATTGACGATTATTTATTACACCAATAAATAAAATTTACACCAGCATTTATGTGTTATCGTTGCTAACGATAATATTTTACCCCGATTAATAAAAAATAAAAAGAACTCCTTCAATAATACGCAAAAAGAGGTGCAACACAAGGACTTCCCAGGAGGTCACCCATCCTAGTACTACTCTCGCCCAAGCACGCTTAACTGCGAAGTTCTGATGGGATCCGGTGCATTAGTGCTGGTATGATCGCACCTGATATGTAATGCTCTTTAATTGTATAGATATTCGGGTCTTTCCTTATTACCGGCATTTTAGTCTCCCGACAAACAAATTAAATATAATTAACCCGAATATTATTCGTTTTCTCCTTATTAACGATAATTTATTACACCAATAAATAAAATTTACACCAGCATTTATGTTTTATCATTGCTAACGATAATAATTTACCCCGATTAATAAAAAATAAAAAGAACTCCTTCAAAAATACGCAAAAAGAGGTGCAACACAAGGACTTCTCAGGAGGTCACCCATCCTAGTACTACTCTCGCCCAAGCACGCTTAACTGCGGAGTTCTGATGGGATCCGGTGCATTAGTGCTGGTATGATCGCACCTGATATGTTATGCTCTTTAATTGTATACATATTCGAGTATTTCATTATTACCGGCATTTTAGTCTCCCGACAAACAAATTAAATATAATTAACCCGAATATTATTCGTTTTCTCCTTATTAACGATAATTTATTACACCAATAAATAAAATTTACACCAGCATTTATGTTTTATCCTTGCTAACGATAATATTTTACCCCGATTAATAAAAAATAAAAAGAACTCCTTCAAAAATACGCAAAAAGAGGTGCAACACAAGGACTTCCCAGGAGGTCACCCATCCTAGTACTACTCTCGCCCAAGCACGCTTAACTGCGGAGTTCTGATGGGATCCGGTGCATTAGTGCTAGTATGATCGCACCTGATATGTTATGCTCTTTAATTGTATACATATTCGAGTATTTCATTATTACCGGCATTTTAGTCTCCCGACAAACAAATTAAATATAATTAACCCGAATATTATTCGTTTTCTCCTTATTAACGATAATTTATTACACCAATAAATAAAATTTACACCAGCATTTATGTTTTATCCTTGCTAACGATAATATTTTACCCCGATTAATAAAAAATAAAAAGAACTCCTTCAAAAATACGCAAAAAGAGGTGCAACACAAGGACTTCCCAGGAGGTCACCCATCCTAGTACTACTCTCGCCCAAGCACGCTTAATTGCGGAGTTCTGATGGGATCCGGTGCATTAGTGCTGGTATGATCGCACCTGATATGTAATGCTCTTTAATTGTATACATATTCGGGTATTTCCTTATTACCGGCATTTTAGTCTCCCGACAAACAAATTAAATATAATTAACCCGAATATTATTCGTTTTCTCCTTATTAACGATAATTTATTACACCAATAAATAAAATTTACAGCAACAATTATGTGTTATCGTTGCCAATGATAATATTTTACCCCGATTAATAAAAAATAAAAAGAACTCCTTCAAAAATACGCAAAAAGAGGTGCAACACAAGGACTTCCCAAGAGGTCACCCATCCTAGTACTACTCTCGCCCAAGCACGCTTAACTGCGGAGTTCTGATGGGATCCGGTGCATTAGTGCCGGTATGATCGCACCTGATATGTAATGCTCTTTAATTGTATACATATTCGGGTCTTTCCCTATTACCGGCATTTTAGTCTCCCGACAAACAAATTAAATATAATTAACCCGAATATTATTCGTTTTCTCCTTATTAACGATAATTTATTACACCAATAAATAAAATTTACACCAGCATTTATGTGTTATCGTTGCTAACGATAATATTTTACCCCGATTAATAAAAAATAAAAAGAACTCCTTCTAAAATACGCAAAAAGAGGTGCAACACAAGGACTTCCCAAGAGGTCACCCATCCTAGTACTACTCTCGCCCAAGCACGCTTAACTGCGGAGTTCTGATGGGATCCGGTGCATTAGTGCTGGTATGATCGCACCTGATATGTAATGCTCTTTAATTGTATACATATTCGGGTCTTTCCTTATTACCGGCATTTTAGTCTCCCGACAAACAAATTAAATATAATTAACTCGAATATTATTTGTTTTCTCCTTATTAACGATAATTTATTACACCAATAAATAAACTTTACACCAGCATTTATGTTTTATCGTTGCTAACGATAATATTTTACCCCGATTAATAAAAAATAAAAAGAACTCCTTCTAAAATACGCAAAAAGAGGTGCATCACAAGGACTTCCCAGGAGGTCACCCATCCTAGTACTACTCTCGCCCAAGCACGCTTAACTGCGGAGTTCTGATGGGATCCGGTGCATTAGTGCTGGTATGATCGCACCTGATATGTAATGCTCTTTAATTGTATACATATTCGAGTATTTCATTATTACCGGCATTTTAGTCTCCCGACAAAGAAATTAAATATAATTAACCCGAATGTTATTCGTTTTCTCCTTATTAACGATAATTTATTACACCAATAAATAAAATTTACACCAGCATTTATGTGTTATCGTTGCTAACGATAATATTTTACCCCGATTAATAAAAAATAAAAAGAACTCCTTCTAAAATACGCAAAAAGAGGTGCAACACAAGGACTTCCCAAGAGGTCACCCATCCTAGTACTACTCTCGCCCAAGCACGCTTAACTGCGGAGTTCTGATGGGATCCGGTGCATTAGTGCTGGTATGATCGCAACTGATATGTAATGCTCTTTAATTGTATACATATTCGGGTATTTCCTTATTACCGGCATTTTAGTCTCCCGACAAACAAATTAAATATAATTAACCCGAATATTATTCGTTTTCTCCTTATTAACGATAATTTATTACACCAATAAATAAAATTTACACCAGCATTTATGTGTTATCGTTGCTAACGATAATATTTTACCCCGATTAATAAAAAATAAAAAGAACTCCTTCTAAAATACGCAAAAAGAGGTGCAACACAAGGACCTCCCAAGAGGTCACCCATCCTAGTACTACTCTCGCCCAAGCACGCTTAACTGCGGAGTTCTGATGGGATCCGGTGCATTAGTGCTGGTATGATCGCACCTGATATGTAATGCTCTTTAATTGTATACATATTCGGGTATTTCCTTATTACCCGGCATTTTAGTCTCCCGACAAACAAATTAAATATAATTAACCTGAATATTATTCGTTTTCTCCTTATTAACGATAATTTATTACACCAATAAATAAAATTTACACCAGCATTTATGTGTTATGGTTGCTAACGATAATATTTTACCCCGATTAATAAAAAATAAAAAGAACTCCTTCAAAAATACGCAAAAAGAGGTGCAACACAAGGACTTCCCAGGAGGTCACCCATCCTAGTACTACTCTCGCCCAAGAACGCTTAACTGCGGAGTTCTGATGTGATCCGGTGCATTAGTGCTGGTATGATCGCACCTGATATGTAATGCTCTTTAATTGTATACATATTCGGGTCTTTCCTTATTACCGGCATTTTAGTCTCCCGACAAACAAATTAAATATAATTAACCCGAATATTATTCGTTTTCTCCTTATTAACGATAATTTATTACACTAATAAATAAAATTTACACCAGCATTTATGTTTTATCATTGCTAACGATAATATTTTAATCCGATTAATAAAAAATAAAAAGAACTCCTTCAAAAATACGCAAAAAGAGGTGCAACACAAGGACTTCCCAGGAGGTCACCCATCCTAGTACTACTCTCGCCCAAGCACGCTGAACTGCGGAGTTATGATGGGATCCGGTGCATTAGTGCTGGTATGATCGCACCTGATATGTAATGCTCTTTAATTGTATACATATTCGAGTATTTCATTATTACCGGCATTTTAGTCTCCCGACAAAGAAATTAAATATAATTAACCCGAATGTTATTCGTTTTCTCCTTATTAACGATAATTTATTACACCAATAAATAAAATTTACACCAGCATTTATGTGTTATCGTTGCTAACGATAATATTTTACCCCGATTAATAAAAAATAAAAAGAACTCCTTCTAAAATACGCAAAAAGAGGTGCAACACAAGGACCTCCCAGGAGGTCACCCATCCTAATACTACTCTCGCCCAAGCACGCTTAACCGCGGAGTTCTGATGGGATCCGGTGCATTAGTGCTGGTATGATCGCACTTGATATGTAATGCTCTTTAATTGTATACATATTCGGGTATTTCCTTATTACCGGCATTTTAGTCTCCCGACAAACAAATTAAATATAATTAACCCGAATATTATTCGTTTTCTCCTTATTAACGATAATTTATTACACCAATAAATAAAATTTACACCAGCATTTATGTGTTATGGTTGCTAACGATAATATTTTACCCCGATTAATAAAAAATAAAAAGAACTCCTTCAAAAATACGCAAAAAGAGGTGCAACACAAGGACTTCCCAGGAGGTCACCCATCCTAGTACTACTCTCGCCCAAGAACGCTTAACTGCGGAGTTCTGATGTGATCCGGTGCATTAGTGCTGGTATGATCGCACCTGATATGTAATGCTCTTTAATTGTATACATATTCGGGTATTTCCTTATTACCGGCATTTTAGTCTCCCGACAAACAAATTAAATATAATTAACCCGAATATTATTCGTTTTCTCCTTATTAACGATAATTTATTACACCAATAAATAAAATTTACACCAGCATTTATGTTTTATCGTTGCTAACGATAATATTTTACCCTGATTAATAAAAAATAAAAAGAACTCCTTCAAAAATACGCAAAAAGAGGTGCAACACAAGGACTTCCTAGGAGGTCACCCATCCTAGTACTACTCTCGCCCAAGAACGCTTAACTGCGGAGTTTTGATGGGATCCGGTGCATTAGTGCTGGTATGATCGCACCTGATATGTAATGCTCTTTAATTGTATACATATTCGGGTCTTTCCTTATTACCGGCATTTTAGTCTCCCGACAAACAAATTAAATATAATTAACCCGAATATTATTCGTTTTCTCCTTATTAACGATAATTTATTACACCAATAAATAAAATTTACACGAGCATTTATGTTTTATCATTGCTAACGATAATATTTTAATCCGATTAATAAAAAATAAAAAGAACTCCTTCAAAAATACACAAAAAGAGGTGCAACACAAGGACTTCCCAGGAGGTCACCCATCCTAGTACTACTCTCGCCCAAGCACGCTTAACTGCGGAGTTCTGATGGGATCCGGTGCATTAGTGCTGGTATGATCGCACCTGATATGTAATGCTCTTTAATTGTATACATATTCGGGTCTTTCCTTATTACCGGCATTTTAGTCTCCCGACAAACAAATTAAATATAATTAACCCGAATATTATTCGTTTTCTCCTTATTAACGATAATTTATTACACCAATAAATAAAATTTACACCAGCATTTATGTTTTATCGTTGCTAACGATAATATTTTACCCCGATTAATAAAAAATAAAAAGAACTCCTTCAAAAATACGCAAAAAGAGATGCAACACAAGGACTTCCCAGGAGGTCACCCATCCTAGTACTACTCTCGCCCAAGCACGCTTAACTGCGGAGTTCTGATGGGATCCGGTGCATTAGTGCTGGTATGATCGCACCTGATATGTAATGCTCTTTAATTGTATACATATTCGGGTATTTCCTTATTACCGGCATTTTAGTCTCCCGACAAACAAATTAAATATAATTAACCCGAATATTATTCGTTTTCTCCTTATTAACGATAATTTATTACACCAATAAATAAAATTTACACCAGCATTTATGTTTTATCCTTGCTAACGATAATATTTTACCCCGATTAATAAAAAATAAAAAGAACTCCTTCAAAAATACGCAAAAAGAGGTGCAACACAAGGACTTCCCAGGATGTCACCCATCCTAGTACTACTCTCACCCAAGCACGCTTAACTGCGGAGTTCTGATGGGATCCGGTGCATTAGTGCCGGTATGATCGCACCTGATATGTAATGCTCTTTAATTGTATACATATTGGGGTATTTTCCTTATTACCGGCATTTTAGTCTCCCGACAAACAAATTAAATATAATTAACCCGAATATTATTCGTTTTCTCCTTATTAACGATAATTTATTACACCAATAAATAAAATTTACACCAGCATTTATGTTTTATCCTTGCTAACGATAATATTTTACCCCGATTAATAAAAAATAAAAAGAACTCCTTCAAAAATACCCAAAAGAGGTGCAACACAAGGACTTCCCAGGAGGTCACCCATCCTAGTACTACTCTCGCCCAAGCACGCTTAACTGCGGAGTTCTGATGGAATCCGGTGCATTAGTGCTGGTATGATCGCACCTGATATGTAATGCTCTTTAATTTTATACATATTCGGGTATTTCCTTATTACCAGCATTTTAGTCTCCCGACAAACAAATTAAATATAATTAACCCGAATATTATTCGTTTTCTCCTTATTAACGATAATTTATTACACCAATAAATAAAATTTACACCAGCATTTATGTTTTATCCTTGCTAACGATAATATTTTACCCCGATTAATAAAAAATAAAAAGAACTCCTTCAAAAATACGCAAAAAGAGGTGCAACACAAGGACTTCCCAGGAGGTCACCCATCCTAGTACTACTCTCGCCCAAGCACGCTTAACTGCGGAGTTCTGATGGGATCCGGTGCATTAGTGCTGGTATGATCACACCTGATATATAATGCTCTTTAATTGTATACATATTCGGGTATTTCCTTATTACAAGCATTTTAGTCTCCCGACAAACAAATTAAATATAATTAACCCGAATATTATTCGTTTTCTCCTTATTAACGATAATTTATTACACCAATAAATAAAATTTACACCAGCATTTATGTTTTATCCTTGCTAACGATAATATTTTACCCCGATTAATAAAAAATAAAAAGAACTCCTTCAAAAATACGCAAAAAGAGTTTCAACACAAGGACTTCCCAGGAGGTCACCCATCCTAGTACTACTCTCGCCCAAGCACGCTTAACTGCGGAGTTCTGATGGGATCCGGTGCATTAGTGCTGGTATGATCGCACCTGATATGTAATGCTCTTTAATTGTATACATATTCGGGTATTTCCTTATTACCGGCATTTTAGTCTCCCGACAAACAAATTAAATATAATTAACCCGAATATTATTCGTTTTCTCCTTATTAACGATAATTTATTACACCAATAAATAAAATTTACACCAGCATTTATGTGTTATTGTTGCTAACGATAATATTTTACCCCGATTAATAAAAAATAAAAAGAACTCCTTCAAAAATACGCAAAAAGAGGTGCAACACAAGGACTTCCCAGGATGTCACCCATCCTAGTACTACTTTCACCCAAGCACGCTTAACTGCGGAGTTCTGATGGGATCCGGTGCATTAGTGCCGGTATGATCGCACCTGATATGTAATGCTCTTTAATTGTATACATATTCGGGTATTTCCTTATTACCGGCATTTTAGTCTCCCGACAAACAAATTAAATATAATTAACCCGAATATTATTCGTTTTCTCCTTATTAACGATAATTTATTACACCAATAAATAAAATTTACACCAGCATTTATGTTTTATCCTTGCTAACGATAATATTTTACCCCGATTAATAAAAAATAAAAAGAACTCCTTCAAAAATACCCAAAAGAGGTGCAACACAAGGACTTCCCAGGAGGTCACCCATCCTAGTACTACTCTCGCCCAAGCACGCTTAACTGCGGAGTTCTGATGGAATCCGGTGCATTAGTGCTGGTATGATCGCACCTGATATGTAATGCTCTTTAATTTTATACATATTCGGGTATTTCCTTATTACCGGCATTTTAGTCTCCCGACAAACAAATTAAATATAATTAACCCGAATATTATTCGTTTTCTCCTTATTAACGATAATTTATTACACCAATAAATAAAATTTACACCAGCATTTATGTTTTATCCTTGCTAACGATAATATTTTACCCTGATTAATAAAAAATAAAAAGAACTCCTTCAAAAATACGCAAAAAGAGGTGCAACACAAGGACTTCCCAGGAGGTCACCCATCCTAGTACTACTCTCGCCCAAGCACGCTTAACTGCGGAGTTCTGATGGGATCCGGTGCATTAGTGCTGGTATGATCACACCTGATATATAATGCTCTTTAATTGTATACATATTCGGGTATTTCCTTATTACAAGCATTTTAGTCTCCCGACAAACAAATTAAATATAATTAACCCGAATATTATTCGTTTTCTCCTTATTAACGATAATTTATTACACCAATAAATAAAATTTACACCAGCATTTATGTTTTATCCTTGCTAACGATAATATTTTACCCCGATTAATAAAACATAAAAAAAACTCCTTCAAAAATACGCAAAAAGAGGTTCAACACAAGGACTTCCCAGGAGGTCACCCATCCTAGTACTACTCTCGCCCAAGCACGCTTAACTGCAGAGTTCTGATGGGATCCGGTGCATTAGTGCTGGTATGATCGCACCTGATATGTAATGCTCTTTAATTGTATACATATTCGAGTATTTCCTTATTACCGGCATTTTAGTCTCCCGACAAACAAATTAAATATAATTAACCCGAATATTATTCGTTTTCTCCTTATTAACGATAATTTATTACACCAATAAATAAAATTTACACCAGCATTTATGTTTTATCCTTGCTAACGATAATATTTTACCCCGATTAATAAAAAATAAAAAGAACTCCTTCAAAAATACGCAAAAAGAGGTGCAACACAAGGACTTCCCAGGAGGTCACCCATCCTAGTACTACTCTCGCCCAAGCACGCTTAACTGCGGAGTTCTGATGGGATCCGGTGCATCAGTGCTGGTATGATCGCACCTGATATGTAATGCTCTTTAATTGTATACATATTCGGGTATTTCCTTATTACCGGCATTTTAGTCTCCCGACAAACAAATTAAATATAATTAACCCGAATATTATTCGTTTTCTCCTTATTAACGATAATTTATTACACCAATAAATAAAATTTACACCAGCATTTATGTTTTATCCTTGCTAACGATAATATTTTACCCCGATTAATAAAAAATAAAAAGAACTCCTTCAAAAATACGCAAAAGAGGTGCAACACAAGGACTTCCCAGGAGGTCACTCATCCTAGTACTACTCTCGCCCAAGCACGCTTAACTGCGGAGTTCTGATGGGATCCGGTGCATTAGTGCTGGTATGATCGCACCTGATATGTAATGCTCTTTAATTTTATACATATTCGGGTATTTCCTTATTACCGGCATTTTAGTCTCCCGACAAACAAATTAAATATAATTAACCCGAATATTATTCGTTTTCTCCTTATTAATGATAATTTATTACACCAATAAATAAAATTTACACCAGCATTTATGTTTTATCCTTGCTAACGATAATATTTTACCCCGATTAATAAAAAATAAAAAGAACTCCTTCAAAAATATGCAAAAAGAGGTGCAACACAAGGACTTCCCAGGAGGTCACCCATCCTAGTACTACTCTCGCCCAAGCACGCTTAACTGCGGAGTTCTGATGGGATCCGGTGCATTAGTGCTGGTATGATCGCACCTGATATGTAATGCTCTTTAATTGTATACATATTCGGGTCTTTCCTTATTACAGGCATTTTAGTCTCCCGACAAACAAATTAAATATAATTAACTCGAATATTATTTGTTTTCTCCTTATTAACGATAATCTATTACACCAATAAATAAAATTTACACCAGCATTTATGTTTTATCATTGCTAACGATAATATTTTAATCCGATTAATAAAAAATAAAAAGAACTCCTTCAAAAATACGCAAAAAGAGGTGCAACACAAGGACTTCCCAGGAGGTCACCCATCCTAGTACTACTCTCGCCCAAGTACGCTTGACTGCGGAGTTCTGATGGGATCCGGTGCATTAGTGCTGGTATGATCGCATCTGATATATAATGCTCTTTAATTTTATACATATTCGGGTATTTCCTTATTACCGGCATTTTAGTCTCCCGACAAACAAATTAAATATAATTAACCCGAATATTATTCGTTTTCTCCTTATTAACGATAATTTATTACACCAATAAATAAAATTTACACCAGCATTTATGTTTTATCCTTGCTAACGATAATATTTTACCCCGATTAATAAAAAATAAAAAGAACTCCTTCAAAAATACGCAAAAAGAGGTGCAACACAAGGACTTCCCAGGAGGTCACCCATCCTAGTACTACTCTCGCCCAAGCACGCTTAACTGCGGAGTTCTGATGGGATCCGGTGCATTAGTGCTAGTATGATCGCATCTGATATGTAATGCTCTTTAATTGTATACATATTCGGATATTTCCTTATTACCCGGCATTTTAGTCTCCCGACAAACAAATTAAATATAATTAACCCGAATATTATTCATTTTCTCCTTATTAACGATAATTTATTACACCAATAAATAAAATTTACACCAACATTTATGTTTTATCATTGCTAACGATAATATTTTACCCCGATTAATAAAAAATAAAAAGAACTCCTTCAAAAATACGCAAAAAGAGGTGCAACACAAGGACTTCCCAGGAGGTCACCCATCCTAGTACTACTCTCGCCCAAGCACGCTTAACTGCGGAGATCTGATGGGATCCGGTGCATTAGTGCTGGTATGATCGCACCTGATATGTAATGCTCTTTAATTGTATACATATTCGGGTATTTCCTTATTACCGGCATTTTAGTCTCCCGACAAACAAATTAAATATAATTAACCCGAATATTATTCGTTTTCTCCTTATTAACGATAATTTATTACACCAATAAATAAAATTTACACCAGCATTTATGTGTTATCGTTGCTAACGATAATATTTTACCCCGATTAATAAAAAATAAAAAGAACTCCTTCTAAAATACGCAAAAAGAGGTGCGACACAAGGACTTCCCAAGAGGTCACCCATCCTAGTACTACTCTCGCCCAAGCACGCTTAACTGCGGAGTTCTGATGGGATCCGGTGCATTAGTGCTGGTATGATCGCACCTGATATGTAATGCTCTTTAATTGTATACATATTCGGGTCTTTCCTTATTACCGGCATTTTAGTCTCCCGACAAACAAATTAAATATAATTAACTCGAATATTATTTGTCTTCTCCTTATTAACGATAATCTATTACACCAATAAATAAAATTTACACCAGCATTTATGTTTTATCATTGCTAACGATAATATTTTAATCCGATTAATAAAAAATAAAAAGAACTCCTTCAAAAATACGCAAAAAGAGGTGCAACACAAGGACTTCCCAGGAGGTCACCCATCCTAGTACTACTCTCGCCCAAGTACGCTTGACTGCGGAGTTCTGATGGGATCCGGTGCATTAGTGCTGGTATGATCGCACCTGATATATAATGCTCTTTAATTTTATACATATTCGGGTATTTCCTTATTATCGGCATTTTAGTCTCCCGACAAACAAATTAAATATAATTAACCCGAATATTATTCGTTTTCTCCTTATTAACGATAATTTATTACACCAATAAATAAAATTTACACCAGCATTTATGTTTTATCCTTGCTAACGATAATATTTTACCCCGATTAATAAAAAATAAAAAGAACTCCTTCAAAAATACGCAAAAAGAGGTGCAACACAAGGACTTCCCAGGAGGTCACCCATCCTAGTACTACTCTCGCCCAAGCACACTTAACTGCGGAGTTCTGATGGGATCCGGTGCATTAGTGCTGGTATGATCGCATCTGATATGTAATGCTCTTTAATTGTATACATATTCGGATATTTCCTTATTACCGGCATTTTAGTCTCCCGACAAACAAATTAAATATAATTAACCCGAATATTATTCATTTTCTCCTTATTAACGATAATTTATTACACCAATAAATAAAATTTACACCAACATTTATGTTTTATCGTTGATAACGATAATATTTTACCCCGATTAATAAAAAATAAAAAGAACTCCTTCAAAAATACGCAAAAAGAGGTGCAACACAAGGACTTCCCAGGAGGTCACCCATCCTAGTACTACTCTCGCCCAAGCACGCTTAACTGCGGAGTTCTGATGGGATCCGGTGCATTAGTGCCGGTATGATCGCACCTGATATGTAATGCTCTTTAATTGTATACATATTCGGGTCTTTCCTTATTACCGGCATTTTAGTCTCCCGACAAACAAATTAAATATAATTAACCCGAATATTATTCGTTTTCTCCTTATTAACGATAATTTATTACACCAATAAATAAAATTTACACCAGCATTTATGTTTTATCATTGCTAACGATAATATTTTACCCCGATTAATAAAAAATAAAAAGAACTCCTTCAAAAATACGCAAAAAGAGGTGCAACACAAGGACTTCCCAGGAGGTCACCCATCCTAGTACTACTCTCGCCCAAGCACGCTTAACTGCGGAGATTTGATGGGATCCGGTGCATTAGTGCTGGTATGATCGCACCTGATATGTAATGCTCTTTAATTGTATACATATTCGGGTATTTCCTTTTTACCGGCATTTTAGTCTCCCGACAAACAAATTAAATATAATTAACCCGAATATTATTCGTTTTCTCCTTATTAACGATAATTTATTACACCAATAAATAAAATTTACACCAGCATTTATGTGTTATCGTTGCTAACGATAATATTTTACCCCGATTAATAAAAAATAAAAAGAACTCCTTCTAAAATACGCAAAAAGAGGTGCGACACAAGGACTTCCCAAGAGGTCACCCATCCTAGTACTACTCTCGCCCAAGCACGCTTAACTGCGGAGTTCTGATGGGATCCGGTGCATTAGTGCTGGTATGATCGCACCTGATATGTAATGCTCTTTAATTGTATACATATTCGGGTCTTTCCTTATTACCGGCATTTTAGTCTCCCGACAAACAAATTAAATATAATTAACTCGAATATTATTTGTTTTCTCCTTATTAACGATAATCTATTACACCAATAAATAAAATTTACACCAGCATTTATGTTTTATCATTGCTAACGATAATATTTTAATCCGATTAATAAAAAATAAAAAGAACTCCTTCAAAAATACGCAAAAAGAGGTGCAACACAAGGACTTCCCAGGAGGTCACCCATCCTAGTACTACTCTCGCCCAAGCGCGCTTAACTGCGGAGTTCTGATGGGATCCGGTGCATTAGTGCTCGTATGATCGCACCTGATATGTAATGCTCTTTAATTGTATACATATTCGAGTATTTCATTATTACCGGCATTTTAGTCTCCCGACAAACAAATTAAATATAATTAACCCGAATATTATTCGTTTTCTCCTTATTAACGATAATTTATTACACCAATAAATAAAATTTACACCAGCATTTATGTTTTATCGTTGCTAACGATAATATTTTACCCCGATTAATAAAAAATAAAAAGAACTCCTTCTAAAATACGCAAAAAGAGGTGCATCACAAGGACTTCCCAGGAGGTCACCCATCCTAGTACTACTCTCGCCCAAGCACGCTTAACTGCGGAGTTCTGATGGGATCCGGTGCATTAGTGCTGGTATGATCGCACCTGATATGTAATGCTCTTTAATTGTATACATATTCGGGTATTTCCTTATTACCGGCATTTTAGTCTCCCGACAAACAAATTAAATATAATTAACCCGAATATTATTCGTTTTCTCCTTATTAACGATAATTTATTACACGAATAAATAAAATTTACACCAGCATTTATGTGTTATCGTTGCTAACGATAATATTTTACCCCGATTAATAAAAAATAAAAAGAACTCCTTCAAAAATACGCAAAAAGAGGTGCAACACAAGGACTTCCCAGGAGGTCACCCATCCTAGTACTACTCTCGCCCAAGCACGCTTAACTGCGAAGTTCTGATGGGATCCGGTGCATTAGTGCTGGTATGATCGCACCTGATATGTAATGCTCTTTAATTGTATAGATATTCGGGTCTTTCCTTATTACCAGCATTTTAGTCTCCCGACAAACAAATTAAATATAATTAACCCGAATATTATTCGTTTTCTCCTTATTAACGATAATTTATTACACCAATAAATAAAATTTACACCAGCATTTATGTTTTATCATTGCTAACGATAATATTTTACCCCGATTAATAAAAAATAAAAAGAACTCCTTCAAAAATAAGCAAAAAGAGGTGCAACACAAGGACTTCCCAGGAGGTCACCCATCCTAGTACTACTCTCGCCCAAGCACGCTTAACTACGGAGTTCTGATGGGATTCGGTGCATTAGTGCTGGTATGATTGCATCTGATATGTAATGCTCTTTAATTGTATACATATTCGGATATTTTCTTATTACCGGCATTTTAGTCTCCCGACAAACAAATTAAATATAATTAACCCGAATATTATTCATTTTCTCCTTATTAACGATAATTTATTACACCAATAAATAAAATTTACACCAGCATTTATGTTTTATCGTTGCTAACGATAATAATTTACCCCGATTAATAAAAAATAAAAAGAACTCCTTCAAAAATACGCAAAAAGAGGTGCAACACAAGGACTTCCCAGGAGGTCACCCATCCTAGTACTACTCTCGCCCAAGCACACTTAACTGCGGAGTTCTGATGGGATCCGGTGCATTAGTGCTGGTATGATCGCATATGATATGTAATGCTCTTTAATTGTATACATATTCGGATATTTCCTTATTACCGGCATTTTAGTCTCCCGACAAACAAATTAAATATAATTAACCCGAATATTATTCATTTTCTCCTTATTAACGATAATTTATTACACCAATAAATAAAATTTACACCAACATTTATGTATTTTACCCCGATTAATAAAAAATAAAAAGAACTCCTTCAAAAATACGCAAAAAGAGGTGCAACACAAGGACTTCCCAGGAGGTCACCCATCCTAGTACTACTCTCGCCCAAGCACGCTTAACTGCGGAGTTCTGATGGGATCCGGTGCATTAGTGCTGGTATGATCGCACCTGATATGTAATGCTCTTTAATTGTATACATATTCGGGTATTTCCTTATTACCGGCATTTTAGTCTCCCGACAAACAAATTAAATATAATTAACCCGAATATTATTCGTTTTCTCCTTATTAACGATAATTTATTACACCAATAAATAAAATTTACACCAGCATTTATGTTTTATCGTTGCTAACGATAATATTTTACCCCGATTAATAAAAAATAGGCTTAAATGCAGTTTTGACCCCCCTAGTTTAAGGTTTTTGGAGTTTCGATCCCCCTAGTTTAAAAGCCAGGTTTCTAGTCCCCATAGTTTTCAAATTTGGGATTTTTGAAGCCCCCCTCCATCTGGCTGCCCAAAAAGTTTTCAAATTTGGGATTTTTGAAGCCTCCTCCATGTGACATGGCACAGGGAGAGTAATGCCACGTATTATTTTCTTATTTCTTATTTAGAATAATATTTTTTAAACATTTAAATAAGTGATATTAATTTCCAAATGAATTTTTAATTTCATAATTCATATTTTCTGAAAATCCCAAATTGCTTAACCTAATTTCCTCTTCCATCCGCCCGTACGAGATTTCAAAAATCCCAAATTTGAAAACTTTTTAGGCAGCCAGATGGAGGGGGGCTTCAAAAATCCCAAATTTGAAAACTATGGGGACTAGAAACCTGGCTTTTAAACTAGGGGGATCGAAACTCCAAAAACCTTAAACTAGGGGGGTCAAAACTGCATTTAAGCCTAAAAAATAAAAAGAACTCCTTCAAAAATACGCAAAAAGAGGTGCAACACAAGGACTTCCCAGGAGGTCACCCATCCTAGTACTACTCTCGCCCAAGCACGCTTAACTGCGGAGTTCTGATGGGATCCGGTGCATTAGTGCTGGTATGATCGCACCTGATATGTAATGCTCTTTAATTGTATACATATTCGGGTATTTCCTTATTACCGGCATTTTAGTCTCCCGACAAACAAATTAAATATAATTAACCCGAATATTATTCGTTTTCTCCTTATTAACGATAATTTATTACACCAATAAATAAAATTTACACCAGCATTTATGTGTTATCGTTGCTAACGATAATAATTTACCCCGATTAATAAAAAATAAAAAGAACTCCTTCAAAAATACGCAAAAAGAGGTGCAACACAAGGACTTCCCAGGAGGTCACCCATCCTAGTACTACTCTCGCCCAAGCACGCTTAACTGCGGAGTTCTGATGGGATCCGGTGCATTAGTGCCGGTATGATCGCACCAGATATGTAATGCTCTTTAATTGTATACATATTCGGGTCTTTCCTTATTACCGGCATTTTAGTCTCCCGACAAACAAATTAAATATAATTAACCCGAATATTATTCGTTTTCTCCTTATTAACGATAATTTATTACACCAATAAATAAAATTTACACCAGCATTTATGTGTTATCGTTGCTAACGATAATATTTTACCCCGATTAATAAAAAATAAAAAGAACTCCTTCAATAATACGCAAAAAGAGGTGCAACACAAGGACTTCCCAGGAGGTCACCCATCCTAGTACTACTCTCGCCCAAGCACGCTTAACTGCGAAGTTCTGATGGGATCTGGTGCATTAGTGCTGGTATGATCGCACCTGATATGTAATGCTCTTTAATTGTATAGATATTCGGGTCTTTCCTTATTACCGGCATTTTAGTCTCCCGACAAACAAATTAAATATAATTAACCCGAATATTATTCGTTTTCTCCTTATTAACGATAATTTATTACACCAATAAATAAAATTTACACCAGCATTTATGTTTTATCATTGCTAACGATAATAATTTACCCCGATTAATAAAAAATAAAAAGAACTCCTTCAAAAATACGCAAAAAGAGGTGCAACACAAGGACTTCCCAGGAGGTCACCCATCCTAGTACTACTCTCGCCCAAGCACGCTTAACTGCGGAGTTCTGATGGGATCCGGTGCATTAGTGCTGGTATGATCGCACCTGATATGTTATGCTCTTTAATTGTATACATATTCGAGTATTTCATTATTACCGGCATTTTAGTCTCCCGACAAACAAATTAAATATAATTAACCCGAATATTATTCGTTTTCTCCTTATTAACGATAATTTATTACACCAATAAATAAAATTTACACCAGCATTTATGTTTTATCCTTGCTAACGATAATATTTTACCCCGATTAATAAAAAATAAAAAGAACTCCTTCAAAAATACGCAAAAAGAGGTGCAACACAAGGACTTCCCAGGAGGTCACCCATCCTAGTACTACTCTCGCCCAAGCACGCTTAACTGCGGAGTTCTGATGGGATCCGGTGCATTAGTGCTGGTATGATCGCACCTGATATGTTATGCTCTTTAATTGTATACATATTCGAGTATTTCATTATTACCGGCATTTTAGTCTCCCGACAAACAAATTAAATATAATTAACCCGAATATTATTCGTTTTCTCCTTATTAACGATAATTTATTACACCAATAAATAAAATTTACACCAGCATTTATGTTTTATCCTTGCTAACGATAATATTTTACCCCGATTAATAAAAAATAAAAAGAACTCCTTCAAAAATACGCAAAAAGAGGTGCAACACAAGGACTTCCCAGGAGGTAACCCATCCTAGTACTACTCTCGCCCAAGCACGCTTAATTGCGGAGTTCTGATGGGATCCGGTGCATTAGTGCTGGTATGATCGCACCTGATATGTAATGCTCTTTAATTGTATACATATTCGGGTATTTCCTTATTACCGGCATTTTAGTCTCCCGACAAACAAATTAAATATAATTAACCCGAATATTATTCGTTTTCTCCTTATTAACGATAATTTATTACACCAATAAATAAAATTTACAGCAACAATTATGTGTTATCGTTGCCAATGATAATATTTTACCCCGATTAATAAAAAATAAAAAGAACTCCTTCAAAAATACGCAAAAAGAGGTGCAACACAAGGACTTCCCAAGAGGTCACCCATCCTAGTACTACTCTCGCCCAAGCACGCTTAACTGCGGAGTTCTGATGGGATCCGGTGCATTAGTGCCGGTATGATCGCACCTGATATGTAATGCTCTTTAATTGTATACATATTCGGGTCTTTCCTTATTACCGGCATTTTAGTCTCTCGACAAACAAATTAAATATAATTAACCCGAATATTATTCGTTTTCTCCTTATTAACGATAATTTATTATACCAATAAATAAAATTTACACCAGCATTTATGTGTTATCGTTGCTAACGATAATATTTTACCCCGATTAATAAAAAATAAAAAGAACTCCTTCTAAAATACGCAAAAAGAGGTGCATCACAAGGACTTCCCAGGAGGTCACCCATCCTAGTACTACTCTCGCCCAAGCACGCTTAACTGCGGAGTTCTGATGGGATCCGGTGCATTAGTGCTGGTATGATCGCACCTGATATGTAATGCTCTTTAATTGTATACATATTCGAGTATTTCATTATTACCGGCATTTTAGTCTCCCGACAAAGAAATTAAATATAATTAACCCGAATGTTATTCGTTTTCTCCTTATTAACGATAATTTATTACACCAATAAATAAAATTTACACCAGCATTTATGTGTTATCGTTGCTAACGATAATATTTTACCCCGATTAATAAAAAATAAAAAGAACTCCTTCTAAAATACGCAAAAAGAGGTGCAACACAAGGACTTCCCAAGAGGTCACCCATCCTAGTACTACTCTCGCCCAAGCACGCTTAACTGCGGAGTTCTGATGGGATCCGGTGCATTAGTGCTGGTATGATCGCAACTGATATGTAATGCTCTTTAATTGTATACATATTCGGGTATTTCCTTATTACCGGCATTTTAGTCTCCCGACAAACAAATTAAATATAATTAACCCGAATATTATTCGTTTTCTCCTTATTAACGATAATTTATTACACCAATAAATAAAATTTACACCAGCATTTATGTGTTATCGTTGCTAACGATAATATTTTACCCCGATTAATAAAAAATAAAAAGAACTCCTTCTAAAATACGCAAAAAGAGGTGCAACACAAGGACCTCCCAAGAGGTCACCCATCCTAGTACTACTCTCGCCCAAGCACGCTTAACTGCGGAGTTCTGATGGGATCCGGTGCATTAGTGCTGGTATGATCGCACCTGATATGTAATGCTCTTTAATTGTATACATATTCGGGTATTTCCTTATTACCGGCATTTTAGTCTCCCGACAAACAAATTAAATATAATTAACCTGAATATTATTCGTTTTCTCCTTATTAACGATAATTTATTACACCAATAAATAAAATTTACACCAGCATTTATGTGTTATGGTTGCTAACGATAATATTTTACCCCGATTAATAAAAAATAAAAAGAACTCCTTCAAAAATACGCAAAAAGAGGTGCAACACAAGGACTTCCCAGGAGGTCACCCATCCTAGTACTACTCTCGCCCAAGAACGCTTAACTGCGGAGTTCTGATGTGATCCGGTGCATTAGTGCTGGTATGATCGCACCTGATATGTAATGCTCTTTAATTGTATACATATTCGGGTCTTTCCTTATTACCGGCATTTTAGTCTCCCGACAAACAAATTAAATATAATTAACCCGAATATTATTCGTTTTCTCCTTATTAACGATAATTTATTACACTAATAAATAAAATTTACACCAGCATTTATGTTTTATCATTGCTAACGATAATATTTTAATCCGATTAATAAAAAATAAAAAGAACTCCTTCAAAAATACGCAAAAAGAGGTGCAACACAAGGACTTCCCAGGAGGTCACCCATCCTAGTACTACTCTCGCCCAAGCACGCTTAACTGCGGAGTTCTGATGGGATCCGGTGCATTAGTGCTGGTATGATCGCAACTGATATGTAATGCTCTTTAATTGTATACATATTCGGGTATTTCCTTATTACCGGCATTTTAGTCTCCCGACAAACAAATTAAATATAATTAACCCGAATATTATTCGTTTTCTCCTTATTAACGATAATTTATTACACCAATAAATAAAATTTACACCAGCATTTATGTGTTATCGTTGCTAACGATAATATTTTACCCCGATTAATAAAAAATAAAAAGAACTCCTTCTAAAATACGCAAAAAGAGGTGCAACACAAGGACCTCCCAGGAGGTCACCCATCCTAGTACTACTCTCGCCCAAGCACGCTTAACTGCGGAGTTCTGATGGGATCCGGTGCATTAGTGCTGGTATGATCGCACCTGATATGTAATGCTCTTTAATTGTATACATATTCGGGTATTTCCTTATTACCGGCATTTTAGTCTCCCGACAAACAAATTAAATATAATTAACCCGAATATTATTCGTTTTCTCCTTATTAACGATAATTTATTACACCAATAAATAAAATTTACACCAGCATTTATGTGTTATGGTTGCTAACGATAATATTTTACCCCGATTAATAAAAAATAAAAAGAACTCCTTCAAAAATACGCAAAAAGAGGTGCAACACAAGGACTTCCCAGGAGGTCACCCATCCTAGTACTACTCTCGCCCAAGAACGCTTAACTGCGGAGTTCTGATGTGATCCGGTGCATTAGTGCTGGTATGATCGCACCTGATATGTAATGCTCTTTAATTGTATACATATTCGGGTCTTTCCTTATTACCGGCATTTTAGTCTCCCGACAAACAAATTAAATATAATTAACCCGAATATTATTCGTTTTCTCCTTATTAACGATAATTTATTACACTAATAAATAAAATTTACACCAGCATTTATGTTTTATCATTGCTAACGATAATATTTTAATCCGATTAATAAAAAATAAAAAGAACTCCTTCAAAAATACGCAAAAAGAGGTGCAACACAAGGACTTCCCAGGAGGTCACCCATCCTAGTACTACTCTCGCCCAAGCACGCTTAACTGCGGAGTTCTGATGGGATCCGGTGCATTAGTGCTGGTATGATCGCACCTGATATGTAAAGCTCTTTAATTGTATACATATTCGGGTATTTCCTTATTACCGGCATTTTAGTCTCCCGACAAACAAATTAAATATAATTAACCCGAATATTATTCGTTTTCTCCTTATTAACGATAATTTATTACACCAATAAATAAAATTTACACCAGCATTTATGTTTTATCGTTGCTAACGATAATATTTTACCCTGATTAATAAAAAATAAAAAGAACTCCTTCAAAAATACGCAAAAAGAGGTGCAACACAAGGACTTCCTAGGAGGTCACCCATCCTAGTACTACTTTCGCCCAAGAACGCTTAACTGCGGAGTTCTGATGGGATCCGGTGCATTAGTGCTGGTATGATCGCACCTGATATGTAATGCTCTTTAATTGTATACATATTCGGGTCTTTCCTTATTACCGGCATTTTAGTCTCCCGACAAACAAATTAAATATAATTAACCCGAATATTATTCGTTTTCTCCTTATTAACGATAATTTATTACACCAATAAATAAAATTTACACGAGCATTTATGTTTTATCATTGCTAACGATAATATTTTAATCCGATTAATAAAAAATAAAAAGAACTCCTTCAAAAATACACAAAAAGAGGTGCAACACAAGGACTTCCCAGGAGGTCACCCATCCTAGTACTACTCTCGCCCAAGCACGCTTAACTGCGGAGTTCTGATGGGATCCGGTGCATTAGTGCTGGTATGATCGCACCTGATATGTAATGCTCTTTAATTGTATACATATTCGGGTATTTCCTTATTACCGGCATTTTAGTCTCCCGACAAACAAATTAAATATAATTAACCCGAATATTATTCGTTTTCTCCTTATTAACGATAATTTATTACACCAATAAATAAAATTTACACCAGCATTTATGTTTTATCGTTGCTAACGATAATATTTTACCCCGATTAATAAAAAATAAAAAGAACTCCTTCAAAAATACGCAAAAAGAGATGCAACACAAGGACTTCCCAGGAGGTCACCCATCCTAGTACTACTCTCGCCCAAGCACGCTTAACTGCGGAGTTCTGATGGGATCCGGTGCATTAGTGCTGGTATGATCGCACCTGATATGTAATGCTCTTTAATTGTATACATATTCGGGTATTTCCTTATTACCGGCATTTTAGTCTCCCGACAAACAAATTAAATATAATTAACCCGAATATTATTCGTTTTCTCCTTATTAACGATAATTTATTACACCAATAAATAAAATTTACACCAGCATTTATGTGTTATTGTTGCTAACGATAATATTTTACCTCGATTAATAAAAAATAAAAAGAACTCCTTCAAAAATACGCAAAAAGAGGTGCAACCCAAGGACTTCCCAGGAGGTCACCCATCCTAGTACTACTCTCGCCCAAGCACGCTTAACTGCGGAGTTCTGATGGGATCCGGTGCATTAGTGCTGGTATGATCGCACCTGATATGTAATGCTCTTTAATTGTATACATATTCGGGTCTTTCCTTATTACCGGCATTTTAGTCTCCCGACAAACAAATTAAATATAATTAACCCGAATATTATTCGTTTTCTCCTTATTAACGATAATTTATTACACCAATAAATAAAATTTACACCAGCATTTATGTTTTATCATTGCTAACGATAATATTTAAATCCGATTAATAAAAAATAAAAAGAACTCCTTCAAAAATACGCAAAAAGAGGTGCAACACAAGGACTTCCCAGGAGGTCACCCATCCTAGTACTACTCTCGCCCAAGCACGCTTAACTGCGGAGTTCTGATGGGATCCGGTGCATTAGTGCTGGTATGATCGCACCTGATATGTAATGCTCTTTAATTGTATACATATTCGGGTATTTCCTTATTACCGGCATTTTAGTCTCCCGACAAACAAATTAAATATAATTAACCCGAATATTATTCGTTTTCTCCTTATTAACGATAATTTATTACACCAATAAATAAAATTTACACCAGCATTTATGTGTTATTGTTGCTAACGATAATATTTTACCTCGATTAATAAAAAATAAAAAGAACTCCTTCAAAAATACGCAAAAAGAGGTGCAACACAAGGACTTCCGAGGAGGTCACCCATCCTAGTACTACTCTCGCCCAAGCACGCTTAACTGCGGAGTTCTGATGGGATCCGGTGCATTAGTGCTGGTATGATCGCACCTGATATGTAATGCTCTTTAATTGTATACATATTCAGGTCTTTCCTTATTACCGGCATTTTAGTCTCCCGACAAACAAATTAAATATAATTAACCCGAATATTATTCGTTTTCTCCTTATTAACGATAATTTATTACACCAATAAATAAAATTTACACCAGCATTTATGTTTTATCATTGCTAACGATAATATTTTAATCCGATTAATAAAAAATAAAAAGAACTCCTTCAAAAATACGCAAAAAGAGGTGCAACACAAGGACTTCCCAGGAGGTCACCCATCCTAGTACTACTCTCGCCCAAGCACGCTTAACTGCGGAGTTCTGATGGGATCCGGTGCATTAGTGCTGGTATGATCGCACCTGATATGTAATGCTCTTTAATTGTATACATATTCGGGTCTTTCCTTATTACCGGCATTTTAGTCTCCCGACAAACAAATTAAATATAATTAACCCGAATATTATTCGTTTTCTCCTTATTAACGATAATTTATTACACCAATAAATAAAATTTACACCAGCATTTATGTTTTATCATTGCTAACGATAATATTTTAATCCGATTAATAAAAAATAAAAAGAACTCCTTCAAAAATATGCAAAAAGAGGTGCAACACAAGGACTTCCCAGGAGGTCACCCATCCTAGTACTACTCTCGCCCAAGCACGCTTAACTGCGGAGTTCTGATGGGATCCGGTGCATTAGTGCTTGTATGATCGCACCTGATATGTAATGCTCTTTAATTGTATACATATTCGGGTCTTTCCTTATTACCGGCATTTTAGTCTCCCGACAAACAAATTAAATATAATTAACCCGAATATTATTCGTTTTCTCCTTATTAACGATAATTTATTACACCAATAAATAAAATTTACACGAGCATTTATGTTTTATCATTGCTAACGATAATATTTTACCCCGATTAATAAAAAATAAAAAGAACTCCTTCAAAAATACGCAAAAAGAGGTGCAACACAAGGACTTCCCAGGAGGTCACCCATCCTAGTACTACTCTCGCCCAAGCACGCTTAACTGCGGAGTTCTGATGGGATCCGGTGCATTAGTGCTGGTATGATCGCACCTGATATGTAATGCTCTTTAATTGTATACATATTCGGGTATTTCCTTATTACCGGCATTTTAGTCTCCCGACAAACAAATTAAATATAATTAACCCGAATATTATTCGTTTTCTCCTTATTAACGATAATTTATTACACCAATAAATAAAATTTACACCAGCATTTATGTGTTATTGTTGCTAACGATAATATTTTACCTCGATTAATAAAAAATAAAAAGAACTCCTTCAAAAATACGCAAAAAGAGGTGCAACCCAAGGACTTCCCAGATTAATAAAAAATAAAAAGAACTCCTTCAAAAATACGCAAAAAGAGGTGCAACCCAAGGACTTCCCAGGAGGTCACCCATCCTAGTACTACTCTCGCCCAAGCACGCTTAACTGCGGAGTTCTGATGGGATCCGGTGCATTAGTGCTGGTATGATCGCACCTGATATGTAATGCTCTTTAATTGTATACATATTCGGGTATTTCCTTATTACCGGCATTTTAGTCTCCCGACAAACAAATTAAATATAATTAACCCGAATATTATTCGTTTTCTCCTTATTAACGATAATTTATTACACCAATAAATAAAATTTACACCAGCATTTATGTTTTATCATTGCTAACGATAATATTTAAATCCGATTAATAAAAAATAAAAAGAACTCCTTCAAAAATACGCAAAAAGAGGTGCAACACAAGGACTTCCCAGGAGGTCACCCATCCTAGTACTACTCTCGCCCAAGCACGCTTAACTGCGGAGTTCTGATGGGATCCGGTGCATTAGTGCTGGTATGATCGCACCTGATATGTAATGCTCTTTAATTGTATACATATTCGGGTATTTCCTTATTACCGGCATTTTAGTCTCCCGACAAACAAATTAAATATAATTAACCCGAATATTATTCGTTTTCTCCTTATTAACGATAATTTATTACACCAATAAATAAAATTTACACCAGCATTTATGTGTTATTGTTGCTAACGATAATATTTTACCTCGATTAATAAAAAATAAAAAGAACTCCTTCAAAAATACGCAAAAAGAGGTGCAACACAAGGACTTCCGAGGAGGTCACCCATCCTAGTACTACTCTCGCCCAAGCACGCTTAACTGCGGAGTTCTGATGGGATCCGGTGCATTAGTGCTGGTATGATCGCACCTGATATGTAATGCTCTTTAATTGTATACATATTCAGGTCTTTCCTTATTACCGGCATTTTAGTCTCCCGACAAACAAATTAAATATAATTAACCCGAATATTATTCGTTTTCTCCTTATTAACGATAATTTATTACACCAATAAATAAAATTTACACCAGCATTTATGTTTTATCATTGCTAACGATAATATTTTAATCCGATTAATAAAAAATAAAAAGAACTCCTTCAAAAATACGCAAAAAGAGGTGCAACACAAGGACTTCCCAGGAGGTCACCCATCCTAGTACTACTCTCGCCCAAGCACGCTTAACTGCGGAGTTCTGATGGGATCCGGTGCATTAGTGCTGGTATGATCGCACCTGATATGTAATGCTCTTTAATTGTATACATATTCGGGTCTTTCCTTATTACCGGCATTTTAGTCTCCCGACAAACAAATTAAATATAATTAACCCGAATATTATTCGTTTTCTCCTTATTAACGATAATTTATTACACCAATAAATAAAATTTACACCAGCATTTATGTTTTATCATTGCTAACGATAATATTTTAATCCGATTAATAAAAAATAAAAAGAACTCCTTCAAAAATATGCAAAAAGAGGTGCAACACAAGGACTTCCCAGGAGGTCACCCATCCTAGTACTACTCTCGCCCAAGCACGCTTAACTGCGGAGTTCTGATGGGATCCGGTGCATTAGTGCTTGTATGATCGCACCTGATATGTAATGCTCTTTAATTGTATACATATTCGGGTCTTTCCTTATTACCGGCATTTTAGTCTCCCGACAAACAAATTAAATATAATTAACCCGAATATTATTCGTTTTCTCCTTATTAACGATAATTTATTACACCAATAAATAAAATTTACACGAGCATTTATGTTTTATCATTGCTAACGATAATATTTTACCCCGATTAATAAAAAATAAAAAGAACTCCTTCAAAAATACGCAAAAAGAGGTGCAACACAAGGACTTCCCAGGAGGTCACCCATCCTAGTACTACTCTCGCCCAAGCACGCTTAACTGCGGAGTTCTGATGGGATCCGGTGCATTAGTGCTGGTATGATCGCACCTGATATGTAATGCTCTTTAATTGTATACATATTCGGGTATTTCCTTATTACCGGCATTTTAGTCTCCCGACAAACAAATTAAATATAATTAACCCGAATATTATTCGTTTTCTCCTTATTAACGATAATTTATTACACCAATAAATAAAATTTACACCAGCATTTATGTGTTATTGTTGCTAACGATAATATTTTACCTCGATTAATAAAAAATAAAAAGAACTCCTTCAAAAATACGCAAAAAGAGGTGCAACCCAAGGACTTCCCAGATTAATAAAAAATAAAAAGAACTCCTTCAAAAATACGCAAAAAGAGGTGCAACCCAAGGACTTCCCAGGAGGTCACCCATCCTAGTACTACTCTCGCCCAAGCACGCTTAACTGCGGAGTTCTGATGGGATCCGGTGCATTAGTGCTGGTATGATCGCACCTGATATGTAATGCTCTTTAATTGTATACATATTCGGGTATTTCCTTATTACCGGCATTTTAGTCTCCCGACAAACAAATTAAATATAATTAACCCGAATATTATTCGTTTTCTCCTTATTAACGATAATTTATTACACCAATAAATAAAATTTACACCAGCATTTATGTTTTATCATTGCTAACGATAATATTTAAATCCGATTAATAAAAAATAAAAAGAACTCCTTCAAAAATACGCAAAAAGAGGTGCAACACAAGGACTTCCCAGGAGGTCACCCATCCTAGTACTACTCTCGCCCAAGCACGCTTAACTGCGGAGTTCTGATGGGATCCGGTGCATTAGTGCTGGTATGATCGCACCTGATATGTAATGCTCTTTAATTGTATACATATTCGGGTATTTCCTTATTACCGGCATTTTAGTCTCCCGACAAACAAATTAAATATAATTAACCCGAATATTATTCGTTTTCTCCTTATTAACGATAATTTATTACACCAATAAATAAAATTTACACCAGCATTTATGTGTTATTGTTGCTAACGATAATATTTTACCTCGATTAATAAAAAATAAAAAGAACTCCTTCAAAAATACGCAAAAAGAGGTGCAACACAAGGACTTCCGAGGAGGTCACCCATCCTAGTACTACTCTCGCCCAAGCACGCTTAACTGCGGAGTTCTGATGGGATCCGGTGCATTAGTGCTGGTATGATCGCACCTGATATGTAATGCTCTTTAATTGTATACATATTCAGGTCTTTCCTTATTACCGGCATTTTAGTCTCCCGACAAACAAATTAAATATAATTAACCCGAATATTATTCGTTTTCTCCTTATTAACGATAATTTATTACACCAATAAATAAAATTTACACCAGCATTTATGTTTTATCATTGCTAACGATAATATTTTAATCCGATTAATAAAAAATAAAAAGAACTCCTTCAAAAATACGCAAAAAGAGGTGCAACACAAGGACTTCCCAGGAGGTCACCCATCCTAGTACTACTCTCGCCCAAGCACGCTTAACTGCGGAGTTCTGATGGGATCCGGTGCATTAGTGCTGGTATGATCGCACCTGATATGTAATGCTCTTTAATTGTATACATATTCGGGTCTTTCCTTATTACCGGCATTTTAGTCTCCCGACAAACAAATTAAATATAATTAACCCGAATATTATTCGTTTTCTCCTTATTAACGATAATTTATTACACCAATAAATAAAATTTACACCAGCATTTATGTTTTATCATTGCTAACGATAATATTTTAATCCGATTAATAAAAAATAAAAAGAACTCCTTCAAAAATATGCAAAAAGAGGTGCAACACAAGGACTTCCCAGGAGGTCACCCATCCTAGTACTACTCTCGCCCAAGCACGCTTAACTGCGGAGTTCTGATGGGATCCGGTGCATTAGTGCTGGTATGATCGCACCTGATATGTAATGCTCTTTAATTGTATACATATTCGGGTCTTTCCTTATTACCGGCATTTTAGTCTCCCGACAAACAAATTAAATATAATTAACCCGAATATTATTCGTTTTCTCCTTATTAACGATAATTTATTACACCAATAAATAAAATTTACACCAGCATTTATGTTTTATCATTGCTAACGATAATATTTTAATCCGATTAATAAAAAATAAAAAGAACTCCTTCAAAAATATGCAAAAAGAGGTGCAACACAAGGACTTCCCAGGAGGTCACCCATCCTAGTACTACTCTCGCCCAAGCACGCTTAACTGCGGAGTTCTGATGGGATCCGGTGCATTAGTGCTGGTATGATCGCACCTGATATGTAATGCTCTTTAATTGTATACATATTCGGGTCTTTCCTTATTACCGGCATTTTAGTCTCCCGACAAACAAATTAAATATAATTAACCCGAATATTATTCGTTTTCTCCTTATTAACGATAATTTATTACACCAATAAATAAAATTTACACGAGCATTTATGTTTTATCATTGCTAACGATAATATTTTACCCCGATTAATAAAAAATAAAAAGAACTCCTTCAAAAATACGCAAAAAGAGGTGCAACACAAGGACTTCCCAGGAGGTCACCCATCCTAGTACTACTCTCGCCCAAGCACGCTTAACTGCGGAGTTCTGATGGGATCCGGTGCATTAGTGCTGGTATGATCGCACCTGATATGTAATGCTCTTTAATTGTATACATATTCGGGTATTTCCTTATTACCGGCATTTTAGTCTCCCGACAAACAAATTAAATATAATTAACCCGAATATTATTCGTTTTCTCCTTATTAACGATAATTTATTACACCAATAAATAAAATTTACACCAGCATTTATGTGTTATTGTTGCTAACGATAATATTTTACCTCGATTAATAAAAAATAAAAAGAACTCCTTCAAAAATACGCAAAAAGAGGTGCAACCCAAGGACTTCCCAGGAGGTCACCCATCCTAGTACTACTCTCGCCCAAGCACGCTTAACTGCGGAGTTCTGATGGGATCCGGTGCATTAGTGCTGGTATGATCGCACCTGATATGTAATGCTCTTTAATTGTATACATATTCGGGTATTTCCTTATTACCGGCATTTTAGTCTCCCGACAAACAAATTAAATATAATTAACCCGAATATTATTCGTTTTCTCCTTATTAACGATAATTTATTACACCAATAAATAAAATTTACACCAGCATTTATGTTTTATCATTGCTAACGATAATATTTAAATCCGATTAATAAAAAATAAAAAGAACTCCTTCAAAAATACGCAAAAAGAGGTGCAACACAAGGACTTCCCAGGAGGTCACCCATCCTAGTACTACTCTCGCCCAAGCACGCTTAACTTCGGAGTTCTGATGGGATCCGGTGCATTAGTGCTTGTATGATCGCACCTGATATGTAATGCTCTTTAATTGTATACATATTCGGGTATTTCCTTATTACCGGCATTTTAGTCTCCCGACAAACAAATTAAATATAATTAACCCGAATATTATTCGTTTTCTCCTTATTAACGATAATTTATTACACCAATAAATAAAATTTACACCAGCATTTATGTGTTATTGTTGCTAACGATAATATTTTACCTCGATTAATAAAAAATAAAAAGAACTCCTTCAAAAATACGCAAAAAGAGGTGCAACACAAGGACTTCCGAGGAGGTCACCCATCCTAGTACTACTCTCGCCCAAGCACGCTTAACTGCGGAGTTCTGGTGGGATCCGGTGCATTAGTGCTGGTATGATCGCACCTGATATGTAATGCTCTTTAATTGTATACATATTCAGGTCTTTCCTTATTACCGGCATTTTAGTCTCCCGACAAACAAATTAAATATAATTAACCCGAATATTATTCGTTTTCTCCTTATTAACGATAATTTATTACACCAATAAATAAAATTTACACCAGCATTTATGTTTTATCATTGCTAACGATAATATTTTAATCCGATTAATAAAAAATAAAAAGAACTCCTTCAAAAATACGCAAAAAGAGGTGCAACACAAGGACTTCCCAGGAGGTCACCCATCCTAGTACTACTCTCGCCCAAGCACGCTTAACTGCAGAGTTCTGATGGGATCCGGTGCATTAGTGCTGGTATGATCGCACCTGATATGTAATGCTCTTTAATTGTATACATATTCGGGTCTTTCCTTATAACCGGCATTTTAGTCTCCCGACAAACAAATTAAATATAATTAACCCGAATATTATTCGTTTTCTCCTTATTAACGATAATTTATTACACCAATAAATAAAATTTACACCAGCATTTATGTTTTATCGTTGCTAACGATAATATTTTACCCCGATTAATAAAAAATAAAAAGAACTCCTTCAAAAATACGCAAAAAGAGGTGCAACACAAGGACTTCCCAGGAGGTCACCCATCCTATTACTACCCTCGCCCAAGCACGCTTAACTGCGGAGTTCTGATGGGATCCGGTGCATTAGTGCTGGTATGATCGCACCTGATATGTAATGCTCTTTAATTGTATACATATTCGGGTATTTCCTTATTACCGGCATTTTAGTCTCCCGACAAACAAATTAAATATAATTAACCCGAATATTATTCATTTTCTCCTTATTAACGATAATTTATTACACCAATAAATAAAATTTACACCAGCATTTATGTTTTATCGTTGCTAACGATAATATTTTACCCCGATTAATAAAAAATAAAAAGAACTCCTTCAAAAATACGCAAAAAGAGGTGCAACACAAGGACTTCCCAGGAGGTCACCCATCCTAGTACTACTCTCGCCCAAGAACGCTTAACTGCGGAGTTCTGATGGGATCCGGTGCATTAGTGCTGGTATGATCGCACCTGATATGTAATGCTCTTTAATTGTATACATATTCGGGTATTTCCTTATTACCGGCATTTTAGTCTCCCGACAAACAAATTAAATATAATTAACCCGAATATTATTCGTTTTCTCCTTATTAACGATAATTTATTACACCAATAAATAAAATTTACACCAGCATTTATGTGTTATGGTTGCTAACGATAATATTTTACCCCGATTAATAAAAAATAAAAAGAACTCCTTCAAAAATACGCAAAAAGAGGTGCAACACAAGGACTTCCCAGGAGGTCACCCATCCTAGTACTACTCTCGCCCAAGAACGCTTAACTGCGGAGTTCTGATGGGATCCGGTGCATTAGTGCTGGTATGATCGCACCTGATATGTAATGCTCTTTAATTGTATACATATTCGGGTCTTTCCTTATTACCGGCATTTTAGTCTCCCGACAAACAAATTAAATATAATTAACCCGAATATTATTCGTTTTCTCCTTATTAACGATAATTTATTACACTAATAAATAAAATTTACACCAGCATTTATGTTTTATCATTGCTAACGATAATATTTTAATCCGATTAATAAAAAATAAAAAGAACTCCTTCAAAAATACGCAAAAAGAGGTGCAACACAAGGACTTCCCAGGAGGTCACCCATCCTAGTACTACTCTCGCCCAAGCACGCTTAACTGCGGAGTTCTGATGGGATCCGGGTACATTAGTGCTGGTATGATCGCACCTGATATGTAAAGCTCTTTAATTGTATACATATTCGGGTATTTCCTTATTACCGGCATTTTAGTCTCCCGACAAACAAATTAAATATAATTAACCCGAATATTATTCGTTTTCTCCTTATTAACGATAATTTATTACACCAATAAATAAAATTTACACCAGCATTTATGTTTTATCGTTGCTAACGATAATATTTTACCCCGATTAATAAAAAATAAAAAGAACTCCTTCAAAAATACGCAAAAAGAGGTGCAACACAAGGATTTCCCAGGAAGTCACCCATCCTAGTACTACTCTCGCCCAAGCACGCTTAACTGCGGAGTTCTGATGGGATCCGGTGCATTAGTGCTGGTATGATCGCACCTGATATGTAATGCTCTTTAATTGTATACATATTCGGGTATTTCCTTATTACCGGCATTTTAGTCTCCCGACAAACAAATTAAATATAATTAACCCGAATATTATTCGTTTTCTCCTTATTAACGATAATTTATTACACCAATAAATAAAATTTACACGAGCATTTATGTTTTATCATTGCTAACGATAATATTTTAATCCGATTAATAAAAAATAAAAAGAACTCCTTCAAAAATACACAAAAAGAGGTGCAACACAAGGACTTCCCAGGAGGGAACCCATCCTAGTACTACTCTCGCCCAAGCACGCTTAACTGCGGAGTTCTGATGGGATCCGGTGCATTAGTGCTGGTATGATCGCACCTGATATGTAATGCTCTTTAATTGTATACATATTCAGGTCTTTCCTTATTACCGGCATTTTAGTCTCCCGACAAACAAATTAAATATAATTAACCCGAATATTATTTGTTTTCTCCTTATTAACGATAATTTATTACACCAATAAATAAAATTTACACCAGCATTTATGTTTTATCATTGCTAACGATAATATTTTAATCCGATTAATAAAAAATAAAAAGAACTCCTTCAAAAATACGCAAAAAGAGGTGCAACACAAGGACTTCCCAGGAGGTCACCCATCCTAGTACTACTCTCGCCCAAGCACGCTTAACTGCAGAGTTCTGATGGGATCCGGTGCATTAGTGCTGGTATGATCGCACCTGATATGTAATGCTCTTTAATTGTATACATATTCGGGTCTTTCCTTATTACCGGCATTTTAGTCTCCCGACAAACAAATTAAATATAATTAACCCGAATATTATTCGTTTTCTCCTTATTAACGATAATTTATTACACCAATAAATAAAATTTACACCAGCATTTATGTTTTATCGTTGCTAACGATAATATTTTACCCCGATTAATAAAAAATAAAAAGAACTCCTTCAAAAATACGCAAAAAGAGGTGCAACACAAGGACTTCCCAGGAGGTCACCCATCCTAGTACTACTCTCGCCCAAGCACGCTTAACTGCGGAGTTCTGATGGGATCCGGTGCATTAGTGCTGGTATGATCGCACCTGATATGTAATGCTCTTTAATTGTATACATATTCGGGTATTTCCTTATTACCGGCATTTTAGTCTCCCGACAAACAAATTAAATATAATTAACCCGAATATTATTCATTTTCTCCTTATTAACGATAATTTATTACACCAATAAATAAAATTTACACCAGCATTTATGTTTTATCGTTGCTAACGATAATATTTTACCCCGATTAATAAAAAATAAAAAGAACTCCTTCAAAAATACGCAAAAAGAGGTGCAACACAAGGACTTCCCAGGAGGTCACCCATCCTAGTACTACTCTCGCCCAAGAACGCTTAACTGCGGAGTTCTGATGGGATCCGGTGCATTAGTGCTGGTATGATCGCACCTGATATGTAATGCTCTTTAATTGTATACATATTCGGGTATTTCCTTATTACCGGCATTTTAGTCTCCCGACAAACAAATTAAATATAATTAACCCGAATATTATTCGTTTTCTCCTTATTAACGATAATTTATTACACCAATAAATAAAATTTACACCAGCATTTATGTGTTATGGTTGCTAACGATAATATTTTACCCCGATTAATAAAAAATAAAAAGAACTCCTTCAAAAATACGCAAAAAGAGGTGCAACACAAGGACTTCCCAGGAGGTCACCCATCCTAGTACTACTCTCGCCCAAGAACGCTTAACTGCGGAGTTCTGATGGGATCCGGTGCATTAGTGCTGGTATGATCGCACCTGATATGTAATGCTCTTTAATTGTATACATATTCGGGTCTTTCCTTATTACCGGCATTTTAGTCTCCCGACAAACAAATTAAATATAATTAACCCGAATATTATTCGTTTTCTCCTTATTAACGATAATTTATTACACTAATAAATAAAATTTACACCAGCATTTATGTTTTATCATTGCTAACGATAATATTTTAATCCGATTAATAAAAAATAAAAAGAACTCCTTCAAAAATACGCAAAAAGAGGTGCAACACAAGGACTTCCCAGGAGGTCACCCATCCTAGTACTACTCTCGCCCAAGCACACTTAACTGCGGAGTTCTGATGGGATCCGGTGCATTAGTGCTGGTATGATCGCACCTGATATGTAAAGCTCTTTAATTGTATACATATTCGGGTATTTCCTTATTACCGGCATTTTAGTCTCCCGACAAACAAATTAAATATAATTAACCCGAATATTATTCGTTTTCTCCTTATTAACGATAATTTATTACACCAATAAATAAAATTTACACCAGCATTTATGTTTTATCGTTGCTAACGATAATATTTTATCCCGATTAATAAAAAATAAAAAGAACTCCTTCAAAAATACGCAAAAAGAGGTGCAACACAAGGACTTCCCAGGAAGTCACCCATCCTAGTACTACTCTCGCCCAAGCACGCTTAACTGCGGAGTTCTGATGGGATCCGGTGCATTAGTGCTGGTATGATCGCACCTGATATGTAATGCTCTTTAATTGTATACATATTCGGGTATTTCCTTATTACCGGCATTTTAGTCTCCCGACAAACAAATTAAATATAATTAACCCGAATATTATTCGTTTTCTCCTTATTAACGATAATTTATTACACCAATAAATAAAATTTACACCAGCATTTATGTTTTATCGTTGCTAACGATAATATTTTACCCCGATTAATAAAAAATAAAAAGAACTCCTTCAAAAATACGCAAAAAGAGGTGCAACACAAGGACTTCCCAGGAAGTCACCCATCCTAGTACTACTCTCGCCCAAGCACGCTTAACTGCGGAGTTCTGATGGGATCCGGTGCATTAGTGCTGGTATGATCGCACCTGATATGTAATGCTCTTTAATTGTATACATATTCGGGTATTTCCTTATTACCGGCATTTTAGTCTCCCGACAAACAAATTAAATATAATTAACCCGAATATTATTCGTTTTCTCCTTATTAACGATAATTTATTACACCAATAAATAAAATTTACACGAGCATTTATGTTTTATCATTGCTAACGATAATATTTTAATCCGATTAATAAAAAATAAAAAGAACTCCTTCAAAAATACACAAAAAGAGGTGCAACACAAGGACTTCCCAGGAGGGAACCCATCCTAGTACTACTCTCGCCCAAGCACGCTTAACTGCGGAGTTCTGATGGGATCCGGTGCATTAGTGCTGGTATGATCGCACCTGATATGTAATGCTCTTTAATTGTATACATATTCAGGTCTTTCCTTATTACCGGCATTTTAGTCTCCCGACAAACAAATTAAATATAATTAACCCGAATATTATTCGTTTTCTCCTTATTAACGATAATTTATTACACCAATAAATAAAATTTACACCAGCATTTATGTTTTATCATTGCTAACGATAATATTTTAATCCGATTAATAAAAAATAAAAAGAACTCCTTCAAAAATACGCAAAAAGAGGTGCAACACAAGGACTTCCCAGGAGGTCACCCATCCTAGTACTACTCTCGCCCAAGCACGCTTAACTGCAGAGTTCTGATGGGATCCGGTGCATTAGTGCTGGTATGATCGCACCTGATATGTAATGCTCTTTAATTGTATACATATTCGGGTCTTTCCTTATTACCGGCATTTTAGTCTCCCGACAAACAAATTAAATATAATTAACCCGAATATTATTCGTTTTCTCCTTATTAACGATAATTTATTACACCAATAAATAAAATTTACACCAGCATTTATGTTTTATCGTTGCTAACGATAATATTTTACCCCGATTAATAAAAAATAAAAAGAACTCCTTCAAAAATACGCAAAAAGAGGTGCAACACAAGGACTTCCCAGGAGGTCACCCATCCTAGTACTACTCTCGCCCAAGCACGCTTAACTGCGTAGTTCTGATGGGATCCGGTGCATTAGTGCTGGTATGATCGCACCTGATATGTAATGCTCTTTAATTGTATACATATTCGGGTATTTCCTTATTACCGGCATTTTAGTCTCCCGACAAACAAATTAAATATAATTAACCCGAATATTATTCGTTTTCTCCTTATTAACGATAATTTATTACACCAATAAATAAAATTTACACCAGCATTTATGTTTTATCGTTGCTAACGATAATATTTTACCCCGATTAATAAAAAATAAAAAGAACTCCTTCAAAAATACGCAAAAAGAGGTGCAACACAAGGACTTCCCAGGAAGTCACCCATCCTAGTACTACTCTCGCCCAAGCACGCTTAACTGCGGAGTTCTGATGGGATCCGGTGCATTAGTGCTGGTATGATCGCACCTGATATGTAATGCTCTTTAATTGTATACATATTCGGGTATTTCCTTATTACCGGCATTTTAGTCTCCCGACAAACAAATTAAATATAATTAACCCGAATATTATTCGTTTTCTCCTTATTAACGATAATTTATTACACCAATAAATAAAATTTACACGAGCATTTATGTTTTATCATTGCTAACGATAATATTTTAATCCGATTAATAAAAAATAAAAAGAACTCCTTCAAAAATACACAAAAAGAGGTGCAACACAAGGACTTCCCAGGAGGGAACCCATCCTAGTACTACTCTCGCCCAAGCACGCTTAACTGCGGAGTTCTGATGGGATCCGGTGCATTAGTGCTGGTATGATCGCACCTGATATGTAATGCTCTTTAATTGTATACATATTCAGGTCTTTCCTTATTACCGGCATTTTAGTCTCCCGACAAACAAATTAAATATAATTAACCCGAATATTATTCGTTTTCTCCTTATTAACGATAATTTATTACACCAATAAATAAAATTTACACCAGCATTTATGTTTTATCATTGCTAACGATAATATTTTAATCCGATTAATAAAAAATAAAAAGAACTCCTTCAAAAATACGCAAAAAGAGGTGCAACACAAGGACTTCCCAGGAGGTCACCCATCCTAGTACTACTCTCGCCCAAGCACGCTTAACTGCAGAGTTCTGATGGGATCCGGTGCATTAGTGCTGGTATGATCGCACCTGATATGTAATGCTCTTTAATTGTATACATATTCGGGTATTTCCTTATTACCGGCATTTTAGTCTCCCGACAAACAAATTAAATATAATTAACCCGAATATTATTCATTTTCTCCTTATTAACGATAATTTATTACACCAATAAATAAAATTTACACCAGCATTTATGTTTTATCGTTGCTAACGATAATATTTTACCCCGATTAATAAAAAATAAAAAGAACTCCTTCAAAAATACGCAAAAAGAGGTGCAACACAAGGACTTCCCAGGAGGTCACCCATCCTAGTACTACTCTCGCCCAAGAACGCTTAACTGCGGAGTTCTGATGGGATCCGGTGCATTAGTGCTGGTATGATCGCACCTGATATGTAATGCTCTTTAATTGTATACATATTCGGGTATTTCCTTATTACCGGCATTTTAGTCTCCCGACAAACAAATTAAATATAATTAACCCGAATATTATTCGTTTTCTCCTTATTAACGATAATTTATTACACCAATAAATAAAATTTACACCAGCATTTATGTGTTATGGTTGCTAACGATAATATTTTACCCCGATTAATAAAAAATAAAAAGAACTCCTTCAAAAATACGCAAAAAGAGGTGCAACACAAGGACTTCCCAGGAGGTCACCCATCCTAGTACTACTCTCGCCCAAGAACGCTTAACTGCGGAGTTCTGATGGGATCCGGTGCATTAGTGCTAGTATGATCGCACCTGATATGTAATGCTCTTTAATTGTATACATATTCGGGTCTTTCCTTATTACCGGCATTTTAGTCTCCCGACAAACAAATTAAATATAATTAACCCGAATATTATTCGTTTTCTCCTTATTAACGATAATTTATTACACTAATAAATAAAATTTACACCAGCATTTATGTTTTATCATTGCTAACGATAATATTTTAATCCGATTAATAAAAAATAAAAAGAACTCCTTCAAAAATACGCAAAAAGAGGTGCAACACAAGGACTTCCCAGGAGGTCACCCATCCTAGTACTACTCTCGCCCAAGCACACTTAACTGCGGAGTTCTGATGGGATCCGGTGCATTAGTGCTGGTATGATCGCACCTGATATGTAAAGCTCTTTAATTGTATACATATTCGGGTATTTCCTTATTACCGGCATTTTAGTCTCCCGACAAACAAATTAAATATAATTAACCCGAATATTATTCGTTTTCTCCTTATTAACGATAATTTATTACACCAATAAATAAAATTTACACCAGCATTTATGTTTTATCGTTGCTAACGATAATATTTTACCCCGATTAATAAAAAATAAAAAGAACTCCTTCAAAAATACGCAAAAAGAGGTGCAACACAAGGACTTCCCAGGAAGTCACCCATCCTAGTACTACTCTCGCCCAAGCACGCTTAACTGCGGAGTTCTGATGGGATCCGGTGCATTAGTGCTGGTATGATCGCACCTGATATGTAATGCTCTTTAATTGTATACATATTCGGGTATTTCCTTATTACCGGCATTTTAGTCTCCCGACAAACAAATTAAATATAATTAACCCGAATATTATTCGTTTTCTCCTTATTAACGATAATTTATTACACCAATAAATAAAATTTACACCAGCATTTATGTTTTATCGTTGCTAACGATAATATTTTACCCCGATTAATAAAAAATAAAAAGAACTCCTTCAAAAATACGCAAAAAGAGGTGCAACACAAGGACTTCCCAGGAAGTCACCCATCCTAGTACTACTCTCGCCCAAGCACGCTTAACTGCGGAGTTCTGATGGGATCCGGTGCATTAGTGCTGGTATGATCGCACCTGATATGTAATGCTCTTTAATTGTATACATATTCGGGTATTTCCTTATTACCGGCATTTTAGTCTCCCGACAAACAAATTAAATATAATTAACCCGAATATTATTCGTTTTCTCCTTATTAACGATAATTTATTACACCAATAAATAAAATTTACACGAGCATTTATGTTTTATCATTGCTAACGATAATATTTTAATCCGATTAATAAAAAATAAAAAGAACTCCTTCAAAAATACACAAAAAGAGGTGCAACACAAGGACTTCCCAGGAGGGAACCCATCCTAGTACTACTCTCGCCCAAGCACGCTTAACTGCGGAGTTCTGATGGGATCCGGTGCATTAGTGCTGGTATGATCGCACCTGATATGTAATGCTCTTTAATTGTATACATATTCAGGTCTTTCCTTATTACCGGCATTTTAGTCTCCCGACAAACAAATTAAATATAATTAACCCGAATATTATTCGTTTTCTCCTTATTAACGATAATTTATTACACCAATAAATAAAATTTACACCAGCATTTATGTTTTATCATTGCTAACGATAATATTTTAATCCGATTAATAAAAAATAAAAAGAACTCCTTCAAAAATACGCAAAAAGAGGTGCAACACAAGGACTTCCCAGGAGGTCACCCATCCTAGTACTACTCTCGCCCAAGCACGCTTAACTGCAGAGTTCTGATGGGATCCGGTGCATTAGTGCTGGTATGATCGCACCTGATATGTAATGCTCTTTAATTGTATACATATTCGGGTCTTTCCTTATTACCGGCATTTTAGTCTCCCGACAAACAAATTAAATATAATTAACCCGAATATTATTCGTTTTCTCCTTATTAACGATAATTTATTACACCAATAAATAAAATTTACACCAGCATTTATGTTTTATCGTTGCTAACGATAATATTTTACCCCGATTAATAAAAAATAAAAAGAACTCCTTCAAAAATACGCAAAAAGAGGTGCAACACAAGGACTTCCCAGGAGGTCACCCATCCTAGTACTACTCTCGCCCAAGCACGCTTAACTGCGGAGTTCTGATGGGATCCGGTGCATTAGTGCTGGTATGATCGCACCTGATATGTAATGCTCTTTAATTGTATACATATTCGGGTATTTCCTTATTACCGGCATTTTAGTCTCCCGACAAACAAATTAAATATAATTAACCCGAATATTATTCGTTTTCTCCTTATTAACGATAATTTATTACACCAATAAATAAAATTTACACCAGCATTTATGTTTTATCGTTGCTAACGATAATATTTTACCCCGATTAATAAAAAATAAAAAGAACTCCTTCAAAAATACGCAAAAAGAGGTGCAACACAAGGACTTCCCAGGAAGTCACCCATCCTAGTACTACTCTCGCCCAAGCACGCTTAACTGCGGAGTTCTGATGGGATCCGGTGCATTAGTGCTGGTATGATCGCACCTGATATGTAATGCTCTTTAATTGTATACATATTCGGGTATTTCCTTATTACCGGCATTTTAGTCTCCCGACAAACAAATTAAATATAATTAACCCGAATATTATTCGTTTTCTCCTTATTAACGATAATTTATTACACCAATAAATAAAATTTACACGAGCATTTATGTTTTATCATTGCTAACGATAATATTTTAATCCGATTAATAAAAAATAAAAAGAACTCCTTCAAAAATACACAAAAAGAGGTGCAACACAAGGACTTCCCAGGAGGGAACCCATCCTAGTACTACTCTCGCCCAAGCACGCTTAACTGCGGAGTTCTGATGGGATCCGGTGCATTAGTGCTGGTATGATCGCACCTGATATGTAATGCTCTTTAATTGTATACATATTCAGGTCTTTCCTTATTACCGGCATTTTAGTCTCCCGACAAACAAATTAAATATAATTAACCCGAATATTATTCGTTTTCTCCTTATTAACGATAATTTATTACACCAATAAATAAAATTTACACCAGCATTTATGTTTTATCATTGCTAACGATAATATTTTAATCCGATTAATAAAAAATAAAAAGAACTCCTTCAAAAATACGCAAAAAGAGGTGCAACACAAGGACTTCCCAGGAGGTCACCCATCCTAGTACTACTCTCGCCCAAGCACGCTTAACTGCAGAGTTCTGATGGGATCCGGTGCATTAGTGCTGGTATGATCGCACCTGATATGTAATGCTCTTTAATTGTATACATATTCGGGTCTTTCCTTATTACCGGCATTTTAGTCTCCCGACAAACAAATTAAATATAATTAACCCGAATATTATTCGTTTTCTCCTTATTAACGATAATTTATTACACCAATAAATAAAATTTACACGAGCATTTATGTTTTATCATTGCTAACGATAATATTTTAATCCGATTAATAAAAAATAAAAAGAACTCCTTCAAAAATACGCAAAAAGAGGTGCAACACAAGGACTTCCCAGGAGGTCACCCATCCTAGTACTACTCTCGCCCAAGCACGCTTAACTGCAAAGTTCTGATGGGATCCGGTGCATTAGTGCTGGTATGATCGCACCTGATATGTAATGCTCTTTAATTGTATACATATTCGGGTCTTTCCTTATTACCGGCATTTTAGTCTCCCGACAAACAAATTAAATATAATTAACCCGAATATTATTCGTTTTCTCCTTATTAACGATAATTTATTACACCAATAAATAAAATTTACACCAGCATTTATGTTTTATCGTTGCTAACGATAATATTTTACCCCGATTAATAAAAAATAAAAAGAACTCCTTCAAAAATACGCAAAAAGAGGTGCAACACAAGGACTTCCCAGGAGGTCACCCATCCTAGTACTACTCTCGCCCAAGCACGCTTAACTGCGGAGTTCTGATGGGATCCGGTGCATTAGTGCTGGTATGATCGCACCTGATATGTAATGCTCTTTAATTGTATACATATTCGGGTATTTCCTTATTACCGGCATTTTAGTCTCCCGACAAACAAATTAAATATAATTAACCCGAATATTATTCATTTTCTCCTTATTAACGATAATTTATTACACCAATAAATAAAATTTACACCAGCATTTATGTTTTATCGTTGCTAACGATAATATTTTACCCCGATTAATAAAAAATAAAAAGAACTCCTTCAAAAATACGCAAAAAGAGGTGCAACACAAGGACTTCCCAGGAGGTCACCCATCCTAGTACTACTCTCGCCCAAGAACGCTTAACTGCGGAGTTCTGATGGGATCCGGTGCATTAGTGCTGGTAAGATCGCACCTGATATGTAATGCTCTTTAATTGTATACATATTCGGGTATTTCCTTATTACCGGCATTTTAGTCTCCCGACAAACAAATTAAATATAATTAACCCGAATATTATTCGTTTTCTCCTTATTAACGATAATTTATTACACCAATAAATAAAATTTACACCAGCATTTATGTGTTATGGTTGCTAACGATAATATTTTACCCCGATTAATAAAAAATAAAAAGAACTCCTTCAAAAATACGCAAAAAGAGGTGCAACACAAGGACTTCCCAGGAGGTCACCCATCCTAGTACTACTCTCGCCCAAGAACGCTTAACTGCGGAGTTCTTATGGGATCCGGTGCATTAGTGCTGGTATGATCGCACCTGATATGTAATGCTCTTTAATTGTATACATATTCGGGTCTTTCCTTATTACCGGCATTTTAGTCTCCCGACAAACAAATTAAATATAATTAACCCGAATATTATTCGTTTTCTCCTTATTAACGATAATTTATTACACTAATAAATAAAATTTACACCAGCATTTATGTTTTATCATTGCTAACGATAATATTTTAATCCGATTAATAAAAAATAAAAAGAACTCCTTCAAAAATACGCAAAAAGAGGTGCAACACAAGGACTTCCCAGGAGGTCACCCATCCTAGTACTACTCTCGCCCAAGCACACTTAACTGCGGAGTTCTGATGGGATCCGGTGCATTAGTGCTGGTATGATCGCACCTGATATGTAAAGCTCTTTAATTGTATACATATTCGGGTATTTCCTTATTACCGGCATTTTAGTCTCCCGACAAACAAATTAAATATAATTAACCCGAATATTATTCGTTTTCTCCTTATTAACGATAATTTATTACACCAATAAATAAAATTTACACCAGCATTTATGTTTTATCGTTGCTAACGATAATATTTTACCCCGATTAATAAAAAATAAAAAGAACTCCTTCAAAAATACGCAAAAAGAGGTGCAACACAAGGACTTCCCAGGAAGTCACCCATCCTAGTACTACTCTCGCCCAAGCACGCTTAACTGCGGAGTTCTGATGGGATCCGGTGCATTAGTGCTGGTATGATCGCACCTGATATGTAATGCTCTTTAATTGTATACATATTCGGGTATTTCCTTATTACCGGCATTTTAGTCTCCCGACAAACAAATTAAATATAATTAACCCGAATATTATTCGTTTTCTCCTTATTAACGATAATTTATTACACCAATAAATAAAATTTACACGAGCATTTATGTTTTATCATTGCTAACGATAATATTTTAATCCGATTAATAAAAAATAAAAAGAACTCCTTCAAAAATACACAAAAAGAGGTGCAACACAAGAACTTCCCAGGAGGTCACCCATCCTAGTACTACTCTCGCCCAAGCACGCTTAACTGCGGAGTTCTGATGGGATCCGGTGCATTAGTGCTGGTATGATCGCACCTGATATGTAATGCTCTTTAATTGTATACATATTCGGGTATTTCCTTATTACCGGCATTTTAGTCTCCCGACAAACAAATTAAATATAATTAACCCGAATATTATTTGTTTTCTCCTTATTAACGATAATTTATTACACCAATAAATAAAATTTACACCAGCATTTATGTTTTATCGTTGCTAACGATAATATTTTACCCCGATTAATAAAAAATAAAAAGAACTCCTTCAAAAATACGCAAAAAGAGGTGCAACACAAGGACTTCCCAAGAGGTCATCCATCCTAGTACTACTCTCGCCCAAGCACGCTTAACTGCGGAGTTCTGATGGGATCCGGTGCATTAGTGCCGGTATGATCGCACCTGATATGTAATGCTCTTTAATTGTATACATATTCGGGTCTTTCCTTATTACCGGCATTTTAGTCTCCCGACAAACAAATTAAATATAATTAACTCGAATATTATTTGTTTTCTCCTTATTAACGATAATTTATTACACCAATAAATAAACTTTACACCAACATTTATGTTTTATCGTTGCTAACGATAATATTTTACCCCGATTAATAAAAAATAAAAAGAACTCCTTCTAAAATACACAAAAAGAGGTGCATCACAAGGACTTCCCAGGAGGTCACCCATCCTAGTACTACTCTCGCCCAAGCACGCTTAACTGCGGAGTTCTGATGGGATCCGGTGCATTAGTGCTGGTATGATCGCACCTGATATGTAATGCTCTTTAATAGTATACATATTCGGGTCTTTCCTTATTACCGGCATTTTAGTCTCCCGACAAACAAATTAAATATAATTAACCCGAATATTATTCGTTTTCTCCTTATTAACGATAATTTATTACACCAATAAATAAAATTTACACCAGCATTTATGTGTTATCGTTGCTAACGATAATATTTTACCCCGATTAATAAAAAATAAAAAGAACTCCTTCAAAAATACGCAAAAAGAGGTGCAACACAAGGACTTCCCAGGAGGTCACCCATCCTAGTACTACTCTCGCCCAAGCACGCTTAACTGCGGAGTTCTGATGGGATCCGGTGCATTAGTGCTGGTATGATCGCAACTGATATGTAATGCTCTTTAATTGTATACATATTCGGGTATTTCCTTATTACCGGCATTTTAGTCTCCCGACAAACAAATTAAATATAATTAACCCGAATATTATTCGTTTTCTCCTTATTAACGATAATTTATTACACCAATAAATAAAATTTACACCAGCATTTATGTGTTATCGTTGCTAACGATAATATTTTACCCCGATTAATAAAAAATAAAAAGAACTCCTTCTAAAATACGCAAAAAGAGGTGCAACACAAGGACCTCCCAAGAGGTCACCCATCCTAGTACTACTCTCGCCCAAGCACGCTTAACTGCGGAGTTCTGATGGGATCCGGTGCATTAGTGCTGGTATGATCGCACCTGATATGTAATGCTCTTTAATTGTATACATATTCGGGTATTTCCTTATTACCGGCATTTTAGTCTCCCGACAAACAAATTAAATATAATTAACCTTAATATTATTCGTTTTCTCCTTATTAACGATAATTTATTACACCAATAAATAAAATTTACACCAGCATTTATGTGTTATGGTTGCTAACGATAATATTTTACCCCGATTAATAAAAAATAAAAAGAACTCCTTCAAAAATACGCAAAAAGAGGTGCAACACAAGGACTTCCCAGGAGGTCACCCATCCTAGTACTACTCTCGCCCAAGAACGCTTAACTGCGGAGTTCTGATGTGATCCGGTGCATTAGTGCTGGTATGATCGCACCTGATATGTAATGCTCTTTAATTGTATACATATTCGGGTCTTTCCTTATTACTGGCATTTTAGTCTCCCGACAAACAAATTAAATATAATTAACCCGAATATTATTCGTTTTCTCCTTATTAACGATAATTTATTACACTAATAAATAAAATTTACACCAGCATTTATGTTTTATCATTGCTAACGATAATATTTTAATCCGATTAATAAAAAATAAAAAGAACTCCTTCAAAAATACGCAAAAAGAGGTGGAACACAAGGACTTCCCAGGAGGTCACCCATCCTAGTACTACTCTCGCCCAAGCACGCTTAACTGCGGAGTTCTGATGGGATCCGGTGCATTAGTGCTGGTATGATCGCACCTGATATGTAATGCTCTTTAATTGTATACATATTCGGGTATTTCCTTATTACCGGCATTTTAGTCTCCCGACAAACAAATTAAATATAATTAACCCGAATATTATTCGTTTTCTCCTTATTAACGATAATTTATTACACCAATAAATAAAATTTACACCAGCATTTATGTGTTATGGTTGCTAACGATAATATTTTACCCCGATTAATAAAAAATAAAAAGAACTCCTTCAAAAATACGCAAAAAGAGGTGCAACACAAGGACTTCCCAGGAGGTCACCCATCCTAGTACTACTCTCGCCCAAGAACGCTTAACTGCGGAGTTCTGATGTGATCCGGTGCATTAGTGCTGGTATGATCGCACCTGATATGTAATGCTCTTTAATTGTATACATATTCGGGTCTTTCCTTATTACCGACATTTTAGTCTCCCGACAAACAAATTAAATATAATTAACCCGAATATTATTCGTTTTCTCCTTATTAACGATAATTTATTACACTAATAAATAAAATTTACACCAGCATTTATGTTTTATCATTGCTAACGATAATATTTTAATCCGATTAATAAAAAATAAAAAGAACTCCTTCAAAAATACGCAAAAAGAGGTGCAACACAAGGACTTCCCAAGAGGTCACCCATCCTAGTACTACTCTCGCCCAAGCACGCTTAACTGCGGAGTTCTGATGGGATCCGGTGCATTAGTGCTGGTATGATCGCACCTGATATGTAAAGCTCTTTAATTGTATACATATTCAGGTATTTCCTTATTACCGGCATTTTAGTCTCCCGACAAACAAATTAAATATAATTAACCCGAATATTATTCGTTTTCTCCTTATTAACGATAATTTATTACACCAATAAATAAAATTTACACCAGCATTTATGTTTTATCGTTGCTAACGATAATATTTTACCCTGATTAATAAAAAATAAAAAGAACTCCTTCAAAAATACGCAAAAAGAGGTGCAACACAAGGACTTCCCAGGAGGTCACCCATCCTAGTACTACTCTCGCCCAAGCACGCTTAACTGCGGAGTTCTGATGGGATCCGGTGCATTAGTGCTGGTATGATCGCACCTGATATGTAATGCTCTTTAATTGTATACATATTCGGGTATTTCCTTATTACCGGCATTTTAGTCTCCCGACAAACAAATTAAATATAATTAACCCGAATATTATTCATTTTCTCCTTATTAACGATAATTTATTACACCAATAAATAAAATTTACACCAGCATTTATGTTTTATCGTTGCTAACGATAATATTTTACCCCGATTAATAAAAAATAAAAAGAACTCCTTCAAAAATACGCAAAAAGAGGTGCAACACAAGGACTTCCCAGGAGGTCACCCATCCTAGTACTACTCTCGCCCAAGAACGCTTAACTGCGGAGTTCTGATGGGATCCGGTGCATTAGTGCTGGTATGATCGCACCTGATATGTAATGCTCTTTAATTGTATACATATTCGGGTATTTCCTTATTACCGGCATTTTAGTCTCCCGACAAACAAATTAAATATAATTAACCCGAATATTATTCGTTTTCTCCTTATTAACGATAATTTATTACACCAATAAATAAAATTTACACCAGCATTTATGTGTTATGGTTGCTAACGATAATATTTTACCCCGATTAATAAAAAATAAAAAGAACTCCTTCAAAAATACGCAAAAAGAGGTGCAACACAAGGACTTCCCAGGAGGTCACCCATCCTAGTACTACTCTCGCCCAAGAACGCTTAACTGCGGAGTTCTGATGGGATCCGGTGCATTAGTGCTGGTATGATCGCACCTGATATGTAATGCTCTTTAATTGTATACATATTCGGGTCTTTCCTTATTACCGGCATTTTAGTCTCCCGACAAACAAATTAAATATAATTAACCCGAATATTATTCGTTTTCTCCTTATTAACGATAATTTATTACACCAATAAATAAAATTTACACCAGCATTTATGTTTTATCATTGCTAACGATAATATTTTAATCCGATTAATAAAAAATAAAAAGAACTCCTTCAAAAATACACAAAAAGAGGTGCAACACAAGGACTTCCCAGGAGGTCACCCATCCTAGTACTACTCTCGCCCAAGCACGCTTAACTGCGGAGTTCTGATGGGATCCGGTGCATTAGTGCTGGTATGATCGCACCTGATATGTAATGCTCTTTAATTGTATACATATTCGGGTATTTCCTTATTACCGGCATTTTAGTCTCCCGACAAACAAATTAAATATAATTAACCCGAATATTATTTGTTTTCTCCTTATTAACGATAATTTATTACACCAATAAATAAAATTTACACCAGCATTTATGTTTTATCGTTGCTAACGATAATATTTTACCCCGATTAATAAAAAATAAAAAGAACTCCTTCAAAAATACGCAAAAAGAGGTGCAACACAAGGACTTCCCAAGAGGTCATCCATCCTAGTACTACTCTCGCCCAAGCACGCTTAACTGCGGAGTTCTGATGGGATCCGGTGCATTAGTGCCGGTATGATCGCACCTGATATGTAATGCTCTTTAATTGTATACATATTCGGGTCTTTCCTTATTACCGGCATTTTAGTCTCCCGACAAACAAATTAAATATAATTAACTCGAATATTATTTGTTTTCTCCTTATTAACGATAATTTATTACACCAATAAATAAACTTTACACCAACATTTATGTTTTATCGTTGCTAACGATAATATTTTACCCCGATTAATAAAAAATAAAAAGAACTCCTTCTAAAATACACAAAAAGAGGTGCATCACAAGGACTTCCCAGGAGGTCACCCATCCTAGTACTACTCTCGCCCAAGCACGCTTAACTGCGGAGTTCTGATGGGATCCGGTGCATTAGTGCTGGTATGATCGCACCTGATATGTAATGCTCTTTAATAGTATACATATTCGAGTATTTCATTATTACCGGCATTTTAGTCTCCCGACAAAGAAATTAAATATAATTAACCCGAATGTTATTCGTTTTCTCCTTATTAACGATAATTTATTACACCAATAAATAAAATTTACACCAGCATTTATGTGTTATCGTTGCTAACGATAATATTTTACCCCGATTAATAAAAAATAAAAAGAACTCCTTCTAAAATACGCAAAAAGAGGTGCAACACAAGGACTTCCCAAGAGGTCACCCATCCTAGTACTACTCTCGCCCAAGCACGCTTAACTGCGGAGTTCTGATGGGATCCGGTGCATTAGTGCTGGTATGATCGCAACTGATATGTAATGCTCTTTAATTGTATACATATTCGGGTATTTCCTTATTACCGGCATTTTAGTCTCCCGACAAACAAATTAAATATAATTAACCCGAATATTATTCGTTTTCTCCTTATTAACGATAATTTATTACACCAATAAATAAAATTTACACCAGCATTTATGTGTTATCGTTGCTAACGATAATATTTTACCCCGATTAATAAAAAATAAAAAGAACTCCTTCTAAAATACGCAAAAAGAGGTGCAACACAAGGACCTCCCAAGAGGTCACCCATCCTAGTACTACTCTCGCCCAAGCACGCTTAACTGCGGAGTTCTGATGGGATCCGGTGCATTAGTGCTGGTATGATCGCACCTGATATGTAATGCTCTTTAATTGTATACATATTCGGGTATTTCCTTATTACCGGCATTTTAGTCTCCCGACAAACAAATTAAATATAATTAACCTGAATATTATTCGTTTTCTCCTTATTAACGATAATTTATTACACCAATAAATAAAATTTACACCAGCATTTATGTGTTATGGTTGCTAACGATAATATTTTACCCCGATTAATAAAAAATAAAAAGAACTCCTTCAAAAATACGCAAAAAGAGGTGCAACACAAGGACTTCCCAGGAAGTCACCCATCCTAGTACTACTCTCGCCCAAGCACGCTTAACTGCGGAGTTCTGATGGGATCCGGTGCATTAGTGCTGGTATGATCGCACCTGATATGTAATGCTCTTTAATTGTATACATATTCGGGTATTTCCTTATTACCGGCATTTTAGTCTCCCGACAAACAAATTAAATATAATTAACCCGAATATTATTCGTTTTCTCCTTATTAACGATAATTTATTACACCAATAAATAAAATTTACACGAGCATTTATGTTTTATCATTGCTAACGATAATATTTTAATCCGATTAATAAAAAATAAAAAGAACTCCTTCAAAAATACACAAAAAGAGGTGCAACACAAGGACTTCCCAGGAGGTCACCCATCCTAGTACTACTCTCGCCCAAGCACGCTTAACTGCGGAGTTCTGATGGGATCCGGTGCATTAGTGCTGGTATGATCGCACCTGATATGTAATGCTCTTTAATTGTATACATATTCGGGTATTTCCTTATTACCGGCATTTTAGTCTCCCGACAAACAAATTAAATATAATTAACCCGAATATTATTTGTTTTCTCCTTATTAACGATAATTTATTACACCAATAAATAAAATTTACACCAGCATTTATGTTTTATCGTTGCTAACGATAATATTTTACCCCGATTAATAAAAAATAAAAAGAACTCCTTCAAAAATACGCAAAAAGAGGTGCAACACAAGGACTTCCCAAGAGGTCATCCATCCTAGTACTACTCTCGCCCAAGCACGCTTAACTGCGGAGTTCTGATGGGATCCGGTGCATTAGTGCCGGTATGATCGCACCTGATATGTAATGCTCTTTAATTGTATACATATTCGGGTCTTTCCTTATTACCGGCATTTTAGTCTCCCGACAAACAAATTAAATATAATTAACTCGAATATTATTTGTTTTCTCCTTATTAACGATAATTTATTACACCAATAAATAAACTTTACACCAACATTTATGTTTTATCGTTGCTAACGATAATATTTTACCCCGATTAATAAAAAATAAAAAGAACTCCTTCTAAAATACACAAAAAGAGGTGCATCACAAGGACTTCCCAGGAGGTCACCCATCCTAGTACTACTCTCGCCCAAGCACGCTTAACTGCGGAGTTCTGATGGGATCCGGTGCATTAGTGCTGGTATGATCGCACCTGATATGTAATGCTCTTTAATAGTATACATATTCGAGTATTTCATTATTACCGGCATTTTAGTCTCCCGACAAAGAAATTAAATATAATTAACCTGAATGTTATTCGTTTTCTCCTTATTAACGATAATTTATTACACCAATAAATAAAATTTACACCAGCATTTATGTGTTATCGTTGCTAACGATAATATTTTACCCCGATTAATAAAAAATAAAAAGAACTCCTTCTAAAATACGCAAAAAGAGGTGCAACACAAGGACTTCCCAAGAGGTCACCCATCCTAGTACTACTCTCGCCCAAGCACGCTTAACTGCGGAGTTCTGATGGGATCCGGTGCATTAGTGCTGGTATGATCGCAACTGATATGTAATGCTCTTTAATTGTATACATATTCGGGTATTTCCTTATTACCGGCATTTTAGTCTCCCGACAAACAAATTAAATATAATTAACCCGAATATTATTCGTTTTCTCCTTATTAACGATAATTTATTACACCAATAAATAAAATTTACACCAGCATTTATGTGTTATCGTTGCTAACGATAATATTTTACCCCGATTAATAAAAAATAAAAAGAACTCCTTCTAAAATACGCAAAAAGAGGTGCAACACAAGGACCTCCCAAGAGGTCACCCATCCTAGTACTACTCTCGCCCAAGCACGCTTAACTGCGGAGTTCTGATGGGATCCGGTGCATTAGTGCTGGTATGATCGCACCTGATATGTAATGCTCTTTAATTGTATACATATTCGGGTATTTCCTTATTACCGGCATTTTAGTCTCCCGACAAACAAATTAAATATAATTAACCTGAATATTATTCGTTTTCTCCTTATTAACGATAATTTATTACACCAATAAATAAAATTTACACCAGCATTTATGTGTTATGGTTGCTAACGATAATATTTTACCCCGATTAATAAAAAATAAAAAGAACTCCTTCAAAAATACGCAAAAAGAGGTGCAACACAAGGACTTCCCAGGAGGTCACCCATCCTAGTACTACTCTCGCCCAAGAACGCTTAACTGCGGAGTTCTGATGTGATCCGGTGCATTAGTGCTGGTATGATCGCACCTGATATGTAATGCTCTTTAATTGTATACATATTCGGGTCTTTCCTTATTACCGGCATTTTAGTCTCCCGACAAACAAATTAAATATAATTAACCCGAATATTATTCGTTTTCTCCTTATTAACGATAATTTATTACACTAATAAATAAAATTTACACCAGCATTTATGTTTTATCATTGCTAACGATAATATTTTAATCCGATTAATAAAAAATAAAAAGAACTCCTTCAAAAATACGCAAAAAGAGGTGGAACACAAGGACTTCCCAGGAGGTCACCCATCCTAGTACTACTCTCGCCCAAGCACGCTTAACTGCGGAGTTCTGATGGGATCCGGTGCATTAGTGCTGGTATGATCGCACCTGATATGTAATGCTCTTTAATTGTATACATATTCGGGTATTTCCTTATTACCGGCATTTTAGTCTCCCGACAAACAAATTAAATATAATTAACCCGAATATTATTCGTTTTCTCCTTATTAACGATAATTTATTACACCAATAAATAAAATTTACACCAGCATTTATGTGTTATGGTTGCTAACGATAATATTTTACCCCGATTAATAAAAAATAAAAAGAACTCCTTCAAAAATACGCAAAAAGAGGTGCAACACAAGGACTTCCCAGGAGGTCACCCATCCTAGTACTACTCTCGCCCAAGAACGCTTAACTGCGGAGTTCTGATGTGATCCGGTGCATTAGTGCTGGTATGATCGCACCTGATATGTAATGCTCTTTAATTGTATACATATTCGGGTCTTTCCTTATTACCGGCATTTTAGTCTCCCGACAAACAAATTAAATATAATTAACCCGAATATTATTCGTTTTCTCCTTATTAACGATAATTTATTACACTAATAAATAAAATTTACACCAGCATTTATGTTTTATCATTGCTAACGATAATATTTTAATCCGATTAATAAAAAATAAAAAGAACTCCTTCAAAAATACGCAAAAAGAGGTGCAACACAAGGACTTCCCAGGAGGTCACCCATCCTAGTACTACTCTCGCCCAAGCACGCTTAACTGCGGAGTTCTGATGGGATCCGGTGCATTAGTGCTGGTATGATCGCACCTGATATGTAAAGCTCTTTAATTGTATACATATTCAGGTATTTCCTTATTACCGGCATTTTAGTCTCCCGACAAACAAATTAAATATAATTAACCCGAATATTATTCGTTTTCTCCTTATTAACGATAATTTATTACACCAATAAATAAAATTTACACCAGCATTTATGTTTTATCGTTGCTAACGATAATATTTTACCCTGATTAATAAAAAATAAAAAGAACTCCTTCAAAAATACGCAAAAAGAGGTGCAAGACAAGGACTTCCCAGGAGGTCACCCATCCTAGTACTACTCTCGCCCAAGAACGCTTAACTGCGGAGTTCTGATGGGATCCGGTTCATTAGTGCTGGTATGATCGCACCTGATATGTAATGCTCTTTAATTGTATACATATTCGGGTCTTTCCTTATTACCGGCATTTTAGTCTCCCGACAAACAAATTAAATATAATTAACCCGAATATTATTTGTTTTCTCCTTATTAACGATAATTTATTACACCAATAAATAAAATTTACACGAGCATTTATGTTTTATCATTGCTAACGATAATATTTTAATCCGATTAATAAAAAATAAAAAGAACTCCTTCAAAAATACGCAAAAAGAGGTGCAACCCAAGGACTTCCCAGGAGGTCACCCATCCTAGTACTACTCTCGCCCAAGCACGCTTAACTGCGGAGTTCTGATGGGATCCGGTGCATTAGTGCTGGTATGATCGCACCTGATATGTAAAGCTCTTTAATTGTATACATATTCAGGTATTTCCTTATTACCGGCATTTTAGTCTCCCGACAAACAAATTAAATATAATTAACCCGAATATTATTCGTTTTCTCCTTATTAACGATAATTTATTACACCAATAAATAAAATTTACACCAGCATTTATGTTTTATCGTTGCTAACGATAATATTTTACCCTGATTAATAAAAAATAAAAAGAACTCCTTCAAAAATACGCAAAAAGAGGTGCAAGACAAGGACTTCCCAGGAGGTCACCCATCCTAGTACTACTCTCGCTCAAGAACGCTTAACTGCGGAGTTCTGATGGGATCCGGTTCATTAGTGCTGGTATGATCGCACCTGATATGTAATGTTCTTTAATTGTATACATATTCGGGTCTTTCCTTATTACCGGCATTTTAGTCTCCCGACAAACAAATTAAATATAATTAACCCGAATATTATTTGTTTTCTCCTTATTAACGATAATTTATTACACCAATAAATAAAATTTACACGAGCATTTATGTTTTATCATTGCTAACGATAATATTTTAATCCGATTAATAAAAAATAAAAAGAACTCCTTCAAAAATACACAAAAAGAGGTGCAACACAAGGACTTCCCAGGAGGTTACCCATCCTAGTACTACTCTCGCCCAAGCACGCTTAACTGCGGAGTTCTGATGGGATCCGGTGCATTAGTGCTGGTATGATCGCACCTGATATGTAATGCTCTTTAATTGTATACATATTCGGGTATTTCCTTATTACCGGCATTTTAGTCTCCCGACAAACAAATTAAATATAATTAACCCGAATATTATTCGTTTTCTCCTTATTAACGATAATTTATTACACCAATAAATAAAATTTATACCAGCATTTATGTTTTATCGTTGCTAACGATAATATTTTACCCCGATTAATAAAAAATAAAAAGAACTCCTTCAAAAATACGCAAAAAGAGGTGCAACACAAGGACTTCCCAGGAGGTCACCCATCCTAGTACTACTCTCGCCCAAGCACGCTTAACTGCGGAGTTCTGATGGGATCCGGTGCATTAGTGCTGGTATGATCGCACCTGATATGTAATGCTCTTTAATTGTATACATATTCGGGTATTTCCTTATTACCGGAATTTTAGTCTCCCGACAAACAAATTAAATATAATTAACCCGAATATTATTCGTTTTCTCCTTATTAACGATAATTTATTACACCAATAAATAAAATTTACACCAGCATTTATGTGTTATTGTTGCTAACGATAATATTTTACCTCGATTAATAAAAAATAAAAAGAACTCCTTCAAAAATACGCAAAAAGAGGTGCAACCCAAGGACTTCCCAGGAGGTCACCCATCCTAGTACTACTCTCGCCCAAGCACGCTTAATTGCGGAGTTCTGATGGGATCCGGTGCATTAGTGCTGGTATGATCGCACCTGATATGTAATGCTCTTTAATTGTATACATATTCGGGTCTTTCCTTATTACCGGCATTTTAGTCTCCCGACAAACAAATTAAATATAATTAACCCGAATATTATTCGTTTTCTCCTTATTAACGATAATTTATTACACCAATAAATAAAATTTACACCAGCATTTATGTTTTATCATTGCTAACGATAATATTTAAATCCGATTAATAAAAAATAAAAAGAACTCCTTCAAAAATACGCAAAAAGAGGTGCAACACAAGGACTTCCCAGGAGGTCACCCATCCTAGTACTACTCTCGCCCAAGCACGCTTATCTGCGGAGTTCTGATGGGATCCGGTGCATTAGTGCTGGTATGATCGCACCTGATATGTAATGCTCTTTAATTGTATACATATTCGGGTATTTCCTTATTACCGGCATTTTAGTCTCCCGACAAACAAATTAAATATAATTAACCCGAATATTATTCGTTTTCTCCTTATTAACGATAATTTATTACACCAATAAATAAAATTTACACCAGCATTTATGTGTTATTGTTGCTAACGATAATATTTTACCTCGATTAATAAAAAATAAAAAGAACTCCTTCAAAAATACGCAAAAAGAGGTGCAACACAAGGACTTCCGAGGAGGTCACCCATCCTAGTACTACTCTCGCCCAAGCACGCTTAACTGCGGAGTTCTGATGGGATCCGGTGCATTAGTGCTGGTATGATCGCACCTGATATGTAATGCTCTTTAATTGTATACATATTCGGGTATTTCCTTATTACCGGCATTTTAGTCTCCCGACAAACAAATTAAATATAATTAACCCGAATATTATTCGTTTTCTCCTTATTAACGATAATTTATTACACCAATAAATAAAATTTACACCAGCATTTATGTTTTATCATTGCTAACGATAATATTTTAATCCGATTAATAAAAAATAAAAAGAACTCCTTCAAAAATACGCAAAAAGAGGTGCAACCCAAGGACTTCCCAGGAGGTCACCCATCCTAGTACTACTCTCGCCCAAGCACGCTTAACTGCGGAGTTCTGATGGGATCCGGTGCATTAGTGCTGGTATGATCGCACCTGATATGTAAAGCTCTTTAATTGTATACATATTCAGGTATTTCCTTATTACCGGCATTTTAGTCTCCCGACAAACAAATTAAATATAATTAACCCGAATATTATTCGTTTTCTCCTTATTAACGATAATTTATTACACCAATAAATAAAATTTACACCAGCATTTATGTTTTATCGTTGCTAACGATAATATTTTACCCTGATTAATAAAAAATAAAAAGAACTCCTTCAAAAATACGCAAAAAGAGGTGCAAGACAAGGACTTCCCAGGAGGTCACCCATCCTAGTACTACTCTCGCTCAAGAACGCTTAACTGCGGAGTTCTGATGGGATCCGGTTCATTAGTGCTGGTATGATCGCACCTGATATGTAATGTTCTTTAATTGTATACATATTCGGGTCTTTCCTTATTACCGGCATTTTAGTCTCCCGACAAACAAATTAAATATAATTAACCCGAATATTATTTGTTTTCTCCTTATTAACGATAATTTATTACACCAATAAATAAAATTTACACGAGCATTTATGTTTTATCATTGCTAACGATAATATTTTAATCCGATTAATAAAAAATAAAAAGAACTCCTTCAAAAATACACAAAAAGAGGTGCAACACAAGGACTTCCCAGGAGGTTACCCATCCTAGTACTACTCTCGCCCAAGCACGCTTAACTGCGGAGTTCTGATGGGATCCGGTGCATTAGTGCTGGTATGATCGCACCTGATATGTAATGCTCTTTAATTGTATACATATTCGGGTATTTCCTTATTACCGGCATTTTAGTCTCCCGACAAACAAATTAAATATAATTAACCCGAATATTATTCGTTTTCTCCTTATTAACGATAATTTATTACACCAATAAATAAAATTTACACCAGCATTTATGTGTTATTGTTGCTAACGATAATATTTTACCTCGATTAATAAAAAATAAAAAGAACTCCTTCAAAAATACGCAAAAAGAGGTGCAACCCAAGGACTTCCCAGGAGGTCACCCATCCTAGTACTACTCTCGCCCAAGCACGCTTAATTGCGGAGTTCTGATGGGATCCGGTGCATTAGTGCTGGTATGATCGCACCTGATATGTAATGCTCTTTAATTGTATACATATTCGGGTCTTTCCTTATTACCGGCATTTTAGTCTCCCGACAAACAAATTAAATATAATTAACCCGAATATTATTCGTTTTCTCCTTATTAACGATAATTTATTACACCAATAAATAAAATTTACACCAGCATTTATGTTTTATCATTGCTAACGATAATATTTAAATCCGATTAATAAAAAATAAAAAGAACTCCTTCAAAAATACGCAAAAAGAGGTGCAACACAAGGACTTCCCAGGAGGTCACCCATCCTAGTACTACTCTCGCCCAAGCACGCTTATCTGCGGAGTTCTGATGGGATCCGGTGCATTAGTGCTGGTATGATCGCACCTGATATGTAATGCTCTTTAATTGTATACATATTCGGGTATTTCCTTATTACCGGCATTTTAGTCTCCCGACAAACAAATTAAATATAATTAACCCGAATATTATTCGTTTTCTCCTTATTAACGATAATTTATTACACCAATAAATAAAATTTACACCAGCATTTATGTGTTATTGTTGCTAACGATAATATTTTACCTCGATTAATAAAAAATAAAAAGAACTCCTTCAAAAATACGCAAAAAGAGGTGCAACACAAGGACTTCCGAGGAGGTCACCCATCCTAGTACTACTCTCGCCCAAGCACGCTTAACTGCGGAGTTCTGATGGGATCCGGTGCATTAGTGCTGGTATGATCGCACCTGATATGTAATGCTCTTTAATTGTATACATATTCGGGTATTTCCTTATTACCGGCATTTTAGTCTCCCGACAAACAAATTAAATATAATTAACCCGAATATTATTCGTTTTCTCCTTATTAACGATAATTTATTACACCAATAAATAAAATTTACACCAGCATTTATGTTTTATCATTGCTAACGATAATATTTTAATCCGATTAATAAAAAATAAAAAGAACTCCTTCAAAAATATGCAAAAAGAGGTGCAACACAAGGACTTCCCAGGAGGTCACCCATCCTAGTACTACTCTCGCCCAAGCACGCTTAACTGCGGAGTTCTGATGGGATCCGGTGCATTAGTGCTGGTATGATCGCACCTGATATGTAATGCTCTTTAATTGTATACATATTCGGGTCTTTCCTTATTACCGGCATTTTAGTCTCCCGACAAACAAATTAAATATAATTAACCCGAATATTATTCGTTTTCTCCTTATTAACGATAATTTATTACACAAATAAATAAAATTTACACGAGCATTTATGTTTTATCATTGCTAACGATAATATTTTACCCCGATTAATAAAAAATAAAAAGAACTCCTTCAAAAATACGCAAAAAGAGGTGCAACACAAGGACTTCCCAGGAGGTCACCCATCCTAGTACTACTCTCGCCCAAGCACGCTTAACTGCGGAGTTCTGATGGGATCCGGTGCATTAGTGCTGGTATGATCGCACCTGATATGCAATGCTCTTTAATTGTATACATATTCGGGTATTTCCTTATTACCGGCATTTTAGTCTCCCGACAAACAAATTAAATATAATTAACCCGAATATTATTCGTTTTCTCCTTATTAACGATAATTTATTACACCAATAAATAAAATTTACACCAGCATTTATGTGTTATTGTTGCTAACGATAATATTTTACCTCGATTAATAAAAAATAAAAAGAACTCCTTCAAAAATACGCAAAAAGAGGTGCAACCCAAGGACTTCCCAGGAGGTCACCCATCCTAGTACTACTCTCGCCCAAGCACGCTTAACTGCGGAGTTCTGATGGGATCCGGTGCATTAGTGCTGGTATGATCGCACCTGATATGTAATGCTCTTTAATTGTATACATATTCGGGTCTTTCCTTATTACCGGCATTTTAGTCTCCCGACAAACAAATTAAATATAATTAACCCGAATATTATTCGTTTTCTCCTTATTAACGATAATTTATTACACCAATAAATAAAATTTACACCAACATTTATGTTTTATCATTGCTAACGATAATATTTAAATCCGATTAATAAAAAATAAAAAGAACTCCTTCAAAAATACGCAAAAAGAGGTGCAACACAAGGACTTCCCAGGAGGTCACCCATCCTAGTACTACTCTCGCCCAAGCACGCTTAACTGCGGAGTTCTGATGGGATCCGGTGCATTAGTGCTGGTATGATCGCACCTGATATGTAATGCTCTTTAATTGTATACATATTCGGGTATTTCCTTATTACCGGCATTTTAGTCTCCCGACAAACAAATTAAATATAATTAACCCGAATATTATTCGTTTTCTCCTTATTAACGATAATTTATTACACCAATAAATAAAATTTACACCAGCATTTATGTGTTATTGTTGCTAACGATAATATTTTACCTCGATTAATAAAAAATAAAAAGAACTCCTTCAAAAATACGCAAAAAGAGGTGCAACACAAGGATTTCCGAGGAGGTCACCCATCCTAGTACTACTCTCGCCCAAGCACGCTTAACTGCGGAGTTCTGATGGGATCCGGTGCATTAGTGCTGGTATGATCGCACCTGATATGTAATGCTCTTTAATTGTATACATATTCAGGTCTTTCCTTATTACCGGCATTTTAGTCTCCCGACAAACAAATTAAATATAATTAACCCGAATATTATTCGTTTTCTCCTTATTAACGATAATTTATTACACCAATAAATAAAATTTACACCAGCATTTATGTTTTATCATTGCTAACGATAATATTTTAATCCGATTAATAAAAAATAAAAAGAACTCCTTCAAAAATACGCAAAAAGAGGTGCAACACAAGGACTTCCCAGGAGGTCACCCATCCTAGTACTACTCTCGCCCAAGCACGCTTAACTGCAGAGTTCTGATGGGATCCGGTGCATTAGTGCTGGTATGATCGCACCTGATATGTAATGCTCTTTAATTGTATACATATTCGGGTCTTTCCTTATTACCGGCATTTTAGTCTCCCGACAAACAAATTAAATATAATTAACCCGAATATTATTCGTTTTCTCCTTATTAACGATAATTTATTACACCAATAAATAAAATTTACACCAGCATTTATGTTTTATCATTGCTAACGATAATATTTTAATCCGATTAATAAAAAATAAAAAGAACTCCTTCAAAAATATGCAAAAAGAGGTGCAACACAAGGACTTCCCAGGAGGTCACCCATCCTAGTACTACTCTCGCCCAAGCACGCTTAACTGCGGAGTTCTGATGGGATCCGGTGCATTAGTGCTGGTATGATCGCACCTGATATGTAATGCTCTTTAATTGTATACATATTCGGGTCTTTCCTTATTACCGGCATTTTAGTCTCCCGACAAACAAATTAAATATAATTAACTCGAATATTATTCGTTTTCTCCTTATTAACGATAATTTATTACACCAATAAATAAAATTTACACCAGCATTTATGTTTTATCGTTGCTAACGATAATATTTTACCCCGATTAATAAAAAATAAAAAGAACTCCTTCAAAAATACGCAAAAAGAGGTGCAACACAAGGACTTCCCAGGAGGTCACCCATCCTAGTACTACTCTCGCCCAAGCACGCTTAACTGCGGAGTTCTGATGGGATCCGGTGCATTAGTGCTGGTATGATCGCACCTGATATGTAATGCTCTTTAATTGTATACATATTCGGGTATTTCCTTATTACCGGCATTTTAGTCTCCCGACAAACAAATTAAATATAATTAACCCGAATATTATTCATTTTCTCCTTATTAACGATAATTTATTACACCAATAAATAAAATTTACACCAGCATTTATGTTTTATCGTTGCTAACGATAATATTTTACCCCGACTAATAAAAAATAAAAAGAACTCCTTCAAAAATACGCAAAAAGAGGTGCAACACAAGGACTTCCCAGGAGGTCACCCATCCTAGTACTACTCTCGCCCAAGAACGCTTAACTGCGGAGTTCTGATGGGATCCGGTGCATTAGTGCCGGTATGATCGCACCTGATATGTAATGCTCTTTAATTGTATACATATTCGGGTATTTCCTTATTACCGGCATTTTAGTCTCCCGACAAACAAATTAAATATAATTAACCCGAATATTATTCGTTTTCTCCTTATTAACGATAATTTATTACACCAATAAATAAAATTTACACCAGCATTTATGTGTTATGGTTGCTAACGATAATATTTTACCCCGATTAATAAAAAATAAAAAGAACTCCTTCAAAAATACGCAAAAAGAGGTGCAACACAAGGACTTCCCAGGAGGTCACCCATCCTAGTACTACTCTCGCCCAAGAACGCTTAACTGCGGAGTTCTGATGGGATCCGGTGCATTAGTGCTGGTATGATCGCAACTGATATGTAATGCTCTTTAATTGTATACATATTCGGGTATTTCCTTATTACCGGCATTTTAGTCTCCCGACAAACAAATTAAATATAATTAACCCGAATATTATTCGTTTTCTCCTTATTAACGATAATTTATTACACCAATAAATAAAATTTACACCAGCATTTATGTGTTATCGTTGCTAACGATAATATTTTACCCCGATTAATAAAAAATAAAAAGAACTCCTTCTAAAATACGCAAAAAGAGGTGCAACACAAGGACCTCCCAAGAGGTCACCCATCCTAGTACTACTCTCGCCCAAGCACGCTTAACTGCGGAGTTCTGATGGGATCCGGTGCATTAGTGCTGGTATGATCGCACCTGATATGTAATGCTCTTTAATTGTATACATATTCGGGTATTTCCTTATTACCGGCATTTTAGTCTCCCGACAAACAAATTAAATATAATTAACCTGAATATTATTCGTTTTCTCCTTATTAACGATAATTTATTACACCAATAAATAAAATTTACACCAGCATTTATGTGTTATGGTTGCTAACGATAATATTTTACCCCGATTAATAAAAAATAAAAAGAACTCCTTCAAAAATACGCAAAAAGAGGTGCAACACAAGGACTTCCCAGGAGGTCACCCATCCTAGTACTACTCTCGCCCAAGAACGCTTAACTGCGGAGTTCTGATGTGATCCGGTGCATTAGTGCTGGTATGATCACACCTGATATGTAATGCTCTTTAATTGTATACATATTCGGGTCTTTCCTTATTACCGGCATTTTAGTCTCCCGACAAACAAATTAAATATAATTAACCCGAATATTATTCGTTTTCTCCTTATTAACGATAATTTATTACACTAATAAATAAAATTTACACCAGCATTTATGTTTTATCATTGCTAACGATAATATTTTAATCCGATTAATAAAAAATAAAAAGAACTCCTTCAAAAATACGCAAAAAGAGGTGGAACACAAGGACTTCCCAGGAGGTCACCCATCCTAGTACTACTCTCGCCCAAGCACGCTTAACTGCGGAGTTCTGATGGGATCCGGTGCATTAGTGCTGGTATGATCGCACCTGATATGTAATGCTCTTTAATTGTATACATATTCGGGTATTTCCTTATTACCGGCATTTTAGTCTCCCGACAAACAAATTAAATATAATTAACCCGAATATTATTCGTTTTCTCCTTATTAACGATAATTTATTACACCAATAAATAAAATTTACACCAGCATTTATGTGTTATGGTTGCTAACGATAATATTTTACCCCGATTAATAAAAAATAAAAAGAACTCCTTCAAAAATACGCAAAAAGAGGTGCAACACAAGGACTTCCCAGGAGGTCACCCATCCTAGTACTACTCTCGCCCAAGAACGCTTAACTGCGGAGTTCTGATGTGATCCGGTGCATTAGTGCTGGTATGATCGCACCTGATATGTAATGCTCTTTAATTGTATACATATTCGGGTCTTTCCTTATTACCGGCATTTTAGTCTCCCGACAAACAAATTAAATATAATTAACCCGAATATTATTCGTTTTCTCCTTATTAACGATAATTTATTACACTAATAAATAAAATTTACACCAGCATTTATGTTTTATCATTGCTAACGATAATATTTTAATCCGATTAATAAAAAATAAAAAGAACTCCTTCAAAAATACGCAAAAAGAGGTGCAACACAAGGACTTCCCAGGAGGTCACCCATCCTAGTACTACTCTCGCCCAAGCACGCTTAACTACGGAGTTCTGATGGGATCCGGTGCATTAGTGCTGGTATGATCGCACCTGATATGTAAAGCTCTTTAATTGTATACATATTCAGGTATTTCCTTATTACCGGCATTTTAGTCTCCCGACAAACAAATTAAATATAATTAACCCGAATATTATTCGTTTTCTCCTTATTAACGATAATTTATTACACCAATAAATAAAATTTACACCAGCATTTATGTTTTATCGTTGCTAACGATAATATTTTACCCTGATTAATAAAAAATAAAAAGAACTCCTTCAAAAATACGCAAAAAGAGGTGCAAGACAAGGACTTCCCAGGAGGTCACCCATCCTAGTACTACTCTCGCCCAAGAACGCTTAACTGCGGAGTTCTGATGGGATCCGGTTCATTAGTGCTGGTATGATCGCACCTGATATGTAATGCTCTTTAATTGTATACATATTCGGGTCTTTCCTTATTACCGGCATTTTAGTCTCCCGACAAACAAATTAAATATAATTAACCCGAATATTATTTGTTTTCTCCTTATTAACGATAATTTATTACACCAATAAATAAAATTTACACGAGCATTTATGTTTTATCATTGCTAACGATAATATTTTAATCCGATTAATAAAAAATAAAAAGAACTCCTTCAAAAATACGCAAAAAGAGGTGCAACACAAGGACTTCCCAGGAGGTCACCCATCCTAGTACTACTCTCGCCCAAGCACGCTTAACTGCGGAGTTCTGATGGGATCCGGTGCATTAGTGCTGGTATGATCGCACCTGATATGTAATGCTCTTTAATTGTATACATATTCGGGTATTTCCTTATTACCGGAATTTTAGTCTCCCGACAAACAAATTAAATATAATTAACCCGAATATTATTCGTTTTCTCCTTATTAACGATAATTTATTACACCAATAAATAAAATTTACACCAGCATTTATGTGTTATTGTTGCTAACGATAATATTTTACCTCGATTAATAAAAAATAAAAAGAACTCCTTCAAAAATACGCAAAAAGAGGTGCAACCCAAGGACTTCCCAGGAGGTCACCCATCCTAGTACTACTCTCGCCCAAGCACGCTTAATTGCGGAGTTCTGATGGGATCCGGTGCATTAGTGCTGGTATGATCGCACCTGATATGTAATGCTCTTTAATTGTATACATATTCGGGTCTTTCCTTATTACCGGCATTTTAGTCTCCCGACAAACAAATTAAATATAATTAACACGAATATTATTCGTTTTCTCCTTATTAACGATAATTTATTACACCAATAAATAAAATTTACACCAGCATTTATGTTTTATCATTGCTAACGATAATATTTAAATCCGATTAATAAAAAATAAAAATAACTCCTTCAAAAATACGCAAAAAGAGGTGCAACACAAGGACTTCCCAGGAGGTCACCCATCCTAGTACTACTCTCGCCCAAGCACGCTTATCTGCGGAGTTCTGATGGGATCCGGTGCATTAGTGCTGGTATGATCGCACCTGATATGTAATGCTCTTTAATTGTATACATATTCGGGTATTTCCTTATTACCGGCATTTTAGTCTCCCGACAAACAAATTAAATATAATTAACCCGAATATTATTCGTTTTCTCCTTATTAACGATAATTTATTACACCAATAAATAAAATTTACACCAGCATTTATGTGTTATTGTTGCTAACGATAATATTTTACCTCGATTAATAAAAAATAAAAAGAACTCCTTCAAAAATACGCAAAAAGAGGTGCAACACAAGGACTTCCGAGGAGGTCACCCATCCTAGTACTACTCTCGCCCAAGCACGCTTAACTGCGGAGTTCTGATGGGATCCGGTGCATTAGTGCTGGTATGATCGCACCTGATATGTAATGCTCTTTAATTGTATACATATTCGGGTATTTCCTTATTACCGGCATTTTAGTCTCCCGACAAACAAATTAAATATAATTAACCCGAATATTATTCGTTTTCTCCTTATTAACGATAATTTATTACACCAATAAATAAAATTTACACCAGCATTTATGTTTTATCATTGCTAACGATAATATTTTAATCCGATTAATAAAAAATAAAAAGAACTCCTTCAAAAATATGCAAAAAGAGGTGCAACACAAGGACTTCCCAGGAGGTCACCCATCCTAGTACTACTCTCGCCCAAGCACGCTTAACTGCGGAGTTCTGATGGGATCCGGTGCATTAGTGCTGGTATGATCGCACCTGATATGTAATGCTCTTTAATTGTATACATATTCGGGTATTTCCTTATTACCGGCATTTTAGTCTCCCGACAAACAAATTAAATATAATTAACCCGAATATTATTCGTTTTCTCCTTATTAACGATAATTTATTACACCAATAAATAAAATTTACACCAGCATTTATGTGTTATGGTTGCTAACGATAATATTTTACCCCGATTAATAAAAAATAAAAAGAACTCCTTCAAAAATACGCAAAAAGAGGTGCAACACAAGGACTTCCCAGGAGGTCACCCATCCTAGTACTACTCTCGCCCAAGCACGCTTAATTGCGGAGTTCTGATGGGATCCGGTGCATTAGTGCTGGTATGATCGCACCTGATATGTAATGCTCTTTAATTGTATACATATTCGGGTCTTTCCTTATTACCGGCATTTTAGTCTCCCGACAAACAAATTAAATATAATTAACACGAATATTATTCGTTTTCTCCTTATTAACGATAATTTATTACACCAATAAATAAAATTTACACCAGCATTTATGTTTTATCATTGCTAACGATAATATTTTAATCCGATTAATAAAAAATAAAAAGAACTCCTTCAAAAATACGCAAAAAGAGGTGCAACACAAGGACTTCCCAGGAGGTCACCCATCCTAGTACTACTCTCGCCCAAGCACGCTTATCTGCGGAGTTCTGATGGGATCCGGTGCATTAGTGCTGGTATGATCGCACCTGATATGTAATGCTCTTTAATTGTATACATATTCGGGTATTTCCTTATTACCGGCATTTTAGTCTCCCGACAAACAAATTAAATATAATTAACCCGAATATTATTCGTTTTCTCCTTATTAACGATAATTTATTACACCAATAAATAAAATTTACACCAGCATTTATGTGTTATTGTTGCTAACGATAATATTTTACCTCGATTAATAAAAAATAAAAAGAACTCCTTCAAAAATACGCAAAAAGAGGTGCAACACAAGGACTTCCGAGGAGGTCACCCATCCTAGTACTACTCTCGCCCAAGCACGCTTAACTGCGGAGTTCTGATGGGATCCGGTGCATTAGTGCTGGTATGATCGCACCTGATATGTAATGCTCTTTAATTGTATACATATTCGGGTATTTCCTTATTACCGGCATTTTAGTCTCCCGACAAACAAATTAAATATAATTAACCCGAATATTATTCGTTTTCTCCTTATTAACGATAATTTATTACACCAATAAATAAAATTTACACCAGCATTTATGTTTTATCATTGCTAACGATAATATTTTAATCCGATTAATAAAAAATAAAAAGAACTCCTTCAAAAATATGCAAAAAGAGGTGCAACACAAGGACTTCCCAGGAGGTCACCCATCCTAGTACTACTCTCGCCCAAGCACGCTTAACTGCGGAGTTCTGATGGGATCCGGTGCATTAGTGCTGGTATGATCGCACCTGATATGTAATGCTCTTTAATTGTATACATATTCGGGTATTTCCTTATTACCGGCATTTTAGTCTCCCGACAAACAAATTAAATATAATTAACCCGAATATTATTCGTTTTCTCCTTATTAACGATAATTTATTACACCAATAAATAAAATTTACACCAGCATTTATGTGTTATGGTTGCTAACGATAATATTTTACCCCGATTAATAAAAAATAAAAAGAACTCCTTCAAAAATACGCAAAAAGAGGTGCAACACAAGGACTTCCCAGGAGGTCACCCATCCTAGTACTACTCTCGCCCAAGAACGCTTAACTGCGGAGTTCTGATGTGATCCGGTGCATTAGTGCTGGTATGATCGCACCTGATATGTAATGCTCTTTAATTGTATACATATTCGGGTCTTTCCTTATTACCGGCATTTTAGTCTCCCGACAAACAAATTAAATATAATTAACCCGAATATTATTCGTTTTCTCCTTATTAACGATAATTTATTACACTAATAAATAAAATTTACACCAGCATTTATGTTTTATCATTGCTAACGATAATATTTTAATCCGATTAATAAAAAATAAAAAGAACTCCTTCAAAAATACGCAAAAAGAGGTGCAACACAAGGACTTCCCAGGAGGTCACCCATCCTAGTACTACTCTCGCCCAAGCACGCTTAACTGCGGAGTTCTGATGGGATCCGGTGCATTAGTGCTGGTATGATCGCACCTGATATGTAAAGCTCTTTAATTGTATACATATTCAGGTATTTCCTTATTACCGGCATTTTAGTCTCCCGACAAACAAATTAAATATAATTAACCCGAATATTATTCGTTTTCTCCTTATTAACGATAATTTATTACACCAATAAATAAAATTTACACCAGCATTTATGTTTTATCGTTGCTAACGATAATATTTTACCCTGATTAATAAAAAATAAAAAGAACTCCTTCAAAAATACGCAAAAAGAGGTGCAAGACAAGGACTTCCCAGGAGGTCACCCATCCTAGTACTACTCTCGCCCAAGAACGCTTAACTGCGGAGTTCTGATGGGATCCGGTTCATTAGTGCTGGTATGATCGCACCTGATATGTAATGCTCTTTAATTGTATACATATTCGGGTCTTTCCTTATTACCGGCATTTTAGTCTCCCGACAAACAAATTAAATATAATTAACCCGAATATTATTTGTTTTCTCCTTATTAACGATAATTTATTACACCAATAAATAAAATTTACACGAGCATTTATGTTTTATCATTGCTAACGATAATATTTTAATCCGATTAATAAAAAATAAAAAGAACTCCTTCAAAAATACGCAAAAAGAGGTGCAACCCAAGGACTTCCCAGGAGGTCACCCATCCTAGTACTACTCTCGCCCAAGCACGCTTAACTGCGGAGTTCTGATGGGATCCGGTGCATTAGTGCTGGTATGATCGCACCTGATATGTAAAGCTCTTTAATTGTATACATATTCAGGTATTTCCTTATTACCGGCATTTTAGTCTCCCGACAAACAAATTAAATATAATTAACCCGAATATTATTCGTTTTCTCCTTATTAACGATAATTTATTACACCAATAAATAAAATTTACACCAGCATTTATGTTTTATCGTTGCTAACGATAATATTTTACCCTGATTAATAAAAAATAAAAAGAACTCCTTCAAAAATACGCAAAAAGAGGTGCAAGACAAGGACTTCCCAGGAGGTCACCCATCCTAGTACTACTCTCGCCCAAGAACGCTTAACTGCGGAGTTCTGATGGGATCCGGTTCATTAGTGCTGGTATGATCGCACCTGATATGTAATGTTCTTTAATTGTATACATATTCGGGTCTTTCCTTATTACCGGCATTTTAGTCTCCCGACAAACAAATTAAATATAATTAACCCGAATATTATTTGTTTTCTCCTTATTAACGATAATTTATTACACCAATAAATAAAATTTACACGAGCATTTATGTTTTATCATTGCTAACGATAATATTTTAATCCGATTAATAAAAAATAAAAAGAACTCCTTCAAAAATACACAAAAAGAGGTGCAACACAAGGACTTCCCAGGAGGTTACCCATCCTAGTACTACTCTCGCCCAAGCACGCTTAACTGCGGAGTTCTGATGGGATCCGGTGCATTAGTGCTGTTATGATCGCACCTGATATGTAATGCTCTTTAATTGTATACATATTCGGGTATTTCCTTATTACCGGCATTTTAGTCTCCCGACAAACAAATTAAATATAATTAACCCGAATATTATTCGTTTTCTCCTTATTAACGATAATTTATTACACCAATAAATAAAATTTACACCAGCATTTATGTTTTATCGTTGCTAACGATAATATTTTACCCCGATTAATAAAAAATAAAAAGAACTCCTTCAAAAATACGCAAAAAGAGGTGCAACACAAGGACTTCCCAGGAGGTCACCCATCCTAGTACTACTCTCGCCCAAGCACGCTTAACTGCGGAGTTCTGATGGGATCCGGTGCATTAGTGCTGGTATGATCGCACCTGATATGTAATGCTCTTTAATTGTATACATATTCGGGTATTTCCTTATTACCGGAATTTTAGTCTCCCGACAAACAAATTAAATATAATTAACCCGAATATTATTCGTTTTCTCCTTATTAACGATAATTTATTACACCAATAAATAAAATTTACACCAGCATTTATGTGTTATTGTTGCTAACGATAATATTTTACCTCGATTAATAAAAAATAAAAAGAACTCCTTCAAAAATACGCAAAAAGAGGTGCAACCCAAGGACTTCCCAGGAGGTCACCCATCCTAGTACTACTCTCGCCCAAGCACGCTTAATTGCGGAGTTCTGATGGGATCCGGTGCATTAGTGCTGGTATGATCGCACCTGATATGTAATGCTCTTTAATTGTATACATATTCGGGTCTTTCCTTATTACCGGCATTTTAGTCTCCCGACAAACAAATTAAATATAATTAACCCGAATATTATTCGTTTTCTCCTTATTAACGATAATTTATTACACCAATAAATAAAATTTACACCAGCATTTATGTTTTATCATTGCTAACGATAATATTTAAATCCGATTAATAAAAAATAAAAAGAACTCCTTCAAAAATACGCAAAAAGAGGTGCAACACAAGGACTTCCCAGGAGGTCACCCATCCTAGTACTACTCTCGCCCAAGCACGCTTATCTGCGGAGTTCTGATGGGATCCGGTGCATTAGTGCTGGTATGATCGCACCTGATATGTAATGCTCTTTAATTGTATACATATTCGGGTATTTCCTTATTACCGGCATTTTAGTCTCCCGACAAACAAATTAAATATAATTAACCCGAATATTATTCGTTTTCTCCTTATTAACGATAATTTATTACACCAATAAATAAAATTTACACCAGCATTTATGTGTTATTGTTGCTAACGATAATATTTTACCTCGATTAATAAAAAATAAAAAGAACTCCTTCAAAAATACGCAAAAAGAGGTGCAACACAAGGACTTCCGAGGAGGTCACCCATCCTAGTACTACTCTCGCCCAAGCACGCTTAACTGCGGAGTTCTGATGGGATCCGGTGCATTAGTGCTGGTATGATCGCACCTGATATGTAATGCTCTTTAATTGTATACATATTCGGGTATTTCCTTATTACCGGCATTTTAGTCTCCCGACAAACAAATTAAATATAATTAACCCGAATATTATTCGTTTTCTCCTTATTAACGATAATTTATTACACCAATAAATAAAATTTACACCAGCATTTATGTTTTATCATTGCTAACGATAATATTTTAATCCGATTAATAAAAAATAAAAAGAACTCCTTCAAAAATATGCAAAAAGAGGTGCAACACAAGGACTTCCCAGGAGGTCACCCATCCTAGTACTACTCTCGCCCAAGCACGCTTAACTGCGGAGTTCTGATGGGATCCGGTGCATTAGTGCTGGTATGATCGCACCTGATATGTAATGCTCTTTAATTGTATACATATTCGGGTCTTTCCTTATTACCGGCATTTTAGTCTCCCGACAAACAAATTAAATATAATTAACCCGAATATTATTCGTTTTCTCCTTATTAACGATAATTTATTACACCAATAAATAAAATTTACACGAGCATTTATGTTTTATCATTGCTAACGATAATATTTTACCCCGATTAATAAAAAATAAAAAGAACTCCTTCAAAAATACGCAAAAAGAGGTGCAACACAAGGACTTCCCAGGAGGTCACCCATCCTAGTACTACTCTCGCCCAAGCACGCTTAACTGCGGAGTTCTGATGGGATCCGGTGCATTAGTGCTGGTATGATCGCACCTGATATGCAATGCTCTTTAATTGTATACATATTCGGGTATTTCCTTATTACCGGCATTTTAGTCTCCCGACAAACAAATTAAATATAATTAACCCGAATATTATTCGTTTTCTCCTTATTAACGATAATTTATTACACCAATAAATAAAATTTACACCAGCATTTATGTGTTATTGTTGCTAACGATAATATTTTACCTCGATTAATAAAAAATAAAAAGAACTCCTTCAAAAATACGCAAAAAGAGGTGCAACCCAAGGACTTCCCAGGAGGTCACCCATCCTAGTACTACTCTCGCCCAAGCACGCTTAACTGCGGAGTTCTGATGGGATCCGGTGCATTAGTGCTGGTATGATCGCACCTGATATGTAATGCTCTTTAATTGTATACATATTCGGGTCTTTCCTTATTACCGGCATTTTAGTCTCCCGACAAACAAATTAAATATAATTAACCCGAATATTATTCGTTTTCTCCTTATTAACGATAATTTATTACACCAATAAATAAAATTTACACCAGCATTTATGTTTTATCATTGCTAACGATAATATTTAAATCCGATTAATAAAAAATAAAAAGAACTCCTTCAAAAATACGCAAAAAGAGGTGCAACACAAGGACTTCCCAGGAGGTCACCCATCCTAGTACTACTCTCGCCCAAGCACGCTTAACTGCGGAGTTCTGATGGGATCCGGTGCATTAGTGCTGGTATGATCGCACCTGATATGTAATGCTCTTTAATTGTATACATATTCGGGTATTTCCTTATTACCGGCATTTTAGTCTCCCGACAAACAAATTAAATATAATTAACCCGAATATTATTCGTTTTCTCCTTATTAACGATAATTTATTACACCAATAAATAAAATTTACACCAGCATTTATGTGTTATTGTTGCTAACGATAATATTTTACCTCGATTAATAAAAAATAAAAAGAACTCCTTCAAAAATACGCAAAAAGAGGTGCAACACAAGGATTTCCGAGGAGGTCACCCATCCTAGTACTACTCTCGCCCAAGCACGCTTAACTGCGGAGTTCTGATGGGATCCGGTGCATTAGTGCTGGTATGATCGCACCTGATATGTAATGCTCTTTAATTGTATACATATTCAGGTCTTTCCTTATTACCGGCATTTTAGTCTCCCGACAAACAAATTAAATATAATTAACCCGAATATTATTCGTTTTCTCCTTATTAACGATAATTTATTACACCAATAAATAAAATTTACACCAGCATTTATGTTTTATCATTGCTAACGATAATATTTTAATCCGATTAATAAAAAATAAAAAGAACTCCTTCAAAAATACGCAAAAAGAGGTGCAACACAAGGACTTCCCAGGAGGTCACCCATCCTAGTACTACTCTCGCCCAAGCACGCTTAACTGCAGAGTTCTGATGGGATCCGGTGCATTAGTGCTGGTATGATCGCACCTGATATGTAATGCTCTTTAATTGTATACATATTCGGGTCTTTCCTTATTACCGGCATTTTAGTCTCCCGACAAACAAATTAAATATAATTAACCCGAATATTATTCGTTTTCTCCTTATTAACGATAATTTATTACACCAATAAATAAAATTTACACCAGCATTTATGTTTTATCATTGCTAACGATAATATTTTAATCCGATTAATAAAAAATAAAAAGAACTCCTTCAAAAATATGCAAAAAGAGGTGCAACACAAGGACTTCCCAGGAGGTCACCCATCCTAGTACTACTCTCGCCCAAGCACGCTTAACTGCGGAGTTCTGATGGGATCCGGTGCATTAGTGCTGGTATGATCGCACCTGATATGTAATGCTCTTTAATTGTATACATATTCGGGTCTTTCCTTATTACCGGCATTTTAGTCTCCCGACAAACAAATTAAATATAATTAACCCGAATATTATTCGTTTTCTCCTTATTAACGATAATTTATTACACCAATAAATAAAATTTACACCAGCATTTATGTGTTATTGTTGCTAACGATAATATTTTACCTCGATTAATAAAAAATAAAAAGAACTCCTTCAAAAATACGCAAAAAGAGGTGCAACACAAGGACTTCCGAGGAGGTCACCCATCCTAGTACTACTCTCGCCCAAGCACGCTTAACTGCGGAGTTCTGATGGGATCCGGTGCATTAGTGCTGGTATGATCGCACCTGATATGTAATGCTCTTTAATTGTATACATATTCGGGTATTTCCTTATTACCGGCATTTTAGTCTCCCGACAAACAAATTAAATATAATTAACCCGAATATTATTCGTTTTCTCCTTATTAACGATAATTTATTACACCAATAAATAAAATTTACACCAGCATTTATGTTTTATCATTGCTAACGATAATATTTTAATCCGATTAATAAAAAATAAAAAGAACTCCTTCAAAAATATGCAAAAAGAGGTGCAACACAAGGACTTCCCAGGAGGTCACCCATCCTAGTACTACTCTCGCCCAAGCACGCTTAACTGCGGAGTTCTGATGGGATCCGGTGCATTAGTGCTGGTATGATCGCACCTGATATGTAATGCTCTTTAATTGTATACATATTCGGGTCTTTCCTTATTACCGGCATTTTAGTCTCCCGACAAACAAATTAAATATAATTAACCCGAATATTATTCGTTTTCTCCTTATTAACGATAATTTATTACACCAATAAATAAAATTTACACGAGCATTTATGTTTTATCATTGCTAACGATAATATTTTACCCCGATTAATAAAAAATAAAAAGAACTCCTTCAAAAATACGCAAAAAGAGGTGCAACACAAGGACTTCCCAGGAGGTCACCCATCCTAGTACTACTCTCGCCCAAGCACGCTTAACTGCGGAGTTCTGATGGGATCCGGTGCATTAGTGCTGGTATGATCGCACCTGATATGCAATGCTCTTTAATTGTATACATATTCGGGTATTTCCTTATTACCGGCATTTTAGTCTCCCGACAAACAAATTAAATATAATTAACCCGAATATTATTCGTTTTCTCCTTATTAACGATAATTTATTACACCAATAAATAAAATTTACACCAGCATTTATGTGTTATTGTTGCTAACGATAATATTTTACCTCGATTAATAAAAAATAAAAAGAACTCCTTCAAAAATACGCAAAAAGAGGTGCAACCCAAGGACTTCCCAGGAGGTCACCCATCCTAGTACTACTCTCGCCCAAGCACGCTTAACTGCGGAGTTCTGATGGGATCCGGTGCATTAGTGCTGGTATGATCGCACCTGATATGTAATGCTCTTTAATTGTATACATATTCGGGTCTTTCCTTATTACCGGCATTTTAGTCTCCCGACAAACAAATTAAATATAATTAACCCGAATATTATTCGTTTTCTCCTTATTAACGATAATTTATTACACCAATAAATAAAATTTACACCAGCATTTATGTTTTATCATTGCTAACGATAATATTTAAATCCGATTAATAAAAAATAAAAAGAACTCCTTCAAAAATACGCAAAAAGAGGTGCAACACAAGGACTTCCCAGGAGGTCACCCATCCTAGTACTACTCTCGCCCAAGCACGCTTAACTGCGGAGTTCTGATGGGATCCGGTGCATTAGTGCTGGTATGATCGCACCTGATATGTAATGCTCTTTAATTGTATACATATTCGGGTATTTCCTTATTACCGGCATTTTAGTCTCCCGACAAACAAATTAAATATAATTAACCCGAATATTATTCGTTTTCTCCTTATTAACGATAATTTATTACACCAATAAATAAAATTTACACCAGCATTTATGTGTTATTGTTGCTAACGATAATATTTTACCTCGATTAATAAAAAATAAAAAGAACTCCTTCAAAAATACGCAAAAAGAGGTGCAACACAAGGATTTCCGAGGAGGTCACCCATCCTAGTACTACTCTCGCCCAAGCACGCTTAACTGCGGAGTTCTGATGGGATCCGGTGCATTAGTGCTGGTATGATCGCACCTGATATGTAATGCTCTTTAATTGTATACATATTCAGGTCTTTCCTTATTACCGGCATTTTAGTCTCCCGACAAACAAATTAAATATAATTAACCCGAATATTATTCGTTTTCTCCTTATTAACGATAATTTATTACACCAATAAATAAAATTTACACCAGCATTTATGTTTTATCATTGCTAACGATAATATTTTAATCCGATTAATAAAAAATAAAAAGAACTCCTTCAAAAATACGCAAAAAGAGGTGCAACACAAGGACTTCCCAGGAGGTCACCCATCCTAGTACTACTCTCGCCCAAGCACGCTTAACTGCAGAGTTCTGATGGGATCCGGTGCATTAGTGCTGGTATGATCGCACCTGATATGTAATGCTCTTTAATTGTATACATATTCGGGTCTTTCCTTATTACCGGCATTTTAGTCTCCCGACAAACAAATTAAATATAATTAACCCGAATATTATTCGTTTTCTCCTTATTAACGATAATTTATTACACCAATAAATAAAATTTACACCAGCATTTATGTTTTATCATTGCTAACGATAATATTTTAATCCGATTAATAAAAAATAAAAAGAACTCCTTCAAAAATATGCAAAAAGAGGTGCAACACAAGGACTTCCCAGGAGGTCACCCATCCTAGTACTACTCTCGCCCAAGCACGCTTAACTGCGGAGTTCTGATGGGATCCGGTGCATTAGTGCTGGTATGATCGCACCTGATATGTAATGCTCTTTAATTGTATACATATTCGGGTCTTTCCTTATTACCGGCATTTTAGTCTCCCGACAAACAAATTAAATATAATTAACTCGAATATTATTCGTTTTCTCCTTATTAACGATAATTTATTACACCAATAAATAAAATTTACACCAGCATTTATGTTTTATCGTTGCTAACGATAATATTTTACCCCGATTAATAAAAAATAAAAAGAACTCCTTCAAAAATACGCAAAAAGAGGTGCAACACAAGGACTTCCCAGGAGGTCACCCATCCTAGTACTACTCTCGCCCAAGCACGCTTAACTGCGGAGTTCTGATGGGATCCGGTGCATTAGTGCTGGTATGATCGCACCTGATATGTAATGCTCTTTAATTGTATACATATTCGGGTATTTCCTTATTACCGGCATTTTAGTCTCCCGACAAACAAATTAAATATAATTAACCCGAATATTATTCATTTTCTCCTTATTAACGATAATTTATTACACCAATAAATAAAATTTACACCAGCATTTATGTTTTATCGTTGCTAACGATAATATTTTACCCCGACTAATAAAAAATAAAAAGAACTCCTTCAAAAATACGCAAAAAGAGGTGCAACACAAGGACTTCCCAGGAGGTCACCCATCCTAGTACTACTCTCGCCCAAGAACGCTTAACTGCGGAGTTCTGATGGGATCCGGTGCATTAGTGCCGGTATGATCGCACCTGATATGTAATGCTCTTTAATTGTATACATATTCGGGTATTTCCTTATTACCGGCATTTTAGTCTCCCGACAAACAAATTAAATATAATTAACCCGAATATTATTCGTTTTCTCCTTATTAACGATAATTTATTACACCAATAAATAAAATTTACACCAGCATTTATGTGTTATGGTTGCTAACGATAATATTTTACCCCGATTAATAAAAAATAAAAAGAACTCCTTCAAAAATACGCAAAAAGAGGTGCAACACAAGGACTTCCGAGGAGGTCACCCATCCTAGTACTACTCTCGCCCAAGCACGCTTAACTGCGGAGTTCTGATGGGATCCGGTGCATTAGTGCTGGTATGATCGCACCTGATATGTAATGCTCTTTAATTGTATACATATTCGGGTCTTTCCTTATTACCGGCATTTTAGTCTCCCGACAAACAAATTAAATATAATTAACCCGAATATTATTCGTTTTCTCCTTATTAACGATAATTTATTACACTAATAAATAAAATTTACACCAGCATTTATGTTTTATCATTGCTAACGATAATATTTTAATCCGATTAATAAAAAATAAAAAGAACTCCTTCAAAAATACGCAAAAAGAGGTGCAACACAAGGACTTCCCAGGAGGTCACCCATCCTAGTACTACTCTCGCCCAAGCACGCTTAACTGCGGAGTTCTGATGGGATCCGGTGCATTAGTGCTGGTATGATCGCACCTGATATGTAATGCTCTTTAATTGTATACATATTCGGGTCTTTCCTTATTACCGGCATTTTAGTCTCCCGACAAACAAATTAAATATAATTAACCCGAATATTATTCGTTTTCTCCTTATTAACGATAATTTATTACACCAATAAATAAAATTTACACCAGCATTTATGTTTTATCATTGCTAACGATAATATTTTAATCCGATTAATAAAAAATAAAAAGAACTCCTTCAAAAATACGCAAAAAGAGGTGCAACACAAGGACTTCCCAGGAGGTCACCCATCCTAGTACTACTCTCGCCCAAGCACGCTTAACTGCGGAGTTCTGATGGGATCCGGTGCATTAGTGCTGGTATGATCGCACCTGATATGTAATGCTCTTTAATTGTATACATATTCGGGTCTTTCCTTATTACCGGCATTTTAGTCTCCCGACAAACAAATTAAATATAATTAACCCGAATATTATTCGTTTTCTCCTTATTAACGATAATTTATTACACCAATAAATAAAATTTACACGAGCATTTATGTTTTATCATTGCTAACGATAATATTTTAATCCGATTAATAAAAAATAAAAAGAACTCCTTCAAAAATACACAAAAAGAGGTGCAACACAAGGACTTCCCAGGAGGTCACCCATCCTAGTACTACTCTCGCCCAAGCACGCTTAACTGCGGAGTTCTGATGGGATCCGGTGCATTAGTGCTGGTATGATCGCACCTGATATGTAATGCTCTTTAATTGTATACATATTCGGGTATTTCCTTATTACCGGCATTTTAGTCTCCCGACAAACAAATTAAATATAATTAACCCGAATATTATTCGTTTTCTCCTTATTAAAGATAATTTATTACACCAATAAATAAAATTTACACCAGCATTTATGTTTTATCGTTGCTAACGATAATATTTTACCCCGATTAATAAAAAATAAAAAGAACTCCTTCAAAAATACGCAAAAAGAGGTGCAACACAAGGACTTCCCAGGAGGTCACCCATCCTAGTACTACTCTCGCCCAAGCACGCTTAACTGCGGAGTTCTGATGTGATCCGGTGCATTAGTGCTGGTATGATCGCACCTGATATGTAATGCTCTTTAATTGTATACATATTCGGGTCTTTCCTTATTACCGGCATTTTAGTCTCCCGACAAACAAATTAAATATAATTAACCCGAATATTATTCGTTTTCTCCTTATTAACGATAATTTATTACACCAATAAATAAAATTTACACGAGCATTTATGTTTTATCGTTGCTAACGATAATATTTTAATCCGATTAATAAAAAATAAAAAGAACTCCTTCAAAAATACACAAAAAGAGGTGCAACACAAGGACTTCCCAGGAGGTCACCCATCCTAGTACTACTCTCGCCCAAGCACGCTTAACTGCGGAGTTCTGATGGGATCCGGTGCATTAGTGCTGGTATGATCGCACCTGATATGTAATGCTCTTTAATTGTATACATATTCGGGTATTTCCTTATTACCGGCATTTTAGTCTCCCGACAAACAAATTAAATATAATTAACTCGAATATTATTTGTTTTCTCCTTATTAACGATAATTTATTACACCAATAAATAAACTTTACACCAGCATTTATGTTTTATCGTTGCTAACGATAATATTTTACCCTGATTAATAAAAAATAAAAAGAACTCCTTCAAAAATACGCAAAAAGAGGTGCAAGACAAGGACTTCCCAGGAGGTCACCCATCCTAGTACTACTCTCGCCCAAGAACGCTTAACTGCGGAGTTCTGATGGGATCCGGTGCATTAGTGCTGGTATGATCGCACCTGATATGTAATGCTCTTTAATTGTATACATATTCGGGTCTTTCCTTATTACCGGCATTTTAGTCTCCCGACAAACAAATTAAATATAATTAACCCGAATATTATTCGTTTTCTCCTTATTAACGATAATTTATTACACCAATAAATAAAATTTACACGAGCATTTATGTTTTATCGTTGCTAACGATAATATTTTAATCCGATTAATAAAAAATAAAAAGAACTCCTTCAAAAATACACAAAAAGAGGTGCAACACAAGGACTTCCCAGGAGGTCACCCATCCTAGTACTACTCTCGCCCAAGCACGCTTAACTGCGGAGTTCTGATGGGATCCGGTGCATTAGTGCTGGTATGATCGCACCTGATATGTAATGCTCTTTAATTGTATACATATTCGGGTATTTCCTTATTACCGGCATTTTAGTCTCCCGACAAACAAATTAAATATAATTAACCCGAATATTATTCGTTTTCTCCTTATTAACGATAATTTATTACACCAATAAATAAAATTTACACCAGCATTTATGTTTTATCGTTGCTAACGATAATATTTTACCCCGATTAATAAAAAATAAAAAGAACTCCTTCAAAAATACGCAAAAAGAGGTGCAACACAAGGACTTCCCAGGAGGTCACCCATCCTAGTACTACTCTCGCCCAAGCACGCTTAACTGCGGAGTTCTGATGGGATCCGGTGCATTAGTGCTGGTATGATCGCACCTGATATGTAATGCTCTTTAATTGTATACATATTCGGGTATTTCCTTATTACCGGCATTTTAGTCTCCCGACAAACAAATTAAATATAATTAACCCGAATATTATTCGTTTTCTCCTTATTAACGATAATTTATTACACCAATAAATAAAATTTACACCAGCATTTATGTGTTATGGTTGCTAACGATAATATTTTACCCCGATTAATAAAAAATAAAAAGAACTCCTTCAAAAATACGCAAAAAGAGGTGCAACACAAGGACTTCCCAGGAGGTCACCCATCCTAGTACTACTCTCGCCCAAGAACGCTTAACTGCGGAGTTCTGATGTGATCCGGTGCATTAGTGCTGGTATGATCGCACCTGATATGTAATGCTCTTTAATTGTATACATATTCGGGTCTTTCCTTATTACCGGCATTTTAGTCTCCCGACAAACAAATTAAATATAATTAACCCGAATATTATTCGATTTCTCCTTATTAACGATAATTTATTACACTAATAAATAAAATTTACACCAGCATTTATGTTTTATCATTGCTAACGATAATATTTTAATCCGATTAATAAAAAATAAAAAGAACTCCTTCAAAAATACGCAAAAAGAGGTGCAACACAAGGACTTCCCAGGAGGTCACCCATCCTAGTACTACTCTCGCCCAAGCACGCTTAACTGCGGAGTTCTGATGGGATCCGGTGCATTAGTGCTGGTATGATCGCAACTGATATGTAATGCTCTTTAATTGTATACATATTCGGGTATTTCCTTATTACCGGCATTTTAGTCTCCCGACAAACAAATTAAATATAATTAACCCGAATATTATTCGTTTTCTCCTTATTAACGATAATTTATTACACCAATAAATAAAATTTACACCAGCATTTATGTGTTATCGTTGCTAACGATAATATTTTACCCCGATTAATAAAAAATAAAAAGAACTCCTTCTAAAATACGCAAAAAGAGGTGCAACACAAGGACCTCCCAGGAGGTCACCCATCCTAGTACTACTCTCGCCCAAGCACGCTTAACTGCGGAGTTCTGATGGGATCCGGTGCATTAGTGCTGGTATGATCGCACCTGATATGTAATGCTCTTTAATTGTATACATATTCGGGTATTTCCTTATTACCGGCATTTTAGTCTCCCGACAAACAAATTAAATATAATTAACCCGAATATTATTCGTTTTCTCCTTATTAACGATAATTTATTACACCAATAAATAAAATTTACACCAGCATTTATGTGTTATGGTTGCTAACGATAATATTTTACCCCGATTAATAAAAAATAAAAAGAACTCCTTCAAAAATACGCAAAAAGAGGTGCAACACAAGGACTTCCCAGGAGGTCACCCATCCTAGTACTACTCTCGCCCAAGAACGCTTAACTGCGGAGTTCTGATGTGATCCGGTGCATTAGTGCTGGTATGATCGCACCTGATATGTAATGCTCTTTAATTGTATACATATTCGGGTCTTTCCTTATTACCGGCATTTTAGTCTCCCGACAAACAAATTAAATATAATTAACCCGAATATTATTCGTTTTCTCCTTATTAACGATAATTTATTACACTAATAAATAAAATTTACACCAGCATTTATGTTTTATCATTGCTAACGATAATATTTTAATCCGATTAATAAAAAATAAAAAGAACTCCTTCAAAAATACGCAAAAAGAGGTGCAACACAAGGACTTCCCAGGAGGTCACCCATCCTAGTACTACTCTCGCCCAAGCACGCTTAACTGCAGAGTTCTGATGGGATCCGGTGCATTAGTGCTGGTATGATCGCACCTGATATGTAAAGCTCTTTAATTGTATACATATTCGGGTCTTTCCTTATTACCGGCATTTTAGTCTCCCGACAAACAAATTAAATATAATTAACCCGAATATTATTCGTTTTCTCCTTATTAACGATAATTTATTACACCAATAAATAAAATTTACACCAGCATTTATGTGTTATCGTTGCTAACGATAATATTTTACCCCGATTAATAAAAAATAAAAAGAACTCCTTCTAAAATACGCAAAAAGAGGTGCAACACAAGGACCTCCCAGGAGGTCACCCATCCTAGTACTACTCTCGCCCAAGCACGCTTAACTGCGGAGTTCTGATGGGATCCGGTGCATTAGTGCTGGTATGATCGCACCTGATATGTAATGCTCTTTAATTGTATACATATTCGGGTATTTCCTTATTACCGGCATTTTAGTCTCCCGACAAACAAATTAAATATAATTAACCCGAATATTATTCGTTTTCTCCTTATTAACGATAATTTATTACACCAATAAATAAAATTTACACCAGCATTTATGTGTTATGGTTGCTAACGATAATATTTTACCCCGATTAATAAAAAATAAAAAGAACTCCTTCAAAAATACGCAAAAAGAGGTGCAACACAAGGACTTCCCAGGAGGTCACCCATCCTAGTACTACTCTCGCCCAAGAACGCTTAACTGCGGAGTTCTGATGTGATCCGGTGCATTAGTGCTGGTATGATCGCACCTGATATGTAATGCTCTTTAATTGTATACATATTCGGGTCTTTCCTTATTACCGGCATTTTAGTCTCCCGACAAACAAATTAAATATAATTAACCCGAATATTATTCGTTTTCTCCTTATTAACGATAATTTATTACACCAATAAATAAAATTTACACCAGCATTTATGTTTTATCGTTGCTAACGATAATATTTTACCCCGATTAATAAAAAATAAAAAGAACTCCTTCAAAAATACGCAAAAAGAGGTGCAACACAAGGACTTCCCAGGAGGTCACCCATCCTAGTACTACTCTCGCCCAAGCACGCTTAACTGCGGAGTTCTGATGGGATCCGGTGCATTAGTGCTGGTATGATCGCACCTGATATGTAATGCTCTTTAATTGTATACATATTCGGGTATTTCCTTATTACCGGCATTTTAGTCTCCCGACAAACAAATTAAATATAATTAACCCGAATATTATTCGTTTTCTCCTTATTAACGATAATTTATTACACCAATAAATAAAATTTACACCAGCATTTATGTTTTATCGTTGCTAACGATAATATTTTACCCTGATTAATAAAAAATAAAAAGAACTCCTTCAAAAATACGCAAAAAGAGGTGCAAGACAAGGACTTCCCAGGAGGTCACCCATCCTAGTACTACTCTCGCCCAAGAACGCTTAACTGCGGAGTTCTGATGGGATCCGGTGCATTAGTGCTGGTATGATCGCACCTGATATGTAATGCTCTTTAATTGTATACATATTCGGGTCTTTCCTTATTACCGGCATTTTAGTCTCCCGACAAACAAATTAAATATAATTAACCCGAATATTATTCGTTTTCTCCTTATTAACGATAATTTATTACACCAATAAATAAAATTTACACCAGCATTTATGTTTTATCATTGCTAACGATAATATTTTAATCCGATTAATAAAAAATAAAAAGAACTCCTTCAAAAATACGCAAAAAGAGGTGCAACACAAGGACTTCCCAGGAGGTCACCCATCCTAGTACTACTCTCGCCCAAGCACGCTTAACTGCGGAGTTCTGATGGGATCCGGTGCATTAGTGCTGGTATGATCGCACCTGATATGTAATGCTCTTTAATTGTATACATATTCGGGTATTTCCTTATTACCGGCATTTTAGTCTCCCGACAAACAAATTAAATATAATTAACCCGAATATTATTCGTTTTCTCCTTATTAACGATAATTTATTACACCAATAAATAAAATTTACACCAGCATTTATGTTTTATCGTTGCTAACGATAATATTTTACCCCGATTAATAAAAAATAAAAAGAACTCCTTCAAAAATACGCAAAAAGAGGTGCAACACAAGGACTTCCCAGGAGGTCACCCATCCTAGTACTACTCTCGCCCAAGCACGCTTAACTGCGGAGTTCTGATGGGATCCGGTGCATTAGTGCTGGTATGATCGCACCTGATATGTAATGCTCTTTAATTGTATACATATTCGGGTATTTCCTTATTACCGGCATTTTAGTCTCCCGACAAACAAATTAAATATAATTAACCCGAATATTATTCGTTTTCTCCTTATAAACGATAATTTATTACACCAATAAATAAAATTTACACCAGCATTTATGTGTTATGGTTGCTAACGATAATATTTTACCCCGATTAATAAAAAATAAAAAGAACTCCTTCAAAAATACGCAAAAAGAGGTGCAACACAAGGACTTCCCAGGAGGTCACCCATCCTAGTACTACTCTCGCCCAAGAACGCTTAACTGCGGAGTTCTGATGTGATCCGGTGCATTAGTGCTGGTATGATCGCACCTGATATGTAATGCTCTTTAATTGTATACATATTCGGGTCTTTCCTTATTACCGGCATTTTAGTCTCCCGACAAACAAATTAAATATAATTAACCCGAATATTATTCGTTTTCTCCTTATTAACGATAATTTATTACACTAATAAATAAAATTTACACCAGCATTTATGTTTTATCATTGCTAACGATAATATTTTAATCCGATTAATAAAAAATAAAAAGAACTCCTTCAAAAATATGCAAAAAGAGGTGCAACACAAGGACTTCCCAGGAGGTCACCCATCCTAGTACTACTCTCGCCCAAGCACGCTTAACAGCGGAGTTCTGATGGGATCCGGTGCATTAGTGCTGGTATGATCGCACCTGATATGTAATGCTCTTTAATTGTATACATATTCGGGTCTTTCCTTATTACCGGCATTTTAGTCTCCCGACAAACAAATTAAATATAATTAACCCGAATATTATTCGTTTTCTCCTTATTAACGATAATTTATTACACCAATAAATAAAATTTACACCAGCATTTATGTTTTATCATTGCTAACGATAATATTTTAATCCGATTAATAAAAAATAAAAAGAACTCCTTCAAAAATACGCAAAAAGAGGTGCAACACAAGGACTTCCCAGGAGGTCACCCATCCTAGTACTACTCTCGCCCAAGCACGCTTAACTGCGGAGTTCTGATGGGATCCGGTGCATTAGTGCTGGTATGATCGCACATGATATGTAATGCTCTTTAATTGTATACATATTCGGGTATTTCCTTATTACCGGCATTTTAGTCTCCCGACAAACAAATTAAATATAATTAACCCGAATATTATTCGTTTTCTCCTTATTAACGATAATTTATTACACCAATAAATAAAATTTACACCAGCATTTATGTGTTATGGTTGCTAACGATAATATTTTACCCCGATTAATAAAAAATAAAAAGAACTCCTTCAAAAATACGCAAAAAGAGGTGCAACACAAGGACTTCCCAGGAGGTCACCCATCCTAGTACTACTCTCGCCCAAGAACGCTTAACTGCGGAGTTCTGATGTGATCCGGTGCATTAGTGCTGGTATGATCGCACCTGATATGTAATGCTCTTTAATTGTATACATATTCGGGTCTTTCCTTATTACCGGCATTTTAGTCTCCCGACAAACAAATTAAATATAATTAACCCGAATATTATTCGTTTTCTCCTTATTAACGATAATTTATTACACTAATAAATAAAATTTACACCAGCATTTATGTTTTATCATTGCTAACGATAATATTTTAATCCGATTAATAAAAAATAAAAAGAACTCCTTCAAAAATACGCAAAAAGAGGTGCAACACAAGGACTTCCCAGGAGGTCACCCATCCTAGTACTACTCTCGCACAAGCACGCTTAACTGCGGAGTTCTGATGGGATCCGGTGCATTAGTGCTGGTATGATCGCAACTGATATGTAATGCTCTTTAATTGTATACATATTCGGGTATTTCCTTATTACCGGCATTTTAGTCTCCCGACAAACAAATTAAATATAATTAACCCGAATATTATTCGTTTTCTCCTTATTAACGATAATTTATTACACCAATAAATAAAATTTACACCAGCATTTATGTGTTATCGTTGCTAACGATAATATTTTACCCCGATTAATAAAAAATAAAAAGAACTCCTTCTAAAATACGCAAAAAGAGGTGCAACACAAGGACCTCCCAGGAGGTCACCCATCCTAGTACTACTCTCGCCCAAGCACGCTTAACTGCGGAGTTCTGATGGGATCCGGTGCATTAGTGCTGGTATGATCGCACCTGATATGTAATGCTCTTTAATTGTATACATATTCGGGTATTTCCTTATTACCGGCATTTTAGTCTCCCGACAAACAAATTAAATATAATTAACCCGAATATTATTCGTTTTCTCCTTATTAACGATAATTTATTACACCAATAAATAAAATTTACACCAGCATTTATGTGTTATGGTTGCTAACGATAATATTTTACCCCGATTAATAAAAAATAAAAAGAACTCCTTCAAAAATACGCAAAAAGAGGTGCAACACAAGGACTTCCCAGGAGGTCACCCATCCTAGTACTACTCTCGCCCAAGAACGCTTAACTGCGGAGTTCTGATGTGATCCGGTGCATTAGTGCTGGTATGACCGCACCTGATATGTAATGCTCTTTAATTGTATACATATTCGGGTCTTTCCTTATTACCGGCATTTTAGTCTCCCGACAAACAAATTAAATATAATTAACCCGAATATTATTCGTTTTCTCCTTATTAACGATAATTTATTACACTAATAAATAAAATTTACACCAGCATTTATGTTTTATCATTGCTAACGATAATATTTTAATCCGATTAATAAAAAATAAAAAGAACTCCTTCAAAAATACGCAAAAAGAGGTGCAACACAAGGACTTCCCAGGAGGTCACCCATCCTAGTACTACTCTCGCCCAAGCACGCTTAACTGCGGAGTTCTGATGGGATCCGGTGCATTAGTGCTGGTATGATCGCACCTGATATGTAAAGCTCTTTAATTGTATACATATTCGGGTATTTCCTTATTACCGGCATTTTAGTCTCCCGACAAACAAATTAAATATAATTAACCCGAATATTATTCGTTTTCTCCTTATTAACGATAATTTATTACACCAATAAATAAAATTTACACCAGCATTTATGTTTTATCGTTGCTAACGATAATATTTTACCCTGATTAATAAAAAATAAAAAGAACTCCTTCAAAAATACGCAAAAAGAGGTGCAAGACAAGGACTTCCCAGGAGGTCACCCATCCTAGTACTACTCTCGCCCAAGAACGCTTAACTGCGGAGTTCTGATGGGATCCGGTGCATTAGTGCTGGTATGATCGCACCTGATATGTAATGCTCTTTAATTGTATACATATTCGGGTCTTTCCTTATTACCGGCATTTTAGTCTCCCGACAAACAAATTAAATATAATTAACCCGAATATTATTCGTTTTCTCCTTATTAACGATAATTTATTACACCAATAAATAAAATTTACACGAGCATTTATGTTTTATCATTGCTAACGATAATATTTTAATCCGATTAATAAAAAATAAAAAGAACTCCTTCAAAAATACACAAAAAGAGGTGCAACACAAGGACTTCCCAGGAGGTCACCCATCCTAGTACTACTCTCGCCCAAGCACGCTTAACTGCGGAGTTCTGATGGGATCCGGTGCATTAGTGCTGGTATGATCGCACCTGATATGTAATGCTCTTTAATTGTATACATATTCGGGTATTTCCTTATTACCGGCATTTTAGTCTCCCGACAAACAAATTAAATATAATTAACCCGAATATTATTCGTTTTCTCCTTATTAACGATAATTTATTACACCAATAAATAAAATTTACACCAGCATTTATGTTTTATCGTTGCTAACGATAATATTTTACCCCGATTAATAAAAAATAAAAAGAACTCCTTCAAAAATACGCAAAAAGAGGTGCAACACAAGGACTTCCCAGGAGGTCACCCATCCTAGTACTACTCTCGCCCAAGCACGCTTAACTGCGGAGTTCTGATGGGATCCGGTGCATTAGTGCTGGTATGATCGCACCTGATATGTAATGCTCTTTAATTGTATACATATTCGGGTATTTCCTTATTACCGGCATTTTAGTCTCCCGACAAACAAATTAAATATAATTAACCCGAATATTATTCGTTTTCTCCTTATTAACGATAATTTATTACACCAATAAATAAAATTTACATCAGCATTTATGTGTTATGGTTGCTAACGATAATATTTTACCCCGATTAATAAAAAATAAAAAGAACTCCTTCAAAAATACGCAAAAAGAGGTGCAACACAAGGACTTCCCAGGAGGTCACCCATCCTAGTACTACTCTCGCCCAAGAACGCTTAACTGCGGAGTTCTGATGTGATCCGGTGCATTAGTGCTGGTATGATCGCACCTGATATGTAATGCTCTTTAATTGTATACATATTCGGGTCTTTCCTTATTACCGGCATTTTAGTCTCCCGACAAACAAATTAAATATAATTAACCCGAATATTATTCGTTTTCTCCTTATTAACGATAATTTATTACACTAATAAATAAAATTTACACCAGCATTTATGTTTTATCATTGCTAACGATAATATTTTAATCCGATTAATAAAAAATAAAAAGAACTCCTTCAAAAATATGCAAAAAGAGGTGCAACACAAGGACTTCCCAGGAGGTCACCCATCCTAGTACTACTCTCGCCCAAGCACGCTTAACAGCGGAGTTCTGATGGGATCCGGTGCATTAGTGCTGGTATGATCGCACCTGATATGTAATGCTCTTTAATTGTATACATATTCGGGTCTTTCCTTATTACCGGCATTTTAGTCTCCCGACAAACAAATTAAATATAATTAACCCGAATATTATTCGTTTTCTCCTTATTAACGATAATTTATTACACCAATAAATAAAATTTACACCAGCATTTATGTTTTATCATTGCTAACGATAATATTTTAATCCGATTAATAAAAAATAAAAAGAACTCCTTCAAAAATACGCAAAAAGAGGTGCAACACAAGGACTTCCCAGGAGGTCACCCATCCTAGTACTACTCTCGCCCAAGCACGCTTAACTGCGGAGTTCTGATGGGATCCGGTGCATTAGTGCTGGTATGATCGCACATGATATGTAATGCTCTTTAATTGTATACATATTCGGGTATTTCCTTATTACCGGCATTTTAGTCTCCCGACAAACAAATTAAATATAATTAACCCGAATATTATTCGTTTTCTCCTTATTAACGATAATTTATTACACCAATAAATAAAATTTACACCAGCATTTATGTGTTATTGTTGCTAACGATAATATTTTACCTCGATTAATAAAAAATAAAAAGAACTCCTTCAAAAATACGCAAAAAGAGGTGCAACACAAGGACTTCCGAGGAGGTCACCCATCCTAGTACTACTCTCGCCCAAGCACGCTTAACTGCGGAGTTCTGATGGGATCCGGTGCATTAGTGCTGGTATGATCGCACCTGATATGTAATGCTCTTTAATTGTATACATATTCAGGTCTTTCCTTATTACCGGCATTTTAGTCTCCCGACAAACAAATTAAATATAATTAACCCTAATATTATTCGTTTTCTCCTTATTAACGATAATTTATTACACCAATAAATAAAATTTACACCAGCATTTATGTTTTATCATTGCTAACGATAATATTTTACCTCGATTAATAAAAAATAAAAAGAACTCCTTCAAAAATACGCAAAAAGAGGTGCAACACAAGGACTTCCGAGGAGGTCACCCATCCTAGTACTACTCTCGCCCAAGCACGCTTAACTGCGGAGTTCTGATGGGATCCGGTGCATTAGTGCTGGTATGATCGCACCTGATATGTAATGCTCTTTAATTGTATACATATTCGGGTCTTTCCTTATTACCGGCATTTTAGTCTCCCGACAAACAAATTAAATATAATTAACCCTAATATTATTCGTTTTCTCCTTATTAACGATAATTTATTACACCAATAAATAAAATTTACACCAGCATTTATGTTTTATCATTGCTAACGATAATATTTTAATCCGATTAATAAAAAATAAAAAGAACTCCTTCAAAAATACGCAAAAAGAGGTGCAACACAAGGACTTCCCAGGAGGTCACCCATCCTAGTACTACTCTCGCCCAAGCACGCTTAACTGCGGAGTTCTGATGGGATCCGGTGCATTAGTGCTGGTATGATCGCACCTGATATGTAATGCTCTTTAATTGTATACATATTCGGGTCTTTCCTTATTACCGGCATTTTAGTCTCCCGACAAACAAATTAAATATAATTAACCCGAATATTATTCGTTTTCTCCTTATTAACGATAATTTATTACACCAATAAATAAAATTTACACCAGCATTTATGTTTTATCATTGCTAACGATAATATTTTAATCCGATTAATAAAAAATAAAAAGAACTCCTTCAAAAATACGCAAAAAGAGGTGCAACACAAGGACTTCCCAGGAGGTCACCCATCCTAGTACTACTCTCGCCCAAGCACGCTTAACTGCGGAGTTCTGATGGGATCCGGTGCATTAGTGCTGGTATGATCGCACCTGATATGTAATGTTCTTTAATTGTATACATATTCGGGTCTTTCCTTATTACCGGCATTTTAGTCTCCCGACAAACAAATTAAATATAATTAACCCGAATATTATTCGTTTTCTCCTTATTAACGATAATTTATTACACCAATAAATAAAATTTACACGAGCATTTATGTTTTATCATTGCTAACGATAATATTTTAATCCGATTAATAAAAAATAAAAAGAACTCCTTCAAAAATACACAAAAAGAGGTGCAACACAAGGACTTCCCAGGAGGTCACCCATCCTAGTACTACTCTCGCCCAAGCACGCTTAACTGCGGAGTTCTGATGGGATCCGGTGCATTAGTGCTGGTATGATCGCACCTGATATGTAATGCTCTTTAATTGTATACATATTCGGGTATTTCCTTATTACCGGCATTTTAGTCTCCCGACAAACAAATTAAATATAATTAACCCGAATATTATTCGTTTTCTCCTTATTAACGATAATTTATTACACCAATAAATAAAATTTACACCAGCATTTATGTTTTATCGTTGCTAACGATAATATTTTACCCCGATTAATAAAAAATAAAAAGAACTCCTTCAAAAATACGCAAAAAGAGGTGCAACACAAGGACTTCCCAGGAGGTCACCCATCCTAGTACTACTCTCGCCCAAGCACGCTTAACTGCGGAGTTCTGATGTGATCCGGTGCATTAGTGCTGGTATGATCGCACCTGATATGTAATGCTCTTTAATTGTATACATATTCGGGTCTTTCCTTATTACCGGCATTTTAGTCTCCCGACAAACAAATTAAATATAATTAACCCGAATATTATTCGTTTTCTCCTTATTAACGATAATTTATTACACCAATAAATAAAATTTACACGAGCATTTATGTTTTATCGTTGCTAACGATAATATTTTAATCCGATTAATAAAAAATAAAAAGAACTCCTTCAAAAATACACAAAAAGAGGTGCAACACAAGGACTTCCCAGGAGGTCACCCATCCTAGTACTACTCTCGCCCAAGCACGCTTAACTGCGGAGTTCTGATGGGATCCGGTGCATTAGTGCTGGTATGATCGCACCTGATATGTAATGCTCTTTAATTGTATACATATTCGGGTATTTCCTTATTACCGGCATTTTAGTCTCCCGACAAACAAATTAAATATAATTAACCCGAATATTATTCGTTTTCTCCTTATTAACGATAATTTATTACACCAATAAATAAAATTTACACCAGCATTTATGTTTTATCGTTGCTAACGATAATATTTTAATCCGATTAATAAAAAATAAAAAGAACTCCTTCAAAAATACGCAAAAAGAGGTGCAACACAAGGACTTCCCAGGAGGTCACCCATCCTAGTACTACTCTCGCCCAAGCACGCTTAACTGCGGAGTTCTGATGGGATCCGGTGCATTAGTGCTGGTATGATCGCACCTGATATGTAATGCTCTTTAATTGTATACATATTCGGGTATTTCCTTATTACCGGCATTTTAGTCTCCCGACAAACAAATTAAATATAATTAACCCGAATATTATTCGTTTTCTCCTTATTAACGATAATTTATTACACCAATAAATAAAATTTACACCAGCATTTATGTGTTATGGTTGCTAACGATAATATTTTACCCCGATTAATAAAAAATAAAAAGAACTCCTTCAAAAATACGCAAAAAGAGGTGCAACACAAGGACTTCCCAGGAGGTCACCCATCCTAGTACTACTCTCGCCCAAGAACGCTTAACTGCGGAGTTCTGATGGGATCCGGTGCATTAGTGCTGGTATGATCGCACCTGATATGTAATGCTCTTTAATTGTATACATATTCGGGTCTTTCCTTATTACCGGCATTTTAGTCTCCCGACAAACAAATTAAATATAATTAACCCGAATATTATTCGTTTTCTCCTTATTAACGATAATTTATTACACTAATAAATAAAATTTACACCAGCATTTATGTTTTATCATTGCTAACGATAATATTTTAATCCGATTAATAAAAAATAAAAAGAACTCCTTCAAAAATACGCAAAAAGAGGTGCAACACAAGGACTTCCCAGGAGGTCACCCATCCTAGTACTACTCTCGCCCAAGCACGCTTAACTGCGGAGTTCTGATGGGATCCGGTGCATTAGTGCTGGTATGATCGCAACTGATATGTAATGCTCTTTAATTGTATACATATTCGGGTATTTCCTTATTACCGGCATTTTAGTCTCCCGACAAACAAATTAAATATAATTAACCCGAATATTATTCGTTTTCTCCTTATTAACGATAATTTATTACACCAATAAATAAAATTTACACCAGCATTTATGTGTTATCGTTGCTAACGATAATATTTTACCCCGATTAATAAAAAATAAAAAGAACTCCTTCTAAAATACGCAAAAAGAGGTGCAACACAAGGACCTCCCAGGAGGTCACCCATCCTAGTACTACTCTCGCCCAAGCACGCTTAACTGCGGAGTTCTGATGGGATCCGGTGCATTAGTGCTGGTATGATCGCACCTGATATGTAATGCTCTTTAATTGTATACATATTCGGGTATTTCCTTATTACCGGCATTTTAGTCTCCCGACAAACAAATTAAATATAATTAACCCGAATATTATTCGTTTTCTCCTTATTAACGATAATTTATTACACCAATAAATAAAATTTACACCAGCATTTATGTGTTATGGTTGCTAACGATAATATTTTACCCCGATTAATAAAAAATAAAAAGAACTCCTTCAAAAATACGCAAAAAGAGGTGCAACACAAGGACTTCCCAGGAGGTCACCCATCCTAGTACTACTCTCGCCCAAGAACGCTTAACTGCGGAGTTCTGATGTGATCCGGTGCATTAGTGCTGGTATGATCGCACCTGATATGTAATGCTCTTTAATTGTATACATATTCGGGTCTTTCCTTATTACCGGCATTTTAGTCTCCCGACAAACAAATTAAATATAATTAACCCGAATATTATTCGTTTTCTCCTTATTAACGATAATTTATTACACTAATAAATAAAATTTACACCAGCATTTATGTTTTATCATTGCTAACGATAATATTTTAATCCGATTAATAAAAAATAAAAAGAACTCCTTCAAAAATACGCAAAAAGAGGTGCAACACAAGGACTTCCCAGGAGGTCACCCATCCTAGTACTACTCTCGCCCAAGCACGCTTAACTGCGGAGTTCTGATGGGATCCGGTGCATTAGTGCTGGTATGATCGCACCTGATATGTAAAGCTCTTTAATTGTATACATATTCGGGTATTTCCTTATTACCGGCATTTTAGTCTCCCGACAAACAAATTAAATATAATTAACCCGAATATTATTCGTTTTCTCCTTATTAACGATAATTTATTACACCAATAAATAAAATTTACACCAGCATTTATGTTTTATCGTTGCTAACGATAATATTTTACCCTGATTAATAAAAAATAAAAAGAACTCCTTCAAAAATACGCAAAAAGAGGTGCAAGACAAGGACTTCCCAGGAGGTCACCCATCCTAGTACTACTCTCGCCCAAGAACGCTTAACTGCGGAGTTCTGATGGGATCCGGTGCATTAGTGCTGGTATGATCGCACCTGATATGTAATGCTCTTTAATTGTATACATATTCGGGTCTTTCCTTATTACCGGCATTTTAGTCTCCCGACAAACAAATTAAATATAATTAACCCGAATATTATTCGTTTTCTCCTTATTAACGATAATTTATTACACCAATAAATAAAATTTACACGAGCATTTATGTTTTATCATTGCTAACGATAATATTTTAATCCGATTAATAAAAAATAAAAAGAACTCCTTCAAAAATACACAAAAAGAGGTGCAACACAAGGACTTCCGAGGAGGTCACCCATCCTAGTACTACTCTCGCCCAAGCACGCTTAACTGCGGAGTTCTGATGGGATCCGGTGCATTAGTGCTGGTATGATCGCACCTGATATGTAATGCTCTTTAATTGTATACATATTCAGGTCTTTCCTTATTACCGGCATTTTAGTCTCCCGACAAACAAATTAAATATAATTAACCCTAATATTATTCGTTTTCTCCTTATTAACGATAATTTATTACACCAATAAATAAAATTTACACCAGCATTTATGTTTTATCATTGCTAACGATAATATTTTACCTCGATTAATAAAAAATAAAAAGAACTCCTTCAAAAATACGCAAAAAGAGGTGCAACACAAGGACTTCCGAGGAGGTCACCCATCCTAGTACTACTCTCGCCCAAGCACGCTTAACTGCGGAGTTCTGATGGGATCCGGTGCATTAGTGCTGGTATGATCGCACCTGATATGTAATGCTCTTTAATTGTATACATATTCGGGTCTTTCCTTATTACCGGCATTTTAGTCTCCCGACAAACAAATTAAATATAATTAACCCTAATATTATTCGTTTTCTCCTTATTAACGATAATTTATTACACCAATAAATAAAATTTACACCAGCATTTATGTTTTATCATTGCTAACGATAATATTTTAATCCAATTAAAAAAAAATAAAAAGAACTCCTTCAAAAATACGCAAAAAGAGGTGCAACACAAGGACTTCCCAGGAGGTCACCCATCCTAGTACTACTCTCGCCCAAGCACGCTTAACTGCGGAGTTCTGATGGGATCCGGTGCATTAGTGCTGGTATGATCGCACCTGATATGTAATGCTCTTTAATTGTATACATATTCGGGTCTTTCCTTATTACCGGCATTTTAGTCTCCCGACAAACAAATTAAATATAATTAACCCGAATATTATTCGTTTTCTCCTTATTAACGATAATTTATTACACCAATAAATAAAATTTACACCAGCATTTATGTTTTATCATTGCTAACGATAATATTTTAATCCGATTAATAAAAAATAAAAAGAACTCCTTCAAAAATACGCAAAAAGAGGTGCAACACAAGGACTTCCCAGGAGGTCACCCATCCTAGTACTACTCTCGCCCAAGCACGCTTAACTGCGGAGTTCTGATGGGATCCGGTGCATTAGTGCTGGTATGATCGCACCTGATATGTAATGCTCTTTAATTGTATACATATTCGGGTCTTTCCTTATTACCGGCATTTTAGTCTCCCGACAAACAAATTAAATATAATTAACCCGAATATTATTCGTTTTCTCCTTATTAACGATAATTTATTACACCAATAAATAAAATTTACACGAGCATTTATGTTTTATCATTGCTAACGATAATATTTTAATCCGATTAATAAAAAATAAAAAGAACTCCTTCAAAAATACACAAAAAGAGGTGCAACACAAGGACTTCCCAGGAGGTCACCCATCCTAGTACTACTCTCGCCCAAGCACGCTTAACTGCGGAGTTCTGATGGGATCCGGTGCATTAGTGCTGGTATGATCGCACCTGATATGTAATGCTCTTTAATTGTATACATATTCGGGTATTTCCTTATTACCGGCATTTTAGTCTCCCGACAAACAAATTAAATATAATTAACCCGAATATTATTCGTTTTCTCCTTATTAACGATAATTTATTACACCAATAAATAAAATTTACACCAGCATTTATGTTTTATCGTTGCTAACGATAATATTTTACCCCGATTAATAAAAAATAAAAAGAACTCCTTCAAAAATACGCAAAAAGAGGTGCAACACAAGGACTTCCCAGGAGGTCACCCATCCTAGTACTACTCTCGCCCAAGCACGCTTAACTGCGGAGTTCTGATGTGATCCGGTGCATTAGTGCTGGTATGATCGCACCTGATATGTAATGCTCTTTAATTGTATACATATTCGGGTATTTCCTTATTACCGGCATTTTAGTCTCCCGACAAACAAATTAAATATAATTAACCCGAATATTATTCGTTTTCTCCTTATTAACGATAATTTATTACACTAATAAATAAAATTTACACCAGCATTTATGTGTTATCATTGCTAACGATAATATTTTAATCCGATTAATAAAAAATAAAAAGAACTCCTTCAAAAATATGCAAAAAGAGGTGCAACACAAGGACTTCCCAGGAGGTCACGCATCCTAGTACTACTCTCGCCCAAGCACGCTTAACTGCGGAGTTCTGATGGGATCCGGTGCATTAGTGCTGGTATGATCGCACCTGATATGTAATGCTCTTTAATTGTATACATATTCGGGTCTTTCCTTATTACCGGCATTTTAGTCTCCCGACAAACAAATTAAATATAATTAACCCGAATATTATTCGTTTTCTCCTTATTAACGATAATTTATTACACCAATAAATAAAATTTACACCAGCATTTATGTTTTATCATTGCTAACGATAATATTTTAATCCGATTAATAAAAAATAAAAAGAACTCCTTCAAAAATATGCAAAAAGAGGTGCAACACAAGGACTTCCCAGGAGGTCACGCATCCTAGTACTACTCTCGCCCAAGCACGCTTAACTGCGGAGTTCTGATGGGATCCGGTGCATTAGTGCTGGTATGATCGCACCTGATATGTAATGCTCTTTAATTGTATACATATTCGGGTCTTTCCTTATTACCGGCATTTTAGTCTCCCGACAAACAAATTAAATATAATTAACCCGAATATTATTCGTTTTCTCCTTATTAACGATAATTTATTACACCAATAAATAAAATTTACACCAGCATTTATGTTTTATCATTGCTAACGATAATATTTTAATCCGATTAATAAAAAATAAAAAGAACTCCTTCAAAAATACGCAAAAAGAGGTGCAACACAAGGACTTCCCAGGAGGTCACCCATCCTAGTACTACTCTCGCCCAAGCACGCTTAACTGCGGAGTTCTGATGGGATCCGGTGCATTAGTGCTGGTATGATCGCACATGATATGTAATGCTCTTTAATTGTATACATATTCGGGTATTTCCTTATTACCGGCATTTTAGTCTCCCGACAAACAAATTAAATATAATTAACCCGAATATTATTCGTTTTCTCCTTATTAACGATAATTTATTACACCAATAAATAAAATTTACACCAGCATTTATGTGTTATTGTTGCTAACGATAATATTTTACCTCGATTAATAAAAAATAAAAAGAACTCCTTCAAAAATACGCAAAAAGAGGTGCAACACAAGGACTTCCGAGGAGGTCACCCATCCTAGTACTACTCTCGCCCAAGCACGCTTAACTGCGGAGTTCTGATGGGATCCGGTGCATTAGTGCTGGTATGATCGCACCTGATATGTAATGCTCTTTAATTGTATACATATTCAGGTCTTTCCTTATTACCGGCATTTTAGTCTCCCGACAAACAAATTAAATATAATTAACCCTAATATTATTCGTTTTCTCCTTATTAACGATAATTTATTACACCAATAAATAAAATTTACACCAGCATTTATGTTTTATCATTGCTAACGATAATATTTTAATCCGATTAATAAAAAATAAAAAGAACTCCTTCAAAAATACGCAAAAAGAGGTGCAACACAAGGACTTCCCAGGAGGTCACCCATCCTAGTACTACTCTCGCCCAAGCACGCTTAACTGCGGAGTTCTGATGGGATCCGGTGCATTAGTGCTGGTATGATCGCACCTGATATGTAATGCTCTTTAATTGTATACATATTCGGGTCTTTCCTTATTACCGGCATTTTAGTCTCCCGACAAACAAATTAAATATAATTAACCCGAATATTATTCGTTTTCTCCTTATTAACGATAATTTATTACACCAATAAATAAAATTTACACCAGCATTTATGTTTTATCATTGCTAACGATAATATTTTAATCCGATTAATAAAAAATAAAAAGAACTCCTTCAAAAATACGCAAAAAGAGGTGCAACACAAGGACTTCCCAGGAGGTCACCCATCCTAGTACTACTCTCGCCCAAGCACGCTTAACTGCGGAGTTCTGATGGGATCCGGTGCATTAGTGCTGGTATGATCGCACCTGATATGTAATGCTCTTTAATTGTATACATATTCGGGTATTTCCTTATTACCGGCATTTTAGTCTCCCGACAAACAAATTAAATATAATTAACCCGAATATTATTCGTTTTCTCCTTATTAACGATAATTTATTACACCAATAAATAAAATTTACACCAGCATTTATGTGTTATTGTTGCTAACGATAATATTTTACCTCGATTAATAAAAAATAAAAAGAACTCCTTCAAAAATACGCAAAAAGAGGTGCAACACAAGGACTTCCCAGGAGGTCACCCATCCTAGTAATACTCTCGCCCAAGCACGCTTAACTGCGGAGTTCTGATGGGATCCGGTGCATTAGTGCTGGTATGATCGCACCTGATATGTAATGCTCTTTAATTGTATACATATTCGGGTATTTCCTTATTACCGGCATTTTAGTCTCCCGACAAACAAATTAAATATAATTAACCCGAATATTATTCGTTTTCTCCTTATTAACGATAATTTATTACACCAATAAATAAAATTTACACCAGCATTTATGTGTTATGGTTGCTAACGATAATATTTTACCCCGATTAATAAAAAATAAAAAGAACTCCTTCAAAAATACGCAAAAAGAGGTGCAACACAAGGACTTCCCAGGAGGTCACCCATCCTAGTACTACTCTCGCCCAAGAACGCTTAACTGCGGAGTTCTGATGTGATCCGGTGCATTAGTGCTGGTATGATCGCACCTGATATGTAATGCTCTTTAATTGTATACATATTCGGGTCTTTCCTTATTACCGGCATTTTAGTCTCCCGACAAACAAATTAAATATAATTAACCCGAATATTATTCGTTTTCTCCTTATTAACGATAATTTATTACACTAATAAATAAAATTTACACCAGCATTTATGTTTTATCATTGCTAACGATAATATTTTAATCCGATTAATAAAAAATAAAAAGAACTCCTTCAAAAATACGCAAAAAGAGGTGCAACACAAGGACTTCCCAGGAGGTCACCCATCCTAGTACTACTCTCGCCCAAGCACGCTTAACTGCGGAGTTCTGATGGGATCCGGTGCATTAGTGCTGGTATGATCGCACCTGATATGTAAAGCTCTTTAATTGTATACATATTCGGGTATTTCCTTATTACCGGCATTTTAGTCTCCCGACAAACAAATTAAATATAATTAACCCGAATATTATTCGTTTTCTCCTTATTAACGATAATTTATTACACCAATAAATAAAATTTACACCAGCATTTATGTTTTATCGTTGCTAACGATAATATTTTACCCTGATTAATAAAAAATAAAAAGAACTCCTTCAAAAATACGCAAAAAGAGGTGCAAGACAAGGACTTCCCAGGAGGTCACCCATCCTAGTACTACTCTCGCCCAAGAACGCTTAACTGCGGAGTTCTGATGGGATCCGGTGCATTAGTGCTGGTATGATCGCACCTGATATGTAATGCTCTTTAATTGTATACATATTCGGGTCTTTCCTTATTACCGGCATTTTAGTCTCCCGACAAACAAATTAAATATAATTAACCCGAATATTATTCGTTTTCTCCTTATTAACGATAATTTATTACACCAATAAATAAAATTTACACGAGCATTTATGTTTTATCATTGCTAACGATAATATTTTAATCCGATTAATAAAAAATAAAAAGAACTCCTTCAAAAATACACAAAAAGAGGTGCAACACAAGGACTTCCGAGGAGGTCACCCATCCTAGTACTACTCTCGCCCAAGCACGCTTAACTGCGGAGTTCTGATGGGATCCGGTGCATTAGTGCTGGTATGATCGCACCTGATATGTAATGCTCTTTAATTGTATACATATTCAGGTCTTTCCTTATTACCGGCATTTTAGTCTCCCGACAAACAAATTAAATATAATTAACCCTAATATTATTCGTTTTCTCCTTATTAACGATAATTTATTACACCAATAAATAAAATTTACACCAGCATTTATGTTTTATCATTGCTAACGATAATATTTTACCTCGATTAATAAAAAATAAAAAGAACTCCTTCAAAAATACGCAAAAAGAGGTGCAACACAAGGACTTCCGAGGAGGTCACCCATCCTAGTACTACTCTCGCCCAAGCACGCTTAACTGCGGAGTTCTGATGGGATCCGGTGCATTAGTGCTGGTATGATCGCACCTGATATGTAATGCTCTTTAATTGTATACATATTCGGGTCTTTCCTTATTACCGGCATTTTAGTCTCCCGACAAACAAATTAAATATAATTAACCCTAATATTATTCGTTTTCTCCTTATTAACGATAATTTATTACACCAATAAATAAAATTTACACCAGCATTTATGTTTTATCATTGCTAACGATAATATTTTAATCCAATTAAAAAAAAATAAAAAGAACTCCTTCAAAAATACGCAAAAAGAGGTGCAACACAAGGACTTCCCAGGAGGTCACCCATCCTAGTACTACTCTCGCCCAAGCACGCTTAACTGCGGAGTTCTGATGGGATCCGGTGCATTAGTGCTGGTATGATCGCACCTGATATGTAATGCTCTTTAATTGTATACATATTCGGGTCTTTCCTTATTACCGGCATTTTAGTCTCCCGACAAACAAATTAAATATAATTAACCCGAATATTATTCGTTTTCTCCTTATTAACGATAATTTATTACACCAATAAATAAAATTTACACCAGCATTTATGTTTTATCATTGCTAACGATAATATTTTAATCCGATTAATAAAAAATAAAAAGAACTCCTTCAAAAATACGCAAAAAGAGGTGCAACACAAGGACTTCCCAGGAGGTCACCCATCCTAGTACTACTCTCGCCCAAGCACGCTTAACTGCGGAGTTCTGATGGGATCCGGTGCATTAGTGCTGGTATGATCGCACCTGATATGTAATGCTCTTTAATTGTATACATATTCGGGTCTTTCCTTATTACCGGCATTTTAGTCTCCCGACAAACAAATTAAATATAATTAACCCGAATATTATTCGTTTTCTCCTTATTAACGATAATTTATTACACCAATAAATAAAATTTACACGAGCATTTATGTTTTATCATTGCTAACGATAATATTTTAATCCGATTAATAAAAAATAAAAAGAACTCCTTCAAAAATACACAAAAAGAGGTGCAACACAAGGACTTCCCAGGAGGTCACCCATCCTAGTACTACTCTCGCCCAAGCACGCTTAACTGCGGAGTTCTGATGGGATCCGGTGCATTAGTGCTGGTATGATCGCACCTGATATGTAATGCTCTTTAATTGTATACATATTCGGGTATTTCCTTATTACCGGCATTTTAGTCTCCCGACAAACAAATTAAATATAATTAACCCGAATATTATTCGTTTTCTCCTTATTAACGATAATTTATTACACCAATAAATAAAATTTACACCAGCATTTATGTTTTATCGTTGCTAACGATAATATTTTACCCCGATTAATAAAAAATAAAAAGAACTCCTTCAAAAATACGCAAAAAGAGGTGCAACACAAGGACTTCCCAGGAGGTCACCCATCCTAGTACTACTCTCGCCCAAGCACGCTTAACTGCGGAGTTCTGATGTGATCCGGTGCATTAGTGCTGGTATGATCGCACCTGATATGTAATGCTCTTTAATTGTATACATATTCGGGTATTTCCTTATTACCGGCATTTTAGTCTCCCGACAAACAAATTAAATATAATTAACCCGAATATTATTCGTTTTCTCCTTATTAACGATAATTTATTACACTAATAAATAAAATTTACACCAGCATTTATGTGTTATCATTGCTAACGATAATATTTTAATCCGATTAATAAAAAATAAAAAGAACTCCTTCAAAAATATGCAAAAAGAGGTGCAACACAAGGACTTCCCAGGAGGTCACGCATCCTAGTACTACTCTCGCCCAAGCACGCTTAACTGCGGAGTTCTGATGGGATCCGGTGCATTAGTGCTGGTATGATCGCACCTGATATGTAATGCTCTTTAATTGTATACATATTCGGGTCTTTCCTTATTACCGGCATTTTAGTCTCCCGACAAACAAATTAAATATAATTAACCCGAATATTATTCGTTTTCTCCTTATTAACGATAATTTATTACACCAATAAATAAAATTTACACCAGCATTTATGTTTTATCATTGCTAACGATAATATTTTAATCCGATTAATAAAAAATAAAAAGAACTCCTTCAAAAATATGCAAAAAGAGGTGCAACACAAGGACTTCCCAGGAGGTCACGCATCCTAGTACTACTCTCGCCCAAGCACGCTTAACTGCGGAGTTCTGATGGGATCCGGTGCATTAGTGCTGGTATGATCGCACCTGATATGTAATGCTCTTTAATTGTATACATATTCGGGTCTTTCCTTATTACCGGCATTTTAGTCTCCCGACAAACAAATTAAATATAATTAACCCGAATATTATTCGTTTTCTCCTTATTAACGATAATTTATTACACCAATAAATAAAATTTACACCAGCATTTATGTTTTATCATTGCTAACGATAATATTTTAATCCGATTAATAAAAAATAAAAAGAACTCCTTCAAAAATACGCAAAAAGAGGTGCAACACAAGGACTTCCCAGGAGGTCACCCATCCTAGTACTACTCTCGCCCAAGCACGCTTAACTGCGGAGTTCTGATGGGATCCGGTGCATTAGTGCTGGTATGATCGCACATGATATGTAATGCTCTTTAATTGTATACATATTCGGGTATTTCCTTATTACCGGCATTTTAGTCTCCCGACAAACAAATTAAATATAATTAACCCGAATATTATTCGTTTTCTCCTTATTAACGATAATTTATTACACCAATAAATAAAATTTACACCAGCATTTATGTGTTATTGTTGCTAACGATAATATTTTACCTCGATTAATAAAAAATAAAAAGAACTCCTTCAAAAATACGCAAAAAGAGGTGCAACACAAGGACTTCCGAGGAGGTCACCCATCCTAGTACTACTCTCGCCCAAGCACGCTTAACTGCGGAGTTCTGATGGGATCCGGTGCATTAGTGCTGGTATGATCGCACCTGATATGTAATGCTCTTTAATTGTATACATATTCAGGTCTTTCCTTATTACCGGCATTTTAGTCTCCCGACAAACAAATTAAATATAATTAACCCTAATATTATTCGTTTTCTCCTTATTAACGATAATTTATTACACCAATAAATAAAATTTACACCAGCATTTATGTTTTATCATTGCTAACGATAATATTTTAATCCGATTAATAAAAAATAAAAAGAACTCCTTCAAAAATACGCAAAAAGAGGTGCAACACAAGGACTTCCCAGGAGGTCACCCATCCTAGTACTACTCTCGCCCAAGCACGCTTAACTGCGGAGTTCTGATGGGATCCGGTGCATTAGTGCTGGTATGATCGCACCTGATATGTAATGCTCTTTAATTGTATACATATTCGGGTCTTTCCTTATTACCGGCATTTTAGTCTCCCGACAAACAAATTAAATATAATTAACCCGAATATTATTCGTTTTCTCCTTATTAACGATAATTTATTACACCAATAAATAAAATTTACACCAGCATTTATGTTTTATCATTGCTAACGATAATATTTTAATCCGATTAATAAAAAATAAAAAGAACTCCTTCAAAAATACGCAAAAAGAGGTGCAACACAAGGACTTCCCAGGAGGTCACCCATCCTAGTACTACTCTCGCCCAAGCACGCTTAACTGCGGAGTTCTGATGGGATCCGGTGCATTAGTGCTGGTATGATCGCACCTGATATGTAATGCTCTTTAATTGTATACATATTCGGGTATTTCCTTATTACCGGCATTTTAGTCTCCCGACAAACAAATTAAATATAATTAACCCGAATATTATTCGTTTTCTCCTTATTAACGATAATTTATTACACCAATAAATAAAATTTACACCAGCATTTATGTGTTATTGTTGCTAACGATAATATTTTACCTCGATTAATAAAAAATAAAAAGAACTCCTTCAAAAATACGCAAAAAGAGGTGCAACACAAGGACTTCCCAGGAGGTCACCCATCCTAGTACTACTCTCGCCCAAGCACGCTTAACTGCGGAGTTCTGATGGGATCCGGTGCATTAGTGCTGGTATGATCGCACCTGATATGTAATGCTCTTTAATTGTATACATATTCGGGTATTTCCTTATTACCGGCATTTTAGTCTCCCGACAAACAAATTAAATATAATTAACCCGAATATTATTCGTTTTCTCCTTATTAACGATAATTTATTACACCAATAAATAAAATTTACACCAGCATTTATGTGTTATTGTTGCTAACGATAATATTTTACCTCGATTAATAAAAAATAAAAAGAACTCCTTCAAAAATACGCAAAAAGAGGTGCAACCCAAGGACTTCCCAGGAGGTCACCCATCCTAGTACTACTCTCGCCCAAGCACGCTTAACTGCGGAGTTCTGATGGGATCCGGTGCATTAGTGCCGGTATGATCGCACCTGATATGTAATGCTCTTTAATTGTATACATATTCGGGTATTTCCTTATTACCGGCATTTTAGTCTCCGACAAACAAATTAAATATAATTAACCCGAATATTATTCGTTTTCTCCTTATTAACGATAATTTATTACACCAATAAATAAAATTTACACCAGCATTTATGTGTTATGGTTGCTAACGATAATATTTTTCCCCGATTAATAAAAAATAAAAAGAACTCCTTCAAAAATACGCAAAAAGAGGTGCAAGACAAGGACTTCCCAGGAGGTCACCCATCCTAGTACTACTCTCGCCCAAGAACGCTTAACTGCGGAGTTCTGATGGGATCCGGTGCATTAGTGCTGGTATGATCGCACCTGATATGTAATGCTCTTTAATTGTATACATATTCGGGTATTTCCTTATTACCGGCATTTTAGTCTCCCGACAAACAAATTAAATATAATTAACCCGAATATTATTCGTTTTCTCCTTATTAACGATAATTTATTACACCAATAAATAAAATTTACACCAGCATTTATATTTTATCGTTGCTAACGATAATATTTTACCCCGATTAATAAAAAATAAAAAGAACTCCTTCAAAAATACGCAAAAAGAGGTGCAACACAAGGACTTCCCAGGAAGTCACCCATCCTAGTACTACTCTCGCCCAAGCACGCTTAACTGCGGAGTTCTGATGGGATCCGGTGCATTAGTGCTGGTATGATCGCACCTGATATGTAATGCTCTTTAATTGTATACATATTCGGGTATTTCCTTATTACCGGCATTTTAGTCTCCCGACAAACAAATTAAATATAATTAACCCGAATATTATTCGTTTTCTCCTTATTAACGATAATTTATTACACTAATAAATAAAATTTACACCAGCATTTATGTTTTATCATTGCTAACGATAATATTTTAATCCGATTAATAAAAAATAAAAAGAACTCCTTCAAAAATACGCAAAAAGAGGTGCAACACAAGGACTTCCCAGGAGGTCACCCATCCTAGTACTACTCTCGCCCAAGCACGCTTAACTGCGGAGTTCTGATGGGATCCGGTGCATTAGTGCTGGTATGATCGCACCTGATATGTAATGCTCTTTAATTGTATACATATTCAGGTATTTCCTTATTACCGGCATTTTAGTCTCCCGACAAACAAATTAAATATAATTAACCCGAATATTATTCGTTTTCTCCTTATTAACGATAATTTATTACACCAATAAATAAAATTTACACCAGCATTTATGTTTTATCGTTGCTAACGATAATATTTTACCCTGATTAATAAAAAATAAAAAGAACTCCTTCAAAAATACGCAAAAAGAGGTGCAAGACAAGGACTTCCCAGGAGGTCACCCATCCTAGTACTACTCTCGCCCAAGAACGCTTAACTGCGGAGTTCTGATGGGATCCGGTTCATTAGTGCTGGTATGATCGCACCTGATATGTAATGCTCTTTAATTGTATACATATTCGGGTCTTTCCTTATTACCGGCATTTTAGTCTCCCGACAAACAAATTAAATATAATTAACCCGAATATTATTTGTTTTCTCCTTATTAACGATAATTTATTACACCAATAAATAAAATTTACACGAGCATTTATGTTTTATCATTGCTAACGATAATATTTTAATCCGATTAATAAAAAATAAAAAGAACTCCTTCAAAAATACGCAAAAAGAGGTGCAACCCAAGGACTTCCCAGGAGGTCACCCATCCTAGTACTACTCTCGCCCAAGCACGCTTAACTGCGGAGTTCTGATGGGATCCGGTGCATTAGTGCTGGTATGATCGCACCTGATATGTAAAGCTCTTTAATTGTATACATATTCAGGTATTTCCTTATTACCGGCATTTTAGTCTCCCGACAAACAAATTAAATATAATTAACCCGAATATTATTCGTTTTCTCCTTATTAACGATAATTTATTACACCAATAAATAAAATTTACACCAGCATTTATGTTTTATCGTTGCTAACGATAATATTTTACCCTGATTAATAAAAAATAAAAAGAACTCCTTCAAAAATACGCAAAAAGAGGTGCAAGACAAGGACTTCCCAGGAGGTCACCCATCCTAGTACTACTCTCGCCCAAGAACGCTTAACTGCGGAGTTCTGATGGGATCCGGTTCATTAGTGCTGGTATGATCGCACCTGATATGTAATGTTCTTTAATTGTATACATATTCGGGTCTTTCCTTATTACCGGCATTTTAGTCTCCCGACAAACAAATTAAATATAATTAACCCGAATATTATTTGTTTTCTCCTTATTAACGATAATTTATTACACCAATAAATAAAATTTACACGAGCATTTATGTTTTATCATTGCTAACGATAATATTTTACCCCGATTAATAAAAAATAAAAAGAACTCCTTCAAAAATACGCAAAAAGAGGTGCAACACAAGGACTTCCCAGGAGGTCACCCATCCTAGTACTACTCTCGCCCAAGAACGCTTAACTGCGGAGTTCTAATGTGATCCGGTGCATTAGTGCTGGTATGATCGCACCTGATATGTAATGCTCTTTAATTGTATACATATTCGGGTCTTTCCTTATTACCGGCATTTTAGTCTCCCGACAAACAAATTAAATATAATTAACCCGAATATTATTCGTTTTCTCCTTATTAACGATAATTTATTACACTAATAAATAAAATTTACACCAGCATTTATGTTTTATCATTGCTAACGATAATATTTTAATCCGATTAATAAAAAATAAAAAGAACTCCTTCAAAAATACGCAAAAAGAGGTGCAACACAAGGACTTCCCAGGAGGTCACCCATCCTAGTACTACTCTCGCCCAAGCACGCTTAACTGCGGAGTTCTGATGGGATCCGGTGCATTAGTGCTGGTATGATCGCAACTGATATGTAATGCTCTTTAATTGTATACATATTCGGGTATTTCCTTATTACCGGCATTTTAGTCTCCCGACAAACAAATTAAATATAATTAACCCGAATATTATTCGTTTTCTCCTTATTAACGATAATTTATTACACCAATAAATAAAATTTACACCAGCATTTATGTGTTATCGTTGCTAACGATAATATTTTACCCCGATTAATAAAAAATAAAAAGAACTCCTTCTAAAATACGCAAAAAGAGGTGCAACACAAGGACCTCCCAGGAGGTCACCCATCCTAGTACTACTCTCGCCCAAGCACGCTTAACTGCGGAGTTCTGATGGGATCCGGTGCATTAGTGCTGGTATGATCGCACCTGATATGTAAAGCTCTTTAATTGTATACATATTCGGGTATTTCCTTATTACCGGCATTTTAGTCTCCCGACAAACAAATTAAATATAATTAACCCGAATATTATTCGTTTTCTCCTTATTAACGATAATTTATTACACCAATAAATAAAATTTACACCAGCATTTATGTTTTATCGTTGCTAACGATAATATTTTACCCTGATTAATAAAAAATAAAAAGAACTCCTTCAAAAATACGCAAAAAGAGGTGCAAGACAAGGACTTCCCAGGAGGTCACCCATCCTAGTACTACTCTCGCCCAAGAACGCTTAACTGCGGAGTTCTGATGGGATCCGGTGCATTAGTGCTGGTATGATCGCACCTGATATGTAATGCTCTTTAATTGTATACATATTCGGGTCTTTCCTTATTACCGGCATTTTAGTCTCCCGACAAACAAATTAAATATAATTAACCCGAATATTATTCGTTTTCTTCTTATTAACGATAATTTATTACACTAATAAATAAAATTTACACCAGCATTTATGTTTTATCATTGCTAACGATAATATTTTAATCCGATTAATAAAAAATAAAAAGAACTCCTTCAAAAATACGCAAAAAGAGGTGCAACACAAGGACTTCCCAGGAGGTCACCCATCCTAGTACTACTCTCGCCCAAGCACGCTTAACTGCGGAGTTCTGATGGGATCCGGTGCATTAGTGCTGGTATGATCGCACCTGATATGTAAAGCTCTTTAATTGGATACATATTCGGGTATTTCCTTATTACCGGCATTTTAGTCTCCCGACAAACAAATTAAATATAATTAACCCGAATATTATTCGTTTTCTCCTTATTAACGATAATTTATTACACCAATAAATAAAATTTACACCAGCATTTATGTTTTATCGTTGCTAACGATAATATTTTACCCTGATTAATAAAAAATAAAAAGAACTCCTTCAAAAATACGCAAAAAGAGGTGCAAGACAAGGACTTCCCAGGAGGTCACCCATCCTAGTACTACTCTCGCCCAAGAACGCTTAACTGCGGAGTTCTGATGGGATCCGGTGCATTAGTGCTGGTATGATCGCACCTGATATGTAATGCTCTTTAATTGTATACATATTCGGGTCTTTCCTTATTACCGGCATTTTAGTCTCCCGACAAACAAATTAAATATAATTAACCCGAATATTATTCGTTTTCTCCTTATTAACGATAATTTATTACACCAATAAATAAAATTTACACGAGCATTTATGTTTTATCATTGCTAACGATAATATTTTAATCCGATTAATAAAAAATAAAAAGAACTCCTTCAAAAATACACAAAAAGAGGTGCAACACAAGGACTTCCCAGGAGGTCACCCATCCTAGTACTACTCTCGCCCAAGCACGCTTAACTGCGGAGTTCTGATGGGATCCGGTGCATTAGTGCTGGTATGATCGCACCTGATATGTAATGCTCTTTAATTGTATACATATTCGGGTATTTCCTTATTACCGGCATTTTAGTCTCCCGACAAACAAATTAAATATAATTAACCCGAATATTATTCGTTTTCTCCTTATTAACGATAATTTATTACACCAATAAATAAAATTTACACCAGCATTTATGTTTTATCGTTGCTAACGATAATATTTTACCCCGATTAATAAAAAATAAAAAGAACTCCTTCAAAAATACGCAAAAAGAGGTGCAACACAAGGACTTCCCAGGAGGTCACCCATCCTAGTACTACTCTCGCCCAAGCACGCTTAACTGCGGAGTTCTGATGGGATCCGGTGCATTAGTGCTGGTATGATCGCACCTGATATGTAATGCTCTTTAATTGTATACATATTCGGGTATTTCTTTATTACCGGCATTTTAGTCTCCCGACAAACAAATTAAATATAATTAACCCGAATATTATTCGTTTTCTCCTTATTAACGATAATTTATTACACCAATAAATAAAATTTACACCAGCATTTATGTGTTATGGTTGCTAACGATAATATTTTACCCCGATTAATAAAAAATAAAAAGAACTCCTTCAAAAATACGCAAAAAGAGGTGCAACACAAGGACTTCCCAGGAGGTCACCCATCCTAGTACTACTCTCGCCCAAGAACGCTTAACTGCGGAGTTCTGATGTGATCCGGTGCATTAGTGCTGGTATGATCGCACCTGATATGTAATGCTCTTTAATTGTATACATATTCGGGTCTTTCCTTATTACCGGCATTTTAGTCTCCCGACAAACAAATTAAATATAATTAACCCGAATATTATTCGTTTTCTCCTTATTAACGATAATTTATTACACTAATAAATAAAATTTACACCAGCATTTATGTTTTATCATTGCTAACGATAATATTTTAATCCGATTAATAAAAAATAAAAAGAACTCCTTCAAAAATATGCAAAAAGAGGTGCAACACAAGGACTTCCCAGGAGGTCACCCATCCTAGTACTACTCTCGCCCAAGCACGCTTAACTGCGGAGTTCTGATGGGATCCGGTGCATTAATGCTGGTATGATCGCACCTGATATGTAATGCTCTTTAATTGTATACATATTCGGGTCTTTCCTTATTACCGGCATTTTAGTCTCCCGACAAACAAATTAAATATAATTAACCCGAATATTATTCGTTTTCTCCTTATTAACGATAATTTATTACACCAATAAATAAAATTTACACCAGCATTTATGTTTTATCATTGCTAACGATAATATTTAAATCCGATTAATAAAAAATAAAAAGAACTCCTTCAAAAATACGCAAAAAGAGGTGCAACACAAGGACTTCCCAAGAGGTCACCCATCCTAGTACTACTCTCGCCCAAGCACGCTTAACTGCGGAGTTCTGATGGGATCCAGTGCATTAGTGCTGGTATGATCGCACATGATATGTAATGCTCTTTAATTGTATACATATTCGGGTATTTCCTTATTACCGGCATTTTAGTCTCCCGACAAACAAATTAAATATAATTAACCCGAATATTATTCGTTTTCTCCTTATTAACGATAATTTATTACACCAATAAATAAAATTTACACCAGCATTTATGTTTTATTGTTGCTAACGATAATATTTTACCTCGATTAATAAAAAATAAAAAGAACTCCTTCAAAAATACGCAAAAAGAGGTGCAACACAAGGACTTCCCAGGAGGTCACCCATCCTAGTACTACTCTCGCCCAAGCACGCTTAACTGCGGAGTTCTGATGGGATCCGGTGCATTAGTGCTGGTATGATCGCACCTGATATGTAATGCTCTTTAATTGTATACATATTCGGGTATTTCCTTATTACCGGCATTTTAGTCTCCCGACAAACAAATTAAATATAATTAACCCGAATATTATTCGTTTTCTCCTTATTAACGATAATTTATTACACCAATAAATAAAATTTACACCAGCATTTATGTTTTATCATTGCTAACGATAATATTTTAATCCGATTAATAAAAAATAAAAAGAACTCCTTCAAAAATACGCAAAAAGAGGTGCAACACAAGGACTTCCCAGGAGGTCACCCATCCTAGTACTACTCTCGCCCAAGCACGCTTAACGGCGGAGTTCTGATGGGATCCGGTGCATTAGTGCTGGTATGATCGCACCTGATATGTAATGCTCTTTAATTGTATACATATTCGGGTCTTTCCTTATTACCGGCATTTTAGTCTCCCGACAAACAAATTAAATATAATTAACCCGAATATTATTCGTTTTCTCCTTATTAACGATAATTTATTACACCAATAAATAAAATTTACACCAGCATTTATGTTTTATCATTGCTAACGATAATATTTAAATCCGATTAATAAAAAATAAAAAGAACTCCTTCAAAAATACGCAAAAAGAGGTGCAACACAAGGACTTCCCAGGAGGTCACCCATCCTAGTACTACTCTCGCCCAAGCACGCTTAACTGCGGAGTTCTGATGGGATCCAGTGCATTAGTGCTGGTATGATCGCACATGATATGTAATGCTCTTTAATTGTATACATATTCGGGTATTTCCTTATTACCGGCATTTTAGTCTCCCGACAAACAAATTAAATATAATTAACCCGAATATTATTCGTTTTCTCCTTATTAACGATAATTTATTACACCAATAAATAAAATTTACACCAGCATTTATGTTTTATCATTGCTAACGATAATATTTAAATCCGATTAATAAAAAATAAAAAGAACTCCTTCAAAAATACGCAAAAAGAGGTGCAACACAAGGACTTCCCAGGAGGTCACCCATCCTAGTACTACTCTCGCCCAAGCACGCTTAACTGCGGAGTTCTGATGGGATCCAGTGCATTAGTGCTGGTATGATCGCACATGATATGTAATGCTCTTTAATTGTATACATATTCGGGTATTTCCTTATTACCGGCATTTTAGTCTCCCGACAAACAAATTAAATATAATTAACCCGAATATTATTCGTTTTCTCCTTATTAACGATAATTTATTACACCAATAAATAAAATTTACACCAGCATTTATGTTTTATCATTGCTAACGATAATATTTTAATCCGATTAATAAAAAATAAAAAGAACTCCTTCAAAAATACGCAAAAAGAGGTGCAACACAAGGACTTCCCAGGAGGTCACCCATCCTAGTACTACTCTCGCCCAAGCACGCTTAACTGCGGAGTTCTGATGGGATCCGGTGCATTAGTGCTGGTATGATCGCACCTGATATGTAATGCTCTTTAATTGTATACATATTCGGGTATTTCCTTATTACCGGCATTTTATTCTCCCGACAAACAAATTAAATATAATTAACCCGAATATTATTCGTTTTCTCCTTATTAACGATAATTTATTACACCAATAAATAAAATTTACACCAGCATTTATGTTTTATCATTGCTAACGATAATATTTTAATCCGATTAATAAAAAATAAAAAGAACTCCTTCAAAAATACGCAAAAAGAGGTGCAACACAAGGACTTCCCAGGAGGTCACCCATCCTAGTACTACTCTCGCCCAAGCACGCTTAACTGCGGAGTTCTGATGGGATCCGGTGCATTAGTGCTGGTATGATCGCACCTGATATGTAATGCTCTTTAATTGTATACATATTCGGGTCTTTCCTTATTACCGGCATTTTAGTCTCCCGACAAACAAATTAAATATAATTAACCCGAATATTATTCGTTTTCTCCTTATTAACGATAATTTATTACACCAATAAATAAAATTTACACCAGCATTTATGTGTTATGGTTGCTAACGATAATATTTTAATCCGATTAATAAAAAATAAAAAGAACTCCTTCAAAAATACGCAAAAAGAGGTGCAACCCAAGGACTTCCCAGGAGGTCACCCATCCTAGTACTACTCTCGCCCAAGCACGCTTAACTGCGGAGTTCTGATGGGATCCGGTGCATTAGTGCCGGTATGATCGCACCTGATATGTAATGCTCTTTAATTGTATACATATTCGGGTATTTCCTTATTACCGGCATTTTAGTCTCCGACAAATAAATTAAATATAATTAACCCGAATATTATTCGTTTTCTCCTTATTAACGATAATTTATTACACCAATAAATAAAATTTACACCAGCATTTATGTGTTATGGTTGCTAACGATAATATTTTTCCCCGATTAATAAAAAATAAAAAGAACTCCTTCAAAAATACGCAAAAAGAGGTGCATCACAAGGACTTCCCAGGAGGTCACCCATCCTAGTACTACTCTCGCCCAAGCACGCTTAACTGCGGAGTTCTGATGGGATCCGGTGCATTAGTGCTGGTATGATCGCACCTGATATGTAATGCTCTTTAATTGTATACATATTCGAGTATTTCATTATTACCGGCATTTTAGTCTCCCGACAAAGAAATTAAATATAATTAACCCGAATGTTATTCGTTTTCTCCTTATTAACGATAATTTATTACACCAATAAATAAAATTTACACCAGCATTTATGTGTTATCGTTGCTAACGATAATATTTTACCCCGATTAATAAAAAATAAAAAGAACTCCTTCTAAAATACGCAAAAAGAGGTGCAACACAAGGACTTCCCAAGAGGTCACCCATCCTAGTACTACTCTCGCCCAAGCACGCTTAACTGCGGAGTTCTGATGGGATCCGGTGCATTAGTGCTGGTATGATCGCAACTGATATGTAATGCTCTTTAATTGTATACATATTCGGGTATTTCCTTATTACCGGCATTTTAGTCTCCCGACAAACAAATTAAATATAATTAACCCGAATATTATTCGTTTTCTCCTTATTAACGATAATTTATTACACCAATAAATAAAATTTACACCAGCATTTATGTGTTATCGTTGCTAACGATAATATTTTATCCCGATTAATAAAAAATAAAAAGAACTCCTTCTAAAATACGCAAAAAGAGGTGCAACACAAGGACCTCCCAAGAGGTCACCCATCCTAGTACTACTCTCGCCCAAGCACGCTTAACTGCGGAGTTCTGATGGGATCCGGTGCATTAGTGCTGGTATGATCGCACCTGATATGTAATGCTCTTTAATTGTATACATATTCGGGTATTTCCTTATTACCGGCATTTTAGTCTCCCGACAAACAAATTAAATATAATTAACCTGAATATTATTCGTTTTCTCCTTATTAACGATAATTTATTACACCAATAAATAAAATTTACACCAGCATTTATGTGTTATGGTTGCTAACGATAATATTTTACCCCGATTAATAAAAAATAAAAAGAACTCCTTCAAAAATACGCAAAAAGAGGTGCAACACAAGGACTTCCCAGGAGGTCACCCATCCTAGTACTACTCTCGCCCAAGAACGCTTAACTGCGGAGTTCTGATGTGATCCGGTGCATTAGTGCTGGTATGATCGCACCTGATATGTAATGCTCTTTAATTGTATACATATTCGGGTATTTCCTTATTACCGGCATTTTAGTCTCCCGACAAACAAATTAAATATAATTAACCTGAATATTATTCGTTTTCTCCTTATTAACGATAATTTATTACACCAATAAATAAAATTTACACCAGCATTTATGTGTTATGGTTGCTAACGATAATATTTTACCCCGATTAATAAAAAATAAAAAGAACTCCTTCAAAAATACGCAAAAAGAGGTGCAACACAAGGACTTCCCAGGAGGTCACCCATCCTAGTACTACTCTCGCCCAAGAACGCTTAACTGCGGAGTTCTGATGTGATCCAGTGCATTAGTGCTGGTATGATCGCACCTGATATGTAATGCTCTTTAATTGTATACATATTCGGGTCTTTCCTTATTACCGGCATTTTAGTCTCCCGACAAACAAATTAAATATAATTAACCCGAATATTATTCGTTTTCTCCTTATTAACGATAATTTATTACACTAATAAATAAAATTTACACCAGCATTTATGTTTTATCATTGCTAACGATAATATTTTAATCCGATTAATAAAAAATAAAAAGAACTCCTTCAAAAATACGCAAAAAGAGGTGGAACACAAGGACTTCCCAGGAGGTCACCCATCCTAGTACTACTCTCGCCCAAGCACGCTTAACTGCGGAGTTCTGATGGGATCCGGTGCATTAGTGCTGGTATGATCGCACCTGATATGTAATGCTCTTTAATTGTATACATATTCGGGTATTTCCTTATTACCGGCATTTTAGTCTCCCGACAAACAAATTAAATATAATTAACCCGAATATTATTCGTTTTCTCCTTATTAACGATAATTTATTACACCAATAAATAAAATTTACACCAGCATTTATGTGTTATGGTTGCTAACGATAATATTTTACCCCGATTAATAAAAAATAAAAAGAACTCCTTCAAAAATACGCAAAAAGAGGTGCAACACAAGGACTTCCCAGGAGGTCACCCATCCTAGTACTACTCTCGCCCAAGAACGCTTAACTGCGGAGTTCTGATGTGATCCGGTGCATTAGTGCTGGTATGATCGCACCTGATATGTAATGCTCTTTAATTGTATACATATTCGGGTCTTTCCTTATTACCGGCATTTTAGTCTCCCGACAAACAAATTAAATATAATTAACCCGAATATTATTCGTTTTCTCCTTATTAACGATAATTTATTACACTAATAAATAAAATTTACACCAGCATTTATGTTTTATCATTGCTAACGATAATATTTTAATCCGATTAATAAAAAATAAAAAGAACTCCTTCAAAAATACGCAAAAAGAGGTGCAACACAAGGACTTCCCAGGAGGTCACCCATCCTAGTACTACTCTCGCCCAAGCACGCTTAACTGCGGAGTTCTGATGGGATCCGGTGCATTAGTGCTGGTATGATCGCACCTGATATGTAAAGCTCTTTAATTGTATACATATTCAGGTATTTCCTTATTACCGGCATTTTAGTCTCCCGACAAACAAATTAAATATAATTAACCCGAATATTATTCGTTTTCTCCTTATTAACGATAATTTATTACACCAATAAATAAAATTTACACCAGCATTTATGTTTTATCGTTGCTAACGATAATATTTTACCCTGATTAATAAAAAATAAAAAGAACTCCTTCAAAAATACGCAAAAAGAGGTGCAAGACAAGGACTTCCCAGGAGGTCACCCATCCTAGTACTACTCTCGCCCAAGAACGCTTAACTGCGGAGTTCTGATGGGATCCGGTTCATTAGTGCTGGTATGATCGCACCTGATATGTAATGCTCTTTAATTGTATACATATTCGGGTCTTTCCTTATTACCGGCATTTTAGTCTCCCGACAAACAAATTAAATATAATTAACCCGAATATTATTTGTTTTCTCCTTATTAACGATAATTTATTACACCAATAAATAAAATTTACACCAGCATTTATGTGTTATCGTTGCTAACGATAATATTTTACCCCGATTAATAAAAAATAAAAAGAACTCCTTCAAAAATACGCAAAAAGAGGTGCAACACAAGGACCTCCCAGGAGGTCACCCATCCTAGTACTACTCTCGCCCAAGCACGCTTAACTGCGGAGTTCTGATGGGATCCGGTGCATTAGTGCTGGTATGATCGCACCTGATATGTAAAGCTCTTTAATTGTATACATATTCGGGTATTTCCTTATTACCGGCATTTTAGTCTCCCGACAAACAAATTAAATATAATTAACCCGAATATTATTCGTTTTCTCCTTATTAACGATAATTTATTACACCAATAAATAAAATTTACACCAGCATTTATGTTTTATCGTTGCTAACGATAATATTTTACCCTGATTAATAAAAAATAAAAAGAACTCCTTCAAAAATACGCAAAAAGAGGTGCAAGACAAGGACTTCCCAGGAGGTCACCCATCCTAGTACTACTCTCGCCCAAGAACGCTTAACTGCGGAGTTCTGATGGGATCCGGTGCATTAGTGCTGGTATGATCGCACCTGATATGTAATGCTCTTTAATTGTATACATATTCGGGTCTTTCCTTATTACCGGCATTTTAGTCTCCCGACAAACAAATTAAATATAATTAACCCGAATATTATTCGTTTTCTCCTTATTAACGATAATTTATTACACTAATAAATAAAATTTACACCAGCATTTATGTTTTATCATTGCTAACGATAATATTTTAATCCGATTAATAAAAAATAAAAAGAACTCCTTCAAAAATACGCAAAAAGAGGTGCAACACAAGGACTTCCCAGGAGGTCACCCATCCTAGTACTACTCTCGCCCAAGCACGCTTAACTGCGGAGTTCTGATGGGATCCGGTGCATTAGTGCTGGTATGATCGCACCTGATATGTAAAGCTCTTTAATTGTATACATATTCGGGTATTTCCTTATTACCGGCATTTTAGTCTCCCGACAAACAAATTAAATATAATTAACCCGAATATTATTCGTTTTCTCCTTATTAACGATAATTTATTACACCAATAAATAAAATTTACACCAGCATTTATGTTTTATCGTTGCTAACGATAATATTTTACCCTGATTAATAAAAAATAAAAAGAACTCCTTCAAAAATACGCAAAAAGAGGTGCAAGACAAGGACTTCCCAGGAGGTCACCCATCCTAGTACTACTCTCGCCCAAGAACGCTTAACTGCGGAGTTCTGATGGGATCCGGTGCATTAGTGCTGGTATGATCGCACCTGATATGTAATGCTCTTTAATTGTATACATATTCGGGTCTTTCCTTATTACCGGCATTTTAGTCTCCCGACAAACAAATTAAATATAATTAACCCGAATATTATTCGTTTTCTCCTTATTAACGATAATTTATTACACCAATAAATAAAATTTACACGAGCATTTATGTTTTATCATTGCTAACGATAATATTTTAATCCGATTAATAAAAAATAAAAAGAACTCCTTCAAAAATACACAAAAAGAGGTGCAACACAAGGACTTCCCAGGAGGTCACCCATCCTAGTACTACTCTCGCCCAAGCACGCTTAACTGCGGAGTTCTGATGGGATCCGGTGCATTAGTGCTGGTATGATCGCACCTGATATGTAATGCTCTTTAATTGTATACATATTCGGGTATTTCCTTATTACCGGCATTTTAGTCTCCCGACAAACAAATTAAATATAATTAACCCGAATATTATTCGTTTTCTCCTTATTAACGATAATTTATTACACCAATAAATAAAATTTACACCAGCATTTATGTTTTATCGTTGCTAACGATAATATTTTACCCCGATTAATAAAAAATAAAAAGAACTCCTTCAAAAATACGCAAAAAGAGGTGCAACACAAGGACTTCCCAGGAGGTCACCCATCCTAGTACTACTCTCGCCCAAGCACGCTTAACTGCGGAGTTCTGATGGGATCCGGTGCATTAGTGCTGGTATGATCGCACCTGATATGTAATGCTCTTTAATTGTATACATATTCGGGTATTTCCTTATTACCGGCATTTTAGTCTCCCGACAAACAAATTAAATATAATTAACCCGAATATTATTCGTTTTCTCCTTATTAACGATAATTTATTACACCAATAAATAAAATTTACACCAGCATTTATGTGTTATGGTTGCTAACGATAATATTTTACCCCGATTAATAAAAAATAAAAAGAACTCCTTCAAAAATACGCAAAAAGAGGTGCAACACAAGGACTTCCCAGGAGGTCACCCATCCTAGTACTACTCTCGCCCAAGAACGCTTAACTGCGGAGTTCTGATGTGATCCGGTGCATTAGTGCTGGTATGATCGCACCTGATATGTAAAGCTCTTTAATTGTATACATATTCGGGTATTTCCTTATTACCGGCATTTTAGTCTCCCGACAAACAAATTAAATATAATTAACCCGAATATTATTCGTTTTCTCCTTATTAACGATAATTTATTACACCAATAAATAAAATTTACACCAGCATTTATGTTTTATCGTTGCTAACGATAATATTTTACCCTGATTAATAAAAAATAAAAAGAACTCCTTCAAAAATACGCAAAAAGAGGTGCAAGACAAGGACTTCCCAGGAGGTCACCCATCCTAGTACTACTCTCGCCCAAGAACGCTTAACTGCGGAGTTCTGATGGGATCCGGTGCATTAGTGCTGGTATGATCGCACCTGATATGTAATGCTCTTTAATTGTATACATATTCGGGTCTTTCCTTATTACCGGCATTTTAGTCTCCCGACAAACAAATTAAATATAATTAACCCGAATATTATTCGTTTTCTCCTTATTAACGATAATTTATTACACCAATAAATAAAATTTACACGAGCATTTATGTTTTATCATTGCTAACGATAATATTTTAATCCGATTAATAAAAAATAAAAAGAACTCCTTCAAAAATACACAAAAAGAGGTGCAACACAAGGACTTCCCAGGAGGTCACCCATCCTAGTACTACTCTCGCCCAAGCACGCTTAACTGCGGAGTTCTGATGGGATCCGGTGCATTAGTGCTGGTATGATCGCACCTGATATGTAATGCTCTTTAATTGTATACATATTCGGGTATTTCCTTATTACCGGCATTTTAGTCTCCCGACAAACAAATTAAATATAATTAACCCGAATATTATTCGTTTTCTCCTTATTAACGATAATTTATTACACCAATAAATAAAATTTACACCAGCATTTATGTTTTATCGTTGCTAACGATAATATTTTACCCCGATTAATAAAAAATAAAAAGAACTCCTTCAAAAATACGCAAAAAGAGGTGCAACACAAGGACTTCCCAGGAGGTCACCCATCCTAGTACTACTCTCGCCCAAGCACGCTTAACTGCGGAGTTCTGATGGGATCCGGTGCATTAGTGCTGGTATGATCGCACCTGATATGTAATGCTCTTTAATTGTATACATATTCGGGTATTTCCTTATTACCGGCATTTTAGTCTCCCGACAAACAAATTAAATATAATTAACCCGAATATTATTCGTTTTCTCCTTATTAACGATAATTTATTACACCAATAAATAAAATTTACACCAGCATTTATGTGTTATGGTTGCTAACGATAATATTTTACCCCGATTAATAAAAAATAAAAAGAACTCCTTCAAAAATACGCAAAAAGAGGTGCAACACAAGGACTTCCCAGGAGGTCACCCATCCTAGTACTACTCTCGCCCAAGAACGCTTAACTGCGGAGTTCTGATGTGATCCGGTGCATTAGTGCTGGTATGATCGCACCTGATATGTAATGCTCTTTAATTGTATACATATTCGGGTCTTTCCTTATTACCGGCATTTTAGTCTCCCGACAAACAAATTAAATATAATTAACCCGAATATTATTCGTTTTCTCCTTATTAACGATAATTTATTACACTAATAAATAAAATTTACACCAGCATTTATGTTTTATCATTGCTAACGATAATATTTTAATCCGATTAATAAAAAATAAAAAGAACTCCTTCAAAAATATGCAAAAAGAGGTGCAACACAAGGACTTCCCAGGAGGTCACCCATCCTAGTACTACTCTCGCCCAAGCACGCTTAACTGCGGAGTTCTGATGGGATCCGGTGCATTAATGCTGGTATGATCGCACCTGATATGTAATGCTCTTTAATTGTATACATATTCGGGTCTTTCCTTATTACCGGCATTTTAGTCTCCCGACAAACAAATTAAATATAATTAACCCGAATATTATTCGTTTTCTCCTTATTAACGATAATTTATTACACCAATAAATAAAATTTACACCAGCATTTATGTTTTATCATTGCTAACGATAATATTTAAATCCGATTAATAAAAAATAAAAAGAACTCCTTCAAAAATACGCAAAAAGAGGTGCAACACAAGGACTTCCCAGGAGGTCACCCATCCTAGTACTACTCTCGCCCAAACACGCTTAACTGCGGAGTTCTGATGGGATCCAGTGCATTAGTGCTGGTATGATCGCACATGATATGTAATGCTCTTTAATTGTATACATATTCGGGTATTTCCTTATTACCGGCATTTTAGTCTCCCGACAAACAAATTAAATATAATTAACCCGAATATTATTCGTTTTCTCCTTATTAACGATAATTTATTACACCAATAAATAAAATTTACACCAGCATTTATGTTTTATTGTTGCTAACGATAATATTTTACCTCGATTAATAAAAAATAAAAAGAACTCCTTCAAAAATACGCAAAAAGAGGTGCAACACAAGGACTTCCCAGGAGGTCACCCATCCTAGTACTACTCTCGCCCAAGCACGCTTAACTGCGGAGTTCTGATGGGATCCGGTGCATTAGTGCTGGTATGATCGCACCTGATATGTAATGCTCTTTAATTGTATACATATTCGGGTATTTCCTTATTACCGGCATTTTAGTCTCCCGACAAACAAATTAAATATAATTAACCCGAATATTATTCGTTTTCTCCTTATTAACGATAATTTATTACACCAATAAATAAAATTTACACCAGCATTTATGTTTTATCATTGCTAACGATAATATTTTAATCCGATTAATAAAAAATAAAAAGAACTCCTTCAAAAATACGCAAAAAGAGGTGCAACACAAGGACTTCCCAGGAGGTCACCCATCCTAGTACTACTCTCGCCCAAGCACGCTTAACGGCGGAGTTCTGATGGGATCCGGTGCATTAGTGCTGGTATGATCGCACCTGATATGTAATGCTCTTTAATTGTATACATATTCGGGTCTTTCCTTATTACCGGCATTTTAGTCTCCCGACAAACAAATTAAATATAATTAACCCGAATATTATTCGTTTTCTCCTTATTAACGATAATTTATTACACCAATAAATAAAATTTACACCAGCATTTATGTTTTATCATTGCTAACGATAATATTTAAATCCGATTAATAAAAAATAAAAAGAACTCCTTCAAAAATACGCAAAAAGAGGTGCAACACAAGGACTTCCCAGGAGGTCACCCATCCTAGTACTACTCTCGCCCAAGCACGCTTAACTGCGGAGTTCTGATGGGATCCAGTGCATTAGTGCTGGTATGATCGCACATGATATGTAATGCTCTTTAATTGTATACATATTCGGGTATTTCCTTATTACCGGCATTTTAGTCTCCCGACAAACAAATTAAATATAATTAACCCGAATATTATTCGTTTTCTCCTTATTAACGATAATTTATTACACCAATAAATAAAATTTACACCAGCATTTATGTTTTATTGTTGCTAACGATAATATTTTACCTCGATTAATAAAAAATAAAAAGAACTCCTTCAAAAATACGCAAAAAGAGGTGCAACACAAGGACTTCCCAGGAGGTCACCCATCCTAGTACTACTCTCGCCCAAGCACGCTTAACTGCGGAGTTCTGATGGGATCCGGTGCATTAGTGCTGGTATGATCCCACCTGATATGTAATGCTCTTTAATTGTATACATATTCGGGTATTTCCTTATTACCGGCATTTTAGTCTCCCGACAAACAAATTAAATATAATTAACCCGAATATTATTCGTTTTCTCCTTATTAACGATAATTTATTACACCAATAAATAAAATTTACACCAGCATTTATGTTTTATCATTGCTAACGATAATATTTTAATCCGATTAATAAAAAATAAAAAGAACTCCTTCAAAAATACGCAAAAAGAGGTGCAACACAAGGACTTCCCAGGAGGTCACCCATCCTAGTACTACTCTCGCCCAAGCACGCTTAACTGCGGAGTTCTGATGGGATCCGGTGCATTAGTGCTGGTATGATCGCACCTGATATGTAATGCTCTTTAATTGTATACATATTCGGGTCTTTCCTTATTACCGGCATTTTAGTCTCCCGACAAACAAATTAAATATAATTAACCCGAATATTATTCGTTTTCTCCTTATTAACGATAATTTATTACACCAATAAATAAAATTTACACCAGCATTTATGTTTTATCATTGCTAACGATAATATTTTAATCCGATTAATAAAAAATAAAAAGAACTCCTTCAAAAATACGCAAAAAGAGGTGCAACCCAAGGACTTCCCAGGAGGTCACCCATCCTAGTACTACTCTCGCCCAAGCACGCTTAACTGCGGAGTTCTGATGGGATCCGGTGCATTAGTGCCGGTATGATCGCACCTGATATGTAATGCTCTTTAATTGTATACATATTCGGGTATTTCCTTATTACCGGCATTTTAGTCTCCGACAAATAAATTAAATATAATTAACCCGAATATTATTCGTTTTCTCCTTATTAACGATAATTTATTACACCAATAAATAAAATTTACACCAGCATTTATGTGTTATGGTTGCTAACGATAATATTTTTCCCCGATTAATAAAAAATAAAAAGAACTCCTTCAAAAATACGCAAAAAGAGGTGCAACACAAGGACTTCCCAGGAGGTCACCCATCCTAGTACTACTCTCGCCCAAGAACGCTTAACTGCGGAGTTCTGATGGGATCCGGTGCATTAGTGCTGGTATGATCGCACCTGATATGTAATGCTCTTTAATTGTATACATATTCGGGTCTTTCCTTATTACCGGCATTTTAGTCTCCCGACAAACAAATTAAATATAATTAACCCGAATATTATTCGTTTTCTCCTTATTAACGATAATTTATTACACTAATAAATAAAATTTACACCAGCATTTATGTTTTATCATTGCTAACGATAATATTTTAATCCGATTAATAAAAAATAAAAAGAACTCCTTCAAAAATACGCAAAAAGAGGTGCAACACAAGGACTTCCCAGGAGGTCACCCATCCTAGTACTACTCTCGCCCAAGCACGCTTAACTGCGGAGTTCTGATGGGATCCGGTGCATTAGTGCTGGTATGATCGCACCTGATATGTAAAGCTCTTTAATTGTATACATATTCGGGTATTTCCTTATTACCGGCATTTTAGTCTCCCGACAAACAAATTAAATATAATTAACCCGAATATTATTCGTTTTCTCCTTATTAACGATAATTTATTACACCAATAAATAAAATTTACACCAGCATTTATGTTTTATCGTTGCTAACGATAATATTTTACCCCGATTAATAAAAAATAAAAAGAACTCCTTCAAAAATACGCAAAAAGAGGTGCAACACAAGGACTTCCCAGGAAGTCACCCATCCTAGTACTACTCTCGCCCAAGCACGCTTAACTGCGGAGTTCTGATGGGATCTGGTGCATTAGTGCTGGTATGATCGCACCTGATATGTAATGCTCTTTAATTGTATACATATTCGGGTATTTCCTTATTACCGGCATTTTAGTCTCCCGACAAACAAATTAAATATAATTAACCCGAATATTATTCGTTTTCTCCTTATTAACGATAATTTATTACACCAATAAATAAAATTTACACGAGCATTTATGTTTTATCATTGCTAACGATAATATTTTAATCCGATTAATAAAAAATAAAAAGAACTCCTTCAAAAATACACAAAAAGAGGTGCAACACAAGGACTTCCCAGGAGGTCACCCATCCTAGTACTACTCTCGCCCAAGCACGCTTAACTGCGGAGTTCTGATGGGATCCAGTGCATTAGTGCTGGTATGATCGCACCTGATATGTAATGCTCTAAGACATGTTTGAAGTCAAGATGATTTCTTTTGGTTGGATTGCAATTTATTTTTGCATTTTCCTCTACAAAGTCCACTTGTCAGTGGCATCCCTCCTCAGAGTCGGCGTTTGAGTTGTAATCTCACATCAGAGTTTACACCCAATGGTCATCAGTTCAAATTGTTTATTCCCCGGTGAAGTTTAGTTTCCCAAGGATGACTTCTCAGATGTTCCTAGTTTCCTCAACAAATCATTTTTTATATTTCCATTCTCCATGGAATAATTTAAACATACATCATTACATTGAATCCACCTAAATGCGTAGCATTTCCATGATATGGAGCATTACGCCATTGAAAAATTCAAACATGCATTGAAGAATAAGCCAATTTTGTTGCTTACCCGAAGTAACCGGATTGTTATGTATCTGGAGAGGAATAACCCTCACAGTCTATCACTAAGTTTATCCTATTATGTTTCATGATGTAGTTTGTTATGATTTTTATGCCCAATCAAGACTTGTTGCATCATTACTTTCCCCAGAGAATCGTTAGCATTCCTTGTTAGAGTACCCTCCTCGGTCGGTCTCTTTCTTCGGTGTAAGTTCGCTTTTCTTAGCGTACTATCGAAGTTAATGTATATATCCCTAACAAGTTCACTTTTGATTGGCGTTCTTTCCCGGGAGTCTATCTTCGGTTAATATTCCTTCTTAGACCTCCATATTGTTTGGTTTCTCTTCAAAGTCTAGCTGGTCTACTGGAAATTCTTGGTTGGGCAAGTGATTCCTTCCTTCTTAGAGCTCTATAGTGTTTGGTGTCTCTTCAAAGTCCATTTGGTCTACTGGAAGTCTTGGTTGGGCAAGTGCACCCTTCTTTCTTATAGCTCCATAGTGGTTGGTGTCTCTTCAATGACCAGTTGGTCTACTGGCAGTATTGGTTAGGCAAGTGCGTCCTTACTTCTTAGAGCTCCATAATGTATGGTGTCTCTTAAAAGTCTAGTTGGTCTATTGGCAGTTGTTGTACCCCAATATTTTCCCTCTCACTTATAAAGAATTTGCTCACAAGATCTCTTTGAACTCAAGACTGCACTAGGGGTGATCAGCTCAACACACCTCCTTAAGCACTGATGACCAAAATTAAGGTTTGAGATTGCACAAATATTTTTGAACTTATAATGCCCCATATGACTTTCATGGATCATTATGGACCTCCAATATTACTCATGTTAAGTTTCAGGCCTTGGATCACACTTTTGCTCAGTCAATTGAGCAGCTGACCTAAAAATCAACTGTATTGAGGAAAAAGTCAACTATGGCCAATTTACAGTCAAACTTCATAATTTTTTATCCACGTCAACAATTTAAACTCATATGTATCATTTGATCAAGTTTGGACCATAACTCCTCAAGAAATTTGATCAAACCTCCAAAAGGGCAAAATGGTCAAAATTAGGGATTTGATTGGGAAATGGAAATTTCTGATTTTTTACTTAGAAAATGATCAATTGGTTTAAGGAATGATCTCAAGAGTCCAATTGCATCATTTTTACCTAATGACATGGCTCAAAACATTGCAAGTCCAATAGATTGACAAATGAATTTTTCAGTCAACTAATCAAAAGTCAACTCTATACTGAAAAGTCAAACTTTGACTTTTTGGTCAAAATCAAATGCCAAAGATCATAATTCATCAAAGCATGTCAAAATATGAAACTTATTCATCAAGAAATCAAAAATTCAAAAATTCATTTTGAAAAGTGAAAATTTCTAAACTTAGAAATTTTTCTAAGTGTTGGAAATTTCTTATTTTTTCACAACTTTGAGCAAAAGTTTCACCATGATGCAAGTTGATTCAAAAGAAACTTCCAACATGAAATTTATATATCTCCATGAAATCTACAACTTCTCTTCACACAAATTCTTCCAAAAGTGCTTGGATCTCAAGTTATAATTTTAAGAATATGTGGTCATGAAACAAAACACTTAGTGAAATTTTGCCCTAATTTGGTCAGGATTTTGATCCAACTTCATGGCACTTTTTCATATAGTTCCAAGGGTAATCTTCAAAATCAATTCAAATATGGGTTATATATAAAATTTCAAGCTTTCCAAAATGTCCAAGAACTCCTTGAGATCATTCTTGATAGGGAGAATCAAAGAGATGAAGTTAGGGTTTTATCACTTGATTTACAAGTCATTTTATGGTGAACAAAATTCAAATTCAAAGTTGTGCTGCATAAAATCTACTTTGTAGGCCTCAAACTTGTTAGGCACTCCATAATTAATTGATTTCACAACTTTTAGATGTCTCATCCCAAGCATTCAATGCAAGGCCATGCTTTATATCCATTTTTGGAAGAAAATGCACATTGCCATTTTAATAAAGTGACTTTTTGCACAAAACTTGTTCTTGAGACTTGCACTTGTTCTCTTATGATCATACATGTCTCATAACACAAGAGAAATGGTTTAGACACTTACGATCACCCATTCCATCCTTGTACTTCACATTGAAACTTGGTTTCACACTTTTCTTCAAAATCAAGTAACCTACCAATTAGCTGAAAACTGGTACTTCTGATTGTCCAAACCACTCCAATCCTTTTGCTTATAGATATACAAATCATTTTCCACAAGACACACGAAGGCTTGATCGCTGAAAACACCTAGAGCTCAGAATCACATCTCATACCTCCCTTTTCACACAAACTGACCAAAAACTTGAAACTCATAACTCCCTCGTACGTTTTCAAGCCTTCTGGTTCCTAAAGCTTCTAAGCATCATTTAGAACGGATCCCACACCCTGTTACAGAACTGTAACATCATTAACACCATCCTCTATTTTCAAAAACGGAGCTTTGCACTTGGACTTCTCCAGAACTCCTCAGGAACTTTCAGCTCAAGCTAAGCATCCCATTAGCTTCCTGGGAACTTGAGGAAGGTAACCCAATCATTGGAACTCCTCGAAAGCTGCTCAAACGTCAAACCTGATACCCTCTTGCAAGGTAAGTTTTCTAACTTTGGAGCTTTTCATACAGGCATCATCAATGGTTTATTTGTGAATGAAACATGTAGATATCATTGCCCTAAAGCTAACCATGTCCATAGTTTCCATTAATTTTGCCTGAGCTTAGAGAATTTTAAGATTGAATTTTCTGAGATTTTTAGGGTTCAGATTAGGGCCAATGAAATTCGTGTTTATCTTTGAGCTATAGTTTTAATGCTTTACATTTCTGAAACCGTGAGGAAATTTTCTACAAGTTTCATGTTTACAGTTTTCATTTTTGTTGAGATTTGAACAAGTTACAGAGGTTCTGGCTGGGCGTGAGGTTGAAGATGAAGTTGGCCTCAGGAACGTGTTTGCCTTATGTATTTATTATTTGATTTATATAAACAGATGTATATCCACCACAGTGGTAGAAGCGCGCGCATGTAACCAAAGGGACCTGGGTTCGAACCCCAATGGTACCCTTTTGGTTTTTTCATATTGTTTTGCATTCTGACCTTTTTTTTTGCAGGCGCTGGGCCTCTTTGGGCTTTGCTGTTTTTGTTTTTACTTGTTAATCCCCCCTGTTTCATTTACACACCCCTGATCCAGTTTTGTTTTTTTTCTTATTTTCATTTTATTTATTTTCTTAATTATTTTTCTAATACTAGAAAATCACAAAAAATATAAAAATAGTAGATTTATATTTTGACTTAGTTTATTAATTTTTCTCACAAAAAAATATATTTTATTTAACCATACTTTATTTATTTTACTAATTATTCTTGTAAATTTAATTAAAACTAGGTTATTATTTATTTTCTTTTACACCAATTAAAATATTTTATAATACCATAAATTATTTTCAAGACAAAAATACAAAAAATACTTTTCTTAAACTTAATTTCCTTTTAAATAAATTAATAGATTTAGGGTTTTATTTAAAAACTTTTCCTAGTAAAATTAGGTTTACATTTTTTTACCTTTAATTAATTATTTTTCCCTTTAATTAATTAGGTTAAACTCAAATTCCTTTTTTTCCCAAAAAATTCAAACAAAAAGATCCATTTTCTTTGCATTTGCATTCTTGCATATTTATTTATTTTGTACATTTATTTATTTCCATTCTTGTACCAATTCAATATGGTTGTAATAGATTAACTAGGTTTATTTCCTTTGCAACCCCCATTTACAATTTGTACACCCCCTCCCACAAGTATTGTATTAGCGTAGTAACTTTAAATTCCACAATTTATCGCTTTATATATAACATGCTAGTAATTAGGGTTTGTATGGAAACACTAAAACTAATCAAATAGAAAACCCTAATCAAAGACAAAATCAAGCATGAAAACAATACACTATTCGCACATGCACCCCTAGGGTAAAATCCACTTGGTTGCCTTAAAAAATGGCCATGTTACACATGTGAGGTATCTTAGCAAAAACAAATATACACAAGATCATAGTCCCTCGATAATGCTATCTATGTTGCCTTTTCAAAATGATCTTACTCCCTAAAGAAAGATTGCTAAGATACCTTGCAACATTGCTAATCATGGTTATATGATGATCCATGCCCGTCCCGTTTACATCCAAAGATAGGGTTACTTACCAAATCAATGGTAAGATAACAATGTCAAAGGAAAAAGGAAATGAACATGAAAGACTTTTGAGTAGGTAGAATGCTCCTAATTACTTGCTCCACTTTCAAAACAAACACCTACACTTTCAAAACATCTTTCAAACTTGAAAACATTTTCAAAAGATCAACATCTTTTTATACATTCTTACGAACGAGAATCATTACATAGTTTGCCTAAACAATGGCCTCTTTACAAAATACTTTCAAAAACCACACAAAGCACAATTTCAAACAAAAGCAAGTAACTAAGAGCCCATGGAAAACCCTGGATGAAAAGGGTGCTAATACCTCCCCTTTTCATAATCTACCCCCCAAACTCAAGAAATAATCTCAAAGGTCTTTCCTGTGCTTTTTCACCTTTCCTTTGGGATAAAAAAAAGTCGGTGGCGACTCTTGCTAACCGCAACATTTGCAATCAAACGCAAAACATCCAAGTCAGTTCTCCCACCGTATCACAGAACTGGCGACTCTGCTGGGGAGAATTCTAAAAGTGGGGTTACCTTAGGGTTAGATCATATTTACTTGCTTTCATTGTTTGACTTGTATTCTTTACATTATGGTTCTTTGTTTCGGTTTGAATCCTCTACCCGAATTTGGTATACCTTATAGGTAAGTATCAATACATTGTGGAAACTGTGCGGGGTATACCGACATGGTCTAAGAAATAGATATGTTAGTGCGACATATTTGTGGGTACCGGTAGCCCTTGAGTTAATCAAGGAGAATACGGGGCCACTGAGTGATGTCATGAAGCACTAATGAACTTTTAGAACCTTTACTTGACCAACTTGGCCATTAGGACGTAGTGAGATGACCGGCTTTGGTGCAGTCCGAAGTTGGTAGATATTCGATACTACACTCATTGAGGTTTGGTTTTTTGAGATAATTAGGTCGCCATTAAAGAGGCTTGTGCTGAAACAATGCTCAAGGAAACAAACCAGTGATATTGAGCTCCTTAAAACCTAGTTACTATTGCTAGGACAGGTTGAGCCAACTAAACTTCAAGAGGGTACTTACCTATGAGACTCCATGCAAGCCTAAACCTAAGGAATTTTTCTTTGTTTGTATATATATACTTGTACATAACATCATGAACATCATAACATCATATTCATTCACTAACCATTTCAAGGATTTTGGGATTTATCTTTGTTCTGTTTTGTAGGACATGGATTCTATTCGCAGGAAAACTATTCAAGTCAATCTTGTAAGGATCCATTCACAACTTAAGGAGCTAGCTTCAAGGATTCCAAAAAATTCTACATTCACCGAGAGACATGGTCGCCTACTAAACTTGGTCACCTCCAACACTGATGAAGACATGATGAAGGTGCTCTTTCAGTTCTTTGATCCTTTACACCATTGCTTCACATTTATCAATTATCAACTTGTGCCAACTTTGGAAGAATTATCCCAACTCTTGAGGATTCCTATTCTCAATCAACTACCTTTCAAGGGTACAGAAAGAGACCCAAAGCCAGAAGAGATTGCTCAAGCTCTACACTTGCAGTCATCTGATGTCACAACTAATTGGGAAACAAGGAGTGGTGTCAAAGGCTTCCTAGCAAAGTTCTTGTTTGAGAAAGCCCGAAAATGTTGGAACTCTTTGGATTTGCAAGCCTTTGAGGAAATTGTGGCTCTCCTAATCTATGGGATGGTTTTGTTTCTAAATCCTGACCAACTCATAGATGTGAACGCCGTCAAAATCTTCATATCTCGTAACCCGGTGCCTGCTTTGCTAGGGGACATTCTACATTCTTTTCACACTCGCACAATGAGGAAAAGAGGTGTCCTTATGTGTTGCACTCCTCTCTTGGAAATATGGTTTATTTCGCATCTTCCCAAATCAGTATTAAAGAACGAGCAAGGTTCAAGATGGTCACAAAGGTTGATGACACTTAAACATTCAGACATCATTTGGTGTTCCCGATCTATAGAGAATGTTACTATTGTTGACTATTGTGGAGAGTTCCCTAATGTCCCCCTACTTGGAATTAGAGGAGGTATCACCTACAACCCCTGCTTAGCCTTAAGACAGTTTGGTTACGCCCGAAGGGATGGCCCTCATGAGATTCTCATTCAAGGTTTGGTATTTGACTATGATAACGACGATTAAGGTCTTCCCCAGAGATTTATCCGAGCTTGGAGAATGTTGAACAAGGTAGATAGTAAGACATTGGGGCATAAGAATTCCATCCCTCTTGAGCCTTACCTCAAATAGGTAGGAACTCGTGCTCAGAGTCTTATGATGGCTTATCCTTCCATTCTCCCGGTAATCATTGAGCCTGTTATGGAAGGAGATGTTCCATACACTATCCTACATCCTGACACGCCCACCTATCTTGAAGACTTACAAAGAGATTGGATACAAATCAAGGGGGAGCGAGATACTTTCGAAGCCCAGTTCTACACAAGCGAGAAGAAGGTTTTGGAACTCACTAAGCAACTTCATGAGGAGCAGACTCTGAATGCCTACATCGCACCAAAAAGGATGCGTACTACCTTTTTATCTTAGAGTTTTTATATTATTTTGCCCAAAGAGGCATTGATGTACTCAAACTTTAATTTATTAATATAACATGTGTTTCCTTTTTGTCTAAAACAAATTTGAATCTTTAAAATCCTTGAAATCATTGCATATGCATTTACCATTCATCATAACATAAATAGGTTTCTTGCAACAAGTTTCCTCATCTTTCTACTGTTTATTTCAGTAAGCTGGATCTCAAGCAACCGGTGAAGGACCTCCAAGCTCAAAATCCCCAGTTTCAACAGATGTTCTTAACTCTAGCCAAAGGACAAGAAGAGTTGAAGACCTTACTGGTTGAAGAGAAAAAGAAGAAAAAGAAAATAACCGGAGTTCTGAACATGGGAAGAATATTCCAAGGGCAAACAAGAAGGACCTTAGATTTTGCTACGTCATCTGGTGAGAAAGACAATCAACATGGAAAAGGCAAGGAAGCAGTTGTCCAGCCAGATTCAGAAGAGGAAGAGGATGAAGAAGACTATTCTGAAGAACAATATCCTCCAGCCGACGATAAGTATAAGCATCTAGAAGAAGGGTTAAGTGCAATGAAAATCCAAAAAGTGCCTGGATTGGACTTTGAGGGGTTGGGTCTAGTATTTGGGATTGTCATCCCTCCAAAATTCAAAGCACCGGTGTTCGCCAAATATGATGGAGTTTCATGTCCCAAAATGAATCTTCGGTCCTATGTGAGGAAAATCTAGCCTCATACCGCTGACAAGGATCTATGGGTACACTTCTTCCAAGACAGTCTATCTGGACAACTTGATTGGTTTTATCAGTTAGAAAGAGCCAATGTTCATAAATGGGAAGATCTTGCTGCTGCCTTTTACAAACAATACTAATACAACTCTGATCTTGCGCCCACCCGTACTCAACTCCAGAGTATGGCCATGGTTTCAAGTGAAGGCTTTAAGGACTATGCACAAAAATGGAGGGACTTAGCATGAAGAGTCCAGCCTCCCATATCTGAAAGAGAATTAGTAGATATGTTTTTTGGCACCTTGTCCAGACCTTTCTTCAATCCCTTAATTGGGAGTTCATCGGCATGCTTTACTGAGTTAATATTGACCGGAGAAAGAGTATAGGCCAAAATAAATAATGGGAAGATTCAAAAATATGCATCCTCTGCTGCTGTAAGGAAACCATTCATTGGAAAGAAGGAAGTTGTTGTTGTATATCCTCATAGAAATTAAGATAGGTCTGAACGTTGTCCAATGGTGGGGGTTGTCATGATTCCTAAACCAGAGCCTGCTCAACAAAGAAACAACCAACCAAGAACGGTAAGACCAGTCAGACAGTTCACCCGAATTAATATGACACTATCTCAAGTATTACCACATTTTTTAAGATCCAATCTAGTGACTTTGAAAGAAGCTCCAAAGAACCCTAACACAACCTCTCCTCACTATCATCCTAATGCCTTCCGTGCTTACCATTATGAGAGTCCCGACCATGACACTAACAACTGTTGGGCTCTAAAGAACAAAGTACAAGATCTTCTTGAAGCCAAAGAGATTGAATTCAACACACCATAAAAGCCCAATGTCATTACTGCCCCTATGCCCAAGCACGACCGTAATGTCAATGCCATTGAGGAAGATATGTTTGTTACTTCAGTTGATGAACTTGTGACCCCACTCCTAACTATCAAAGATAATTTGTTGAATGCCAGTGTTTTCCCAGACTGTGATGAAAGCTGTCATTTCTGTTTATCCTCACCAACCAACTGTTCTTTGTTGAAAGCAAATGTTCAGTGCCTAATAGATAACAATGAAATTTTGTTCGAAAAGACTTCTATTCCAACTGTTTCTTATAATGATGTTTCCATGGTGACCATTTCCGATAATTCTTCCAGGGTCTCCACCAAAAGACCCATTAGAATTACATCAGTTCTTAAGGTAGCTCCATTGATAATCACAATTCCTGGACCAATCCCGTATTCGTTAGACAAAACCGTCCCATGGAATTATGGAGGTGATGTCTACTACCACGGTGTCAAGCAAGATTGGTAAGCTGCCGAAGATTCAAGTTTTGAGAAAGATGACTCTGATATCAGTAATATCGTAGGGACTAGCAAGATCACTCGAAGTGGAAGGGTTTTCTCTCCAGAAATTTCTCCTCCAAAAGCTGTTTCTGGACCTGTAATCATTCTTATTGTTATTGCTCCTCCAAAGGTTATTCCCAGTCCTACAATTATCTATGCTAATACTCCTGTTAACGAAACTTTTACAATCCCTGTTATCACCCCTACTGACATTCCTGTTGCCGAGTCAACTAAGAATCGAGGTAAAGGTATTATGGTTGAGTCTGTCCGGAAGAAGGCACAATCACTAGCTATCCCTGAGACTTCTCGAAAAGAGATGGAGGAAATTCTAAAGATCATAAAAAGAAGTGACTACAATGTAGTTGAGCAACTGAGGCAAACTCCATCAAAACATTCCATGCTGGCTTTACTATTATGTTCCGAGGATCATGCAAATGCCTTGGTAAAATTCCTGAAAACTGCCCATGTACCCCAAGAAACGTCTGCCGATCAGTTCCAAGACTGCGTAGCCAGCTTGACTGCAGATAATGGTTTAGGTTTTTCGGATGCTGATTTAACACCAAGAGGGAGGAAGCATAACGAGGCATTGCATGTCTCAGTCGAATGCAGGGGCACAACTCTAGCTCATGTCTTGGTTTACACAGGTTCGTCTCTCAATGTGTTGCCTAAAAAGGCTCTTGATAGGCTTGACTGTGAAGGATTGACATTAAAACCGAGCAACATAGTAGTGAGGGCCTTTGACGGCTCAAAAAGGATGGTGCATGGGGAAGTAGACATCCCCATAAAAGTTGGAACCCAAACTTTTGATTCAACTTTTTATGTAATGGATATTCGCCCCTCATATTCCTGCTTGTTAGGCTGACCGTGGATTCAAAATGCTGGTTCCGTTACCTCTACGTTGCATCAAATGCTGAAATATCCAATTCAAGGGAAAATCATCACCATTCATGGAGAAGAGGAGTATATGGCCAGCCATCTAAATTCCTTTATATATATGGAACTAGATGGTGAATTTATTAAAACTCCATTCCAAACACTTTGAAGAAGTTCCGCAGACTGTGGCAGTAACCAAGGTTTTCCCCAAGATTACAAGGCCTCCGCTCAAGATGTCGTCTTTGAAGGATGCCAAGGCAGCGATAGAAGAAGGTGGGTGCACTATTTGGGGTCAACTCCTAGATATCCCATACAAATCTGAAAATTTTGGTCTGGGTTTCACTTTAGGTGCCCAGAAAGTTGTACGCCGCGCTCGTGCCGGAGGACCACCCTTGAAGATCAGCAATCGCGAAGTCAATGCAGTAGAGGATAATGAAGACAGCTATGACCTGGAGGATTGGATTTTCCCAACTGTCAGTGGAGAGCTCAGTAACTTGGAAGCTAAAGATTTCATCCCAATCACTTTTATCCTACAATAATTTGTCTTTAAATTTTGTCGGATCTGTAATATTGAAACAATTCAGACTCTTAAAACTTTGTGTCTTACCCGAGGCACAATGGTCCATTTGTAAGGGTTATTATCTCATTTCAATATGACATCAATGAATCATGGACGTTTTTGCATACAAAATTTATGCTCATTGTTTTTCTTTTTACATTGTGATTTCTTTCAAAGATAGTTATACTCTTACACACACTCACACTCACAATGCAGGTCTACATCCATTCGGGATCCCATGGGTAATGGTTCTGCTAGGGCCTTCTGCCAATCTGAAAATCTAATCTACCATGCCGAAGACGAAGGTAAGGAAGATTGTGAAGTACCAGGGGAACTCGCCAGGTTACTAAAACAAGAAGAGAGGACCATTCAGCCCCACGAAGAGCCAGTGGATATAATTAACCTAGGTACCAAAGAAGACAAAAGTGAAGTCAAGGTGGGTGCCGATCTGGAACCCAGTATTAAAGAGCGTATGATTCAGTTGCTACACGAGTATGTTGAGGTCTTTTCCTGGTCGTATGAAGACATTCTAGGACTTGATGCATATATCGTGGTACATCGTCTACCTACAAAAGAGGACTTCCCACCGGTAAAGCAAAAGGTCAGTCGCATGCGACCAGACATGTCAGAGAAGATCAAAGCAGAAGTCATGAAACAATTCAACGCCGGATTCTTGGCAGTCACCTCCTATCCGCAGTGGGTTTTCAATGTCGTTCCCGTGCCTAAAAAGGACGGCAAAGTACAAATATGCATGGACTACAGAGATTTGAATAGGGAAAGCCCTAAGGATGATTTCCCACTCCCCCATATTGATGTTCTAGTTGATAATACGACACAACATAAAGTGTTTTCCTTCATGGATGGTTTCTCCGGCTATAACCAAATCAAAATGGTGCCTGAGGACATGGAGAAAACAACCTTTGTCACACAGTGGGGCACATTCTGCTACAATGTTATGCCATTCGGACTGAAGAATGTTGGGGCAACCTATCAGCGTGCCATGGTAGCTCTATTTCACGACATGATATATCACGAAATAGAGGTCTATGTGGACGATATGATAGCTAGATCTCAAACAGAAGAAGAGCATCTTGATCACTTACAAAAACTCTTTGAGAGACCAAAGAAATACAAGCTGAGGTTGAACCCAAATAAATGCACCTTTGGAGTGAGGTCTAGTAAAGTCCTAGGCTTTGTTGTCAGAAATAAAGGAATCAGAGTGGATCCTGTCAAGGTGAAAGCGATACAAGAGATGCCTGCTCCTCGTATTGAGAAGGAAGTCAGAGGATTCTTGGGACGTTTAAACTACATTGCTAGATTCATTTCTCACCTAACAGCTACTTGTGAACCAATCTTCAAATTAATGAAGAAAGATCAAGTAGTCAAGTGGAATGATGAGTGCCAAATTGCTTTTGACAAGATCAAATATTACCTACAAGAGCCTCATGTTTTGATGCCACCAGTCGAGGGAAGACCATTGATCATGTATCTAACTGTTTTGGAAAACTCAATGGGGCGTGTGCTGGGGCAGCATGACGAGTCTGTCTAAAAAGAGCACGCTATTTATTACCTGAGCAAAAGGTTTACTGACTATGAAACAAGATACTCACTGCTCGAGAAAACTTGCTGCGCTCTGGCATGGGCTGCTCGTCGGCTAAGACAATATATGCTCACCCATACTACCTTGTTGATATCTAAAATGGATCCAATAAAATACATCTTCGAGAAGCATGCCCTTTCTGGGAGAATAGCGAGATGACAGATGATCCTGACAGAATATGACATACAGTATAGTACCCAGAAGGCAATAAAGGGAAGTGTACTAGCTGATCACCTTGCTCACCAAGCTGTGGATGACTACCAGTCCATGAAGTTCGAATTCCCAGATGAAGACATCATGATGGTAAAAAACTGTGAAGAATTCAGACCATATGACGGACCTGAACAAGGATCCCGATGAACCCTAGTTTTTGATGGGGCGTCAAACGCACTCGACAATGGTATAGGTGTTTGTGATACAGTGGAAGAACCAACTGTTAATACTGGTTTGCATTTTTTGTTTGCAAATGTCGCGGTAAGCAAGAGTCGCCACCGACTTTTATTTTATCCAATCAGGAAAAGGAAAAAAACAGAAAAAACCTTTTTCGAGATGTTTCTGAGTACGGGGGGTAGATTATAGAAAGGGAAGGTGTTAGCACCCTTTCCCTCCATGGATTTCCATGGGCTCTTAGGTACTTGCTCATTTTGGAAACTGCTTGTGTGTGCTTGTTTTGAAAAGTTTTGTTTTACTTCGTCTTAACCCTTGTTTCTGTCCTCAAGAGTGTTACAAAGTTGTTTTTTGAAAACTTTGTTTGGAAAGTATTGGTGTGAAAAGTTTTTGTTTTTTTGAGCAAGTACCTAGGAACTAATCTACCTACTCGAAAAAGTTTTGTTCGTTTTCCTTTTAGACAATGCTATCCCATTATTGAAAAATAGGTAACATCATTGTTGGAATTTTTTATGGACATTCGAAGGGACAAATACGATAATAAAAGCAATGTTAGGAAATGTTAGTAATCATCCTAAAGCCTTAAAGATCTTTTTTCGAGGCAACATCCGAATGGGTCATTTTAGATCTTCCGGGGCTAGAGGACAACCACTAACAAACCCTATACTTCATGACCATTTACCGAAGGCAACCGGAGTGGAGTAAACCCTAGGAGTGAGCATGTGCGAGTGTAATTTTAAGTTAATTTATCTTTGCACATTTAGGGTTCTCTACCATATTAATTTTCAGTTTGTCTTTCCATAAAATCTTATTAACATACATCTAAGAAGTTTATAGTTTGCGGAAATTAAAATGCGGAAAAGTTTAAAGTCCTAGCTATTACAGGGCTTTTGCAGATGCATAATTATTTTGACTGAAAATAAAGATGCAGAATTGAAACCCTAATTACCATTACAAACTTGGAGTAGTTACAATAATAATAAAAAGGAAGATAGAAAATGCACGCGGCGAATTAAATGCGAGAATAATTAGCAAGCCTAAAAGATCTAGTTGAAAAAGAATTAGGTTAGTTTTTGAGAAAAAATTAATTAGGTTATGTACAAATTAAACCCTAATTTCTAATTATTTTAGATTATATAAAAAGGAATTAAATTTCCCTAATTTAATTAAACTAATTTATTAAGGAAATCAAAATATTTTATGAAAAAAAATGATTTTTATGTTTTTTTGTGATTTTTGATTTTATGATAAAAATGATTTTTTGGGTTATTTTGTAAAAAGAAAATAATTAATAAAATAATTAAAATAAAGGAAATACAATAAAGAAAAGAAATTGGGTCTGTATTTGCTGAAAGGGGGGTGTAACGCCTGAATTTTTAGGCCCAATAGCAGGTCAACCCAGTCAACGCGCTTGATTCTGTGTTGGCTAAGCTTGAAGATGTACCATAGAAACGCATCCTGAGGCACTGGATTGGTGATGGTGATGATCTAATGGCTAGATGGCTGAAGTGTATGGTGAGCGCTTGGAAGCGTGGAGCATGGAACCTATTGTCAAATATTAAGAAAATATAGAAAACGCTGGGACCTGGGATCGATCCCAGGTCCCCCTACTCAATACCATGCGCGCTTAACCAACTAGGCTACATTGTTTAATTGTTAATATAATAATAACAATATATCATATATAAAAGTAAGTGGATAAATGAAACAAAAAAACGTGCGCCCATTATTCAAATAGGCCAATGATGGTTAAACACGTTAGCTTCTTCTTCCCCTGTCCGTCGTTTTAGTTTTGAAACTTTTACCTACGGACAAACTTCCATGGCTATAGCACTGCAAGTTTCAAAAATTCACAACAAGCATGATAAATCAATTGTGAGTACATAGATCAATTCGGCTTGATCCCACGAGCATCATGGTACCCTTTTCTTGGGCTAATTTAACCTGTATAGTAAAACCCTAAATAGGCAAGGTAAACCCTAATAATGTCAATTGTAAATACATGCATCAAAATGCAAAATTACTTAAACCAAAACATTCTAAATATAAGTACAAACTCCATGCTATGCTTGAAAATGGTTAATCATGCGTGAATAATCAAACTCAGATTCAAGAAATAAGCCAAACCATGAGGACCACGTAGGCTGATTCTGGGCTCGTGGAGGTGTGCATTTGACAATGTTAGCTTCTGGGAAGGTCTAGGAATCAATTGTGAGTGTTAAAATGCTTTGAATTTCCCTCTAAGCTTGAAACCGATCCACCACTTTTTGTCAATTTTTGAGTTTTGTTTCCCAGCTCTCACGACTTCAAAACCTTGTTTTTTTGCAATGAGTGTGTTCTGTATATGTAGTGGAACAAATTAGGTTAACAAAAACACTTTGTATCTTTGAAAAACATGGAGATTTGATTTGATTTTGCTCCTTGTATGATATCCTTCCAAAATAGCCTAATCATGCCAATTTTGATTCAATTTGCCTTGCACGATTTGATATGCTATGCCAGCCTAATTGGATTTGATTCCTACAAAAAATCAGATCAAAACCAATATTTTTATATTTTTTGCAATTTATTTGATTTAATTTAAATTTTAATAAAAAAAATCAAAACAAAATAAATAAATAAGCAAATAAAGTGTGTATGCTGATTCGGGTCATGGACCATGTCACAAACAAGATGCAAGCATAAAAAGTTAGGCCCATTTGAAAAAAAATGCAATTTTGAGCACATTTGACTTTTGGCAATTTTGCAAAAATGGTCAACTTTGACAAGACATATCTCCTCCAATTTTAACCCTAGAGAGGTGTTCTTGGACTTTTTAGAAAGATTATGATGTCCCCTAAGCAACCCTTATGGTTTCATCTCAATTGGGTCTTCCATGTTCATGTAAGAAACTTTGACCCAAAAGGTGTTTTTCTTTTACTTTTCAAAAGGACCTATAATGTAGAAATTCATATCTTTTGATGAGTGAATATTTTGAACTTGTGGGATGAATATGAATTGTACGGAATTGCATCCTCTTCAAAATGAGCCTTGGATGGAAAATTTCTGATGAAGTGTGACGAATTTATGCCTGGTCAAATTTTTGTTGACTTTTCCTATGAAACCCTAATTTAGCAACTTTTGGGTTTTGATAAATTTGGGGCATTCCTTGAGGAGTCATGATCAACCCTTGATCAAATTATGGATATATCTTCAAAACTTTGATGTTGACCAAAAATCTTGAAGTTTTACTGTATGTGGGCCACAATTGACTTTTGACCTAGTATAGTTGATTTTCAGGCATCTGGGCAATTGACTGACCAAACTTCTTGTGCAAGGCATGAAACTTGACATGGATGATCTTGAGAACATATTGGTACCATGGTAGGAATTTGGGACCCTTGGACTTCAACCATCTTGATGATAAGTGAAACCCTAGTTTGAAGCTTGTTGCATTATGAGGAGGATTTGTCTGGTCAATCCTTAGTCATCCTTGAGCAATTGAGGACCTCTAGAGGCATGTCTTGAGTGAAATGAGGGGGAAAATTTTGGGGGTACAACAACTGCCTCTATTCAATCTTCTTAAACCTAAGGATGTAGATTGGTTATATGCCTTTCGTAATCTGAAGGTGGAAGATGATTGAACACTAGAGTGCCCAGAAATTTGCACTCGTCTGAGATGGTGCTGGACTGTATAGGTAGTATCGGGAATGGGCTTACAGATGCCATTTGGAGGAGATGACGGAAGGTCACCGAAGATGGGCTTAAAAATTCCATCCGGAAGAAATGAAGGAGAATCGTCGGAGATGGCTTAAAGATGCCATCTAGAGGATATTGATTTCCCGAGATATTCCTTTGATGAGAATTCCTATTCATGTCGTTGAGGAGGAATCTGCTGAGGAATTTTGGTGTCTGTCTTGGGAGAAATGGAATTTTAGGAACTTCAGTAGTCTGTTACTCTACTGGGGAATCGTCTCTTAGTCGAGGAGATAAAAATGAACTGCTATCTGGTCGTGCTCTAGGCCTTACAGTGATTTGCTAAGGATAATAAGACTGATTGCTATCTGGTCGTGCTCTAGGTTTTACAATGACTTACTGGGGAGATGAGATTAAACTTGCTATCTGATCGTACTCCAGGCTTTGCAATCTCAAAAAATGTTATCTGGTCGTGCTCCAAGCTTCAGAAGGAATTAAGTGGTTATCCGATTGCATCCGGGTTTCAACTTGAATTTAAGGCATACTAACATCCGGTCGTTTCCAGGCTTCAATAGTAATTGGCCGAGTAAACAGCTATCTGGTCGAATTCCAAGCTTCGCAGTACCTCATACTGTTATCTGGTCATGCTCCAGGTTTCACAGTATCTCTTGCCGCTATCTGGTCGTGCTCCAGACTTCACAACGTCTTATACGGTTATCTGGCCGTGCTCCAGGCTTCAGTAATTTAGAGAAATTAAGATGTTATCCGGTCGATTTCCGGGCTTCATAGCTTGAATTTGGGATATACCACTATCTGGTCGATTCCAGGCTTCGTAGTACTTTGTACTGTTATCCGGTTGTGTCCCAGGCTTCAGTAATTAAGATATTATCCGGTCAATTCCGGGCTTCATAGCTTGAATTTGAGATATACCACTATCTGGTCGATTCTAGGCTTCATAGTATTTTGTACTATTATCTGATCGTGTCCCAGGCTTTAGTAATTAAGATATTATTCGGTCAATTTTCGGGCTTCATAGCTTTTTTAATTGGAATAGAAATCTTAGTATCGATTTGACTGAACCAGGGAAAGGTCTCGAGTTATCTTCAACTGGGAGAGAAATCTTAGTATCGATTTGACTGAATCATAGAAAATCTTGAAAAGTGTTGGAATATCTCCAACTGGAATAAAAACCTTGGTGTCGATTTGACTGAACCGGAGAGAACTCGTGAGAACTTGATTTCGTCTTTCCCTGAAAGGTAAAGAGTTAATCGTATGTAATGTCATGATGTATGAAATGTATTGAGTAATGATGTTCTCAAAATAAATGAGATTGTGCTGTATAATATGTATGCACATGCCATCATGTATGGATATGCAATGCTATTGTGATATTCTGCTGAAGAGTATAAGGAGTTGAGTTCTTTGTTTCTGCTGGGGATAGTGACCAAAGATGATTAGCTGGAGATTTACATCCATTCTGCTTGAGAATATTCTTTCGGGAGAGACTCTGTCTGAGAAAAATCCTGTGGGGGAATGACTCTGTGGGGAAGGGAGATACTCTATTAGAAGATCTGCTGATTTGGAGAAATAGACTCAGCTGGGGATGAACTTCCATTGCTGGAGAGAAGTGCTCTGTTAGAGATTGAGCTTCCGCCCTTAGAGAAATAAACTCTGCTCGGGAGATGGCTTTATAAACTGCTCATGGTTATAAAACTCGGCTGGGGAATGCAGATATCAACTTTCTGAAGGAACCTACTGGGGAAGAAATTCCTACTTGGGGATACAGAGGCCGGACCTCGGTTGTCTCGTCTCTGTGGGGAATATAAATATCACGGGCGTGTATGTGATAGTGACTTCGCTTCCAACTGTCTCTTCCCCTTGTACCATGATGGACGGGTAACTGTCAATATTTAGGTTTTGTACTAGTTTCTTTGAGTTCTTAGTAACTGTCTTTCTGTTTTATATGCATATATTTGTGAACAGTAATCATATTCAAATGCATAGGTCAATAATAAAACAATGGACATTTTGTTTTGCAAAACAAAACAGAAAACGAAAAAAACAAACAGAGTTTTGTACTCAAAAGACGCTTTGTATTGATTTGAAATTTGCCTATAACAGGCCTTTTTTACCAGGAGGCCGACGCTCTAGTAAGAGAACGTCGCTGTAAAAATGGAAATTATTACAGAAATTGTGTACAAAAAGAAAACAACTATGTGTAGTGATCCCAGTGGGTTTCAATTCTGCTATTTCCTCTATGTCTACGAGCATCTCATCACTTTGCTGCTTGTCCAAAGCTGACTTGATTGATCGGTACCGTTTGAGCTTGATATCTGATTACTGAGGTCTGATCACAAGGTGATCCAATGAGACATAGTGATACGCTTTAATCCCTAATTTTTTCCTGGACCGCCCTTTTGGGTTTTCAGTCCACCGGGATACCCTTTTTTGCCCAAGCCGCCTTTTCAGGTTTTCGACTTACCGGGTGTACAGATTTTTTTCATTTTTATCCCTAATTTTTGCCCTAACCCTTTTGGTTTTCCGGGATGCCCTTATTTTTTCCTAGGTATGTCAACCTAGCGGGTCTTTATTATGCGCATTATCTTTTCACTATGTCCGCATTGACAGGGTGTGGAAGGTTGTCACCATCCATGGTGGTCAGAATCATGGCTCCACCCAAAAATATGTTTAATTACAAATGGTCCCTCATAGGTGGGAGTCCATTTTCCCCTGGGATCACCTTGCGACAGTGTGATGAGTTTGGTTACCAGATCCCCTACTTGATACACTTGTTGTCTGACTTTCTTATTGAAGGCCTTGATCATCCGTTTCTGATACATTTGACCATGGCAGACAACAATGAGTCTTTTCTTGTTGATTATGTTCAATTGATCAAGTCGAGTCTGGATCCAATCGTCTTCGCTCAAACCCGCATCCTTCATAACCCATAGAGAAGGGATCTGGACCTTCATGGGTAGGACAACCTCCATGCCATATACTAGAGAATAGGGTGTTGCCCCTGTCGACGTACATGCTGAAATACGGTACCCGTGAAGAGAAAACAATAACATCTCGTGCCAGTCTTTGTATGTCACTGCCATCTTATGTATGATCTTTTTAATATTCTTATTAGCAGCTTCGACATCCTCGTTCATCTTCGGCCGTTAAGGAGAAGAGTTGTGATGCTGAATCTTGAACTGTTTATAGAGTTCAGTGATCATCGAGTTGTTGAGATTTGTACTATTATCCGTGATGATTCTCTCAGGGATACCATAACAACAAACCAAGTTATGCTTGATGAACCGTGCTACCACATTCTTGGTAACCGTAGAAAATGAGGCAGCCTCAACCCACTTCGTGAAGTAATCAATGGCCACTAGGATGAAGCGATGCCCGTTGGACGCGGTAGGTCTGATCTCGCCGATCTTATGAATACCCCACATTGAAAAGGGCCAGGGAGTTGTCAAGACGTTCAAGGGAACTGGAGGTACATGCACCTTATCAGTATAGATTTGGCACTTGTGACAGGTTCTTGATGTTGATAACAATCGTCTTCCATAGTGGACCAGAAGTATCCTACCCGTAGGATCTTCTTTGCCATGGTATGTCCACTGGAATGAGTGCCAAAGGTACCTTCGTGTAGGTCTGCCATGATCCTCTCTGCTTCGCTCTTGTCTACACACCTCATTAAGGTAGAGTCATGATTGCGCTTATAGAGGATTCCATTACCGAGGAAGAACTTTGCAGCAAACCTTCTCAGAAATTTCTTGTCATTGACAGATGCCCCTTCGGGGTATTCTTGAACCTCGAGATACCTTTTCACCTCATGAAACCAAGGTTTGTCGGCTACCTCCTCAGTATCGATCTCACAGTAGTATGTCGGTTCATCCAACCTCTAAATAGTGATTCGGGGAGCTTCATTGTCCCACCTGACCTTGAACATTGACAAAATAGTAGCTAGCACGTCCGCTAACTGATTCTCTTCTCGTGGGAAATGTTCAAAGGTGATCTCTTTAAATACGGCAACAATGTCAGTACATGTTCTCTGTAAGGGATAAGGTTCGGGTGTTTCGTATCCCACTCGCCTTTGATCTGACTTATCACCAAAGCGGAATCTCTGGATACACTCAAGAACTTGATCCTTAGGTCAATAGCAGCTCTAAGACCCATGATACACGCTTCATACTCTGCCATGTTGTTGGTACAGTTGAAACATAATTGGGCAATGAACGGAGTATGACAACCCTCGAGAGATATGATTACAGCGCCAATGCCGTTACCCAGTGTGTTTAAGGCTCCACCAAAAAACATAGACCATTGGGATCCTTCCTCAGGTCCTTCATCCGATCCAGGTTCTTCACAGTCGGTTACTAACATGATGTTCTCATCCGGGAACTCAAAATTCATGGACTGGTAGTCATCCACGACTTGATGTGCCAAATGATTAGCTAACACAATTCCCTTGATTGCTTTTTGGGTTGTGTACTAGATGTCGTACTCGGTTAAGATCATTTGCCATCTTGCTATTCTTCTGGAGAGAGTGGGGTTCTCGAAAATGTACTTGATCGGATCCATCTTAGATATCAATAAAGTAGTGTGGGTCAACATATACTATCTCATTTGGCGAGAAGTCCATGCCAAAGCGCAACAAGTTTTCTCAAGCAGTGAGTATCGTGTTTCACAGTCGGTAAACTTTTTGCTAAGGTAGTATATTGCGTGCTCTTTTCGACCAGACTCGTCATGATGCCCCAACACACACCCCATTGAATTATCTAACACTGTTAAGTACATTATCAAAGGTCTTCCTTTAGTCAGAGGTATCAAAATAGGAGGTTCTTGGAGGTATTTCTTGATTATGTCAAAGGTGACCTGGCATTCGTCATTCCACTTTACCACTTAATCTTTCTTCAGAAGCTTGAAGATCGACTCACAAGTAGCAGTCAGATGTGAAATGAATCGGGCAATGTAATTTAGGCATCCCAAGAAACCTCTAACTTCCTTCTCCGTACGGGGAGCCGACATCTCTTGTATGGACTTCACCTTTGCAGGGTCTACTTGAATACCTTTGTCACTGACGACGAATCCCAGAAGCTTACCAGACCTTACCCCCAAGGTGCATTTGTTCGAATTTAACCTCAGCTTGTACGTCTTCAACCAATCAAACAACTTTTATAGATGATCAAGGTGTTCTTCCTTAGTTTGAGACCTGACTATCATGTCATCGACGTAAACCTCTATCTCATGGTGAATTATGTCATGGAACATAGCTACCATAGCTCGCTGATAAGTTTCCCCAGCATTATTCAACCCAAGCGGCATCACCTTGTAATAGAAAGTACCCCACTGTGTAACAAAGGTTGTCTTCTCCATGTCTTCAGGTGCCATCTTGATCTGATTGTAGCTAGAGAAACCATCCATGAAGGAAAAGGCGGTGTTGTCAACCAGAACATCAATGTGGGGAAGCGGGAATTCATCCTTGGGGCTTTCCCTGTTTAGGTCTCTGTAATCCACACACATTCGTACTTTACCATCTTTCTTAGGTACTGGAACCACATTAGCAACCCACTGCGGATAGGAGCTGACAGCTAAGAACCCTGCATTGAACTGCTTCATAACCTCTACTTTAATCTTCTTTGACATCTCAAGGTGTATACAACGAACCTTTTGCTTTACCGGAGAGTAGTCTTCTTTAGTCGGCAGACGATGAACCACTATATCCGTGTCTAGTCCCGGCATGTCTTCATATGACCAGGCGAAGATTTCAACATACTCATGCAACATCTGTACCAACCGCTGTTTGACACTAAGCTCCAGATTTGCACCTATTTTAACCTCTTTTTTGTCTTCCTCTGTACCCAAGTTCACTGTCTCACCCAGCTCTTCATGAGGCTGCATGGCCCTTTCTTCCTGCTATAATAGTCTAGCGAGTTCTTCGGGTACCTCACAATCTTCCTCACCTTCGTCCTCGGCTTGGTTGATCGGATTTTCAAAGTCATAATGAGCAGTAGCAGAACTGTTATCAATGGGATCCAGAGTGGATATGGATCTGCATTTGGATACATGAGTGTGCGTAAGAGCATAGCTATATAGACAAAATAAAAGAAAAGAAAGACAGAGAGCGCAAAATTTGTATGCAAATGTCCAATGCTTTATTGATGTCATATGAAAATGAAACATGATAACCCTCACAAATAGAACCATTGTGCCCCGGGTAAGACACATGGCTATAGAGTTTATATTGTTTTTAAATTACATATCTGAAAAATCAGAAAGATAATTACTCCTGAACAAAAGTAATCGGTACAAAGTCCTTGTCAGTCCAGTTACTGAGTCCGTCGTTGGTAGTCAGGAAGATCCAGCTGTCAATGTCGGAATCACCATCACTGTCTTCAAGCGCATTGACCCCAGGATTGCTGATGCGTAGGGGAGGTCCTCCAGCCCGAGCGCGACGAACAACCTTTTGAGCACCTGTAATAAATCCCAAACCAGATTTGTCAGACTTGTAATGAATAACCGGGAGCTGACCCCAAATGGTAGACCCACCTTCTTCAACCACTGCTCGTGCATCCTCGAGAGAAGCCATCTTCGAGGGAGATTTGGTGACCTTTGGAGGACTGTCGGTAGTTTATGTTGTAGCCATAATCTGAGGTACCTCTTCAAAGTTTTGGCAAGGAGTCTCGATGAAATCTCCTTCCATTTCCACGTACCTGAAGGAGTTCAAGTGACTGATCATTTACTCCTCTTCACCATGCACAGTGACGATCTTTCCTCTTACTGGGTACTTCAACATTTGGTGGAGGGTAGAAGTAACAGCCCTAAACCCATGTATCCAAGGGCATCCCAACAAGCAAGAATATGATGGTTTGATATCCATTACGTAGAAAGTGGAGTCGAAGGTCTGGGAACCAACTTTGATAGGGACATCCACTTCCTCGTGCACCATCCTCTTCGAACCATCGAAAGCTCTCACTACTATATTGCTAGGCTTCAAGGTCAAGCCTTTGCAGTCCAATCTTTCCAGAGCTTTTTTAGGTAGCACATTCAACGAGGAGCCAATATCTACCAAAACATGGGCCAGAGTCGTGCCCCTGCATTCAGCGGAAACATGAAGAGCATCATTATGCTTCCTCCCCTTTGGTGTCAGATCTGCATCAGAAAAACCCAAACCATTATCGGTAATCAGACTAGCCACACAATCTTCAAATTGATTAGCAGATGTCTTTTGTAGCACGTGAGCCATCTTCAGAAACTTAACCAAAGCCTTCGCATGGGCCTCTGAACACAACAACAAAGCTAACATAGAAATTTTGGATGGGGTCTACCCCAGCTACTCGACCACGTTGTAGTCGCTCTTCTTTATTATCTTCAAAATTTCTTCCATTTCTTTTTTGGAAGCTTCTGGTATGGTTACTGCATTGGCCTTTGTCAGGACAGGCTCAAACATTATATCTTTGCCTCGAGTCTCGGCCGACTCGGTGATGGGAGGGTCAACGGGAGTGATTACTGGAATTGCAGCAGTAGTCTTGGGTGGAACTACAACAGGAATGATCATAGGTCCGGTAACAGTGTTCAGGGGAGAAATTTCAGGGGAGAACACTCTTCCACTTCTTGTTATTTTACTAGTTCCGGCAATATTGAAGATGTCGGAATCATCATTTTCAGCAATCTTATCTTCAATGGCTAGCATGTCCTGCTTTACGCCGTGGTAATATACGTCGGCCCCATAGTTCCAAGGAACAGCTTTGTCCGAGGAGTATGGGATTGGCCCTGGAATGGTTATGATCAACGGAGTCACCTTCGGAATTGATGTAATCTTGACGGGTATCTTAGCAGAGGCCCTCGGTGGATTGGCGGAAATGGTTATGATAGCAACGTCTTCATAGGAAACAGTCGGAATAAGAGTCTTCTCATACAGAATCTCTTTGTCATCCATCAGGCGCTGAACACCTGTCTTCAACAAAGGGCAACCAATTAGTAGAAATGAACAAAGGTGGAAACCTTCATCACATCCCAGAAATAAACCGGCCTTCAGCAAATTCCCTTTGATAGTCATGAGTGGAGTCACCAATTTTTCCACAAAAGTCACAAACACATCTTCATCAACGACATTAACACCCTGACCATGTTTCAGCATTGGAGCATTGATAACGTTGAGAGTCTCTGGGGGACCAAATTCAATCTCCTTAGCATCAATCAGATACTTCACTATGTTCCTCAAAGCCCAGCAGTCATTGGTGTCATGGCCTGGACTTTCCGAATGGTAAGCACAACGAGCATTCGGTTTATAATAAGGAGAGGTGGTGTTAAGGTTCTTCGGAGCTTCCCTCAGAGTAATCAGATTGGACTTCAACAACTGAGGTAAAACCTGAGACAATGTCATGTTGATCTAAGTGAACTGTCTAGCTGATCTTTCTGCTCTTGGATGATTGTTTCTTTGTTGAGCAGGTGCAGGTTTAGGAATCATAATAGCCCCTACCGCTTAATGGCGCTCGATTCAATTCTGATTCTTTTGGTTATAGACGACACTGACTTCCTTTTTACCTGCAAATAGCTTCCTTGCAGCACTAGAAGAGGCATCTTTCTGAAATTTTCCACTTCAGATTCCAGCTTCCACTCTTTCTCCTGTTAAGATCAGTTCAGTAAAACCCGCCGATGAACTTCTAATCAGATGGTTGAAGAATGGCCCAGTCAAAGTTCCCAGAAACATATCCACGAGCTCCCTGTCAGCCATGGGTGGTTGAACTCTTCCAGCCAAATCTCTCCACTTCTGAGCATAATCCTTGAAACTCTCGTTCAAACCCATAGACATATTTTGGAGTTATATACGGGTGGGAGCGAGGTCTGCATTATACTGATATTGCTTATAAAATGCAGCAGCAAGGTCTTCCCAGTTACGAACATTGGCTCTTTCCAGCTGATAGAACCAATCCAGTTGTGTTCCAGACAGACTGTCTTGGAAGAAGTGAACCCACAAGTCTTTGTCAGCAGTATGAGTTTGTATCTTCCTCACATAGGAACGGAGATGCATTTTAGGACAAGAGATCCCATCATACTTAGCAAATACCGATGCCTTGAATTTTGGGGGGATGACAACCCCGGAGACCAGACCCAACTCTTCAAAATCCAGCCCAGGAACCTTCTGGATTTCCATAGCACTTAGACGCTCTTCTAACTGCTTATACTTTCCATCAGCCGGAGGGTACTGCTCCTCATTATAATCAGTTTCATTGTCAGACTCTTTAGAACTAGGGTCCTCTTCTCTAGCTTCACCCTCTTGATTCTCTCCCTCTTTATATGAAGAAGCTAAATCAATAATCCGTATTGGAGGCCCTCTGAACCTTCTGCTCATATGTGCCACACTGACTGTCCTCTTGGTCTTCTTAGTGTTCTTCTTAACAATCAGAGCCTTCAGCTCTTCCTGTCCTTTGGCCAGAGCCACAATCATTTGCTGGAACTGCGTGTTCTGAGTCTGAAGATCTTTCACAGTTTGTTCAAGAGCCATTGCTGAAATAAACAGCAGAGGAGATGAGAAACCTGTTATGAATCCTGTTATGGAATGATGTGTATGATATGTATGCAATGTTTTCAAGTGTTCTTAAAGGCTCAAATTTTCTTAAACAAAAAGGAACAAACGCGAATTGTATTAGTAAACTTGAATTGTTACAAATAATGTATTTTGAGAGTACAATGAAGCAAAATAAAACAAAAAGAAGACTAGGTTTCCTATGAGCGCATCCTCTTTGGCGTGATGTAGGCGTTGATATTCCTCTCTTCATGAAGTAGCCTAGTGAGTTCCAAGACCTTCTTCTCGCTGGCGTAGAATTGGGCTTCAAACGTATCCCGCTCCTCTTTAAGATGAACCCAGGACTTTTGTAACTCTTCGTGATCAGTTGGCATGCCTGGATGAAGAACAAGATAAGGAGTGTCTCCCTCAGAAACTGGTTCCATAATCATAGGTCGGATAGCCGGATAAGGAATCATAAGAGTTTGAGTGCGGGCTCGTACCCATCTGAGATAAGGCTCGAGAGGTATGGAATTCTTATGCCCAAGTGTCTTGTTTTCAACCCTATGTACCATTCACCAAGCTTGTATGAACCTTTTATGGTAACCCTGAACATCATTCTCATAGTTGAAGGTGATTCCTTAAATAAGTGTATCATGAGGGTCATCCTTTCTCACATAACCAAACTATCGTAATGCCTAGCAAGGATTATAAGTGATTCCTACGATAATGCCTAAGAGAGGGACATTAGGGAATTCCCCACAGCGATCGATGATAGTAATATCTTTCGAGAACCGTGAACACCAATGAATGTCTAAATGCGTAAGGGACATCAGTCGATGAGACCATCTTTTACCCTGTTCATTCTTCAAAGTAGATCTGGGTAGGTGCGAAATAAACCACCTAGCCAATAGAGGAGTGAAACACTAGAGGGCCCCCCTTCTTTTTTGAGTGCGAGCATGCAAAGAGTGTAGAATATCCCCGAGTAATGTAGGTACCGGATTCCGAGAAAGAAAAACCTGGATTATGCTCACATCTACGAGTTGATCCGCATTATGGAACATTACCACCCCGTAGACAAGGAGTGCCAAAACCTCTTCAGAAGCTTGTAGATCCAGGGTATCCTAAAAATAGTAAGCCTTCTCGAACAGAAATTTAACCGGAATTCCTTGAACACTCCCTCTGGTTTCCCAATTTGTCACTATGTCGGACCGTTGTAAGGATAGAGCTTTAGCAATTTCTTCAGGTTTGGGATGTCTTTTCGTACCACTGAAAGGTAGCTGATCAAGAATGGGTATCCCTAATAACTGAGAAAATTCCTCCATAGTAATAACTAGTAATCCGGGAATGTGAAACAGTAATGCAGAGGATCGAAGAACTGAAATAGCACTTTCAACATTTCTTCGTCAGGTTTTGTAGTGACCAAGTTGAGCAATCGACCATGCTTTTCAGTGAAAGGAGATCTTTCGAGAATCCTTACTGCCAAGTCCCTTAATTAGGGAGATACTTTCACTAGGTTAATCTGAATAGTGTTCCTGCGGGCAGACACCATATCCTACAAAATAGAGCAAAGATGAGCCCTAGAAACCCTAGAAACCCTTGAAACAGTTAGTATGATATGCTATGGTATGATGTTTATGATGTCATGATAAATCACAGGTATAGCAAGCACAGAAAAATCACACCAAGTCCTTAGGTTTAAGGCTTGCTTGAGTTTTAAGGTCATACCCTCTTGAAGCTGGATTGGTTCAACCTGTCCTATAAATATGTAATCGGGTTCTAATGGGATCTCAATATCACCGATGTTTCCGCCAAGCCTTGTTCAATTGACAATTGACTCATAATCAAACAAAATTCAGAAGTCAAACCTCAATGAGTGTAGCATCGAGCATCTGTCGACCTTAGGCATACACCAAATCCGGCCATCTCGCTATGTCCTACTCGCCAAGTTGTGTAATTAAAGGTTCTAAGGTCAGTTGATGCTTTATGACACCACGTGGCGGCCATGTATATCTTTCTGATTGACTCAAGGGTTACAGGTACCAACCAAAGTGCCATATCAACATAGCTACTGCTTCAACCGTGTCATTATAACCCAGCACAGCTTCGTCACAGTTTATTGCTACTTACCTAAAAGGTGTTTCCCGATCTGGGTGTAGGATCAAATAACCCAAACAGTTCCCATAAATATAAAGCAAGCAAGACAATCAAGAGAAAGCATTTAAATATGACCTAGATCCTAAGGTTTACCCCACTTTATATTTTAATGCCCAACAGAGTCTCCAGTTCTGTGATACGGCGGAAGAACCGACTGTTAATACTGGTTTGCGTTTTTTGTTCGCAAATGTCGCGGTAAGCAAGAGTCGCTACCGACTTTTACTTTATCCAATCAGGAAAAGGAAAAAGAACGGAAAAAACATTTTTCGAGATGCTTCTGAGTATGGGGGGTAGATTATAGAAAGGGAAGGTGTTAGCACCCTTTCCCTCCATGGTTTTCCATGGGCACTTAGGTACTTGCTCATTTTGAAAACTGCTTGTGTGTGCTTGTTTTGAAAAGTTTTGTTTTACTTCGTGTTAACCCTTGTTTCTGTCCTTAAGAGTGTTACAAAGTTGTTTTTGAAAACTTTGTTTGGAAAGTGTTGGCGTGAAAAAGTTTTTGTTTGTTTGAGCAAGTACCTAGGAACTAATCTACCTACTCGAAAAAGATTTGTTCTTTTTCCTTTTAGACAATGCTATCCCATTATTGAGAAATAGGTAGCATCATCGTTGGAGTTTTTTAGGGACATTCGAAGGGACACATACAATCACAAAAGCAATGTTCTGAAATGTTAGTAATCATCCTAAAGCCTTAAAGATCTTTTTCCGAGGCAACATCCGAATGGGTCATTTTAGATTTTTCGGGGCTAGAGGACAACCACTAACAAACCCTATACTTCATGACCGTTTATCAAAGGAAACCAGAGTGGAGTAAACCCTAGGAGTGAGCATGTACGAGTGTAATTTTCAGTTAATTTATCTTTGCACATTTAGGGTTCTCTACCATATTAATTTTCAGTTTGTCTTTCCATACAATCCTATTAACATACACCTAAGCAGTTTATAGTTTGTGGAAATTAAAATGCTGGAAAGTTTAAAGTCCTAGTTATTACAGGGCTTTGTAGATACATAATTATTTTGACTGAAAATAAAGATGCGGAATTGAAACCCTAATTACTATTACAAACTCGGAGCAGTTACAATAATAACAAAAAGGAAATTAGAAAATGCGTGCGGCGAATTAAATGCGAGAATAATTAGCAAACCTAAAAGATCTAGTTGAAAAAGATTTAGGTTAGTTTTTGAGAAAAAATTAATTAGGTTATGTATAAATTAAACCCTAATTTCTAATTATTTTAGATTATATAAAAAGGAATTAAATTGCCCTAATTTTAATTAAACTAATTATTTAAGGAAATAAAAATATTTTATGAAAAAAAAATGATTTTTATGTTTTTTTGTGATTTTTGATTTTATGATAAAAATGATTTTTGGGGTTAGTTTGTAAAAATAAAATAATTAATGAAATAATTAAAATAAAGGAAATAAAATAATTAATGAAATAATTAAAATAAAGGAAATAAAATAAAGAAAAGAAATTGGACCTGTATTTGCTGAAAGGGGGGTGTGACGCCTGAATTGTTAGGCCCAATAGCAGGTCAGCCCAATCAACGCGCTTGATTCTGTGTTGGCCAAGCTTGGAGATGTACCATAGAAACGCATCCTGAGGCACTGGATTGGTGATGGTGATGATCCAATGGTTGGATGGCTGGAGTGTATGGTGAGTGCTTAGAAGCGTGGAGCATGGAGCCTGTTGTCAAATATTAAGAAAATAGAGAAAACACTTGGACCTGGGATCGAACCCAACCCCCCCCCCCCTCCCCCCCACACACACACACAAAATACCACGCACGCTTAACCAACTAGGCTGCAATGTTTAATTGTTAATATAATAATAACAATATATCATATATAAAACCAAGTGAATAACTGAAACAAAAAATGCGCGCCCATTATTCAAATAGGCCAATGATGGTTACACACATTAGCTTCTTCTTCCCCTGTCCGTCGTTTTGGGTTTGAAACTTTTACCTACGGACAAACTTCCATGGCTATAGCACTGCAAGTTTCAAAAATTCACATCAAGCATGATAAATCAATTGTGAGTACATAGATCAATTCATCTTGATCTCACGAGCATCATGGTACCCTTTTCTTGGGCCAATTTAACCTGTATAGAAAAATCCTAAAACGACAAGGTAAACCCTAATAATGGAAATTGTGAATACAGTCATCAAAATGCAAAATCACTTAAACCAAAACATTCCAAATGTTGGTACAAACACCATGCTATGCATGAAAGTGGTTAATCATGCGTGAATAATCAAACTCAGATTCAAGAAATAAGCCAAACCGTGAGGATCGTGTAGGCTGATTCTGGGCTTGTGGAGGTGTACAACTGACCGTGTTAGCTTCTAAGAAGGTCCAAGAATCGATTGGGAGTGTTGAAATGCTTTGAATTGCCCTCTAAGCTTGAAACTAATCCACCACTTTTTGTCAATTTTTGAGTTTTGTTTCCCAACTCTCATGATTTCAAAACCTTGTTTTTTGCATTGAGTGTGTTCTGTATATGTAGTGGAACAAATTAGGTTAACAAAAACACTTTGTATCTCTGAAAATCATGGAGATTTGATTTGATTTTGCTCCTTGTATGATATCTTTCCAAAATATCCTAATCATGCCAATTTGGATTCAATTTGCCTTGCACAATTTGATATGCTATGCCAGCCTAATTGGATTTGATTCCTACAAAAAATCTGATCAAAACCAATCTTTTTATATTTTTTGCAATTTATTTGATTTACTTTAACTTTTGATAAATAAAAATAAAAATAAAATAAATAAATAAGTAAATAAAGTGTGTATGCTGATTCAGGTCGTGGACCATGTCACAAACAAGATGCAAGCATAAAAAGTTAGGCCCATTTAACAAAAAAATGCAATTTTGAGCACATTTGACTTTTGGCAATTTTGCAAAAATGGTCAACTTTGACAAGGAATATCTCCTCCAATTTTAACCCTAGATAGGTGTTCTCTGACTTTTTAGAAAGCTTAGGATGTCCCCTAAGCAACCCTTTTAGTTTCATCTCAATTGGGCCTTCCATGTTCATGTAATAAGCTTTGACCCAAAAGGTGTTTTTGTTGAATTTTCAAAAGGACCTATAATGTAGAAATTCATATCTTTTGATGAGTGCATATTTTGAACTTGTGGGCTGAAGATGAGCCTCGGATGGAAATTTTTTTGATGAAGTATGAAGAAGTTGTGCATGATCAAAGTTTGGTTGACTTTTCCTGTGAAACCCTAATTTAACAACTTTTGGGTTTTGATGAATTTGGGGAATTCCTTGAGGAATCATGATCAACCCTTGATCAAATGATTGATATCTCTTCAAAATGTTGATGTTGACCAAAAGTCTTGAAGTTTGACTGTATGTGGGCCACAGTTGACTTTTGACCTAATATAGTTAATTTTCAGGCATCTGGGCAATTGACTGAGCAAACTTCTTGTGCAAGGAATGAAACTTGACATGGATGATCTTGAGAACATATTGGGACCATGGAAGGCATTTGGGACCCTTGGACTTCAACCATATTTATGAGGAGTGAAACCCTAGTTTGAAGCTTGTTGCCTTAGGAGGAGGATTTGTCTGGTCAATCCTTAGTCATCCTTGAGCAATTGAGGACCTCTAGAGGCATGTCTTGAGTGAAATGAAAGGGAAAATTTTGGGGTACAACAGTGTTGTACTCATATATCCTGAAGGATGTTATACTCCCTTTACGGTAAGACTTTACTTCAATTGTACAAACAACATGGCGGAATACAAAGCATGCATTTTTGGTCTCAAAGCCACCATAAACTTGGGGATCAAATCCTTAAATGTATTCGAAGATTCAGCTTTGGTCATCAACCAGATCAAAGGGGAATGGGACACCAAACACCCTAACCTTATCCCCTACAAATAACATGTGTTGACATTGCTCCCACATTTTGAGAATATTACTTTCGAGCATTTCCCGCGAGAAGAAAATCAGCTAGCAGACGCACTAGCCACAATGTCATCCATGTTTAAACTTAAATGGGATAACGAAGCTCCCCAGATCACCATTGAACGAATGGATGAACCAACTCACTGTCACGAGATTAATACTGAAGAAGTAGTGGACCAGCCTTGGTTTCACGAAGTCAAGAGGTATCTCGAGGCTCAAGAATATCCGAAAGGAGGTTCAATCAATGATAAGAAGCTCTTAAGGAGATTCTCTGCTAAATTCTTCCTTAGTAATGGCATTCTCTACAAACACAGCCATGACTCTGTTTTACTCTGTTGCATAGACAAAGTTGAGGTAGAAAAGATCATGGCTGAGTTACACGAGGGCACTTTTGGCACCCATTCCAGTGGGCATACGATGGCAAAGAAGATCCAACGGGCAGGCTATTACTGGTCTACCATGGAAGCAGATTTCTCTCAACACTCTCGAACCTTCCATAAGTGTCAGATTTATGCTGACAAGGTGCACGTACCTCCGATTCCTCTGAATGTCTTGACGTATCCTTGGCCCTTTTCTATGTGGGGCATCAATATGATTGGGGAAATCAAAACAACAACCTCCAATGGACACCGCTTCATCCTAGTGGCCATTGACTATTTTACAAAGTGGGTTGAGGTAGCCTCTTTCGCTTCCGTGACCAAGAATGTTGTAGCCCGAGTCATTAAACTGAATCTCATCTGTCGGTATGGAATTCCAGAGAGGATCATCACAAACAATGGTACGAATCTAAACAATACTATGATCACCGCCCTGTGCGAGCAATTCAATATCCAGCACCACAATTCTTCCCCTTACCGGCCAAAGATGAATGGTGTTGTCGAAGTGCAAATAAGAACATCAAAAAGATCATACAGAAAATGACAGTAACATACAAAGACTAGCATGAGATGCTACCATTCGCTCTCCACGGGTATCGTACCACGACACACACATCAACCGGGGAAACACCCTACTCTTTGGTATATGGCATGGAAGTTGTCTTCCCTATCGAGGTCAAGATCCCCTCTCTAAGAATCATGAAGGATGCAAGGCTGAATGAAGACGATTGGATCCAGACTCGACTTGATCAACTAAACTTGATTGATGAGAAAAGGCCTATTGCTGTTTGTCATGGTCAAATGTATCAAAAACAGATGATCAAGGCTTTCAACAAAAAGGTCAGACGCCAAGTATATCAAGTCGAGGATTTGGTGATCAAATGCATCATACTACCGCAAGGTGATCCCAGGGGAAAATGGACTCCTACCTACGAAGGACCATTTGTGATAAAAAGCATATTCTCTGGTGGAGCAATGATCTTGACCACCATGGGTGGTGACGACCTGCCACACCCTGTGAACGCGGATATAGTCAAAAGATACTACGCATAAAGAGACCTGCTAGGTTGACACACCTAGGCAAGACAAGGGCATCCCGGCGAACCAAAAAGGTTCTGGAAAAAATTAGGGATAAAACAAAAAAAAATTGTACACCCGGCAAGTTGAAAACCTGAAAGGGCGACTTGGGAAACAAAGGGTATCCCGGTGGACTGAAAACCCGAAAGGGCGGTCCAGGAAAAAGTTAGAGATTTAAAGCATATGACTATGTCCCATTGGATCACCTTATGGACAACCTGCAAACTCGACGGTCTGATTAATTCAATCAGCTTCAGACAAGGCAACAAATAGACAAGATGCTCGGAGACACGAAGGCTATAGCTGAATGGGAACCCCATGAGATTATTGCACATAGCTATCTCTTCTTTGTATCAAAATTTTCATTTTTTACGACGACATTCTCTTACTAGAGTGTTTGTCTCATTGTACAAAAATACTTACTCAAAGTCAATACAAAGATATTCCTTTGAAAGTGCAAAACTATCTATTTTCTTTACTTTTTTGTTTTGTTTACAAAAACGTCCAATGATTTATTTTTGAACATATGCAATTGATCATAATTACTGGTTACAAATAAACAAAGTAGAAAGACAATCACTGATGGCTTTAAGAGATAGGGAAATATATTTGAGCTATTCCATAAAGTCCCTCGCAGTGTGCAGTTTAATCCCCAGCGGAACAAAGCTTCCAGTTATCAATCCCCAGTAGAAGTCGTCCAAATTCTCAAGTTTCCCCAACATGATTTTACAAGCAGTGTACAACATTTCCCTTACAATAGAGTTTATTTCTCTAAACAGCAATTCATCAACACTTCAACTTCACAACATGAAGACTTACACTCCATATCCTCAGCAGCAGTTAGGGATTTTATTTCCCACTATCTAACAACAGTGCAGCATATTAGCTCACATACGCAGATTAGCATACATCACATCCATAAATCATGAACATTGATAACACGAATGTATATATTACAATCTCATTGTATCATGCATTTCATACATCATGATATTTCATACAGCTAATGTTTTTTTTACCTTTTTTAGGATAAGATTAATCAATAGCTACCATTAACAATGTTCAAAGGCTTTTCAAATACAGTTCAGATACGCTCCAGACACGGATGCCATTCTGATACTCATTCAGACTCAACTTTTGATACAGTTCAGATACGCTCCAGAAACGGATGCCATTCCGATACTCATTAAAATTCAGCTATCAGATACAGTTTAGATACGCTCCAGACATGGATGCTATTCTGATACTCATTCAGATTCAGCTATCAAATACAGTTCAAATACGCTCTAAACACGGATGCCATTCTGATACTCATTCAGATTCAAATTTCAGATAAAGTTCAGATACGCTCCAGACACGGATGCCATTTTGATACTCATTTAGATTCAGCTATCAGATACAGTTCAGATATGCTCTAGACATGGACGCCATTCTGATACTCATTCAGATTCAGATTTCAGATACAGTTCAGATACGCTCCAGACACGGACGCCATTCTGATACTCATTCAGTTTCAGCTTACGAATATGATTCAACAATCATTTCTGGATGGCATCTACAAGCCCATCTCTAACAACATTCTATCATCCCTCCAAATGGCATCTTTAATCTCATTCCCTATACCATCAACCTTCACATTACCGAGTGCAAATTTCTAGGCACTCTAGTGTCTAATCATCTTCCACCTTCGAGTCACGAATGGAAAAACTCGCCAATCTAACTCTTCAGGTTTAAGAAGATTGAATAGGGGCAGCTTTTGTACCCTAAAATTTTCCCTCTCACTTATTAAGAATTTGCTCATAAGATCTCTTTGGACTCAAGACTGCACTAGGGGTGATCAGCTCAAGACACCTCCTTAAGCACTGATGACCAAAATTAGGGTTAAAGATTGCACAAAGATTTTTGAACTTCCAATGCCCCGTATGACTTTCATGGATCATTATGGACCCCCAATATTACTCATGTCAAGTTTCAGGCCTTGGATCACACTTTTGCTCAATCAATTGAGCAGTTGACCTAAAAATAAGCTGTATTGGGGAAAAAGTCAACTATGGCCAATTTACAGTCAAACTTCATAATTTTTGATCCACGTCAACAATTTAAACTCATATGTATAATTTGATCAATTTTGGATCACAACTCCTTAAGAAATTTGATCAAATCTCCAAAAGGGCAAAATGGTCAAAATTAGGGTTTTGATTGGGAAAGGGCAATTTCTGATTTTTGACCTAGCAAATGATCAATTGGTTTAAGGAATGATCTCAAGAGTCCAATTGTATCATTTTGACCTAATGACATGGCTCAAAACATTTCAACTCCAATAGATTGACAGATGAATTTTTCAATCAACTGATCAAAAGTCAATTGTATACTGAAAAGTCAAACTTTGACTTTTTGGTCAAAATCAAATGCCAAAGATCACAATTCATCAAAGCATGTCAATATATGAAACTTATTCATCAATAAATCAAAAATTCAAAATTTCATTTTGAAAAGTGAAAATTTCTAAACTTAGAAATTTTTCTAAGTGTTGGAAATTTCTTATTTTTTCACAACTTTGAGCAAACTTTTCACCATGATGCAAGCTGATTCATAAGAAACTTCCAACATGAAAGTTGTATTTATCTATGAAATATACAACTTTGCCTTACATAACTTCTTGCAAAAGTGCTTGGATCTCAAGTTATAATTTTAAGAACATGTGGTCATGAAACAAAACACTAGTGAAATTTTGCCCTAATTTGGTCAGGATTTTGACCCAACTTCACGGCCCTTTTTCATATAGTTCCAAGGGGAATCTTCAAAAGCAATTCTAATATGGGTTGTAGAGAACATTGAAAGCTTTCCAAAATGTCTAAGAACTCATTGAGATCATTCTTGAGTAGGGAGAATCGAAGAGATGAAGTTAGGGTTTTATCACTTGATTTACATGTCATTTTGTGATGAACAAAATTCAAATTCAAAGTTGTGCTACATAAACTCTAATTTGCAGGCCTCAAACTTGTTAGGCACTCTATAATTAATTACTTGAACAGCTGTTAGAGGTCTCATCCCAAGCATTCAATGAGAGGCCATGCTTTATATCCATTTTGGGAAGAAAGTGCACATTGCCATTTTGATAAAGTGACTTTTTGCACAAAACTTGTTCTTGAGCCTTGCACTTGTTCTCTTATGATCATACATGTCTCATAACACAAGATAAATGATTTAGACACTTACAATCACCCAACCCATGCTTGTACTTCACATTGAAACTTGGTTTCACACTTTTCTTCAAAATCAAGTAACCTAGCAATTAGCTGAAAACTGGTACTTCTGATTGTCCAAACCACTCCAATCCTTTTGCTTATAGATATACAAACCATTTTCCACAAGACACACGAATGCTTGACCCCTAAAAACACCTAGAGCTCAGAATCACATCTCATACCTCCATTTTCACATAAACTGACCAAAAACTTGAAACTCATAACTCCCTCGTGCGTTTTCAAGCATTCTGGTTCCTAAAGCTTCTAAACATCATTTAGAACTGATCCCACACCCTATTACAGAACTGTAACACCATTAACACCATCCTCCATTTTCAAAAACAGAGCTTTGCACTTGGACTTCTCCAAAACTCCTCAGGTACTTTCAGCTCAAGCTAAGCATCCCATTAGCTTCCTGGGAACTTGAAGCTAACCCAATCATTGGAACTCCTTGAAAGCTGCTCAAACTTCAAACCCGATACCCTCTGGCAAGGTAAGTTTTCTAACTTTGGAACTTTTCATACAAGCATCATCAATGATTTATTTGTGAATGAAACATGTAGATATCATTGCCCTAAAGCTAACCATGTCCATAGTTTCCATTAATTTTGCCCGAGCTTAGAGAATTTTAAGATTGAATTTTCTGAGACTTTTAGGGTTCAGATTAGGGCAATATAAAATTCATGTTTATATTTGAGCTATAGTTTTAATGCTTTACATTTCTGAAACAATGAGGAAATTTGCTACAAGTTTCATGTTTACAGTTTTCATTTTTGTTGAGATTTGAACAAGTTAGAGGTTCTGGCTGGACGTGAGGTTGAAGATGAAGTTGGCCTCAGAAACATGTTTGCCTTATGTATTTATTATTTGATTTGTATAAACAGATGTATAGCCACCCCAGTGGTGGAAGCGCGCGCTTGTAACCAAAGGGATGTGGGTTCGTGCCCCAGTGGTACCCTTTTGGTTTTTTCACATTGTTTTGCATTCTGACCTTTTTTTTTGCAGGCACTGGGCCTCTTTGGGCTTTGCTGTTTTAGTTTTTACTTGCTAACCCCCCTGTTTCATTTACACACCCCTGGCCCAGTTTTATTTTCTTTTCTTATTTTCATTTTATTTATTTTCTTAATTATTTTTCTAATACTAGAAAATCACAAAAAATATAAAAATAGTAGATTTATATTTTGACTTAGTTTATTCATTTTTCTCAAAAAAAAATATTTTATTTAACCATACTTTATTTATTTTACTAATTATTCTTGTAAATTTAATTAAAACAGGTTATTATTTATTTTCTTTTACACCCATTAAAATATATTATTTTAATATTTAAAAAGACCAAAAATATTTTATAATACAATAAATTATTTTCAAGACAAAAATACAAAAAATACTTTTCTTAAACTTAATTTCCTTTTAAATAAATTAATAGATTTAGGGTTTTATTTAAAAACTTTTACTAGTAAAATTAGGTTTACTTTTTTTTTACCTTTAATTAATTATTTTTCCCTATAATTAATTAGGTTAAACTCAAATTCCCTTTTTTCCTAAAAAATCCAAACAAAAAGATCCATTTTCTTTGCATTTGCATTTTTGCATATTTATTTATTTTGTACATTTATTTATTTCCATTCTTGTACCAATTCAATATGGTTGTAATAGATTAACTAGGTTTATTTTCTTGCAACCCCCATTTACAATTTGTACACCCCCTCTCACAAGTATTGTAATAGCGTAGTAACTTTAAATTCTGCAATTTATCACTTTATATATAACATGCTAGTAATTAGGGTTTGCATGGAAAGACTAAAACTAATCAAATAAAAAACCCTAATCAAAGACAAAATCAAGCATGAAAACAATACACTATTCACACATGCACCCCTAGGGTAAAATCCACTTGGTTGCCTTACAAAATGGCAATGTTACACATGTGAGGTATCTTAGCAAAAACAAATAAACACAAGATCATAGTCCCTCAATGATGCTATCTATGTTGCCTTTTCAAAATGATCTTAGTCCCTAAAGAAAGGTTGCTAAGATACCTTGCAACATTGCTAATCATGGTTATACGATGACCCATGCCCATCCCGTTTACATCCAAAGATAGGGTTACTTACCAAATCAATGGTAAGATAACAATGTCAAAGGAAAAAGGAAATGAACATGAAAGACTTTTGAGTAGGTAGAATGCTCATAATTGCTTGCTCCAGTTTCAAAACAAACACCTACACTTTCAAAAGATCTTTCAAAACATCTTTCAAACTTGAAAACATTTTCAAAAGATCAACATCTTTGTATACATTCTTATGGACGAGAATCATTACAAAGTTTACCTAAACAATGGCCTCTTTAAAAAATACTTTCATAAACCACACAAAGCATAATTTCAAACAAAAGCAAGTAACTAAGAGCCCATGGAAAACCATGGATGAAAAGGGTGCTAATACCTTCCCTTTTCATAATCTACCCCCCGAACTCAAGAAATAATCTCAAAGGTCTTTCCTGCGCTTTTTCACCTTTCCTTTTGGATAAAAGAAAAGTCGGTGGCGACTCTTGCTAACCGCAACATTTGCGATCAAACGCAAAACATCCAAGTCATTTCTCCCACCGTATCACAGCAGTCTTGGTTGGGCAAGTGCACCCTTTCCTCTTAGAGCTCCATAGTGTTTAGTGTCGCTTCAAAGTCTATTTGGTCTACTAGCAGTCTTGGTTGGGCAAGTGCATACTTCCTTCTTAGACCTTCATAGTGTTTGGTGTCTCTTTAAAGTCCAGTTAGTCTACTGGATGTCTTGTTTGGGCAAGTGCGTCCTTCCTTGTTAGAGCCCCGTAGTATTCAGTGTCTCTTCAAAGTCCAGTTGGTCTGCTGGCAGTTCTTGGTTGGGCATGTGTGTCTTTCCTAATTAGAGTCCCATAGGTTTGGTGTCTCTTCAAAGTCTAGTTGGTTTACAAGCATCCCTTTGGTCGGTCTCTTTCTCATATGTGTCCAATATTCTTACCGGACATGTATTCCCCAAGTTTAATTAGTCCCTCGTATGTCTAACCTTGGTCTGACGTACGTCTCTAAAACTCTACCCCCGGGTAACAAAAAAATAGAAAAAAACCCGACTTTTGTTTGTTCTTCAGCGTATGAATTTTATGGTTCTATTGAGTATTCAATCCCCTTCTACCTTGAGTGTTTGAAAGGCAGCGCCAATCTCACCCTCAAGTTTAAGTTGATTGAATAGAGGAAGTTGTTGCACCCCAACATTTGTCCTCTTCAGTTTAACCCTAATTGGCTTATTTTTCTCTAACATACTCATGCATACATATCATCGATTCCATGGTTACGGGATCAAAGCATTTATCTTCTTCGAGCTACAAAAACAATTATTTCGCCAGGCAGTACGACAAAGCAGAAACTCAGGATTTTCGAGATTCAAATGCGCTCTGCATATTTTTTGAGCTACTCAATTAGTGAACGATCAAGTCATCATCATTCCAAGTTTTCAGGTGTTTCATCATGCCTAGAATTGCAAAGAAAATCGAGCGTTTCAAGTGACTTGAAGTAGTTTCGACTGAATATCAGCATTTTCTCATTTTATGTTAAAAATTTCATAACTTATGTCCAGAAAAATATTTTTAGTGGGTCTTTAGGCGTTAGAACCTTCACGACATCCTCTTCATTTCATATCTTCGGGTTGGAATCCAATTATGTGAAGAAGATCTCCGAAATTGCAAAATACGTTGAAAATCACACGCTGGAGCAGATTTTTAGTCAACTGTTGTGCAATATTGCAAAATGCTTGATTTTTAACATTTTAGAACGATTCTTTCGAAATGATGTCACATATTTTGTTAGCTACAAATTTTCTTCAGGGCCCGAGTTCGGATTATGATCAGAAGACTTTGGTTTATGGCTTTTTTCTAAAGTTGAACGCCGAAATATTACGCAAAAGTTATGCAGCCTGAAACAGAGATTTTTTTGTCTCAATTTTCTCGGTATTCTAAAAATCGTAACTCTCTCAATTTTTATTGTATCGGGACGATTCTTTCAGGTTCGAATTATGCTTCGAAGGTTTGCATCTCAAAGGGCATATGAAATTATGATGAAAAATCTGCAAAACCCGAAAACAAGGGAATTTGACTCTAAAAATCATTTTGCCAAACAAGGCCTTAAGAATTTTGTATATATTGATTCCAATTCAAATTAGAAAGGGTTTTTTTCTCCACATTTTTTACAAAACACACTCAAGAGAGCATAGAATTCTCTCAAGACCACTCTCTTCTCTCTATCTTTGCGCAAAACCTCTCTCTCTCTCTCTCTCTCTCTCTCTCTCTATTCCTCCATCTCTGGCCACCCTCTCTACCAACCATCAGCCAGCCTCACTTCTGATCGGCCTCCGCCCAGCTAGCCCGTCCAACCGCGCGCAGTACCCCCTTCATTCTGAGCTTGTACGATACTCCCTATGGCGGACGATTTTATGCGCCGATCTCCTCCTCCGCTTCCGAGCTTGCTTCCAATCGAATCTTCTTTCCAATCAACTCTATGATCTCCTCTTTACGTTGATTTCGGTAATTTCTTGAGACTTTACTTGATTTAAGTGCTTACTTGACCTTGTATTAGTTGAATTTAATTAAATTTGAGGAACTAATTGATTCTTCTGTTTCGATTATGGAAAATTGTGAAATCGAATGAACATTTGTTTAGTTGTTTCAATATCATGAATGTCGACGCGGTGATTTTTGTTAATTGTTGATTTTACGCATCAAAAATTGTTTCGAATTCAATAATTGTTGATAATGTTGGAATTTCATGAGTTGATAATTATTTTCGAGGTTATTATTTGATATCGACGCATTGATAGTTTTTGTTTCGATGTTTGGAAACCGTTGTACCGGTAGCATTTCAATATTTTCAATTTATTTGTGAATTTAGCGTAACATCCCAAGTATAGATATTCAATGATTTTACACGTTAAATGCTAATTTTTGATGATTTTTAGTGGATATGTAAAGTTGCTGCCCAGAATTTGCAAATACTTGTAAGTGTTACATTTAATTCTCGGTTCATGCATGTTTATCTTTCACTTGATGATTGTTGGCTATTGTTGATGAGTTTTATTGATTTTAATTCGACATTTCTGATGCTTCATGAGTTAAATATAATGTTGTCTGGATTTTTGAAATTGCACATGGTATATGGTTTAATTTGTTCTTGATGCATGATTGGCTTTAATTGGATGAATAATTGACATTGGTGTCGATTTTGGTTGATTTTAATTCGACTTTTTGAGCCTTTCATAAGATAAAAATGTGATAACCGGAACTTTGTTTTATGGTTCCAATACTTGTTCAGAAGTTGTTCTTTCATGATTTAATAGAAATTTGAGTTGTGATGTAAATTCTTAACTTCAGTTATCGTTTCTTATTATTACTAACTCATTTTATGGACTGGTGCAAGCTTCCAAAAGGTGTCTCGGTACATGATACTTGTGATATACTTTTGTTTTGTCGAGACTTATATCTTATGCAGTGTTCGATATTTGGATCTTGTTTATGATTTATTTTCACATTGGTGATGCTTCAACACTTATTATGAGCATTTGGTTTTTGACTTCTTTTCTTTGATTGGTGAAGCTTCGTGAAGATCTTCGGGTTTCTTTCGCTTTGATACACTTTGCTACAGACTTTTTGTTCGTTTGGTATTTTTACTATTTTGTTTATATTCTGCACTGTCTTTTAAATTTCATGCCATGAGAAGTAGGAATAGAGATGGATGTGTTGAAGACCTACACCCGTAAGCATTGCGAGACTGTTTAATTTCTTGTTTGCAAAAATATCTCAAAAAGGGACACTTTCTTGTGTTTGCAAATCACCTCAAAAAGGGGAAACTATATGTGTTTGTTTAAACTCTTCAAAGAAGGAAATTTTTTTAAAGTCCTCAAAGAAGGTAATTTCCCTCCCCTTTTATGTTGTGCTTGCAATCAAGTCAATAAAAAGTGGAACAATAGGACACACAATCAGCCCCCACACATTCAAGTCCCTTGGTCATTCTTAGCTCGTTCCATTCGTTGATGCTTTAAATTGTTCGTCTCTTGTCCTTGAGTTAAATAAAAGTGGAAAGGGATCACAATCATCCCCCACACCTTGTCATCACTTCGGTGATATCTTAGATCATGTTTTTCAACGTTAATGCTTCGAGTTGTTACTAGATTTTGGTGATTGAGATATTCTAATGGAAGAAGGGTCCTTCGGCTCATCGACCTTTTTTTTTCATGTACAGTTAGCTCATGGTTGATGTTTTGAGTCGATGCTTGTTAGCATCTTTGTTTATTTACTTTCTTGCACCTTTTCTTGTTTTTTTAGGTTCGCATTTGCATGTTCCCTTAGAATCACTTGTTTCATTCTTGATTCAAGGTAGACATTAGGATTGTAATCCATTCATGATAACTTAGCTAGATGTTTCCCTTTTGTATCCAAACTTTAGGACCACCATTGCATGGTAACATTATGATTGTTAGTCTCCCTTAGACTTTTTCATTCCTCTTTTGCATGATTAAAACAAAAACTTATTTTCTTAAGAAAACTCCAAAAAAACTTAATAATTGAAGATGCGAATCGTATGCAGTTGAGTCTTGTGGGGTAGAGCGAATCGATCCAGACTGAATCTTTCTCTTCTTTCACTTCTGGACTTTATTACGGTTCAAATTACAAACTCTTTTGCAAATAAGCGGAGAAGTAGCGAGTGTCCCTCCGGTGGGATCCATTTGCTATCATCCCACTAAAAACACCAACCAATTCAAACCATTTTACCTTCGGGATTTTCTTTAAAAACCTTTTCAGGTAAGAACATGTTAATTCCTTCCTACTACAGTGCGTGAGTCTCTAAAGGTCAAGCTGCGGTAGAATGCGAAATTAGCATTGTTCATAAAAAACACACAACAAACCAACTTTTTAAAGGTGAACTATGAGTGTCTTGATCTCCATTGCATGAAAGGTGGTACATAGGCACAAAGGTTCACAACCGAGGTAAACAAGACTAATAAAACCTTTTTCTTTGTATATACACTCTACATTCATGCATTTTCCATTAGCTCGTAAGCCTTAGATATGAACACACCCTTTGATTAGAACAACAAGAGTGGATCCTATGGAGTACCACTGACGTGAGGGGTGCTAATACCTTCCCCTTGCGTAATCGACTCCCGTACCTGATCTCTCGGTTGTAAGGTCCTGATTTCTCCCTTATCAGGTTTTTCTTCAATGATTTTCCTTTCCCTTATGTTGGATAAATAAATACTCGATGGCGGCTTCATTGATTTTCTCTCGATGATTTTCTCAATTGCTTCAGTGTTCCTTCAAACATCTTGTAGTTAAGGTGTTACCTTGGAAAATCTTAAGGTATTCAAGTACAGGTAGTAAATGAAGATATTCTCATAAGCTAAGAGTCATCCTCCAAAATAAGGGTTTTTCGGGGAAATGGGAGCCAGTGTTTGAAAATATGGTTTTATTAAGTTAGAGTTAATGCTTGAAAGGAGTCACACTGAAACTGTCGAAATCAAGATAAGTAGACTAGGAAGAAATAAAAGAACATATGTAAATAGGTCAAAATTGGTTTAGTCGACCAAAGGGTAAAAGACAAGGACTTGGTCGAAAATGGTTTTAGTCAACAAAAAAGGGTTTCTTGGACTTTGAGGAAGCGTGATTATTCTTTGCCAGAAAGAAAGTGTCGAAGCAATACAAAAACGGTTTACGTTCAAGAGGGTTAAAGGAATCATGGGCGGTTACCAGCAATCCACGACGTGTTCAAGCGCCAAATAGGTGGAACTTAAAAATCATGAGTAGTTACCAGCAACCCACGATGTGTTTGAGCGCCAAATAGGTGGCAGCATCTAGTGAAGCAGTTACCTCAAGATTTTAATATTAGCCGTAGATTTTATCTAGGTAGTTACATTGTAAACACTATAAATAGGAAGATTTAGTATAGTTTGCATGTGTTCACTTGCACTCTCAAATCACTTGTCAAACTCTGTCATTCCGAGCGTCAGGAAATCAAGAGTGAAGAGTGCTTGATGTACGTGAATCACCATTTTTATTTCAATGCAAATCCTTTATCTTTCAATTATATATTTTGAGTACTTTATCTGTTTTCTCTTTACTGTCGAGCAAGATCTATACGTTATCTTCTATTTCACATAAACAATTCAACACTATATGTTGGTCACGAGTCACCAGTCAGTTAGTTTAGTGTGTCTCGCTTTTGTATGAATATCTTCTGTCGGTCACGAGTCACCAGTCAGTCGATTAAATCATAGTGTGGAAAAACATTACGCTCGTTCCCCCAGTCAAAAGAAAACCATCTCCCTTGACTAATATTTCGACAGAATATGTGTGATAGTAAAAACTCTTAGCATGCGTCTTGAGATCAACTGGTCGATCTCGCAAGTTACCCTCAGTTTAAGACTCTAGGAGGACCAGCGGTTGTTTACCATTTTCTACAGTAAACAAATTGGCACACCCGGTGGGACCCAGTGCTAAGAATTTGTCTTAAGTATTTATAAGTGAATGCAACTTAGAAATGAGAAGTTAAACAAAGAGTATAATAAACCATTATCTAGGAAGAAGATATCCATAATGACAATTTTTGATAAATCAAACGTAGATGAAATACCGTCATGAAATTTAATCACTACCGATCCAATAGTTTCTCAAGTAGCACTTTTTCCTCCAGTAGGGTCGGCTGCTGCAGTTTCCGTACAAATGTCTCAGGCTCCACCGGGAAGCCCAAGACCAGTAATGACTACGACTACCATTCCTAATGTGCCTCATCTTGGTAATGTAGATACGACTTAGGGAATGTTGTATTCCATGATTCCAGGATATCAATCAACGTCGAATACAGTAGTGGTGTCAGATAATGTTCAAAATTTCATGTCTCCTTTACAAGGATCTGCGCCAGGGGGAAATAATAGAGGAAACCAAAATAGGGTAGCTCCTTGTCAACCTTTAGTACCGCCTCTTACTAATACTTCAGTAGCAGTATTAAGGAAAAAAATGGATGATAGCAACCACGAGTTGGTTAATATGTTAACTAACCATATGGGTAATGTATTTAATCCTATAGTACAAGAGTCGGCTGAGACTAATAGGCAGTCTGCTGAAACAAATCGACAAAGGATTGACCAATTAACGCGTTTGTGTAATTTTTTAGGTGCTCCCCCAGTGCCTATTCGACAGGCACCACCTATTTAACTAGATGCCCCTGGTCAAATAGACATGGGGGCAATGCAGGACGAAAGTGTCCATCAAGGGAAAATGCTAGTGCCTCCAAGGAATTTGATTGTCGGTCCACCTAGGGTATTAATACATCAACATCAAGAGGCTGATCAAATTGTTGATCAAATTCGACAAGAGGACTTAGCCGTTGTAAATAATTTAACCACCATTGTCGAAAGAATTATCGCTAGAAATGGTATGAATACCACACTTTAGAGGCTAACATATTCCTCCCCTTTGTCTGAATATATTTTACAGACTGAAAACCCTAGAGGATGGAAAATCCCTAAGTATACGAAATTTGAGTGAGAATCTGGAGAGTCGACAGTGGAACATATTGCCAGATATTTAACTGAATTTGGGGATATGTCGAATGATGAAAACTTAAGGGTAAAGCACTTTCCTTCTTCCCTTACTAAGGCAGCTTTCACATGGTTTACCACTTTACCCCCAAATTCGATTGACTCATGGACAAAGTTGGAGAAACTTTTCCATGAACAGTTTTATAAGGGTCATTCGAAAATTAGTTTGGTCAAATTATCAAACATTAAACGAAGGTTTAATGAAACCATTGATGATTATCTAAACAGATTTAGGTCATTAAAAGCAAGATGCTTTACTCAAGTGCCAGAACATGATCTTGTTCAAATGGCTGCTGGAGGTTTAGATTATTCCATTAAGAAGAAAATAGATCCAACCTTCGTGAAAAGTATGTCACAGTTAGCTGATAGAGTTCGCCATCCAGAGCATATGCAACTAGAAAAGGTCAGACATACTAAGGCTAAGACTAGAAAAGAAAAAGTAGCCTTCATAGATTATGATGACACATATCCCATCTGTGAGGCCGACTATACCTCACCAACAGAGGCAGGGGTCGACTTGGCTGAAATGAAGTTAGGGCTAGCCTATGAGTGTAAATCATTATTTCCTGCTAAAGGAAAAAATACAGTCGAAAATAATCCAAAATTCCCAGCAAAAACTTATACGTTTGATGTCACTAAGTGTGAAGAAATTTTTGATTTACTGGTTAAAGATGGTTAAATTATAGTACCCCAGGTGCTAAATTACCACCATTAGAACAACGACAGAAAATAGGTTTTTGTAAATTTCATAATTATCTTGGTCATATAACCTCTCAATGTTACCTTTTCAAGGATCTCGTGCAAAAGTTGCTGCAAGAGGGTAGGCTGAAGTTTTCTGCAAGAAATATGAAGATTGATACTGATCCTCTTAGGCAAGAGGAAGATTTGTTTCTCGACCCAGTTGGCATCAACATGGTAGAGATTACTGAATTTCCTGATGATAATATGGTCGAAGAGGGCAGTGGAGAAAGTCCTGATGTCGGCCTAGCAGATGTGTACCCAAGGCCTGCGGATGATTTGCTAGACTTCCTTTACCACTGTAAGAATAAAGCTTTTCACAAGCTTGCTTGTGTCCTAGATATGGCGCTTTGACTGACAAAATAACTACTGAAAATTTCCAGAAGCTACAGTTAGAAAAGAACAAAGGCAAGCCATACAATCAAAGGTTCCCTACACCAAGGGACCCAAGGAGAGCTATGGGAAACTCTCATGTTAAACGTAGGAGTTATATTCCCTCAGCAAAAGCTTCTAACGGGACCTGGATTAAACCCCAAGGGAGAAAGGGCGCACCAATTGATGGGGCACCAAACAAAGGGAAGTTGACTATTGACTACCGACATGAGTTCAAGTTAGAGAAGAAAAGCCACATTTCTGAAAACTACATGGGGAAGAATCCCATGACTCGAACCCAATGGAGACGCTTCCAGCATCGAAACCAAGTTGAGAGGCAAGCAACTGCTGGCCGAATTGCTACAAAAAAAGGTGGCAATCAGAGGCAGTACCAGGTAAAAGTCGACTCCTCTGTGAAAGAATGAATCAAAGAATTCGTGAATCGACCAGCTTCCAAATTTTCTGAAGAAGCCACTAACGATTTTAATTCCGACTTTGAAGAGAGTTTGAATATCTTAGTCAATGTAGTATGAATTCTGCCAGCGGAATATGATTGCTTGACTGAAGTAGAGGATTCAGCAGACACGGATGCTGAGGAGATGGCTTTGCACAAGCCAACGTGTTATTTTGTCATGAACAATGGTTCCATTGAGAACCAAGATGCTTTCTTTGAGAAACCAGATATGGCCATGAGGAGCCATTTAAAGCCTCTTTTAATAAGGGCTAAGGTCAAAAGGTGGCTATCAACAAGGTGTTGGTAGACTGTGGTGCTACGGTGAACATTATGCCATACCACATATTGCGGAAAATCGGTAAATATGACACTGATGTTAGATCTCATAATGTGGTCTTATCAGACTACGCAGGAAAAACTAGAAACATCATGGGTGTGATCCAAGTGGACATTATTGTCGGCTCAGTTACTAGGCCGACTATTTTCATGGTGATTCAAGGCAAGCCAAGTTAGAACCTCTTAGTAGGGAGATAATGGCTACATGGAGTGGGGGCTATGCCATCCTCTATGCATCAGCGTTTGGTGATATAGAGGTAAGATGTCATAGTCGAGAATATTGAAGCTGATCAAGTGTATTTTATGGAAGACGTGAACAATGTTGGAAAGAAGCAGTTCGACAGGAAATTAGCTAATATTTCCCCACGTCAACCTGCTGAAGATGTATATGCCAACCTTGGTGAAGCATTTGTTTCATTGAAGTTACATGAAACCCATGGTTTTATGTGGGATGTGGAACCTCTTAAGGATCCATACTGTACTAACCGACCGAAAGAATGGGGAGACATCAGTGATGATGTCTGAGCTAGATGCTCTAAACAGGATTTCAGCATATATTGCCGGAAGTAATATAAATTCGGCACTGGAAGCTGAAGAAAATATGGCTGTCGAAGCCCATAAAACACAAGTTCTAGATGAAGGAGCTACTTTGGTTATTGAGCCAAAGATACCAGATATAATAGTGACGGTCAAAGAAAACATCGATAAGCAGCGTCTGGACTTCATATATGACGTAGAACCCTTAGGCTTCGAAAAGGTTGCAATGGCACTAGAAAATATGTAGCCACAAGACCCTTTAGAAGAAATAGATCTTGGCGAAAAAGGGGATAAAAGACCAACTTATATCAGCGCCAACATCGACCCAAAGTTGAAATCTGAGGTAATATCTTTATTAAAAGAATTTAAAGATTGTTTTGCTTGGGACTATAATGAAATGCCAGATTTAAGCAGGGACTTGGTAGAACTAAAATTACCAATAAAAGCAAGAATGAAACCAGTAAAGCAGATGCCCAGACGTTTCGCTCCAGCCATAATGTCGAAAATCCAAGAGGAGGTAGAAAGACTCCTCAAAAGCAGATTCATAAGAACTGCAAGGTATGTAGACTGGTTGGCAAATATAGTGCCAGTAATTAAGAAAAATGGAAAATTAAGGGTATGCATAGATTTTAGAGATTTAAATGCTGCCACCCCAAAAGATGAGTACACTATACCCGTGGCAAAAATGTTTGTCGACTCGGCTGCTGGTTTTGAATATCTAATTATGCTTGATGGTTATTCTGGTTATAACCAAATTTTTATTGTAGACGAAGATGTGCCAAAGACGGAGTTTCGCTACCCTGGGGCACTGGGAACCTATGAATGGGTTGTCATGCCATTCAGTTTAAAAAATGCCGGAGCGACATATCAAAGGGTAATGAATTATATGTTCCTTGATTTTATTGAAGATTTCATGCAAGTTTACATTGATGATATTGTAATAAAGTCTAACAGTAAACCAACTCATCTGCAACACCTTCGAAAGTCTTTCGAAAGGATGAGAAAACATGGATTAAAAATGAATCCATTAAAATGTGCTTTTTGTGTGCAGGCAGGTGACTTTCTTGGCTTTGTGGTTCATAAAAAGGCATAGAAGTAAATCAAAGTAAGACCAAATCCATCATGGACATCAAACCACCATCGACCAAAAAGGAACTTCAGTCTTTGTTGGGCAAGATAAAATTCCTAAGGAGGTTCATATCCAACTTAAGTGTAAAAACCAAAGTATTTTCACCACTAATTCGACTAAAAAATGAATATTTCGTTTGGTAAGAGGAGCATCAAGAGGCTTTCCACAAAATCAAAGACTACTTAGTAAAGCCTCAAATATTGGCACCTCCTGTTAGACATGGTCCTATGAGGTTATATATTGCAGCCTCAGATGCGACTATAGGTAGTATGTTAGTCCAATAGGACGAAAAAGATGTCGAGAGACCTGTGTATTATCTTATTCGAATGCTAAATAATTCTGAGACTAGGTATAGTGATATAGAAAAACTATGCCTTTGCTTGTATTTCTCTTGTATTAAACTAAAGCAATATATAAAGCCTGTTGATGTGTATGTATCTTCTCATTTCGATATTATTAAGCACATGTTATCCAAATCAATTTTACATAGTCGAATTGGTAAATGGCCTTTAGCATTAATAGAGTATTCTCTGATTTACGTGCCCTTAAAAGCAATGAAAGGACAAGTAGTGGAAGATTTTTTGGTCGACCATTTAATGGTTGGTATACCTCAAAATTATGTAGATTTAGTGCCGTGGAAATTATACTTTGATGGTTCGAGCCATAAGAATGGAGTTGGAATAGGAGGAATTATAATTTCTCCCAGTGGAATTCCATCAGAGTTCAAGTATAAAATCGACGGTATGTGCACAAATAATGAAGCAGAATACGAGTCTTTAATAACAGGACATGAACTACTGCTAGATTTGGGGGCAAGGAACTTCGAAATTATGGGAGACTCTGAATTAGTGATTAAACAAGTATCAAAGGAGTACAAATGTTTTAACGAAAATTTAATCATGTATTTTGTGATTACCATCAGATTATTAAAATAATTTGAGCAAGTAAGTATTTGAAACATACCTCGAAGAGAGAACGAAAAGGCTAATGACCTAGCACAAGAAGCCTCACGATACAAGAGAGATCAAAATGAAGAAATTACCCAAGTAAGAGAGAAAGTTCGAGCAACTTTGTTATCCCCTTCAGATTTGTCGGTTGTAAAGTTAGGAGGTATAGATGCCAAAATTTTTCAAATTTTAACCATTGACAATGGACAAGAGAATGATTGGCAAAAGCCATTGGCTAACTATCTGCGCATCCCCACAGGGTCAACAGATCGTAAGATCAAGTATCACACTCTCATTTATGTTTTGATAGAGAAAGAATTATTTAAGAAAAGTGTTGAAGGAGTTTTGTTAAAATGCCTTGGAGAAAGTGAGGCATACGTGGCAGTGTCAAGTGTGCATAGTGGAGCATGTGGTGCACATCAAGCAGGACACAAAATGAGACGGCTTTTGGTGCGTTCAAGCGTCTATTGGCCTTCAATGCTAAAAGATTGCATCGAATTTGCTAAAGGTTTCCAAAAATGCCAAATGCATGGGGCATACAACATGTCCCGGCAAGTGAATTACATGCAGTTATAAAGCCCTGTCCATTTAGAGGATGAGCTTTAGATGTGATTGGAGAAATAAAACCAGCATCATCAAAACAACAAAGATATATTTTAGTCAGTATTGATTACTTTACAAAATCGATCGAGGAAGTAGCTTTAACTAACGTCGACCAAGAAGCTGTTATTGATTTTATACAAAATCAAATCATCTGTTAGTTTGGAATTCCAGAAACAATTACGACCGACCAAGGATTAGTGTTTACTGGACGAAAAATGCAAGAATTTGCGCAAGAAGTTGGAATTAAATTGTTAACTTCTACTCCTTACTATGCCCAAGAAAATGGCCAAGTCGAAGTTTCCAATAAAGTGATAATTAGCCTAATTAAGAAGCATGTAGGAAAGAAGCCAAGGAATTGGCATAAAAAACTGGATCAAGCCTTATGGGCGTGTAGAACTTCCCCTAAGGAAGCAATAGGAACTACTCCATTTCGCCTTGCATATGGGCATGATGAAATGTTACCAGTGGAGATACATGTTCAATCGATAAGAATCTAAAGACATCATGAAATACCATCTGAGGATTACTGGAATATGATGGCGGACGAACTTGTTGACATAGATGAAGAAAGGATGTCAGCCCTTGATTCGTTAATAAGACAGAAAGAAAGAGTTGCCAGAGCTTATAACAAAAAAGTAAAGGATAAATTATTTACTGTCGATGATCTAGTATGTAAAATGATATTACCTATGGGCAAAAATGGTAGAGTCTTAGGGAAATGGTCCCCAAATTGGGAAGGACCTTTTAAGGTGATACAAGTTTTTTCAAATAATGCCTATGAGCTTGAGGAGTTAGCCCCAAATCGAAGGATCTTAAGGGTAAATGGAAAGTACTTAAAAAGTACAAGCTCATTCTTCAAGAAGCCCTAGATTAACAGATCTTAAGGGTAAATGGCAAGTACTTAAAAAAGTATAAGCCCATTCTTCAAGAAATAAAAATCTCGACGGAATAAATATTCGTCGAACCAACGAGCTGGTAAAATTTTGTTGAGAGCAGCAAATTCAAAACACGCATAAAACATGGAAGATACATATAAAACGAACAAAGAAAGGGTTCTTTAAAATTTGGCTTAAATCCATGAAGCAATTACAAGATTGTTGGTACAATGATTAAAAATGATTAAATTTGGCTTGGAATGACTGCAATTCACCATGGAGGTTAGTGGCCTGATATTCAAAACCTTCTACCTAAATCTGTAAGTGATAGAAGAAATCGCGTCACTTACAGCCACGGCGTCCACAACCATTTGCTCAGCTTTTGCTTTGGTTAGATTAATCACATTGTTAATCTCTTCCTCTTGCTTGGCGATTAATTCTAATTCCTTGTTGACAGCAGAAATCTGGTCACGTATTTCAGCAACTCTGTTTCGTTTGGGAATCAGTTCATGTTTCTTCTTTTCAATCATTGCTAACAAATCATTAATTTCTTCAGTAACTTGCACCACCATATCCAACTTCTCTTTAACGAAGGCTTCCTTCGACTCAACTGCTTCCTCATTTGCCCGAATACTTTCAACATTTTAGCGTAGAGGAATGAAAAATTTCTCAAATGCTGTTATCATCAACCTGGCTGATTCATACATATTTAGTTCTTTCATTTGAGTAAGAGCATCTGAGAGTTCTGGCCAAGAGTTGGATCAGAATGGAGCAGATGGGGCAGATCAGGATTCAAAGCATGAGTCTAAATTTTAGTCATCAGATTTTTGGCTTTAACTGCTTCAGGACTCATCTTGTCATTATATGCTTGAGATGGGTTGGAGTCAGAAGAAAGAGTGTGAGGACTCACAAAGCGACACAACCTATCAATTGCTTCTAGACCATAAGGATTGACTCCCATGTGTTTTAGTTTAGTGGGTGAGTCAACCTTTGTTCTCCCTGATGAAACGAAAGGCGCGCCTTGCGTGCTTTCAGGAGGGGGCGGAATTCGGGAGGTGGTGACTGAGTCAGAGTCACTGAGAGTAGCCGAAATAGTCAGGTCAATAAACTCACCATCAGCAATGTCAAGAATCTCATGATGGTGAGGGGAAGAAGCTTCTGACAAAGGGGTATAGTCAGGTACACGTTGTTGTTGACCAAAGATATTAACCTAAAGAAATAAAGAAAAGGTATTAGCCAAAACAAATACAACAAACAAAAAATGAAAGAAACTAGAAAACAACCAGCTAATACCTGTGTCGGTGGGTTAAGATCGACAAACTCATCCTTAGATGAAACATCAGTAAGGTCTCTCATTGGGCTTTGAACTTCATCGACCCTAGGAGCACAAGTTGGAGTAACCAGAGATGTTTCGACCACGATGGTGTCAGCTTTTAAATCCGAGGTGGCTTCAGGATTTTCAACCAAGACCACGTTACATCTCCTTCTTGTAATAAGAGAAATTTTGACATCAGCTGGCTCCTCTATTTCATCAACAAGTTTCAAGCCAACCTTTGCTTCAGCACCTTGGGATACAAGTACCTTTTTCTTATTCTTCTTTTTCGCCACCTCACCTTCAGTAGGGGAATCTTTTTTCCTCTTATGGATTTTGGATTTGTGGGAGTGTTGAGAGGGCTGAACATCAAGTGATGGATACATATCAGAGAAAGATATAAGTTGAAGCAATTGTGTTAGTCGATAATGGAAGTTTTGAATTAACAGAATATACCTTAGCCCTATCAAAAGTATGCTCTTTGTCCTTCTTGGACCTTTTGGATTTGTCAGAGGGAGCAGCCAAATCTGTTGAGCGTTTTTGACTCTGGAAAACAAGGAAAATATTAATACAAGTTTAGGGCGTACACGACATAGAAACAAGAACTATATAAATACACCCATCGAAGAAGCCTTCTTGAGTGAAGAAGAAATGGGTTCATTGTCGGAGGGTGTGTGGTCAGGAATGATCTACAAAATTAAGCTAAGTCAGATATGCCAAATCAATAATGATAGCTGGCAGAAAGTTGAAGTTTAAACTTGACGCGTTGAAGGTTTTTGTTTTCCGACAGGAACGATACCTGCCTGATCTATTGGTATAGCTGTAAGACAAGTGTAAAACAATCAGATAAGCAACCAAAGTAAAATAGGCAGGGGGGGTAAGCTTTCCAGAAATCGTTACCAATTTGTGTAGTCGAAAGTACTCTAACATATCAGAGATCATAATGAAGATGCCCCAAATAGTTAGGTAGGTAATACTTCATCGGTACCACTCTGTCGGCCTTTGTCCTATAGGAATTTTGCATATCCGGTATAGAGAAATACCACCAATCAAGAATAGGTGGGCCAAAGGCTAAGACCAAAGGGTTGGATGGAAAAGGAGGAAATTTGATGTTTCCAAAATGAAGAGCGTAAAGATATTTATCTTTCGTATAATTAGGGATTTTTAGTGTCAAGATTCTATCGGTTACCTTCTCCTTTAATTCAACAACGGCCTCATAGATGGTCCGATGAAGATCATTAGGTCGATACACAATTCAGAAGTAATTATGGAATGCTCGATTTTGTTTAATGTCGGTAATCTCACACTTGGTCGCTTTTGCCTGCAAATTTGAGAAAGTTTTCATTAGTTCAGTCAGCTTGGCATTAGAATCACCAATGAATGTAACAAAATATGACTGCCACCAAGTTTCAAATTCTTTGGTGCAGTGGAAAGACGATTGGAAAGGAGTGAGATTGAGTGTGGGTCTTCGTGCCCATAAATTCCCTATATCATCCTTGATCATTTCGAAGGGTTGGTCAATTATGATGTCTACCAGCAGCCCGTGAGAATTGAACAAAGACTTAGGAATAAGTTGACAGAGTCCAAATTGTCGAGCCACCAAGTTAGGCTGATAAGCAACCAAAATTAGGTTTACACTGATAATCACAGTAGATAAGAATAGGGGAGTCAAGTAACGCCTCCAGAGGATTAAGGAATTTTTCTTGTCCTCTTATCTTGCAGGTGGAAAAGCCCCAATAAACCACTCTGGGCCATCTTGTGTATCATGAAATGGGGCCATCGAGGGTGTGAAATCGACTCTTGTCAACATAATGATGAACAGCAGTCTAAAGACTTCAGGATTTGGGGAGCCCTTATCGATAGGATTCAGAGGGAGAAGGAGTTGCCAAACGATGTGGGTTTGAGATGGAGGGCATGCTACCTTTCTATTTCTAAAGGGCTTAATCTCCTCAGAGAAGGTGGCATTAAACCATAGCTGCAAGAGAAAAAAATGACCATGGACTAAGACGTTCTTTTTCTTTGGATTATTAGGATCAAAACGCTTTATTTGGTTAGCAGCATTAGTCAAAGCTGCATAGAGAGAGGCCAAAATCAGCTGGCCTAAAGCAACATTCTCACCCATATGAAATCGGGTAGCCAGATAAGAAAATTGTTTGGCCATCTCCATTGAACTGGAACAAAAAACAAAGTGAGACAACCAAAAGGTTAGAAACTCCACATGCTCTTCATCAGTTACAGGACCAGAGGTTTGAGCATGATGGTCGATGAAATTATTATATGTTGGCTTTCCAGCTTCACCCACATCTAACCTTAGTGGCACATGTTCAGCATCTCTATAGTTGAAAACCATTCCAGATGGTTTTAGCCCTGTGATGGAAGCAACATCGAACAGGGTAGGAGTGATCATACCACATTTAGTATGAAAGGTGTTGGTCGATCCCTCCCAGAAATGTATGGCAGCTAGGAGCATGCCACTAGAATAAGGTTGACCATATCGAGAAAGTTCTAGCAGGGTCTAAATACCCATCATTTTCCATTGGTCTCCTTTGGCAGTTTTTAAACGTGCCATCCAAGCACGAAATTTAGGGCAACACAGAGTTGGAGCGGTTCTAAAGTTCCTGTCAATATGTTTAAGTGATATAGGGTTTGGAGAAGAGATGATGGGTCTGGTAGTAGTACTAGTAGGAAAAAAACACCTCCTTATCATCTACATAGATTTCGGAGGGTGCATCAGCAGGAAGTGGTCCTAAAAAGGCTAAGGGTTTCTCCTCAAGAGAGAAAGGGATAAGTACCTGAGATTGCTAGATTTTGGCTTTCTCCTCATCAAATGGAGGTTCCGGCATATAAGCTTTGTCGTCGACAAGGTGCAGTTGAAGAGCTATTGTTGGAGAGGAATTTTGATTTTTAACATTCGCCATTGTAAAAGGTTTGAAGGAGGATGAAGATGAAGAACAGGGATTGTGTGTAGTTTCTGAGATTTTTATAAAAGCAAGGGTTGAAGAAGTGAATCAAAATAGAAGAGATGAGAAATTAAGGTTATTTATAGACCCCGAGGAAAGAGGAAATAATGGGGAAAATCTTTTGTGATTTCCCAAGTTCAAATCACGTCAGTTTGTGGGACGTGTGCCACAAGATCAACATGAGTTAGTGGGCCACGTTTCCCACTAAAAGTGAAATGATGGCAAAAAATTAATGTTACACGTCTCGAAACTGGAAAGCATGATACGCTACCATGATTACGTGATGTCACGGAAAAGATAGAATAATAGTGTTCATTTTTAGAGAAATGGAAATAATTTGGTCGAATGGTGAAACCGACGCTTCAGAGATGCCATTATCTCATATTAGTCAAAATTTGAAAATGGCATCTCTGGGGGGCATTTTGTCACCTTGAAAAAACTTAAGGTATTTAAGTACAAGTAGTAAATGAAGATATTCTCATAAGCTAAGAGTCATCCTCCAAAGTAAGGGTTTTTCTGGGAAACGGGAGCCAGTGTTTGAAAAGATGGTTTTATTAAGTTAGAGTTAATGCTTGAAAGGAGTCACACTGAAACTGTCGAAATCAAGCTACATTGACTAGGAAGAAATAAAAGAACATATGTCAAGAGGTCAAAATTGGTTTAGTCGACCAAAGGGTAAAAGACAAGGACTTGGTCGAAAATGGTTTTAGTCGACAAAAAAGGGTTTCTTGGACTTAGAGGAAGTGTGGTTATTCTTTGCCAGAAAGAAAGTGTCGAAGCAAGACATAAACTGTTTACGTTTAAGAGGGTTAGAGGAATCATGGGCGGTTACCAGCAATCCATAACGTGTTCAAGCGCCAAATAGGTGGAACTTCAAAATCATGAGCAGTTACCAGCAATCCACGATGTGTTTGAGCGCTAAATAGGTGGCAACATCTGGTGAAGCAGTTACCTCAAGATGTTAATATTAGTCGTAGATTTTATCTAGGTAGTTACATTGTAAACACTATAAATAGGCAGATTTAGTATAGTTTGTGTGTGTTCACTTTTACTCTCAAATCACTTGTCAAACTCAGTCATTCTGAGTGTCAGGAAATCAAGAGTGAAGAGTGCTTGATGTACGTGAATCACCATTTTTATTTCAATGCAAATCTTTTATCTTTCAATTATATCTTTTGAGTACTTTATATATTTTCTCTTTACTGTCGAGCAAGATCTATACGTTCTCTTCTATTTCTCATAAACAATTCGACACTATATGTTGGTCACGAGTCACCAGTCAATTAGTCTAGTGAGTCTTGCTTTTGTATGAATATCTTCTGTTGGTCACGAGTCACCAGTCAGTTGATTAAATCATAGTGTGGAAAACCATTACGCTCGTTCCCCCAGTCAAAATAAAATCATCTCCCTTGACTAATATTTCGACGGAATAGGTGTGATAGTAAAAACTCTTAGCACGCGTCTTGAGATCAACTGGTCAATCGCACAAGTTACCCTCAGTTTAGGACTCTGGGTGGACTAGCGGTTGTTTACCATTTTCCACAGTAAACAGAAGGGTAATAGGTGAATCCCTTATGCATAGATCCTTTGAATCAGTCATGATTTCTGGATGCTGATCAAGAATAATTCCACAAATCAAGGCTGGGAAAAAAATTGGCATCTTTACTGCATAAGATGTTCATTGCTTCATGATATGCTAAAAAATCCAAGTTCCAAAATCATAATTAATTTTGGTCTCAACAATGTAGGTGAACCTTCCAAGAACAGTAGTAATAGAATATGTATGATTAGTTGGTACCCAATTTGTAGCATCAATTTTGTGAAGAATTACATACTTCATACTTAGACAGCTTGCATGCAATTTTATTCTTTTTAGGTCAAACCTTAACCTGTTTCCCAGTGACCTCCATACAAATAGTGTCATGAGACACTTTAACATCAGGTTGTTCTTTCTCACTTCTTCCCAAAACCTTGTTTATAACAACTAGATAAAATTGCACACACATACCTCTTATAAACACTTTTTTGAACTCCTTGCTTTTCTTATAAGTACATTATGGAGATATGTTAACAACAAACTCCTTCACCTAATATTCATATCACTTACCAAACTTAGACACAATCTTCATTAACCCAGAATCCTTAATGAGATCAATGATTTCCTTGCATTTTGAAATATGTTTACCTAATTCTCGTTCCAGAGCAATCTGTCTTAGGAATATAAACTTCAACTTCTCAACATTTTTGGCAAGATGAAACGATGCATTATCCAGAAGAACATCAGGAACCTCAACAAGACATCTTTTATTGTACTCTTCTTCTTACCTTCATGCACAATATCTTTGACCTCAGTGTCAACATCACCCTCAAAGTAACTGGAAGGAACATCCTTCCTCTTTAGGTGCTTTTTCTTAGAACCAGGAATCACAACCTTTCTCTATCCTTTCGTTAGGTCCACCCTTTTCTTGGAGTGAGTCCTCTTAGTTATAACATCAGCCTTTTCCTTTATGTTTTTCAACTTTTTGGCTATACCAGGAGCCAAACTTTTACTGATGAATTCATCATCCGATGGAATATCATCAACATTTACAACTGTTGTACCCCAAAATATTCCCTCTCATTTTACTTCACACATGCCCATTGAGGTCCCAACTTGCCCTAGGATGACTAAGAATTGACCAGGCAAAATCTCCCCCTAAAGGCAATGAACCTCAAACTAGGGTTTCAATTTTAAGAAAAATGTGTGAGTCCCAAGGATCCCAATTGTTCTCCATTGTCTTACTATTTCCTCAATATCATCCATTCCAAATTTCATGCCTTGAACAACAAGTTTGCTCAGTCAACTGCTCAAATGCCTAAAAATCAACTTTACTAGGTCAAAAGTCAATTGTGGCCCAAATACAGTCAAACTTCAAGATTTTTGGTCAACATAAACATTTTGAAGTAATATCCATCATTTGATCAAGGGTTTATCATGATTTCTTAAGAAATGCTCCTAACTCATCAAAATTCAAAAATGGCAAATTAGGGTTTCTATAGGAAAAGTTAACCAAACTTTGACCAAGCATAACTTTCTCATACTTTATCAAAAAAAATTACAACATGGCTCATTTTGAAGAGAAATCAATTCCATACAACTTCTCTTCATCCCTCAAGTTCAAGAAATGACCTAATCAAAAGATATAAACTCATACATTATAGGTCCTTTAAAAAAGTCAACAAAAACACCTTTTGGGTCAAAGCTCCTTACATGAACATGGAAGATCCAATTGAGATGAAACAAAAAAGGTTGTTTAGAGGACATCCTAATCTCTCTAAAAAGTCCAAGAACACCCTCTTAGGGTTAAAAATGAGAGAGATATGCATTGCTAAAGTTGACCAATTTTGGAAAAGTGCATGAAGCCAATATTGACCAAACTTGAATTTTTTCCCAATAGGCCCATGTTTTCATGCTTGAAACTTAGTTCCAACATGGCCCACGACCTTGGAGCTCATTCATATACTATTTTATTATTTATTTTGAAATTTTATCCATTAAAATACAAAATTAAATAAATAAATAAGGGAAATTATGTAAGATATGATTTGAGAATCTTTTTCTCATCAAATAAGGGGTAAAACATGCTGGAAAATCAAAGGAAATAGTGGAGGGAAGAAAGATTGGATTTGTTCCAAAACAAGCCAAAAATAAAATGATTGGAAAGAAGATATTTCTCATCAAAGCATGGATTTTTCTTCTACAATTGTAAACCTAATATGATTCACTATATATGCACAACAAGTCCAGACCTAATGCATTGGCGCAGCTGCTACAGAAAGCCCTAGAAAAGTTTCAAAAATCTTTAAAGAAGTGTAACCTTGATTCACACGATCTAGCCTCCCTCAGTCAGTCCCAGACACTCCATCTTCATCCTGAGGTTCCCAGGAAGACAAGTCAGTCCTCACACACGCCTGAAACACCCTAAGGTTGACCAACCGAATCTCAACTTTTTTGGTAAACTGTTGGATCTCAAACTTTCACATTAGGCCATATAAATTTTGTTTAAGTTCATATTCGTGTTGCTAATGATGTTTGATGGCTTTTTGACGTATTACATGAGACCATAGGGCCTGGAATCATATTTTGCCATGGACAACCGCCGTTATGGTTTTAGATTCGAACCCTATGATGTAGGATGAATTAGCCATTTTTGAGGCCGTATTCGTGATCAGCAGATCTTTTTAAGTCAATTTGCATACTTTGTTTTTTTGTTTGGCCACTTTTCCAGGTGAATCCACCAGAGAAGACGGTGGAAACCACTGGCTCCGATAGTTGGACTGGTCGGTCTTGAGTCAACTAGCTGGCGTGGCAGGAGGACAACATCCCATTGGCGGGATTCAAACGACTCTCCCTCTCTCTGTGCCTGATTGGACTATTTGAAATGCATGGACCCCTTTTTTTGGAACGTGTTTGACAACTCCGCAGTTGTCCTTGTTTTACATTATATAATTTTGTTTTGTTTATATACATGAATAATCCAGCAGCGCATATGGAAAAAGCATAAGGGTGCAAAGGGAGAGACCTGGGTTCGATACCCAGGTTTGGGATTTTTTTTCCAACAAGTTATTTGCAGATCCTGTGCTTTGGATCCTAGCGTGTCCACCATGTAGCATCAAATATGCACCATCCAATGTCCATAGATCCAGATCTAACGCCCAGCATGCAGTCCCCACGGTGAACCTCAAACGCATCCCCCACTGGATCAGGCTTAGGCAATTGGGCTTGTACAAATCTGGGCCTAGCAAATTGCCACTCACACCCCCAGATAGCTTCACAACCACAGGCCCATTACTTTTCTCTTTTTTTTTAATTTCATTGTTTTAACTTGTTTTAATTATTCTATTTTTTTAAATTCACTTTTTTATTATTTTAATCATAAAATCAGAAAATCATAAAAAATAGGATTTAGAGTTTTTCTTAATGAGATTAAATTTTGAAAATTAATTTAATTAACTTTAATTTGTTTTCCTTAATTTAAAATCAATTAGAGATTAGGTTAAATTTCAAATCTTTTTCATAAAAAACATCAAAATATTTTTAATAGGTAATTAGACTTTTAGGGTTTAGAACTTATTCTCGTCTCAATTTTTGCGTGTTATTATTTTTCCATGCGATTATTTTTTTATTATGTAATTATGCCCAATTTGTAATAGATAAGTTAAGGTTTTTAATTTCCGCGTTTTACTTTTCAGTCATTATTTATGTAACTACACCAAAGCCTTGTAATAGTTGTAGGAACTTTATTTCTTGCTTTCAAATTTCTTATATGCTTGTACATAAACTGTTAGTAAATTAGGTGTGCATGACAAGAATTAATCAATTAATCATTAGGTCACTAACCTCAAGATAAAATATCTGGAAAAAAGCATACTATTGCACACTTTCACCCCTAGGGTATAACCTCACTTGTTGCCTTCAGAAATGGTCATTCCCTCGAACGTAGGGATATCTTAGCAAAGACTCTAAGTTCAAAAGTCATCATAAAGATCATGGTACCTTAATGTCCCTCGAGTTGCCTACGAGAAATGATCTTGTCCCTCGATGTTGCCTACATGATGATAGTCCCTTCGAATTGCTAAGGTATCTCTACATGTTGCGTTCGATGACCATAAACGTCCCTTTCGATAGTCCCTCAACATCCGATAATAGGGCTACCTACTCACTAATAGTAGGATAAAACTATATAAAGGAAAGGAGGAAAAGAATGCCCTTTTTCGAGTAGGTAGACAGTTCTTAGGTACCTTCTCAAATCTGATTTTTTTTACACACTTTTCAAAATTCTTTTCAAAACGCTTTATCAACACTCTTGAGAATTGATACAAGAGTTATCATAAAGCAAATAAAGCCTTTCAAAACACGCAAACACAAAAATAGTTTTCAAAAATGAGCAAGTACCTAAGAGCCCGTGGAAAACCACGGATGGAAAGGGTGTTAACACCTTCCCTTTCCATAATCTACCCCCTTACTCAGAAAATCTCGAAAAAGGTATTTTTCTGTTCTTTTCTCCCTTTCCTTTATTAGATAAAAGAAAAGTTGGTGGCGACTCTTGCTTACCGCAACATTTGCGAACAAAAAACACAAACCAGTATTAACAGTCAGTTTTGCCACCGTATCACAGAACTGGCGACTCTGTTGGGGAAAAAAAATAAAAGTGGGGGTTTACCTTAGGGTCTAGTTCATTTCTAATCTATTTTCTTTGTTTGTTTTGATTGCTTTATTTTAAGGGTACTGTTTGGGTTACTATAGATCCTACACCCGGATCTGGGGAAAACCTTTTAGGTAAGTAGCAATAGATCGTGAAAACTGTGTGGGGTATACCGACACGGTTGAAGCGATGGCTACATTGATGCAACACTTTGGTTGGTATCGATAGCTCTTGAGTTAATCAAGGAGAATACGGGACCAATTCGTGGTGTCATGAACCGTCAACAGACCTTAGAACCTTAATTGAACAACTTGGCTATTAGGACGTAGTGAGATAGTCGTCTTTGGTGTATTCCCAAAGTCAGTTGATACTCGATGCTACACTCATTGAGATATGACTCCCGAGTTTTGTTTGGTGGCAAGTCAGTTGTCTATCAGAATGAAACTTGTGGGAAAGATCAGTGATATTGAGACTCCTTAGAACCCGATTACTATTTATAGGACAGGTTGAACCAATCAAAACTTTAAGAGGGTATTACCTTAAAACCCATGCAAGCCTTAAACCTAAGGTCTTTGTGTGATATTATTGTGCTTGCTATATCTGTGATTTCTTAGCATAATCATGACATCATAACATAGCATATCATACTAACCATTTCAAGGATTTTCTAGGGCTTATCTTTGTCTTGTTTTGTAGGACATGACATGCGCTTGCAAGAACGCTATCTAAGTCAACCTTGTGAAAGTACCTCCTCAACTCAAGGTATTAGCATCAAGGATTCATGAAAGCTCTCCCTTCACTGAAAAACATGGTCGACTTCTCAACTTGGTAACTTCAACCCTTGATGAAGAAATGTTAAAGGTGCTCTTTCAGTTCTTTGACCCGTTACACCACCGCTTCACTTTTCCTGTTTACCAGTTAGTGCCTACTATGGAGGAGTTTTCTTAGTTATTGGGGATACCTATCCTTAATCAGTTACCATTCAACAATATGGAAAGATACCTAAAACCCTAAGAGATTTTTCAAGCTCTGTCTTTACAACGGTCTGATGTAGTGGCAAATTGGGAAACCAGAAGAGGTGTCTAAGGATTTCCAGCTAAGTTTCTATTTGAGAAAGCTCACTATTTTTGGGATACCCTAGATTTACAAGATTTTGAAGAAGTGTTGGCCCTTCTCATCTATGGGATGGTACTATTCCATAACACGGACCAACACATAGATGTGAATGCGGTTAAGGTTTTTCTGTCCCATAATTCGGTGCCTACTTTACTTGGGGATATTCTACACTCTCTGCATACTTGCACTCTAAAGAGAAGGGGGAACCTTCTGTGTTGCACTCCTCTATTAGCTAGATGGTTTATTTCGCACCTACCTCGGTCTGTTTTGAGAAATGAGCAGGGTATGAGGTGGTATCATAGGCTAATATCCCTTACATATTCGGATATTCATTGGTGTTCGTGATCCTCGGAGAATGTTACCATCATTGATCACTGTGGGGAATTCCCTAATGTCCCTATCTTAGGAATTAGGGTAGGAATCACTTATAATCCTTGTTTGGCATTGCGACAGTTTGGTTATGCTAGAAGGGATAGTCCTCACGACACACTCGTCCAAGGAATCACATTTGACTATGAGAATGATGTTCAGGGTTATCGTAAGAGGTTCATTCGGGCTTGGGGCATGATAAAAAGAGTTGATAGCAAGACACTGGGGAACAAGAATTCCATCCCTCTTGAGCCTTACCTAAAATGGGTGCGAGCTCATGCTCAATGTCTTATGATGCCTTACCCCTCCATCTTACCTGTGATTATGGAGCCAATTGCTGAGGGAGACACTTCTTACATTATTCTTCATCCTGACATACCAACTGACTTTGAGGAGCTATGAAAATTCTGGATCCAACTCAAAGAAGAACGGAATACCTTCGAAACCCAATTCTATGCTAGCGAGAAGAAGGTTTTAGAGCTCACCAGGTTACTTCACGAAGAGAAGAGTATAAACGCTTACATTGAACCAAAGAGGATGCGCCTGTGGGAAGCTTGAGTCTTCCTTTGCTTGGAGAGTTTTTTATTTTTGCTTTATTCCCTTGTAAGCCCAAGAGGCATCATTGTGATCGATAAAACGTCTTAATGTAATTAAATTTTGTTCCCTTTCTGTTTAAATAAATTTAAGTCTTAGAAATCCTTGAAAACATTGCATACATATATCATACATATCATTGCATAAGCATGTTTCATAGAAGGTTTCTCATCTTCTTTGCTGTTTATTTCAGCAATAAAGAAATGGATCTCGAACAAACAATGAAGGATCTACAGACTCAGAATGCTCAGTTTCAACAGATGATCATGGCTCTGGCCAAATGGCAAGAAGAACTAAAATCCCTGATTGTTAAAGAGAAGACCAAGAAGCCAAGGAAGACAGCCGGTATGGTGAATTTGGGAAGGAGATTGAAAGGACTGTTGAGGCAAGTGGTTGAGCTAACATCTTCATCAAAAGAAGGAGACAATCAAGAAGGGGAGACAAGAGAGGAAGACCCCAGTCCAACGAAATCTGATAATGTGACTGACTATAATGAAGAGCAGTACCCTTCAGCCGATGAAAAATACAAACAACTTGAAGAGTGTCTGAGTGCAATGGAAATCCAGAAGGTGCTTGGGCTAGATTTTGATGAGCTGGGTTTGGCTTCTGGGGTTGTCATCCCACAGAAGTTCAAGGTGCCGGTGTTCGCCAAATATGATGGGGTTTCATGTCCCAAGATGCACCTCCGATCTTATGTGAGGAAGATCCAGCCCCACACTGCTGACAAGGACTTGTGGGTCCATTTATTTCAAGATAGTCTATCGAGAGTCAATGAGAGTGGTTCTACCAGCTGGAAGGGACCAACATTCGTAATTGGGAAGACCTGGCTGCTGCTTTCTACAAGTAATATTAGTATAATGCATACCTTTCTCCCACCCGTACATAACTACAAAGTATGTCTATGGGTTTGAGCGAGGGTTTTAAAGACCGTGCTCAGAAGTGGAGGGACTTAGCAAGAAGAGTCCAACCCCCATGTCTGATAGGGAGCTAGTGGATATGTTTTTGGGTACCCTATCTGGTCTGTTTTTCAATCATCTGATTAGAAGTTCCTTAGCTGGTTTTACTGAGCTGGTCTTGACGGGAGAAAGAGTGGAAGCTGGGATTAGAAGTGGCAAGATTCAGATAGATGCCTCTTCAAGTGTGGGAAAGAGACCTTTCATATGGAAAAAAGAGGTTAGTGTTATGTATAATCAACGAAATCAGAGCAGAACCAAGCGCCGTCCAGCGGTAGGGGCTGTTATAATCTCTAAACCTGCACCTACTCAACAAAGGAACAATCATCCTAGAGCAGAAATTCCTGTAGGACGGTTTACCCAAATAAACATGACTTTGTCTCAAGTCTTGTCACACTTGCTGAAATCTAATATGGTGACTTTGCGGGAAGCTCCCAAGAATCCCAACACCATGTCTCCTTGCTACAACACAAATGCTCATTGTGCTTACTATTAGACAGTCCAGGTCATGATATAAACGACTATTAAGCTTTGAAAAACAAGGTGCAAGACCTGATCGAGGCGAAGGAGATTGAATTTGATGCTCCGGAGATTCCCAATGTTATCACTGCTCTTATGCCCAAACACAACTGTGGTGTTAATGCTATTGAATATGATATGTTTGTTACTTCTATTGAAGAACTTGTTACTCCTCTCATGACCATTACGTGGAACTTGTTGAAAGCCAGTTTATTTCCGGGTTGTGGCGAAGATTTCCATTTACGTTTATCTCTACCGACTGGTTATAATTTGTTGAAGGAAAGTGTTCAGCGCATGATGGATAATAGAGAGATTTTGTTTGAAAAGACTCCCGTCCTGACTGTTCCTTGTAAGAATATTCCAATCATAACCATTTCCGCCAATCCTCCCAGGGTCTCCACTAAAAGACCCGTCAGGATTACATCTGATCCGAAGTTGGCTCCTCTGATCATCACTATGCCAGAGCCAATCCCATAATCCTCGGATAAGGTTGTTCCCTGGAACTATGGGGCTTACGTCTACTACCACGACGTCAAGCAAGATCTGCTGGCTGTTGAAGACCAGGTTTTTGAGAATACTGATCCCGACATTGGCAACATCGTTGGGACCAGTAAAATAACAAGAAGTGGAAGAGTGTTCTCCCATGAGATTTATCCTCCAAAAGTCGTTACTAATCATGTGATTATTCCTACTGTTGTTCCTACTGATACTACTACTATAATTCCTGTGGTTACCCAGTTGCCACTCCTATCACCGAGTCGGTTGAGACTCGGGGAAAAGGCATATTGATTGAGCCTGTCCAGACGAAGGCGCATTTAGAATCTATCCCATAGGCTTCCAAGAAAGAAATGGAAGAAATCTTGAAGATTATAAAGAAGAGCGACTATAATATGGTCGAACAGCTGGGGCAGACCCCTTCTAATATTTCAATGTTATCCCTACTGTTGTGCTCCGAAGTTCATGCAAAGGCTTTGGTGAAGTTCCTTAAAACAACCCATGTGCCACAAGAAACCTCTACTGACCAATTTGAAGATTGTGTGGCCAGTTTGACGGTTGATAACAATTTGGGTTTTTCTGATGCTGATCTAACACCTAGAGGGAGAAAACACAATGATGCACTGCATGTTTTCGTCAAATGCAAGGGCACTACTTTGGCCCATGCTCTAGTCGATACTGGTTCATCTTTGAACGTGTTGCACAAGAAGGCTCTAGACAGGTTAGATTATGAAGGTTTAACCCTGAAACCTAGCAACATTGTAGTGAGGGCTTTCGATGGTTCGAAGAGAATGGTGCACGAGGAGGTGGACATCCCCATCAAAGTTGGTTCTCTTACCTTTGACTCCACCTTCTACGTGATGGATATCAGACCATCTTATTCTTGTTTTTTGGGTCTCCCTTGGATCCATGGGGAGGGAGCTGTCACGTCCACTCTGCATCAGATGATGAAGTACCCGGTGCAAGGAAAGATTGTCACGGTACATGGTGAAGAAGAATACATGGTAAGTCACCTGAACTCCTTCAGGTATGTGGAAAGGGATGGTGAGTTCATTGATAATCCATGTCAGAACTTCGAAGAGGTGCGTCAGACTATGGCTGCAACTAAAACTGTCACCAATCTGTCAAAGATCACCAGACCTCCCTTGAAGATGGCTTCTCTCAAGGATGCTAAAGCAATTATTGAAGAAGGTGGGTGTACCATCTGGGGCCAACTCCCTGATATTCCATACACATATGATAAGTTTGGTTTGGGTTTCCCTTTAGGGGCTCAAAGGGCTGTTTGTCGTGCCCGTGCTGGAAGACCTCCCCTACGCATCAACAATCATGGGGTCAACGCTCTAGAAGACAATGATGGTGACTATGACATGGATAGTTGGATCTTCCCTACTACCAACGGTGGACCCAGTAACTGGATGGTAAAAACATTTGTACCAATTACTTTTATTTAGAAGTAACTATCTTTCTTATTTTTGGATATGTAATAGACAATATAAACTCTATGGCCATGTGTCTTACCCGGGGCACAATGGTTTATTTGTGAGGGTTATCATGTTTCAATTTCATATGGCATTAATAAAGCATTGGACGTTTTGCATACAAATTTCGCACTCTCTGTTTTTCTGTTTTTCTTTTTACTTTTTCTAAACAACTATGCTCTTACACACACTCACGTATCAAACTTCAGATCTATAACCACTTTGGATCCCATTGATAACAGTTCTGCTATTGCCGATTATGATTTTGAAAATCCGATCAACCAAGCCGAGGACGAAGGTGAGGAAGATTGTGAGGTACCCATAGAACTTGCTAGGCTGTTACAGTAGGAAGAAAAGGGCTATACAGCCTCATGAAGAGCCAGTTGAGACAATAAACTTGGGCACAGAAGAGGACAAAAAAGAAGTCAAGATAGGTGAAAATTTGGAGCTTAGTGTCAAACAACGGTTGATACAGATTGTTGTACCCCAAAATTTTCCCTCTCATTTCACTCAAGACATGCCTCTAGAGGTCCTCAATTGCTCAAGGATGACTAAGGATTTACCAGACAAATCCTCCTCCTAAGGCAACAAGCTTCAAACCAGAGTTTCACTCCTCATCAAGATGGTTGAAGTCAAAGGGTCCCAAATTCTTTCCACGGCCCTAATATGTTCTCAAGATCATCCATGTCAAGTTTCATGCCTTGCACAAGAAGTTTGCTCAGTCAATTGCCCAGATGCCTGAAAATCAACTCTACTAGGTCAAAAGTCAATTGTGGCCCACATACAGTCAAACTTCATGATTTTTGGTCAACATCAACATTTTGAAGTTATATCCATCATTTAATCAAGGGTTGATCATGATTCCTCAAGGAATGCCCCAAATTCATCAAAACCCAAAAGTTGCTAAATTAGGGTTTCTTAGGAAAAGTCAACCAAACTTTAACCAAGCATAACTTCTTCATACTTTATCAGAAATTTTCCATCCAAGGATAATTTTGAAGAGGATGAAATTCCCTACAACTTATCTTCAGCCCACAAGTTAACGTTATGGTTGACAACACTGTGCAGCATAAGATCTTTTCCTTCATGGACGGTTTCTCTGGTGACAATCAGATTAAGATGGCATCTGAAGACATGGATAAGACAACCTTCGTCATGCAATGGGGCACTTTCTGCTACAAAGTGATGTCGTTTGGGTTGAAGAACACCGGGGAAACCTATCAGCGAGCCATGGTAGCTTTGTTTCATGACATGATTCACCATGAGATATAGGTCTACATTGATGACATGATAGCCAAATCTCAAACTGAGGAAGAACACCTTGATCATCTACAAAAGCTGTTTGATAGGTTGAAGAAGTACAAGCTGAGGTTAAATCTAAACAAGTTCACCTTCGGGGTAAGGTCTGGTAAACTTCTAGGTTTCATTGTTAGTGACAAGGGCATTCAGGTAGACCCTGCAAAGGTGAAGGCTATACAAGAGATGTCCGCTCCTCGCATTGAGAAGGAAGTTAGAGGCTTCTTGGGACGCCTAAATTATATTTCCATATTCATTTCCCATCTAACTGCTACTTGTGAGACAATCTTCAAACTCCTGAAGAAAGATCAAGTGGTAAAATAGAATGACGAATGTCAGACCGCCTTCGAGAGAATCAAGGAATACCTTCAAGAACCTCCAATTTTAATGCCTTCGATTGAATGAAGACCTTTGATAATGTACTTAATAGTGTTAGATAATTTAATGGGGTGTGTGCTGGGGCAGCATGACGAGTCCGGTCGAAAAGAGAATGTGATATACTGCCTTAGCAAAAAGTTTACCGACTATGAAAAAAGATACTCACTGCTCGAGAAAACTTGTTGTGCTTTGGCATGGGCTGCTTGCCAACTGAGACAGTATATGTTGACCCACACTACTTTATTGATATCTAAGATGGATCTGATCAAGTACATCTTCAAGAAGCCCGCTCTCTCCAGAAGAATATCAAGATGGAAAATGATCTTAACCGAATACGATATCTAATACACGACCCAGAAACCAATCAAGGGAAGTTAACTAGCTGATCATTTGGCTCATCAGGCTGTGGATGACTACCAGCCCATGAACTTTGAATTCCCAGATGAGAATATTATGTTAGTGACTGACTGTGAAGAACCTGGACCGGATGAAGGACCCCAATGGACTATGGTTTTTGATGGAGCCTGTAACGCACTCGGCAATGGCATCGGTGTTGTAATCATATCTCCTGAGGGCTGTTGTGATACGGTGGCAGAACTGACTGTTTGATGCTGGTTTCCGTTTGGCGTTTTGTGTTCGCAAAATGTTGCAGTAAGCAAGAGTCGCCACTGACTTTTATTTCATCCAACCGGAAAGGAAAAAAGTACAGAAAAAAATCCTTTTTCGAGATGTTTCTGAGTACGGGGGTAGATTATATAAAAGGAAGGTATTAGCATCCTTTCTATCCATGGTTTTCCATGGGCTCTTAGGTACTTGCTCATCTTTTTAAAATTGCTTGTGTGTGTGCTTTGTTTTGAAAAATGTTTTACTTCGTGATAACCCTTGTATCACTCCTCAAAGGTGTGACGAAGTTGTTTTGAAAGTTTTTTTGAAAAGTGTAAGTGTGAAAAGTTTTGATTTGAGCAAGTACCTACTAGCATCTACCTACTTGAAAACGATCGTTTCTATTCTTGTTTCCTTTAGACAGCGTTATCCCACTATTGAGAAATAGGTAGCACCGTTGTTGGATTTGTAAGGGTTAATTCGAAAGGGACGTACGATCACTAAAGCAATATTAGGACATCTTAGTAATAACCCTAGAGTCTTAAGATCATATTCGAGGAAACATTTCCGAGGCAACATTTCCATGGCAACATTCGAATGGGACGTTTGATCTTTTTTAGACAGGAGGGCAACCACTAAGATACCCTATGTTTAATGATCGTTTACCGAAGGCAACCGAAGTGAGAGTATACCCTGAGAGTGATATGTGCGAGTGATTAGTTTCGGTTATTTATCTTTGCACATTAGGGTTTTCTAACCGTATTAATTTGTCATGCATTCTTGTCATACAATCCTATTAGCATACATCTAAACAGTTTAAATATTTGCAGGAATTAAAAAATGCGAGAAAATAAATCTACGCTATTACAAGGCTTCGGGGTGGGGGATTAATTACATAGCCAAAAACTCGAGAATTTAAACAGTAAATAAAAACCCTAAATTAAACTATTACAAACCATGAACAGTTACAAAAATATTGTCAAAATAAATAATAAGCACGCGATGAATCAAATACGAAACGACTAGGGTTTTGACCCTGGACTAAACCTATTTGCGATTGATTAAAAAAGATGTTTTGTCATGTTTTTGTTATTTAAGAAAATAATGAAATATTTAAATTAAAAAGAAAATCCTAAGTTCTAATTAAATTTAAATTAAGAAAAAATAAATTAATTCACTCTAAAACCTATTTTTGTATTTTTATTTATTTGATAAAAAAAGAAAATAAAATTAAATCAAGAGTTTAAACCTAATTTGCTAATTAGTTTTAATTATAGAAAACAAGTTAAAGTTGCCCTAAGTTAAACTAAATTAAATTAAATTAATAAAATTAATTTTGATAAAAAAGTCTAATTCTAATTTTTTTGATTTCTTGATTTTATGAAAAATAATTAATTTGTTAATTAAAATGATTAAAAGAAAAATTAAAAGAATTAAAGAAAAGAAATAAAAAAAGTTAGAGATGGGCCTGATTGTTAGCAATTGTGGGGGTATATTATTGAAATTCTGGGCCCAAACCAATCTCAGCCCGTTTGACTTTGCCTGATTTGGTATGGCTGTTGACTTGAGGAGCATGGTAAGCCTCTTGCTACCTGAGCGTTGGATCCGGCTTGCTGATGGATCTGATGGTGGAATTTGATGGCATATGGTGGACGCTTGAGGCTGCAGTGTACCTGATCTCATGAAACAAAATAATATGAACAAAGGATGGGACCTGGGGATCGAACCTAGGTCCTCATGCTCGCTCCCAGTACCTTCTTGCTATCTACCCTACTTTGTTTATTTGTACATATAATAATAATAAGGAATAATATATAAAACACGATGGTTAATTGGAAAAAACGCGCAGAATTTCAAACAGCCAATGGTGCTCAGACATGTTGTCTTCTTCTTCCTTGTCCGTCGTATTAGACTACAAACTTTTACCTACGACATGGCTCCATGGCTAAAACCCTGTAAACTTCCAAAATCAAGAAAACGTATGATAAATTCAAGGTGAGCACATGGATCATTTCACCTTGATCCCCTGAACACCATAGTCCCCCTTTTTTGGCCTAATTTTATTCGTACAGAGAAGCCCTAAAACGGCTCCTCAAACCCTAGTAATGGCAATCTTGGCTATAGGCATCAAAATGCAAAATCAAATAAACAAAAACCTTCCAAATGACAATATAAACACAATGCAATGTTTTGGAATGATTAATCGTGTGTAAATTAAGAAATCAGATTCAAGCTTGGAGGTGCAAACCGTGGGTCTGTAGATCACGATTCCGGACGTGGAAATGCTTGCAAATGATTGAGATACGATCCTGGGATGTCCAACAATCTGTTGGCAAGGTTAGAATGGCTTGGATTGGCCTCTAGGATGTAAATTCAATCACCACTTTTCTTTGAAAATTTGAAGTTTGGTTCTCTCTTTTCCACGACTGTAACCTGTTTTCCTTGCCTTGGCTGCGTTCTCTATATGTACAAGAGTGAATTAGGGTTGTAAAAACCACGAGTCTCTTTACAAATCTTGAAGATTTGATTTGGTTTTCATGGTACATGATATCCTTCCGAATTTGGACTAATCATGCTCTTTTTGTACCAATTGCCATTGATTCGAATTGATATTGCAAGCTCATCAAATCTTGGTTGCTAACTTGTCAAAAAAACCAATCAAATCAAATCTTTGATAATTTTCATCATTTATTTGATTTAATTCACTTTTTAATTAATGAAAAATCAAAATAAATTGAAAAATGAAGCAAACAATTGGTGGATAAGTATTTGAGTCGTGGGCCACATTATAAGTGAGGTGCAAGCATAAAAAGTTAGGCCCATTTAGCAAAAAATGCAAATTTGAGCATATTTGACTTTTGCCAATTTTGCAAAAATGGTCAACTTAGCCAATGCATAACTCTCTCAATTTTGACCCTAAAGAGGTGTTCTTGGACTTTTTAGAAAGCTTAGGATGTCCTCTAAGCAAGCCTTTTGGTCTCATATCAATTTAGTCTTCCATGTTCATGTATTAAGCTTTGACCCAAAAGGTGTTTTTGTTGACTTTTCAAAATGACCTATAATGTCAAAATTCATATCTTTTTGTGAGTGCATATTTTGAAATTCGGAGATGAAGATGAATTGTAGGGAATTTCATCCTCTTAAAAAGCTTTGGATGGGTCATTTCTGATAAAGTATGAGAAAGTTATGCTTGGTCAAAGTTGAGTTGACTTTTCCTACAAAACCCTAATTTAGCAACTTTTGGGTTTTGATGAATTGTGAGCAATCCTTGAGGAATCATGATCAACCCTTGATCAAATGATGAATAATACTTCAAAATAAGGATGTTGACCAAAAATCTTGAAGTTTGACTGTATGTGGGCCACATTTGACTTTTGACCTAGCACAATTAATTTTTAGGCATTTGAGCTATTGACTGAGCAAACTTCCTCTGCAAGGCTTGAAACTTAACATGGATGATCTTGGGAACATATTAGGACAATGGTAAGCATTTGGGTCCTTTGTGGTCCACACATCTTGATGAAAATAGAAACCCTAATTTGAGATAGACTGCCTTAGGAGAGAGTTTGTCTGGTCAACTCTTGTACTTCCTTGAGCAATTTGGGGACCTCATTTGACATGTGTTGAGAAATATGGAAGGGAAAATTTTGGGGTACAATAGCTGCCCCTGTTCAATCTTCTTAAACCTGAATATGTAGATTAGCTCGTCTGCCTTTCGTGATCTGAAGGTGGAAGATGATTGAACACTAGAGTGCCCAGAAATTTGCACTCGCATGAAGTGGAACTTGATTTGTGATATCGAGAATGGGATTATAGAAGCCATTTGGTAGTTACTAGAGAATTGTCGGAGATGGGCTTAAAGATGCCATCCAGAGAAGTGTTGATCGCATAAGAGATTCCATTGCGAGAACCCGTATACCTGTCGTTGAGGAGGACTTCGCTGGGGAATGTTGGTCTCTGTCTTGAGAGAAATAGAGTTTTAGGAGCTTCAGTTGTCTGTTACTCTACTGGGGGAATAAATCCTGTTTTGGGAGCGGAAGTGAACTGCGTGTTTGGTCGGGGTATATGTTGCACCGCGACTTTCTGGGGAAACGTGAAATTAATTGTGTTTGATCGGGTCCCGGTCTTACAGTGTTGTGGACTACTGTCTGGGGATAAGAGAGGAAGAACCCAGATAGTAAGGTTATGAGAAGGAACTTGGATAGTATGGTTGCCTTGATGTGAAAGCCTGAGTAGTAGGGCTGTGAGAAGGGACCTGGGTAGTAGGGTTTGAGAAGGAACCTGGATAGTAGGGTTACTTTGATATGAAAGCCAGAATAGTAAGGCTGTGAGAAGGAACATGGATGGTAAGGTTACTTCGATATTAAAGACTGGATGGTAGGGATGTGAGAAGGAACCTGGATAGTAGGGTTACTTTGATATGAAATCCTGGACAGTAAGGTTGTGAGAAGGAACCTGGATAGTAGGGTCGCTTCGATATGAAGGCCTGGATAGTAGGGTTGTGAGAAGGAACCGGAATAGTAGGGTTACTTCCATATGAAAGTCTGGATAGTAAGGCTGTGAGAAGGAACCTGGATAGTAGGGTTACTTCGATATGAAAGACTGGATAGTAGGGCTGTGAGAAGGAACCTGGATAGTAGGGTTACTTCGATATGAAAGCCTGGAGAGTAGGGCTGCTGAGAAGGAACCTAGATAGTAGGGTTACTTTGATATGAAAGCTTGGATAGTAAGGCTATGAGAAGGAACCTGGGTAGTAGGATTACTACGAAATGAAAGCCGGGATAGTAAGGCTGTAAGAAGGAACCTGGATAGTAGGGTTACTTTGATATGAAACCCGGGATAGTAGGGCTATGAGAAGGAACCTGGATAGTAGGGTTACTTCGATATGAATTTGGGTAAAACTGCAGAGGGAACCTGGGTAAGGTTGCTTTTGTCGCACTAATGATTACTCTGTTTAGCTTCGAGTGTTGATCATAGACCTGTTGGAAATTGTTGACAATAAATGCCTTTCCTAAAAGAAATACAAGGTTAGTTATGTGCGATGCATGAGATGCATTGTATGATGATGTTCTCAAAATAAATGAGACTATGTTATATGTGATGTATGCACATGTCATGATGTATGAACATGAAATGCTGACGTAATAATTTGAGTTCGGGAAAATAAATCCCTGACTGCTGTTTGGAGAGTATGAGAGATGGTATTCTTAACCGCTGTAAAAAACCATAGTTCCTCCGCTTCTATTGGGGATGGTGAACAAAGATGACTATGTTGGGGATTTTCCCCTTGTTTACGGATATTCTGCCGAGGAGAGACCCTATTTGAGAACAACTCTGCGGGAGAATAACTCTGTTGGAGAGGAGATACCCTGGTGATAGATCTGCTGATTTGAAGAAATAAACTCAGCTGGGGATGAATTTCCGTTGTTGGTGATAATGAATTCGGTTGGAGATTGAATTTCTTCTTGTGAGAGATATAAACTCTGCTTTGGGGAAAATTTACTGACTTGCTCGCAATTATGAACCTCAGCTGGGGAGAGTTACGTCCTGTTCGAGAAAGGTAACATCACCGTCCTTGGATACTTTTTAATCTGTGGGGAGTGTATGTACCACTACTCATGTTCTCAAGCTGGCTCTATCCCTGTACCTGATGGGCAGAGTAACTGTAAGGTTTGGGCACTCCTTGTTTTCCCTGTTTCTGGCATTACGAGTAATTATCTTTTGTTTCTTGTGTAAATATTTATGAGCAACCATTATTTTCAAATGCATATATCAAAAATGAATCATTGGACGTTCTTTCGAAATAAAATATAAAAAGAAAAAGAAACAAATTGAAGTTTCGTAAAATGACTTGTATTGATTTTGAAATTGGCCTGTAATGGGCGTGTTTGTACAAAGAGCCTGACGTCCTAGTAAGAGAACGCCGCTGAAAGATAGAAATTACAATTTGTGTAGAAGAAATAAAAACAGCTATGTGAAACAATCCCATCGGGTTTCAACTCTACTATTGCCTTTATATCTTCAAGCGTCTCATCACTTTGCTACTTGGTCGAAGGTAGTTCAGATTGATTGGCGCCGTCTCAGCTTGATAGTCGATACTGAAGTCTGGTCGCGAGATGATCTAATGAGACATAGTGTTACGCTTCGACCCCTAATTTTTTCCTGGATCACCCTTTCGGGTTCTTAGTCCACCGGGATACGCTTTTTTTTCCCAAGCCTCCCTTTCGGGTTTTCGACTTGTCGGGTGTATAATTTTTTTTCATTTTCATCCCTTACTTTTTCCCGAACCCTTTTGGTTCGCCAGGAAGCCCTTATTTTTGCCTAGGCTAGTCAACCTAGCGGGTCTTTGATTATGCGTAGTATCTTTTCACTATGTCTGCATTAACAGGGTGAGGAAGGTCGTCACCATCCATGGTGGTTAGAATCATAGCTCCTCCCGAGAAAATGTTCTTAACCACAAATGGCCCTTCGCATGTGGGGGTCCATTTGCCCCTGGGATCACCTTGCGTTAGTATGATGCGTTTGATCACTAGATCCCCGACTTGATATTCTTGACGTCTGACTTTCTTGTTAAAAGCCTTGATCATTCGCTTTTGATACGTCTGACCATGACAGATAGCAGTAAGTCTCTTTTCATCGATTAGATTTAGCTGATCAAGTTGGGTTTGGATCCAGTCGTCTTTGTTCAAACCCGCATCCTTCATAATTCTGAGAGAGGGTATCTGGACTTCGATGGGTAGGACTGCCTCCTTGCCATATACTAGAGAGTAGGGTGTTGCCCCTGTCGACGACCATGCTGAGGTACGGTACCCATGAAGAGAGAATGGTAGCATCTCGTGCCAGTCTTTGTACGTCACTGTCATCTTCTGCACAATCTTCTTGATATTCTTGTTAGCTGCTTCAACAGCCCCATTCATCTTCGGTCGGTAGGGAGAAGAGTTATGATGCTGTATCTTGAACTATTTATAGATCTCGGTGATCATTGTGTTGTTGATATTTGTACCATTGTCAGTAATCATCCTCTCTGGTACACCATATCGACAGATCAAATTGTGTCGGATGAACCGCATCACGACGTACTTGGTTACTGTAACAAAGGAAGCTGCCTCAACCCACTTCGTAAAATAATCAATAGCCTCCATAATGAAATGATGCCCATTAGACGCAGTAGGTCTAATCTCACCGATCATGTCGATGCCCCACATTGCAAAGGGCTAAGGAGCTGTCAAAACATTCAGGGGAACCAGAGGTACATGCACCTTATTAGCATAGACTTGGCACTTATGACAGGTTCGAGAATGCTGATAACAAATAGCTTCCATAGTGGACCAATAATATCCTGCTCATAGGATTTTATTTGCCATGGTATGTCCACTAGAATGAGTTCCGAAGGTACCTTCATGTAATTCCACCATGATCCTTTCCGCCTCGCTTTTGTCTACACACTGCAGTAAGGTTGAATCATGGTTACGCTTATAGAGGATACCATTACTGATGAAGAACTTCGCGGTGAACCTTCTCAGAAACTTCTTATTATTAACAGATGCCCCCTCGGGGTATTCTTGAGCCTCAAGATACCTCTTTACCTCGTGAAACCAGGGTTTATCTGCTACCTCTTCAGTCTCAATGTCACAACAATGTGCGGGCTCATCCAACCTCTCAATGGTAATATGGGGAGCTTCATTGTCCCACCTAACTCTGAACATAGAAGACATAGTAGCTAGTGCATCCTTTAACTGGTTCTCCTCTCGTGGGAAATGTTCAAAGGTTATCTCCTCAAAGTGTGGGAGCAATGTCAGTACATAATCTTTGTAAGGAATAAGATTCGGGTGCTTCGTATCCCACTCGCCTTTGATCTAACTTATCACCAGAGCAGAATCTCCGAATACACTCAAGAACTTAATCCTCAGGTCAATAGCAGCCCGAAGACCCATGATACACGCTTCATACTCCGCCATATTGTTGGTGCAGTTAAAACATAATCGGGCGGTGAACAGAGTATGACAACCCTCAGGAGATATAATTATAGTGCCAATGCCATTACCCAATGCGTTCGAGGCTCCATCAAATTACATAGACCATCGGGATCCATCCTCAGGTCCTTCTGTCGTACCCCAAATTTTCCCTATCTCTTTTATTTTTGTCTGGCTTTGGACTTTGCATTCCATTTGCATCATTTTATTACTCAGTCATTTGCATATCCCGCATCTCATGGAATCAGGCGTTTTGGTTCGAGGTATTAAGGCTGCAACCTCTTTATGTCTAATTTTGTTTTGAAGTTCTCTTATCAGGTGAAAGGGAATTCTTTTGGTTCTCGATTAGTGGATCATGGAGTGAATTTTATCGTCAAGTTACGAGACTGTTTCTCGCTCGAATTCATCCGAGCCTGGATTAGGGTTTATTTCCCTATATGTTGGTCAAGATGCTAGGGTTTTGGGTCCTTGGTTTTTGTGAAGATGTTTCTTTCGTCTGCCTCGAATATGGCTCAAAGCTCAGTGCATTATTAGGTCGAGAATTTCATCTCCTCGCATTTCAAGTTTTTTTTCTTAAAGTTTCTAAGCCATTGAGTCGAGAGTTTGAAGTTTAAGTTGGAAAATGTGGAGTTTGGGCACAAGAAATGAGGCTGGGGGTCATGACGATCAAGGCGTGTTTTGTTGCTTAAGTTACAAGTTGTTGTGGTTTGAATATCAAAATTAGGGTTCTGGTCGAGGAGTGCAAGTTTGGTTCAAGCGTAATGAGAAGATAAGGTTTAAGTGACCATTTGTTTTGGGTTCGAATTAACCAAGTGGAATTAAATTCTCAAGCATTTATTTTGTTTGAGAGTTTGATTGGATTTTGAAAGATAAGGCGCATTGATTGCTTGAAATACAAGTTACAACATTTGTTCACGATTTCTTAAAATTCAAGTTATAAAAGCAAGATGTGCACTCAAATCATTCAATTGGAAATTGCTTCTTTCATTCAAAATTCAAGAGTTTGTTTAATTTTCATACAACCAATTCATTCAAAATATTTCATTCAGGTTTTTGTGTTCATTACACTTTTGAAACAAGTTACAAGACATGTCACAAATATGGAATTGCAAGTTACAATTGCTATTTACAAAAACAAAAAAGGGAATTAAGTGTTTCTTCTTCAATTGTTGTTGCTTCCTCTTCAAGAGAATCGCCCACGTTCTTTACTAGCCTCGGCCTTTTCATGTTACAACCCCGCTTGCCATCAGATACTCGTGCTCATGAAATAAGGAAAAAGAAAAAAGTTATCAATTAACATATGAAAAATTCCAAGCAAGGTTTAATTGATAAAAGGAATTGGTATCTCATCATAAAGGTTTGCATTTGGAATCAGTTAGGGAGTTATTTTTTTATCATGGTTTGTTTTCTCCCAAATTGCAAATCACAAAAATTTGTCCTCTTTGGTTCACAAAAAGGGAGAAAAGAAAAATTGCTAACAAGAAAACAATAGCTGCAATCTAAAGCAAATACAACAGTTGCAATCTGAAGCAGAACAACCAAAACAACAAACAGCAAATGCAGCAAGTCAAAACTGCCAAACCAAAACAGACATAGCACAAACAGCAGACCAAAGACAAATGCAGCAAGTCAAAACTGCCAAATCAAAACAGCATGGCGGCAAACAACAATAGCAACAATTCATAATGAAACAGCAAGCTATCTCAAGACCCTGTCATTATGTCCCAAAGGCAAACCCTTCAGATTTATTGGAATAAAAAATGAAAATTAGCTTTATATCATAGAGAGGAAAAGAGAAAAAGAATAGGGTTTGGCCTTGTTGTGAACCACCAAAACCAGTCCAAAAAAACCTGTTAAAACAGCCTAAACACCCTGCTTTTAAAGAAGTCATGTGCAGACCTACATCATCTTCAAAGGATTCCAAAACCATGTCAAAAGCTAGTCCTGCACACCTGCTATAAAACCAGTCCACCAACTCTGCCCCATGCTAGAAAATCCCTGCAAAACAGTCTGCATAATTTTGTCCAGCCTGCATATAAACATCAAAATAACACAGGCCAAGTTTGCACCAAAATGGGCATACCCAAAACCTGCATCTTAAAAGTCATAAGGTCAGCAAACCAGTTATTTTTGAATCATATAACTCTCCCCTCTAGTTCCTATCCTCTTGTCACTATAAAGCCACTATTTCATTGAAGCAAGAAAGACGTATTTTATTTTAGGGAGGGAGAGAACTATCCAGCCAAAGAGCCAACAAAGAGGTTTCTTTCACACAGGCAACATAAAAAACAAGAAATCCAGCATAACCAAATCGACATCAACCAAAAAACCAGCAACCAAAACGCAACAATCTGAGAGAAAACCTGAACCCAAACCATTATTTCATCTTACCAGTGATGCTCCTCTGTAAACCCCGCTCAAAACCTCATCCATTAAACTCCATAACCTGCTCTCTCCACCATCTCAGAACCCCCCCCCCCCCCCCCCCACATACTACAACTCCTCTACTCTACCCATTGTTCAAACATCATTTTCATAAAAACTTATCCCCGCTCCATAAAAAAAACCAAAAAAATACAATAACAATCATTCATCCAAATCAGTGACAATAATTAACGATAACGCTACATAAAAATGCAACAGGTCAAAATTCAGAGAAGAACATAGATCAAAGAAGAGAAAGAAGAGGGGCAGAGGAAGCTTACCGGGGTTCTGTATCCATTGTCGAGAGTTTGTTAATGTCGTTGTCATGAGGTTGGTTTTCTTTGTCAAATTCTAGTACAACGATGAAATCCACATCTCCTTGTTTTGTTTTCCAGCATGCCCCTAAGTTGCGTTGCTCTGAAACATCACACAACTCCTCTAAATTAGATTATTAGGGTTTAATGTGATTTAGGTTTTGAGAGTGGTAAGGTTTTTAGGAAATTTGAGGATAGAGTCGGTTACGGTTTGAGAGATAAGCCATAAGTAAATCGTGGAATGGTTATTTCAGTGAGCTTGTTCTTTCATTCAGATTTACAGAAGTAAGAATGAATTCCATGGAGAGAACCGAGAGGGGATCGGAGGGAGTAGGCTGTTGTTGTAGGAAACAGAGAGTGATATAGCCATTGTTGCCGAATCGGAAGAGATGGGAATTGAGAGAAATAGGGTTAAGCAAGCAAAGAGATGAGAGATAGCAATCAAGAGAACATGGAGAGCACCTTCTGCGCCTCTTTAGTGTTAGGGTTTCTTCAGCTTGTGTGTTTTGTTTGGAGAGGGATGGGTCGGGTCCAACCCGACCCGAATTCATTTAGGCCCAAAACTTTTTTATTTTACTAAGTTTGCTTGATATAATTTGTGCCTGGTGACTTCTTAAAGCTCAATCCTGCTGGCTTACTATTATATTCTGTTTTGCACCTTTATTTAGTTTTTTTGTTTCATCAATTTTTTTTAGTTTTAGAATCAATTAATTAGTCATGTAGATTTTTATATTGGATAGTTTTTTTTAATTAGTTAGTTCAACCTTAGAATTAATTTAGTATCTTTGTGATTTTAATATTTGTTTAGTTAATCATTTTTAAGTTATTTTATTTAGTCCCATTTCTTTACCAGATAAAAATTATACAAAAATCTTAGCTTCGTATTTCCATTAATTTTGCTTCGTTTGATTGCTTGGTTACTTCTTAATAACACTTTCCCCTAGGAACTCCATTAAACGATTAAACTTCGTTTTGGTCGTTTTAGTGTTGGATTAGACTTTTAGCTCACTTGTACTTAACAAGCAATTAGGATATTTCTTAATCTCCCCCTTTACAGTTCTCTTTTGTAACTAAAACATAACTTTCACAAATCAAAAATCCAAAAACACTCCTTAATCATTACCTGAATTTATTTTAAAACCCGCAAAACACTCGAAAAATCAAAACCTTCCCAGAGGGGCATGTTATCTCCATTCTACCGTGATACCGGCCATGCCTATTGCTAGAACATGTGCGTTAACGTCCCCCACTAAAAAACACAAACAAACCAATCATTTTCTAGAGAAACTACGGTGTTCTGATTCCTTCATTGGATATGTAGGAAAAGGGTCGCAAAACCCTCACGAGCGCAATAATAAAAACCATTCATTTCCCTTTAAGAAAACATAGTTGTAGATAAATACACCCTTTAAGACAAGCAGACAAAATGGATCTCGTTGAGTACAACGGATGTGAGGGGTGCTAATACCTTCCCCTCGCATAACCGACTCCCTTACCCTTTCTCTTGGTCGCAAGATCATCTTATCCATTCCCTTGTGATTTTATCGATATTTCCCATTCCTTCGGAATAAACAAAGTTCGGTGGCGGCTCTATGTTTTCTTTCGGTAGCTTCAGCTGGCGACTCTGCTGGGGAATTTTTGCGAGTCTCTCCTAGTTTTGTTTATTTGTCTTTTTGGGTGTTTATTTATTTGCTTTGTTTTGCTTTATTGTTTTATTATTGCCTTATTATTTTGTATATATTATTGTTTCTACTCACATATTCTGGATACATTGTGATTTTGGGTTTGGTGATGACTTTTGATAAGTCCTATACCCGGAATTGGGTTACACATAGGATTAGGATGGGTGGTATAGTCATGTTAACTTTGAGGGAGTAATCCCGAAGAAGGAGGCACGAAAATCCCCCACTCAGTGGAGGTCCCCTTGAAAGTAGTGATGTTTATCGAGTAATCAGGAAGACGTCGTTGCTTTCGACCTAGGAACTCGAGAAGCTGAGGGTCGTAGGACCATTAATCCATCATGGTATTTTAGGTGCAGTGTGGATACTATAACAGGGTAATCCAAAAGTAGTCGTCACGCGATATTGCACTCGGACGAGTTTTTCCTGCGAATATTACTGATTACCAAGTAATTGGGACATCGGTAATATCCAAAGGAAGAGGGTAGACTTCGAGAACTCTTTAGAACCTAGTTCGGCAGATGATAAACCCCTAGTACATACCTCATGGGTGGTTACCGTGACTCCATGCTTGTGACGTCAAATTTTTGATCTTGTTACTTTCAGCCCGTGCAACGGACTATACAATGTTTATCCAGAATATGTGGAGCTGAGACTTCATGCCATAGCATACCATGACATCATACCATCATGTATATATATCTCATATCTAGGGAAATCCAAAGACAAGTCTCGTTGATATAGCTTTTCAAAAAGGGAAATTTTAAAAGATAGACGAGTCTTTGGGTCTCCTCAGAAATGAAGATAAAGCATTCATCCATATTACCATGCATTCATTTTTCACAACAAAAACTCATTGGGGTCCCTTTTCACAGACTACAGTAAACAACAAAGACGACTCCTCCACATCCTTACCGTACCAGAGGAAACCGGCAATGGCTAATGGATCTTTTTGAGGTGAACCAGAATGCACTCCGTCGGGATATGGACACCATGGGTACTCGCATGGATCAACTTATGGAAACCCTTCATGCCGTGATCAAGGGTCAAGAAGAACCACATCAAAGTGTTGCCAAGCTTACTACTGCTACACCTCCACTTCTGCTAATGGGAGGAATGACAATGCAAATGTTGATACTCCTACTGGCGCTCCTAGGAATGACGTCGATGATCATCATGATGTTATTGATCTTGATGAACCCCAAGTGAACCTTGCTGCCGGGGTTTCCGAAACTACAAAAATGTATCATGCTCTCGGAGAGTGACTTAGAGCCATGGAGGGTATCAAGGCTTCCGGATTCAATACTGATGCAATGTGCCTCGTGCCTGGGGTAGTTATTCCTCCCATGTTCAAAGTACCAGAGTTTGACAAATACAAAGGCACTTCTTGCCTAGAGACTCATCTCCGTTCCTATTGTCACAAAATGGCGGCCTATGCTGAAAATGAACCATTACTCATGCATTTCTTTCAAGACAGCTTGATCGGGGCACCGTTGGATTGGTATATGCAATTGGAAAGATCTCATGTCAGTACTTGGGGAGAACTTGCTGACGCTTTTTTGAAACATTACCATTACAAGACTGCCATGGCTCCTAGCTGTACTCAGCTCCAAGGGATGGTACAAAAATCTGAAGAGTCTTTCAAAGAATATGCTCATATGTGGCGTGAACTGGCTGCAAGGGTCCAACCTCCTCTATTAGATCGTGAATTTATTGATCTGTTTATGGTTAATTTACGAGGCCCTTATCTCCAGCATATGCTCAGTAGCACTTCTACTTCTTTCTCTGATATGGTCATTATTGGTGAATGCGTTGAGACGTGCGTTAAGGCTGGAACGATTCAAGGTGTTCCTAACAATGTTAACAACAATGCGAGCATTAGTAGAAAACCATTTTCTGGTTTTGTCAAGAAGAAAGAGGGCGAGACTAGTGCCATCACCATCAACCAAGGAAGAGCTCCCGCATTTCCTCAAGTCCGATTCCCTTATTTTCCTACACCCGCTGCTGTTCCCAACCAATTTGTTCCTCAAGTATATGCTACTAGAACTCCAGCACCCTGGATGGCCCAACAACGGCCTTTCGCTCCGCAACCACATTATGCTCCACAACAACAATTTGCACCTCCTACAACTTATCAACAACTTCAAGGCCCGAGAGCTCCTCCAAGACAAAGAGCCCCTGAAAGAAGATTTGATCTCATTCCCATGTCCTACGCTCAGCTTCTCCCACAATTACTTGCTAGTCAATTGGTTCAATTGCGCGAACTCGGTCCACCGCCAAATCCTCTCCCTAGGGGTATGATATTAATGCTCATTGCGAATTTCATTCTGGTGCCCCAGTCCATAGAATTGAAAATTGTAGAGCATTCAAATGCAAAGTTCAAGATCTCATCGATGCAAAAGCCATCAACTTCAACCCTGTTGATCCGAATATTCAAAATAATCCCATGCCTCCTCATCAAGGGGGAACAGTCAATGCTATTGAAGAAGTTAATGAACGGGTTTTGGTATCAAAGGTTGACGAAATTAAGATATCTTTATAAACTTTCAGAGAACATTTGCTGAAGCATGAGGTGCTACAAGAAATCCATGAATTTTGCTTAACATGTTCCTCCAAACCTGAAGAGTGTACTGAGTTGAAGACGGCCATCCAACAGTTGATCGATGAAGGTGTCCTACAGATAGAGAAAGTATTCCGAGAATAAGAGATTGATGTCCTGGAAATCCCCTACTATCCGAGAAGCTTTTCAGCAGCCCATAGTATTCCGTTAACAATTCAGGTTCCTATTACCCCCAAAATGATTCAAGCTCTTATTCCTCCTACAAGCAACGACTCGAAGGCAGTTCCATGGGAGTATAATGTGGTCTATATTCATGGAAGGAGGTATGAGTGCCCTCCGGTTGTTGATAAAAATGTTACCAACATTGCGGGAACCAGTAACATGACTCACAGTGGTCAGATCTTTTCTCCTCCACCACCGCCTCCTAGGGAAACTAACAGTGAAGCTCTAGCTAAGGCCAGGGGAAAGCAAGTGATGGATAATCAATCCGAACTTTTTGTAAGACAAGAAGCGGATCAACTTTTGAGAATTCTCAAGCGAAGTGATTACAAAGTAGTCGATCAACTCAACCAGACACCATCCAATATTTCCATCTTGTCTCTCCTTTTGTGTTCAGAGGCCCACCGCAATGCCTTATTGAAGACCTTATGTTCCGCTCATGTTCCCCAAGACATCTCTGTGGCCCAGTTTGAAGGAATAGTCACCAATATTACTTTGGGAAATTGTTTGGGTTTCTATGATGATGAACTCCCAATTGAAGGAAGAGCCCATAATAAAGCCCTGCATGTTTCAATGAAGTGTTTGGACACTGTTCTATCTCGAGTTTTGGTGGATACAGGTTCTTCACTCAATGTGATGCCTAAGGCTACCTTGTTTAAGCTGAATATGGACGGAGTAATGATGAAGCCCTCCACTCTAAATGTTCGAGCGTTTGATGGTTCGAGAAGATTGGTGGATGGAGAAGTGGACTTACCTATCAAGATTGGTCCCCACACTTTCTATTTGTCATTCTATGTTATGGACATTCGTCCATCCTATACTTGCCTTTTGGGTCGTCCATGGATTCATGTAGCAGGAGCTGTGATATCTACTCTTCATCAATGCCTGAAGTTCATCGTGAATGAACAAGTCATCGTTGTTTGCGGGGAAGAAGACATGGTGATTAATAATCTGACTACCTATCGTTATATGGAAGTGGAAGGCGAGGTACAAGAGTTGCCCTTTCAAGCTCTGGAGATTGTTACTGTTGACAAATTCCCCGTCGTGGAATGTAAGAAGTCTGATATACCCCTGGCCTCTTTGAAGGATGCCAAGGCCTCATAGAAGCTAGACCTCCCCATGACAGTTGGGGAAAATTGATTGAAGTGCCAGAGAAGAAATATCGTTTCGGTCTTGGGTATCAGTCGTCATCCTCCTTGTAAGCTGGTTGGTTTCCTCTCAAAAGACAGCAGGTTCCCCCAATTTTTTAAATGTTCGTCAGTACTGGTGTAGGAAAAGAAGGACAAGTGCTCTCCATATATGTTGAAGGTGACGATGAAGATGTTTCGAGATTTATCTATCAAGTTGCGCCAAACCAGGAGCTCATCAATTGGACTGCCATGGACATCCCTGAAGTTGTTTTCCTTGATGTGTAATTTTCTGTTTCCATTTTGAGTCGTATGTCCTTCCCAAGGCATACTAACAGCTTGTAGAAGGGGGCCCTTATGTTTCAATCTCCGTTTAACATTGAATGAAAAATCACACTTTCGCATACAATTTTGTTCCCTGTCTTTTCTTTTACTTTTACTTTTTCAAAATAAAAATGGAAATACTTTTCTTTTCATATTCTAAATATTCTTTTGCACTTTCTAAAAATAAAACATAAAATCATCGATCATGTTGATCCGTCTCGGACTCCGTTGGAAATGATAATGCTATGGCTCCTTATATCCTTGAGAATTCAGTTGATCCTGCTAACAAAGATAGTGAGGAAGATTGTGAAGTCCCTGAAGAACTAGCCAGGCTCTTGAGACAGGAAGAGAAGGTCATCCAACCGTATCAATAAGAAACATAAGTTTTCAATCTCGGTACTGAAGAGGTAAAGAAAGAAGTCAAGATAGGGGCCGCCTTGCAAAGTTAAGAAAATAAGGGGTTGATTGAGTTACTTCGAGAGTATGCTGACATCTTCGCCTGGTCGTATGAAGACATGCCCGACTTAGACACTGATATAGTAATGCATAGATTTCCACTCAAGCCAGAATGTCCTCCTGTAAAGCAAAAACCAAGAAAGACCAGACCTGACATGGCTTTGAAGATCAAAGAAGAGGTTCAGAAACAGCTCGAAGCAGGTTTCTTATATGTGATAAATTACCCGCCTTAGATTGCTAACATTGTGCCCATACCTAAGAAGGATGGTAAGGTACGTATGTGTGTTGACTACTGAGACTTGAATAGAGCAAGCCCGAAGGATGATTTCCCGTTGCCTCATATTGATGTATTGGTTGATATCACTGCTCAGTCTTTGGTGTTTTCCTTTATGGATGGGTCTCTGGCTACAATTAGATAAAGATGGCTCCGGAAGACATGGATAAAACAACTTTCACAACTCCTTGGGGTACCTTTTTCTATAGAGTCATGCCTTTTGGTCTTAAAAACGCTGGTGCGATATATCAGTGAGCTATGGTGACTCTCTTTCACGAAATGATTCATAAAGAAGTCGAGGTGTATGTGGACGACATGATTGCGAAGTCACAGACTGAGGAAGAACATTTAGTTCATTTGAAGAAGTTGTTTTATCGTTTGTGAAAGTTCAGGTTAAGGCTTAATCCCAACAAATGCACCTTTGGGGTTCGATCGTGCAAGTTACTTAGTTTTATCATAGTCAATGAGGAATCTAAGTACATCCAGATAAAGTAAAAGCAATACAAGATATACCGGCGCCAAAAAATGAGAAGGAAGTAAGAGGTTTCCTTGGAAGGTTGAATTACATAGCCAGGTTCATTTCCTATCTTACTGCTACATGTGAACCCATCTTTAAATTGTGACGCAAGAATCAGGATGTCCGTTGGGATAAAAGTTGTAAGAAGCTTTCGAGAAGATTAAGCAGTATCTTTAAAAACCACCAATACTCATACCACCAGTTCCAAGGAGACCTCTCATTATGTATTTAACTGTGCTTGAAGGATCTATGGGTTGTGTGCTCGGACAACATGATGATACTGGACGAAAAGAACACGCCATTTACTACCTGAGCAAGAAGTTTACTGATTGTGAATCAAGGTATTCCTTACTTGAGAAGACTTGTTGTGCTCTTATGTGGGAAGCTCGACGTTTGAGGCAGTATATGTTGACACATTCTACAATTCTAATATCTAAGATGGATCCGATAAAGTACATCTTCGAGAAACCAACACTTACAGGAAGATTGGCTCAGTGGAAAATGTTGTTGTCTGAGTATGACATCCAGTACGTCACACAAAAGGCAATCAAAGGTAGCATTATTGCTGATCATCTCGCTCACCAACCATTGGAAGAATATCAGCCCATGAAGTTCGATTTTCCAGACGAGGATATTATGAAACTTGATGATAATGAAGGACCTGAACCAGGGGAGCGATGGACTCTCACGTTCGATGGTGCGTCAAAAGCTACGGGTCACGGTATTGGGGAAGTTCTGACCTCTCCTCACAACACTCACATACCTTTCACTGCCATATTATGTTTTGATTGCACGAATAATGTCGCTGAATACGAAGCTTGTGTGATGGGCCTTGAAGCAGCCATTGATTTGAAGATCAATATTCTTGAAGTTTATGGGGACTCTGCCTTAGTGATACATCAAGTACGGGGTGATTGGGATACACGACACCCTAATTTAGTTCCATACCTGGATTATATAGTTGAGTTGTTGCCCGCTTTCGATGAGGTCACCTTTGAGCACATTCCTAGAGAAACAAATCAACTGGCAGACGCTCTGGCCACTTTAGCAGCAATGTTCAAAGTCAGTTACCCGAATCACGCACCCAGTATAAGGATTTTTCGTTACAAGGAGCCAACACACATTTTCCATGCTCATTTTCTCACAGCTGAAGATGTATCAGATGAAAGGCCGTGGTACTTCAACATCAAAAGATATCTTGAGAAGCAAGACTACCCCGAACGTGCTACAATTTGTGATAAGCGGACTCTTAGAAGGTTGGCGTCTAAGTTTTTACTGTCAGGAGACGTTATGTACAAGAGAAACTATGAATTGGTTCTGCTCAGATGCGTGGATAGACACGAAGCAGAATCCATTATATGTCAAATACATGAGGGCTCTTTTGGGACTCATGCCAGTGGGCATTCCATGGCCAAGAAAATCCTACGAGCAGGTTATTTCTGGATGACGATGGAAAGTGACTGTTGTGTATATGCCAAAATGTGCCATAAATGTCAGGTTTACGCAGACAAGATACATGTTCCTCCCACTCCCTTGAATGTGATGACTTCACTATGGCCCTTTGCAATGTGGGGCATCGATATGATTGGGCGAATCGAGCTGAGCGCTTCAAACGGACACAGGTTTATTGTAACATCCGTAATTTAATTAATTATTTAATTAATTTTTTTTTTTGGAATATTTGTGAGGTTGTTTTATAATTAAATTGGATTTATTTTATTAAGTGGAGAAATAATATTAGAGATATATTATTATGTGGTGAAATAATATTAGAAGTGTAATATTATTTAATGTGGGCTTATTTTGAGAGAGTAGAAGTAATAAGGGGTGTATATTTTGAGCCCAATAAGAAATAAGGAATAATAGAATATTAGGTTATTTTATTATTTGTGATAAGGTAGAGAAGAATGAAGCAATAGAAGAAAATAAGGATTTGAGAAGAACGTGAAGCTGCTGGAAAAAGTGGAAGACGGCAAGAATAAAGATTCAACCCGGAAATTGTAGAGCGACCTTCAATCCAAGGTAAGGGTGGGGTTCTGACTTTATAATTGGGTTCATGATGTTTGATATATGGGGTTAGAGGTGATTGTTGTTTGTTCTTGAATTGAATGCATTATGAATGATGTATGATGAAGATTTAATGAATTTTTTATGAATAAGAATGTTATTATGTTGTTTGATCTATGGAGTAATAGAGTATAATGTTAAGTGATGAATTTCCATGAATATATTAAGGTTTGTAGGACTGTAACATAATTCCCGTAGTAAAATTACATAAGGAAACGCATAATTTATGCAGAAGGTATCAGTATGTGTCGACCTCAAGCTAGATGAGTCGATACATGGACTAGGTTAGACTCAAGATGAGTCGATGCATGCAGGGCTTACGTCGATACATGGAAGTTGCAAGACTCAGGATCAGTCGACCGAAAAGGTGCATGTGTCGATACATGATGTGATTTAAAGCCAGGATGAGTCGATCCATAAGGAGGATGTGTCGACTCATAGTGTACAGATGAAGCAGGATGAGTTGATCCATAGGGTTTTGCGTCGACCCATGTTGTACAGGTGAAGCAGTTGTGTCGATCCAAGGAGTTTTGTGTCGATGCATAATGTCTGGTTTTTGACAGAATTCGGTTTAAGTTGTTGTAACTTGAGTTTTAGGATGCTGTTTGAGATGCTGTTCGAAGCGTTGATTTACTAAGGCGATGAACTTTATCCTAGATGATTTAGATGATGAGTAAGCAGTGTAATCCTAGTACCTAGTTTAGGATTTAGAACTAATTCCCACGATTGATCGTATGCTGATTTTGGACAGAATGATGAATATGAGATGTTAGAGGACGCTGTTAGAATTATGACAGTAGGATTAGTGACAGTAATGATGTTTAGTAGCAGAATAACAGTATGGATTACTGTAGTAATAATATATCATTGAGTTGTTAGTGAGATGTTTTTACTAAAACGGTGTTCGATAATTATGATGAACCAATGTCGTTTGATAAATAAGTGATGTTTAATAAATTATTTTGAGATGTTGTTGTTTTGAGATGATTGAGATGTTGCTGTTTTGAGATGATTTAGATGTGTTATTTTGAGATGATTGAGATGTTGTTAGGTTAATTGAGATGTTGTTATTTTGAGATGATTTGAGATGTTGGTAATTTGGGTGTTGTTATTACATTCATGATGAGTCGCATACATTGCATTTTTGAGATGGAGCTTATGCTCGTTGAGATGGCATGGATTGGCAAATTTTAAGATGAAGGCTATGCCTTGTTGATGCCTCTATTAATTGACAGATTTTTGAGATGGGAGTTCTGCTCCAATGGTACCACATGCATTTGTGTAGTATTGAGTCGCATTATATGATTGAATAATGAAATGTATTTGATGTTGATGAATGAGTATATATGCTGTAATTATTGTTGATTATGAGATGAGAAGTGGTGATATTAGTGATCTAATTTAATATATTAATTATCATGCGCTTTATTATATTGTTAGATATCTCACCCCTTTTGTTTGAATGTTTCTCTTATGTTGGTAACGTGCAGGTAATCGCGAGTGAAGGCTGTATACCTTCAATAGTTCGAGTCGGTGTCATTGCTCTGATATGTAACACTCAGGGGGGATGAACGCTTGCTGATTTTTTATTGTTGATTTTCAGTTGTTGAGTTTTGAATTGATTATTATTAAATATGAGATGTTTCGAAGTTGTTGTTTTATTTAGAGATGTTATTGAAGAATTCCGCTGCGTGGTTGTTGAATTATTTTATTAAAGATGTTATGACGATGGTTCATTCGATGTTTTAAAAGTGTTATATATCCATGATGAATGCAATGAATTTGTTAGAAGAATTTGTGACGTCCCGATTCGTTTGTATGAATGAAATTTTATAACTCTGATTTATTTTGCATAATTTGCTTGGGGTAGAATTGGGGTGTTACAAAGTTGGTATCAGAGAAAAAGGTTGGTCCGACCTTGTCGTCGAGTCGTAGTTGTCTAACAATCGAGTATTGTTATTTTGAGTTCTAATCGTTGTTTATGTTGTAGTAAGAAGTTGAGATGGCCGGAAGGAACGATGCTGCTCTTGCTTCTGCTCTAGAAGCAATGTCTCATGCGATGGAAAATCAGCCGAATGCTGACGGGAATACTAGACCTCGTAGCTTGGCGACTTTCTAGAGAGAGAATCCACCTACGTTTAAGGGAAAATATGATCTGACGGAGCTTTGGGATGGTTGAAAGAGATTGAGAGAATCTTTTGCATGATGGACTGCTATTGTACCCCAAAATTTTCCCTCTCATTTCATCAATATTTTCTCACCACAAGACCCTTGGAGCTCAAGATCAAGTTAGGGTTTTGCTCTGCTCAAGACTCCTCCTTGCACTGGTGACCCAAATTAGGGTTTGAGTTTGCACAAATATGTTTTGACCTAAAAGGCCCAAAGTTACTTTCATGCTTCACATTGGACTCACAAGTTTATCCATACCAAGTTTCAAAACTTGATTCCAATCTTTGCCCAGTCAATTAGACAGTTGACCTAGAAATCAGCTGTATTGGAGAAAAAGTCAACTGTAGCCAATTGACAGTCAAACCTCATGATTTTTGACCCACATCAACATATTGAACTCATATGGACCATTTGATCAAGTTTGGATCACAATTCCACAAGAAATTTGATCAGATCATCAAAAGGGCAAAATGGTCATCTTTAGGGTTTTGACTGCACAAAGGCAATTTTTGACTGTTTGACCTAACCAATGGCAAATCAAGCTCATATATGTCCTCAAGGACTCAATGGCATTGTCTTGACACATTCAACAAGTTCAAAAGAATCCCAAATGCACAAGATTGACAGATGAATTTTCCAGTCAACTGATCAAAATTTGACTGTATACTGAAAAGTCAAACTTTGACTCTTTGGTCAAAATCAAGTGCCAAGATTCATTTTTCATCAAGACATGTCAAATTATGAAACTTGTTCATCAAGAAACCAAAATTGCAAATTAGGGTTTAGAATGAGAAAATTTCATAACTTAGAATTTTTCTAAGTTATGAAACTTCCTTATTTTTCCTAACTTTGTCCCATTTTTTCATCAAGATACATTTGGATTCAAACAAAACTCAAAACATTAAAGTTGTAGTCCATTGCAAATCTACAACTTTGATTCACAAAGTTTCCTCAAAAGAAGCTTGTAGCTCAAGTTATGATTTTTGGAATAGGGGTGCAAAACATTCTTAACTTAGAAATTTTTTTACCTATTTTAGGCAGGATTTTTGCCCATCTTCATGACCACTTTTCACAGGCTTCCACTTGGAATTTCAACTTTCATTACGAATATGGATTGTAGTACACATTCCAAGCTTTCCAAATTGTCCAAGAACTTCTCAAACACCCTTGTGGTTAGGGAGAATCGAATTGGCAAAGTTGGGCAAAAGTCACTTTTGTTCATGGTCAAAGGCATGTTCATACATTGGCATTTTTCAAGTCAGCTTGTACAAGCTAGATTACAGGCCTCTAATCCCATTTACACACAATAATTCAATGCTAAACCATTGTGCCAAGATGTTATTTTGTTCATTTGGTCATTACATGGAAGATTAACCTTTAAATGGAAAAAGCATTTTTGCCATTTTTGAAAAGGTGCACTTTATGTCAAATACAAATCCAAGAGGCATGGGCCAGATCTTTGAAGCTAGCATTTGTACACAAATCACTCTGATCAAGAACAAGAGGTGCAGCATAGTTTAGGGCATTGGACATGCTTGTATAGAAACTTGCATTTTCTTACTTATCTAAGAAGAAAACTTGCATATTGAACCATAACACGCATTACTGCAAAGACCAACAAAAGCAAACTTTGTCCACACATTTCATACTCCCTAACTGACCTAAAGCACGGCCAAAATACCCTTGATCCCTCCTCATACAGAAAATCACCATTTTTCTGCAAGAAACAAGGCATTCTGTATTTTGACTTGGCCAGCATTATTCCCTCGTGCGTTTTTGCGCAAACAAGTTTCAATACACTCCATACCATCCATTGAAGTTGTCCCAAGCCTTAGATACAAGCTGTAACACCCATAGCCAAGTTTTCCATTTTCACTTTTCATTGTTGCAGGTTGACTTCCATAGCTTGATTCAGAAGGATTCAAGGCACACCAAGCATAGAGGAAGCATCCTTGGACCTCAGGCAAGCTGTACAAGTCCTCAAACTTCATTGAAAGTACCTCCATTGCTGTATACGAATCAAGATGAACAGGTAAAAGTTTGAACTTCAATCTCTCTATCCAGGCATAATTAGGTTTAAGTTTGTGAAGAAAGCATGTTCTAATCATAGCCCTGAAGCTACCCATATAATTACTTTTCATTTATATTGTGTATGTTAAGAGAATTTTGGACCTGAACATTGGACAAAAGTTAGGTCAGGAATTGGGAGAGAAGAAATTCTCTCTCATTTCTGAGAGATAGAATGACTTTTTTATATATTTGGAATCGTGACAGCTTACTCTACAATATTGATGTTGTAAGTTTTTGTTAAAAGTCAAAGAATCAGGATCTGTGCTTGACAAGAAGAAACGCGCGTTTTGCTTCTGTTTAAATGGCTGGAGGTTGAAGACAAGCCCCTTGGGCTGGGCCTGAGTGGTTTTTCTGTTTTGCACCTCATTCTTCCACTTACACCCCCTTGGCCCATTGTATGATTTTTTAATCATTTTTGACTTTTTATTTTTTCTTCTGACTTATTATTTCTTATCAAAACATAAAAAATATTAAAAATATTTTTCTACCCATTTTTGTATTTATTTTGAATTTATTTGCTTTATTTAAACTTATACATGTAAAATAATATATATATACTTTTATTTAAAATACTAAAAAATAATACCAAACATATTTATTTTCAGTTATTATTTTATTTTACCTTTTGAAAACATTTTCTCAAAATATACTTTTTTTTGGTAAATAATAAATATTTTATTTTTATACATATTTAGTTTATTAAATATACATAAATATACCTATACATATTTTAGTAAATATTTAGGATAAAAAAAAATGTAAAAATAATACCTTTTTATTTTTTGACATCAAAAATACCTTTTTTCAACATATTTCTCTTTTATTTATTTTTGTAAATAAATACATAAATATTGTGTATAATTAGTAAATAATTACTATTTATTAAGAATTATGGTTTTTTGCCCTAAACCATGAAAATACCAAAAATTAACCTTTTTTATTTTTGTTTATATTTCACATATGAAAAATACTTTTACATACATATAAATCCATTTTTGTGCATTTTGCATATTTATTGTATTTAGTTAATTACTGTACAATTAAATAACTTGTATATTCAATTTGGATGTAATAGTTTAGATTTAAATTTCTTGCTAAATATCCCCCATTTGAACATTTGTACCCCCATCCCTATAACTATGTTGTAATAATTTAGGACTTTAAATTCCGCATTTTAAAGCTTTCTAAATATGCCATGATAGACCTAGGGTTTGTATGCAAAAATCAACCAACAAATAGCTTGACTAAACAAAAGACCAAAAAAAAAAGCATGAAATTGGACAACACCAATCACACTTGCACCCTTAGGGTTACTCCACTTGTTGCCTTCAATAATGGGCCATGTTGCATGTTGAGTGTCTTTGGCAAAACAAAACAAAACAAATCAAAATGATCATAGTCCCTCGATGACGCTTTCTCAAGTTGCCTAAAAATGATCAAGTCCCTTGAAGGAAAAAATTGCCAAAGACACTTGGCACTATTGCATTCATGGTCTAAACGATGACCCGCGCCCGTCCCGTTAACATCCTAACACAAGATTGTCCACCAAATGCAATGGTGGAACAATACTGTTAAAAGGGTTGAAACATAGGAAAGATCTTTGAGAAATTTAGGGTAGATAGCTCTTGGTTACTTGACCAACTTGCAAAACAAATCCTTGCCATTTTTCAAAACACACTTCACAAACACAACTTTCAAAACAACTTTCAAAAACCTTGAAACATCTTTTCAAAAAGACAAACACCTTTTGTAAAACATTCGAGTAAAGAATTGTTACAAGGGTCGCCTAGACAAGGCATCTTTTTCAAAACATTTTCAAACCCACACACAAAGCACCATTTCAAACAATTGAAAGCACCATTTCAAACAATTGAAAGTGCAAGGCAAGTGATCTAAGCAAGTACCTAAGAGCCCATGGATAACCATGGATAGAAAGGGTGCTAATACCTTCCCTTTCTATAATCTACTCCCCGAACCCAAGAAAACATCTCAAAGGTTTTTGCTGTGCTTTTTAACCTTTCCTTAGGATAAAATAAAAAGTCGGTGGCGACTCTTGCTAAACTGAAACATTTGCGAAAACAAACACAAAACCCAAGTCAGTTCTCCCACCGTATCACAGAACTGGCGACTCTGCTGGGGAATATTTTTAAAGTGGAGTAACCTTAGGGCTTCGATCACCCTTTTGCATGACTAATTGTTTGCTTTGATTGCTTTACATCTTGGTTCCCTTGTTTGGGCTTGAAATCCTACACCCAGATTTGGGGAAACATTCATAGATAGCAATACGTTGTGGAAACTGTGTGGGGTATACCGACACGGTTGAAGCAATAGCTATATTAGTGCGACATATTTGTGAGTACCGCTAACCCTTGAGTTCAATCAAGGAGAGTACGGGGCCGCTGAGTGATGTCACTAAGCACTAATGACCTAGAACCTTACTTGACCATCTTGGCCTTTTATTAGGAGTAGTGAGATGACCGGCTTTGGTGCAGTCCAAAGTTGGTAGATACTCGATACTACACTCATTGAGGGTTGTTTTCTTGGAATATTTTGGTCGCTAGTTAAGTGGCTAAACCAAAACAATGAACATGGAAAACAATCCAATGATATTGATCTCCTTAGAACTCGGTTACTATTTATCGGACAGGTTTTTAAGCCAACTTCACTCAAGAGGGTACTTACCTATGAAACCCCATGCAAGCCTGAAACTAGGGTTTGGTGTGATTTGCTTGTACATATGTTTGTACATACATCATGAACATCATAAAGCATCATGTGCATCCACTAACCATTTCAAGGGTTTGGATCTTCATCTTTGTTCTTGTTTTGTAGGTCATGGAAATTCTTCGCAGGAAAACTATCCAAGTCAACCTTGTGAGAATCCCTCCTCAACTCAAGGAGCTCACATCAAGAATTCCCGAAAGCTCTCCCTTCAGTGAAAGACATGGTAGACTGCTCAGCCTAGTCAACACCAGCATTGAAGAAGACATGGTAAAGGTGCTGTTCCAGTTCTTTGACCCCCTTCACCACTGTTTCACATTCCCCGACTACCAATTGGTGCCCACTTTGGAGGAATTTTCTCAACTCCTGAGAATTCCTATTCTTAATAAACTACTCTACAACGGTACGGAAAAAGAACCAAAGCCTGAAGATGTTGCTCAAGCACTACACTTGCAACCATCTGACATCAAGGGGCATTGAGAAACTAGAAGTGGTGTCAAAGGCTTCTTGGAAAAATTCTTGTTTGAGAAGGCACAAGAGTGTTGGAATTCATTGGATCTACAAGCCTTTGAAGAAATTGTGGCACTTCTCATTTATGGGTTGGTCTTGTTCCCAAATCCTGACCATCTTATAGATGTCAATGCCGTCAAGATTTTCCTATCCAGGAATCCCATACCAACATTTCTTGGGGACATCCTCCACTCATTTTACACACGAACAATGAGAAAGAGGGGTGTTCTCATGTGTTGTACTCCTCTCCTTGCAAGGTGGTTTATTTCGCACCTTCCACAATCTGTTTTGAAGAATGACCAAGGCTTAAGGTGGTCACAACATTTGATGACCCTCGCACACTCTGATGTACATTGGTGTTCTCGGTCCAGAGAAAATGTCATCATCGTCGATCGTTGTGGAGAGTTCCCTAATGTCCCATTACTTGGCATTAGGGGAGGAATTACCTACAACCCTTGTCTAGCTTTGAGACAATTTGGATATGCACGGAGGGATGACCCTCATGACATGCTGATTCCTGACCTAGTTTTTGACTTCGACAACGATGCGCAAGGACTTCGCCAAAGATTCATCAGAGCTTGGAGGATGCCTAACAAGGTACATAGCAAGACAATGGGGCACAAAAACTCCATCCCTCTTGAGCCTTATCTCAAGTGGGTACGAACTCGAGCCCAGAGTCTAATGATGCCTTACCCTCATGTTCTCCCTTTGATTAAAGAGCCCGTTAAGGAAGGAGAGGTTCCCTACACCATCCTATATCCTGACATGCCAACATCATGGGAGGAGATGCAGAAGAGTTGGATCCAACTCAAGGAGGAACGGAATACTTTTGAAGCCAACTTCTATGCCAGCGAGAAGAAGGTTTTGGAGCTTACCCGCCGACTCTATGAGGAAGAGACCCTCAACACCTACATCGCGCCAAAGAGGATGCGCAACGTCTTTTTACCTTAAGAAGTTTTGTAATATTTGGCCCATAGGGCATTTATGTACTGACAAAATTTCTTCTTATTAATATGACGTGTGTTCTTTTTGTCTGCAACAATTTTGAATTTCTAAATCCTTGAATGCATTGCATAAATAAACATATCATTCATCATGTGCATAAGCAGGTATCTACACTGGGTTTCCTTATCTTTCTGCTGTTTATTTCAGTAAGATGGATCTCGAACAGACGGTCAAAGATCTACAGTCTCAAAACTCATAGTTTCAACATCTTCTAATGACCTTAGCAAAGGGTCAGGAGGATCTAAAGGCACTGCTTGGGAACAAAGAGCAAGAGAAAGTGAAAAAGAAGAAGAAAAGAGTCGGGGTGGCTACCCTAGGAAGAAGGTTTGAGAACGAAGCCAGAAGAGTTCTTGAATTTCCCTCTGCATCTGAAGAGGGAACCAGTAAAGGAAAAGGGGTTGCGTTACCATCTGAGTCCGAAGCTGAAGAGGAAGAGGCTGAAGAAGATGAGGACTACTCAGAGCAACAATACCCGCCCACCGACGATAAGTACAAAAACTTGGAGGACAGACTGGCAGCTATGGAGCTGCAGAGGGTTCCCGGGTTAGATTTCGAGGATTTGGGATTAATTGCTGGAATTGTGATCCCTCCGAAGTTTAAAGTGCCAATTTTTGCAAAGTATGACGGGCTGTCTTGCCCGAAGATGCACCTAAGATCGTACGTCCGAAGAATTCAACCTCATACTTCTGACAGAAATCTTTGGGTACACTTCTTTCAGGATAGCCTGTCTGGTACTCAGCTAGACTGGTTTTACAAGCTCGAAAGGTCAGAGATACATAGTTGGGAGGATCTGGCAGCTGCCTTTTATCACCAATATCAGTATAACTCTGACTTGGCGCCAACCCGTACTCAGCTACAGAGTATGGGGATGGCCTCAGGTGAGGGATTCAAGGAATACGCCCAGAAATGGCGTGATTTGGCTGCAAGAGTGCAGCCCCCTCTTTTTGATAGAGAACTAGTTGATATGTTCCTGGGAACCCTATCTGGCCCTTTCTTCAACCACTTAATCGGGAGTTCTTCCGCGGGGTTTACAGAGTTAATTCTGACTGGAGAACGGGTGGAAGCCGGTATCAAGAATGGGAAGATTCAAAAGGATGCCTCTGCATCTACAACTGTTAAGAAATCATTTCCAACAAAGAAGGAAACGGCTGTTGTGTACTCTCAGAGAAGAGCGGGAAAGACTGAGCGTCGGCCGACTGTGGGGGCCGTGATGATCCAAAATCCATCAAATGATCAGCCTCGTTATAACCAGTCCAGACCAAATCAGCAATGGGTGGAACGGCCACAACGGCAGTTCACCCGCATTAATATGACGCCAACGCAAGTGCTTCCCCATCTGTTGAAGTTGAATCTCGCCACTATCAAAGAGGCACCAAAAAATGTGAACACATCTTCTCCGTATTATCATTCCAATGCTAAATGCGCCTATCATTCTGACAGTGTCGGGCACGACACCAACGATTGCTGGGCACTTAAGCATAAAATTCAAGATTTAATAGAGGCGAAAGAGGTTGAGTTCGATGCTCCAGAAAAGCCAAACGTAATATCTGCTCCGATGCCGAAGCATGGTGGAAATGTCCATGCTATTGAGGAAGATCTATATGTTTCTGATGTCAATGACCTGATGACTCCGCTGTTAACAATCAAGTTAAATCTGTTAAAGGCTGGGATTTTCCCAGGATGCAAAGAAGACTGCTACTGTTGTTACTCTCTACCAATCGACTGTCCATTGCTGAAGAAAGGCATCCAAGGCCTAATGGACAGTCAACAAATTCTGTTTGAAAAGGTTCCTGCTATTCCAACCCCTATCGAAGATGTCTCAATAATCACCATTTACACCAATCTTTCCAAGGCCGTCAAAAAGCCTGTTAAGATTACATCCGCTACAAAGTCTGTTCCTCTGAAAATAACTATGGCAGGGCCTGTCCCTTACATTTCTGAAAAATCAATACCATGGAATTACGGTGGAGAAATCTACTACCATGGTATTAAACAAGTTGAGATAACCGAGGAAAGCTATGATGAAGAAGATGCCAGCATTGGAAACATTGCCGGCCCAAGCAAGATCACCCGAAGTGGGAGAATATTTTCTCCAGAGATTGCCCCCCAAAGGCAATCTTTGGACCCTCATCTGCTGCCAAAGTTATTCCGGCACCGATAAAACTTTCCGCTAAAACCCCGTTGATTGAAGATGCTGTTATTCTTGTTGTTGTCCCTCCTACTTCTGCTGATAAGGGGAAAGGGATCCAAGATGAGCTCGTCAGGACGAGGGCTCAACCTTTGGTCATCCCGGAAACCTCTAAGAAAGAGATGGAGGAGATCTTGAAGATAATTAAAAAGAGTGATTATGACGTGGTAGAGCAACTGGGGAAAACCCCCTCGAAAATCTACATGTTAGCATTACTACTTTGTTCAGAGGCGCACGCCAAAGCGTTGATAAAATTCCTGAAGACAGCCCATGTACCCCAGGAAACCTCAGCCGATCAATTCCAAGATTGCGTGGCCAGCCTTACCGCAGACAACGGCCTAGGTTTCTCTGATGCTGATCTGACCCCAAAAGGAAGAAAGCACAACGACGCATTACATGTGTCAGTAGAATTCCAAGGGACTACTCTGGCCCATGTGTTAGTCGACATTGGTTCTTCTCTGAACGTGCTGCCCAAGAAGGCTCTCGACCGATTGGATTGCGAAGGCTTGGAGCTGAGGCCAAGTAATATCATTGTAAGGGCGTTTGACGGGTCAAAGAGAATGGTACATGGGGAGGTAGACATTCCCATTAAAGTAGGTACAGAGGTGTTCCCCTCAACTTTCTATGTGATGGATATCCGTCCGTCATACTCTTGCTTACTGGGGAGGCCATGGATACATAACGCTGGGGCGGTTACCTCCTCCTTACATCAAATGCTGAAATACCCTGTCAAAGGAAAGATCATAACCGTGCACGGTGAGGAAGAATATATGGTCAGCCACCTGAACTCCTTTCGGTATGTAGAGGTGGAGGGTGAATTCATTGAAACGCCATTCCAGCACTTTGAAGAAGTCTCTCCTGAGGTGGCAGTAGCAAAAGCGGTAGCTGAAGTACCCAAGCAGGTGGCCAGGATGGCATCTCTGAAAGACGCAAAGGCTGTAGTGAAGGAAGGGAAGAGCTCAACATGGGGTCAGTTGCTTGATATTCCTCACTAAACAGACAAGTTTGGATTAAGATTCACCGCTGCGGGGCAGAAAGCTATGCGCCGTTCAAAAGTTGAAAGAGCACCCATCAAGATCTCTCCTTATGGAATCAATGTTTTGGAAAGTGAAGACGAAAAGGCCAACATTGAAGATTGGATCTTCCCAATCATCGAAGGGGGACTACGCAACTGGGAGGCAAAGGACTTTGTCCCCATTACTTTTATTAATCAGTAATTATCTGTCAAGCATTTCCTGTTGGTTTGTAATAATTACTTTTGAACAATCCGTACACTACTTTTTCACCTCATGCCTTTCCCGGGGCATGTAGGTCCATTTGTAAGGGTTTTGATTATCTTCATATTCATATGCCATATTTAATGATTCATTGGACGTTTTTCATTGATAAACTGCTGTGTTCATTTTCCTTCCCTTTTGCATTTTTGTTTGTTTAAGGATGGCTATCCCTTACACGCACCCACACTCACAAATGCAGGTACCCATCCACTCTGGATTCTATGGGTGACTATTCTGCTATGTCCTTCAATAACTCTGAAGATCTGGTCAATCAGGCTGAGTATGAAGATGACGAAGGTTGTGAAGTACCAGGAGAGCTAGCCAGACTTCTACAGCAAGAAGAAAGGGCCATCTTGCCTCACGAAGAGTTGTTAGAAACTATCAACTTAGGAACAGAGGAAGACCGGAAGGAAGTACAAGTGGGTGCCAATCTGGAACCAAGTGTCAAGGAGCGCTTGATACAGTTGTTGAATGAATATGTTGAAATCTTCGCCTGGTCTTATGAAGACATGACGGGTTTAGACACAGATATAGTGGTTCACCGTCTCCCTACAAGAGAGGATTGTCCATCGATCAAGCAAAAAGTCCGCCGAATAAGGCCCGACATGTCTGAAAAGATTAAAGCAGAAGTGATGAAACAATTCAACGCTGGCTTTCTGGCTGTTACATCCTATCCACAATAGGTTGCTAACATTGTGCCAGTACCTAAAAAAGATGGCAAGGTCAGGATGTGTGTGGACTATCGGGATTTGAACAGGGCTAGCCCTAAAGATGATTTTCCGCTACCGCATATCGACATTCTGATTGACAACACAACTCAGCATAAGGTGTTTTCCTTCATGGACGGATTCTCGGGCTACAACCAGATTAAAATAGCCCCCGAGGACATGGAGAAAACAACCTTTGTTACACAATGGGGTACCTTCTGCTACAAGGTGATGTCGTTCGGACTGAAGAATGCAGGGGCAACTTATCAACGCGCCATGGTAGCTTTATTTCATGATATGATACATCATGAGATCGAAGTTTACGTAGACGACATGATAGCTCGATCACAAACAGAGGAGGAACACCTTGAGCATTTGCAGAAGCTGTTTGCCAGGTTGAAAGAATACAAACTCAGGCTGAATCCAAGTAAGTGCACTTTTGGAGTTAGGTCTGGTAAACTTCTAGGATTTATTGTCAGCAACAAAGGTATTAAGGTCGATCCAGCAAAAGTGAAAGCTATACGAGAAATGCCTACTCCACGTACTGAAAAGGAGGTTAGAGGGTTCTTGGGGCGCTTGAACTATATTGCCAGATTTATCTCTCATCTGACGTCTACCTGTGAGCCAATTTTCAAACTATTGAAGAAAGATCAGGTAGTCGAGTGGAACGACGATTGCCAAGCTGCTTTTGATAAGATCAAGGAGTATTTGCTAGAACCTCCTATTCTGATGCCACCCGTCGAAGGAAGACCGTTGATCATGTATCTGACCGTCTTGGATAACTCAATGGGGTGTGTTTTGGGCCAGCATGACGAGTCTGGTCGAAAAGAGCATGCTATTTATTACCTTAGCAAAAAGTTTACCGACTATGAGACTCGCTACTCACTGCTCGAGAAAACTTGCTGCGCTTTGGTATGGGCTGCTCGCCGACTAAGGCAGTATATGCTGACTCATGCCACCTTGCTGATTTCCAAAATGGATCCTATCAAGTATATCTTCGAAAAGCCTGCTTTATCGGGAAGAATCGCTAGATGGCAAATGATCCTAACTGAGTATGAAATCCAGTACACCACCCAAAAAGCTATAAAAGGGAGTGTACTAGCTGACCATCTAGCTCATCAAGCTATCGAAGATTATCAATCCATGAGATTCGACTTCCCAGACGAGGACATCATGAATTTGGACAACATTGAAGGTAACAGACCATATGACGGACCTGAAAAGGGATCCCGATAGACCCTATACTTTGATGGTGCTTCAAATGCACTTGGAAACGGTATCGGTGCGGTACTCATTTCCCCGGAAGGTTGTCACACGCCTTTCACGGCCCGACTTTGCCTCAGCTGCACAAACAACATGGCTGAATATGAAGCTTGCATCTTTGGTCTCAAGGCTGCTATAGACTTGGGGATCAAATCTTTGATCGTATTTGGGGACTCGGCTTTGGTTATCAGTCAAATCAAAGGAGTGGGATACCAAGCATCCTAATCTTATCCCATACAAAGAACAGGTCTTAACATTGTTGCCTCATTTCAAGCAAATTACCTTCGAGCATTTCTCGCGAGAAGAAAACCAGCTAGCAGATGCTCTGGATACAATGTCTTCCATGTTTAAACTCAACTGGGATAACGAGGCTCCCCAAATCACCATCGAGCGAATGGATGAACTTGCGCATTGTCACGAGATTAATACCGAAGAAGTAGTGGAACAACCTTGGTTCCATGAAATCAAAAGGTATCTCCAGACTAGAGAATATCCCGAAGGAGCTTCCATAAATGACAAGAAGTTCCTAAGGAAATTTGCTGCCAAGTTCTTCCTGAGCAACGACATCCTCTATAAACGAAGCCATGATTGTGTTTTACTCTGATGTGTAGACAAAGCTGAAGCAGAGTTAATCATGACCGAGATACACATCGGTACATTTGGTACTCACTTGAGCGGGCATACGATGGCTAAGAAGATTCTAAGGGCAGGCTATTACTGGTCTACCATGGAAGCTGACTGCCATCAACATTCCCGTACTTGCCACAAATGTCAAGTCTACGTTGACAAGATTCATATTCCTCTGGTTCCTCTCAACGTTCTGACAGCTCCTTGGCCATTTGCAATGTGGGGCATTGACATGATTGGAGAGATCAAGCCCACGGCATCCAACGGACATCGCCTCATCCTGGTTGCTATTAACTATTTCACCAAATGGGTCGAAGCAGCTTCCTTCGCCTCTGTTACTAAAAATGTGGTTGCCCGCTTCATCAAGCAAAACCTCATATGCCGGTATGGTGTTCCCGACAGGATCATCATAGACAACGGTACAAATCTGAATAATACTATGATCACCGCATTGTGCGAACAATTCAAGATTTATCATCACAATTCATCTCCCTATCGGCCGAAGATGAACGGTGTTGTTGAAGCTGCGAACAAAAACATCAAGAAGATCATTCAGAAAATGACAGTCACTTACAAGGACTGGCATGAGATGTTATCGTTTGCTCTGCATGGATACCGTACCACGGCACATACTTCAACCGGGGCAACCCCATTTTCTTTGGTATATGGCATGGAAGCTGTCCTGCCCATGGAAGTTTAGATTCCTTCTCTAAGGATTATGAAGGACACAGGTTTGAATGAAGATGATTGGATTCAGACCCGACTTGATCAACTCAATTTGATCAACGAGAAGCGACTCGCTGCTGTTTTCCATGGTCAGACGTATCAAAAACGGATGATCAAGGCTTTCAACAAGAAAGTCAGACGTCAAGTATATCAAGTCGGAGATCTCGTAATCAAGCAGATTATCTTGCCGCAAAGTGATCCCAGGAGCAAGTGGACTCCTACTTACGAAGGACCATTTGTGATCAAGAGCATATTTTCTGGTGGTGCAATGATTCTGGCCACTATGAACGGCGACGATTTGCCACACCCTGTGAACGCAGACATAGTCAAAAGATACTACGCATAAATAACCCGACAAGTCGAAAACCCGAAAGGGCAACTTGGGCAAAAATGGGCATCCCAGTGAACCGAAAACCCGAAAGGGCGGTTCAGGCAAAAATTAGGGATAAAACAAAAAAATCTGTACACCCGGCAAGTTGAAAACCCGAAAGGGCGGCTTGGGCAAAAATGGGTTTCCCGGTGGATCGAAAACCCGAAAGGGCGATCCAGGCAAAAGTTAGGGAATTAAAAGCGTATGAATATGTCCCGTCGGATCACTTTAAGATCAATCTCTTCATCAACCAGCTCCAAGCTTCTGATCAATCCAGTCATCAGCGGACGAAGCATTGAATGGATAGATATTCAGAGTTGTGAAGGCTATAGCAGAATGGGGATCCCATGGAATTGTTTCACATAGCCATCTTTCTTTTGTATAGATTTTTCAAATTTTACGACGACATCCTCTTACTAGGATGGCAGTCTCCTTTGTACAAATATACTCATAGAAAATTAATACAAATACTTTTCCAAATACAGAATTTGCTTTGTCTTCCCTTTCTTTTCTTTTGCACTTATGTTTTATTTGAGAAACGTCCAATGTTTTGTTAAATAGGCATATGAATTTGAACATAATCATTTCCTTATGAATCAAGAAAGATGATTACTGATAGGTTGAAGGTACAGATGGATATCTTGATGCCCTTTCAGAAGGAATCCTCAGCAGATTTAAAACTCCAAATTCCCCAACAAGGCCAAATTCCCTAAACAGAGTTAAACTTTAGGATCCTCAGCAGAACAGAAGCTTTCTCAAAACTGACTTCCCCATCCAGAGAGCCTTCCAGAACTCAATTCCCCTCAGAGTTTCAGTATTCCTAATGGAGCCTTAAAAATATGAAAATCTAATCCCCAGCGGAGCTAAAACTTCCAACTATCAATCCCCAGCGGTACCAGACTAGTGAACTTTCTCCCCACAGAGTTATTTCCCACCAAACTGAAGGTTCTCAGTCATGCTTCTCCAGTATAAGTCTACCAGATTCTGGACTCCCCAGTAGAGATCATCAGAAATTCTCATTCCCTACAAGTCACCAAGGAGTTCCAATCCCCAGCAGTGGTCCTAAGGTCCCTCAACAATTGAAGATCTTGCATTTCCCAAGCAGAATGAAGACTCTCATTCTTAGTTCCTCACAGGATATTCAAATATTCTCCAGTGAAGATCTCCTCAAGAAAGGAATCCCCAGTAGATTGGCTTACAACCCAAGCTCCTAATTCTTCAGCAGTAGTCAACAAGGATGTCTCATCTTTAGCAATCAAAGATTCTTGCAATCCCCTACAACAGTCAAAGATTCACTTTCCCCGATAGCAGTCAAGATTCTTTTATCTCCAGCCATTCAGGATTCATCTATCCTCAGCAAGACAGCTCATCAGCTTACATGCGCATTCATTACATTCATATCATAAACATTGATATAACATGCATTGCATCATACATTTCATGCATCATGACTTTGTGTTTTAGCTAATATCTTACCCTTTTTCAGGATAAAGATTAATAAGCTTCATTCTTCAGACTTCTGAAAACAGTTCACGGGTTCTCCAGTAACGGATGTTAACCTATCGCTTGTTCAGACTCTTCTCAACTTCTGAAAACAGTTTACGGATTCTCCAGTAACGGATGTTAATCTATCGCTTGTTCAGACTCAAGACTTCTGAAAACAGTTCACGGGTTCTCCAGTAACGGATATTAACCTATCGCTTGTTCAGACTCTTCTCAACTTCTGAAAACAGTTCACGGGTTCTCCAGTAACGGATGTTAACCTATCGCTTGTTCAGACTCTTCTCAACTTCTGAAAATAGTTTACGGATTCTCCAGTAACGGATGTTAATCTATCGCTTGTTCAGACTCAAGACTTCTGAAAACAGTTCACGGGTTCTCCAGTAACGGATGTTAACCTATCGCTTGTTCAAATTCTTCTTCAACTTCTGAAAACAGTTTACGGATTCTCCAGTAACGGATGTTAATCTATCGCTTGTTCAGACTCAAGACTTCTTAAAACAGTTCACGGGTTCTCCAGTAACGGATGTTAACCTATCGCTTGTTCAGATTCTTCTTCAACTTCTGAAAACAGTTTACGGATTCTCCAGTAACGGATGTTAATCTATCGCTTGTTCAGACTTGAGACTTCTGAAAACAGTTCACGGGTTCTCCAGTAACGGATGTTAACCTATCGCTTGTTCAGATTCTTCTCAACTTTTGAAAACAGTTTACGGACGCCTCCCAACATGGATGCTGATCTATTGCTTATTCAACTTCAACTCTTGAAAACAGTTTACGGATGCTTCCAAATACGGATATCAATCCATTGCTTATTCAAGACCCCGATTCAGAGATGTTCCAAAGCATGGACACCTTTCTGATTTTCATTCCAGATGGCATCTTTAAGCCCATCCCCGACAAGATTCTGTCACCCCTCTAGATGGCATCTTTAAGCCCATCTCCAAATGGCATCTTTAAGCCCATCTCCAAATGGCATCTCTAAGCCCATTCCCGCATCCATTGTTCTGACGAGTGCAAATTTAAGGGCACTCTAGTGTCCAATCTCCTTTTACCTTCGAGACGCGAAAGGCAAACCTGCCAATCTAACTCTTCAGGTGCAAGAAGATTGAACAGGGGCAACTGTTGTACCCCAAAATTTGCCCTCTCATTTCATCAATATTTTCTCACCACAAGACCCTTGGAGCTCAAGATCAAGTTAGGGTTTTGCTCTGCTCAAGACTCCTCCTTGCAATGGTGACCCAAATTAGGGTTTGAGTTTGCACAAAGATGTTTTGACCTAAAAGGCCTAAAGTGACTTTCATGCTTCACATTGGACTCACAAGTTTATCCATACCAAGTTTCAAACATTGATTCCAATCTTTGCCCAGTCAATTAGACAGTTGACGTAGAAATCAGCTGTATTGGAGAAAAAGTCAACTGTAGCCAATTGACAGTCAAACCTCATAATTTTTGACCCACATCAACATATTGAACTCATATGGACCATTTTATCAAGTTTGGATCACAATTCCACAAGAAATTTGATCATATCATCAAAAGGGCAAAATGGTCATCTTTAGGGTTTTGACTGCACAAAGGCAATTTTTGACTGTTTGACCTAACCAATGGCAAATTAAGCTCATATATGTCCTCAAGGACTCAATGGAATTGTCTTGACACATTCAACAAGTTCAAAAGAATCCAAAATGCACAAGATTGACAAATGAATTTTCCAGTCAACTGATCCAAATTTGACTATATACTGAAAAGTCAAACTTTGACTTTTTGGTCAAAATCAAGTGCCAAGATTCATTTTTCATCAAGACATGTCAAATTATGAAACTTGTTCATCAAGAAACCAAAAATTGCAAATTAGGGTTTAGAATGAGAAAATTTCATAACTTCGAATTTTTCTAAGTTATGAAACTTCCTTATTTTTCCTAACTTTGTCCCATTTTTTCATCAAGATACATTTGGATTCAAACAAAACTCAAAACATGAAAGTTGTAGTCCATTTCAAAATCTACAACTTTGATTCACAAAGTTTCCTCAAAAGAAGCTTGTAGCTCAAGTTATGATTTTTGGAATAGGGGTGCAAAACATTCTTAACTTAGAAAATTTTTGACCTATTTTAGGCAGGATTTTTGCCCAACATCATGACCACTTTTCACATGCTTCCACTTGGAATTTCAACTTGCATTACAAAGATGGATTTTATTACACATTCCAAGCTTTCCAAATTGTCCAAGAACTTCTCAAACACCCTTGTGGTTAGGGAGAATCGAATTGGCAAAGTTGGGCAAAAGTCACTTTTGTTCATGGCCAAAGGCATGTTCATACATTGGCATTTTTCAAGTCAGCTTGTACAAGCTAGATTACAGGCCTCTAATCCCATTTACACTCAATAATTCAATGCTAAACCATTGTGCCAAGATGTTATTTTGTTCATTTGGTCATTACATGGAAGATTAACCTTTAAATGGAAAAAGCATTTTTGCCATTTTTGAAAAGGTGCACTTTATGTCAAATACGAATCCAAGAGGCATGGGCCAGATATTTGAAGCTAGCATTTGTACACAAATCACTCTGATCAAGAACAAGAGGTGCAGCATAGTTTAGGGCATTGGACAGGCTTGTATAGAAACTTGCATTTTCTTACTTATCTAAGAAGAAAACTTGCATATTGAACCATAACACACATTCTTGCAAAGACCAACAAAAGCAAACTTTGTCCACACATTTCATACTCCCTAACTGACCTAAAGCACGACCAAAATACCCTTGATCCCTCCTCATACAGAAAATCACCATTTTTCTGCAAGAAACAGGGTATTATGCATTTTGACTTGGCCAGCATTATTCCCTCGCGCGTTTTTGCCCAAACAAGTTTCAATACACTTCATACCATCCATTGAAGTTGTCCCAAGCCTCAGATACAAGTTGTAACACCCATAGCCAAGTTTGCCATTTTCACTTTTCATTGTTGCAGGTTGACTTCCATAGCTTGATTCAGAAGGATTCAAGGCACACCAAGCATAGAGGAAGCATCGTTGGACCTCAGGCAAGCTGTACAAGTCCTCAAACTTCATTGAAAGTACCTCCATTGCTGTACACGAATCAAGATGAACAGGTAAAAGTTTGAACTTCAATCTCTCTATCCAGGCATAGTTAGGTTTAAGTTTGTGAAGAAAGCATGTTCTAATCATAGCCCTGAAGCTACCCATATAATTACTTTTCATTTATATTGTGTGTTAAGAGAATTTTGGACCTGAACATTGGACAAAAGTTAGGTCAGGAATTGGGAGAGAAGAAATTCTCTCTCATTTCTGAGAGATAGAACGACTTTTTTATATATTTGGAATCGTGACAGCTTGCTCTACAATATTGATGTTGTAAGTTTTTGTTAAAAGTCAAAGAATCAGGATCTGTGCTTGACAAGAAGAAACGCGTGTTTTGCTTCTGTTTGAATGGCTGGAGGTTGAAGACAAGCCCCTTGGGCTGGGCCTGAGTGGTTTTTCTGTTTTGCACCTCATTCTTCCACTTACACCCCCTTGGCCCATTGTATGATTTTTTAATCATTTTTGACTTTTTATTTTTTCTTCTGACTTATTATTTCTTATCAAAACATAAAAAATATTAAAAATATTTTTCTACCCATTTTTGCATTTATTTTGAATTTATTTGCTTTATTTAAATTTATACATGTAAAATAATATATATACTTTTATTTAAAATACTAAAAAATAATACCAAACATATTTATTTTCAGTTATTATTTTATTTTACCTTTTGAAAACATTTTCTCAAAATATATTTTTTTTTGGTAAATAATAAATATTTTATTTTTATACATATTTAGTTTATTAAATATACATAAATATACCTATACATATTTTAGTAAATATTTAGGATAAAAAAAATGTAAAAATAATACCTTTTTATTTTTTGACATCAAAAATACCTTTTTTCAACATATTTCTCTTTTATTTATTTTTGTAAATAAATACATAAATATTGTATATAATTAGTAAATAATTACTATTTATTAAGAATTATGGTTTTTTGCCCTAAACCATGAAAATACCAAAAATTAACCTTTTTTATTTTTGTTTATATTTCACATATGAAAAATACTTTTACATACATATAAAACCATTTTTGTGCATTTTGCATATTTATTGTATTTAGTTAATTACTGTACAATTAAATAACTTGTATATTCAATTTGGATGTAATAGTTTAGATTTAAATTTCTTGCTAAATATCCCCCATTTGAACATTTGTACCCCCATCCCTATAACTATGTTGTAATAATTTAGGACTTTAAATTCTGCATTTTAAAGCTTTCTAAATATGCCATGATAGACCTAGGGTTTGTATGCAAAAATCAACCAACAAATAGCTTGACTAAACAAAAGACAAAAAAAAGCATGAAATTGGACAACACCAATCAGACTTGCACCCTTAGGGTTACTCCACTTGTTGCCTTTAATAATGGGCCATGTTGCATGTTGAGTGTCTTTGGCAAAACAAAACAAAACAAATCAAAATGATCATAGTCCCTCGATGACGCTTTCTCAAGTTGCCTAAAAATGATCAAGTCCCTTGAAGGAAAAAATTTCCAAAGACACTTGGCACTATTGCATTCATGGTCTAAACGATGACCCGCGCCCGTCCCGTTAACATCCTAACTCAATATTGTCCACCAAATGCAATGGTGGAACAATACTGTTAAAAGGGTTGAAACATAGGAAAGATCTTTGAGAAATTTAGGGTAGATAGCTCTTGGTTACTTGACCAACTTGCAAAACAAATCCTTGCCATTTTTCAAAACACACTTCACAAACACAACTTTCAAAACAACTTTCAAAAACCTTGAAACATCTTTTCAAAAAGACAAACACCTTTTGTAAAACATTCGAGTAAAGAATTGTTACAAGGGTCGCCTAGACAAGGCATCTTTTTTAAAACTTTTTCAAACCCACACACAAAGCACCATTTCAAACAATTGAAAGCACCATTACAAACAATTGAAAGTGCAAGGCAAGTGATCTAAGCAAGTACCTAAGAGCCCATGGATAACCATGGATGGAAAGGGTGCTAATACCTTCCCTTTCTATAATCTACTCCCCGAACCCAAGAAAACATCTCAAAGGTTTTTGATGTGCTTTTTAACCTTTCCTTAGGATAAAATAAAAAGTCGGTGGCGACTCTTGCTAAACCGAAACATTTGCGAAAACAAACGCAAAACCCAAGTTAGTTCTCCCACCGTATCACAACTGCACTCCAGCGCAGAAGGTTCGTTATGGGACTCATATGCTAGCAGTCGAGGCTGATGACTGGTGGCTACAGAATTGTCAGAAGTTAAAAGCTGTAGGTGAAAATGTCACTTGGGTTGTGTTCCATAGGGAGTTTTTGAGAAAGTATTTTCCTAAAGATGTCTGTGGTAAGAAGGAAATTGAATTCCTTGAGCTGAAGCAAGGAAATCTGTCTGTTGTTGAGTATGCTGCCAAGTTTGCTGAGTTGGCCAAGTTTTATCCGCATTACGCTGAGGAAAATGCTGAGTTTTCAAAGTGTATTAAGTTTGAGAACGGGTTGCGCCCTGAGATTAAGAAAGCAGTTGGATATCAGAAAATCCGTGTCTTTGTTGATTTGGTTGATAGCTGCAGGATTTATGAGGAGGATAATAATGCTCATTACAATATTATCAGTGAGAGGAGGGGTAAGCACCCACAAAATCGTGGTAAGCCTTATGATGCCCCAGCTGGTAAGGGTAAGCAGAGAGTTGCTCATGGTCAGAGGACTAGTGGGGGATATGCTCTTGTTGGTGTTATTTGCTTTAAGTGTGGGAAACCTGGACACAAGAGTAATGTATGCACTACTGAGGTGAAGAGGTGTTTCCGTTGTAGCAAGAACAGACATGTTGTATCTGAGTGTGAACACAAGAGTGTGGTTTGTTTCAACTGTAAAGAAGAAGGGCACATTGGTAGCCAGTGTTCGAAACCGAAGTGGGCTCAACCAAGTGGTAAAGTATTTGCTTTGGTTGAGGATCAGACAGCTGCTAAGGACATACTTATTAGAGGTACATGTTTCATTAATAGTACTCCTTTAATTACTATTATTGATACTGGTGCTACGCATTATTTTATTGCTGCTGATTGTGTTGAAAGATTGGGTCTTGTGTTGTTTTCTTTAAATGGAGAAATGGTCGTTGATACTCCAGTCAAGGGGATGGTGACTACTTCTTTTGTGTGTGCTAAGTGTCCCTTGTTGATCTTCGACAGAGACTCTGTTGTTGATTTGGTTTGTTTACTGTTAAGAGGTTTGGATGTAATTTTGGGTATGAACTGGTTAGAGCATAATTGTGTTCATATTAACTGTTATGACAAGTCTGTGAAGTTCTCTACTCCTGAGGAAGGGGAAGAAGGTTTGTTGTCTGCTAGATAGTTGGGAAAGTTGATGCAAGAGGAAACACAAATGTTTTCATTGATGGCGTCGCTATCTGTAGAGACTCAAGCTGTAATTGAGGATTTGCAGGTGGTATGTGAATTTCCTGAAGTTTTCCCTGATGAGATTCCTGATGTACCGCCAGAGAGGGAAGTTGAATTTGCAATTGATCTTGTACCTAGTACCAGACCTGTGTCTATGGAACCATACAGGATGTCTGCGTCTGAGTTGTCAGAATTGAAGAAGCAATTGGAAGAGTTACTTGAGAAGAGGTTTGTAAGACCAAGTGTATCGCCATGGGTAGCTCCAGTGTTGTTAGTGAAGAAGAAAGATGGAAGTATGAGGCTTTGTGTTGATTATAGACAGTTGAATAAGGTGACGATTAAGAACAAGTATCCGCTTCCAAGAATAGATGACTTGATGGACCAATTGGTGGATTCCCGTGTGTTTAGTAATATTGATTTGAGGTCGGGTTACCATCAGATTAAAGTGAAGGATGAAGATATTCAGAAGACGGCTTTCAGAATGCGTTATGGACATTACGAGTATTTGGTGATGCCTTTCGGTGTTACTAATGCGCCAGGAGTATTCATGGAATATATGAATCATATCTTTCATAATTATTTGGATCGGTTTGTAGTGGTGTTCATTGATGATATTTTGATTTACTCTAAGTTAGAAGAAGAGCATGCTGAACATTTAAGAGTAGTATTGCAGATTCTGAAAGAGAAGAAGTTGTATGCAAAGCTGTCCAAGTGTGAATTATGGCTGAAAGAGGTTAGTTTTCTTGGTCATGTGATTTCAGGTAGTGGCATTACTGTAGATCCATCGAAGGTTGATGTTGTGTTGCAATGGGAAACTCCATAGTCAACTACGGAGATTAGAAGCTTCTTGGGATTAGCTGGTTATTATAGAAGGTTTATTGAAGGGTTTTCTAAGTTGTCACTTCTGTTGACTAAGTTGACTTGTAAAGGTAGAGCTTTTGTTTGGGATGTTCAGTGCGAAGAAAGTTTTACAGAATTGAAGAAGAGGTTGACGTCAGCTCCGATTTTGACGTTTCCTAATCCAAGAGAGCCTTTTGTGGTTTATTGTGATGCTTCTAAGATGGGTTTATGAGGTGTGCTTATGCAGAATGGTAAGGTAGTTTCTTATGCATCGAGGCAGTTAAGGAATCATGAGAAGAACTACCATACGCATGATTTAGAGCTTGTTGCAGTTGTTTTTATGTTGAAGATTTGGAGGCATTATCTTTATGGCTCTAGATTTGAAGTGTTTAGTGACCATAAGAGCTTAAAGTATTTGTTTGATCAGAAGGAGTTGAATATGAGGCAACGATGATAGTTAGAATTGCTAAAGGATTATGATTTCGGTTTGAATTATCATCCAGGAAAAGCAAATGTGGTAGTTGATGCGTTGAGTCGAAAGACTTTACATATGTCAGCAATGATGATTAAAGAGTTGGAATTGATTGAGCAGTTCAGAGATATGAGCTTAGTTTGCGAGGTTACTCCACAAAGTGTTATGTTGGGTATGTTGAAGATTAATAATGAATTTCTAGACAGTATCAGAGAAGCTCAGAAGTTGGATGTGAAACTGGTAGATATGATAGTTGGGATTGATCAGTCTGAGAATAGTGATTTTAAGCTGGATACGCAAGATGTGCTGAGATTTCGTAACCGGATTTGTATTCCTGATGATGCTGAGATGAAGGAAGTGATACTTGAAGAGAGTCATAGAAGTAAGTTAAGTATTCATCCAGGAGCTACAAAGATGTACCAAGATTTGAAGGGTTTGTTTTGGTGGCCTAGGATGAAGAGTGATGTGGCTCGGTTTGTGTATGCATGTTTGACTTGTCAGAAGTTGAAAGTTGAACATCAAAAGCCTGCAGAATTGTTGCAACCGTTGGAAGTTCCAGAATGGAAATGGGATAGCATTTCAATGGACTTTGTGATAGGGTTGCCTAGTACTTCAAGAGGACATGATTCAATTTGGGTGATTGTTGATATGCTTACGAAGTCAGCTCACTTTATTCCTATTAACATCAGTTTTCCAGTGTCGAAGTTGGCTGAAATTTATATTACTGTGATTGTGAAGCTGCATGGTGTTACTTTGTGCATTGTGTCAGATAGAGATCCAAGATTTACTTCTGATTTTTGGAAGAGTTTGCAAGAAGCGTTGGGTTCTAAGTTGAGGTTGAGTTCAGCGTATCATCCTCAGACAGATGGTCAGACTGAACGGACTATCCAATCTTTAGAAGATTTGCTGAGGGTGTGTGTTCTTGAGCAGGGAGGTTCATGGGATGCGTATCTTCTGTTGATAGAGTTCACGTATAATAACATTTACCATTCTAGTATTGGGATGGCACATTTTGAAGCGTTGTATGGTCGAAGATGTAGAACTCCATTATGTTGGCATGAATCTGGTGAAAGTGTAGTACTTGGACCTGAACTTGTTCGTGAGACTACCGAGAAGGTGAATTTGATTCTAGAAAATATGAAAGCTTCATAGAGTATATAGAAGAGTTATCATGACAAGCGAAGGAAGGGTTTAGAATTTCAAGCTGGTGATCATGTGTTTTTGAGAGTTACACCTGTGACTGGTGTTGGGTGAGCGTTGAAGTCTAAGAAGCTCACTTCTCGTTTTATTGGACCGTATCAGATTTCAGAGAGAGTGGGGAATGTTGCTTACAGAGTGGCTTTACCGCCTAATCTTTCGAATTTGCATGATGTGTTTCATGTGTCGCAACTTCGGAAGTATATTTCAGATCCATCTCATGTGATTCATATGGACGATGTGCAAGTACGGGATAATCTTATGGTGGAGACGAAGCCTGTACGAATTGCAGATCGTGAAATAAAGACTCTGAGGGGCAAAGAGATTGCCTTGGTTAAAGTGGTTTGGTTAGGAGCTGCAGGAGAAAGCATGACTTGGGAGTTGGAGAGCAAGATGCGAGAATCCTATCCTGAATTGTTTGATTGAGGTAAATTTTCGAGGACGAAAATGTTCTAAGTAGGAGAGAGTTGTAACGCCCGTAATTTAATTAATTATTTAATTAATTTTTTTTTTGGAATATTTGTGAGGTTGTGTTATAATTAAATTGGATTTATTTTATTAAGTGGAGAAATAATATTAGAGATATATTATTATGTGGTGAAATAATATTAGAAGTGTAATATTATTTAATGTGGGCTTATTTTGAGAGAGTAGAAGTAATAAGGGGGTGTAGATTTTGAGCCCAATAAGAAATAAGGAATAATAGAATATTAGGTTATTTTATTATTTGTGAGAAGGTAGAGAAGAAAGAAGCAGTAGAAGAAAATAAGGATTTGAGAAGAATGTGAAGCTGCTGGAAATGGTGGAATACGGCAAGAACAAAGATTCAACCCAGAAATTGTAGAGCAACCTTCAATCCAAGGTAAGGGTGGGGTTCTGACTTTATAATTGGGTTCAAGATGTTTGATATATGGGTTTAGAGGTGATTGCTGTTTGTTCTTGAATTGAATGCATTATGAATGATGTATGATGAAGATTTGATGAATTTTTGATGAATAAGAATGTTATTATGTTGTTTGATCGATGGAGTAATAGAGTATAATGTTAAGTGATGAATTTCCATGATTATATTAAGGTTTGTAGGACTGTAACATAATTCCCGTAGTAAAATTACAAAAGGAAACGCAGAATTTATGTAGAAGGTATCAGTATGTGTCGACCTCAAGCTGGATGAGTCGATACATGGGTGAGGTTAGACTCAGGATGAGTCGATGCATGCAGGGCTTGCGTCGATACATGGAAGTTGCAAGACTCAGGATGAGTCGACCGGTAAGGCGCATGTGTCGATACATGCTGCGATTTAAAGCCAGGATGAGTCAATCCATAAGGAGGATGTGTCGACTCATAGTGTACAGATGAAGCAGGATGAGTTGATCCATAGGATTTTGCATCGACCTATGTTGTACAGGTGAAGCAGTTGCGTCGATCCAAGGAGTTTTGTGTCGATGCATAATGTCTGGTTTTTGACAGAATTCGGTTTTAAGTTGCTGTAACTTGAGTTTTAGGATGCTGTTTGAGATGTCGTTCGAAGCGTTGATTTACTAACGCGATGAACTTTATCCTAGATTATTTAGATGATGAGTAAGCAGTGTAATCCTAGTACCTAGTTTAGGATTTATAATTAATTCCCACGATTGATCGTATGTTGATTTTGGACAGAATGATGAATATGAGATGTTAGAGGCCGCTGTTAGAATTATGACAGTAGGATTATGATAGTAATGATGTACAATAGCAAAATAACAGTATGGATTACTGTAGTACTAATATATCATCGAGTTGTTAGTGAGATATTGTTACTAAAACAGTGTTCGATAATTATGATGAACCAATGTCGTTTGATAAATAAGTGATGTTTAATAAATTATTTTGAGATGTTGTTGTTTTAAGATGATTGAGATGTTGCTGTTTTGAGATGATTTAGATGTGTTATTTTGAGATGATTGAGATGTTGTTATGTTAATTGATATGTTAATTGAGATGTTGTTGTTTTGAGATGATTTGAGATGTTGGTATTTTGGGTGTTGTTATTACATTCATGATGAGTCGCATACATTGCATTTTTGAGATGGAGCTTATGCTCGTTGAGATGGCCTGGATTGGAAAATTTTGAGATGAAGGCTATGCCTTGTTGATGCCTCTATTAATTGGCATATTTTTGAGATGGGAGTTCTGCTTCAATGGTACCACATGAATTTGCATAGTATTGAGTCGCATTATATGATTGAATAATGAAATGTATTTGATGTTGATGAATGAGTATATATGCTGTAATTATTGTTGATTATGAGATGAGAAGTGGTGATATTAGTGATCTAATTTAATATATTAATTATCATGCGCTTTATTATATTGTTAGATATCTCACCCCTTCTGTTTGAATGTTGCCCTTATGTTGGTAACGTGCAGGTAATCGCGAGTGAAGGTTGTATACCTTCAATAGTTCGAGTCGGTGTCATTGCTCTGATATGTAACACTCGGTGGGATGAACGCTTGCTGATTTTTGATTGTTGATTTTCAGTTGTTGAGTTTTGAATTGATTATTATTAAATATGAGATGTTTCGAAGTTGCTGTTTTATTTAGAGATGTTATTGAAGAATTCCGCTGCATGGTTGTTGAATTATTTTATTAAAGATGTTATGCCGATGGTTCATCCGATGTTTTAAAAGTGTTATATATCCATGATGAATGCAATGAATTTGTTAGAAGAATTTGTGACATCCCGATTCGTTTGTATGAATGAAATTTTATAACTCTGATTTATTTTGCATAATTTGCTTGGGGTAGAATTGGCGTGTTACATTTATCCTCGTTGCTATTGACTACTTCACCAAGTGGGTAGAAGCGGCTTCGTACAAGAATGTGACCAAGAAAGTTGTCACTCATTTCATCAAAAGAGAGATCATATGCCGGTATGGAACTCCTAACAAGATCATCACTGATAACGGGTCAAATCTCAACAACAAGATGATGAAGGAAATGTGTGAAGAGTTCAAGATCGAGCACCATAATTCGTCACCTTATCGGCCAAAGATGAATGGGGCAGTTGAAGCCGCTAACAAGAACATAAAGAAGATCGTCCAGAAAATGGTGAGAACATACAAAGATTGGCATGAGATGTTGCCTTTTGCCCTGCATGGCTATCAAACTTCGGTGCGTACTTCCATTGGGGAAACTCCGTTTTCACTAGTCTATGGTATGGATGCGGTACTCCCGGTCGAAGTGGAGATTCCTTCCTTAAGGGTTCTGATGGATACTAAGCTTGATGAAACTGAATGGATTCAAACGAGACTCGGCCAACTCAATCTCATCGAAGAAAAGCGCTTGGCAGTCATTTGTCACAGTCAGTTATACCAACAACGTCTCAAGAGGGCATTTGGCAAGAAGATTCGGCCTCGAGAGTTCCACGCAGGTGACCTGGTCTTAAGAAAGATTCTCCTAATCCACATTGATCCAAGAGGCAAGTGGACTCCCAACTATGAGGGATCGTACATCGTGAAAAAGCCTTCTCAGGAGGTGCTCTAATCTTGACAAACATGGATGGGGAAGACGTTCCGCTTCCAGTCAATCCAGACTCAGTCAAAAAATACTACGCATGAAAGGACCTGTTAAGTCGAAAACCCGAAAGGGCGGCTTAGGAAAAAGTTAGGGCTAAAAAAAATAAAAAACAAGAATAACCTGCTAAGTCGAAAACCCGAAAGGGCAGCTTAGGAAAAAATGGGTGTCCCGGTGGATTGAAAACCCGAAAGGGCGATCCAGGAAAAAATTAGGGACAAAAAGTGAGAGACTTCAGTCTGAAGACTCTTCACGTACACCCTCCTAGTGCGGGATGGATCAATCTAGCTATTATCCTTTGGAAGCACGGCACTAGGATGACCCAGGATGCGAGAACTATAGCAATATCAATTTTAACGAAAATTCGAGATTTTCTTATTGCCATTTTACCCGTTGTATTTCTTTTCTTTTCCGCAACTTCCTCATTTAGGAGTTGTTTCTATGTATGAATGCCCATTCACAGGCCAAACTCATTAATAAAAATTTGCCCTTCTATTAGAAAATCTTTGTTATGCTCTTGTACTTTATTTTTTGTATGCGAATCGTGATTTAAATTCTTTGTTAAGAATTGCATTGAAAACAATAAGTCAATAATAATCACGAGCTAAGATGTGAAACACTACATTACATGGATATGAAGGCATCCCTAGGGAATGTTGTGGCTTTCCAAGTGTCTGTTCTTCTGTGCAGGTAGCAAGTCATAACGGTCACCTTGACCAAGATGTCATCCTCGTCACCTCCTTACAATCGACCGAGCGCCCGATTCTCCCACATGGAGAGACTTGGGGCATTGGTCGAGATCCACGTCTCTTTTTTGGTTATTCATAAAAGGTCCAACACATGAAGTAAGTCATATCAAGTCATCTCTCCTCAGCAAGATTTAATCCCCCGGTGAACTCGACAAGGCTAACCCTTTTCTCTAAAATTTCAAGCACCAATCCATATTAGTACCTCAAGATGACGGGAAACAAACCCCAATGAGTTTTTGGAATTTTGCATACAATAATCATCACGACATATTGCATTGCATCCTCAAACGCATAGCATATCCATGGATCATCTCAAATGCATATGAAGCATGAGCCAGATCAGTCCCAAATCAATCCCAAATCAACAAAACATCCTCACAAATAATATCATCCTCATAATTCCTAGTTAACATCTGTCATTACACTACTAACTAAAATAAACCAGGGTGTTAGTATGTCATGCTCACGTTATCATTTCAGGGTCGTAGATCATCCGTAGATCTTACCTTCGCTTTATCTCTCTTAGGGTCGTAGGTCGTCCATGGACTTTACCCTCTCCCCGTCTTATTCCCTAAGGTTGTAGGTCGTCCGTAGATCTTACCCTCACTTTACATTTCCTAAGGTTGTAGATCGCCCGTAGATCTTACCCTCACGTTATCTTTTCCTAAGGTCGTAGATCGTCCGTAGATCTTACCTTCACTTTATCTCTCTTAGGGTCGTAGGTCGTCCGTAGACTTTACCCTCTCCTCATATTATTTTTAAGGTCATAGATCATCCGTAGATCTTACCATCGCGTTATCTTTTAAGGTCGTAGATCATCCGTAGATCTTACCATCGCGTTATCTTTTTAAGGTCGTAGATCATCCGTAGATCTTACCATCACTTTATATTTTAGGGGTCATAGATCGTCCATAGATCTTACCATCGCGTTATTTTTTAAGGTCGTAGATCATCCGTAGATCTTACCATTGCTTTATATTTTTGGGGTCGTAGATCATCTGTAGATCTTACCATTGCGTTATATTTTTAAGGTCGTAGATTGTTCGTAGATCTTACCATCGTGTTATCTTTTTAAGGTCGTAGATCGTCCGTAGATCTTACCATAGTGTTATCTTTTTAAGGTCGTAGATCATCCGTAGATCTTACCATCACATTATCTTTTATGGTCGTAGATTGTTCGTAGATCTTACCGTCGCGTCATCTTTCTAAGGTCGTAGGTCGCCCATAGATCTTACCGTTGCGTCATATTCTTAGGGTCGTAAGCCTTCCGCAGACTTTACCATTGTGTTATCTTTAAGTTTCTTATGAATCCTACCTCCAGTCACCGCGACATTGTCAACCACATCCTTTCAGTCACTCCACCACCCACTCCCTCAAGAACCTTGTATTGGCACCGTTATCCCAGTACGAGCTACCCTTTTTCAACCATGTTTATCCATCATGACCAGTCCACCAAAAGACCAGTTTGTCTTTCCCCAGTAGACATTCACGCCAATGAATGACACTCACACCATCTCTCCAGGGAAAATTTTGGGTCCTGGTATTTAATCATCTTCCACCTTGAACTTTCGAAAGGCCGACGCCAATCTCACATTCAGGTTTAAGACGATTAAATAAGGGCAGCCGTCGTACCCCAAATTTGCCCTATCTCTTTTATTTTTGTCTGGCTTTGGACTTTGCATTCCATTTGCATCATTTTATTACTCAGTCACTTGCATATCTCGCATCTCATGGAATCAGGAATTTTGGTTCAAGGTATTAGAGATGTGCCCTCTTTATGTCTAATTTTGTTTTGAAGTTCTCTTATCAGGTGAAAGGGAATTCTTTTAGTTCTCGATTAGTGGATCGTGGAGTGAATTTTGTCATCAAATTATGAGACTGTTTCTCGCTCGAATTCATCAGAGCCTGGATTAGGGTTTATTTCCCTATATGTTGGTCAAGATGCTATGGTTTTGGGTCCTTGGTTTTTGTGAAGATGTTTCTTTCGCCTGCCTCGAATATGGCTCAAAGCTCAGTGCATTAGGTCGAGAATTTCATCTCCTCGCATTTCAAGTTTTTTTCTTAAAGTCTCCAAGCCATTGAGTCGAGAATTTGAAGTTTAAGTTTAGGAAATGTGGAGTTTGGGCACAAGAAATTAGGCTGGGGGTCATGACGATCAACACGTGTTTTGTTGCTTAAGTTACAAGTTGTTGTGGTTTGAATATCAAAATTAGGGTTCTGGTCGAGGAGTGCAAGTTTGGTTTAAGCGTAATGAGAAGATAAGGTTTAAGTGACCATTTGTTTTGGGTTCGAATTAACCAAGTGGAATTAAATTCTCAAGCATTTATTTTATTTGAGAGTTTGATTGGATTTTGAAAGATAAGGCGCATTGATTGCTTGAAATACAAGTTACAACATTTGTTCATGATTTCTTGAAATTCAAGTTATAAAAGCAACATGTGCACTCAAATCATTCAATTGGAAATTGCTTCTTTCATTCAAAATTCAAGAGTTTGTTTAATTTTCATACAACCAATTCATTCAAAATATTTCATTTAGGTTTTTGTGTTCATTACACTTTTGAAACAAGTTAAAAGACATGTCACAAATATGGAATTACAAGTTACAATTGCTATTTACAAAAACAAAAAAAAGGGAATTAAGTGTTTCTTCTTCAATTGTTGTTGCTTCCTATTCAAGAGAATCGCCCACGTTCTTTACTAGCCTCAGCCTTTTCATCTTACAACCCCGCTTGCCATCAGATACTCGTGCTCGTGAAACAAGGAAAAAGAAAAAAGCTAGCAATTAACATATGAAAAATTCCAAGCAAGGTTTAATTGATAAAAGGAATTGTTATCTCATCATAAGGGTTTGCATTTGGAATCAGTTAGGGAGTTTTTTTTTATCATGGTTTGTTTTCTCCGAAATTGCAAATCACAAAAATTTGTCCTCTTTGGTTCACAAAAAGGGAGAAAAGAAAAATTACTAACAAGCAAACAGTAGCTGCAATCTAAAGCAAATACAACAGTTGCAATCTGAAGTAGAACAACCAAAACAACAAACAACAAATGCAGCAAGTCAAAACTACCAAACCAAAACAGACATAGCACAAACAGCAGACCAAAGACAAATGCAACAAGTCAAAACTGCCAAACCAAAACAGCATGGCATCAAACAACAATAGCAACAATTCATAATGAAACAGCAAGCCAGCTCAAGACCCTGTAATCATGTCCCAAAGGCAAACCCTTCAGATTTATTGGAATAAAAAAAGAAAATTAGCTTTATATCATAGAGAGGAAAAGAGGAAAAGAATAGGGTTTGGCCTTGTTGTGAACCACCAAAACCTATCCGAAAAAACCTGTTAAAACAACCCAAACACCCTACTTTTAAATCAGTCATGTGCAGACCTGCATCATCTTTAAAGGATTCCAAAACCATGTCAAAAGCTAGTCCTGCACACCTTCTATAAAACCAGTCCACCAACTCTGCCCCATGCTGGAAAATCCCTGCAAAACAGTCTGCATAATTCTGTCCAGCCTGCATATAAACATCAAAATAACACAGGCCAAGTTAGCACCAAAGTGGGCATACCCAAAACCTGCATCTTAAAAGTCATAAGGTCAGCAAACCAGTTATTTTTGAATCATATAACTCTTCCCTCTAGTTCCTATCCTCTTGTCACTATAAAGCCACTATTTCATTGAAGCAAGAAAGACATATTTTTTTTGAGGGAGGGAGAGAACCATCCAGCCAAAGAGCCAACAAAGAGGTTTCTTTCACACAGCCAACATAAAAAACAAGAAATCCAGCATAACCAAATCGACATCAACCAAAAAAATAGCAACCAAAAAGCAGCAATCTGAGAGAAAACCTGAACCCAAACCATTATTTCATCTTACCAGCGATGCTCCTCTGCAAACCCCACTCAAAACCTCATCCATTAAACTCCATAACCTGCTCTCTCCACCATTACAGCTTATTCCCCCCCATGTCCTTCAATCCCATTCATTAACTCCCTCAGAAATCGACCCCCCCCCCCCCCCCATATACTACAACTCCTATACTCTACCCATTGTTCAAACATCATTTTCATAAAAACTTATACCCGCTCCATAAAAAAAACCAAAAAAAATACAATCACAACCAATCATCCAAATCAGTGACAATAATTAACGATAACGCTACACAAAAATGCAACAGGTCAAAATTCAGAGAAGAACATAGATCGAAGAAGAGAAAGAAGAGGGGAAGAGGAAGCTTACCGGGGTTCCGTATCCATCATCGAGATTTCGTTAACGTCATTGTCGTGAGGTTGGTTTTCTTTGTCAAATTCTGGTACAACGATGAAATCCACATCTCCTTGTTTTTTTACAGCATGCCCCTAAGTTGCGTTGCTCTGAAACATCACACAACTCCTCTAGATTAGATTATTAGGGTTTAATGTGATTTAGGTTTTGAGACTTGTAAGGATTTGAGGAAATTTGAGGATAGAGTCAGTTACGATTTGAGAGATAAGCCAGAAGGAAATCGTGGAATGGTTATTTCAGTGAGCTTGTTCTTTCATTCAGATTTACAGAAGTAAGAATGAATTCCATGGAGAGAACCGAGAGGGGATCGGAGGGAGTAGGCTGTTGTTGTAGGAAACAGAGAGTGATATAGCCATTGTTGCCGAATCGGAAGAGACAGGAATTGAGAGAAATAGGGTTAAGCAAGCAAAGAGATGAGAGATAGCGATCAAGAGAACATGGAGAGCACCTTCTGCGCCGCTTTAGTGTTAGGGTTTCTTCACCTTGTGTGTTTTGGTTGGAGAGGGATGGGTCAGGTCCGACCCGACCTGGATTCATTTAGGCCCAAAACTTTTTTATTTTACTAAGTCTGCTTGATATAATTTGGGCCTGGTGACTTCTTAAAGCCCAATCCTGCTGGCTTACTATTATATTCTGTTTTGCACCTTTATTTAGTTTTTTTGTTTCATTAAATTTTTTTTAGTTTTAGAATCAATTAATTAGTCATGTAGATTTTTATATTGGATAGTTTTTTTTAATTAGTTAGTTCAACCTTAGAATTAATTTAGTATCTTTGTGATTTTAATATTTGTTTAGTTAATCATTTTTAAGTTATTTTATTTAGTCCCATTTCTTTGCCAGATAAAAACTATACAAAAATCTTAGCTTCGTATTTCTATTAATTTTGCTTCGTTTGATTGCTTGGTTACTTCTTAATAACACTTTCCCCTGGGAACACCGTTAAACGATTAAACTTCGTTTTGGTCGTTTTAGTGTTGGATTAGACTTTTAGCTTACTTGTACTTAACAAGCAATTAGGATATATCTTAATCTCCCCCTTTACCGTTCTCTTTTGTAACTAAAACATAACTTTCACAAATCAAAAATCCAAAAACACTCCTTAATCATTACCTGAATTTATTTTAAAACCCGTAAAACACTCGAAAAATCAAAACCTTCCCCGAGGGGCATGTTATCTCCATTCTACCGCGATACCGACCATTCCTATTTCTAGAACACGTGCGTTAACGTCGCCCACTAAAAAACACAAACAAACCAATCATTTTCTAGAGAAACTATGGTGTTCTGATTCCTTTATTGGATACGTAGGCAAAGGGTCGTGAAACCCTCACGAATGCAATAATAAAAACCATTCATTTCCCTTTAAGCAAACATAGTTGTAGATAAATACACCCTTTAAGACAAGCAGACAAAATAGATCCCATTGAGTACAACGGATGTGAGGGGTGCTAATACCTTCCCCTTGCACAACCGACTCCCTTACCCTTTCTCTTGGTCGCAAGACCATCTTATCCATTCCCTTGTGGTTTTATCGATTTTTCCCCTTCCTTCGGGATAAATAAAGTTTGGTGGCGGCTCTATGTTTTCTGCCGGTAGCTTCACCTTCATCTGGTACAGGTTCTTCGCAGTCAGTTACCAACATGATATTCTCATCCGAGAATTCAAAATTCAAGGATTGGTAGTCATCCACGACCTGATGCGCCAAATGATCCGCCAATAAACTCCCCTTAATTGCTTTTTGGGTTGTATATTGTATGTCGTACTCAGTCAAGATCATTTTCCACCTTGCTATCCTTCTGGAGAGAGCGGGCTTCTCAAAAATATACTTGATCGGATCCATCTTTGATATCAACAAGGTAGTGTGAGTTAGCATATACTGTCTCAGTCGGCGAGCAACCCATGCCAAAGCGTAACAAGTTTTCTCGAGCAATGAGTATCGGGTCTCACAGTCGGTAAACTTTTTGCTAAGGTAGTAAATTTCATGCTCTTTTCGACCATACTCGTCATGCTGCCCCAGCACACACCCCATTGAATTGTCTAGCACTGTCAAGTATAATATCAACGGCCTTCCTTCAACTAGAGGCATCAGAATTGGTGGTTCTTGAAGGTATTCCTTGATTCTTTTGAAAGCGGTCTGGCATTCATCATTCTACCTTACCACTTGATCTTTCTTCAGCAGCTTGAAGATTTGCTCACAAGTAGCAGTCAGATGTGAAATAAAACTGGCAATGTAATTCAGACGTCCCAAGAAACCTCTAACTTCTTTTTCTGTGCGGGGAGCTGGCATCTCTTGTATGGCTTTTAATTTTGCAGGGTCTACCTGAATACCTTTGTCACTGACAACAAAATCCATAAGCTTACCAGACCTTACCCGGAAGGTACACTTGTTCGGATTCAACCTCAGCTTGTACGTCTTCAACCTGTCAAACAACTTATGGAGATGATCAAGGTGTTCTTCCTCAGTCTGGGACCTGGCTATCATGTCATCAACATAAAACTCAATCTCGTGGTGAATCATATCATGGAACAAAGCGACCATGGCGCGCTGATAAGTTGCCCCAGCATTCTTCAACCCAAAAGGCATTACCTTGTAACAGAAGGTGCCCCACTATGTAACGAAGGTTGTCTTCTCCATGTCCTCAGGAGCCATCTTGATCTGGTTGTAGCCATAAAAACCATCCATGAAGGAGAAGATCTTGTGTTGTGCGGTGTTGTCGACTAGAACATCAATGTGAGGAAGTGGGAAGTCATCTTTGGGGCTGGCCCTGTTCAGGTCTCTGTAGTCCACACACATCCTTACCTTACCTTCCTTCTTAGGTACCGGAACAACATTGGCAACCCACTGCGGATAAGAAGTGACAGCTAAGAATCCTACGTCGAACTGTTTCATGACCTCTGCCTTGATTTTCTCTGACATTTCAGGGCGCATACGGCGGACCTTCTGCTTTACCGGAGGGTAGTCTTATTTAGTCGGCAGGCGATGTACCACAATATCAGTGTCCAACCCAGGCATGTCTTCATAAGACCAGGCGAAGATCTCAACATATTCGTGTAGCATCTGTATTAACCGTTATTTGACACTAGGCTCCAGATTCACACCTATTTTAACCTCTTTCCTGTCTTCCTATGTACCCAAATTCACTTACTCAACTGGCTCTTCGTGAGGCTATATGGCCCTTTCTTCCTGCTGTAATAGTCTAGCAAGTTCTCCAGGCACCTCACAATCATCCTCACCTTCGTCCTCAGCTTGGTTGATCGGATTTCTGAAGCCATAATTGGCAGTAGCAGAGCTGTTATCAATGGGATCCAGAGTGGATATGGATCTGCAGTATGATACGTGAGTGTATGTAAGAGAATAACTGTTTTGATAAAGTGAAAAAAACAGAAAAGAAAAACAAGGAGCGCAAAATTTGTATGCAAGAAACGTCTAATGCTTTATTAATGATATATGAAATGACAAGTAATGAACCTCACAAGCAAAGCCAAAGTTCCTCGGGCAAGGCACTGAGCCGTAAAGTTTCAAATTGTTTATTACAAATCTTAAAACAAATGAGTCAATTACTGCGGAATAAAAGAAACAGGTATGAAGTCCCTAGCTGTCCAGTTATCCGGTCCACCGTTGGTTGTTTGGTAGATCCAGCTGTCGATGTCCGAATCCTCTTCACCAGCATCTTCTGTGGTGGAGACCACCTTGATATCATTGATTCCCGAGCCATGTTTGGGCATGGGAGCAGTTATGACATTTTGCTTCTCCGAAGCCTCAAAATCTATCTCCTTGGCTTCAAGCAAGTCTTATACTCTGTTTCTCAGAGCCCAGCAGTCATTGGTATCGTGGCCAGGACTCTCAGAATGGCAGGCGCACCGCGCGAAGGGATTGTATCTGGGAGAAGTAGTGTTTGTATTCTTGGGAGCCTCTCTCAAGGTTGCCAAGTTGGATTTTAACAAATGAGGCAGAACTTCAGCCAAAGTCCTGTTGATGCGGGTAAATTGCCATTGTGGTATTTCCACCCTTTGTTGATTGTTGCGTTATGGAGCAACTGCAGGTCTTGGTATCCCTACAGCATTTACCGTTTGACGGTGTTCAGATCTGCTTTGGCCCCTCGAGCTATAGACTGCACTGGCTTCCTTCTTACCAGTAAAAGGCTTCTTTGTTGAACTTGAGGAGGTATCCTTCTGTATTTTACCACTATGAATTCCAGCTTCTACTATTTCTCCAGTTAAAATCAACTCGGTGAAACCAGATGACGAGCTGCCGATTAAGTGATTGAAGAACGGACTAGACAGCGTCCCTAGAAACATGTCAACCAACTCCCTATCAGACAATGGGGGTTGAACTCTCCCAGCCAAGTCTCTCCATTTTTGGGCATAATCTTTGAAACCTTCGCTTGCACCCATGGACATACTCTAGAGCTGAGTACGGGTGGGAGCAAGGTCGGCATTATACTGATACTTCTTGTAGAAAGCAGCAGCAAGATCTTCCCAATTTCGGACATTGGCTCCCTCCAAATGGTAGAACCATTCAAGCTGAGTCCCTGACAGACTATCTTGAAAGAAGTGCACCCACAAATTTTTGTCAGCGGTGTGGGGTTGAATCTTCCTGACATAAGATCGGAGATGGAGTTTTGGGAAGGACACTCAATCATACTTTGCAAAAACTGGAACTTTGAACTTCTGAGGGATGACCACTCCTGATACCAGACCCAATTCTACGAAATCCAAACCAGGTAACTTCTAAACTTCCATAACACTCAAACGGTCTTCTAGCTGTTTGTATCTATCCTCACCAGGAGGATATTGCTCATCATTGTAATCTGTATCGTTGTCAGAAACTGCAGAACTAGGGTCCTTTTCCCCTTCTTGGTTATCCCCTTCCTTGGATGAAGAGGTCAGATCAGTTAGATGCTTCAACCTTTCTCCGAACCTTCTACCCATATTCAGAATTCTGACCTTCTTCTTCTTCTTCTTCTTCTTCTTCTTCTCCTTCAGAATAAGGGTCTTTAAATCCTCCTGCCCCTTAGACAGACTTATGAACATCTGTTGGAACTGGGAGTTCTATGCCTGAAGATCTTTGATGGCTTGATCGGAAGGCATTTCGGCTGAAATAAACAGCGAAGAAGATGAGAAACCTATAGTGGTACCTGTAATGAAGTGCATGATAATGGGATTCACATTGTGATGCGGTGGGAGAACTGACTTGGGGTTTTGCGTTTGTGTTTGCAAATGTCGCAGTTTAGCAAGAGTCGCCACCGACTTTTATTTTATCCAAAAGGAAAGGTAAAAAAGCACATAAAAGACCTTTGAGATTGTTTTTGGGTTCGGGGGGTAGATTATGAAAAGGGAAGGTGTTAGCACCCTTTTCATCCATGGTTTTCCATGGGCTCTTAGTTACTTGTTTTAGATCACTTGCTTTGCTTTTTCAATTGTTTGAAATGGTGCTTTGTGTGGTTTTGAAAGTATTTTGAAAAGCGGCCTTCGTTTAGGAAATATTTGTAATGATTCTTGTTTGTAAGAATGTATACAAAGATGTTTGTCTTTTGAAAAATGTTTCAATGTTTTGAAAGCTGTTTGGAAATGTTTTGGAAATGTGTGTGTTTGTTTGAAAATAGCAAGGATTGTTTTGCAAATTTGATCAAGTAACTAGAAGCATCTACCTACTCAAAAGTCTTTCCTACATATTTTTATTCCTTTGACATTGTTGACCTACTATTATTTTAGTAGACAACCCTATCTTTGGATGTTAAACGGAACGGGCGTGGGTCATCGTATGACCATGATAACAATATTGCCAAGTATCTTTAGCAAGTTTTGAGGGACCAAGATCATTTGTTTTTAGGAAACTTGTGATAGCGTCATCGAGGGACTATGCTCTTTTGTTTTGTTTTGTTTTGCCAAGATACCTAGCATGCATACCATGGCCATGTTTTAAGACAACCAAGTGGATGAAACCCTAGGGGTGCTTGTGTGCAAGGTGTTGTCATTTTTCATGCATCTTTGTCTTGAATTAGGTCATGCTATTTGTTTGATTTTGTCTTATCAAACAAACCCTAGTTTTTACTAAACATGGATATAATGCGATAAATTGCGTAAAGTAAATCTAAACTATTACAACAATATTATGGGAAGGGGGGTACAAGTTTTGAATAGGGGATATTTGCACAAAATAAAACCCTAATTTACTATTACAATCCAATTGAATTTATTGTACAATAAATAAATAAACAATTATTTAAATAAGTAATAAAATGTAAATATGCAAAAAATGTTTTTTTGTATTAATTTTATGTATGTAAAAATAAAATTATTTAAGTCTAAAATAAGAAAAAATATTGTGATTATTTTTAAAAGGGGAAACCCTATTTTTTTTTTATTAAAAGAAAAATATATGTTTTCTAATATTCTTGTCCATTTTTGTTTAAGAAAAATAATAATAGTATTATGTATAGATATTAAAAATTAAAAAATGTGAGAAAATAATATTTTATGTACATAATATAATAAAATAAAATATTTAAGTATTTTAATATTATTTACAAGTTTATTTAAGAAAATAAATTCTATTAAACCTAATAAACTATTTTTATGCCATAAATAATAATAAAAATAATAAAATAAAATGCAAAAAATTAAGAAAATATTTTTGGGATATTTTAATGTTCAGAAAAAAAATAATAAAGTCAAAAATATAAAAATAACAAGAAAATGTGAAAAATAACAAAATATGAATCAGGGGGGTGCAAAAGCAAAATGGGGGGTGTGAATAGAAACAGGCCCAAGCGCCAGGCCCAAGCCAGCTTCATCCCTGACCTCCCGCCTTCGTCCAAAACGCGCGTTCTGTGTACAAATCTTGTTCTTGCTATTCTTTGCATAAAATAAAAAACTTGTAACATGAAAAATGTAGCTCATGATCACACGATTCCAATGATATAAAGAACATGACCTAACTCTAAAAGACCAAGGAGAATTTTACCGGCCCTAATTTCTGACCTAGTTTTTTCATGAAATTCAACAATCAAATACTCTTAGCTCAATTAATATAAATGGAATCTACGCATATGTACATCTAAAGCATGTTGATGACTACATTTTTGCTTCACAAACCTAAGCTTAAGGATGCCTAAATAGAAAGATAGAAACTTGACAAATACCTTGTTCAGTTGAGTTTGGATATGGCAATGTGGGAACTTTGAGTGAGGCCTGAAGTTCTTGTGAGCTTCCTTGAAGTTCTCTCAAGCTTCTCCAATGCTCAGCTTGCCTTGAAGTTGCTTGAAACTCCTTGTAGAAGTCAACCTGCAAACTCCAAAAATGAAAATGGTGAAGCTTGAAACAGGGGTTACAGTTGCAAGACAAAGGCCTGGATAGTTTAGGTAGGAGGTATGGAATGTGTTTGAAGTGATTCAAATCAAAACGCACGAGGCAATATGGAAATGGCTTGTGATTTGCAGATATTGACCTGTTTGGGCAGAAAATGGTGTTTTTTGTGTTTGAGAGAGTTTCAAATGCTATGAGCTCGTGTATTGGCCTGTTACAAGGTTCTGAGGTTGTTTGAAATGAAGCTAAGACTTGCCTTTATCAGATGCCTAAGTTCTATTGTCTTTTGCAAGTTTCTTGCTTTTTAAGAAAAGTTGGAAGTGACAATGCCAAAGCCTGTACAGGCTTGCTTGCTAGCTGCACATAGTTGGTACAAGTTGCCTGATATTTGTGGATATTGTTTGTAGCAAAAGATTAGGTCCATGGCTCAAGAATTACAAAATTGCAAAAAGCATGCTTTATCAAAATGGTATTATGCACTTTATGCCATTTTTGGATTAATTCATTGTGCATTGCTTCAAAGATCAGAACAAGACCATTATCCAATGTGTTTGAATTTAATTATGGAGTGTAGAAGGGATTAGGACCTGTAAAACCAAGTACAAGCATGTTTGAAACTGATTTGCAACTTGTAACATTGTGAAAATGCCTTGCACAAAAGTGATAAATTGTCATTTTCATTTCTTCGATTCTCCCTAACCATAAATGATCTTGGAGAGTTCTTTGACATTTTGGAAATCTTGTAACATGCTATACAATCCATATTTGAAATTCATTTTGAGATTCCTCTTGGAACTAGGTGAAAAGTTGCCATGAAGTTAGGTCAAAAATCTGCCTAAACTAGGGCAAAATTTCACTAAGTTAAAAGTTTTATGAACCCCTATTCACAAAATCATAACTTGAGATACAAGCAACTTTTGGGAAAACTTTGTGATTCAAAGTTGTAGATTTCATGGAGGACTACAACTTTCATGTTGGAAGTTTTCTTTGAATCCAATTTCATCATGGTGAAAAAGTTGTGGAAAGTTGGGAAAAAATAAGAAATTTCCATAACTTAGAAAAATTCTAAGTTATGAAAATTTTCAAACTAAAACCCTAATTTGCAAACTTAGGTTTCTTGATCAAAAAGTTTCACATTTTGACATATCTTGATGAATTATGACCCTTGACACTTGATTATGACCAAAAAGTCAAAGTTTGACTTTTCAGTGTACAGTTGAATTTTGATCAGTTGACTGGAAAACTCATCTGTCAATTCAATGCGTTTGAGATCTTTTGAACTATGTGATTAGGTCAATATGATTCTATTGAGTCCTTGAAATCATGCTTGAACCCAATTGGTCATTGGCTAGGTCAAAAATCAGAAATTGCCCTTTCTCAGTCAAAACCCTAATTTTGACCATTTTGCCCTTTTGATTATCTGATCAAATTTCTTGAGGAGTTGTGGTCCAAACTTGATCAAATGGTACATAGGATCCTAGAATGTTTATGTGGATCAAAAATTATGAAGTTTGACTGTAAATTGGCCATGGTTGACTTTTTCCCCAATACAACTGATTTTTAGGTCAACTGTCCAATTGATTAGGCAAAAATGTGGCTCAAGGCTTAAAACTTGGTATGAGCAATCTTAGGGATTCAAGATGGTGTATGAAAGTCATAGGAAGCATTGATGGTCCAAAAGTCCTTGTGTAAACTCAAACCCTAATTTCAAGTCATCAGTGCAGGAGATGTCTTGAGCTGAGCAAACGCTAATCCTGTCTTGAGTCTAGGAGTCTTGTGAGGGAAATCTTGATAATATGAGAGGGAAAATTTTGGGGTACAACACGCATGTAATGATTTCAAAGACTTTGGGAAATTTAAATTTGCAAACCAAAATAAATAAAACTTTATTAGCTTAAATTTGAAAGGTTCAAAATGCCTTTTAAGGCGTTACAAAGAAGTAAATAAAACAAATCTAAAACTAGAAAAGAAAAAACAAAAGTCCCATGGACGCTTCCTCTTTATGCTGATATAGTCATTGATCATTCTTTCTTCCTCGAGATGCCTGGTGAGCTTTAAAATCTTCCTCTCTTGCTCATGGAACTGTTGTCGGTAACTATCCCGCTCATTCTTCAGCTGAATCCAAGACCTCTGTAACTCCCCAGGATCAGTGGGCATGTAAGGGTAGAGAACCGTGTAAGGAATATCGTCTTCAGTAGTGGGCTCCACAATCACTAGTAATACGGCCTCATAAGGCATCATAAGCTTCTGGGCATGATCTCGGACCCATTGGAGGTAAGGCTGCATAGGGTGGGAAGTCTTCGGTCCTAACTCTTCGGGGTCAGACCTGTTTACCATGCCCCAAGCTCGTATGAACCTCCGACGATGCTCCTTAACGTCATCCTTATAGTCGAATGCAATGTCCTCGAGAAGTAACTCATGGGGACCATCCCTTCGAGCACGACCAAATTGTCGCAAAGCTAGATAAAGATTGTAAGTTATACCCCCTCTGATACCAAGTAATGGGACATTAGGGTATCCCCCAAAGCGGTCAATAACAGCAGTGTCTTCGATAGTCCAGGAACACCAAAGAATATCTGTATGAGCAAGTTACATTACTCTGTGCGACCAACCCAAACCTTCTTCGTTCTTCAGCACAAACTTAGGGATATGAGAAATAAACCACCTCGACAGCAACAGCATCCAGCACATAAGAGTCCCTCTTCTCCTCATGGTACGAGTATGGAGAGCATGCAAGATATCTCCAAGCAAGGTAGGCACAGGGTTGCGAGAAAGGAAAATCTTGACAGCATTCACATCTACAAAAGAACCCGGATTAGGGAAGAGAACCAAACCATAGATAAAAAGAGCCAAGACATCCTCAAAAGCCTGAAAATCTAAATCATCCCAAAATAGCTGAGCCTGATCTATCAGAAATATGGATAGAAAATCTTCGACCCCGCTTCGAGTTTCCCAATTGGATACCACATCGGCCCGTTTTAAATGCAAGGCTGAGGCAATGTCTTCTGGCCTAGGAACTTCTTCCATACCTGTGAAGGGTACCTGTTCAAGAATGGATATGCCCAATAAATGAGAGAATTCTTCCAAGGTGGGTACCAGTTGGTAATCTGGAAAGGTGAAACAGTGATGCTTGGGATCGAAGAACTGAAATAGTACACTCATCATCTGTTCATCAAGGTTTGAAATAACCAGACTAAGAAGTTGACAGTGTCTCTTAATGAAAGTAGAAGTTTCAGAAACTCTGGATGCTAGCTCTTTAAGTTGGGCAGGTATCTGCACAAAGTTGATTCGGATGGTATTTCTGCGCACGGAAGCCATGATCTGCAAAACAGAACAAAGATAAATCACCTTGGTCTTTGAAATGGTTAGTGTAATGAAGCATGAATGCCATGTTATGATGCATGATGTCATGATAAACCACAGGTATAGCAAACACAAATATTGCAAACACAGTCAAATCACACAAAGCCCTTAGGTTTAAGGCTTGCATAAGGTCAAAGGCAATACCCTCTTGAAGTTAAGTTGGTTCAACCTGTCCTAGAAAAGTAACCGGGTTCTAGAGGATCTCAATATCACTGACCATCCTCCATCGGTCATGGTTTCAGCTCACGCAATCTTTTCTTGTGGCCAAAATTATTCCGAGAGTATGGTCTCAATGAGTGTAGCATCGAGTATCAACCATTTCTTAGCTCTACACAGAGGTCGGCTATCTCACTACTTTCTAATGGCCAAGTTGGGCGATTAAAGGTTCTAAGGTCAGTTGATGCTTAATGACACCACACGGCGGCCCCTTATTCTCCTCGTTTCTCCACAAGGGATACCGGTACCAACCAAAGTGCCACACTAACGTAGCTACTGCTTCAACTGTATCGGCCTATGCCATACAGTTCCCTTACAGTCTATTGCTACTTACCTAAAATGTATTCCCCATATCCGGGTGTAGGATCTATAGTAACCCCAAACAAAACCCTCAAAAGTAAAGCAAACAAAGTAATCAAGAGAAGCAATTATGATGACCTAGATCCTAAGGTATACACCACTTATTAACTCCCCATAAGAGTCGCCAGTTCTGTGATACGGTGGCAGAACCGACTGTTTGATGATGGTTTGCGTTTTTCATTTTGTGTTCACAAAATATCGCGGTAAGCAAGAGTCACCACCGACTTTTATATCACCAAACCGGAAAGGAAACAGTATAGAAAAAAAATCCTTTTTCGAGATGTTTCTGAGTACGGGGGGTAGATTATAGAAAGGGGAGGTATTAGCACCCTTTCTATCCATGGTTTTCCATGGGCTCTTAGGTACTTGCTCATCTTTTTAAAATTGCTTGTGTGTGTGCTTTGTTTTGAAAAATGTTTTACTTCGTGATAACCCTTGTATCATTCCTCAAAGGTGTGACGAAGTTGTTTTGAAAGTTTGTTTGAAAAGTATAAGTGTGAAAATTTTTGATTTGAGCAAGTACCTACAAGCATCTACCTACTCGAAAAAGATCTTTTCTATTCTTGTTTCCTTTAGACAGCGCTATCCCACTATTTAGAAATAGGTAGCACCGTCGTTGGAGTTGTAAGGGTTAATTCTAAAGGGACGTACGATCACTAAAGCAATATTAGGACATCTTAGTAATAACCCTAGAGTCTTAAGATCATTTTCGAGGCAACATTTCCGAGGCAACATTTCCGAGGCAACATTTCCGAGGCAACATTCGAATGGGACGTTTGATCTTTTTTAGATAGGAGGGCAACCACTAAGACACCCTATGTTTAATGATCATTTACCGAAGGCAACCAAAGTGAGAGTATACCCTGAGAGTGATATGTGCGAGTGATTAGTTTCGGTTATTTATCTTTGCATATTAGGGTTTTCTAACCGTATTAATTTGTCATGCATTCTTGTCATAGAATCCTATTAGCATGCATCTAAACAGTTTAAATATTTGCAGGAATTAAAAAATGCGAGAAAATAAATCTACGCTATTACAAAGCTTCAGGATGGGGAATTAATTAAATAGCCAAAAATCTGGGAATTTAAACAGTAAATAAAAACCCTAAGTTAAACTATTACAAACCATGAACAGTTGCAAAAATATTGCCAAAATAAATAATAAGCGCACGGTGAATCAAATACGAAACGACTAGGGTTTTGACCCTTGACTAAACCTATTTGCGATTGATTAAAAAAGAAGTTTTGTCATGTTTTTGTTATTTAAGAAAATAATGAAATATTTAAATTAAAAAGAAAATCCTAATTTCTAATTAAATTTAAATTAAGAAAAAATAAATTAATTCACTCTAAAACCTATTTTTGTATTTTTATTTATTTGAGAAAAAGAGAAAATAAAATTAAATCAAGAGTTTAAACCTAATTTGCTAATTAGTTTTAATTATAGAAAACAAGTTAAAGTTGCCCTAAGTTAAACTAAATTAAATTAAATTAATAAAATTAATTTTGATAAAAAAGTCTAATTCTAATTTTTTTGATTTCTTGATTTTATGAAAAATAATTAATTTGTTAATTAAAATGATTAAAAGAAAAATTAAAAGAATTAAAGAAAAGAAATAAAAAAAGTTAGAGATGGCCCTGATTGTTAGCAATTGTGGGGGTATATTGTTGAAATTCTGGGTCCAAACCAATCTCAGCACATTTGACTTTGCCTGATTCGGTATGGCTGTTGACTTGAGGAGCATGGTAAGCCTCTTGCTACCTGAGCGTTGGATCTAGCTTGTTGATGGATCTGATGGTGGAATTTGGATGGCCTATGATGGACGCTTAAGGCTGCAATGTACCTGATCTCATGAAACAAAATAATATGAATAAAGGTTGGGACCTGGGGATCGAACCCAGGTCCTCATGCTCTCTCACAGTACCTGCTTGCCATCTATGCTGCTTTGTTTGTTTGTACATATAATAATAATGCATAATATATAAAACACGATGGTTAATTGGAAAAAAACGCGCGGAATTTCAAAACAGCCAATGGTGCTCATACACATTGTCTTCTTCTTCCTTGTCCATCATATTAGACTGCAAACCTTAACCTACGGACATGGCTCGATGGCTAAAACCCTTCAAACTTCCAAATTCAAGAAAACACGTGATAAATTTAAGGTGAGCACATGGATCGTTTCTCCTTGATCCCCTGAACACCATAGTCCCCCTTTTTTGGCCTAATTTTATTCGTACAGGGAAGCCCTAAAACAGCTCCTCAAACCCTAGTAATGGCAATCTTGTCTATAGGCATCAAAACGTAAAATCAAATAAACAAAAACCTTCCAAATAACAATATAAACACAATGCAATGTTTTGGAATGATTAATCGTGTGTAAATAAAGAAATCAGATTCAAGCTTGGAGGTGCAAACCGTGGGTCTGTAGATCACGATTTCGGACATGGAAATGCTTGTAAATGATTGAGATACGTTCCTGGGATGTCCATCAATCTGTTGGCAAGGTTAGAATGGCTTGGATTAGCCTCTAGGATGGAAATTGAATCACCACTTTTCTTTGAAATTTTGATGTTTCGTTCTCTCTTTTCCACGTCTGTAACCTCTTTTCCTTTCCTTGGCTGCGTTCTCTATATGTACTAGAGTGAATTAGGGTTGTAAAAACCACGAGTCTCTTTACAAATCTTGAAGATTTGATTTGGTTTTCATGGTACATGATATCCTTCCAAATTTGGCTTAATCATGCTCTTTTTGTACCAATTGCCATTGGTTCGAATTGATCTTGCAAGCTCATCAAATCTTGGTTGCTAACCTGTCAAAAAAACCAATCAAATCAAATCTTTGATCATTTTCATCATTTATTTGATTTAATTCACTTTTTAATTAATGAAAAATCAAAATAAATTGAAAAATGAAGCAAAAAATTGGTGGATAAGTATTTGAGTCGTGGACCACATTATAAGTGATGTGCAAGCATAAAAAGTTAGGCCCATTTAGCAAAAAAATGCAAATTTGAGCACAATTGACTTTTGGCAATTTTGCAAAAATGATCAACTTGGCCAATGCATAACTCTCTCAATTTTGATCCTAGAGAGGTGTTCTTGGACTTTTTAGAAATCTTATGATGTCCTCTAAGCAACCCTTTTTGTCTCATCTTAATTGGGTTTTCAATGTTCATGTATGAAGCTTTTACCCAAAAGGTGTTTTTGTTGACTTTTCAAAATGACCTATAATGTAAAAATTCATATCTTTTTGTGAGTGCATATTTTGAACTTGGGATCTGAAGATGAATTTTAGGTAAATGCATCCTCGTAAAAATGAGCTTTGGATGGGTCATTTCTTATAAAGTATGAGAAAGTTATGCTTGGTCAAAGTTGAGTTGACTTTTCCTATAAAACCCTAATTTAGTAACTTTTGGGTTTTGATGAATTGTGAGCAATCCTTAAGGAATCATGATCAACCCTTGATCAAATGATGAATAATACTTAAAAATGAGGATGTTGACCAAAAATCTTGAAGTTTGACTGTATGTGGGCCACAGTTGACTTTTGACATAGCATAGTTGATTTTCAAGCATTTGAGCACTTGACTGAGAAAACTTCCTCTGCAAGGCTTGAAACTTGACATGGATGATCTTGGGAACATATTTTGACAATGGTGAGAATTTGGCTCCTTTGTGGTCCACACATCTTGATGAAAATATAAACCCTAATTTGAGATAGACTGCCTTAGGAGAGAGTTTGTCTGGTCAACTCTTGTACTTCCTTGAGCAATTTGGGGAACTCACTTGCCATGTCTTGAGAAATATGGGGGGGGGGGGGGGAATTTCGGGGTACAACAGCTGCCCCTGTTCAATCTTCTTAAACCTGAAGATGTAGATTGGCTCGTCTGCCTTTCGTGATCTGAAGGTGGAAGATGATTGAACACTAGAGTGCCTAGAAATTTGCACTCGCATGAAGTGGAACTTGATTTTTGATATTAGGAATGGACTTATAGATTCCATTTGGTAGTTGCTAGAGAATTGTCGAAGATGGGCTTAAAGATTCCATCCGGAGAAGTGTCGATCGCATAAAAGATTCCTTTGCGAGAACCCGTATACCTGTCGTTGAGGAGGACTTCGCTGGGGAATGCTGGTCTCTGTCTTGAGAGAAATAGAGTTTTAGGAGCTTTAGTTGTCCTTTACTCTACTGGGGGAATAACTCCTGTTTGGGGAGTGGAAGTGAATTGCGTGTTTGGTCGGGGTATATGTTGCACCGTGACTTTTTGAGGAAACGTGAAATTAATTGTGTTTGATCGGGTCTCAGTCTTACAGTGTTGTGGACTGCTATCTGGGGGTAAGAGAGGAAGAACCCAGATAGTAAGGTAATGAGAAGGAACCTGGATAGTAGGGTTTCCTTGATGTGAAAGCCTGGGTAGTAGGGCTGTGAGAAGGGACCTGGGTAGTAGGGTTTGAGAAGGAACCTGGATAGTAGGATTACTTTGATATGAAAGTCGGGATAATAAGGCTATGAGAAGGAACTTGGATGGTAGGGTTACTTCGATATGAAAGCCTGGATGGTAGGGCTGTAAGAAGGAACCTGGATAGTAGGGTTACTTTGATATGAAAGCCTAGATAGTAAGGCTGTGAGAAGGAACCTGGATAGTAGGGTCGCTTCGATATGAAGGCATGGATACTAGGGTTGTGAGAAGGAACCTTGATAGTAGGGTTACTTCTATATGAAAGCATGGATAGTAAGGTTGTGAGAAGGAACCTGGATAGTAGGGTTACTTCGATATGAAAGCCTGGATAGTAGGGCTGTGAGAAGGAACCTGGATAGTAGGGTTACTTCTATATGAAAGCCTGGATAGTAGGACTGCTGAGAAGGAACCTGGATAGTAGGGTTACTTTGATATGAAAGCCTGGATAGTAAGGCTATGAGAAGGAACCTGGGTAGTAGGATTACTTCGAAATGAAAGCCTGGATAGTAAGGCTGTGAGAAGGAACCTGGACAGTAGGGTTACTTCGATATGAAAGTCGGGATAGTAGGACTGTGAGAAGGAACCTAGATAGTAGGGTTACTTTGATATGAATTTGGGTAAAACTGCAGAGGGAACCTGGGTAAGGTTGCTTTTGTCGCACCGATGATTACTATGTTTAGCTTCGAGTGTTGATCACGGACCTGTTGGAAATTGTTGATAATAACTGCCTTTCCTAAAAGAAATACAAGGTTAGTTATGTGCAATGCATAAGATGCATTGTATGATAACATTCTCAAAATAAATGAGACTATGTTATATGTGATGTATGCATATGTCATGATGTATGAACATGAAATGCTGACGTAATAATCTGAGTCTAGGAAAATAAATCCCTGACTGCTGTTGGAGAGTATGAGAGATGGTATTCTTGACCGCTGTAAAAAACCATAGTTCCTCCGCTTCTGTTGGGGATGGTGAACAAAGATGACTATGCTGGGGGTTTACCCCTTGTTTATGGATATTCTGCTGAGGAGAAACCCTTTTTGAGAACAACTCTGGGGAGAATAACTCTGTTGGAGAGGAGATACCCTGGTGATATATCTGCTTATTTGGAGAAATAAACTCAGCTGGGGATGAATTTCTGTTGCTGGTGATGATGACTTATGTTGGAGATTGAATTTATGCTTGTGAGAGAAATAAAATATGCTTTGTGGAAAATTTACTGACTCGCTCGCGATTGTGAACCTCAGCTAGGGAGAGTTACTTCCTGTTCGGGAAAGCTAACATCACCGTCCTCGGATACTTTTTACTCTGTGGGGAGTGTATGTACCATTACTCATGTTCTCAAGATGGGTTTATCCCTGTACCTGATGGGAAGAGTAACTGTAAAGTTTAGGCACTCCTTATTTTCCCTGTTTCTGGCATTACGAGTAATCGTCTTTTGTTTCCTATGTAAATATTTATGATCAGACATTATTTTCAAATGCATATATCAAAAATGAATCATTGGACATTCTTGCAAAACAAAACATAAAAAGAAACAAATTGAAGTTTCGAAAAATGACTTGTATTGATTTTGAAATTAGCCTGTAATGGGCATGTTTGTACAAAGAGGCTGACGTCCTAGTAAGAGAACGCCGCCGAAAGATAGAAATTAGAATTTGTGTAGAAGAAAGAAAAACAGCTATGTGAAACAATCCCATCGGGTTTCAACTCTGCTATTGTATTTATATCTTCAAGCGTCTCATCACTTTGCTACTTGGTCGAAGGTGGATCAGATTGATTGGCATCGTCTGAGCTTGATAGTCGATACCGAAGTCTGGTCGTGAGATGATCTAATGAGACATAGTGTTACGCTTTGACCCCTAATTTTTTCCTGGACCGCCCTTTCGAGTTTTCAGTCCACCGGGATACCCTTTTTTGCCCAAGCCTCCCTTTCGGGTTTTCGACTTGCCGGGTGTACAGTTTTTTTTCATTTTCATCCCTTACCTTTGCTTGAACCCTTTTGGTTCGCTTGGAAGCCCTTATTTTTGCCTAGGCTAGTCAACCTAGCGGGTCTTTGATTATGCATAGTATCTTTTCACTATGTCTGCATTGACGGGGTGAGGAAGTTCGTCACCATCCATGGTGGTTAGAATCATAGCTCATTCTAAGAAAATGTTCTTAACCACAAATGACCCTTCGTATGTGGGGGTCCATTTGCCTCTGGGATCACCTTGCGGTAGTATGATGCGTTTGATCACTAGATCCTCGACTTGATATTCTTGACGTCTGACTTTCTTGTTAAAAGCCTTGATCATTCGCTTTTGATACGTCTGACCATGACAGATAGCAGTAAGTCTCTTTTCATCGATTAGATTCAGCTGATCAAGTCAGGTTTGGATCCAGTCGTCTTTGTTCAAACCCACATCCTTCATAATCCTGAGAATGGTAGCATCCCGTGCCAATCTTTGTACGTCACTGTCATCTTCTGCACAATCTTCTTGATATTCTTGTTAGCTGCTTCAACAGCCCCAATCATCTTCGGCCAGTAGGGAGAAGAGTTATGTATCTTGAACTGTTTATAGAGCTCGGTGATCATTGTGTTGTTGAGATTTATACCATTGTCAGTAATAATCCTCTCTGGTACACCATATCGATAGATCAGATTTTGTCAGATGAACCGCGCCACGATGTACATGGTTTCTGTAGCAAAGGAAGCTGCCTCAACCCACTTCATAAAATAATCAATAGCCACCAGAATGGAATTTTTTTTATTAATAACCATGTATTAAAATAATATTTCGTAAATAACCGGGTTTCGGAAAAAATTACGCAAATAACCATGTTTGAGATGGCTCTACAAAGGAGGAGCCATCTCAATTGGCGCATGCACCTCTTTTTTTAAGGGAGGCACCATCTCACTTGGCGCCTAAGTGCTTAGGGCATGCCCTAAGCCAAGTGAGATGGCGCCTATGTACAAAATTAGGGCAAAAATTTTTTTTTTATTTTCTTTCTTGCACGTTGCCTATTAGACAGAGATCAACAAAATGGATTTTTTATTTTAAAAAAAATAATTACATTCAACTGTTTTACATTAAAAGAACAGTAAAAAAAATGGATACAAAAAATACTGGGGAAAAAAAAGATACATCAGTGATCCCCCGGAACCCGGTAATGACCCCCGGTTCCGCATCCCCGTCCTCGCCTTTCTCTTGTTGGTTGCAGTCTCGTTTCCTGCTGCGGCAAGGTCGATGGCCCAACGAAGTCAATGCGATCCGAATCCATAAAATCAGTAAGATCTCCATATCTCGAAGATCCGCTCTGGTACAGTCGGTTACCCATACCCTCAAAGTTTGGTCGTGTTGGCGGTGGGTGGGGTTCCATGGTTGGTCGGTAGCATTGGTCGTCTGAGTATGGGGGGTAGAAAGGAAATGGATCTTGGGGTGTTTGGTATTGTGGATGTTGGGTTGTTTGGTGATATGGTGGTTGATGGTAGGTTTGGTCGGCTTGGTCATAATCTTCTGACATTCCCATATCAGGGCTATGGCTGGATGTTGAGGGCGCCATATTGGGATATGTGAAAGACTGAAATTGTGTCTGGGGTATGTGGGTGTTCTGGTATTGGGGTTGGTATTGTGGTTGGGTTTGAGGCATATCCGGGTATTGGTAGTTTGGCGGTGATTGTGGTTGGTAGTACGGCATTTGATTGTAGTTGTGTTGTGGTGGGGAATGTGGTTGTGTGTTTGTTGGTCTGTTTCTTCTTGGGGGTTGGTTTGAGGTTGATGGATTTTGGGTTTGTTGATGGGGAATCGAGGGTTGTGCCCATTGTGTGCGTGGGTCAACCAAGTACCTCGGATGAGACACGTGCATTTCTGGGTTACTAACCGACCTGTACCACGACATATATTGATCAGTGTGTCGCATCACTACACCAAATTTGTCTTTTAGCAGCACCCCTACTAAAGCGCTTTTTGTAAAAGCGCTGGTATAGGTTGCGCTAAAAACAAAATAAAAAAACACGCTAAAAAAGCGCTCTTAAAGGGGGGGGGGGTTACAAAAGCGCTTTCAGAAAGCGCTCTTAGAGGCTGGGGTACGAAGGCGCTTTTGAAAAGCGCTCTTATAGGGGGGGGGGGGGGTATGAAAGCGCTTTCTGAAAGCGCTCTTATAGGGGGCTTATGAAAGCGCTTTCAAAAGCGCTGATATAGGGGGTGGGGTACAAGAGCGCTTTTATCCTCAAAAGCGCTGGTATAGCCTTAGTTACGAAAGCTCTTTTCAAAAGCGCTGTCATACCCTCTTTACAATTAAAATTTTTTAAAACAAAATTATACTAAACGCGTTCTTGATCGTTTCCAAATCCCTAATTTCTGCTGAAAACGCACAAAATCTTGCATTCTCAGAAAACTCACAAAATCGTTTCCAATCTTTGCTTGTTCTCATCGTCTCCGTTCTCAACCGTTTCAATCTTTGCTTGTTCTCATCGTCTTCTTCTCAACGGCACTGCTCATCGTCTTCCATCTTTGCTTTGCTCATTGTCTTCCATCATGAGGTATTACAGTGTATGTTTTTTTCCAGATCCAATAGAGAGATGTTTGAACGAAAAACATGGGCGTGTTTGTGTGAATTATGATGATGAGTGCAATAGTGGTAGCATGCAAATTTGGGTCGGCCTTTGTTTATACTATTGTTCAATTATTGTTTATGAATGAGCTCTGGTATTGATTGGAAGATGATATTAATGTGTAAATTCATGAATATTATTAGTTCATATCTTTTTCATGTTGCGTAATAGATTCTAGTGATGACACTGATTTTTGTGATGCGTTTCTTAGCCCTGATATTCATATTCCATGTACTTTTGGCTTTTTTTTTTGCAGGATATGCACTTAGTTAGTTCTGTTTAAGGGCGAGTTGCAACGGAATTTATTTACCTCTCCGAAGCTATACTGGCAAATAGGTATTGATTTTTAGCTTTATGGTTATCATTTATGCCACTTCAAAACACTTATTTTCTACTTCATTTATATTTTGCTATTTGAATTGAATCTACTCACATCTTTGTATCATCGACATGACTATAGTGTATACTAATGTAGTTTTACATATGACCTTGTAGTTTGAATAATAGCTTAGCTTCTAATGTCATTGTTCTTGTTGACACCGTTAGCATAGTCTTGTAGTTTGAATAATGGCTTAGCTTCTAATGTTATTGTTCTTGTTGACATCATTAGCATATTCCGAGATGTCCACACTTCCCTTGCACTAGGACAAATAGTTTGACAATGTTTGTATGGTCTTACCAACGAGAAAAGCGCAAGCTTTCCATTTGCCAGTTTTGGATGGAACAGCAGGTTTGCCACGGAAATCAACAGTGCCATCTTGGGTATAATCATCTTTGGTTTCCATTAGAGATGTTATATATTATTATATAGAGATAAAGTATAAGGAAAATGAGAGGTAGCCAGCAAGATGGTAGTGACTAGTGATATATCAAAGAAAGCAATTAATTGAGAAAGAGAAATGGTAGAAGTAGCTATATATAAAGACTAGAGGCTCACTTGTTATCATAAGGTAAACTATAACTTAGTAAACTTTGTCATTGGATTGGGACACATTCACCAAGTAAACTGTCACAAATCCAAACATGCACTAAAACTTATTTTATCTTTGAAATGAAAATTGAGCTATGAATATTAGACTTTTGTATTATGTGTAAGTGTAACTATAACGGCGTTACACCGTAGAAGAATTTGGTCTAACCCCAATGTTCTGCCATAAGTTGTTTAGTACAAAATGCTGTTGCCAAATAGCAACTATAGTGGTGCTACAGCACTATTGTGAATTTTAAATATATGCTATTTGCAATTGACAACGGGGTGTATTGAGAATTACTCAAGTTCATGTTACCGGATGTATTGAGAAATACTCAATTTCGACTTTGAAAAGAGACAAGACTTGAAAAAAAGTTAATAGTGATAAAAATGATGATGTATTGGTGTGTCTATAAGAAGAAAGATCTGTGCGCGTTTTAGGGAAAAAGAATTTCCTAAAATTGATGTTATGTGATTCTGATTTATTTTGGGTGTTTTATATATTTGATTTGCAGTTTGAGAAGCATGATACTTCTTCCATTTATGAAAATCCATGAGGTTATGTTTTTTTATGATGTTTGCTTTGTCTTTTTAGACTGTGTGAGAGCTGAGCCAGTGATTCTCAAGAAGCTAGAGGCTTCACCTAATGGTATTGCTTGCGGAATTTTTCTTATATTTTTTTTAAGGTTTTCTGTTTTAGTAAATGTATTTGCACTCATTTTCTAATTCTTCATTGCCATATACAGAGAAGACAAGTCCTGGTTTGATATCAGTAGACCTTCTTACTAACACTATAGAAGGTACGGTTTCTTTTGAAGTTTTCTTTGCAACTCATTTGTCGATGTATTCTATTTTGATTTTGAATTTCATTTCATCTTTCAGGGGGAAGGAAACCTTCAGTTGCTGCTATTGATGGTCTTGCCCTGGGTGGAGGGTTAGAGCTTGCGTGGTTTTGAGAATAAAGTTTTGGTATTGCTTCTCAATCGTCTTCCATCTTTGCTGCTGCTTTTTGCTGTTTTGCTATTTGAATTGAATCTACTCACATCTTCGTCTAAGGTGATTTTCATTATTTTATTATTATGCCTTACAGTGTAGCTTTTTTGGTGAATACAAATGCTTTTTTTTTATATCAATTTTCATAGCCATGTTTCTTTCAAAAGATTTCTTGTACTATGTCTCATATGAATCCTCTCCGATTCTCTAAGACTATTTTTGGAGCCAATCTAATAAGCTTAACAGTTATGATCTTGCAATAAGTTTAAAGTTTTCTATTGTAAATGTTCCATGAAATTTGGATATCCAAAATAATATTGTTAAAGTTAAAAGTGGGTAGGGTCCAATTTTGTGTAAACAACTGTATAAGTAAGGCTATGACTTATTTATCAATCAATGTAAAACTCAGTATACCTGGTAACTATTCATCAGTAAGATTTGTGATTTTATTTTTCAATGAAAATATGAAAAATATATAATTTTCTCTTACACATATGATATAGACCTCTAGTTATATTTATTAGGATTAGTTCAGTTCATTAAGATTTATTATTTTATTTATTTTTAGTTAGTATTTTTTGAATTTTTAAATTTGAATGTCCTATTTTTAAGAAAAGATTTAGGTTAAAACATAAGCTACCTATTAACTAGTAATTTTAGGAGAAACCAATCACAAACTCCGCCACTGCCGCCTGCATAGGTCTTAAGAACATATTTTCAGTTGGTTACAATACTTCCTTCCTACCACTTCATCAACAAAGGTCATGGCTACGGAATATCCTGAACATGCTCAGGATATTCCGTAGCCATGACCTTTGTTGATGAAGTGGTAGGAAGGAAGTATTGTAACCAACTGAAAATATGTTCTTAAGACCTATGCAGGCGGCAGTGGCGGAGTTTGTGATTGGTTTCTCCTAAAATTACTAGTTAATAGGTAGCTTATGTTTTAACTTAAATCTTTTCTTAAAAATAGGACATTCAAATTTAAAAATTCAAAAAATACTAACTAAAAATAAATAAAATAATAAATCTTAATGAACTGAACTAATCCTAATAAATATAACTAGAGGTCTATATCATAATGTCTTGCAACAGTGGTTTAAAATTATTATGCCTTACAATGTCTCTAATATTGCTCTTTAGATATTGTTTAACATCCAGCATATGGCTTAGTAGTAGTAAGCTTAGATGCTGAGTTTCTTACAATTTTAATTTCATATATTTATCTATCGTTAAGTGAGGTACTTACTAACTTTGTGAATTGAATTCGCCATAGGGGTTACTTGTGAAGAGTGAAAGTTTGACCGTTTTTGTTTAGCTTAATTAAGACATGGATAAGACATGGATGAATTCAAACCGATTGTCGAAAGAGTACGAGAAAGGGGTATGGGAATTTGTTGAGTTTGAGGTTGCGCACTCCAAAGACCCGCTTCGAATGCCGTGTCCTTGCTTGGGTTGCTGTTATGCCGGGGGTAAGGTTGACGGGAATCAGTTGGGATCTCATTTACTACGGTTTGGAATTGATAGAAGTTATACATGTTGGACAATGCATGGTGAGAAAAGTACCGGGAATGCTGAGTCGAGTTGTAATAGGAAGTATGCTTCAAACGACGATTGCACAGACACATACGATTGTGATCGAGTCGAAGAGATTGCAGAAGCGCTTGAAGAAGATCTTGCGGATTGTCCCAAAATGTTTGAGAGGTTGGTAAGCGATGCAGAGAAACCGTTGTATGTTGGTTGTTCAAAATTCACAAGATTGTCTGCGGTGTTAAAGTTGTACAACTTAAAGGCGGACAATGGATGGTCGGATAAAAGTTTCACAGAGTTATTAGCCCTTATGAAAGATATGCTACCAGAGGATAATGTTCTTCCCAATCGAACGTATGAAGCCAAAAAGATGTTGTCTTCTATTGGAATGAGCTATGATAAGATACATGCATGTCCAAACGATTGCGTTTTGTTTCGAAACGAGTATGCAGCGTTGAATGAGTGTCCTAAATGTGGTGCCCCTCGATATAAGAAAAAGTTGTCTCCTGCTAAAGTCTTATGGTATTTTCCTATAATTCCGAGATTTAGACGCATGTATCGTAGTGAGACCGATTCAAGACACTTGACTTGGCATGCAGATGAAAGAATTATTGATGGAAAGTTGCGACATCCGGCAGACTCACCACAATGGAGTAAAGTTGATACTGAATATCCTGAATTTGGAAAAGAAGCAAGAAACCTTCGGTTGTCATTGTCTACTGATGGAATGAACCCGCATGGTATTCAAAGTATCTCGCATAGCACATGGCCTGTGATTCTTATGATTTATAACTTACCTCCGTGGCTATGTATGAAGCGTAAGTACATGATGTTATCTATGCTAATTTCTGGGCCTAAACAACCAGGGAATGACATAGACGTATACTTGGCACCCTTAATCGAAGATTTAAAGTTTTTGTGGGAGAGAGGTGTGGAGGTTTACGATGGGTATAGGAAAGAAAGTTTCAACTTGAGGGCGATGTTGTTTGGAACAATTAATGATTTTCCAGCATACGGAAATCTATCCGGGTACAGCAACAAGGGTCAAAAGGCGTGTCCTGTTTGTGAAGATGAAACCGATACAACACGATTGGCGCTTTGTCAGAAGAATGTCTTTCTCGGCCATCGTAGATTCTTAAATTCTAATCATCACTACCGTGGGTGGAGAAAAGCATTCAATGGAGAGGCCGAACATCGTACAGCCCCGCCTTTTTTGTCAGGTGATCAAATTTTTGAAAAGGTGAAAGATGTGAGCACTCAGTTTGGCAAGCCTTTTGCACATTCAATTGTCAAGGGTGGGTGGAAGAAGAAGTCAATTTTCTTTGAACTTCCATATTGGAAGTCGTTGTACGTAAGACATTTCCTGGATGTTATGCATATTGAAAAAAATGTATTTGACAGCGTTATAGGTACGCTACTCAATATACAAGGAAAGTCTAAGGATGGCGTTAACATAAGGAATGACATGGTAAACATGGGGATGAGAACTGAATTGGGGCCCGTGACGAAAGGAAGACGAACATATCTGCCACCTGCTGTTTACACTCTATCTAGAAAGGAGAAGAAAACATTGTGTAAGTTCCTCAGTGAAGTAAAAGTTCCAGAAGGCTACTCTTCAGATATTAGAAGACTTGTGTCCATGAAAGACCTCAAGTTAAAGAGTTTGAAGACGCGTGATTGCCATGTTATAATGGAACATTTTTTACCAATAGGTATACGTTCTATTCTGCCAGAAAAAGTAAGAAGCGCAATAACTAAGCTGTGTTTCTTCTTCAGGTCTATTTGCAGTAAGGTGGTCGATCCCGCGATCTTACCAACATTGCAAAATGAGATAGTTGTTACTTTATGTGATCTTGAAATGTATTTTCCTCCCTTGTTTTTTGACATAATGGTTCATCTAGTCGTTCATCTTGTGAAAGAGACACAACTGTGCGGACCAGCTTATATGAGATGGATGTACCCTGCTGAACGTTATATGAAAATATTAAAAGGGTACGTGAAAAACAGAAGTCGACCAGAGGGTTGTATTGCCGAGCGATACGTTGCTGAAGAAGCGGTTGAGTTTTGTACTGAATATCTGTCAAATGTTCAATCAATTGGACTCCCCAAATCTCATATTGTCGAAAAAAAAGAAGGAAAAAGGCTAATTGGAAATAAAGTTGTGACAATATCAATGGTCGAACGGGATCAAGTGCACTTGTATGTTCTGCACAATGAGATTGAGGTTGAGCCGTTTGTTGAAATGCACAAAGTTGTTCTCCGAGATTTAAATCCAAATAGAAATGAGAACTGGATAGTACGAGAGCACAATCGAAGTTTCATACCGTGGTTTAGAGATCATATTTATTCAAAGTATCGTTCAGATCCTGCTTCAGTAACAGAAAGGTTGAGATGTTTAGCCTATGGTCCATCTGTAATTGTGCTTTCTTATAGCGCATACGCAATTAATGGATACACATTTTATACCAAAGAACAGGATGATAAAAGTACTATGCAAAATAGTGGTGTTACCTTGGTAGCTGAAGCTATGCACATATCAAGTGCGAATGACTTAAATCCGAAATTTGCAAATTTGTCATATTTTGGGGTTATCGAGCGCATTTTGGTGTTTGATTACGCGAAGTTTCAGATTCCTGTATTTGGTTGCAAGTGGGTTGAAAATAATAGTGGCGTACGAATGGATAAGTCAGGATTTTTGCAAGTGGATCTCAATAGGGTAGGGTACAAAGATGAGCCTTTCATTCTAGCCTCTCAAGCTAAACAAGTGTTTTATGTCAATGATCCGACAAGTACGAAATGGTCTATAGTGCTTTTATCTAACAAAATAGTTGATGAAAAAATTGAAGATCAAGGTGATATTGGTGTTGGCATTGAATCTTGTACAAGAAACGATCAAAATGAGAATGAATCTTGTATTAGAAATGATCATAATGAGGGTATTTGGATCAATCCAACCGTCCGCATTGTTAAGAGACGCGTAGTACACAATCCTACCAAGAAAAGAAAGAGACGTTAGTGATAAAGTTAGTGTTAATAGTGTCAATGTTTTAGTTTGTTTGATACAGGTTCAAAATTTGAAGCATTTTTTCTGTGTCAATGTTTCTTGGAATTGGATTAGTATATATTTTGTATGCTATGATGACTTGTTGCAATGATGAAACTTGATTGTTGTACATGTTCAAATATATACATGTTCTCTCTATTTCAATCTTAATATGAGTATCATCTAATATTATTTTTGTCATTTTTGTCTCCTTCATTTTCCTTCATTTTTGTCTTACTGGTTCATATACCATCTACATATTATCTAGTTGTTCAAGAGTTAAGGGGTAATTCGAATTAAAGGTATTATCTTTTTATTTTGTTTTAAAGTTTTCATTTTTGTTTTTAGTATATCCTCCAACAGTGTTTTGTTTTTATTTTAATATTAAGATGTTTTTTCTAACATTTTTTTTATGTTTTAGGTATCTCTTCAAAGCAAGAAAAATATTACTGGACTGCTTATTTATTATCTATGGGTTTAGTTTCTTTTGTTGTTAAATACTTTATTATTTTTAGTAAAAGGGGTTGAGTTTTGAGGTTAGAATTGTGTAAGGTTTTGTGTCACTTTGTTAGAGTATGAATCCCCTCATCTTTGCCTAAAAGAAATATCATGAACATGCTTTTAATATTGATAGAGTATGCATCCCCTCATCTTTGCCTAAAAGAAATATCATGAAAAAGTAATATTGATTGTATCACATGCTTTTATTTTATTAATATCTTCACGTTGAACAATTAATAATGGATTGATTTTTTTTCTTCTTATAATAACTTCTATGTTGTAATTTTTTGAAATGTTTCTCATATAAAGTTAGTGTTAATAGTGTACTAATGTGCTTTAGTTTGTTTGATACAGGTTCAATGGCTCCAGATAGAGATGCTCCACCTGAAAACCCACCTGAAAACTCACAAGAAAACTCACAAGAAAGAGTTGCTTCGGATACAAATGCTCCACCTGATACTGAAGCAAAAGAGGTTGCACGAGGCATCACTATTATGAAGGGAATCATTCGACATAGAGACCAAGGATTAGTATACCGATTGGAATGGAATTCTGATAAACAACCAATTGGTCCTAATTCTGCAAAGTTGACAAGTTATATTGGTACACTTGTCCGTATGCATATTCCGGTCTCCGTAGCTACCTGGAAATCGAAAACGAAAAATTTAGAATTGGAGGAGAAAAAACAAGCGATTTGGGAAGAGCTTCAGGTATATATCATATATGGTTAATTGTTGTTATTATCTTGACGATAAATTGTTTAAATTACTTATACTAACACACTATGCGTACGTTTTTTTGCAGAGGACTTTTGAGATACCAGATGAACGTAAAAGCTACATACTTAGTTTGGCCGGCAAAAGATATAGAGGGTGGAAAAGTTTTTTGACAAACACCTATCTTAAGGATAAAGATGGAAAATTTCTTGAAGAGGCACCGGGACGGCCAACAAAGTATGCGACCTTCATTGATGAAGCAGATTGGGCTGAGTTTTTAAAGCAAAGAGATGAAGCTTTTCAGAAAAAGAGTGCCACGAATAGTAAGAGAGCATCCAAACCCGCGTATCCATACAAGAAAGGGCGTTTGGGATATGCACGCTTAGAGGATAAAATTGTAAGTAAATAGAAATGCGTTTTAATTAATTGTCTACATGTGCATGTTTTAATTGACGATTTTATAGTTTGTGTCAATGCATAGTTAGAGGAGACTAAAAGTGAGGAAGCTTCACTTCCTGTACATGTGTTGTGGAAGGAAGCTCGTGTGGGCAAGAATCAAGCTGTCGATCCCGATGTTCAGAGAGTTTATACTGAATGTGTAAGTATAATACTGTGTCTTTAATTAAATCAAATGTTTTTTAATATATAAATGATTTTTTATCTCCACTAATAATTATTTAAATGTAAATGAATTACAGGAGACCTTGTCGCAATCGGCATCCACCGGTGAGGAGAGCGTACTTAGTAGAGTACTAGATGCTCCCGAGTATCCCGGTCGGGTGAGGGGTAAGGGTCATGGTGTGACTCCAACCTCTTTTTATAAGAGTTCTAGGAGAAGATCAAATCTTACCAATGAAGAAGTGTTGCAAAAGTTGCAGGAATTGCAAGCACAGGTCTCTGAATTGCAAAGAGATAAAGATATGTATATGAGAGAAAAATGCAACACTTCATCGGTGAGAGAAACTAGTGATAAGGCTAGTATCAACTATCAAAAGAAATTTCCCGAGGTAATTATAAGTTTTTTTCCTTACAAACTGTTCTATTTTATTAATGATAATGACTTTATATTTTCTATTTGTTTAGGGCATTTCATCTTGCCAACTATACTTATCGTCACCGAATTATCGACTAGTTGGCAAGGGAAAAGTGCACAACACTTCGGGAGATTTACTTCACCACAGACCCCTCCCGGATGGACACCTGAAAGTATCGGTGGATGTTGTATTAGATCGTGATGCGATTCTACCGGTACCTGACATGGTCTCAGAGACGACATTGCTGCGAGATGCAATAGGATCATTTGTTGCATGGCCCTCGGAGCTCATTACCATTAGTGATGAGGTATACTGAAAACGATTATGAATCATTTAGTTTTCGAATGTCAATTCTAAACCGTTTATTAATTATTTTTTACATTTTAATTTTAGACTGCTCCTATAAAACCCGCAATTAAGGGTAAAGGGATTTTACAGGAGGAGGAGTCTGTTGCATCACTAAAAGAGGTACATTTAAAGTGTTAATATATAGTCTGAATCTAAATCTGCATGATTTTATATTTTACCTAACTTATATGATTTTTAGGCATCCGCTCGGGAGTCACAACAAGTGACGCAGCAGGTTCGTAGCTTACCACCCACTGGTCCTCCGAAGCAAGCGGCAAAAAAAGGCGGTGCTTTTGTGCCTCGATACCGTTCGACACTCGCAACAATGGTTGATATGTCCGATTTGAAGGATGGTGGTTTACGTGAAATCAACATGGATGAAAGTGTCTTCGGTATTGAATTCCAGTCACATATTACATTTGATGACTTGGAAGAGATTTTTAGGCATGATCAACTAGGCGTCAGTAATATGCACTCATACATCCGGTAATATTCACTCATCCGATATATTATTTAATTAGTCCCACAATATAATTTATTTACACATTTCAATGAAAATAATCTAATGTTTATTATGTTTTTATTTAAGGTTGTTGTATGACAGAGTGTTGCGCGGGACTGCATTGTCTAACAGATTCCGTTTCGTGTCTTCCGCCCATTGCAGCGGAATGACAATTGCTTCGGAACCGGAATCAGTTAGACAGCGCTTAGTAGATAGATTCATGTCCACCGGCAATACAGAAAGTCTGCATCTTTGGGCGTATAATACCCGACCAGTAGGGTTAGTTTCTCATTCTTGGTTCATCTAATCTCTGTTTCTTTTGTGTATAGCAAAATTTTCATATAACCTATTGTTTTAATTTATAGAGCACACTGGTTGCTGCTTGCTATCAACCCGATAAGAGAAGTCGTGTATTATCTGAATTCGGTAAATGGTGAATGGACTAATTATCCGGCTATGAAGGAAATCGTTGATTTGTAAGTGGGATCGTTCTAAATATATATTCGTGTATATTTATATATTTTCTTATTTGTGGGATTGATTTAAACATATGCTTTTATATATTTAATAATTAGATCAATACAAGTGTTCCGTAGTCAACGGGACGCACAGGTATCCCGGACTAAATCAAACAACATCACTTGGATCCAAGTGCAGGTACATTACTTTTCACAATTTTGCTTATAATATTTATGCTACTTGGTAAAACAAGACAACTATAGAATCTTATTTGTTTTATTATGTAGTGTCCGCAACAGCGAAACAGTCATGATTGCGGATACTTTGTTTTGAGGTTCATGAAAGAAATCCTTCAGGCGAATCAATTAGAGATTCCGCTCACGGTATGAATTTATAACTTAAGATAATTTCATATAATTTATTACATTTAACTAAATATATCATTTATATTATGTTTTTGTTTTGTAGTACCTTGACGAATTCCGTGCTGCTGCGTACCCGAAGCTTAAGTTGGAAGAAATTAAAGAAGATTTGTGTCAATATTATATTAAGCAATTTTTCATGTAGGATTTGTGTCGATTTGAACTATAATATTATTGATGTAATGATGTATATATATAATTTTGGATATTATAATGGTATTATATTAGTATATATATTGTCTTACTGATGGCTGAAATAATAGCGTCGAAAATATATTACAGGTCAAAAATATATTACAGGTCGAAAATATTACAGGTCGAAAACATTACAGGTCGACTGGGAGGATTAAATTATAGGCTGCACATAAAAATACCTCATTTAGAAACGACAGCGCTTTTAAAAAGCGCTCTTAAAGGTCCACCTACTAAAGCGCTTCTTAGTAAAAGCGCTGCCAAAGACCAGTAAAAAAGCATAAAAAATTAAAAAAAAACGCAGCATACAAAAGCGCTTTTGGAAAAGCGCTCTTATAGGGGGGCCTATCAGAGCGCTTTTTCCAGAAAAAGCGCTCTCATAGGGGGGCCTACCAGAGCGCTTTTCCAAAAGCGCTTTTGTATGCTGCGTTTTTTTTTAATTTTTTATGCTTTTTTACTGGTCTTTGGCAGCGCTTTCTGGGAAAAGCGCTCTTAAAGGGGGGTCTACCAGAGCGCTTTTTCCAGGAAAGCGCTCTTATAGGGGGTCCTACCAGAGCGCTTTTTCCAGGAAAGCGCTCTTAAAGGGGGGGTCTACCAGAGCGCTTTTAGAAGCGCTTTTGTTACCTACGCCAGCGCCAGCTATTAAAGCGCTTTTAAGCGCTTTTAAAGGCCAAAATAAGCGCTTTAGTAGCCCTTTTCCGTAGTAGTGCATGTTACCTTGAGTAAGGAAAACCGGGGATTGCAAGATGTAGCGGTGACGCCTTTGCCACATTTTACACCATTCTGGAGCAAAGTCTTTCCAGTTGGTAAGACCCCACTGGGCGTCGACCCTTTTTAGATGCCAGGGGGACAAATCTGTTGGATCACTTGGTATCTCTTGATGCATTCCGAACTGCATCTTCACACGGTCGCTGTGGTGCATCTCCACAATGTTGAACCGAATGAGTGCAGTCTTTACAGTCCAAGTTGCTGCATCCTCTGGGTTTGGAGAATGGCCCAAACCCAAATATGGTCTCCAGACGAACTGCGATAAAATTTAAATCAGGTAAGCGCAAAAGTAATGTATAAATAATTAAAATGAACAAAAGTTAAAAGCTACGACGTACGTCATCTGGGCCTAAGTGATCCAACAGATTCCGGTAGAGTGCGACATTGAATCTGGGATTCTTGCCGTAATCCATACCCCTCATGCAGTACCTAAAGGAAATGAGAAACATTTTATTTTTAGCATATATTTTGGAAAGAGCAGAATAGTTATAAATGCTATAACTTAATGACTTACTTTGTTGCGTACGGGAAACCAAAAGTGTTGTTGTTGATGGGGTTTAAGGACTCCATCCTCCACCAACCCCAGGCTTGTAGTAAAAATGCGCACCCATAAAATGTACATTTTTCCTTGACTGCATTTTTGCACAAGGAATTGTACAGGTGGGCTAATACTGCAGAACCCCAACTATATTTTCTAGTTTTTTCAAAATTTGTTAGTAAATGTAAGTACATGAAATTTACACTATTTCCCGTACTTTCAGGAAATAAAAATGTACCAAAAAGTATCATAAGATACGTTCTGGCTTTTACTACTCGGTCATTCTCTGAGGAATTTTCATTTAATTCCATACTTGCATAATGCCGTTTCAGGTCAGTGAGTAGTATTCCCTGTCCTCTTGCTCTACCACCTTCTACCATGTCCCTACCCAACAGTTCTTCACACTGTGAGTTGGGTTGTTGAACCGACCCGTTCACCGCCTTACCATCGATAGGGAGGCCCAGTAGCATGTACACATCTTCGAGAGTGATGGTACATTCACCTATTGGTAGGTGAAATGTATGGGTCTCCGGTCTCCACCTCTCCAACATTGCAAGAATGAATTTTGAGTCAATGGTGCAGTTGGAGATCTTTATCACATGTCCAAAACCTGCATATTCCAGATAAGGGACGATAAATGGGTCGGGAGCCAGGTAGTTGTGCGAACGGATTCTGAATCTTTTTGTATCCTGAGATCATAATTAAACTAGTGTAAGATTAATTAAGACGAACAACACGTTATTTGAAGTATGAAAAATGTATAACCAAAGAAGAGACTTACAAATGCAGCAATGTTTTCCCTTGTGCCTCTGTGAGTATCTCCCATTGTTAGAAGAGCCATTGTTCAGAATTCTTGAGAGTATGAAAGACTTAGGAAGAAATAGAGAGTATGATAGACTTAAGAAATATTTCGTAGAAGAGAGTGAGAGTTGTGTGGGTGTGAGAGATGTTTCATAAGGTATGTATTTATAGGCAAATAAGTTTGATGTAGTGGTTGCTTGTGCTTGCATGCCTGCGATGTGTCACATTTGCATGCTTAGGGTGTTACACATATGCATGCATGCATTTACAAAAAATGTAAGGTGTCACTCTTGCAGGCTAGGTGGCAGCCCATGCATGTATCACGATTGGACAGTAAGGGAGGCGCCATCTCACTTGGCGAAAGAGTACAAAAATGAATGGTGTCGCCACCCCATTTGGCGAATAAGAGGTGTCACTTCTTACAGCATTGGCTCAGGCTACGTGACAGCCTTTGGGATTCCTTTCTTTGTTGCATGCAAGGCCATTGGAGTTGATGGGTGGAGTCTTACACAAAACATTTATGTGTGCAGAATAGGGCCAGGATAGGTGGCAGGCTAGGTGGCTTCATAAGCCCATGCATGTATCACGATTGGACAGTAAGGGAGGCGCCATCTCACTTGGCGAAAGAGTACAAAAATGAATGGTGTCGCCACCCCATTTGGCGAATAAGAGGTGTCACTTCTTACAGCATTGGCTCAGGCTACGTGACAGCCTTTGGGATTCCTTTCTTTGTTGCATGCAAGGCCATTGGAGTTGATGGGTGGAGTCTTACACAAAACATTTATGTGTGCAGAATAGGGCCAGGATAGGTGGCAGGCTAGGTGGCTTCATAAGCCCATGCATGTATCACGATTGGACAGTAAGGGAGGCGCCATCTCACTTGGCGAAAGAGTACAAAAATTAATGGTGTCGCCACCCCATTTGGCGAATAAGAGGTGTCACTTCTTACAGCATTGGCTCAGGCTACGTTATAGCCTTTGGGATTCCTTTCTTTGTTGCATGCAAGGCCATTGGAGTTGATGGGTGGAGTCTTACACAAAACATTTATGTGTGCAGAATAGGGACAGGATAGGTGGCAGGCTAGGTGGCTTCATAAGCCCATGCATGTATCACGATTGGACAGTAAGGGAGGCGCCATCTCACTTAGCGAAAGAGTACAAAAATGAATGGTGTCGCCACCCCATTTGGAGAATAAGAGGTGTCACTTCTTACAGCATTGGCTCAGGCTACGTGACAGCCTTTGGGATTCCTTTCTTTTTTGCATGCAGAATAGGGCCAGGATAGGTGGCAGGCTATGGGGTTTCATTATTGCATGTAATATTATTGGCAGCCTTGGGGGGTTGCATCCCTTACTTAATTGAAATTTTTTGCCTTACGCTGAACATAACATTCATTCACATAATCTGTAAAATTTTCCAACCTTCGAATCATTCATCTAACCTTCAAACATTCCAGCATTCATACCTTCATACAATCAATAAACCTAAAACATTCCAACCTTCAAACCTTAAAACAATTCTACACAATGGCCTCTTCACCATAATTTGTTGTCAAAGCACATTTCAACGGTGAGACATACATGTGTCCCACAGTTGGGTTTTTGTTTAGAAACACCGACAATGTTCGATTTCTCTTAAACGGGAAAGCAAATTTCTCGTACTTTAAGAAAAGATTGGAGGCCAGACTTGAACGAGGCCCGGTATCCCAGATATTTTATCAGAGTCCAGTCTTTTTTGGAAACAACCAAGTTATTTTTTATAAGGTTGAAGTTCAAGATGACGAGGATTTCCAGAACATGATTTCCAGCCATGTCTATTCTGGAAACGACTCTATTGAGTTGTACGTTTTTCTTCAAGAGCCTCCGGTGACACAGGAGGTAGAGCCTCCGGTGACACAGGAGGTTGATCCTTTGGAGAATGAGCAAGATGAGGTGGATGCAGTTGATGATGAAGAAGAAGATAACGAGTTAGAGTTTGATGAAATGGTGAACGACGATTCTGACGGTGGTGCTTGGAGCTTTTTCCTGAAAAATCTTCGTACACACGTGGCTCCTCAACCAGATCTCTGTTTGATCTCGGACAGACATGCCTCCATTGAAAGTGCCTATAATAATCCAGCAAATGGTTGGCATGACCCTCCTTCTACGCATGTCTATTGCGTCAGGCATATCGTCCAGAATTTCTCAAGGGAGGTCAAGGACAAAACATTGAGGAAAGAGGTGATGAATGCGGGATACGCACTGACACAACCCACATTCAAATATTACCGCAACGAGATCCGTTTGTCTAACCCAGAAGCCGGTAAGTGGATCGACAATATACCGGTCGAAAAGTGGACTAGGTCATACGACAATGGCCAAAGATGGGGGGATATGACAACAAATCTTATTGAATCAATGAATGGGGTATTCAAGGGCATACGAAACCTCCCCATCACTACCTTGGTGAAATCCACGTATTTTAGGATGGCTGCGTTATTTGCCAAAAGAGGTGAAATGTGGTATGCGGTCTTGCAATCAGGACAACTATGGAGTGAAAGCTGTATGAAATACATTAAGGCTGAAAGTGCTAAAGCCAACACTCACATGGTTATACGGTTTGACCGCCATAGCCACAACTTCATTGTGAAAGAGACAATCGACCACAATGAAGGCCTGGCAAGACAAGAATACAGGGTCATTTTACTTTCTCAATGGTGCGATTGTGGCAGGTTTCAAGCTTTTCGTATGCCTTGCTCTCATGTCATTGCCGCTTGTGCTCATACCCATCAAGACGCGCTTCAACTGCTCTCAAACGTTTATAAATCTGAAACGTTGCTCACTGTTTACAACAACAACTTTCCTTTGGTGGCAAAACCGGACTATTGGCCTGAATACAACGGCGATATAGTTTGGCACAATGACCAAATGCGAAGGAACAAGAAGGTTCGTCCCAAAAGCAGGCGCATCACAACAGAAATGGACGATCTGGACAGGTTGGAAAGAAAGTGTGGTTTATGCCGTCAGGTCGGACACAATCGCAAAAACTGTCTGAATCGGGTGTCTGGCTCGACCACATAAATTTTGTAATACAATAAATCTTTCCAATATTTGTGTTGTAAACATTATGGGTTTTCCGTTAATAAAACTGTTAACACAATTTAAGAAATTCAATATAGGAAATTACATTAGGGTTTTCGCGTACAACAATGATTAACGATATTCAATCTAGGAAATTACAACTGTTAACACAATTTCATCTGACCCATGCATCATCAGCATTACATCACTGTCTGTTTTGACTTCCTCCAACCACACATTAGGTCTTCCTGTCGCATGCGAGGTTGTTGTTCGTTTTCGCTGGATCCTTCGAATTTTTTCCCCCTCGGCGATGTCTCCATCTAGCCACCGCATCAACTCCTACTTCAGACGCTCCATGGAGTGAATGTGCCAGAATTTCATTTTCATCGCAGGTTTCGTGGCGGAGAATATAATGTAACCATCTCTGCTAAAAATCATAGGCGACGCCATTACGTAAATAAGGGAGTACAAAATAAAAATACAGTGCGAGAAAGTGTGAGAAATTTCAAAGAAACGGACGAATTATTTATAAAACAGCAAAAAACCCTAGTTTTGCCCTAGGCGCCAAGTGAGATGGCGCCTCCTCTCATTTTTAAGGAGCATGCGCCATCTCACTTGGCTAAAAGACAAGGGAGGCGCCAAGTGAGATGGCGCCTAGGGCAAAACCCTAGGTGCATGCGCCAATTGAGATGGCTCCTCCTTTGTGGAGCCATCTGAAACATGGTTATTTGCGTAATTTTTTTCGAAACCCGGTTATTTGCGAAATATTATTTTAATACATGGTTATTAATAAAAAAATTCACCAGAATGAAATGATTCCCGTTAGACGCAGTAGGTCTGATCTCGCTGATCATGTCGATGCCCCACATTGCAAAGGGCCAAGGAGTTGTCAAAACATTCAGGGGAACCGGAGGTACATGCACCTTATCAGCATAGACTTGGCACTTATGACAGGTTCGAGAATGTTGATAACAATCGCCTTCCATAGTGGACCAATAATATCTTGCTCGTAGGATTTTCTTTGCCATGGTATGTCCACTGGAATGAGTTCCGAAGGTACCTTCATGTAATTCCGCCATGATCCTTTCCGCCTCGCTTTTGTCTACACACTGCAGTAAGGTTGAATCATGGTTACGCTTATAGAGGATACCATTACTGATGAAGAACTTCGCGGCGAACCTTCTCAGAGACTTCTTATCATTAACAGATGCCCCCTCGGGGTATTCTTGAGCCTCAAGATACCTCTTTACCTCGTGAAACCAGGGTTTATTTGCTACCTCTTCAGTATCAATGTCACAGCAATGTACGGGCTCATCCAACCTCTCAATGGTAATCTGGGGAGCTTCATTATCCCACCTAACTCTGAACATAGAAGACATAGTAGCTAGCGCGTCCGCTAACTGGTTCTCCTCTCGTGGGAAATGTTCAAAGGTTATCTCCTCAAAGTGTTGGAGCAATGTCAGTACATAATCTTTGTAAGGAATAAGATTCGGGTGCTTCGTATCACACTCGCCTTTGATCTGACTTATCACCAGAGCGAAATCTCTGAATACACTCAAGAACTTAATCCTCAGGTCAATAGCAGCCCGAAGACCCATGATACACGCTTCATACTCCGCCATATTGTTGGTGTAGTTAAAACATAATCGGGCGGTGAGCGGAGTATGCCAGCCCTCAGGAGATATAATTACAGCGCCAATGCCATTCCCAATGTGTTCGAGGCTCCATCAAAATACATAGACCATCAGGATCCCTCCTCGGGTCCTTCATCTGGTCCAAGTTCTTCGTAGTCGGTTACCAACATGATATTCTCATCCAGGAATTCAAAATTCATGGACTGGTAGTCATTTATGGCCTGATGCGCCAAATGATCCGCCAATACACTCCCCTTAATTTATTTTTAGGTTGTATATTGTATGTCGTACTCAGTCAGGATCATTTTCCACCTTGCTATCCTTCCGGAGAGAGCGGGCTTCTCGAAAATATACTTGATCGGATCCATCTTTGATATCAACAAGGTAGTGTGAGTCAGCATATATTGTCTCAGTCGGCGAGCAGCCCATGCCAAATCGCATCAAGTTTTCTCGAGCAATGGGTATCGGGTCTCACAGTCGATAAACTTTTTTCTAAGTTAGTAAATTGTGTGCTCTTTTCGACTAGACTCGTCATGCTGCCCCAACACACACCTCATTGAATTGTCTAGCACTGTCAAGTATAATATCAACGATCTTCCTTCAAATGGAGGCATCAGAATTGGTGGTTCTTGAAGGTATTCCTTGATTCTTTCAAAATAGGTCTGGCATTCATCATTCTACCTTACCACTTTATCTTTCTTCAGCAGCTTGAAGATTGGCTCACAAGTAGCAGTCAGATGTGAAATGAACCTGGCAATGTAATTCAGACGTCCCATGAAACCTCTAACTTCTTTTTCTGTGCGGGGAGCCGACATCTCTTGTATGGCTTTTACTTTTGCAGGATCAACCTGAATACCTTTGTCATGAACAAAAAAACCCAGAAGCTTACCAGACCTTACCTCGAAGGTACACTTGTTCGGATTCAACCTCAGCTTGTACGTCTTCAACCTGTCAAACAGCTTCTAGAGATGATCAAGGTGTTCTTCCTCAGCCTGGGACCTGACTATCATGTCATCAACATAAATCCGATCTTGTGGTGAATAATATCATGGAATAAAGCGACCATGGCACGCTGATAAGTTTCCCCAATATTCTTCAACCCAAAAGGCATTACCTTATAATCGAGGGTTCCCCACTGTGTAACGAAGGTTGTCCTCTCCATGTCCTCAGGAGCCATCTTGATCTGGTTGTAGCCAGAAAAACCATCCATGAAGGAGAAGATCTTGTGTTGTACGGTGTTCTCGACTAGAACATCAATGTGAGGAAGTGGGAAGTCATCTTTGGGGCTGGCCCTGCTCAGGTCTCTTTAGTCCACACACATTTGTACCTTACCATCCTTCGTAGGTACCGGAATAACGTTGGCAAACCACTGTGGATAAGAAGTGATAGCTAAGAATCCTGCGTCGAACTATTTCATGACCTCTGCCTTGATTTTCTCTGACATTTCAGGGCGCATACGGCGGACCTTCAGCTTTACCAAAGGGAAGTCTTCTTTAGTCGGCAGGCGATGTACTACAATATCAGTGTCCAACCCAGGCATGTCTTCATAAGACCAGGAAAATATCTCAACATAGTCGTGTAGCATCTGTATTAACCGTTGTTTGACACTAGGCTCCAGATTCGCACCTATTTTAACCTCTTTCCTGTCTTCCTCTGTACCCAAATTCACTTACTCAATTGGCTCTTCGTGAGGATGTATGAATGGTTGATCAGATTTCTGAAGTCATAACTGGCAGTAGCAGCTCTATTATCAATGGGATCCAGAGTGGATATGGATCTGCAGTATGATACGTGAGTGTGTGTAAGAAAATAGTTATTTTGATAAAGTGAAAAAGACAGAAAAGAAAAACAAGGAGAGCAAAATTTGTATGCAAGAAACGTCCAATGCTTTATTAATGATATATGAAATGACAAGTAATGGCCCTCACAAGCAAATCCAAAGTGCCTCAGGCAAGGGTCGTAAAGTTTCAAATTGTTTATTACAAATCTTAAAACAAATGAGTCAATTACTGCGGAATAAAAGAAACAGGTATGAAGTCCCTAGCTGTCCACTTATCCGGTCCACCGTTGGTTGTTGGGTAGATCCAGTTGTCGATGTATGAATCCTCTTCACCAGCATCTTCTATGGTGGAGACCACCTCGATAGCATTGATTCCCGAGCCATGTTTGGGCATGAGAGCAGTTATGACATTTGGCTTCTCCGGAGCCTCAAAATCTATCTCATTGGCTTCAAGCAAGTCTTGTACTTTGTTTCTCAGAGCCCATTAGTCATTGGTATCGTGGCCAGGACTCTCATAATGGTAGCCGCACCGTGCATTGGAATTGTATCTGGGAGAAGTAGTGTTTGGATTCTTGGGAGCCTCTCTCAAGGTTTCCAAGTTGGATTTTAACAGATGAGGCAGAACTTCGGCCAAAGTCATATTGATATGGGTAAACTGTTGTGGTATTTCCACCCTTTGTTTATTGTTGCATTGTGGAGCAACTGCAGGTCTTGGTATCACTACAGCATTTACCGTTTGATGGTGCTCAGATATGCTTTGGCCCCTCGAGCTATATACTGCATTGGCTTCCTTCTTACCAGTAAAAGGCTTCTTTGCTGAACTTGAGGGGGCATCCTTCTATATTTTACCACTCCAAATTCCAGCTTCTACTCTTTCTCCAGTTAAAATCAACTCGGTGAAATCAGATGACGAGCTGCCAATTAAGTGATTGAAGAACGGACCAGACAACATCCCTAGAAACATGTCAACCAACTCCCTATTAGAAAACGGGGGTTGAACTCTCCCAGCCAAGTCTCTCCATTTTTGGGCATAATCTTTGAAACCTTCGCTTGCACCCATGGACATACTCTGGAGCTGAGTACGAGTGGGAGCAAGGTCGGAATTATACTGATACTTCTTGTAGAAAGCAGCAACAAGATCTTCCCAATTTCGGACACTGGCTCCCTCCAACTGGTAGAACCATTCAAGCTGAGTCCCTGATAGACTATCTTGAAAGAAGTGCACCCACAAATTTCTGTCAGCGGTGTGGGGTTGAATCTTCCTAACATAAGATCAGAGATGGAGTTTTGGGCAGGACACTCCATCATACTTGGAAAAAACCGGAACTTTGAACTTCTGAGGGATGACCACTCCCGATACCAGACCCAATTCTCCGAAATCCAAACCAGGTATCTTCTGAACTTCCATAGCACCCAGACGGTCTTCTAGCTGTTTATATCTATCCTCAGCAGGAGGATATTGATCATCATTGTAATCCGTATCGTTTTCAGAAACTGTAGGACTAGGGTCCTTTTCCCCTTCTTGGTTATCCCCTTTCTTGGATGAAGAGGTCAGATTTGTTTGATGCTTCAACCTTTCTCCGAACATTCTACCCATATTCAGAATTCCGACCTTCTTCTTCTTCTTCTTCTCCTTCAGAATAAGGGTCTTCAAATCCTCCTGCCCCTTAGCCAGACTTATGAACATCTGTTGGAACTGGGCGTTATGTGCCTGAAGATTTTTGATGGCTTGATCAGAAGACATTTCTGCTAAAATAAACAGCGAAGAAGATGAGAAACTTGTAGTGGTACCTGTAATGATGTGCATGATAATGGGATGCGCATGTAGTGATTTCAAAGACTTTTGGAAATTTAAATTTTCAAACCAAAATAAACAAAACTTTATTAGCTTAAATTTGAAAGGTTCAAAATTCCTTTTAAGGCGTTACAAAGAAGTAAATAAAACAAATCTAAAACTAGAAAAAGCAAAATCAAAAGTCCCATGGACACTTCCTCTTTGTGCTGATATAGTCATTGATCACTCTTTCCTCCTCGAGCTGCCTGGTGAGCTTTAAAATCTTCCTCTCTTGCTCATGGAACTACTCCTGGTAAGTATCTGACTCATTCTTCAACTGAATCCAAGACCTCTGTAAATCCCCAGGATCAGTGGGCATGTAAGGATAGAGAACCATGTAAGGAATATCGTCTTCAGTAGTGGGCTCCACAATCACTGGTAATACGGCCTCATAAGGCATCATAAGCTTCTGGGCACGAGCTCGGACCCATTGGAGGTAAGGCTACATAGGAAGGGAAGTCTTCGGTCCCAACTCTTCGGGGCCAGACATGTTTACTATGCCCCAAGCTCGTATGAACCTCCGGCGATGCTCCTTAACGTCGTCCTTATAGTCTAATGCAATGTCCTCGAGAAGTAACTCATAGGGACCATCCCTTCGAGCATAAATAAATTGTTGCAAAGCTAAACAAGGATTGTAAGTTATACCCCCTTTGATACCAAGTAATGGGACATTAGGGTATCCCCCACAGCGGTCAATAACAGCAGTGTATTCCATAGCTCAGGAACACCAAAGAATATCTGTATGAGCAGGTGACATTACTCTGTGCGACCAACCCAAACCTTCTTCGTTTTTCAGCACAAACTTAGGGAGGTGAGAAATAAACCACCTCGACAACAACGACATACAGCACATAATAGTCCCTCTTCTCCTCATGGTACGAGTATGGAGAGCATGCAAGATATATCCAAGCAAGGTAGGCAAAGAGTTGCGAGAAAGGAAAATCTTGACAGCATTCACATCTACAAAATAATCTGGATTAGGGAAGAGAACCAAACCATAGATAAGAAGAGCCTAGACATCCTCAAAAGCCTGAAAATCCAAGTCATCCCAAAATAGCTGAGCCTGATCTATCAGAAATTTGGCTAGAAAACCATTGACCCCGCTTCGAGTTTCCCAATTGGATACCTCATCGGCCCGTTTTAAATGCAAGGCTTAGGCAATGTTGTTCTAACAGCTCCTTGGCCATTCGCAATGTGGGGAATCGACATGATTGGAGAAATCAAGCCTACAACATCCAATGGACATCGCTTCATCTTGGTGGCTATTGATTACTTTACCAAATGGGTCGAAGCAGCTTCCTTCGCCTCTGTTACAAAGAACGTGGTCGCCCGCTTCATCAAGCAGAACCTCATATGCCGATATGGTATCCCCGACAAGATTATCACAGACAACGGTACAAACCTGAATAACACTGTGATCATCGCTCTGTGCGAATAGTTCAAAATTCAACATCACAATTCATCTCCCTATCGGCCAAAGATGAACGGTGCTGTTGAAGCTGCAAACAAAAATATTAAGAAGATCATTCAAAAAATGACGGTCACCTACAAGGACTGGCATGAGATGTTACCGTTTGCTCTGCACGGATATCGTACCACGGCACGTACTTCAACCGAGGCAACCCCCTTTTCTTAGGTATATGGCATTGAAGCTGTTTTACCTATGGAAGTCCAGATTCCTTCCTTGAGAATTATGAAGGATGTTGGTTTAAGTGAAGACGATTGGATTCAGACCCGGCTTGATCAACTTAACTTGATCAACGAGAAGCGACTTACTGCTGTTTGTCATGGTCATACGTATCAAAAACGAATGATCAAATCTTTCAACAAGAAAGTCAGACGTCAGGTATATCAAGTCGGAGATCTTGTAATCAAGCGAATCATCTTGCCGTAGAGTGATCCTAGGGGCAAGCGGACTCCTACTTACGAAGGACCATTTGTGATAAAAAACATCTTTTCCAGTGGGGCAATGATATTAACCACCATGGACGCCGACGACCTACCCCACCCTATCAACGTAGACATAGTCAAAAGATACTACGCATAAACGACCCGACAAGTCAAAAACCCGAGAAGGCGACTTGGGCAAAAATGGGCATCCCGGTGAATCGAAATCCCGAAAGAGCGGTTCAGGCAAAAATTAGGGATAAACAAAAAAAATCTGTACACCCGGCAAGTTGAAAACTCGAAAGGGCTACTTGGGCAAAAAAGGGTTTCCCGGTGGATCGAAAACCTGAAAGGGCGATACAGGCAAAAGTTAGGGAATTAAAGCATATGACTATGTCTCGTCAGATCACTTTGAGGACAATCTCTTCACGAACAAGCTCCATGTTTCTGATCAATCCAATTATCTGCGGACGAAGCGACGAATGACAAGATACTCAGAGTTGTGAAGGCCATAACAGAATGGGAACCCCATAGAATTGTTACACATAGCCATCTTTCTTTGTATAAATTTTTCTCAATTTTATGACAACATTCTCTTACCAGGATGTCTATTTCCTTTGTACAAAATACTTACACAAAGTTAATACAAAGTTACTTCAAAGTACAGAAAATTGTTTGACTTTTCTTTCTTTTTTACACTTGTGTTTTATTTGAAAACGTCCAATGATTTATGAAATGAGCATATGCATTTGAATATAATCACTGCTTACAAATAAAACGAAACAAGAAAGGATAATTACTGATAGGACGAAGGTATATGAAGATGTCTTTAGGCTTTTCCAGGAGAAATCCTCTGCAATACATCATTCAGGTCCTCAACAGAGTCGAAGCTCTGAAATGCATATCCCCAGCGGAGTTAAGTTTCAGGAATCCCCATCAGAGTTGAGTGTTCAAACTCCCGATCCCCAGCGGAGAAAAACTTTGAACGACAAACCCTCAGTAAAATGAAATTTTCTTCCCCAAGCGGAGCCAAAACTTCAGCCTCTGAATACCAGTGGAGACCATCCAAGTTTTCCCCTTTATCCCTGAAGAGTCACTTCAAAACCAGATAATTCCCCAGAAAGTTATTCTTCCCCAGTGAAGTCACCACGATCAAATCAACATGTCATGAAGAGCCCCAGCAAAAATGAAACTTTGATCTACTAATCCCCAGCGGAAACCATTCAGTTTTCCCCTGATATTCCCAGCAGAACGGAGATCCTCACTCTTAAAGTCCCTAGTAGATTGGCGTACAACCCGAACTCCTGATCTCCCCAGCAGTTTCCCCATAGAGGTTGTCAAAGATCTTGAACAAGTGGTCTTGGATTTATTTTCCCCGGCAGCAGACAAAGATTTCATTATCTCCAGCTATCCAGGATTTATTTTCCTCAACAAAACAGCCAATCAGCTTACATGCGCATACATTACATTCATATATCATAGACAGTTGATAAAACACATCTTACAGCATCATACAACACAATATCATTTATTTCTAGAACCTCATCGCTTGATACATGTCATGCATTACATACAACTAACCTTTATCTTTCAGGAAAGATTCTCACAAATTAAAGCGACAAAGCTTTTTTCTCAGTTGAATTACGGGCAAGTTCCTAAATCTCAACAGGGATATTTTCTTCAGTCGAACTACGGACAAGTTCCTAAATCTCGACAGAGCTTTTCTTCAGTTGAATTACAGACAAGTTCCTAAATCTCAGCATAGATGTTTCCTCGGTTGAATTACGGGAAAGTTCCTAAATCTCAGCAGGGATGTCATCTTCAGTCGAATTACGGACAAGTTCCTAAATCTCGACAGAGCTTTTCTTCAGTTGAATTACGAACAAGTTCCTAAATCTCAGCATATATGTTTCCTCGGTTTAATTACGGGCAAGTTCCTAAATCTCAGCAGGGATGTTTTCTTCAATCGAATTACGGACAAGTTCCTAAATCTCGACAAAGCTGTTTTCTCAGTTGAATTACGGGAAAGTTCCTAAATTTCAGCAGGGATGTTTTCTTCAGTCGAATTACGGACAAGTTCCTAAATCTCGACAAAGATTTTATTCAGTTGAATTACAGACAAATTCCTAAATCTCAGCATAGATGTTTCCTCAGTTGAATTACGGGCAAGTTCCTAAATCTCAGTAGGGATGTTTTCTTCAGTCGAATTACGGACAAGTTCCTAAAAAATCTCGACAAAGCTTTTACTTCAGTTGAATTACGAGCAAGTTCCTAAATCTCAGCATAGATATTTCCTCAGTTGAATTACAGACGAATTCCTAAATCTCAACAGAAACGACCCACCAGCAGAATGACGGACGACGAAGCTCCTAAAATTCTATTACTCTCAACAAAGATCAGCTTTCTCCAGCGGGATCTTCCTCAACAACAGATATCCAAGCCCTCACAAAGGAATCTCTTATACGATCGATTTTTCTTAGATGGCATCTTTAAGCCCATCTTCGCCATGATTTTGTCACATCTACAAATGGCATCTTTAAGCCCATTCCCCAGCTATACCTCGACGAGTGCAAATCTACGGGCACTCTAGTGTCCAATCCTCTTTTACCTTCGAGTTATGAAAGGCCGAACTCGCCAATCTAACTCGTCAGGTTCAAGAAGATTGAATAGGGGCAACTGTTGTACCCCAAATTTTTCCCTCCCTTTTTCACAAGAAATCACAACCCTAGGGTGTTTTCTCAGATTCTCAAGATTGGCTCAGGAATCGATCAAACAGAATTTTCTTTGGCAGCAGATCAAGAATTAGGGTTTCTCTCGCATTTCTCAGAAATTCAGTTAACTGTCACATGTTTTCACACTTTTTAAGCCTACTGAAAGATTGATGTTTGTTCTTAAGGCCTGATTATCTGGGATAAGAGATAGGAGCTGAGACTGTCATATGGAACATTCAGGTTCTTGTCTGATCCAGGTTAACCAAGATAATGTGTGTCTGTTAAAATGTTTGTCGGTTAATGGAATGCTTGCTTGTTTATTATATAATGCGTATTGTGTTTGGAATACTGATGCAAGGTTATGAGATCACAGAGTTTTTTGGAATTACTTGGATTTTAAGTTATCTATATTGGAAATGCTGGAATGCAATTTCAATTATTTTGATTTGGGAATCTTAAATAATCAGTGAAGACTTGAAGAAAGAATGGCAAGATTATTGGACAGTAAATGATCTTATTGGATATCAGTTTGCCTCACAAAGATTTTTCAGATGATTGATACAAAAATAATTTATTATTTGAATATTGTAAGTTTTTACAACTTATAGTACTTGGGAAAATAAATTGTTATAAATAATGGAAATCTATCTAATCTAAGCCTAAGCCTCCTAAAATCCATTGCTCCCATGCTCAAAGTCTCAGACTTCTTCTGCTTTGTCACCGTCCAATTTATGCTCACATGAAAAAAGACAAAGAAAAGAGGATTAGTACAGTTAATTTTTCAAACAGAAAAAGAAAGAAAAAAGTCATCATTAAAGTTTTTCGTTCGGAATCAGAGTGCTATTTATTCATCATGTTTTTATTTTTATCTTTGCAAATCACAAGAAGATTGATCTTCTTGGTTCACAAAGAGAAAAGTAAAATGCAAGCATACAAAAGAAATTTATTCAAAAAAAGCATTAAGGTGCCAAAACTGGATGTAGCAAGTTTCAAATGCAAGACATGTTGTACAAAGCAAGGATACAAAGGTACAAAGCTAGCATACAAGGAAAACTGAGTTACAAAGGTTAAGTCAACAAACTGAATGCAAACTGTACTAAGCAAAAGCAAACTGGATGCAGCATACAAAGCAACTGGATGCAAGTATGCAATGCAAAAAAGTACAGCAGGCCAAAAGTAAACAGCAGGCAAATGCAGAAGATAAACCAAATCACAAGCCAAAAAGCTTGTTATAGCTATCATCATTTTCCAAACAAAGGCAAAACTTTTCAGAATATAATAAGAAAAAGCAAAAATGCTTTGTCATAGAGAGAGAAAGAGAGAAAGATATCACCTTTGGTGAAGGTTTACAGTTTGGCAAAGCAGACTCTCACAAGTGAAAAACAAGCAAAAAAAGAAGATATAAGACTATCAGATAGTACAAAGATAGGAAGAACCATTTTTTGTTCAAAACCTCGCAGAACCAAGGTGCATAACAAAAACAAATAGTCCAAACTGCAAAACAAGTTAAAAACCTGTTAAACTTTTGAACAAGGGACCAAGCTGAAAATATACAAAAAACAATTCCACAACTCTCCAAACTACACAACCAGAAAAATACATCCAATAGTTTCTCCACAAACTCCAAAACCTTGAGAACCAAACAGAAAAAACATACACAAGCTCTCCAAGTTGCACAGCTTGAAGCAACACAACCTGCATAACCACAAAGCCTGCAAAGCATAGCCAAAAACTGCAAGCTACACAAACAGCATAACTTGCACAAACTGCAACTCTCCCAAAAACCTAAAAAACCTTTAATAGTTTCAAGAAAACCAAACTGCATAGCCCAAAACTGTTAACAGTTTCAAGATCCCAAACTGTGAACAACCAAGCCTATCAAACTGCTCAGAAACAAAAGAAGTAGAAAACTGCACAACCAAATTCAAACTGTAAAGCCCACAACAAAACCTTGTGAACTGCACATCCTGCTAACCACAAAAACAAAAAGCCTGCTATAAAAAAAAACAATACAACCTACAGCCAATAATCACAGAACCCTGTGAAAGCCAACAAACTGGTATAGCCAAAGCCTAACCAAACTTCCCAAGTTTCGAAACCATCAACCACAAGGTTTCAGAAGCTTGCAACAAGCATCATCATCAACCAAAAAATATCAACATCCACTACCAAATATCAAAACTCAGTTCAAATCATCACCAAGGTTTAATCATCAAAAAACACAGTTTCAGAACAAGTCATCATTAATATTCAAGAAGAGAGGAAAATAAGTTTTAGAGGCAACAGGTTTCAGAAGCATTTCATCATCAACAATCAAGAACAACAAAGTTTCAGAAGGAATCTTATCATTCAAGTTCAGAACAAAGGAAAGAGGTTACCACGAAGCGTGTCCATCATTCCTTCCCTCCTCCGCCTCTAAGCCACCAAGGAAGCGCCTCTGTCTCACCCTTTTCTCCTCTCCATCTTTCATCATAGAGAAAGTCCCAAGGTAAGCTTCTCAAACCCCCTATACTATGTTTTAGGGCACATAAAAAACCATAGGTTAAACAAAGCAAGCTTAATCGAACAAACTGTAAGAATCAAACAAACATGAAACTATAAAACTCAAATCGAGAGACGAACCATACCATTTTGCAATCAAGACCTTTGTATGTTAGGAAGAGGATAGAGAATGGGGGGTGGCGCTCCGGCGGCTTAGGTTTAGAGGGAGGTCAGAACACCGTTGATTGAGAAGGATGAAGAGGAAGAAGGAGCAAGCGGCGCCGCTGTAAAGCGTACAAACCCTAGTCGCTCACAAACCCTAAGAAAACGAAACGAAACTTTGTGAACTGGGCCTTCCTGACCCAAGCCCTTAAGCCCACAATGTTTTGGCCAGCGCACCCCCCATTTTTCCATTCTAACTCTCCCCTTCCCTTGTTTTTGTTTTGGGCCCAACTCCTAAATCCTAACCCCATTCTTCTTATTTTCTTTTCTTTTTCTTTAGACTAACAAATACCTTTGTTTTTTTTATTTAATTTTAACTAATTTGTTTTTTTTTTCTTTTAGTTAATAAAAACACTAAATAATATACTAAACTTTGTTTTGTTTTCTTTTAAGTTAGTTTTATTTTATTCTTTATTAATTAATCTTGTTTCACGTAATGAAAATACCAAAAAGCATTTAATTTGAGTCAATTAATTTTGTTTTCTTTAAACTCTGTTGGTTGATTAATAAAAATATATAAAAATAATAGAATTTTTATTTAATTAAGTTTTCTTCTTTTAAGCTTTTTATTTACATGATTAAAAAAAACACATACAAAGAATAATAATAATTTTTAATCTTTCTTTTTAGAATAGATCTTTATTTATTTATTTTTAAATAAATACATGCATCTCATAATATTATTGATTTTTTTCATTTGTTATAACTTTACATTAAGTTGCGACGATTCTATTTGGTTGTAACACTTGATATTTGGACATTGTTATCCTTGTGAGATTCATCCCCATTTGTAAATAATTGTACCCCCATTCCCGGATACTTTTGTAAAAGCTTAGATTTTTAATTCTCGCACTTTATGCTTTCAAATATACCATGATTAGAGATTATGGTTTGTACGCGAAAATCCAAAATCAATCGCTAGATGACCTAATACAAGACCTAAATGCATGAAAATGACAAACACAATGCACACTTGCACCTCTAGGGTAACCTCGCTTGTTGCTTCAGAAAATGAAATCCTGTCCCTCGAATATGAGACACTCTAGCAAATTCCCCTTCGATAAAATCGCAGTCCCTCGATGACCCTCGATGTTGCCTTCGATAAAACGATCTCGTCCATTACAAAATTGCTAGAGCTTCTCACAAGTTGCTTTCAATGATTGTATGCGATGACCCGCGCTTGTCCCGTTTAACATCCTAATACAAGGTTGTTTACCAAATGCAATGGCAAAACAACACTGTCAAAAGGGTTAAAAACATATAGGAAAGATCTTTGAGTAAAATAGGGTAGATAACTCGTAAGCTACTTGATCAAAAGCTTGCAAAACATCCTTGCTATTTTCAAACACACTTCACAACACAATTCAAAACATTTCCCAAATCAAACTTTCAAACATTGAAATATCTTTTCAAAAAGACAAACACCTTTGTATATATTCAAACAAGAATCATTACAAAGGTTGCCACAATGATGGCCTCTTTTTCAAAGCATTTTCTAAACCACACACACAAAGCACCATTTCAAACAATTGAAAAGCAAAAGCAAGTGATTTAAACAAGTAACTAAGAGCCCATGGAAAACCATGGATGAAAAGGGTGCTTGCACCTTCCCTTTTCATAATCTACCCCTTGAACCCAAGAAAACATCTTAAAGGTCTTTCCTGTGCTTTTTGACTTTTCCTTTGGATAAAATAAAAAGTCGATGGTGACTCTTGCTAAACCGCACAATTGCAAACACAAACGCAAAACCTCAAGTCAGTTCTCCCACCGTATCATAGAACTGGCGACTCTGCTGGGGAAGATTCTAAAAGTGGGGTTACCTTAGGGTTTTAGATCACCTTTGCATGCTTATCTTGTTTGCCTTGATTGCTTTACATTTGGTTCTATTGTTTGGGTTTGAAATCCTCTACCCGGATTTTGGAAACATTCATAGGTAAATAGCAATACGTTGTGGAAACTGTGCGGGGTATACCGACATGGTTGAAGCAATAGCTATATTAGTGCGACATATTTGTGGGTACCGGTAGCCTTTGAGTTAATCAAAGAGAATACGGGGACGCTGAGTGATGTCATGGAGCACTAATGTACTTTTAGAACCTTTACTTGACCAACTTGGCCTTTTTAGGGGTAGTGAGATGACCGTCTTTGGTGCAGTCCGAAGTTGGTATATACTCGATACTACACTCATTGAGGGTTGTTTTCTTGGAATATTTCGGTCGCCAGTAAAGTGGCTAAACTGAAACAATGAACACAGAAAAATAATCCGGTGATATTGAGCTCATTAGAACCCGGTTACTATTTATATGACAGGTTCAGCCAAATAACTTCAAGAGGGTACTTACCTATGAAACCCCATGCAAGCCTGAAACTAGGATCTTGTGTGATTTGCTTGTACATATACTTGTGCATACATCATAAACATGATAAAGCATCATTTGCATCCACTAACCATTTCAAGGGTTTGGATCTTTATCTTTGTTCCTGTTTTGTAGGTCATGGAACCACTCCGCAGAAAAACTATTAAGGTTAAACTTGTGAGGATTCCTCCTCAACTCAAGGAGCTTACTTCCAAGATTCTAGAGAATTCTCCCTTCACTGAAAGACATGGTAGACTTCTCAACTTGGTCAACTCCAACATTGAAGAAGACATGGTGAAAGTTCTCTTCCAGTTCTTTGACCCCATACACCATTGCTTTACATTTCCTGATTACCAACTGGTACCTACTTTGGAGGAATTTTCTCAACTTCTGAGGATTCCTATTCTCCATCAACTACCCTACAACGGTACGGAAAGAGAGCCAAAGCCTGAAGATGTTGCTCAAGCCTTACACTTGCAACCATCTGATATCAAAGGTCATTGGGAAACCAGAAGTGGTGTCAAGGGTTTCTTGGAAAAGTTTCTGTTTGAGAAGGCACAAGACTGCTGGAATTCTCTAGATCTACAAGCTTTTGAGGAGATTGTAGCACTTCTCATCTATGGGTTGGTCTTGTTCCCAAACCCTGATCAGCTTATAGATGTGAATGCTGTCAAGATTTTCATATCTCGGAATCCTGTGCCTACATTGCTTGGGGACATCGTACACTCATTTTACACACGAACAATGAGGAAAAAAGGTGTTCTCATGTGTTGTACTCCTCTTCTAGCAAGGTGGTTTATTTCTCACCTTCCCCAGTCAGTCTTGAAGAATGAACAAGGCTTGAGGTGGTCACAACGGTTGATGACTCTTACACATTCTGATGTTCATTGGTGTTCTCGGTCCAGAGAAAATGTCATCATCATTGATCATTGTGGGGAATTCCCCAATGTCCCACTACTTGGCATTAGGGGAGGCGTTATCTACAACCCCTGTTTAGCTCTGAGACAATTTGGGTATGCCCGAAGGGATGGCCCTCATGACATGCTGATTCTGGACTTGGTTTTTGACTTCGGCAACGACGCTCAAGGACTTCGACAAAGGTTTATCCGAGCATGGAGGATGCCCAACAAAGTGGATAGTAAGACACTGGGGAACAAGAATTCCATCCCCCTTGAGCCTTACCTCAAGTGGGTACGAACCCGCGCCCAGAGTCTTATGATGCCTTACCCTCACATTCTCCCCGTGATCAAAGAGCCTATTATTGAAGGAGAGGCTCCATACACCCTCCTACATCCAGACATGCCAACATCATTGGAAGAATTGCAAAAGAGTTGGATACAGCTCAAGGAAGAACGGAACACTTTTGAAGCCAGCTTCTATGCTAGTGAGAAGAAGGTTTTGGAACTTACCCTCCGACTTCACGAAGAGGAGACTCTTAACACTTACATTGCGCCAAAGAGGATGCGCAACGTCTTTTTACATTAAGAACTTTGTAATATTTTTCCCATGGGGCATTTATGTACTGACAAATTTCTTCTTATTAATATGACGTGCATTCTTTTTGTCTGCAACAACTTTGAATTTTTGAATCCTTGGATGCATTACATGAATAAACATATCATTCATCATATGCATAAACAAGTCTTCACACCAGGTTTCCTTATCTTTCTGCTGTTTATTTCAGCAAGATGGATATAGAGCAGACGGTCAAAGATCTGCAAGCACAAAATTCGCAATTCCAACAACTCCTCATAACCTTAGCAAAGGGTCAAGAGGATCTTAAAGCACTGTTAAAGAAAGAGAAGGAAAAAGGAAAAAAGAAAAAGAAAAGAATTGGTGTGGCCACTATGGGAAGAAGGTTTGAGAACCAGGCTAGAAGGGTCCTCGAGTTCCCCTCAACGTCTGATGAAGGGGCTGGTAAAGGAAAAGGAGTTGCGGTGCCCTCCGAGTCTGAAGCTGAAGAGGAAGAAGAAGAAGGGGAGGAAGATTACTCCAAACAGTAGTACCCTCCAGCGGACGATAAGTATAAGAATCTCGAAGATCGGTTGGCAGCCATGGAGGTACAAAGGGTACCAGGGCTGGATTTCGAAGAACTAGGGTTGGTTGTTGGGATCGTCATTCCTCCCAAGTTCAAAGTGCCTACATTTGCTAAATACGACAGTTTGTCCTGTCCAAAGATGCATCTGCGGTCCTACGTCAGAAAGATCCAACCTCGTTCTTCTGATAAGGATTTGTGGGTCCACTTCTTTCAAGATAGTTTGTCGGGTACACAATTGGACTGGTTCTACCAGCTTGAGAGGGCTGATGTACATAACTGGGAGGATTTAGCTGCTGCTTTCTACTGACAATACCAATATAACGCAGATTTAGCGCCTACTCGTACTCAACTATAGAGTATGAGTATGGTCTCTAATGAAGGATTTAAGGAGTATGCCCAGAAGTGGCGGGATTTGGCTGAAAGGGTGCAGCCACCATTGTCTGAAAGGGAACTTGTTGATATGTTTTTGGGGACCCTGTCAGGTCCATTCATTAATCACTTGATCGGGAGCTCATCTGCAGGGTTCATCGAATTAATTCTGACAGGTGAAAGGGTCGAAGCTGGCATTAAAAATGGTAAAATTCAAAAGGATGCATCGGCTTCCACTGCTATCAAGAAGACCTTCTCAGTCAAGAAAGAAGCTTCTGCTGTTTACACCTAGAGAAATCAGGGAAGAATGGAGCGCCGACCAACGGTGGGGGCTGTGATGATTCAGAACTCTTCAGCCGATCAACCTCGAAGCAGTCAACCTAGAGCTAACCAAAATAGGGTGGAAAGGCCACAACGACAATTCACTCGTATCAATATGACACCGGCTCAGGTCCTCCCTCATATGTTAAAGTTAAACCTTACCACCTTGAAAGATCTGCCACAAAATCCGAATACAAATTCCCCTCTTTATCGTGCCAATGCTAAGTGTGCCTATCATTCCGACAGTGTGGGGGACGACACCAACAGCTGTTGGGCCCTTAAAAACAAGATCCGAGATTTGATAGATGCCAAGGAGGTAGAGTTTGATGCTCCCGAAAAACCTAATGTGATATCCGCTCCTATGCCAAAACATGGTCATAATGTCCATGCTATTGTGGAAGATCTTCATGTTACTGTCGTTGATGACTTAATGACTCCATTGCCAATGATCAAGGTGAATCTGTTGAAAGCCGGGATTTTCCCGGGCTGTGAAAAAGATTGTTACTTCTGTTCAACCTTGCAATCCGACTGTCTGCTGTTGAAATCAGGCATCTAATGCCTGATGGATACCCAAGAGATCCTCTTTCAGAAAACTCATGTTAATACTATTACTCATGTTACTCCTATTACTCCTGTTACTCCAATAAATGATATTGCTATAATCACCATTTCTGACAATCTTTCCAAGACCTCCAAAAGGCCTGTTAAGATTACACCTGATCCAAATTTTGTACCGCTGAAGATTACGATGCTGGGGCCTATCCCATATAAGTCCAACAAGACAATACCGTGGAATTATGGAGGAGATATCTTCTACCATGGTGTTAAGAAGATCGAATCATTTGAAGAAGGTTTTGATGAAGAAACTCCTGATGTAGGAAATATTGCGGGGACAAGTAAGATAACTCGTAGTGGAAGAATCTTCTCTCCGGAGATTGCTCCTTCAAGGGAAGTCTTCGGACCCTTAAGTGCTCGTGTGCCAGTCAAGATATCTATGCGAAGTCCAGTGATTGAAGAAATTGTTACTCCCAAAGTTGTACCCTCTACTGTTACTGCTGATAAAGGTAAGGGGATCCAAGAAGCGCCCGTCAGGACGAGGGCTCAGCCTTTGGTTATCCCCGAGACCACCCAAAAGGAAATGGAGCAAATTTTAAAGAAAATCAAGAAGAGCGACTATGATGTCGTAGAACAACTGGGGCAAACCCCTTCAAAAATCTCCATGCTGGCTCTATTTCTCTGTTCCGAGGCTCATGCCAAAGCCTTGATCAAATTCCTAAAGACGGTGCACGTGCCTCAAGAAACTTCTACAGATCAGTTTCAAGAGTGCGTGGCTAGCCTTACAGCCGATAAGGGTCTTAGCTTTTCTGACGCCAATCTAACCTCTAAGGGAAGAAAGCATAATGATACGCTGCATGTTTCGGTAGAGTGCAGGGGGACCACACTTGCTCATGTTCTGGTTGATACTGGTTCATCTTTAAATGTCCTACCAAAGAAAGCATTGGATAGGATAGACTATGAAGGTTTGACCTTAAAGCCCATTAATATCATTGTTAGAGCCTTCGACGATTCTAAGAGGATGGTTCACGGAGAAGTGGACATCCCAATTAAGGTGGGAACCAAAATTTTCAACTCTACTTTTTATGTGATGGACATCCGTCCTTCATATTCATGCTTGTTGGGAAGGCCATGGATCCACAACACTGGGGCAGTCACTTCTTCCCTACACTAGATGCTCAAGTACCCAGTCCAGGGTAAGATCATAACAATTCATGGTGAGGAGGAGTATATGATAAGCCACCTTAACTCTTTCCGCTATGTGGAGTTAGATGGTGAATTCATAGAAACACCTTTCCAACACTTTGAAGAGGTTTCTCCTGAAGTTGCGACGGCCAAGACAATAACTTTTGTGCCTGAAGTTACCAAGCCTGTGTCCCGGATGTCGTCCCTTAAAGATGTGAAGGCTGTGATCGAGGAAGGAGGAAGTACATTGTGGGGTCAGCTACCAGATTTTCCTTTCAAGACAGATAAGTTCAGTTTGGGTTTCACTGCTGCTAGTTAGAAGGATGTGTGTCGCTCCCGGGCTGGAGGACCACCATTAAAGATCACTCATCACAGAGTTCATGCTTTGGAATATGTTCAAGACGAGAGTAATTTTGAAGACTGGATCTTTCCAACCATTGAATGAGGACTGAACAACTGGGAGGCGAAAGACTTCATTCCCATTACTTTCATCAATCAGTAATTTATCTTTTGAACATTTTTCAGTTGGTCTGTAATAATTATTAAACAATTCGTACACTCTTTTTGCCTTGTGCCTTACCCGGGGCATATAGGTCCATTTGTAAGGGCTTGATTCCTTCATTTTCATATGCCATTTTTAATGAATCATGGACGTTTTAATCTATAAACTTTTGTGTTCATTTTCTTTCTTTTTACATTTTATTTTGTTTAAAGGTGGCTATCCCTTACACACACCCACACTCACAAAATGCAGGTACCCATCCACTCCGGATTCCATGGGTAACAATTCTGCTTTGGCCTTTAGTGACTCTGAAGATCTGGTCAATCATGCCGAATACGAAGGTGATGAAGACTGTGAAGTGCCTGGAGAGTTGGCTAGACTTCTACAATAGGAAGAGAGGGCTATTCTTCCCCATGAAGAGTTGTTAGAGACTATCAACTTGGGTACTACCGAAGACAGAAAAGAGGTTAAAATGGGTGCCAACTTGAAGCCAAATGTCAAAGAGCACTTAGCTCAGCTGTTGAATGAATATGTTGAGATCTTGGCCTGGTCCTATGAAGATATGTCGGGACTGGATACAGATATTGTGGTTCACCGTCTCCCTACAAGAGAAGACTGTCCACCAATCAAACAGAAAGTCCTCCGAATGAGGCCCGACATGTCCGAAAAGATCAAAGCCGGAGTAATGAAGCAATTCAATGTTGGGTTTCTTGCTATTACTTCCTATCCACAATGGGTTGCTAACATTGTGCTCGTGCCTAAGAAAGATGGCAAAGTAAGAATGTGCGTGGATTACCGAGACTTAAACAGGGGTAGCCCTAAAGATGACTTTCCACTACCGCACATTGACATTTTGGTCGACAACACAGCTCAACATAAGGTATTTTCTTTCATGGATGGATTTTCAGGGTACAACCAGATCAAAATGGCCCCCGAAGACATGGAGAAGAATACTTTTGTTACACAATGGGGTACCTTCTGCTATAAAGTAATGCCATTCGGACTGAAGAATGCCAAGGCAACCTATCAGCACACCATGGTAGCTTTGTTTCATGACATGATACATCATGAGATCGAAGTCTACGTAGACGACATGATAGCCCGTTCACAAACAGAAGAAGAACACCTCGACCATCTGCAAAAGTTGTTTTTCAGATTGAAGGAGTATAAGCTCAGACTGAATCCTAGCAAGTGAACTTTCGGAGTCAGGTCTGGTAAACTCTTGGGATTCATCGTCAGCAACAAAGGCATTGAGGTTGATCCTGCTAAAGTCGAAGCTATACGAGAAATGCCTGCCCCCCACACTGAAAAGGAGGTCAGAGGTTTCTTAGGACGCTTAAACTACATTGCGAGGTTCATTTCTCACCTAACATCTACCTGTGAACCAATCTTCAAGTTGTTGAAGAAATATCAGGTGGTTAAATGGAATGATGACTGTCAAGTTGCTTTGGATAAAATCAAGGAGTATTTTCTAGAACCTCATATCTTGATGCCACCCGTCGAAGGAAGGCCGTTAATCATGTATCTGATTGTTTTGGATAATTCAATGGGGTGTGTACTGGGCCAACATGACGAGTCTGGTCGAAAAGAGCATGCAATTTATTACCTTAGCAAAAAGTTTACCGACTGTGAGACTCGTTATTCACTGCTCGAGAAAACTTGTTGCGCTTTGGTATGGGTTGCTCGCCGACTAAGGAAGTATATGTTGACACATACCACTTTGTTGATTTCTAAAATGGATCCGATCAAGTATATCTTCGAAAAGCCTGCTTTATCTGGAAGAATCGCTAGATGGAAAATGATCCTGACTGAGTATGATATCCAGTACACAACCCAAAAAGCTATATAGGGGAGTGTACTAGCTGACCATCTAGCTCATCAAGCTGTCGAAGATTACCAATCCATGAAATTCGACTTTCTCGACGAGGACATTATGACATTGGACAACATTGAAGGTAACGGACCGTATGACGGACCTGAACAAGGATCACAATGGACCCTGTACTTTGATGGTGCTTCAAATGCACTTGGCAACAGTATCGGCGCAGTACTTATCTCTCCAGAAGGTTTCCATACACCTTTCACTGCTAGACTCTGCTTCAGTTGCACCAAAAACATGGCCGAGTATGAAGCTTGTATCTTTGGTCTCAAGGCTGCGGTTGACTTAGGAATCAAATCTTTGGTTGTGTTTGGGGACTCAGCTTTGGTTATCAGTAAAATCAAAGGAGAGTGGGACACTAAACATCCTAACCTAATCCCATACAAAGAACATGTCCTGACATTGTTACCTTATTTCGAGCAGATTACCTTCGAGCACTTCCCGCGAGAAGAAAATCAGCTAGCGGATGCTCTAGCTACAATGTCTTCCATGTTTAAACTCAACTGGGATAATGAGGCTCCTCAAATCACCATCGAGCGAATGGATGAACCTGCACACTGTCATGAGATTAATACCGAAGAAGTAGTGGAACAACCTTGGTTTCATGAAATCAAAAGGTATCTCAAGACTTGAGAATACCCTGAAGGACCTTCAGTCAACGACAAAAAGTTCTTAAGGAGATTTGCTGCCAAATTCTTCCTGAGCAATGGTATCCTATATAAGCGCAGCCATGATTGTGTTATGCTCCATTGTGTAGACAAGGTTAAAGCTGAGCAGATCATGACTGAACTGCATAGTGGCACATTTGGCACCCACTTGAGAGGACATACGATGGCTAAGAAAATTCTAAGGGAAGGCTACTACTGGTCTACCATGGAAGTTGACTGTCATCAATACGCCCGTACTTGTCACAAATGCCATGTTTATGTTGACAAGGTACATATTCCTCCAGTTCCTCTCAATGTTCTAATAGCTCATTGGCCATTCGCAATGTGGGGAATCGACATGATTGGAGAAATCAAGCCTACGACATCCAATGGACATCGCTTCATCCTGGTGGCTATTGATTACTTTACCAAATGGGTCGAAGCAGCTTCCTTCGCCTCCGTTACAAAGAATGTGGTTGCCCGCTTCATCAAGCAGAACCTCATATGCCGGTATGGTATCCCCGACAGGATTATCACATACAACGGTACAAACCTGAATAACACTGTGATCACCACTCTGTGCGAACAGTTCAAAATTCAACATCACAATTCATCTCCCTATCGGCCAAAGATGAACGGTGTTCTTGAAGCTGCGAACAAAAATATCAAGAAGATCATTCAAAAAATGACGGTCACCTACAAGGACTAGCATGAGATGTTACCGTTTGCTCTGCACGGATATCATACCACAGCACGTACTTCAACCGGGGCAACCCCCTTTTCTTTGGTATATGGCATGGAAGTTGTTTTACCTATGGAAGTCCAGATTCCTTCCTTGAGAATTATGAAGGATGTTGGTTTAAGTGAAGACGATTGGATTCAGACCCGGCTTGATCAACTTAACTTGATCGACGAGAAGCGACTTACTGCTGTTTGTCATGGTCATACATATCAAAAATGAATGATCAAAGCTTTCAATAAGAAAGTCAGACGTCAGGTATATCAAGTCGGAGATCTTGTAATCAAGCGAATCATCTTGCCGCAGAGTGATCCCAGGGGCAAGTGAACTCCTACTTACGAAGGACCATTTGTGATCAAAAACATCTTTTCCGGTGGGGCAATTATCTTAACCACCATGGACGGCAACGACCTACCGCACCCTGCGAACGCAGACATAGTCAAAAGATACTACGCATAAACGACCCGACAAGTCGAAAACCCGAGAGGGCGACTTGGGAAAAAATGGGCATCCTGGTGAATCGAAAACCAGAAAGGGAGGTTCAGGCAAAAATTAGGGATAAACAAAAAAAATCTGTACACCCGGCAAGTTGAAAACCCGAAAGGGATACTTGGGAAAAAAAGGGTTTCCCGGTGGATCGAAAACATGAAAGGGCGATACAGGCAAAAGTTAGGGAATTAAAGCGTATGACTATGTCTCGTCGGATCACTTTGAGGACAATCTCTTCACGAACAAGCTCCAGGTTTCTGATCAATCCAATATCTGCGGACAAAGCGACAAATGGACAAGATACTCAGAGTTGTGAAGGCCATAACAGAATGGGAACCCCATAGAATTGTTACACATAGCCATCTTTCTTTGTATAAATTTTTCTCAATTTTATGACAACATTCTCTTACCAGGATGTCTCTTTCCTTTGTACAAAATACTTACACAAAGTTAATACAAAGTTACTTCAAAGTACAGAAAATTGTTTGCCTTTTCTTACTTTTTTACACTTGTGTTTTATTTGAAAACGTCCAATGATTTATTAAATGAGCATATGCATTTGAATATAATCACTGCTTACAAATAAAACGAAACAAGAAAGGGTAATTACTGATAGAACAAAGGTATAGGAAGATGTCTTTAGGCTTTTCCAGGAGAAATCCTCTGCAATACATCATCCAGGTCCTCAACAGAGTCGAAGCTCTGAAATGGATATCCCCATCGAAGTTAAGTTTCAGGAATCCCCATCAGAGTTGAGTGTTCAAACTCCCGATCCCCAGCGGAGCAAAACTTTGAACGGCAAACCCTCAGTAAAATGAAATTTTCTTCCCCAAGCGGAGCCAAAACTTCAACCTCTGAATACTAGTGGAGACCATCCAAGTTTCCCCCTTTATCCCTGAGGAGTCACTTTAAAACCAGATAATTCCCCAGAAAGTTATTCTTCCCCAGTGAAGTCACCACGATCAAATCAACATGTCATGAAGAGCCCCAACAGAGATGAAACTTTGATATACTAATCCCCAGCGGAAACCATTCAGTTTTCCCATGATATTCCCAGCAGAACGGAGATCCTCACTCTTAAAGTCCCCAGTAGATTGGCGTACAACCCGAACTCCTGATCTCCCTAGCATTTTCCCCATAGAGGTTGTCAAAGATCTTGAACAAGTGGTCTTGGATTTATTTTCCCCGGCAGAAGTTAAAGATTTAATTATCTCCAGCTATCCAGGATTTATTTTCCTCAACAAAACAGCCAATCAGCTTACATGCGCATACATTACATTCATATATCATAGACAGTTGATAAAACACATCTTACAGCATCATACGGCACAATCTCATTTATTTCGAGAACCCCATCGCTTGATACATGTCATGCATTACATACAACTAACTTTTACCTTTCATGAAAGATTCTCACAAATTAAAGCGACAAAGCTTTTTTCTCAGTTGAATTACGGGAAAGTTCCTAAATCTCAACAGGGATGTTTTCTTCAGTCGAATTACGGACAAGTTCCTAAATCTCGACAGAGATTTTCTTCAGTTGAATTATGGACAAGTTGCTAAATCTCAGCATAGATGTTTCCTTGGTTGAATTACAGGCAAGTTCCTAAATCTCAGCAGGGATGTTTTCTTCAGTCGAATTACGGACAAGTTCCTAAATCTCGATAGAGCTTTTCTTCAGTTGAATTACGGACAAGTTCCTAAATCTCAGCATAGATGTTTCCTCGGTTGAATTACGGGCAAGTTCCTAAATCTCAGCAGAGATGTTTTCTTCAATCGAATTACGGACAAGTTCCTAAATCTCGACAAAGCTGTTTTCTCAGTTGAATTACTGGCAAGTTCCTAAATCTCAGCAGCGATGTTTTCTTCAGTCGAATTACGAACAAGTTCCTAAATCTCGACAGAGCTTTTCTTCAGTTGAATTACGGACAAGTTCCTAAATCTCAGCATAGATGTTTCCTCGATTGAATTAGGGGAAAGTTCCTAAATCTTAGCAGGGATGTTTTCTTCAGTCGAATTAGGGACAAGTTCCTAAAAAATCTCGACAAAGCTTTTACTTCAATTGAATTACGGGAAAGTTCCAAAATCTCAACATAGATATTTCCTCAGTTGAATTACGGACGAGTTCCTAAATCTCAGCAGAAACGATCCACCATCAGAATGACGGACGGCGAAGCTCCTAAAATTCTATTACTCTCAACAAAGATCGGCTTTATCCAGCGGCATCTTCCTCAACAACATATATCCAAGCCCTCACAAAGGAATCTCTTATACGATCGATTTTTCTTGGATGGCATCTTTAAGCCCATCTCCGACAAGATTCTATCACATCTACAAATGGCATCTTTAAGCCCATTCCCCCAGCTATACTTCGACGAGTGCAAATCTACGGGCACTCTAGTGTCCAATCCTCTTTTACCTTCGAGTTACGAAAGGCCGAACTCGCCAATCTAAATCGTCAGGTTCAAGAAGATTGAACAGGGGCAACTGTTGTACCCCAAACTTTTCCCTCCCTTTTTCACAAGAAATCACTACCCTAGGGTGTTTTCTAAGATTCTCAAGATTGGCTCAAGAATCGATCAAACAGACTTTTCTTTGGCAGCATATCAAGAATTAGGGTTTCTCTCGCATTTCTCAGAAGAAACTAAATTCTCAGAAATTCAGTTAACTGTCACATGTTTTCACACTTTTTAAGCCTACTGAAAGATTGTTGTTTGTTCTTAAGGCCTGATTATCTGGGATAAGAGATAGGAGCTGAGACTGTCATATGGAACATTCAGGTTCTTGTCTGATCCAGGTTAACCAAGATAATGTGCGTCTGTTAAAATGTTTGTTGGTTAATAGAATGCTTGCTTGTTTATTATATAATGCGTATTGTGATTGGAATACTGATGCAAGGTTATGAGATTACAGAGTTTTTTGGGATTACTTGGATTTTAAGTTATCTGTATTGGAAATACTGGAATGCAATTTCAATTATTTTGATTTGGGAATCTTAAATAATTAGTGAAGACTTGAAGAAAGAATGGCAAGATTATTGGACAGTAAATGATCTTATTGGATATCAGTTTTCCTCACAAAGATTTTTCAGATGATTGATACAAAAATAATTTATTATTTGAATATTGTTAGTTTTTACAACTTATAGTACTTTGGATAATAAATTGTTACAATTAATGGAAATCTATCTAATCTAAGCCTAAGCCTCCTAAACTCCATTGCTCCCATGCTCAAAGTGTCCGGCTTCTTCTGCTTTGTCACCGTCCAATTTATGCTCACATGAAAAAAGACAAAGAAAAGAGGATTAGTACAGTTAATTTTTCAAACAGAAAAATAAAGAAAAAAGTCATCATTAAAGTTTGTCGTCCAGAATCAGAGTGTTATTTGTTCATCATGTTTTTATTTTTCTCTTTGCAAATCACAAGAAGATTGCTCTTCTTGGTTCATAAAGAGAAAAGTAAAATGCAAGCATACAAAAGCAATTTATTCAAAAAAAAGCATTAAGGCGCCAAAACTGGATGCAACAAGTTTCAAATGCAAGACAAGTTGTACAAAGCAAGCATACAAAGGTACAAAGCTAGCATACAAGGAAAACTGAGTTACAAAGGTACTAAGTCAACAAACTGAATGCAAACTGTACTAAGCAAAAGCAAACTAGATGCAGCATACAAAGCAACTGGATGCAAGTATGCAATGCAAAAAAGTACAGCAGGCCAAAAGTAAACAGTAGGCAAATGCAGAAGATAAACTAAATCACAAGCCAAAAAGCTTGTCATAGCTATCATCATTTTCCAGACAAAGGCAAAAATATTCAAAATATAATAAGAAAAAGCAAAAAAAATTTATCATAGAAAGAGAAAGAGAGAAAGATATCACCTTTGGTGAAGGTTTACAGTTTGGCAAAGCAGGCTATCACAAGTGACAAACAAGCAAAAAAAAAGATATAAGACTATCAGATAGTACAAAGATAGGAAGAACCATTTTTTGTTCAAAACCTGGAAGAACCAAGGTGCATAACAAAAACAAATAGTCCAAACTGCAGAACAAGTTAAAAACCTGTTAAACTTTTGAACAAGGGACCAAGCAGAAAATATACAAAAAGAAATTCCACAACTCTCCAAACTACACAACCAGAAAAATACATCCAATAGTTTCTCCACAAACTCCAAAACCTTGAGAACCAAACAGAAAAAACGTACACAAGCTTACCAAGCTGCACAACTTGAATCAACACAACCTGCATAACCACAAAGCCTGCAAAGCATAGCCAAAAACTGCAAGCTACACAAACAGCATAACCTGCACAAACTGCAACTCTCCCAAAAACCTAAAAAACCTTTAACAGTTTCAAGCAAACCAAACTGCATAGCCCAAAATTGTTAACAATTTCAAGATCCCAAACTGTGAACAACCAAGCCTGTCAAACTGCTCAGAAACAAAACAAGCAGAAAACTGCACAACAAAATTCAAACTGTAAAGCACACAACAAAACCTTGTGAACTGCACAACCTGCTAACCACAAAAACAAAAATCCTGCTATAAAAAAAACAATACAACCTACAGCCAAAAATCACAGAACCCTGTGAAAGCCAACAAACTGGCATAGCCAAAGCCTAACCAAACTTCCCAAGTTTCTAAACCATCAACCACAAGGTTTCAGAAGCTTGCAACAAGCATCATCCTCAACCAAAAAATATCAACATCCACTACCAAATATCAAAACTCAGTTCAAATCATCACCAAGGTTTAATCATCAAAAAACATAGTTTTAGAATAAGTCATCATTAATATTCAAGAAGAGAGGAAAAGAAGTTTCAGAGGCAACAAGTTTCAGAAGCATTTCATCATCAACAATCAAGAACAATAAAGTTTCAGAAGGAATCTTATCATTCAAGTTCAGAACAAAGGAAAGAGGTTACCACGAAGCGTGTCCATCATTCCTTCCCTCCTCCGCCTCTAAGCCACCAAGGAAGCGCCTCCGTCTCACCCTTTTCTCCTCTCCATCTTTCATCACAGAGAAATTCCCAAGGTAAGCTTCTCAAACCCCCTTATACTGTGTTTTAGGGCACATAAAAAACCATAGGTTAAACAAAGCAAGCTTAATCGAACAAGCTGTAAGAATCAAACAAACATGAAACTGTAAAACTCAAATCGAGAGACGAACCATACCATTTTGCAATCAAGACCTTTGTATGTTAGGAAGAGGATAGAGAATGGGGGTGGCGCTCCGGCGGCTTAGGTTTAGAGGGAGGTCATAACACCGTTGATTGATAAGGATGAAGAGGAAGAAGGAGCAAGCGGCGCCGCTGTAAAGCGTACAAACCCTAGTCGCTCACAAACCCTAACAAAAACGAAACGAAACTTTGTGAACTGGGCCTTCCTGACCCAAGCCCTTAAGCCCACAATGTTTTGGCCAGCGCACCCCCCATTTTTCCATTCTGACTATCCCCTTCCCTTGTTTTTGTTTTGGGCCCAACTCCTAAATCATAAGCCCATTCTTCTTATTTTCTTTTCTTTTTCTTTAGACTAACAAATACCTTTGTTTTTTTATATTTAATTTTAACTAATTTGTTTTTATTTTATTTTATTTAATAAAAACACTAAATAATATACTAAACTTTGTTTTGTTTTCTTTTAAGTTAGTTTTATTTTATTCTTTATTAATTAATCTTGTTTCACGTAATGAAAATACCAAAAAGCATTTAATTTGAGTCAATTAATTTTGTTTTCTTTAAACTCTTTTGGTTGATTAATAAAAATATAAAAAAATAATAGAATTTTTATTTAATTAAATTTTCTTCTTTTAAGCTTTTTATTTACATGATTAATAAAAAACACATACAAAGAATAATAATAATTTTTAATCTTTCTTTTTAGAATAGATCTTTATTTATTTATTTTTAAATAAATACATGCATCTCATAATATTATTGATTTTTTTCATTTGTTATAACCTTACATTAAGTTGTGACGATTCGATTTGGTTGCAACACTTGATATTTGGACATTGTTATCCTTGTGAGATTCATCCCCATTTGTAAATAATTGTACCCCCATTCCCGGATACTTTTGTAATAGCTTAGATTTTTAATTCTCGCACTTTATGCTTTCAAATATGCCATGATTAGATATTAGGGTTTGTATGCGAAAATCCAAAATCAATCGCTAGATGACCTAATACAAGACCTAAATGCATGAAAATGACAAACACAATGCACACTTGCACCTCTACGGTAACCTCGCTTGTTGCTTCGGAAAATGCAATCATGTCCCTCTAATATGAGACACTCTAGAAAATGCCCCTTCGATAAAATCGTAGTCCCTCGATGACCCTCGATGTTGCCTTCGATAAAACAATCTTTTCCATTACAAAATTGCTAGAGCGTCTCACAAGTTGCTTTCAATGATTGTATGCGATGACCCGCACCTGTCCCGTTTAACATCCTAATACAAGGTTGTTTACCAAATGCAATGGTAAAACAACACTGTCAAAAGGGTTAAAAACGTATAGGAAAGATATTTGAGTAAAATAGGGTAGATAACTCTTAAGTTACTTGATCAAAAGCTTGCAAAACATCCTTGCTATTTTCAAACACACTTCACAACACAATTCAAAACATTTCCCAAATCAAACTTTCAAACATTGAAATATCTTTTCAAAAAGACAAACACCTTTGTATATATTCAAACAAGAATCATTACAAAGTTTGCCACAACGATGGCCTATTTTTCAAAGTATTTTCAAAACCACACACACAAAGCACCATTTCAAACAATTGAAAAGCAAAAGCAAGTGATCTAAACAAGTAACTAAGAGCCCATGGAAAACCATAGATGAAAAGGGTGCTTGCACCTTCCCTTTTCATAATCTACCCCCCGAACCCAAGAAAACATCTCAAAGGTCTTTCCTGTGCTTTTTGACCTTTCCTTTGGATAAAATAAAAAGTCGGTGGCGACTCTTGCTAAATCGCACAATTGTGAACACAAACGCAAAACCTCAAGTCGGTTCTCCCACTGTATCACAAATGTCCTCTGGCCTGGGAACTTTTTCCATACCTGTGAAGGGTACCTGTTTAAGAATGGATATGCCCAATAAATGAGAGAATTCTTCCAAGGTGGGTACCGGCTGGTAATCTGGAAAGGTGAAACAGTGATGCTTGGGATCGAAGAACTGAAATAGTACACTCATCATTTGTTCATCAAGGTTTGAAGTAACCAGGCTGAGAAGTTGACTGTGTCTCTTAATGAAAGTAGAAGTTTCGGAAACTCTTGATGCTAGCTCTTTAAGTTGGGCAGGTGTGATCGGTGGATCTGGAACTGACTGTTTAACGCTGGTTCGCGAAATGTCGCGGAAGCAAGAGTCGCCACCGTCTTTTATTTTCTCTAATATGGACAGGACAAAAGCACAGAAAAATTCCTTATAGAGATCGCTCTCGGTTCGGGAGGTAGGTTATAGAAAGGGAAGGTGTTAGCACCCTTTCTATCCATGGTTATCCATGGGCTCTTAGATACTTGCTCATTGTGTTTTCAAAAATGGTTTGTTTGCTTTTCAATTGTGGGTTTAAAAAAGTTTCTTTGAAAATTTCAGTTCGACTCTTGTATCGGTCCTCAAGAGTGTTTGAAAAATTGCTTTCGAAAGCTTTTTTGAAAAGGTGTCGGTGTGAAAAGTATTTTTGATTTGTTTTTGAAATTAGAGCAAGTATCTAGAGTCGTCTACCTACCCTAAGGAATTCGTCTGTGTAAATGTCCTTTAAAGTAGTGCCATCCCACCATTGAGAGGTAGGTAGCACCACCATTGGAGGTGTTCGGGTCAATTCGAGGTTCGGGACATGATGATCACCAGAGCAATAGGAAGATACCTTAGAAGCTACCCTCATGCCAGGTTCCCGGATCATGAGGACTTACTAAAACATCTTCTACTCGACGATCACCTTTCGAGGGGCAAGGCAACAGTGAAGCGTACCCTAGGGGTGGTGTGTGATTTGTGTGTCATGTTCATTTACATTTATCTTGTTCATGTCGGGGGTGATCTACGCTTTTGTTTTTATTTAGATATTCATTCTTGCATGCAATTTATTAGCAGTTAAAAAGTTGCGAGAAATATAAAGTTCCTAAACTATTACAAAGGCGCGGGTCCACATCGCCAAATTAAATCCAGGACCCGATTTGAAAATAAAATAAAGTAAAGTAAAGTGCGAGAAATATAAAATGTCCAATTTACACGGCTTTGGGAGAATTACATGAATATTATAAGAGAGGAAATAAAAATGCGAATAGAATTAAAATCGCAAGCGAGGGCGTTGGACCCTTTTTAACGAAATTAAATTATGATTAACGAATTAATTAAATTAAACTAAAAAGAAAATATTTTTTTGAGTTTTTTGTATTTAAAGGTTTTTTATGAGAGAATTAAATGAAATTAAGAAATTAATTAACCCTAATTCTAACTATTTTTATTTATTAAGAAAAAATATTAAAATTGAACCTAAAATTAAACCTAATTAATTAATGCAATTTTATTTACAAGAAAATAATTAATAATTAATAATGATAAAAGAAAAGAAAAAAGAAAAAAGTAATTAAAACCCAATTCTACAAATTTTAAATTTATTAAGAAAATGTTAAAGTTAACCCTAGAATAAAAAAAACTAATTAATTAATAAGACCCTTTTTTACAAAAAAATAACATTAAATGAAATATATTTTAATTTTTATGACTTTCTGATTTTTATTATTTTTTTATATTAAGAAAATATTAATTTAAAGGATTAAATTAAAACTACTTAAAACAAGAAAAATATAAATAAATAAAAAAGGAATGAGAAGCAAACCAATGGGGGGTTCTGTCCCCAAACTGGAGGTATAATTCAGTAATTCTGGCCCAATGTTTTGAGGCCTTGTTGGACTTTTCTGGAAGCGTGCGTGTGCGTTGACCAATGTCCATGGTGTTCATCAGATCTGGGCCTTTAGATTGCCTTCAGTGGCCATGTGGCACACTTGGATTAGGGGCGTATGGTAGGCCTTTGGATAGAGTGCTGCATGCAAGTAGGGTTAGAAAAATAATATGAAGAGAGGAAGGGACCTGGGAATCGAACCCAGGTCCTAGAGATTACCAACTCACGCTTTGACCAACTATACCAGCTACCTTCTTTGTAATATTAGTGGAAGGTAATAATTATAAGAGAAAAAAAAGTTAGTGGCCTGAAATAAAAAAAACGCGCTAATTTCAAATTTCCCTATCACGCTTTGCCACATGAGCGTCTTCCTCCTCCATTCTGCGTTTTACCTGAAAAAAGAAACAAGATTGCGGGGGTTTTAAACCCCCACTATATGTTGTGTCAAAAAATAGAGAATATAAATTCCTGGATCATAAATTAGGCGCGATATGTGTGTTCGATTCACATGAAGCTTCTCGTTCCAATGGTTCAAGTCTTAGGGTCTAATTTTTCTGGACGAGGGAATCCCTAATTTTGCAAGTCTGAAACCCTAGAGTGCTTCAATGGTGATTCTTCATACGATGCGTGAAAACTTAATTAAAACAGATGGTTAGCTTTAGAATGGTTAACTGAATATAAATCAAACATTAAAAATTGACAATAATGCGTGAATCATGATGCAAGAATATGGAAAAAAGTATGAACAGGACGGGGTTGTTCTACCAATTCTTTGCGTTAGAGATGATGGTTTTGATCCAGAAACTTTCCTTGAAGTCTCAGGAATGCAATGGAATCAATATTTGTCCTTGAAACTCCTTGAAATCGTGTTTTCAGTATTCACTTTTTCCACAAAAATTTCAATGTTTTTCTTCAGCTTTGTGCGCAGCTTCCAGGTCTCCAACACTAGGGTTTGCATTAGTATAAGTATGGGAACTGATTAGGGTTGAAAATTGGATCCAAAACCCTTTGCATTGATGTACAAGATATTTGATTTTTATGCATATATTTTCAAATCTTTTCCATGCATATTTGATTCCAATCATGGCAAATCACATTGATTCTTTCCCTATCAGATAATGCACGAGATCTTGAGGATATTTCATGCATAAAAAAATTTGAAAAGCTTGCTTTGGTATTTTTTCCATATTTTAATTAATTAAATGAATTAATAGCAATTTAAAATTCAAATAAATAAATAAAAATGATGAATAACTTCCCTTTGGTCCAAATGGTCGTGCACATGCTTTGGATGATGAATCTTGGAAGAAAATGTGGCCCATTAGCAATTTTAAGGCATTTGAAGCAAAGTTGACTTTTCAAAATATCCAAAAATTTCCCAACTTCCACAAGGCATATCTTGCTCAATTTTTAAGCTTTTATCATGTTCTTGGACATTTTGGAAAGGTCTTGAAGTCCTATAACCAATGCCTTTGGTCCCATGTCATTTTGATTTACCAATCTCAAGTTATGGTCTTTGACTTAAAGTCTCTTTTTGTTGACTTTTGAAAATGACTTATAATGTTGAAATTGATAACTTTTTGTGAGAGCATTTCTTGGACTTGGAGTGTGAAGAGGAGTTGTAGGAAATGTCTTTCTCTTCAAAATGAGCTTTGGATGGAATTTTTCTGATAAACCATATGGAAGTTATGCCTTGGTCAAGTTACAGTTGACTTTTTCAACTGTCCAAATATGGAAACTTTTGCATCTTGAGACTTTTTGAGCCAAGATTTGAAAATCATGATCAAGAATTGATCAAATGATGTTTGTGGCTTCAAAATGAGATGTTGACCAAAAATTTGAAGTTTTGACTGTCAAATGACCATTTTGCCCCTGCAGTTGACTGTAGGGCAATTAGGGTTTTTGACTGTGCAATTTTGTGCTGTAAGTCTTGAAACTTGGCATGAGGATACTTGACAATGTTTATAAGCATGTGGGACTTGATTGGACCCTTGGAAATTTCATTTTCTTTGTCAGAACCAAAACCCTTGTTTTTGACTGTTAGGAGGCCCTTGAACTGTGCAACCCTTGGGGAATTTTGAAGCATACTCTTTGCAATTCTTGAAGAATATGGGAGGGCAAATTTTGGGGTACAACAGTTGCCCCTGTTCAATCTTCTTAGACCTGAGGATGCAGATTGGCTGACGTGCCTTTCGTAATCCGAAGGTGGAAGATGATTGAACACTAGAGTGCCCAGAAATTTGCGCTCACATAGTAGCAGTGTGATGATGGGAATGGGCTTATAGATGCCATTTGGAGATTGATGGATAGGATGATGGGCTTATAGATGCCATGCTAAGAGATGATGGAAGGTGGATGGGCTTATAGATGCCATCTGGGTGTTGATCGCGTAAGAGATTCCTTAGCGAGAACTTGCGTACCTGCAAAAGAAAAGGATTACCTGACCCTTTACAGGAGCTGGTCTTCAAACTCTTTGCATAGATGTGTCCTGACTGGTTACAGGAGCTGGATCTGGAGCTTCAAAAGGTGATGAATGAACCAGGGATGGTTACTACCTCAACGGGACGGTGAGAGAACCTTGGATGATTACTACCTCAACAGGAACGCTGAGAGAATCTTGGGTGACTTCAACCTCAACAGTAACGTTGAGAGAATCTTGGGCGACTTCAACCTCAACAGTAACGCTGAGAGAATCTTGGGCGACTTCAACCTCAACAGTAACGCTGAGAGAATCTTGGGCGACTTCAACCTCAACAGTAACGCTGAGGGAATCTTGGATATCTTCTACTGAGTCTTTATCAGGAAAATCTTTTAGGGGTCGATTTAGCTGGACTAGAGAAGGCCTTTGACTGGATAAGAAACAGGAAAATCTTAGGGTCGATTTAACTGAACCGGTCTAGGTCTTGAAATCTTCAACTGGGTAAGAAACAGGGAGATCTTAGGGTCGATCTGACTGTACCAGAGAAGGCCTTTGACTGGATAAGAAACAGAAAAATCTTAGGGTCGATTTAACTGAACCGGTCTAGGTCTTGAAATGTCTTCAACTGGATAAGAAACAGGGAGATCTTAGGGTCGATCTGACTGAACCAGAGAAGGCCTTTGACTGGATAAGAAACAGAAAAATCTTAGGGTCGATTTAACTGAACCGGTCTAGGTCTTGAAATGTCTTCAACTGGATAAGAAACAGGGAGATCTTAGGGTCGATCTGACTGAACCAGAGAAGGCCTTTGACTGGATAAGAAATAGAAAAATCTTAGGGTCGATTTAACTGAACCGGTCTAGGTCTTGAAATGTCTTCAACTGGATAAGAAACAGGGAGATCTTAGGGTCGATCTGACTGAACCAGAGAAGGCCTTTGACTGGATAAGAAACAGGAAAATCTTAGGGTCGATTTAACTGAACCGGTCTAGGTCTTGAAATATAGCTGAGAACTTAACTGGATCTTTCCTGAAAGGTAAAGGTCATTCATATGCAATGCATGATATGGATCAAGCAATGATGTTCTCAACATAAATGAGATTTGTAAGATATGATGCGTATATGCATGCTATGATGTATGGAAGTGCGATGTTTATGAATGTATGCTTTAGTCTTAGGGAAATAAATCCTTGACGGGTGCCGGGAAGTCACTCCTGGGCTGATGTTGGAGAATAGATCTTTGCTTCCGCTGGGGATGATAGTTGCAAGAATACCGGTAGGAGAAGATGACTTCGTTGGGGAATGAACTTGGCGAATGGACTACTCTGCAGGGAGAAAAGTACTCGAGCGATCTTGCTGGGAAGCAATACTCTGTGGGGAGAGAGGTACTTTGTTGAAATGTTGATGGTAACTTTGCTGGGGATACCACTGTTGTGTTGGAAGTGTTAATAGACTTCGTTGGGGATAAGAAGACTTCGTCGAGGACGCTCTTTCCGTGGCTTTTGGCTGAGGATAACCCAGTTATACCCTGGTAGGGGAATAACTCTTTGAATAAAGCCGGGAGACGCGTTCGTGCTCTGCGAGGATAAGCTTCCAGAATCTACTGGGGATAAGCTTACTGCCTGGGGAGATGGTTTCCAATTTTCCTGGGGAAACTGGATTGGACTCTCCTGGGGAAGTCTTGAACTGTAACGGAAGTAACTCCACTGAATGTTTGATATACCTCCGGGGAACAATCTTTAGGCCGAGACTGCCGGGGATGCTTGTTAAGAATGCATGTACTGGGGAATGTTGAGATCTGCGGGAGGATACCCAACTTCCTTAAGTTTGACTGTAACTTTGCTCGGAGCGAGTGTATTGACTTGCTGGCTCACTCTATGGGGGAATTAAGATATCTGGTTATGTTCTTCAGCTGAACCTACCTTGGTACCTTGGAGGACAGAACAATTAGATTGCTTAGACAACTCTTTATTGCCCCTGTTTCTAATGTTACCTGCAATTAATCCTTTGTTTCGTATGCAAATATTCATGAGTTAGCAAATTATTGTCAATGCATATATCACAAATTGAACCTTGGACGTTCTTCGCAAAACAAAACAGAAAAAGGAAAAACACTTGGCAATTTTAGCTGAAAAGTATATTTGTATTGATTTTTTTTGAATTTCCCTTTAAATAGGCGTTTATGTACAAGAGGCTGACGTCCTAGTAAGAGAACGCCGCCGAACAAAAGAATTTATACAATTTTGTACAAGAGAAAATAAAACAGCTGTGTGAAATGAATGATCCACTGGGTTTCAACTCCGCTATTGCCTTTATATCTCCGAGCGTCTCATCACTTGATGACCTTAGTGGAAGATGAAGCTGACTGATTGATGCCGTCTGAACTTGATGTAGGCACCGGATTCTGGATGCAAAGTGATCCAATGAGACATAGTATTACGCTTTTATCCCTAAGTTTTGCCAGGACCGCCCTTACGGGTTTTCAGTCCACCGGGATACCCATTTTTGCCCAAGCCGCCTTTTCAGGTTTTCGACTTGCCGGGTGTACAGATTTTTTTCATTTCATCCCTTCATTTTGCCCGAACCCTTTTGGTTCGCCGGGAAGCCCTAATTTTTTCCTAGGTATGTCAACCTAGCGGGTCTTTTGTTTTATGCGTAGTATCTTTTTACTATGTCTGCATTGGCGGGGTGAGGAAGGTCGTCACCATCCATGTTGGTTAGGATCATGGCTCCTCCTGAGAACACATGTTTAACCACAAATGGCCCTTCGTACGTAGGGGTCCATTTTCCCCTTGGATCACTCTGAGGAAGGATGATTCGCTTGATTACCAGATCCCCAACTTGATACTCTTATGGTCTGACCTTTTTGTTAAATGCCCTGATCATTCGTTTTTGGTACGTCTGACCATGACAGATAGCAGCAAGTCTCTTTTCATCAATAAGGTTTAACTGATCAAGTCGTGTCTGGATCCAATCATCTTCTTTCAGATCTGCATCCTTCATTATCCGGAGAGAGGGTATTTGCACTTCGATCGGTAAGACTGCCTCCATGCCGTAGACCAAGGAGAAAGGAGTTGCCCCGGTTGACGTCCTGGCTGAGGTACGGTACCCATGTAGAGCAAACGGTAACATCTTGTGCCAATATTTATAAGTCACTGTCATCTTCTGCACGATTTTCTTAATGTTCTTATTTGCTGCTTCTACAGCCCCATTCATCTTCGGTCTGTAAGGAGAAGAGTTGTGGTGCTGTATCTTAAACTGCTCGCAGAGCTCAGTGATCATCTTGTTATTAAGATTGGTACCGTTGTCTGTAATAATTCTTTCTGGGACGCCGTATCGACAGATCAGGTTATGCTGAATGAACCGTGCCACAACCGTCTTGGTTACCGTAGCGTAGGAAGCTGCTTCAACCCACTTTGTAAAGTAATCAATCGCCACTAGGATGAAGCGATGCCCGTTAGATGCCGTAGGTTTAATCTCACCGATCATGTCTATGCCCCACATTGCAAACGGCCAAGGCGCAGTCAGAACATTCAGAGGAACTGGAGGAACATGCACCTTGTCTGCATATATCTGGCATTTATGGCATGTCCGAGAATGTTGGTAGCAGTCTGCTTCCATTGTGGACCAGAAATACCCTACTCGAAGGATCTTCTTTGCCATAGTGTCTCCACTGGAATGTGTACCAAAGGTCCCTTCATGTAACTCCTCCATGATCCTTTCTGCTTCTGTCTTGTCCACGCAACGCAGTAAGGTCGAATCATGGTTTCGCTTATACAGGATGCCGTTGCTAAGGAAGAACTTTGTTGCAAACCTTCTCAGAAACTTCTTATCATTGACAGATGCACCTTTAGGGTATTCCTGAGCTTCCAAATATCTCTTCACCTCATGGTACCAAGGCTTCTCAGTCACCAATTCAGTCTCGAGATCACAACAGTATGCCGGTTCCTCCAGTTTCCAGATGATGATTCGGGGAGCCTCATTGTCCCATTTGACCTTGAACATAGAAGACATCGTAGCTAACGCGTCCGCCAGCTGATTCTCCTCTCTTGGAAAGTGTTCAAAGGTTATCTTCGTGAAGTGAGGGATCAATGTCAACACACATTCTCTGTAAGGAATAAGATTCGGATGTTTCGTATCCCACTCTCCTTTGATCTGATTGATCACGAGAGCGGAATCTCCGAAGACACTCAGAAACTTGATCCTTAAGTCGATCGCAGCTTGAAGACCCATGATGCATGCCTCATACTCCGCCATGTTGTTGGTACAGTTGAAACATAGCCGAGTAGTGAGTGGAGTATGAGTGCCTTGAGGGGATATGATCACAGCGCCGATACCGTTACCCAAAGCATTGGAGGCTCCATCAAAGTGCATAGACCATCGGGATCCTTCCTCAGGTCCTTCATCCGGTCCAGGTATTTCAAAATCAGTCACAATCATGATGCTCTCGTCCGGAAACTCGAAGTTCATTGACTGATAGTCATCTACTGCCTGATGTGCCAAGTGGTCTGCCAATACACTTCCTTTGATGGCTTTCTGGGTTGTGTACTGGATGTCGTATTCCATCAAGATCATTTGCCATCTTGCTATTCTTCCAGACAGAGCAGGCTTTTCAAATATGTACTTTATAGGATCCATCTTTGAGATCAACAAGGTAGTGTGAGTCAGCATATACTGTCTCAGCCGGCGAGCAGCCCATACCAAAGCGCAGCAAGTTTTCTCAAGCAGTGAGTATCGGGTCTCACAGTCGGTAAACTTTTTGCTAAGGTAATAAATGGCATGTTCTTTTCGGCCAGACTCGTCATGCTGCCCCAGCACACACCCCATTGAGTTGTCAAGTACTGTCAGGTATAGTATCAGAGGTCTTCCTTCAACCGGTGGCATAAGAATGGGTGGTTCTTGGAGATACTCTTTGATTCTATCAAAAGCAGCCTGACATTCATCATTCCAACGTACTACCTGATCTTTCTTCAACAGCTTGAAGATTGGTTCACAGGTAGCGGTTAGGTGCGAGATGAACCGAGCAATGTAATTCAGGCGTCCTAGAAAGCCTCTGACCTCTTTCTCTGTCTTAGGAACTGGCATCTCTTGAATAGCTTTGACCTTGGCATGGTCCACTTGAATACCCTTATCACTTACGACGAAGCCTAGCAACTTCCCAGATCTTACCCCGAAGGTGCACTTGTTCGGGTTCAACCTTAGCTTGTACAATTTCAACCGGTCAAACAACTTCTGCAGATGATCAAGGTGTTCTTCCTCAGTCTGGGACCTTGCAATCATGTCGTCAACATACACTTCTATCTCATGATGGATCATGTCATGAAATAAAGCAACCATGGCACGTTGGTAGGTTGCCCCAGCATTTTTCATTCCAAAAGGCATGACCTTGTAGCAGAAGGTGCCCCACTGAGTAACAAAGGTAGTCTTCTCCATGTCTTTAGGAGCCATCTTGATCTGATTGTAACCTGAAAAACCATCCATGAAAGAGAACACCTTATGCTGAGCAGTATTGTCAACAAGGACATCAATGTGAGGTAGGGGAAAGTCATCTTTGGGGCTGGCCCTGTTCAGATCCCTGTAGTCGACACACATTCTGACCTTTCCATCCTTCTTTGGTACCGGCACCACATTAGCAACCCACTGAGGGTAAGAAGTCACTGCAAGGAACCCGGCATCAAACTGTTTCATAACCTCGGCTTTGATCTTCTCAGACATCTCTGGACGCATACGGCGGACCTTTTGCTTAACCGGAGGGCAGTCTTCCTTGGTAGGCAAGTGATGGACCACAATGTCGGTATCCAACCCGGGCATGTCTTCGTAGGACCAGGCAAATATCTCCATATAATCATGTAGCATCTGAGTCAACCGTTGCTTCACGCTGAGCTCTAGGTTGGCACCAATCTTTACCTCCTTTCTGTCTGTCTCAGTACCCAGATTTATTGTCTCCACTGGCTCTTCGTGTGGTTGAATTGCCCTCTCTTCCTGGAGTAACAGTCTTGCGAGCTCGCCAGGCACTTCGCAATCATCTTCACCTTCGTCTTTGGCTAAGTTGATCGGATTTTCGAAGTCATAACTGGCAGTAGCAGAGTCGTTACCAGTGAGATCCAGAGTGGATTGGAACCTGTATGAGTGAGTGTGTGTAAATACAGCTGTTTTGCAATATATAAAGAAAGGAAAGAAAGAAAAGGAGCATAAGATTTGAAATGCGAGAAAACGTCCAAGGTCTTTATTCATGATATATGAAATGACAATTTATATGCCCTCATAAATGAAGCCACGGTGCCCCGGGTAAGACACCGGGCCATAGAGTTTTGATTGTTTATTACAAATACCAAAACAGAAGAATTCATTACTCAGTAACAAGGGAAACAAGTAGGTTGTCCTTTGCAATCCAATTGCTAGGTTCACTGTCGGTTGCCAGGTAAATCCAGCTGTCGAACTTAGCTTCATCCACTTCATCATCCTCTCTGATAGCATTCACTCCATGAGCAGGCAGGGGAGCTGTCACTACATTAGGCTTCTCAGATGCCTCAAATTGTACCTCCTTGGCATCAATAAGATCCTGCAGCTTATTCCTTAAGGCCCAACAGTCATCAGTGGAATGCCCCGGGCTATCGGAGTGATAAGCACAGCGGGCATTTGGATTGTACTTGGGAGAGGCAGTATTCACCACTTTCGGGGCCTCCCTGACAGTCACTAGGTTGGTGGACAGCAACTGCGGCAAGATTTGTGACAGAGTCATACTTAAACGGGTAAACTCTCTCCTGGGTCTTTCAGCCCTTTGAGGATTGGTTTGCCGAGGAGCGGCAGCAGGCTTAGCAATCATCACCACGTTGACAGATTGGCGGCGCTCAGGTTTCACTTGTCTTCTAGACCCGTATACAGCATTGGCCTCCTTCTTAAAGGGCTTCTTCTCCGAACTTGCAGATGCAACCTTCTGAATTTTACCAGACTTCATCACAGCCTCTATTCTCTCTCCAGACAGAATAAGATCAGTAAACCCTACAGACGAATTACCGATAAGATGATTGGAAAACGACCCAGATAGGGTCCCCAAGAACATGTCTACCAACTCCCGGTCAGTCAACGGAGGCTGCACCCTGCCAGCCAGATCCCTCCACTTCTGCGCATACTCTTTAAAACCTTCACTTGATCCTAGCGACATACCCTGGAGTTGGGTACGTGTAGGGGCAAGGTCGGTATTATATTGATACTGCTTATAGAAAGCAGTAGCCAACTCCTCCCAGTTACGAACCTTGGTCCCATCCAGCTGATAGAACCATTCGAGATGAGTCCCTGAAAGACTCTCTTGGAAGAAGTGGATCCATAAGTTTTTGTCCACTGAATACGGTTGAATCTTCCGCACGTAGGATCTGAGATGTAGCTTGGGACAAGACGCCCCGTCATACTTGGTAAAAGATGGTGCTTTGAACTTATGAGGAATAATCACACCAGTAGACAAACCCAAGTCTCCAAAATCCAACCCAGGCACTTGTTGGATCTCCATAGCATTCAGCCCGTCTTCCAACTGCTTATACCGGTCTTCAGCCGGAGGGTATTATTCCTCGTTGAAATCAGTCTCGTTGTCAGAGACTACCGGACTAGGACCTTTTCCCCCTTGGGGACTACTCTTGCCTATAGAAGAACCAGCCTCTTCATTCTGCAGAGTGTTGCCAAACCTTCGGCCCGAGTTAAAAAGAACAGTTCTCTTCTTCTTCTTCTTCTCCTTCTTCAGGAGCAGAGCCTTCAGCTCTTCTTGGCCCTGAGCCAAACCCATGATTAGTTCCTGAAATTGCGCATTCTGCGCCTGAAGAGCCTTGATGGACATCTCGGTTGATGATGAGTCAGGATTCATGATGCTGAAATAAACAGCGAAGAACAGTAAGCAACCTGAAAAGAAGAAAAACCTGCTATGCACATGATGAATGATATGTGTTTATGCAATGCATTCAAGGGTTCGAAAGTCCAACTTTTTTATAGACACAAAAGAACACACGTTATCATTAGGGAAATAATTGTTCAGTACATCAAAGCCTCATGGGCACAAATTACAAAGCGAATCAATCCCAAAAGACACTACACATCCTCTTTGGGGCTATGTAGGTGTTGAGATTCCTCTCCTCATGCAATAGGCGGGTGAGCTCCAAGACTTTCTTTTCACTAGCATGTAGAGTGGTCTCAAGAGAATTCCGTTCTTCCTTAAGCTGGATCCAGCTCTTCTGCATCTCTTCCCAGGATGTGGGCATGTCAGGATGCTGAATGGTGTAGGACACTTCTCCTTCCAAGACTGGCTCTTTGATTACAGGGAGCACATGAGGATATGGCATCACTAACTTCTGGGAGCGGGCTCGTACCCACTTGAGATAAGGTTCCAACAGGATGGAGTTCCTATGCCCCAGTGTCTTGCTGTCTATCCTATTTGGCATCCTCCAAGCTCTGATAAATCTCTGGCGAAGTCCTTGTGCATCGTTGTCGAAGTCAAAAACTATGTCAGGAATTAACATGTCATGAGGACCATCCCTCCGAGCATAACCAAACTGTCTCCAAGCCAGGCACGGGTTGTAAGTAATACCTCCTCTGATTCCAAGTAAAGGAACATTAGGGTACTCCCCGCAACGATCAATGATAGTGACATCCTCTCTGGACCGAGGGCACCAATGTATGTCTGCATGTGTAAGAGTCATCAACCGTTGTGACCACCTCAAACCCAGCTCGTTCTTCAAAACTGATTGTGGAAGGTGCGAAATAAACCACCTTCCCAGGAGAGGAGTGCAACACATAAGGACACCTCTTTTTCTCATGGTTCGAGTGTAACATGAGTGAAGGATGTCCCCCAGCAACGTAGGTATAGGATTCCTGGACATGAAGATCTGGACAGCACTGATATCTATAAGCTGATCTGGGTTAGGGAACAACACCAAACCATAGACAAGGAGGGCCACAACTTCTTAAAAATCTTGTAGGTCAAGGGAGTTCCAACATTCATAGGCCTTTTCAAACAGAAACCTGGCTAAGAACCCTTTGATGCCACTTCTAACTTCCCAATGTCCCTTGAGGTCAGATGATTGTAGGTGCAAGGCTTTAGCAATCTCTTCAAGCTTGGGTTCCTTTTCCGTACCGTTGTAGGGTAGTTGATCAAGGATAGGGATCTTCAGGAGTCGGGAGAACTCCTCCAATGTAGGTACCAGCTGATAATCCAAGAAGGTGAAACAATGATGCAGAGGGTCAAAGAATTGGAACAGGACCTTTATCATATCTTCCTCAATGTTGGTATTGACCAAGCTGATGAGTCTTCCATGTCTTTCACTGAATGAAGAGCTCTCGGGAATCCTGGATATAAGCTCCTTAAGCTGAGGAGGGACCCTTACAAGGCTGATTTGAATTGTCTTTCTGCGAACAGTTTCCATGTCCTACAAAACAAGAACAAAGATGAAGATTCGAACCCCTGAAATGGTTAGTCAATGCATATGATGCTGGATGATGTCATGATGCTATGATTAAACACACCACAAATATTTACAAAGACAAACATGTAAGGCACACAAGTCACACAAGACAAGCCCTTAGAGTTTAGGCCAGCATGGGGTCTGGGTAGTACCCTCTTGAAGTTGGTGGGCTCAACCTGTCCTATCAGAAGTAACCGGGTTCTAAGGGTCCCAATATCACTGGATTGCTTTCATTGTTCATCGTTTCGATTTAGCCACTGAATTGGCGACCGAAATATTCCAGGAAAGCAACCCTCAATTGAGTGTAGTATCGAGTATCAACCAACCTCGGACTGCACCAAAGTCAGTTATCTCACTACCCTAAAGAGGCCAAGATAGTTCAATTAAGGTTCCTAAGGTCAGTTAATGCTTCATGACACCACATGGAGGCCCCATACTCTCCTTGACTGAACTCAATGGTTACCGGTACACACCAAAGTGCCACATCAACGTAGCAGACTGTTTCAACCATGTCGGTATACCCCGCACAGTTCCCTCGCAGCCTTGTTGCTACTTTCTAAGAAGGTATCCCCAGATCCGGGTTAGGATCTATAGAACTCCCAAGATAGTCCCACAATTTAAAGCAAACAAGTCAAAGCAATTGAAAACACAGTGATCTTAGTCCTAAGGTACACCTCACTTTAAAAGTATCCCCAGCAGAGTCGCCAGTTCTGTGATCGGTGGATCTGGAACTGACTGTTTAACGCTGGTTCGCGAAATGTCGCGGAAGCAAGAGTCGCCACCGTCTTTTATTTTCTCCAACATAGACAGGACAAAAGCACAGAAAAATTCCTTATAGAGATCGCTCTCGGTTCGGGAGGTAGGTTATAGAAAGGGAAGGTGTTAGCACCCTTTCTATCCATGGTTATCCATGGGCTCTTAGATACTTGCTCATTGTGTTTTCAAAAATGGTTTGTTTGCTTTTCAATTGTGGGTTTAAAAAAGTTTCTTTGAAAATTTCAGTTCGACTCTTGTATCGGTCCTCAAGAGTGTTTGAAAAATTGCTTTCGAAAGCTTTTTTGAAAAGGTGTCGGTGTGAAAAGTATTTTTGATTTGTTTTTGAAATTAGAGCAAGTATCTAGAGTCGTCTACCTACCCTAAGGAATTCGTCTGTGTAAATGTCCTTTAAAGTAGTGCCATCCCACCATTGAGAGGTAGGTAGCACCACCATTGGAGGTGTTCGGGTCAATTCGAGGTTCGGGACATGATGATCACCAGAGCAATAGGAAGATACCTTAGAAGCTACCCTCATGCCAGGTTCCCGGATCATGAGGACTTACTAAAACATCTTCTACTCGACGATCACCTTTCGAGGGGCAAGGCAACAGTGAAGCGTACCCTAGGGGTGGTGTGTGATTTGTGTGTCATGTTCATTTAAATTTATCTTGTTCATGTCGGGGGTGATCTACGCTTTTGTTTTTATTTAGACATTCATTCTTGCATGCAATTTATTAGCAGTTAAAAAGTTGTGAGAAATATAAAGTTCCTAAACTATTACAAAGGCGTGGGTCCACATCGCCAAATTAAATCCAGGACCCAATTTGAAAATAAAATAAAGTAAAGTAAAGTGCGAGAAATATAAAATGTCCAATTTACACGGCTTTGGGAGAATTACATGAATATTATAAGAGAGGAAATAAAAATGCGAATAGAATTAAAATCGCAAGCGAGGGCGTTGGACCCTTTTTAACGAAATTAAATTATGATTAACGAATTAATTAAATTAAACTAAAAAGAAAAGATTTTTTTGAGTTTTTTGTATTTAAAGGTTTTTTATGAGAGAATTAAATGAAATTAAGAAATTAATTAACCCTAATTCTAACTATTTTTATTTATTAAGAAAAAATATTAAAATTGAACCTAAAATTAAACCTAATTAATTAATGCAATTTTATTTACAAGAAAATAATTAATAATTAATAATGATAAAAGAAAAGAAAAAAGAAAAAAGTAATTAAAACCCAATTCTACAAATTTTAAATTTATTAAGAAAATGTTAAAGTTAACCCTAGAATAAAAAAAACTAATTAATTAATAAGACCCTTTTTTACAAAAAAGAACATTAAATGAAATATATTTTAATTTTTATGACTTTCGATTTTTATTATTTTTTTATATTAAGAAAATATTAATTTAAAGGATTAAATTAAAACTACTTAAAACAAGAAAAATATAAATAAAAAAAAGGAATGAGAAGCAAACCAATGGGGGGTTCTGTCCCCAAACTGGAGGTATAATTCAGTAATTCTGGCCCAATGTTTTGAGGCCTTGTTGGACTTTTCTGGAAGCGTGCGTGTGCGTTGACCAATGTCCATGGTGTTCATCAGATCTGGGCCTTTAGATTGCCTTCAGTGGCCATGTGGCACACTTGGATTAGGGGCGTATGGTAGGCCTTTGGATAGAGTGCTGCATGCAAGTAGGGTTAGAAAAATAATATGAAGAGAGGAAGGGACCTGGGAATCGAACCCAGGTCCTAGAGATTACCAACTCACGCTTTGACCAACTGTACCAGCTACCTTCTTTGTAATATTAGTGGAAGGTAATAATTATAAGAGAAAAAAAAGTTAGTGGCCTGAAATAAAAAAACGCGCTAATTTCAAATTGCCCTATCACGCTTTGCCACATGAGCGTCTTCCTCCTCCATTCTGCGTTTTACCTGAAAAAAGAAACAAGATTGCGGGGGTTTTAAACCCCCACTATATGTTGTGTCAAAAAATAGCGAATAGAAATCCCTGGATCATAAATTAGGCGTGATATGTGTGTTCGATTCACATGAAGCTTCTCGTTCCAATGGTTCAAGTCTTAGGGTCTAATTTTTCTGGACGAGGGAATCCCTAATTTTGCAAGTCTGAAACCCTAGAGTGCTTCAATGGTGATTCTTCATACGATGCGTGAAAACTTAATTAAAACAGATGGTTAGCTTTAGAATGGTTAACTGAATATAAATCAAACATTAAAAATTGACAATAATGCGTGAATCATGATGCAAGAATATGGAAAAAAGTATGAACAGGACGGGGTTGTTCTACCAATTCTTTGCGTTAGAGATGATGGTTTTGATCCAGAAACTTTCCTTGAAGTCTCAGGAATGCAATGGAATCAATATTTGTCCTTGAAACTTCTTGAAATCGTGTTTTCAGTATTCACTTTTTCCACAAAAATTTCAATGTTTTTCTTCAGCTTTGTGCGCAGCTTCCAGGTCTCCAACACAGGGTTTGCATTAGTATAAGTATGGGAACTGATTAGGGTTGAAAATTGGATCCAAAACCCTTTGCATTGATGTACAAGATATTTGATTTTTATGCATATATTTTCAAATCTTTTCCATGCATATTTGATTCCAATCATGGCAAATCACATTGATTCTTTCCCTATCAGATAATGCACGAGATCTTGAGGATATTTCATGCATAAAAAAATTTGAAAAGCTTGCTTTGGTATTTTTTCCATATTTTAATTAATTAAATGAATTAATAGCAATTTAAAATTCAAATAAATAAATAAAAATGATGAATAACTTCCCTTTGGGCCAAATGGTCGTGCACATGCTTTGGATGATGAATCTTGGAAGAAAATGTGGCCCATTAGCAATTTTAAGGCATTTGAAGCAAAGTTGACTTTTCAAAATATCCAAAAATTTCCCAACTTCCACAAGGCATATCTTGCTCAAATTTTAAGCTTTGATCATGTTCTTGGATATTTTGGAAAGGTCTTGAAGTCCTCTAACCAATGCCTTTGGTCCCATGTCATTTTGATTTACCAATCTCAAGTTATGGCCTTTGACTTAAAGTCTCTTTTTGTTGACTTTTGAAAATGACCTATAATGTTGAAATTGATAACTTTTTGTGAGAGCATTTCTTGGACTTGGAGTGTGAAGAGGAGTTGTAGGAAATGTCTTTCTCTTCAAAATGAGCTTTGGATGGAATTTTTATGATAAACCATATGGAAGTTATGCCTTGGTCAAGTTACAGTTGACTTTTTCAACTGTCCAAATATGGAAACTTTTGCATCTTGAGACTTTTTGAGCCAAGCTTTGAAAATCATGATCAAGAATTGATCAAATGATGTTTGTGGCTTCAAAATGAGATGTTGACCAAAAATTTGAATTTTTGACTGTCAAATGACCATTTTGCCCCTGCAGTTGACTGTAGGGCAATTAGGGTTTTTGACTGTGCAATTTTGTGCTGTAAGTCTTGAAACTTGGCATAAGGATACTTGACAATGTTTATAAGCATGTGGGACTTGATTGGACCCTTGGAAATTTCATTTTCTTTGTCAGAACCAAAACCCTAGTTTTTGACTGTTAGGAGGCCCTTGAACTGTGCAACCCTTGGGGAATTTTGAAGCATACTCTTTGCAATTCTTGAAGAATATGGGAGGGCAAATTTTGGGGTACAACAGCAGGTATCTGCACAAAGTTGATTCAGATGGTATTTATGCGCACGGAAGCCATGATCTGCAAAACAGAACAAAGATAAATTCCCTTGGTCTTTGAAATGGTTAGCATAATGAAGCATGAATGCCATGTTATGATGCATGATGTCATGATAAACCACAGGTATAGCAAACACAAATATTGCAAACACAATCAAATCACACAAAGCCCTTAGGTTTAAGGCTTGCATGAGGTCAAAGGCAATACCCTCTTGAAGTTAAGTTGGTTCAACCTGTCCTAGAAAAGAAACCGGGTTCTAGAGGATCTCAATATCACTGACCATCCTCCATCGGTCATGGTTTCATCTCATGCAATCTTTTCTTGCGGATGGAATTATTCCGAGAGTATGGTCTCAATGAGTGTAGCATCGAGTATCAACCAGTTCTCAGCTCTACACCGAGGTTGGCTATCTCACTATGTTCTAATGGCCAAGTTGGGAGATTAAAGGTTCTAAGGTCAGTTGATTCTTAACGACACCACGCGGCGGCCCCGTATTCTCCTCGTTTCTCCACAAGGGATACCGGTATCAACCAAAGTGCCACACCAACATAGCTACTGCTTCAACCGTATCGGTCTACGCCGTACAGTTCCCTCACAGTCTATTCCTACTTACCTAAAAGGTATTCCCCAGATCCGGGTGTAGGATCTATAGTAACCCCAAAAAAAACCCTCAAAAGTAAAGGAAACAAAGAAATCAAGAGAAGCAATTATGATGACCTAGATCCTAAGGTATATCCCACTTATTAACTCCCCAGCAGAGTCGCCAGTTCTGTGAAACGGTGGCAGAACCGATTGTTTAATGCTGGTTTGCATTTTGCGTTTTGTGTTTCCAAAATGTCGCGGTAAGCAAGAGTCGCCACTGACTTTTATTTCATCCAACCGGAAAGGAAAAAAGTACAGAAAAAATCCTTTTTCGAGATGTTTCTGAGCACGGGGGTAGATTATAGAAAGGGAAGGTATTAACACCCTTTATATCCACGGTTTTCCATGGGCTCTTAGGTTCTTGCTTATCTTTTTAAAATTGCTTGTGTGTGTGCTTTGTTTTGAAAAATGTTTTACTTCGTGATAACCCTTGTATCAGTCCTCAAAGGTGTGACGAAGTTGTTTTAAAATTTTGTTTGAAAAGTGTAAGTGTGAAAAGTTTTGATTTGAGCAAGTACCTACTAGCATCTACCTACTCGAAAAAGATCGTTTCTATTCTTGTTTCCTTTAGACAGCGCTAACCCACTATTGAGAAATAGGTAGCACCGTCGTTGGAGTTGTAAGGGTTGATTCAAAAGGGACGTACGATCACTAAAGCAATATTAGGACATCTTAGTAATAACCCTAGACTCTTAAGATCATATTCGAGGAAACATTTTCGAGGCAACATTTTCGAGGCAACATTTTCGAGGCAAAAATTCTGAGGCAAAATTTCCGAGGCAACATTCGAATGGGACGTTTGATCTTTTTTAGACAGGAGGGCAACCACTAAGACACCCTATGTTTAATGATCGTTTACCAAAGGCAACCGAAGTGAGAGTATACCCTGAGAGTGATATGTGCGAGTGATTAGTTTCGGTTATTTATCTTTGCACATTAGGGTTTTCTAACCGTATTAATTTGTCATGCATTCTTGTCATACAATCCTATTAGCATACATCTAAACAGTTTAAATATTTGCAGGAATTAAAAAATGCGAGAAAATAAATCTACGCTATTACAAGGCTTCCGGGTGGGGGATTAATTACATAGCCAAAAACCCGGGAATTTAAACAGTAAATAAAAACCCTAAATTAAACTATTACAAACCATGAACAGTTACAAAAATATTGTCAAAATAAATAATAAGCGCGCGATGAATCAAATACGAAACAACTAGGATTTTGACCCTTGACTAAACCTATTTGCGATTGATTAAAAAAGATGTTTTGTCATGTTTTTGTTATTTAAGAAAATAATGAAATATTTAAATTAAAAAGAAAATCCTAAGTTCTAATTAAATTTAAATTAAGAAAAAATAAATTAATTCACTCTAAAACCTATTTTTGTATTTTTATTTATTTGAGAAAAAGAGAAAATAAAATTAGATCAAGAGTTTAAACCTAATTTGCTAATTAGTTTTAATTATATAAAACAAGTTAAAGTTTCCCTAAGTTAAACTAAATTAAATTAAATTAATAAATTTAATTTTGATAAAAAAGTCTAATTCTAATTTTTTTGATTTCTTGATTTTATGAAAAATAATTAATTTGTTAATTAAAATGATTAAAAGAAAAATTAAAAGAATTAAAGGAAAGAAATAAAAAAAGTTAGAGATGGGCCTAATTGTTAGCAACTGTGGGGGTATATTGTTGAAATTCTGGGCCCAAACCAATCTCAGCCCGTTTGAGTTTTCCTGATTAGGTATGGTTGTTGACTTGGGGAGCATGGTAAGCCTCTTGCTACCTGAGCATTGGATCCAACTTGCTGATGGATCTGATGGTGGAATTTGGATGGCCTATGGTGGATGCTTGAGGCTGTAGTGTACCTGATCTCATGAAACAAAATAATATGAACAAAGGTTGGGACCTGGGGATCGAACCCAGGTCCTCATGCTCGCTCCCAGTACCTATTTTCCATATAAGCTGCTTTGTTTGTTTGTACATATAATAATAATAATGCATAATATATAAAACACGATGGTTAATTGGAAAAAATGCGCGGAATTTCAAAACAGCCAATGGTGCTCATACACGTTGTCTTCTTCTTCCTTGTTTGTCGTATTAGACTGCAAACCTTTACCTACGGACATGGCTCCATGGCTAAAACCCTGCAAACTACCAAAATCAAGAAAACACATGATAAATTTGAGGTGAGCACATGGATCGTTTCGCCTTGATCCCCTGAACACCATAGTCCCCCTTTTTTGGCCTAATTTTATTCGTACAGAGAAGCCCTAAAACGGCTCCTCAAACCCTAGTAATGGAAATCTTGGCTATAGGCATCAAAACGCAAAATCAAATAAACAAAAACCTTCCAAATGACAATATAAACCCAATGCAATGTTTTGGAATGATTAATCGTGTGTAAATTAAGAAATCAGATTCAAGCTTGGAGGTGCAAACCGTGGGTTTGTAGATCACGATTCCGAACATGGAAATGCTTGCAAATGATTAAGATACGTTCCTGGGATGTCCAGCAATCTGTTGGCAAGGTTAGAATGGCTTGGATTGGCCTCTAGGATGGAAATTGTATCACCATTTTTCTTTGAAATTTTGAAGTTTGGTTCTCTCTTTTCCATGACTGTAACCTCTTTTCCTTGCCTTGGTTGCGTTCCCTATATGTACTAGAGTGAATTAGGGTTGTAAAAACCACGAGTCTCTTTACAAATCTTGAAGATTTGATTTGGTTTTCATGGTACATGATATCCTTCCAAATTTAGCCTAATCATGCTCTTTTTGTACCAATTGCCATTGATTCGAATTGATCTTGCAAGCTCATCAAATCTTGGTTGCTAACCTGTCAAAGAAACCAATCAAATCAAATCTTTGATAATTTTCATCATTTATTTGATTTAATTCACTTTTTAATTAATGAAAAATCAAAATAAATTTAAAAATGAAGCAAACAATTTGTGGATAAGTATTTGAGTCTTGTACCACATTATAAGTGAGGTGCAAGCATAAAAAGTTAGGCCCATTTAGCAAAAAATGCAAATTTGAGCATATTTGACTTTTGATAATTTTGCAAAAATGGCCAACTTGGCCAATGCATAACTCTCTCAATTTTGACCCTAGAGAGGTGTTCTTGGACTTTTTAGAAATCTTAGGATGTCCTCTAAGCAAACCTTTTGGTCTCATCTCAATTGAGTCTTCCATGTTCATGTATGAATCTTTGACTCAAAAGGTGTTTTTGTTGACTTTTCAAAATGACCTATAATGTCAAAATTCATATCTTTTTGTTAGTGCATATTTTGAACTTGGGATCTGAAGATGAATTGTATGGAATTGCATCCTCTTAAAAATTAGCTTTGGATGGGTAATTTCTAATAAAGTATGAGAAAGTTATGCTTGGTCAAAGTTGAGTTGACTTTTCCTGCAAAACCCTAATTTAGCAACTTTTGGGTTTTGATGAATTGCGAGCAATCCTTGAGGAATCATGATCAACCCTTGATAAAATGATTAATAATACTTCAAAATGAGTATGTTGACCAAAACTCCTGAAGTTTGATTGTATGTGGGCCACAGTTGACTTTTGACCTAGTACAATTGATTTTCAGGCATTTGAGCAATTGACTGAGCAAACTTCCTCTGCAAGGCTTGAAACTTGACATGGATGATCTTGGAAACATATTAGGACAATAGTGAGCATTTGGGTCCTTTGTGGTCCACACATATTGATGAAAATAGAAACCTTAATTTGAGATAGACTGCCTTAGGAGAGAGTTTGTCTGGTCAACTCTTGTACTTCCTTGAGCAATTTGGGGACCTCACTTGCCATATGTTGAGAAATATGGGGGGGGGGGAATTTTGGGGTACAACCGCTGTCATATTCCTTTCACGACCAGATTATGTTTCAATTGTACCAACAATATGGCGGAGTATGAAGCATGCATCATGGGTCTCAAAGCTGCTATTGACTTAAGGATCAAGTTCTTGAGCGTCTTTGGGGATTCAGCTTTGGTAATAAGCCAAATCAAATGGGAGTGGGACATGAAGCACCCAAATCTCATCCATTACAAAGAACATGTGCTGACATTGCTTCCACACTTTGAAGAGGCCACCTTTAAGGTCAGGTGGGATAATGAGGCTCCTCGGATCACTATTGAGAAGATGGATGAACTAACATACTGCTATGAGATCGACACTGAAGAAGCAGCAGGCAAACCTTGGTTTCATGAAGTGAAAAGGTATCTCGAGGCTCAAGAATATCCTGAGGGGGCGTCTGTCAATGATAATAAGTTTCTGAGGAGGTTCTCCGCAAAGTTCTTCCTCAGTAATGGAATCCTCTACAAGTGTAACCATGACTCTACTTTACTTTGGTGTGTAGACAAGAGCGAAGCAGAGAGGATTATGATAGATTTACACAAAGGTACCTTTGGCGCCCATTCTAGTGGACATACCATGGCTTAAAAGATCCTATGGGCAGGATACTATTGGTCCACTATAGAAGCAGACTGTTATCAGCATTCCCGAACTTGTCACAAATGTCAGATCTATGCTGATAAAGTACATGTACCTCCAGTTCCCTTGAATGTCTTGACGACACCCTGGCCCTTTGCAATATGGGGCATTAACATGATCAGAGAGATTATACCCACCGCTTCCAATGGGCATCACTTCATCCTAGTGGCCATTAATTACTTCACGAAGTGGGTTAAGGCTTCCTCTTTTGCTACTGTTACCAAGAATGTTGTGGCGCGGTTTATCAAGCATAACCTGATTTGTCGGTATGGTGTGTCAGAGAGAATCATCACAGACAATGGTACAAATCTCAACAATACAATGATCACCTAACTCTGTAAACAATTCAAGATCCAGCATCACAATTCTTCCCCTTACCGGCCGAAGATGAATGGCGTTATGGAGGCTGCTAACAAGAATATTAAGAAAATCATACAGAAGATGACGGTGACATACAAAGACTGGCATGAGATGTTACCATTTTCTCTTCATGGTTACCTCACCTCAGCACGTACGTCAACAGGGGAAACACCTTACTCTCTGGTATATGGTATGGAGGTTGTCCTACCTATTAGGTCTAAATCCTTTCTTTGAGGATCATAAAGGATGCGTGTTTGAACGAAGATGATTGGATCCAGACTCGACTTAATCAACTGAATCTGAGTGATGAGAAAAGGCTTGTTGTTGTCTGTCATGGTCAGATATACAAAAAATGAATAATCAAGGCTTTTAACAAAAAGGTTAGATGTCAGGTATATCAAATGGGTGATCTAGTAATCAAGCACATCATACTACCATAAGGTGATCCCAGGGGAAAATGGACTCCCACATACGAAGGGACATTTGTGATCAAAAACATATTTTTCGGTGGAGCTATGATTTTGACCACCATGGATGGTGACGACCTTCCTCACCCTGTGAATGCGGACATGGTGAAAAGATACTACGCATAAACAAAGACCCGCTAGGTTGACTGGCCTAGGCAAAAATAAGGTCATCCCGGGGAACCAAAAGGGTTCGGGTAAAAATTAGGGATAAATACAAAAATATATGTACACCCGGCAAGCCAAAAACCTGCAAAGGCGGCTTGGGCAGAAAAGGGTATCCCGGTGGACTGAAAACCCAAAAGGGCGGTGTGATACAGTGGTAGAACTGACTTGGTTGTTTTGCGTTTGATCGCAAATGTTGCGGTTATCAAGAGTTGCCACCGACTTTTCTTTTATCCAAAAGGAAAGGTGAAAAAGCACAGGAAAGACCTTTGAGATTATTTCTTGAGTTCGGGGGGTAGATTATGAAAAGGGAAGGTATTAGCACCCTTTCCATCCATGGTTTTCCATGGGCTCTTAGTTACTTTCTAGATCACTTGCTTTTGCTTGAATATGTGCTTTGTGTGGTTTTTGAAAGTATTTTGTAAAGATGCCATCGTTTAGGCAAACTTTGTAATGATTCTCGTTCGTAAGAATGTATACAAAGTGTTTGATCTTTTGAAAATGTTTTCAAGTTTGTAAGATGTTTTGAAAGTGAGGTGTTTGTTTTAAAAATAGCAAGGATGTTTTTGTTTTGAAATTGAGCAAGTAACTAGGAGTAATCTACCTACTCAAAAGTCGTTCATGTTTATTTCCTCTTTCCTTTGACATTATTATCTTACCATTGATTTGGTAAGTAACCCTATCTTTGGATGTAAAAGGGAGGGCATGGGTCATCGTATAACCATGATTAGAAATGTTGCAAGATATCTTAGCATTTTTCTTTAGGGACTAAGATCATTTTGAAAGGCAACATAGATAGCGTCATCGAGGGACTATGATCTTGTATTTTGCTTGTTTTTGCTAAGATACCCCACATCATAATATGGCCCTTTTTGTAAGGCAACCAAGTGGGTTTACCCTAGGGTGATTGTGTGCAAGTGTATTGGTTTTCATGTTTTATTTGTCTTTGATTAGGGTTTGCTAATTGTTGGTTTTAATCTTTCCATACAAAACCCTAATTACTAGCATTTGTATATAAAGCATTAAATTGCGGAAATTAAAATTACTACGCTATTACATGATTTAGGGGAGGGGTGTACAAATTACAAATGGGGAATTGCAAGAAATTAAATCTAAATAATTATTACAACCATATTGAATTTTGAATAAATGTACAAAACAGATAAGTAAAAAATGCAAGAATATAAAATGTAAGAAGAAATGTGATTTTTGTTTTTTTTTTTTATGAAAAGGGTTTTTTTACTTAATTAATTAAAATACAATAATCAACTAAAAAAGAAAATTAAAATTAAGTTAGTAAAATATTTTAATTTAAAGAAAACAAGTTTTTTAGGGTTTTGGTGAATTTAATTAAACTAGTAAATAAAAATAATTAAATAAAGGATCCTAAATTCTAAATTGATTTTAATTTACAAGAAAAAATAATAATTAAAATTTATTATCTAAGTATTCAAACAAAGAAATTAATTAAAGAAAATGCTTTTGTTCTTTTACTTTTGTAAATAAAAATAAACTAAATAAATATAAATAATAAAATATAAATTTTTTTTTGGATTTTTTATTAATGAAAATAATAATAATAAAAATAATATTAATAATAATATTAATAATAATAATAAAATATAAAAAAAGTAAAATAAAAAATAAAATAAAAAAAATAAGTCAGGGAGGTTGATAAGTGAAACAAGGAGTATTATGAGAAAAAAAGTCAGGCCCATAGGATAGAGGCCCAAGCGCTTTCCTGAAACCAAAAAAATGTCAAAAATGTGGAAAAAAAGAAGCAAAAGGCAGCGCGCTGAGGTTCAAACTCATGACCTCTTGATTACCAACGCACTGCCTTACCACTGGGGTGGCTATACATCCGTTAATATAACTGAAATAATAAATATGTAAAGCAAAACAAGTCCTGAACACACTTCATCTTCAACCTCCAGCCAGACCACTTGTAACTTCACCATTTCTCAACAAAAATGGAAGATGCAAACATGAAAGTTGCTCCATTTTTTCATACGAATCCAACCATATAAATATCATAAACTATAAATCAAAGATGAATGAGAATTTTTGAAAGTACCAAATTCTGACCTAATTATTTTTAGAGATTAAATCCTAAAATTTTCCTAGCTCAATCAATATAAATGAAATCTATGGACATGTACAGCTTCAGGGCAATGATGTCTACATTTTATCCTCACAAATGCAAGCCTAACAATGCCTAAGTAATGAGATAGAAGTTCAAGAAAAATACCTCAAAACTGGAAATCGTGAAATGCAAATGAGCTTGATTCAAGGTGCTGCAATGATCAGGTTAGCTTCCTTGAGTCTCTAGAAAGCTAATGTAATGCTTAGCTTGAGTTGAGGATGGCTGAAATGGCTTGAAGAAGTCAATGTGTAATACTCAACTTTTGGTTATGGAGGATATGGTAAATGATGTTACAGTGATGAAACAGGGACAGGTATAGGTTACACTTGATGTAAGGAAGCTTTAGAAACTAAAAGGCCAAGAAACGCGCGAGGGAAATATGAGTTTGGTGTTCAAGGTCAGAAACTGTGAAATAATGGAGTTTTTGGGCAATTTCTAATTTGAGAGAGTTTTGGTGTATTTCAGAGTGCTTCAGCTCATGTCTTAGCTCACAAATAGTGCCTCTATTTATAAGCAACAAGTACGGAGGCTTGTATCTGATCAGAATTCAAAATCACATGTTTAAGCTCAACATGTGATTTTTGAGAAATCAAGTTTCAATGCCTTATGTACTGGATAAGACAGAGTGGTTACGCTTTAAACACACTTGCTTCTGACTTTGTAGATGGAGTGTGATCAGAGGGAACAAGTTAGAGGCTCAAGAATTGACTTTGCACATAAAGCTTGCTTTTCTAAAATGGAAGTGTTCACTTTATGCCATTAATGGAAATGTGGATTGGATAAACTTAAACCACTTGGATTAAAGCTCAAAATTTTGTGTAATCCATTAATGATGGATAGATACATAAGTTAGAAGGCCTACAAAGCAATATTATTCAGCCTGATATTGAAATTGCATTTTTGTTCATCATGAAAATGACCTATAATTTTAGTTTGAAACCCTAACTTCCTCTCTTCGATTCTCCTTGCTCAAGAATGATCTCAAGGAGTTCTTGGACATTTTAGAAATATTGTAATATGCTCTACAACCCCTATTTGAATCACTCTTTAGAATTCTCCTTGGAACTATATGAAAAAATCCCATGAAGTTAGGTCAAAATCCTTCCTAAACTAGGGCAAAATTTTCACTAAGTGTTTAGTTTCAAGACCATGACGTCATGAATTAATAACTTGAGATCCAAGAATTTATATGAGAAGTTGTGTAAAGAAACATTGTATATCTCATGGAGATCTACAACTTTCATTTTGAAAGTTTCTTTTGAATCATCTTGCATCATGGTGAAAAATTAGCTCAAAGTTGTGAAAAAATATGAAGTTTTCAACACTTAGAAAAATTTCTAAGTTTGAAAACTTTGACTTTTCAAAATGAAATCTTAACTTTTTGATTTCTTCATGAACAAGTTTCATATTTTGACATGTTTTGATGAATTGTGATCTTTGACACTTGATTTTGACCAAAAAGTCAAAGTTTGACTTTTCAGTGTACAATTGACTTTTAATCAAGTGACTGAAAATCAACTATCAATCCAATTGATCTTGAGCAATGTTTTAAGTCATTCCATTAGGTCAAAATGATGCAATTTAACTCTTGAGATCATGCCTCAGACCAATTACCCTTTTGCTAGGTCAAAAATCAGAAATTATCGTTTCTCAGTTAAAACCCTAATTTTGACCATTTTGCCCTTTTGATGATTTGATCAAATTTCTTAAGGAATTATGGTCCAAACTTGATCAAATGGTACATGTGAGTTTATAATGTTTATTTTGTTCAAAAATTATGAAGTTTTACTGTAAATTGGCCACAGTTGACTTTTTCCCCAATACAGTTGATTTTTAGGTCAACTGCTCAATTGACTGAGCAAAAATGTGATTCAAGGTTTGAAACTTGACATGAGTAATCTTGGGGGTCCATAATGATCTAGGAAAGTCATATGAGGCATTGAAATTTCAATTACCCTTGTGTAATCTCAAACCCTAATTTCAATCATCATTGCTTAAGGAGGTGTCTTGAGCTGATCAATCCTTGTACAACCTTGAACCCAAGGAGATCTTGTGGGAAAATAATTGATAAATGAGAGGGAAAATTTTGGGGTACAACAGGAGGTCCAGGAAAAATTTAGGGATTTGAAGCGTACAACTATGTCCCATTGGATCACCTTGCGACCAGACTTTAGTATCAACTATCAAGCTCAAACGGTACCGATCAATCCAGTCAGCTTCGACAAGTAGCAAAGTGATGAGACACTCAAGGACATAGGGGTAATAGCAGAATTGAAACTCACTGGGATTATTACACATAGTTTTTTCACTTTGTACACTATTTTGTATAGTTTTCATTTTCACGACGGTGTTCTCCTACTAGAACGTCGGCCTCTTTGTACAAAAATGTCTGTTATAGGCGAATTCCAAAAATCAATACAAACCATTCCTTTGAAAGTACAAAATCATTTTTTTTTCTATTTTTCCGTTTTGTTTTACAAAAACGTCCAGTGATTATTTTTGACAAATGAATTTGAATATGATTACCGTTCACAAATACTTGCATAAAAAACAGAAAGACAGTTGCTAATGACTTTAAGAAACGGGGCAAAGTCAAAAACAATTTGTAGTCCCGATAGTTACTCTTTCTAGCGGGTACAGGGGGATCCTCTTGTCACGTCCTCAGCATACGTCACAGTGATGTCTATGTTCCACATAGAGTAGAAACAACCAAAGTTTTAATCTCTCCTTCCTCGAACAGGAATTACTTCCTCCAGTCAAGAGCTGAGATCTTTATTCCCCAGCCGAGTTTTTTAATTTCGGACAGTTTATGAAACCTCCTCCCGGTTAGCATTTATTTCTCAGACTGCGGAAGTTCATTTCCCAACAGAGTTTATTTCTCTACATCGACAACATCTCCCAATAAAGCATCTCCTTTCCCACGGAGTCGTTCTCAAATAGAAGTTAAAGATCCTCGGCAGAGTACCCTCAAACAAAAAGAGGAAATCCCCGGTAAATCATCTCCATTCATCATCCCCTGTGGAAATGAAGGATTCAGCTTCCCAATACTCTTCAGAGGAAGTTCGGGATTTACTTTTCCAGACTAAGAAATATCGCAATAACATCCCATATTCATACATCATGGCATGCGCATACACATCGCATACAACATGATCTCATTTATTTTGAGACCATCATCACAATGCATTTCATACATCATGACATTGCATACGACTAACTCTTTACCATTTTCAGGAAAGTTCAAATCAACAGACATCGTTGACTACGTATATGACCTGATAGTCTTCTCAAAAGCTACGTCTAATGAAGGGCTATTTCAGCATTTTCCTATGAAAGACGTTCTTAAAAGACCTTCTCGGGTTCAGTTAGACTGATACTAAGATTTCTCTAATTTCTATTCTAGTTGAAGATATTCCAAGACTTTTGTCTGGTTTAGTTAAATCAATACTAAGATTTTTCTGATTTCCATTCCAATCAAAGTTAATTCAATACTTTCGTCTGGTTCAGTTAAATCGATACTAAGATTTTTCTGATTTCCATTCCAGTCAAAGTTAATTCAAGACCTTCTCTGGTTCAGTTAGATCGATACTAAGATCTCTCTGATTTCTATTCTGGTTGAAGAAACTGTAAAGCCTGGAATCCGACCAGATAGCAGTTTACTCTGTCAATTAATATGAAGCCCGGAATCTAACCGGATAATAGTCAATCAACAATTCAAGACACTGTGAAGCTTGGAATCCGACCAGATAACATTATAAGGTGTTGCAAAGCCTGGAATTCGACCAAATAGCAATTTACTCTGTCAATTACTATGAAGCATGGACTCGACCAGATAATAGTATACCTCAAATTTAAGTTGAAGCCTGGATCCTACCAGATAATAACTTAATCAGTGAAGCCTAGACACGACCAGATAACAGTTCAAGTCACTGAAGCCTGGATTCCGACCAGATGACCGTTTAAGAAACTGTAAATCCTGGAGTACGACCAGATAACAGTTTAATCTCATTTCCCCAGTAAGTCACTATGAAGCCTGGAATACGACCAGATAGCAGTCGACCTTATTATCCTCAACAAGTCATTGTGAAGCCTGGATCTTGACCAGATAGCAGTTCCCTTCCTTCTCTTCAATCAAGAGATGACTCCCCGGTAGAGTAATAGACGATTGAAGCTCCTAAACTCTATTCCCTAAAATAGAGACCAACATTCCTCAGTGGAGTCCTCCTCAATAACAGGAATAGGGATTCCCCCAAAGGAGTATCTCATGAAATCAACATTGTTCTAGATGGCATCTTTAAGCCCATCTCCGACGACTCTCTGTCATGTTCTCTAGATGGAATCTTTAAGCCCATCTCCGACGATCTTCTGTCATCTTCTCCAAATGGAATCTGTAAGCTCATTCTCGATATTATCTACAAAGTCAAGTATCATTTCAGACGAGTGCAAATTTCTGGGCACTCTAGTGTTCAATCATCTTCCACCTTCAGATCACGAAAGGCAGACCAGCCAATCTACATCCTCGGGTTTAAGAAGATTGAACAGGGGAAGCTGTTGTACCCCAAAATTTTCCCTCTCATTTTAATTCACAAATGCCCATTGAGGTCCCCAACTTGCCCTAGGATGACTAAGAGTTGACCAGACAAACTCCCCCCTAAAGGCAATGAACCTCAAACTAGGGTTTCAATTTTAAGCAAGACGTGTGAGTCCCAAGGATCCCAATTGTTCTCCATTGTCTTAATATGTCCTCAAGATCATCCATGCCAAATTTCATGCCTTGAACAACACGTTTGCTCAGTCAACTGCTCAAATGCCTGAAAATCAATTGTATTAGGTCAAAAGTCAACTGTGGCCCAAATACAGTCACACTTTAAGATTTTTGGTCAACATCAACCCTTTGAAGTAATATCCATCATTTGATCAAGGGTTGATCATGATTCCTCAAGAAACGCTCCTAACTCATCAAAAGTCAAAAATGCCAAATTAGGGTTTCTATAGAAAAAGTCAACCAAACTTTGACCAAGCATAACTTTCTCATACTTTATCAAAAAAAATTTAACCAAGACTCATTTTGAAGAGAATCCAATTCCCTACAACTTCTCTTCATCCCTCAAGTTCAAGAAATGACCCAATCAAAAGATACAAGCTCATACATTATAGGTCCTTTAAAAAAGTCAACAAAAACACCTTTTGGTTCAAAGCTCCTATTAGGGTTAAAAAGGAGAGAGATATGCATTTCTAAAGATGATAAGTTTTGGAAAAGTGCATGAAGCCAATATTGACAAAACTTGAATTTTTTTCCAAATGGGACCATGTTTTCATGCTTGAAACTTAGTTCCAACATGGCCCACGACCTTGGAGCTCATTCATAAATCATTTTATTATTTATATTATTTATTTTGTTATTTTATCCATTAAAATACAAAATAAAATAAATAAATAAATAAATAAGGGAAATTATGTAAGATATGATTTGAGAATCTTTTTCTCATCAAATAAGGGGCAAGACATGTTGGAAAATCAAAGGAAAATCGGGAGGGAAGAAAGATTGGATTTGTTCCAAAATAAGCCAAAAATCAAATAATTGGAAAGAAGATATTTCTCATCAAAGCATGGATTTTTCTTCTACAATTGTAAATCTAATATGATTCACTATATATGCACAACAAGTCCAGACCTAATGCATAGGCACAACTGCTACAGAAATCCCTAGAAAAGTTTCAAAAATATTCAAAGAAGTGTAACCTTAATTCACACGATCTAGCCTCCCTCATTCAGTCCCAGGTACTCCATCTTCATCCTGAGGTTCCCAGGAAGACAAGTCAGTCCTCGCACATCCCTGAAACACCCTGAGGTTTCCCAACCAAATCTCAATTTTTTTGGTAAATTCTTGGATCTCAAACTTTCACATTAGGCCATATAAATTTTGTTTAAGTTTATATTCGTGTTGCTAATGATGTTTGCTGGCTTTTTGACGTATTACATGAGACCATAGGGCCTGGAATCATATTGTTCCATGGATGACCTTCGTTAGGGTTTTAGATTCGAACCCTATGATGTAGGAGGAATTAGCCATTTTTGAGTCCGTATTCGTGATCAGCGGATCTTTTTAAGTCAATTTGCATACTTTGTTTTTTTGTTTGGCCACTTTTCTAGGTGACTCCATCGGAGAAGAAGGAGGAAACCACCAGCTCCGATGGTTGGACTGGCCAGTCTTGAGTCAACCAGTTGGCGTGGCAGGAGGACAACATCCCATTGGCTGGATTCAAATGACTCTCCCTCTCTCCGCGCCTGATTGGACTATTTGAAATGTAGGGACCCCACTTGTTGGAGGGTGTTTGACAACTCAGCAGTTGTCCTTGTTTTACATTATATAGTTTTATTTTGTTTATATACATGAATGATCCAGCAGTGCATATGGCAAAATCATAAGGGTGCAAAGGGAGAGACTTGGGTTCGATACACAGGTCTGGAATTTTGTTTTTTTTCTAACAAGTTATTTGCAGATCCTGTGTTTTGGGTCCTAGCTTATCCACCATGTAGCATCAAATCTGCACCATCCAATGTCCATAGAGCCAAATCTAACACCCAGCATTCAGTCCCCACGGTGAACCCTCAAACGCATCCCCCACTGGATCAGGCGCAGGCAATTGGGCTTGTACAAATCTGGGCCTAGAAAATTGCCACTCACACCCCCAAATTGCTTCACAACCACAGGCCCATTGCTTTTCTCTTCTTTTTTTTAATTTCATTGTTTTAATTTTTTTTAATTATTCTAATTTTTTAAATTCACTTTTTTATTATTTTAATCATAAAATCATAAAATCATAAAAAATAGGACTTAGAGTTTTTCTTAATAAGATTAATTTTTGTAAATTAATTTAATTAACTTTAATTTGTTTTCCTTAATTTAAAATCAATTAGAGATTAGGTTAAATTTCAAATCTTTTTCATAAAAAACATCAAAATATTTTTAATAGGTAATTAGACTTTTAGGGCTTAAAACTTATTCTCGTCTCAATTTTTGCACGTTATTATTTTTCCATATGATTATTTTTTTATTATGTAATTGTGCCCAGTTTGTAATAGCTAAATTAGGGTTTTTAATTTCCGCGCTTTACTTTTCAGTCATTATTTATGTAACTACACCAAAGCCTTGTAATAGTTGTAGGAACTTTATTTCTCACTTTTACATTTCTTATATGCCTGTACATAAACTGTTAGTAAATTAGGTGTGCATGACAAGAATTAATCAATTAATCATTAGGTCACTAACCTCAAGATAAAATATCTGGAAAAAAGCACACTATTGCACACTCACCCCTAGGGTATAACCTCACTTGTTGCCTTCGGAAATGGTCATGTCCCTCGAACGTAGGGATATCTTAGCAAAGACCCTCAATTCAAAAGTCATCATGAAGATCATGGTCCCTGTAATACGGTGATAGAACTGGCTGTTTTTTGTTACTACTGGTTTTGTGTTTTTTGTTCGCAAATGTACGGTAAGCAAGAGTCGTCACGGTCTTTTATTTTATCCAACAAAGGAAAAGGGAAAAAGAACAGAAAAAACCTTTTTTGAGATGTTTCTGAGTACGGAGTGTAGATTATAGAAAGGGAAGGTGTTAGCACCCTTTCTATCCAGGGTTTTCCATGGGCTCTTAGGTACTTTCTCATTTTTAAATTGCTTTTGTGTGTTTGCGTGCTTTAAAAAAGTTTTGAAATTTCCTTAGTGCGACGCTTCACTTTATGGTAACCCTTGTATCATTCCTCAAGGGTGTGATAAAGCGTTTTTGAAAACTTTGTTCAAAAGTGTAAGTGAAAAAACCGGTTGTTTTGAGCAAGTACTTCAAAATTTATACCTACTTGAAAAAGATTGTTCATTTTCTTATTTTCTTTAGATAGTGCTATGATACTATTAAGGATTAGGTAGCCCTATCGTTGGATGTTAAGGGACTATCGAAAGGGACTATTACGGTCACTTAAGGCAACAGGGCAAGATTTCTTAGTAATTGTCCTAAAACTCTAAGATCACTTTTTTACCGAGGCAACGTCGAAAGGGTCATCGAGGGACTAGTGATCCTTTGAATTAGAGGACAACCACTAAAAATTCTCACGTTTCGAGAATAGTGACCATTTTCTGAAGGCAACTGAAGTGGGGAAAAACCCTAGGAGTGAGCATGTGCAAGTGTTTGTTTTTCAGTCAATTACCTTTGCACAAATAGGGTTTTCTACTGCTTTAAACATTGATTTATCTTTCACATACAATCCTATTATCAAGAATCTAATAGTTTAATTAATAGAAGAAAATAAAGTGCGAGAAATTTAGAGTCTAACTATTACAAGGCTTCGAGGGATGGGAATTACATAACCAAAACTGGGGAAATAAAAGCAGTAATTATCCTAACTTTAACTATTACAAACCTTGGAGCAATTACATTAATTGGAAAAAATAATGAAAGGAATACGCGCGATGAAATTAAATATGAGGAATTAAAGTTTAACGAATCTAATTGATTTAGAAGAAAATATTTTTGCATTATTTATTTGAGAAATAATTAATTTTTGCAAATTAAAACTAATCTCTAATTGATTTTAATTATGAAAAGGGAATTAAACTATCCTAATTTAAACTAATCTAATCAATTAATGAAATTAATCATTTTAAGAAAACACCCAATTCTAATGTTTTATAATTTTTTTGTGATTTAAAAAAAACAATGATTTTTGTAAAGTAATTAAAAAACCAATAATTGAATAAAGAAATTAAAAGGAATTAAATTGGGCCTGGTATGAAATAGAAAACTGGAGGGTGCCTTGCTGAATTTCGTCCAAAGCCCAATCTTGTTGACCCAATGCAGTGCTGGATCCAGTGTGATTGTGCCAGGAATGTCCATCATGGGGAGCTTCATTGGAAGCGTAAGATCTGGGCAAGAAATGATCTAATGGTGATGAACTTGAGGCGTACAGTGAGCGCTTTTGGAATGGTACTACTGAATCTGCAAAGAAATTGTGAGGAAAATAATATGCAGGAGGCAGGGGTCGAACCCCTGACCTCCTACACACGTGCGTTTTGAAACCCTTCTTCTTTGCCACTGAGCCAAGTTGATCATTCATTATCTAAAACACACATAATATATTATATAGAATAATGGTCCATAGTAATAGACAAAACGCGCGAGATTCAAACTGTCCAACCAGGCTTAGACACGCCATCGTCTTCCTCGCTGGGATTGTCGTTTTAGACAGGACTTTTACCTACGGACAAAGGCTGTAGCTATAAACCTGTGCATCTCAAAAATTATATCCATGCAATATAAATCAAATCTAATTACGTAGATCAATTGGGTTTGATCTCTTGAATGCAGTGGTATCCATCTTTGGCTCTGATTTAGCCTGAAACGAAAAGCCCTAAAAAGAAACTCTAAACCCTAACAATGGCAGGTTGTCCAATACGCATCAAAACTCACAATTAAATATGCAAACATGTTCTAAATAATGATACAAACATGAATGTATAGTTAGAAATTGTTTATGAGGCGTAAACTTCAAAAATCAATTTCAAGAAAGAAGGCAAACAATTGTACTCGTGTAGAGCGTTTCCGGGCGTGTTAAGGCTTGGTAATGGTCCAAATAGCTCCCAAAGACTTCCAGGAATCAATTGGTGGCCTTGAAACACCTTGAATCTCCTTGTAGAAAGAAATTTGATTTTCACTTTTTGATAAAAAAAATAGACACTTTGTTCTTGTTCTTAGCTGCGCATCTGAAAACTTTTTTTCTAGGGTTGCAATACATTAGCATATGTAGTGAATCAGATTAGGGCAACTAGTATGGCAAGAATCCAAAGATATCAATGTCTTTCAATTTTTCTTCAAATCTTTCCAATTTTGAATATACTTGCCCATTCATAGCTTGCACAATTTCTTTGGCTATTGAAAGCATATGAGATCTCCATTCAATGCAAAAATCATTCCTAAAACAAATCATGTGATTTATTTGGATTTATTTGATTTTATTTGAGTTTTAAATGAATAAAAATCAAAATAAATTAAATAAACAAATAAATAAGGCATGGAGGGTCCCATAGGTTGTGGACCATGCTAGGACTGAGATTCAATCTTGAAAAGATGGGCCCATGTGAAAAAATGCAATTTTGGGCATTGTTGACTTTGTGTAAATTTCCAAAAATGGCCAACTTTGACAATGCATATCTCTATAAATTTTGACCCTAAGAGGGTGTTCTTGGACTTTTTAGAAAACTCAGGATGCCCTCTATGCAACCATTTTGGTTTCATCTCCATTGGATCTTCCATGTCCATGTAAGGAGCTTTGACCCAAAAGGTGTTTTTGTTGACTTTTTAAAATGACCTATAATGTAGGAACTTGTATCTTTTAATTGAGGCATTTCTTGACCTTGAGGGCTGAAGAGAAGTTGTAAGTAATTGGATTCTTTGCTGGACATGTGAGTTGTGGTATTCCATGCTGGAAAATACATGTTGTGCTCTGGCCTGGGTGGCAAAATGTTTGTGGCAGTATATGTTGAATCACACTACTTAGTCGATCTCCAAAATGGATCTAATCAAGTACATTTTTGAAAAGCCTGCTCTTACTGGGAGAATTTTTTGCTGGCAGATGTTGTTATCTGAATATGACATCGAATACCGCACTCAAAAAGCTATTAAAAGCAGTGTGTTGGCAGATTATCTTGCTCACCAACCAGTTGATGATTATCAGTATGTGATGTATGATTTCCCCGATGAGGATGTGATGTTTCTGAAAGTGAAAGATTGTGATAAACCATTGCCTGAGGAAGGTCCTGATCCTGAATCTCGCTAGACCATGATATTTGATAGAGCTGTGAATGCTTATGGTAAAGGAATTGGTGTTGTGATTGTCACTCCACATGGATCACACATTCCTTTTACTGCAAGGTTAACATTTGATTGTACTAATAATATGGCAGAATATGAGGCTTGCATCATGGGTCTCGAGGAAGCTATTGATCTCAGAATTCAAATTCTAGATGTGTATGGCGATTCAGCTTTGGTAGTGAATCATATTAAAGGAGAGTGGGATACTCGGCTTGATCCCTTACAAATATTATGCTAGAAGATTGTTACCCTTCTTTAATAAAGTTGAATTCCATCATATCCCCAGAGACAAAAATCAGATGGCGGATGCTCTGGCAACTCTGGCTTCTATGTATCAAGTGATTACTTGGAATGATATACCTCGGATTATAGTTCGGCAAATGGATAGGCCCGCTCATGTGTTTATAACAGAAGAGGTAGTAGATGAGAAACCTTGGTATCATGATATCAAACATTTTCTCCAGACTCAGGAATACTCGATTAGTGCATCGAATAAAGATATAAAGACATTGAGAAGATTGGTTGGCAGCTTCTTCCTCAATGAAAATGTGTTGTACAAGAGTAATTATGACATAGTCTTGCTCAGATGTATGGATAGACACGAAGCAAACATGTTGATGCATGAGATTCATGAAGGTTCATTTGGCACGCATGCCAATGGACATTCGATGGCTAAAAAGATGCTAAGGGAAGGTTATTATTGGTTGACAATAGAATCTGTCTATTATAAATTTGCAAAGAAGTGCCATAAATGCCAGATTTATGCAGACAAAATGCATGTGCCTCCGACACTTCTCAATGTTATTTCTTCCCTATGGCCTTTCTCTATGTGGGGTATTGACATGATTGGAATGATAGAACCCAAAGCTTCGAATGGACACCATTTTATCTTGGTAGCAATTGATTACTTCACCAAATGGGTGGAAGCTGCTTCATATGCTAATGTTACCAAGCAAGTGGTAGCGCGTTTCATTAAGAATAATCTCATATGTCGGTATGGTGTGCCGAGCAAAAACATCACTGACAATGGCTCGAATCTGAACAACAAGATGATGACAGAACTTTGTGAAGAATTCAAGATTGTCCATCACAATTCATCTCCGTACAGGTCGAAGAAGAATGGAGCTGTTGAAGCTGCTAATAAGAATATCAAGAATATCATCCAGAAGATGGTTGTTACTTATAAAGATTGGCATGAAATACTCCCTTTTGCTTTACATGGATATCGGACATTTATCGGCACTTCAACAGGAGCAACCTAGTTCTCTCTTGTGTATGGAATGGAAGCAGTGCTCCTAATCGAGGTTGAGATTCCCTCTTTGCGTGTGATAATGGAAACCAAGTTGTCAGAGGTTGAGTGGGTCCACAACAAGTTTGACCAATTGAATTTGATCGAAGATAAGAGAATGACGGCTTTATGTCATGGGCAGTTATATCAAAAGAGAATGAAGAAAGCTTTTGATAAGAAGGTCAAACCTCGTGAATTCATAGAAGGCGACCTCGTGCTCAGGAAAATCATGTCTTTTAACATTGATTCTAGGGGCAAGTGGACTCCAAATTTTGAAGGCCCATATGTTGTCAAGAAAGCCTTCTCTGGCGGTGCATTAATTCTTGAAACTATGGATGGCGAGGAGTTCCCACGTCCCATGAATGCTGATACAATCAAGAAATACTTTGCCTAAATAAATAAAAGAACAGCTCGCTAAGTTGAAATCCCGAAAAGGCGGCTTAGGCAAAAAGGAGCATCTCGATAGGCAGAAAACCCGAAAGGGCGGTCAACGTAAAAATTAGAGACATAAACAGAATAAAATTTTCCCGCTAAGTTGAAAACCCGCAAGGGCAGCTTAGGCAAAAGTTAGGGACTTTCTTGGCAAGTAACTGCATCAGACAAGACTTGATCATTGGAGCAACAATCTGCTTGGATCCTCACCATACTTCAACGGAAGCTGCTGCTCAGAATTTCAAAGTTGTTAGAGGGAATGGTGGTCATTGTATTTCAATGTATCTTTTCCATTATATATTACAATTTTCTGAACTTTGTAATCATCTGTGGAGTCCCGCCATTCGCAGACTACCATTCTATCAATAAAATTTGAGCTTTTACCCAATTCTTTGTAATTCTTATTTTATTCAGCTTACAAAGACTCCATTTATTATTGATAATAATTTTCAGAGCAAAAGGATTAAACAAAAAAATTGTTTTTCAAAAATAATTTACAACTTACTTTTACTTTAGATTTTGTGATTCAAGAGGAAAATAAAAGTGGTGATCCCAAGAATGGAAGAACTCCAATAATTTTAGGAAGTTTTGTTTCCCTTAGGAAGGTTTTGTCAGGTCGTTTTTGCTGGTATCCGCATGATTTTTTGTATATTGAAGACGATACCAATCAGTGTAAGGTGTGGTATTAGGTTTATGATCCCATTGGTCCCAGTCAAGTCTTGGTTCATTTTTCATTTTGGGTTTGCATGGTCTGAAGTCTCTATCCCTGATTCCCCAGCGAAATCTTCCCTCATATGAGAAAGGTCTTGTTCCCTTGGTGTAATAAGATGGAACTATTTGCAAAATGTCGCTCTTTCTGCAGTGTTGGCATTATTGTTGGTGTTTATTTCCCAGGCAACTAGACCAGGGCAGTATATTTTCTAAGAAGTGTTGAGACAGTTGTCAACCCTTTGGGTTTTCATCCACAAAGTGTTGGGTTTGATTTAAAATCCCCATGAGTTTGACCTTTTTCTGTAATGTTGACTTCTTGATTCCCCAGGAAGGTTATCCCAGGGCATCTTTTATTGGAATAAGTTTGCATGATATGAAGACTCAATCCAAGATTCCCCAGTGAATGTTTCACTATTTGATATAAATCTTTTCTCCCCGTGCATGCTGATATTGGACTCATTTACGAAGCATCTCCTTTCGGCAGTACTTGCATTTTGTTGATTTCCCGATAATCAGGCAAATGCAATGTTTCATTTAAGAAGTGTTGAGGCATTTGTTAGTTTTTTGGGTTTTCACTCGCCAAGTGCTGGGTTTGATTTAAAATCCCCAAAAGATTGATTTCTTACTGTAATATTTGACTTCTTAACTCTCCAAGTTGTTACTCCCATGGAGTTTCATAATTTCTCCCCAGAGAAGTTGGTGCAATACTTACTCTCAAAATTGAAGAACGTATCTTGGTTTCCCCTCTTTGATGTGGTGTTGTCCTACCCAATAAAGTCGGCACGACGTCCCCAATTGATATCTCGATGATAAGGCGTTATCTCCTCTAGTGAAGTCTATATGATATTTCCCCATTGAAGTCAGCACGAGATCCTCAGTTGGTGTTTTGACGATATGGTTTCCATCTGCCTTATTTGAAGTTAATATTGCAATCCCTAGTAGGAGTATGGACCGTGAAACTTTTGTTTTCCCCATTGAAGTCTGTGTGCTATTCCCCGGTGGAGCCTGGAGAAGGATGTTATATCCCTGTATTTATGCTGATTTGTTGCTATAATATGATTTTTTCGGGTTATGTTCTTTCCCAGTAAATTTAAGCCGTGAAATAGGATTATGTTCCTAATTTGGTGCTTACTTTTTATGGAATGTTCATCTTGGATGTGATTTAGCCGAGTTTTGATTGTGCCCGAGTTGGTTTTGCCTGGTTACTCCCAGTGTTATATGTCTATTTTGTCAGCATATACATAATAACACTCATACATTCATACATACATCATGCATAGTTAAATTTAGTAAATCATTGCTCATTCACATACGTTAATATTTTGTTGACATATTACCCTATTTTGCAGATTTGTGTTGTCCTCTCTCCAATAGAGTGTTGGACTTAAGCAGAAAGGGTATATTCTTTCAATTTCCCCACTGAGTTATTCCTCATGGAAGATTTTTGCTTTAGCCTTCCTGTACAGCTCTTTGACTGGATAAATTGGGTTTTCCCTCTTCAGTTTATTTATCAAAGGAGGTATTTCGGTTGACTATTTTCTCCAGTTTATTTCTGGTTTGAATCTTTGTTTCCCAGCAATATTATTACTTTGGATTTCTGCAAGCTTCGAGCCTTTCTTTGAGAATGTGCATTTATTTTGCACAAGAAGACTTTATCTCCTCAGCAGGAATATATTGGCATTTCCCCAAGAATTCATGATTCATTCCCCAAGAAGTCATGATTCATTCCCCAGAAAGTCATTTTTACAATCTTTCCTATAACATCAAGTGGTGGTCTCTTTATTTGAGACAACTTATATTACCCTTTCTACGCGGAATGCCTTGGTTAAAGAAGAAGTTGAGACCCATTCTAGGTTTAACGCCATGATTTTGGGAAGACTTGTTATCTTTTTGTTACCTTCAGTGAACATTGGTAGTTCACCGTCAGTGAACGTCGGTGTATGATATATTTTCTCTCTACCTTTAGTGAAAGTTGGTAGGTCACCATCAGTGAAAGTTGGTGATTATTATCTTTTTGTTGCCTTTAGTGAATGTTGGTAGTTCACCGTCAGTGAACGTCGGTGCTATGATATCTTTTCTCTCTACCTTCAGTGAAAGTTGGTGATTGTTATCTTTTTGCTGCCTTCAGTGAACGTTGGTAGTTCACTGTCAGTGAACATCGATGCTATGATATTTCTCTCTACCTTCAATGAAAGTTGGTAGTTCACCATCAGTTAAAGTTGGTGATTGTTATCTTTTTGCTACCTTCAGTGAACGTCGGTGCTATGATATTTCTCTCTACCTTCAGTAAAAGTTGGTAGTTCACCTTCAGTGAAAGTTGGTGGTTGTTATCTTTTTTTCTACCCTCAGTGAACGTTGGTAGTTCACACTTCAGTGAACGTTGGTGCTATGATATTTCTCTTCTCTCTACCTTCAGTGAAAGTTGGTAGTTCACCATCATTGAAAGTTTGTGATTATTATCTGTTTTCTTCCTTCAGTGAACGTCGGTGCTATGATATTTCTCTCTACCTTCAGTGAAAGTTGGTAGTTCACCATCAGTGAAAGTTGGTGATTGTTATCTTTTGGCTACCTTCAGTGAATCTTGGTAGTTCACCGTAAGTGGGCGTCGATGCTATGATATTTCTCTCTACCTTCAGTGAAAGTTGGTAGTTCACCATCAGTGAAAGTTGGTGATTGTTATCTTTTTTATACCCTCAGTGAACGTTGGTAGTTCACCATCAGTGAACGTCGGTGCTATGATATTTCTCTTCTCTCTACCTTCAGTGAAAGTTGGTAGTTCACCATCAGTGTAAGTTGGTGATTGTTATCTTTTTTCTACCTTCAGTGAACGTTGGTAGTTCACCGTTAGTGAACATCGGTGCTATGATATATTTTCTCTCTATCTTCAGTGAAAGTTGGTAGTTCACTGTTGTACCCCAATTCTTTCCCTTAAGATCCCTTCACCATACCATGTTGATTCATTCACAACAAGAACACACTAGGATTCTTGGTTCCCCTCCCCGCATTTGGTCTTGCCCTTTTGAGGGATTACCAAGCACCTTGACTTATGTTCCTTTTTTGATCATGAATATTGTTTTGATTTCTTCATTTAACTAATAAAATGCAATGTTGGTTTGTCTTGCTTGTTATCCAAGTAGGTAAAGGCAGTGAGATTTAACAAGTTACCCCGTGGGTTCATGAGTTTATTTCCATGCCCTAGTCAATAAAGCTTGAGAAGTTCAAACCTCATCATTGGATTAGTTTTGTAAGAATTGGCATGGAAAGGTTGCTTTCGTTCGTCACATTTCAAGGTTATTAGATTTGACTCAAAAGTACAAGGGGTTTGATTGGAGAAGTTGTCATGTTTGGACAAGGTTTTGTTCCCATTGGTCACAAGAGCATATTTCTCTCAAATTTCAAGATATGTAAGTGGTTTTGGTAGATATGAGTCCTAATTATCATCCTCAACAACTTCTATTCATAAAGCAATAATATTGGTACAAGAAGTTTGTTCAAGCTTGTCAAAGTTCTTCAAAGCATTTTCTTGATCTATGAGCTAGGGTTTTGAACTTCAAAGGAGCATATCTTGATCACCTTTTGGTATTTTTTAATGATTCCAAAGACATCCTTCTCTTCAAAGGGTTATCAACAAATCACTTCAAAAGTTCCATGGAGTTTTCATGTGGAAGAAACTTGGTGAAGAAGAAATATTACAAGTCCTCCAGATGAATCCCCCAATTTTCCATGTGTGACTTCAAATGATCATAACTTGGTCAATTTTTATCACCTTGATCCCATTATTTTTCCAAAATGATATTGAGGATGTGAAATTTATTCCTTCTTTTATGTGCAAAGTGAGAAAATGGATAGAAGTTGCCTTAAGGAAACAAAAGATTATAGGTCATTTTATGAAATTTTGCCAACTCCAACAAGTCATAACTTGCTCAAATTTTGGAGATTTTGAATGATTCAATTTTCAAAATTTTATTCAAGAAATCTAATTCATGCCATCTTTTTAGTTCAAGAGCAAATTCCAAGAGGAAGGCCATGTTTGGATGCAAGACATTATAGGTCATTTTTGAAGAAGAATTTGAAATATTTCTAAGTATGGAAAGTCAACCCTTTTTCTCCAACTTTGACTCAATATAAACTTTCAGCTCAAGAATCCATTTAACTCCATTCTTTTTCCATTGCAAAGCTTGTAACCTCATCTTTCTAAAGCATCAAGAATCATGCCTTAAGACCCCTTGAGATGAGAATGCCATTGTTTCAAAAATGGTAACTTGGAATTGAAGTTTCCTTGCAAGTCAGAATTTGAATTTCATGTTACAACCTCTAAACCTCAAATTAACACGCGTTTTGGGTCTAAACATGATTAGCCAACTTTCCCAAGTGGATTAGCGCATCAAACGCGATAATTGGATGAGTTTTGGTGAAGTTTGGATCACACTTCACTCTTGCATCAGGTTTGCATGAATTCCCTCCAAAATGCATCATTCACTCTTCCTTTTGATCCCATTTGCTTGTCCTATAAAAACTTGAACTATCCCATTCATTTTCCCAAGCTTAAATAGCCAGAATCACCCTGCCAAACTTGCTCCATAACTCAATTTTCTGTAACTTCAAAATCCATTCTCGAGCCTTTTTCAATCAATTTTTTCCATCAATTCACCTTCCTTGATCTTCCATGAAGCTAACCACATAATTACATTTGAGAATCGTGCCCTATACTGCTCCATAGAAGTCCAGTTTCAGAGCTCTGCAACTCAACTTCAATAGGTAGATTCCTTCATCAATTCTTTAAAACTCTGATATCATTGTGTTGCTCTCGTTGCCTTGGTTCTAGTCGCAACACTTACCTTTTACTGGAAACACGTTTTGACCATGAAATTTCAAATCCCTTTTCAAAACTTTCCTTCCAAATTGCTTGAGCTATAGTTTATATAAATTTGGCGCAAGGGTGTGGTTGTCTTTGTCTTGAAGAGACGAAGCGAATAACATAGGTCTGAGCTTCTGATTTTACAGTTTGAGAGACCTGCAATTCGTGATGGCTGGAGGTTGAAGATGACAACCGTGTCATCTTCCAACCAATGAAGGCGCGCCATCTGTATTTTTCAAATTCTTATTTAATTAATGATTCTGAATAATATTCACTAATGACCATGATATGCACAACGCGCCAGATCCCTTGGATTTGATTACTAACGCGTTTTGACTCTCATGCAATGGTCCACATATTTTACTTTTATTTTCTTTTTTTGATTTTTATATTTTAATTGTTTTAAATTTCAAAAAATCATAGAAAAATCAATTTTAGTCCAAAAAATCTAAAAAAATTATGAAAAATATTTTTGATTATCCTCTTTCTGTTTTTATTTTTTCACAATTTAATTTTATGTTTTGGTATTTTTTTATAAATTTTACACTTATTTGATTTGTTTTAAATGTTTAAAAATACTTTTATACATTTTTAAATTCTGAAAAAATTATGGAATGATCCAATGATATTGTGACAAATATTGGTGACCTTATTTTATTTTTGTTTTTGACTTTACTATTTTTTATCTTTTTTTTTGTTTATTTCCCCATTTATTTTAATTTTAAAAATAGTTTGACTTCAAAAAATTACCAAAAAATTTGTAAAATTATTTGAGCATTTTTCTGATTTTTCTATGGTCTTACTTTTCATTTCTTGATTAATTTGAACATATTTGATATTTTTCTCATTATTTTCTATTTTTGAAACCTTTTTTTAAATCCTTTTGTGTATATTAAATGTGATATTATTCTATGACTATTTTCTGGCTGATATTGGGTTAGATTTTAGATCATGAACTTTATGAACATCATTGTATCCATGGTGTTGAGTTTAACTCCATAAAAATGGATGAATGATTTTAATAATAGTATGATTAAAATTTAATTCAAATGTGGTTTGTGTATTTTTTCCCCATCCTTCTTCATCTCATCCCTTTCTTATTGCACTAAATGTTGTTGGAGCATGATCTTTATATCATGTCTAAAAAAAATGGTGCATAGATTGCTATTGACCGACCTCAAAATAGGTGCGACTTCTATATAAGTCCACTTACGATTGCTTAACATAGCGCTAAATTTTGTCCTGATTCAAATAAGCGATCATTCGTGGCCCAAACTTATGATTGCAAGCCCAAGTATGTAAATTTGATCTCTTTGATCTAATAACTTTGAGATTCATTGTGTGGAGGCTTTGGCTCTACCAATCCTCTAATGGATCTGCAACACCTTTGGTCAACGCGGATCACTTAAACATCGTTGATCATTAAATTGCACTTGTGAGAATTCCAAATGGATGATATACTTGACAAAAAGCAAATGCAACTTGTTGGGTGGAGGCTTTGGTTCTACCAATCCTCTAATAAGTTCCAAATTCAAGCTTCAAGATGGTCATCCAACTAACCACTAATTATTGACTTATTTCACCTTATGCTTTTATTATTTTTTATGCTTTATGTACCATTTACTTTTAGCATTTACATTTCATGCCATTTTCATCTTTGCTCATTTGAGTATTTACTTTCTTGCCATTTTTACTTTGCTCACTTGAGCTTTTCTTTTTCTTTCTTAAGATACTTAATAATCAACATAAACCCTAAATATCTTTAATGGTACTTGGACTATTTGGTTACTATCCTTGGCATTATGGAGCATGGGACTTTTCTTGGACTTGGAATTAGAAACTTTGGCCTATCTTGGAGACCTTGTGATCTTATCTGATTATTTTGTCTAGAGTTCTTGAGGTGGTACGTAGGCACTAAAGGTTTGCAACCGCGGAGGGTGCCAAAATTATAAAATAAATATATTGCTTTCCTCACCTCCACCATCCATTTATATACAACAATTTCTATAGCCAAAACATACAGATTTTACAAAGAGGCTCCTGCGGAGTACCGTAGATGTTTAGGGTGCTAATATCTTCCCTTTGCATAACCAACCCCCTTACCTTGAATCTTTCCCCCTCTCTATTTGGGTTATTCTCTCTTTTCCCATTCCTTTGGAAACAATAAAGCGCGGTGGCGATTTTTATTTTGATTTGTATAAAGTCTAGTCAATCCAATGGCTTAGTCTTGAACATTTCTACCGCTACATTCACCATCAGTGAAAGTTGGTGATGTTCATCTTTTTGCTACCCTCAGTAAACATTGGTAGTTCTCCGTCAATAACGTCGGTGCTATGATATTTATTTTCTCTCTCCTTCAGTGAAAGTTGGTAGTTCACCATCAGTGAAAGTTTGTGATTGTTATCTTTTTGCTGCCTTCAGTGAATGTTGGTAGTCCATCGCCAGTGAATGTCGATGCTGTGATATTTCTTCTCTCTATCTTCAGTGAAAGTTGGTGATTGTTATCTTTTTGCTGCCTTCAGTGAATACTGGTAGTTCACCGTCAGTGAACATCAGTGCTGTGATATTTCTTCTCTCTACCTTCAGTGAAAGTTGGTAGTTTACCATCAGTGAAAGTTGGTGATTGTTATCTTTTTGCTGCCTTCAGTGAACGTTGGTAGTTCACTGCCAGTGAACGTTGGTAGTTCATCGCCAGTGAACATTGGTGCTATGATATTTCTTTTCTCTCTACCTTCAGTGAAATTTGGTAGTTCACCATCAGTGAAAGTTGGTGATTGTTATCTTTTTGCTACCCTCAGTGAATATTGGTATTTCAACTTCAGTGAATGTCGGTGCTATGATATATTTTTTGTTTACCTTCAGTGAAAGTTGGTAGTTCACCATCAGTGAAAGTTGGTGATTGTTATCTTTTTACTACCCTCAGTGAATGTTGGTAGTTCACCATCAGTGAACGTCGATGTTGCTTTTCTTTTCTCTTTCTACCTTCAGTAAACATCAGTAGTCTCGCCTTCAGTAAAAGTTGGCGTATCCTTTGATCTTTTACCACCCTCTATGAGTCGGGTCTTTTTGATTCACTAGTGATTTATTTTCCTAGTCGGGTTTCTCTTTTGATCCTCACTTCCTTTGCTACATCCCCAGTGGTGTTTTGCGTCCCTTTGAAGTCGTTCATACGCATTCATACTCATAAGCATTGCATGGTTTGATGCGGTGGCAGAACCGACTGTTATACTGGTTTGTGTTTTGCGTTTTTTGTTTGCAAAATGTCGCGGTAAGCAAGAGTCGCCACCGAATTTTATTTTATCCAATCATGGAAAAGGAAAAAGAACATAAAAAACCTTTTTTCAAGATTTTTGAGTAGGAGGGGTAGATTATAGAAAGGGAAGGTGTTAGCACCCTTTCTATCCATAGTTTTCCATGGGCTCTTAGGTACTTGCTCATCTTTTTAAAATTTCTTGTGTGTGTGCTTGTTTTCGAAAATGTTTTACTTCGTGATAACCCTTGTATCAGTCCTCAAAGGTGTGACGAAGTTTGTTTTAAAAATTGTTTTAAAAGGTGTTTGTGTAAAAAAAATTGTTGAGCAAGTACTTAAGATTCTACCTACTCGGAAAAAATAGTTCGATCTTGTTTCCTTTAGACAGCACTATCCTACTATTAAGGAGTAGGTAGCCCCGTCGTTGGAGTTTTTAAGGGACGTTCGAAAGGGACGAGTACAGTCACTAAAGCAATGGATTGGAAACTTTAGTAGTAACCCTAAAGTCCTAAAGATCTTTCTGAGGTAACATTTCTGAGGCAACATTCGAATCACACATTTGATCTTTTAGACAGAAGGGCAACCACTAAAATCTCCTATGCTTAATGACTGTTTACTGAAGGCAACCGAAGTGAGGCAAACCCTAGAAGTGAATATGTGCATGTGAATTTTTCAGTTAATTAGTCTTTGCACATTAGGTGATCTACCGTTTTAATTTTCAAACAATATTTCCATACAATCCTATTAGCCATGCATCTAGACAGTTAAAGATTGCGGGAATTTAAAGTGCGAGAAAATAAACCTAGCTATTACAAGGCTTCGGGGAGGGGGATTAATTACATAACCAAAAATTGGGGATTAAATAGTAAATAAAACCCTAGTTTAAAGCTATTACAAACCCTTGGCAGTTACAAAATAATAAAAAGAGACATAATTAAAACGCGCGGTGAATTAAATGCGAGGACGTTAAAATAACCTAAAACCCTAATTGACAGAGAAAATATTTTGTGTGCATTTTTATTTAAGAAAACAATTTAATTGCAAATTAATTAAACCCTAATTTCTAATTGTTTTTAATTATGAAAAAAAATTAAATTAACCTAATTTTCTAATTAAATTAAAATAAATATTTTATGAAAAAAATGATCTTTTTGTGGTTTTGTGAATTATTGATTTTATGATTAATAAAAAAGGTAATTAATTTTTGGTGAAAAATAATTAAACAAATTAATTAAAATAAAAGAAATAAAAAAATGAATTAAAAATGGGCCTGTGTTGAATTGCTGAAGGATGGTGCATTTCTGAATTTTCCAGGCCCAATAGTGCTGAACCCAGTCAACGTTGGATCCTGTGTTGTTGCGTCTGAGGGTGCACCATGGTATCTCAAGGTTGTAGGCGTTGGATCTGATTGAGAAGTATTTGTTGGTTGGATGATGGAGTCGTATGGTGAGCGCTTGGGAGAGAATTGCATAGGATCTATTGAAAGAAAATAAAATAAAGAGAACGCTGGGACCTGGGATCGAACCCAAGTCCTTATGCTTAGCACCAATTCTACGTTGCCAACTGCGCTCACATTTTACTTATTAGTATAATAATAATCAAATATAATATATGAAAACCAAACAAACTTAATCAAACGTGCGCAAATTCAAATACTCCAATGGCTGGCTGACACATATCTTCTTCTTCCTGGAACCATCGTGTTAGACATCAGATCTATACATACAGACACCTTCCGTCGCTATAAGCCTGCAATATCTCAAAACATGATACAAGCATGACAAATCACTTATGAATACATTAATCAATTCGTTTTGACCTCATGAACATGATGGCACCCTTTATTTAGGCTAATTTCACCTGTGGACCCTAAAAATGCAAGGTGAACCCTAGCAATGGCAGATACGCGTATAGGCTTCAAAAATGCAATTAAACTATTCAGTCAGCTTGCAAACATGATAACAAACACATATATGCCATTAAAACATGCTCATAATGTATAAATCATGATAATCAAAATTGAAAAATATGGCAAACCGTGTGAGGCCTGGAGGCAGATTTCGGGCGTGAGAGGGATGGCTATTGATTGAGATAGCCTCCTGAGACATCCAACAAACGATTGGCAATGCTGGGATGGCTTGAGATGGCCTGTGGAATGAAAATCGAGTCACACTCTTCTTTGAATTTTTGAATTTTCTCTGCCTCTTTCACGACTGCTAACCCTTATCTTTTGCCTTGTACTTGTTCATTATATACCCTTGAGTGAATTAGGGTTATAAAATTGGCTTGAATCTTTTGGAATTAAGAAGATTTGATATGATTTTCATGCCATAGGTAATCTTTCTAAATTGAGCCAAATTATTCCTTTCTTGTACCAATCAGCCCTGGTTCGTTTTGGTCTTAATATCTCTGCATAATTTGATTGAGATCCTGTCATAAAATCATATCAAAACATATCTTTGCTATTATTTGTCATTTATTTGATTTAATTCAAATTTTATATAATAAAAAATAAAAATAAAATGAAAAATGAAGCAAATAATGTGTGGGTGAATATTTGGGTCGTGGAGCATATTATAAGTGAGGTGCAAGCATAAAAAGTTAGGCCCCTTTGGCAAAAAATGTAATTTTGGACTCATTTGACTTTTGGCAATTTTGCAAAAAAGGTCAACTTTGACAAGGGATATCTCTTCCAATTTTAACCCTGGATAGGTGTTCCATGACTTTTTAGAAATCTTAGGATGTCCCCTAAGAAACCCTTTTGGTCTCATTTCAATTGGGTCTTCCATGTTCATGTAAGAGGCTTTGACCCAAAAGGTGTTTTTATTGACTTTTCAAAAGGACCCATTATGTAGAAATTCATATCTTTTGATGAGTGCATATTTTGAACTTTTGGGATGAATATGAATTGTAGGTAATTGCATCCTATTAAAAATGAGCCTTGGATGGAAAATTTATGATAAAGTATGTGGAAGTTATGCTTGGTCAAAGTTTGGTTGACTTTTTCTAAGAAACCCTAATTTAGCAACTTTTGGATTTTGATGAATTCAGGGCCTTCCTTGAGGAATCATGATCAACCCTTGATCAAATGATGGATATCACTTCAAAATGTTGATTTTGACCAAAAATATTGAAGTTTGACTGTATGTGGGCTACTTTTGACTTTTGACCTAATACAGTCGATTCTCAAGCATATGAGCAATTGACTGAGCAAAATTCTTGTGCAGTGCTTGGAATTTGACATGGATGGTCTTGAGAACATATTAGGACCATGGAGAGCATATTATATCTTTTGGGTTAACTCATCTTGATGAAAATGGAAACCCTAATTTGAGACACACTGCCTTAGGAGAGAGTTTGTCTAGTCAACTCTTGGGCAAACTTGAGCAAATTGAGGATCTCCAGGAGTATGTTTTGATTAAAATGAGAGGGAAAATTTTGGGGTACAACACATGGCATCTTAGGGCAAAAAATAGGGTTTGTTTTATATTTAAGTATCTTCGATCACGTCGACACGAAGATTGTTAACCTTCGTATCTCCAGATAGAAGAAACTTAAATAAGGGCACCTGTTGTACCCCAATTTTTGCCCCTAAGATCCCTTCATCATACCATATTGATTCAATCACAACAAGAGCATATTAGGACTTTTGGTTCTCCTCCCTATCTTTAGCTTTGCTCTTTGAGGAATCACCAAGCACCTTGACTTGTTTTGCTTTTGTGATTATACATGTTTTATTTTGACTTTTCCTTTCAATTAATAAAATGCAATGTTGGTTTGTCTTACTTGTTAATAATGTAGGTAAAGGCAATGTGGCTTAGCAAGTTTATCCATGGTTTCATGAGTTTATTTTCATTCCCTAGTCAATAAAGCTTGAGAAATTCAAACCTCACCATTGAAGTTGTTTTGGAAGAAATGACATGGAAAGGTTTATTTTGGTTCACCGCGTTTCAAAGTTATCAAAATTGATTCAAAAGTACAAGGGATTGATTGAAGAAGTTGTCATGGTTGGACAAGGCCTTGTTCCCATTTTTCACAAGTGCATATTTTTCTCAATTCTCAAGATATGGAAGTGGTTTTGGTTGCTATGAGTTCTCATTATTATCCTCAACAACTTCTATCTACAAAGCAAAAGTATTTGTACAAGAAGGTTGTTCAAAATTGTCAAAGTTCCTCAAAGCATTTTTCTTGATCTAGGAGCTAGGGTTTTGAACTTCAAAGAAGTATATCTTGCTCATCTTTTGGTATTTTTGAGTGATTCCAAAAACATCCTTCTCTTAAAATGGTTATTAACAAATCACTTCAAAAGTTTCAAAGAGTTTTCATGTGGAAGAAACTTGATGTTGAAGAAATATTACAAGTCCTCCAGATGAACCCCCAAATTCCCATGTGTGACTTCAAATGATCATAACTTGGTAAATTTTTATCACCTTGAGCCTACTCTTTTTCCAAAATGATCTTTAGGAAGTGAAATTTATTCCTTATTTTATGTGCAAAGTGAGAAAATAGATGGAAGATGCCCTAAGGATACAAAAGATTATAGGTCATTTCATGATTTTTTTCCAACTTCAACAATTCATAACTCTCTCAATTTTTGGAGATTTTGAATGGTTCAAGTTTAAAAATGTCATTCAAGATGTCTATTTCATGCCATATTTTTTAATAAATAGAAAATTCCAAGTGGAAGACCATGTTTGGATGCAAAACATTATAGGTCACTTTTGAAGAAAAACTTGAAATATTTCTAAGTATGGAAAGTCAACTTCTTTTTCCCAACTTTGACTCATTGCAACTTTCAGCTCAAACATCCATTTGATTCCATTCTTTTTACATTGAAAAGCTTGTAATCCCATCTTTCTAAAGCTTCAATAATCATGCCCTAAGACCCCTTGAGCTGAGAATGCGATTGATTTGAACTTGGTAACTTGAAACTGAAGTTTCTTCAAAAGTCATAATTTGAAATCTTTGATTTAGCTTCTAAACACATTTTTCTACGCGTTTTTGCTTCTAAATATGTTTAGTGAACTTCCGGAAGTGATTAGCATAGCAAAACGCGTGTTTTAATTGAGTTTTGATCAAAATAGAAGTCACACTTTTCTTGTTTGCAACTTCACACTATTTCCCTCCAAACTTCATCATTTCACACGCTTGAACATTCAATTTGATTCCCTATAAATAGAGGGTCATCCCTCATTCATTTCCTCGAGCTTGAACAACCAAAATCACCCGTCCAAACCCATTCCATAACTCACTTTTCTACAACTTTGAAATCAGTGTTCAAGCCTTTTTCAATCCATTTTTTCTATCAATTCACCTTCCTTGATCTTCCCTAAATCTAACCATACAATTACCTTCAAGAATCGTGACCTATATTGATCCATAGAAGTCCAGTTTCAAAGCTCTGCAACTCAACTTCAATAGGTAGATTCCTTCACCAATTCCCTCAAACTTTGATATCATTGTGAAGCTCTCATTGCCCTGGTTCTAGTAGTAACACTTTCATTTAACTGGAAACACGTTTTGACCATGAAATTTCAAATTCCTTTTTTAAACTTTCCTTCCAAATTGCTTGAGCTACAGTTTATATAAATTTGTCGCGAAGGTGTGGTTGTCTTCGTCTTGAAGAAACGAAGCGAATGGCATAGGTCTGAGCTTCTTATTTTACAGTTTGAGAGAACTGTAATTCACGTTGGATAGAGGTTAAAGATGACCAACGTGTCATCTTCCAACCAATGATGGCGTGTCATTTGTTTGTTTTGAATTTCTGATTTAATTAGTGATCTAGTGTTTTATTCACTAAAGTCTATAACATGCATAGCGCGCCAAGTCTGCGTGATCTGTTTACTAATGCGTTTTGACAATGATCAGATGGCCCATATTTTTTTGGTTTGATATTTTATTTTCTGATTTTAATTTTAATTGTTTTAAACTTCAAAAAATCATAGAAAATTTACTTTAAGTCCAAAAAATCTGAAAACAATTATGTAAAATATTTTTGACTTTCTCTTTCTGATTTTTATTTTTTTACAATTTTATTTTGTGTTTTGATATTTTTTATAAATTTTCACTTTATTTGAATTGTTTTAAATTTTTAAAAATACTTTTATGCATTTTTAAATTCTGAAAAAAAATAAGGAATGATCCAATGATATTGTGACAAATATTGGTGACCTTATTTATTTTTTATTTTTGACTTTGTTATTTTTTATTATTTTTGGTTTATTTTACTCATTTCTTTTAATTTTAAAAATAGTTTATGACTTTAAGTAAATTACCAAAAATTTTATAAAAATATTTGAGTCCCTTTCTGATTTTACTATGGTCTTACTTAATATTTCTTGATTAACTTGAACATAGTCGATATTTTTCTCTTTTATTTATATTTTAAAACATTTTAAAACCCTTTTTATTATATATACTAAATGCAATATTATTTTTTGATTATTTTCTAACTGATCTTGGGTTGAATTTTTTTATCATGATCTTGATTAAAATTTAATTCAAATGTGGTTTATATTCTTCCCCGCCCTTCTTCATCTCATCCCTTTCTTATTGCACTAAGTGTTATTGGAGCATGATGTATATATCATGTCTCAAAACAAATGGTGCATAGATTGTTATTGACCGGCCTCAAAATAGGTGTGACTTCTATATAAGTCCACTTACGATTTCTTAACATAGCGCTAAATTTTGTCCCGATTCGAATAAAATGATCATTCATGGCCCAAACCTATGTTTGCAAGCCCAAGTATGTTAATTTGATCTCTTTGATCCAATAACCTTGAGATTCATTGTATGGAGGCTTTGGTTCTACCAATCCTCTATGGGATCTACATCACTTTTTGTCAACGCGGATCACTTAAACATCGTTGATCATTAAATAGTACTTTTGAGGATTCCAAATGGATGATATACTTGACAAAAAGAAAATGCAACTTGTTGTGTGGAGGCTTTGGTTCTACCAATCCTCTAATGAGTTCCAAATGCAAGTTTCAAGATGGTCATCCAACTAACAACTAATTATTGATAATTGACTTTATTTTGTGCTTTGATTTTTATGCTTTTTATTTTATGCACCATTTACTTTAGCATTTATATTTCATGCTATTTTCATCTTTGCTCACTTGAGCCTTTACTTTCATGTCATTTTTATTTTGATCACTTAAGCTCTTCTTTTCTTTTTGAAGATACCTAATAATCAACATGAACCATAAAAAACTTTAATGATACTTGGACTATTTGGTTACTACCCTTGGCATTATGGAGTATTGGACTTCTTGGACTTAGGATTAGAAACCTTGGCCTATGTTGGAGACCTTGTGCCCTTAATTTATATTTTGTCTAGAGTTCTTGAGGTTTACCTCAAGATATTGGGTTGTTTGTTTGTTTTGTGTGCAGGTTATTATGATTACGTACTTTGTTTGTAATCTGGAATTCACCCGTATACAGCCGTTTACTCTGCCCAATATTTGTGAAGACTTAATACACTAGAAGCTTGGTTCTCTCAAGAGATCTAGTATCTTTGCTTGTTTGGTTTCAATCCAAAGAATGGGAATTCTATCTTGTTGACTCATAATGTAAAGTATTGGTTTCTTGTTGGTTAGATGGTTCTTATCCCTAGCTTTTTCCTTATGCTTTAGGATAGTCTCTTTACCTTCTCCCATCTTCTTTAATTTCAAAAATCTTCTCCCTCCTTTTGAAAACTCTTCTTTTTTTAAACTTGAACCACTTTCGTAATAAACTTGGACTTATGTCCATGAATTTTCAAAACACTTTCATAAATAAACTTCTATCAACTTAATAATACCTTGACATTTTTTGTGAGAAGAATAAAAGTCAATCAATCTCATTTCAAACCATTTTGCCATTTTGGATTTCTATTTTAAAACCTTTCTCAAAAGATTAGACTCTTGTCAATCTTTGTAGTGATGCAAACAACTATACTTCTACAATATATAGTGAAGTGGGATATTTTCCACTTGGGTGTTGAGTGAGGCATTGTTGATTTTAAAATCCAAGCCATATCCTCCACTTTGAGATGATGCAAATTTTCCTTTCTCATGATTGTGGGTAGTAAGTATGTTTTCCACACGGACAATAACGATGATGTCTTATCTCATAAAATTAACTAACACACTTGTGTTTAAAATTTTTTAAAAGGTGAACTATGTGTACCCTGATCCCCTATTGCATGAAAGGTGGTACGTAGGCACTAAAGGTTCGCAACCGCGGCGGGTGCAAAAATCATAAAAAATACTTCTTTTCTCACCTCCACCGTCTATTTTTTTATACAACATTTTATAGCCCAAATATACAGATTTTACAAAGAGGTTCATGTGGAGTACCGTAGATGTTTAGGGTGCTAATACCTTCCCTTTGCATAACCAACCCCTTTACCTAGAATCTCTCTCCCTCTTTTTGGGTTACTAGCTCTTTTCCCATTCCTTTAGAAACAATAAAGCGCAGTGGCGATTTTTATTTTGATATGTATAAGTCTAGGCAATCCAATAGATTAGTCTTAAACATTTCTACTGCTACATCATCCAGTTACGGATAACGTTTGATCAGCAATAAAGTACTTAACTCTACATCTAGGCTCCATAGTGACTTTAGGTTGAAGGGTGGTATACACCATTATCACCATGAGAATAACTTATGACACCTTGTGTTGTACCCCAAAATTTTCCCTCCCATATTTCTCAAAACATTTCAAGAAAGATCCTCAAGTTGCTCAAGGAAGTCCAAGGGTTGACCAGACAAACTCTCTCCTAAGGTAGTCTAACTCAGATTAGGGTTTCATGTTGCATCAAGATACTTGAGTCCAAGGGATCCCAAATTCTCACCATTTTCCTAATATGTTCTTAATATCATCCATGTCAAGTTGCAAGCCTTGCAGAGAAAGTTTGCTCGGTCAATTGCTCAAAGGTCTGAAAATCGACTATGTTAGGGCAAAAGTCAACTGTGGCCCACATACAGTCAAACTTCAAGATTTTTGGTCAACACCCTCATTTTGAAGTTTTATTCATCATTTGATCAAGGGTTGATCATGATTCATCAAGGATTGCTCACAATTCATCAAAACCTAAAAGTTGCTAAATTAGGGTTTTGTAGGAAAAGTCAACTCAACTTTAACCAAGCATAAATTTCTCATACTTTATGAGAAATGACCCATCAAAAGCTCATTTTTAAGAGGATGTAATTCTCTACAATTCATATTCATCTCCCAAGTTCAAAATATGCACTCACAAGAAGTTATGGATTTAGACATTATAGGTCATTTTGAAAAGTCAACAAAAACACTTTTTTATCAAAGCTTCATACACGAACATGGAAGACTCAATTGAGATGATAACAAAAGTTTTGATTATAGTACATCTCAAGCTTTCTAAAAAGACAAAGAATACCTTCAAAGAGTCAAAATTGAAGAAGTTATGCATTGGTGAAGTTGACCTTTTTTGCAAAATTGTCAAAAGTCAACTATGCCTCAAATTGCAATTTTTGTTAAATGGGCATAAGCTTTTGCACTTGTTTTGAGTTGGTAGCATGGTCCACGAGCCCTAGATCTTCCCATTTGTCTTTATCTTATTTTTTCTATTTATTTTTATTTTTATTGCAATTAAATCAATTTAAATCAAAACAAATCATGAAAAAATCCAAATCATTGAAACCTCAAGATCTTGTGCACATTTCAGGTCCCATATACAGCTAGCAAGTGGATCAATTCGTGCAAGGCATAGGTGGGCACAAAAAGATTGATTTTTTCTTATTTTGGAAGGAATTTTATGGAAATCAAATCAAGATCACAAATCATAATTGGCAAAGATTGAGATCATATTTGTAAACCTAATTCATCCCTTGGTATATAGTGAACAATTGCAGCCAGAAACAACAGGGTTTTTGAGGCGCACAAAGGCAGAACCAAACTTGAAAAAAACAAAGAAAATTGGTAATCTTTTTTGATACTTCTAGGTGTTTTCAAGATCCCCTAGCCATCTCATTCGTTTCCTAGGATTGCAAGGAAGCTTTACCAATCAAGAACAAGCATTTTCCTGCGCTAAAACTCACTGTAAGTGATCCACGGCCATGGTTTCTTCTTGAAATCGAATCACATGATTCTGGGACTTATAGCATGAATCACCTACATATTCTTATTCCTTGAAGCATTTGCAAGTTGTTCATAACAATTAATTGCATTTTTTTCTAACTCTATAGAGATTTGTCATTATTAGGGTTCTTGGTCTCGTTTTAGGGTCTTTGTATACAAGTGAAATTGGTCCACAAGAAGGGCACCATGATGCTCAGCAGGCCAAGGCGACTCGATTCACAACCTTAAATTTCAATTATCACGCTTGTGTGTGATTTTGCAAAGTACAGGAGCTTTAGTGACAGAGATTTGTCCGTAGGTAAAAGTCTCAGACTTTTACCAACGGAGAGAGGTTAGGGACGACCTGCGTGGCACCATCTTATTTGTCCACTTGAATTCTGGCGCGCATTTTTTATTTGTCCCCCACTAACTCACATTATTATATATTATCAATTACTATTATTCCATGTACAATAAACACGCGCAACTCAGTTGGTGAAGAGGCAGTGGGAAAGGCCATAGGACCTGGGTTCGAATCCCAGGTCCCCCATATTCTTCAATAATATTTTTCCTTGCGTAATCATGTGCTTGTATAGGCCAAGACCCCACCATGTGCCATCAGCTTGCAGCCACTAGATCTGAAACAGATTTAATCCAAAGGTCATCATGTGATGGTCCATCATGCATCCCAGTCAAAGTGCAGCATGGAATCTTGGAAAGTCAACATGGGTCAGCTTGTTTTGGGCCCAGAATTGCTATTTGCACACCTCCAAATTACTGATTTCAGGCCCAATTTTCTTTTCATTTTCCTTTATATTTCTTTATTTAATTTGTTTAATTATTTTTACTCACACAAAATTAATTCTTTTTTTATCAAAAATTATAAAAATAATTTGTCATCCAATTAGATTTAGTCCTTTTTTTTTATCAAAAAAATTAATTTAATTAGTTTATTTAATTTATTAGGTAACTTTAATTCTTTTCATAAATTAAAAACAACTAGAAAATTAGGGTTTTAGTTTAATTTAATTTCTATTTTATTTTTCTTAAAAATAACCAAAAATACAAAAATAGGTCAAAATGTAAATTATTTTCTTTAATTTAGTTTGATTAAGTAATTAAGTTTGTACATATTTAATTTAAAACTATTTTCTTAAAATAATCAAAAACGACAAAAATAATTTTTCTCTTAATTAGGTTAGACGGGGTCAAAACCCTAACTTTTCTCGTTCTTATTTCATCGCGCACATTTTATTATTTTAACAATATTGATGTAATTGCTCATGGGATGTAATACGTTAATTAGGACTTTTTCGTCCATTTATCGTTTTTTTACGGGTTGTTTTTGGCTATGTAATTAATACCTGAAGCCTTGTAATAGTTTAGATCTACTTTCCGCATTCTTTAATTTCCACAAATATTAATTGTTAGATGTATGGTATTAGGGTTGCATGACAAGAATGTATGATTAAAATTAAAACAGTTAGCAAACCCTAAATATGCAAAGATAATAACTTGAAATTGAATCACTCGCACATGCGCACTCCTAGGGTACACTCCCACTTCGGTTGCCTTCGGTAAACGGTCATTAAGTATAGGATACTTTAGTGGTCGCTCTCTTATCTAAACAAAGATCAAAGTCCCGTTCGGATATTGTTTCCTCGAATATTGATCTCAAGACATTAGGGTTATTACTAAGACGTTCTAACATTGCTTTAGTGATCGTATGTCCCTTTCGAATTGACCCTCAAAACTCCAACGACGGTGCTACCTACTCGCGTGGGATAGCACTGTCTAAAGGAAACAAGAACAAAAACATTCTTTTTTTCGAGTAGGTATATTAGTTCTTAGGTACTTGCTCAAACAAACAAACTTTTTCACACTTACACTCTTTTCAAACAAAGTTTTCAAAACGACTTCGTAACACTCTTGAAGACAGAATCAAGGGTTAAATCGAAGTAAAACAAAAAAAACATTTTCAAATCAAACACACACAAGCAATTTTGAAAATGATGAGCAAGTACCTAAGAGCCCGTGGAAAACCACGGATCGAAAGGGTGCTAATACCTTCCCTTTCTATAATCTACCCCCGTACTCAAAATCTCGAAAAAAGGAATTTTTCTGTGCTTTTGTCCTTTCCAGTTGGATAAAATAAAATTCGGTGGCGACTCTTTCTTACCGCGACATTTTGCAAACACAAACGCAAAACGCAAACCAGTATTTTCAAAACAGTCCGGTTCTGGCCACCGTATCACACTTTGCAATATTGCTAATCATGGTTATACGATTACCCACACCTGTCCCGTTTACATCCAAAGGTAGGGTTGCTTACCAAATCATTGGTAAGACAACAATGTCAAAGGAATAGAAAATGCACAAGAAAGACATTTGAGTAGGTAGATTACTTCTAGTTACTTGCTCTATTTCCAAACAACTATCCTTGCTATTTTCAAAACAAACACACATTTCCAAACATTTTACAAACATTCAAAACATTTTCAAAAAGACAAACATCTTTGTATACATTCTTACGAACAAAAATCATTACAAAGATTGCCTAAACGAATGGCCTCTTTTACAAAATACTTCCAAAAACCACACAAAGCACAATTTCAAAACAAAAAGCAAGTGATCTAGCAAGTAACTAAGAGCCCATGGAAAACCATGGATGAAAAGGGTGCTAATACCTTCCCTTTTCATAATCTACCCACCGAACTCAAAAACATCTCGAAAGGTCTTTCCTGTGCTTTTTCACCTTTCCTTATTGGATAAAAGAAAAGCCGGTGGAGACTCTTGCTTACCGCGACATTTTGCAAACACAAACGTAAAACGCAAACCAGCATTTTCAAAACAGTCCGGTTCTGGCCACCGTATCATAGAACTGGCGACTCTGCTGGGGATTTTATAAGTGGGGTATACCTTAGGATTAGTTCATCATATTTGCTTCTATTGTTTGATTTGATTGCTTTATCTTTGAGGGCTTTGTATTGGGAGTTACTATAGATCCTAACCCGGATCTGGGGAACACCTTTTAGGTAAGTAGCAATAAACTGTGAGGGAATTGTACGGCGTAGACCGATACGGTTGAAGAAGTAGCTACGTTGATGTGGCACATTAGTTGGTACCGGTATCCCTTGTGGAGAAACGGGGAGAATACGGGGCTGCCATATGGTTCGTTAAGCATCAATTGACCTTAGAACCTATAATTGACCAACTTGGCCATAGGAAGTAGTGAGATAGTCGGTCTCGGTGTAAAGCTGGGAACTGGTTGATACTCGATGCTACACTCATTGAGACCATAGTCTCGAGATAGTTTCGGCCGCAAGAAAAGATTGTGTGAGCTGAAACCATGACCGATGGAGGATGGTCAGTGATATTGAGAACCTCTAGAACTCTGTTACTATTATTAGGACAGGTTGGAACCAACTGAACTTCAAGAGGGTAGTACCTAGACCCCATGCAAGCCTTAAACTTAAGGGTTTTTGTGTGACTTGTTTCCTTTACCATGTCTGTTATCTACTATACATGTTGTTTGTTTTACCATGACATCATGCATCATAACATATCATGCATACTTCATTAGACTAACCATTTCAAAGACCGAGGGGATTTATATTTGTCTTGTTTTACAGATCATGGATTCCATGCGCAAAAACACCATCCGAGTCAACTTTGTGCAAATACCTGCTTAACTCAAAGACTTAGCCTCGAGAGTTTCTGATACTTCTTAGTTCATTAAAAGACATGGTCAGCTTCTTAGTTTGGTTACCTCCAGGTTTGATGAACAAATTATGAGTGTGCTTTTCCAGTTCTTCGATCCAGTGCATCATTGCTTCACTTTCCCGGATTATCATCTAGTTCCCACTTTGGAGGAGTTTTCTCATTTGTTGGGTATATCCATCCTCGAGCAGATGCCTTTCACAAGTTTAGAAGAGACTCCTAGGCCAAAAGACATTGCTTCAGCTCTACACTTGAAAAAGGCTGATGTAGTGTCTAATTGGGTGACACGAAGCGAGGTTAAAGGTTTCTTAGCCAAGTTTCTAGTGGATCAAGCTCAACTATTTTGGGACAGTTTGGACTTTCAGGCTTTTGAAGACATCTTAGCTCTCCTCATCTACGGTTTGGTTCTTTTCCCGAATCCAGATTCCTTTATAGACGTGAATGCGGTTAAGATTTTCTTGTCTCGCAATCCTGTGCCTACCCTCTTAGGTGATATTTTGCATGCTCTTTATACTCGTATGACGCGTAGAAGAGGGACCCTCATGTGTTTCATGCCGCTGTTGGCGAGGTGGTTTATTTTGCACCTCCCCAAGTCCGTGTTGAAGAATGAGGAAGGTTCAGGATGGTCTTACAGGATAATGTCCCTTGCTCATACGGACATTCTTTGGAGTTTTAAGGATATGGAAGGTGTTACTATTATTGATCAATGTGGGGAATATCCTAATGTCCCGCTACTTGGAATTAGAGGGGGAATAACCTACAGTCCTTGTTTGGCTTTACGAGAGTTTAGTCGCGCTCAGAGAGACGGTCCTCATGAGCTACTTCTTACAGACATTGTCTTTGATTACAAGGAGGACGTCGAAAAGCATCGTCGAAGGTTTATACGAGCCTGGAGCATGGTGAACAGTTCTGACCCTCACGAGCTAGGACCAAAGACTTCTCTCCCTATGCAACCTTATCTCCAGTGGGTTCGGGACCGTGCTCAGAAGCTTGGGATGCCTTATAAAGTTGTGTTGCCAGTGATTGTGGAGCATACTAACGAAGAAGGTGTTCCTTACATGGTCCTTTATCCCTACATGCCTACTGATATTGGGGCATTAAAGAGATCCTGGATCCAGCTAAAAGAGCAGAGGGATACCTACAGGGAGAAGTATCATGAGCAAGAGAGGAAGATCTTGAAGCTCATGAGGCAACTTGAGAATGAGAGGACGATCAATGACTATGTCAGCACGAAGGGAAAGCGACCGTGGAACTTCTGATTTTGTTATTTTTTCTAGTTTAGATTTGCTTTCAGTCTATTTCTTTTGTAACGCCTTAAAGGCATTGTTAAACATTTTTACAAGTTTTAATCTAATAAAGTTTGTTTATTTCTTGGTTTGAAAATTTAAATCTCCCAAAGTCTTTGAAATCATTTCATACGCATTCCATTATCATACACCTCATTACAGGTAACATTACAGGTTTCTCATCTTCTTCGATGTTTATTTCAGCACAGAATGTCTTCTGAAATACCTACCGATCAAGCCATCAAGGCTCTTCAAGCACAGAATGCTCAATTCAAAGAAATGTTCTTGAACTTGGCTAAAGGGCGGGAACATTTGAAGACTCTCATCATGAAGGAGAAGAAAAAGAAGAAGAAGAAGGTGGTTCTGCTGAATATGGGTCACAGATTTGGGAATAGGCTGCGACAGGAAGCTTATTTATCTTATTCATCCAAAGGAGGAGAGAATCAAGAGGAAGAAAAGGGTCCTAGTCCTGTAGTCTCTGATAATGACACTGACTTTGATGAATAACAGTATCCTCCTGCCGAGGATAGGTACAAGCAACTCGAAGACCGTCAGAGTGTAATGGAGATTCAGAAGATACCTGGTTTAGACTTCGGAGATCTGGGACTGACATTTGGGGTGGTGATCCCTCACAAGTTTAAAGCTCCTGTCTTTGCTAAGTACGATGGAGTATCCTGTCCAAAGCTCTACCTCCGCTCATACGTCAGAAAAATTCAGCCCTACACTGCTGATAGAAATTTATGGGTTCATTTATTTCAAGATAGTCTGTCAGGGACTCAACTTGAATGGTTTTATCAACTGGAAGGAGCTAATATCCGTAACTGGGAGGACCTTGCTGCTGCTTTTTACAAGAAATACCAGTATAACGCCGACCTTGCTCCCACGTGTACTCATCTTCATAGTATGTCTATGGGTGCGGGTGAAGGCTTTAAGGACTATGCTCAGAAGTGGAGAGATCTGGTTGGAAGAGTCCAACCCCCTCTGTCTGATAGAGAGTTGATGGATATGTTTCTTGAGACTTTGTCTGGTCCATTTTTTAATCATCTGATCGGCAGTTCATCATCAGGGTTTACTGAATTGATTTTAACTGGGGAAAGGGTAGAAGCTGGTATCAAAAGTGGTAATATATAGAAAGGTGCTTCATCAGGTACAGAAAAGAAGCCTTTCAAAAAAGAAGCTAGTGCAGTTTACAGCTCGTGGAGCCAAAATCGACCTGAACGCCACCAAGCGGTTAATGCGGTAGTAATATCAAGACCCACTATTGCCCCACAACGCAAAAATCAGTAAAGAATAGAGAGACAGCAAAGACAGTATACTCGGCTCAGCATGACCTTATCTTAAATTTTACTACAGTTATTGAAGACCAACCTGATAACTCTGAGGGAAGCCCCGAAGAATCCCAGCACCACATCTCCACTGTATAATCCGAACGCCTGTTGCGCCTATCACTCTGATAGCCCAGGGCATGATACAAACAACTACTGGGCCTTGAGGAATAAGGTGCAAGATTTGATTGAAGCTAAAGAAATCGAGTTTGATGCTCCGGAAAAACCTAATGTCATGACTGCTCCTATGCCCAAGCATGGAGTAAATGTTGTGGACGACAATTCATTTGTGACCTCTGTGGAAGACATTTCTACTCCATTGATGACAGTAAAGAATAACCTATTATCGGCCGGTTTATTTCCGGGTTGTGGCGAAGGTTGCCACCTATGTTCAATCCTGCCTGCTGGTTGCCATTTATTGAAATCGAGTGTCCAACGCCTGATGGATAACAAAGAGATCTTATTCGAGAAAACTTTGATTCTGTTGATTCCTATCGAAGATGTTTCCATCATAACCATTTCCACCAATCCTTCCAAGGATTCCTCGAGAAAGCCTGTTAGGATTACATCCGTTCCAAGAATTGCTCCATTAATCATTACTATTCTTGGTCCTGTCCCATACACTTAGGATAAGGCTGTCCCGTGGCACTATGGGGCCGATGTGTATTATCATGGGATCAAACAAGACTTGAAGGTTGAAGAAGCTGATACTTATGTGAGCAATATTGTCGGGGCTAGCAAGGTCACCCGAAGTGGAAGGCTCTTCTCTCCTGAGATTTCCCCTCCGACTGTTCAAAAGCATGTTGCCATTCCATCTGCCAGTACATCAGCTACTGTCCCGGTTCATATTCCAATTATCACTCCTGTCTCCGAACCATCTGACACTCGGGGCAAAGAAGTCATAGGTGAGCCTGCCCGGGTGGAGGCACCTAAGAAGATTGTTGTAGAAACCTCTAAACAGGAGATAGAGGAAATTCTGAAGATTATCAAGAAAAGAGACTACAACGTAGTCGAACAGCTGGGGAAGACCTCATCAAAAATCTCCATGCTATCCTTGTTGTTGTGCTTAGAAGCCTATGCAAAGGCTTTGATTGCTTTCCTTAAAACTGTGCATGTGCCGCAGGAAACTTCTGCTGATCAATTCAAAGACTGTGTATCTAGTTTGACCGCTGACAACGGGTTGGGTTTCTCCGATGCAAATCTGACTTCTAAAGGAAGAAATCACAATGATGCCCTGCATGTCTCGATCGAGTGCAGGGGCACTACTCTGGCCCACGTATTGGTGGATATTGGGTCCTCATTGAACGTTTTACCCAAGAAAGCACTAGACCGGATGGACTATGAAGGTTTGGTTCTAAAGCCGAGTAATATTGTGGTTAGGGTTTTTGACGGGTCAAAAAGGATGGTGCACGGGGAGGTGGAGGTCCCTGTTAAAGTTGGCTTTCAGACTTTCGCATCTACATTCTATGTGATGGACATCCGACCATCCTATTCCTGTTTGCTGGGTCGCCCATGGATTCATAAGGCTGGGGAAGTGACTTCCACGCTCCATCAGATGTTGAAATATCCAGTGAAGGGGAAGATTGTTATGGTACAAGGAGAAGAGGAGTACATGGTGAGTCATCTTAACTCTTTTCGGTATGTGGATATGGATGGGGAGTTCATTGAAACCCCGTGTCAGAACTTTGAAGAGGTCCCCCAGACTCTGGCGTCAACTGAAGTTGCTCCAATGAAGATGGCTTCCCTCAAGGATGCCAAGGCTGTTATTGAAAAAGGTGGGTGTGCAAATTGGGTTCAACTCCCTGACTTCGCACATAAAACTAACAAGTTTGGTTTGGGCTTCACTGCAGAGGCTCAAAGGGTTTTTCGGCACGCGCAGATTGGAAGACCTCATTGCGTATCAGTAATCCGGGAGTGAATGCAATTGAAGACAACGAAGAAGAGTCAGAGTTCGAAAGCTGGATTTACCCGACTACCGACAATGGATTGAATAATTGGACGGTGAAGGACTTCGTACATGTTTCTTTTATTACACAGTAATAGACTTTTGTTTTGAAATTTGTAACAGACAATTTGAAACTTTACAGCACGGTGCCTTGCCCGAGGCACTTTGGATTTATTTGTGAGGGCTTATTATTTGTCATTTTCATATACCATCAATAAAGCATTGGACGTTTTCTTGCATTACAAATGTTGTGCTCCTTGTTTTTCTTTTTTCTATCTTGCACTTTATTAAAACAACTATTGTCTTACACACACTCACATATCATAATGCAGATCCACATCCACTCTAGATCCCATTGATAACGACTCTGCTACTGCCAGTTATGACTTCGAGAGTCTGATCAACCAAGCCGAGGACGAAGGTGAGGATGATTGTGAAGTGCCTGGGGAACTTGCTAGACTGTTACTACAAGAAGAGAGTTCCATACATCCCCATGAAGAGCCAGTAGAATCAGTAAATCTGGGTACAGAAGAAGACAAGAAAGAGGTCAAGATCGGTGAAAATCTGGAACCTAGTGTCAAGCAACGGTTAATACAAATGCTACGCGACTATGTTGAGATTTTTGCTTGGTCTTATGAAGATATGCCTGGGTTGTACACCGACATTGTGGTACACCGCTTGCCAACTAAAGAAGACTGTCCTCCGGTAAAGCAGAAAGTTCGCCGTATGCGCCCAGAGATGTCTGAGAAAATCAAAGCTGAGGTCATGAAACAGTTCGATGTCGGTTTTCTAGATGTTACTTCTTACCCGCAGTGGGTTGACAACGTGGTCCCCGTGCCGAAGAAAGATGGTAAGGTACGTATGTGTATGGACTATAGAGATTTGAACAGGGCGAGCCCCAAGGATGATTTCCCGCTCCCTCACATCGACGTTCTGGTCGACAACACCGTGCAGTATAAGATCTTCTCCTTTATGGATGGTTTTTCTGGTTACAATCAGATTAAGATGGCTCCCGAAGACATGGAGAAGACAACATTCGTTACACAGTGGGATACCTTTTGCTACAAGGTCATGCCGTTCGGATTGAAGAATGCTGGTGCAACGTATCAGCGCGCCATGGTCGCTTTGTTCCACGACATGATTCACCATGAGATTGAGGTGTACGTTGATGACATGATTGCAAGATCCCAGACTGAAGAAGAACACCTTGACCATCTTCAGAAGCTATTTGACAGGTTAAAGATGTACAAGCTGAGGTTAAACCCAAACAAGTGCACCTTCGGGGTAAGGTCTGGTAAGCTGCTGGGGTTCGTCGTTAGTTATAAAGGTATTCAGGTGGATCATGCCAAGGTAAAGGCTATACAGGAAATGCCAGCTCCCCAAATGGAAAAAGAAGTCAGAGGCTTTTTGGGACGTCTGAATTACATTGCCCGATTCATTTCGCATCTGACTGCTACTTGTGAACCAATCTTCAAACTGTTGAAGAAAGATCAAGTGGTAAGAAGGAATGATGAATGGCAGGCCGCTTTCGAAAGGATCAAAGAATATCTCCAAAAGCCCCCTATTCTAATGCCTCCAATTGAAGGAAGACCTTTGATCTTATACTTGACAGCACTCGACAATTCGATGGGATGTGTGTTGGGGCAGCATGACGAGTCTGGCCGAAAAGAGCATGCTATTTACTACCTTAGCAAAAAGTTTACCGACTGTGAGACCCGATACTCACTGCTTGAGAAAACTTGTTCTTCTTTGGCATGGGCTGCTCGCCGACTGAGACAGTATATGCTGACTCACACTACCCTATTGATATCAAAGATGGACCCAATCAAGTATATCTTCAAAAAGCCTGCCTTATCCGGAAGAATAGCAAGATGGAAGATGATCTTGACTGAGTATGACATCCAATACACAACCCAAAAAGCAATCAAGGGAAGTTGGTTGGCAGATCATTTGGCGCACCAGGCCGTGGATGATTACCAGTCTATGAACTTCGAGTTCCCGAATGAGAATATCATGTTGGTGACTGACTGTGAAAAAACTGGACCGGATGAAGGACCTGAGGAAGGATCCCGATGGTCTATGTACTTTGACGGAGCTTCAAATGCATTGGGTAATGGCATTAGCACCGTGATCATATCTCCTGAAGGTTGTCATACTCCGTTCACCGCCCGATTATGTTTTAACTGCACCAACAACATGGCAGAGTATGAAGCGTGCATCATGGGCCTTCAAGCAGCTATTGACCTAAGGATTAAGTTCTTAAGTGTATTCGGAGATTCCGCTCTAGTGATCAGTCAGATCAAAGGCGAGTGGGATATGAATCACCCAAATCTTATTCCTTACAAAGAGTATGTATTGACGTTGCTTCCACATTTTGAGGAGATAACCTTTGAACACTTCCTGAGAGAGGATAATCAGTTAGCGGACGCGTTAGCTACCATGTCTTCTATGTTCAAGGTCATGTGGGACAATGAGGCTCCCTATATTACCATTGAGAGGTTGGACGAACCTGCATATTGCTGTGACATTGAGGCTGAAGAGGTAGCAGATAAACCTTGGTTTCATGAGGTAAATAGGTATCTTGAGGCTCAAGAGTACCCTGAGGGTGCATCTGTAAATGATAAGAAGTTTCTGAGGAGGTTCGCGGTGAAGTTCTTCATCAGTAATGGTATCCTTTACAAGCGTAACCATGATTCAACCTTACTGCGATGTGTGGATAAGAGCGAGGCAGAAAGGATCACGGCAGAGTTACATGAAGGTACTTTCGGAACTCATTCCAGTGGATATATCATGGCAAAGAAAATCCTACAGACGGGATATTACTGGTCCACTATGGAAGCCGACTGTTATCAGCATTCTCGAACTTGCCATACGTGCCAAGTCTATGCTGATAAGGTGCATATACCTCCAGTTCCTCTGCACGTCTTGACAGCTCCTTGGCCCTTTGCAATGTGGGGCATCGATATGATTGGCTAGATCAGACCTACTGCGTCTAATGGGCATCGTTTCATTCTGGTAGCAATTGACTACTTTACAAAGTGGGTCGAGGCAGCTTCCTTTTCTACAGTGACCAAGAACGTCGTGGAACGATTTATTCAGAACAATTTAATCTGTCGGTATGGTGTACCAGACAGGATCATTATGGATAATGGTACAAATCTCAATAATACGATGATCACCGAGCTCTGCAAGCAGTTCAAGATACAGCATCATAACTCTTCTCCTTACCGGCCGAAGATGAATGGGGTTGTTGAAGCGGATAATAAGAACATTAAGAAGATTGTGCAGAAGATGACGGTGACATACAAAGATTGGCACGAGATGTTACCATTTTCTCTTCATGGGTACCGAACCTCAGCGCGAACTTCAACAGGGGCAACACCCTACTCTTTGGTGTATGGAATGGAAGCAGTCTTACCCATTGAGGTCCAGATACCCTCTCTTCGGATTATGAAGGATGCAGGTTTGAGCGAGGACGACTGGATCCAGACCCGGTTTGATCAGCTGAACTTAATTGACGAAAAGAGACTTACTGCTATTTGTCATGGTCAGACGTATCAAAAGCGAATGATCAAGGCAATTAACAAGAAATCCAGGCGACAAGAGTATCAAGTTGGGGATCTGGTGATCAAACACATCATACTGCCACAAGGTGATCCCAGGGGAAAATGGACCCCTACGTACGAAGGGCCATTTATGGTTAAGAACATTTTCTCAGGAGGAGCTATGATTCTAACCACCATGGATGGTGACGACCTTCCTCACCCTGTCAATGCAGGCATAGTGAAAAAATACTACGCATAATCAAAGACCCTCTAGGTCGATTGGCCTAGGAAAAATAAGGGCTTCCCGGTGAACCAAAAGGGTTCGCGCAAAAATAAGGGATGAAAATAAAAAACTGTACACCCGGCAAGTCGAAAACCTGAAAAGGCGGCTTGGGCAAAAAAGGGTATCCCGGTGGACTGAAAACCCAAAAGGGCGGTCCAAGGAAAAATTAGGGATTGAAGCGTAACACTATTTCTCGTTGGATCACCTTGCAACCAGACTTCAGTATCAACTATCAAGTTCGGACGGCGCTAATCAATCTGATCTACCTTCAACCAAGAAGCAAAGTGATGAGATGCTTGAAGATATAAGGGCAATAGCAGAGTTGGAACCCAGTGGGATTGTTCACATAGTTGTTCTTCTTTGTTTTACACAAATTGTATAATTTCTATCATTCGGCGGCGTCCTCTTACTAGGACGTCAGCCTCTTGTACAAAAATGCCTATTTACAGGCCAACTTCAAAATCAATACAATTCATTCTCACAAAGAAATTTCAAATTGTTTTTCTTTTTTTGTTTTGTTTTGCAAGAACGTCCAATGGTTCATTTTTGATATATGCATTTGACAATAATCGCTGCTCATGAATATTTACATGTGAAACAAGAGACGATTACTTGTAATATCAGGAACAAGGGCAAACAGAAATGTCCAAACTTTACAGTTGCACTGTCCACCAGGTATAGGGATAGACCTAGCTAGAGAATACGACTAAAGGTACATTCACTCCCCGCAGAGCAAAAGGTGTCTAAAAATAGTGATTCTCCCCAAGCAGAGTTTATCTATCACCAGCACTAGAAGATTCTCCCCAATGGAGTTTATTTCTCCCACAAGCAGAAACTCAACCCCCAACAGGGCTCATTATCACCAGCAGCGGTAATTCATCCCCAGCCGAGGTTATTTCTCCAAATCAACAGATCCTCTAGCAGAGTATCTCTTCCCCACATAGTCATTTTCCCGTCAGTTTATTCTCCAGCGGGATTATCCTCACAATCATATTCAATCATTATCCCCAGCGAGAAAGAAGAATTCAACTCCTTGCACTCTCCAGCAGCAATTCGGGATTTATTTTCCCCAGCTAGAGAATATCATAAAAACATTGCATGTCCATACACCATGACGTGTGCATACGCACCATACAGCACAATCTCATTTATTTTGAGAACATCATTGCTTAATACATATCATGCATTACATACGACTAACTCTTTACCTTTCAGGGAAAGATACAATCAAATTCTCACCAAGTTCAAGCTATGAAGCCCGGATCCGACCGGATAGTATCTTGATTTTTACGTCATATTGTGAAGCCCGGAGAACGACCGGATAATAGTATCAAACACCGCAAATCCTGGATTCGACCAGATAGTGGTTTATCTCTAAGCTATGAAGCTCGGATCGGCCGGATAATAGTTTAATCCCCGGCAAGCTGTGAATCCCGGATTACGATCGGATAACAGCTCGACAAGTATTGTGAAGCCTGGATTACGATAAGATAGCAATACAAGTACCATGAAGCCTGGATTCGACCAGATAGTATTATATCATAAACACAAGCCGTGAAGCCCGGATTACGACCTGATAACAGCTCAGCAAGTTATTGTGAAGCCTGGATTACGACCAGATAGCAATATAAGTTTCTGTGAAGCCTGGATTACGACCAGATAGCAGCTAAAGACACCGCGAAGCCTGGATTACGACCAGATAGTGGTACATCTTTAATACAAGTTATGAAGCCCGGATTCAGCCAGATAGTATCTTAATTTCTCCGAACACCATGAAGCCTGGATTCGACCAGATAATGGTATGAGACATCGTGAAGCCTGGATTACAACCAGATAGCGATAAAAGACACTGAAGCCTAGATTATGACCAGATAACAGTGAGGGACACTATGAAGCTTGGATCACGACCAAATAGCAGTTTACCCGGCCAATTACTATGAAGCCAGGATTCGACCAGATATTAGTAGGCCTAAAAATCAAATGGAAGCCCAGAGGCGACCGTATAACCACTTGATTTCTTCTGAAGCCTGGATTACGACCAGATAAGAAGTAAGGTATTGTGAAGCCTGGATTACGACCAGATAGTAGTACAAAACACCATGAAGCCTGGATTCGACCAGATAATGGTATAAAGCATCGTGAAGCCTGAATTACGACCAGATAACGATAAAAGGACTAAAGCCTAGATTACGACCAGATAACAGTACAAGACACTACGAAGCTTGGATTTCGACCAAATAGCAATATACCTGGACAATTACTGAGAAGCCCGGAGTCGACCGGATATTAGTGTGCCCTAAATTCAAGTTGAAGCCCGGATGCGACCGAATAACAACTTAATTCCTTCTGAATCCTGGATTACGACCAGATAAGAATCGAGAAATTGTGAATCCTGGATTACGACCGGATAGCAAGTTTAATCTCATCTCCCCAGTAAGTCACTGTAAAGCCCGGAGCACGACTGAATAGCAGTCGATCTTATCACTATAAAGCCTGGATTACGACCAGATAGTAGTTAATTTTCACCTCTTCGACCAAGAGATGATTCCCCAGTAGAATAACAGACGATCGAAGCTCCTAAAATTCAAATTTTTCCTCAAGACCGAGACCAGCATTCCCCAGCGTAGTCTTCCTCAAAAGTAGGTATACAGACTCTCGCTAAGAAAACTCAGGCGATCGACACTCTTTCAGATGGAATCTTTAAGCCCATCTTCCGTCATCAATATCCAAATGGCATCTGCAAGCCCATTCCGGACATCACAATACAAATACCACTTCATGCGAGTGCAAATTTTTGGGCACTCTAGTGTTCAATCATCTTCCACCTTCGGATCACGAAAGGCAGAAAAGCCAATCTACATCCTCAGGTTTAAGAAGATTGAACAGGGGAAACTGTTGTACCCCAAAATTTTCCCTCCCATATTTCTCAAAACATTTCAAGAAAGATCCTCAAGTTGCTCAAGAAAGTCCAAGGGTTGACCAGACAAACTCTCTCCTAAGGTAGTCTACCTCAGATTAGGGTTTCATCTTGCATGAAGATACTTGAGTCCAAGGGATCCCAAATTCTCACCATTGCCCTAATATGTTCTCAAGATCATCCATGTCAAGTTGCAAGCCTTGCAGAGAAAGTTTACTCATTCAATTGCTCAAAGGCCTGAAAATTGACTGTGATAGGGCAAAAGTCAATTGTGGCCCACATATAGTCAAACTTCAAGATTTTTGGTAAACATCCTCATTTTGAAGTTTTATTCATCATTTGATCAAGGGTTGGTCATGATTCATCAAGCATTTCTCATAATTCATCAAAACCTAAAAGTTGCTAAATTAGGGTTTTGTAGGAAAAGTCAACTCAACTTTGACCAAGCATAACTTTCTCATACTTTATGAGAAATGACCCATCCAAAGCTCATTTTGAAGAGTATGCAATTTTCTACAATTCATATTCAGATCCCAAGTTCAAAATATGCACTCACAAGAAGTTATGGATTTGGACATTATAGGTCATTTTGAAAAGTCAACAAAAACACTTTTTTTCAAAGCTTCATACATGAACATGGAAGAGTCAATTGAGATTAGACAAAAAGGTTTGCTTATAGGACATCTCAAGCTTTCTAAAAAGTCCAATAACACCTTCAAAGAGTCAAAATTGAAGAAGTTATGTATTGGTGAAGTTGACCTTTTTTGCAAAATTGTCAAAAGTCAACTATGCCTCAAATTGCAATTTTTGTTAAATGGCCCTAACCTTTTGCACTTGTTTTGAGTTGGTAGCATGGTCCACGAGCCCTAGCTCTTCCCATTTGTCTTTATCTTATTTTTTCTATTTATTTTGATTTTTATTGCAATTAAATCAATTTAAATCAAAACAAATCATGAAAACATCCAAATCATTGAAACCTCAAGATCTTGTGCACATTTCAGGTCCCATATATCGCTAGCAAGTGGATCAATTCGTGCAAGGCATAGGTGGGCACAAAAACATTGATTTTGGCTTATTTTGAAAGGAATTTTATGGAAATCAAATCAAGATCACAAATCATAATTGGCAAAGATTGAGATCATATTTGTAAACCTAATTCATCCCTTGGTATATAGTGAACAATTGCAGCCAGAAACAATAGGGTTTTTGAGGCGCACAAAGGCAGACCCAAACTTGAAAAAAATAAAGAAAAGTGGTAATTTGTTTTGATACTTCTAGGCGTTTTCAAGATCCCCTAGCCATCTCATTTGTTTCCTGGGATTGCAAGGAAGCTGTACCAATCAAGAACAAGGATTTTCCTGTGCTAAAACTCACTGTAAGTGATCCACGGCCATGGCTTCTTCTTGAAATTGAATCACATGATTCTGGCACTTATAGCATGAATCACCTACATATTCTTGTTCCTTGAAGCATTTGCAAGCTATTCATAACAATTAATTGCATTTTTTCTAACTATAGAGATTTGCCATTATTAGGGTTCTTGGTCTCGTTTTAGGGTATTTGTATACAGGTGAAATTGGTCCACAAGAAGGGCACCATGATGCTCAGCAGGCTAAGGCGACTTGATTCACATCCTTAAATTTCATTTATCACGCTTGTGTGTGATTTTGCAAAGTACATGAGCTTTAGTGACGAAGATTTATCCGTAGGTAAAAGTCTCTGACTTTTACCAAGGGAGAGAGGTTAGAGACGACCTGCATGGCACCATCTTATTTGTCCACTTAAATTCTGGCGCGCATTTTTTATTTGTCCCCCACTAACTCACATTATTATATATTATCCATTACTATTATTCCATGTACAATAAACATGCGCAGCTCAGTTGGTGAAGAGGCGGTCGGAAAGGCCATAGGACCTGGGTTCGAATCCCAGGTCCCCCACATTCTTCAATAATATTTTGCCTTACGTAATCATGTGCTTGTACAGGCCAAGACCCCACCATGTGCCATCAGCTTGCAGCCACTAGATCTGAAACATATTTAATCCAAAGGTCATCATGTGATGGTCCATCATGCATCCCAGTCAAAGTGCAGCATGGAATTTTGGAAAGTCAACGTGGGTCAGCTTGTTTTGGGCCCAGAATTGCTATTTGCACACCTCCAAATTACTGATTTCAGGCCCAATTTTCTTTTCCTTTTCCTTTATATTTCTTTATTTAATTTGTTTAATTATTTTTACTCACACAAAATTAATTCTTTTTTTTATCAAAAATCATAAAAATAATTTGTCATCCAATTTGATTTAGTCCATTTTTTTTATCAAAAAAATTAATTTAATTAGTTTATTTAATTTATTAGGTAACTTTAATTCTTTTCATAAATTAAAAATAACTAGAAAATTAGGGTTTTAGTTTAATTTAATTTCTATTTTCTTTTTCTTAAAAATAACCAAAAATACAAAAATAGGTGAAAATGTAAATTGTTTTCTTTAATTTAGTTTGATTAAGTAATTAAGTTTGTACATATTTAATTTAAAACTATTTTCTTAAAATAATCAAAAACGACAAAAATAATTTTTCTCTTAATTAGGTTAGACAGGGTCAAAACCCTAACTTTTCTCGTTCTTATTTCATCGAGCGAGTTTTATTATTTTTACAATATTGATGTAATTGCTCATGGGATGTAATAGGTTAATTAGGACTTTTTTCGTTCATTTATCATTTTTTTACGGGTTGTTTTTGGCTATGTAATTAATACCCGAAGCCTTGTAATAGCGTAGCTCTACTTTCGGCATTCTTTAATTTCCTCAAATATTAATTGTTAGATGTATGGTATTAGGGTTGCATGACAAGAATGTATGATTAAAATTAAAACAGTTAGCATACCCTAAATATGCAAAGATAATAACTTGAAATTGAATCACTCGCACATGCGCACTCCTAGGGTACACTCCCACTTCGGGTGCCTTCGGTAAACGGTCATTAAGTATAGGATACTTTAGTGGTCGCTCTCTTGTATAAACAAAGATCAAAGTCCCGTTCGGAAAAGTTGCCTCGGAATGGTTACCTCAGATATTGTTGCCTCGAATATTGATCTCAAGACATTAGGGTTATTACTAAGACGTCCTTACATTGCTTTAGTGATCATATGTCCCTTTCGAATTGACCCTCAAAACTCCAACGACGGTGCTACCTACTCACTAATAGTGGGATAGCACCGTCTAAAGGAAACAAGAACAGAAACATTCTCTTTTTCGAGTAGGTAGATTAGTTCTTAGGTACTTGCTCAAGCAAACAAACTTTTTCACACTTACACTCTTTTCAAACAATGTTTTCAAAACGACTTCGTAACACTCTTGAAGACAAAAGCAAGGGTTACATCAAAGTAAAACCAAAAAAAAATCAAATCAAACACACACAAGTAATTTTGAAAATGATGAGCAAGAACCTAAGAGCCCGTGGAAAACCATGGATAGAAAGGGTGTTAATACCTTCCCTTTCTATAATCTACCCCCGTACTCAAAATCTCAAAAAATGAATTTTTCTGTGCTTTTGTCCTTTCCAGTTGGATAAAATAAAAGTCGGTGGCGACTCTTGCTTACTATGACATTTTGCAAACACAGACGCAAAACGCAAACCAGCATTTTCAAAATAGTCAGGTTCTGGCCACCGTATCACACTTTGCAATATTGCTAATCATGGTTATACGATGACCCACACCCGTCCCGTTTACATCCAAAGATAGGGTTGCTTACCAAATCAATGGTAAGATAACAATGTCAAAGGAATAGAAAATGCACAAGAAAGACATTTGAGTAGGTAGATTACTTCTAGTTACTTGCTCTATTTCCAAACAATTATCCTTGCTATTTTCAAAACAAACACACATTTCCAAACATTTTACAAACATTCAAAACATTTTCAAAAAGACAAACATCTTTGTATACATTCTTACGAACAAGAATCATTACAAAGATTGCCTAAATGAATGTCCTGTTTTACAAAATACTTCCAAAAACCATACAAAGCACAATTTTACAACAAAAAGCAAGTGATCTAGCAAGTAACTAAGAGCCCATGGAAAACCATGGATGAAAAGGGTGCTAATACCTTCCCTTTTCATAATCTACCCCCCGAACTCAAAAACATCTCGAAAGGTCTTTCCTGTGCTTTTTCACCTTTCCTTATTAGATAAAAGAAAAGTCGGTGACGACTCTTGCTTACCGCGACATTTTGTGAATACAAACGCAAAACACAAACCAGCATTTTCAAAACAGTCCGGTTCTGGCCACCGTATCACACCTTGCATAATATTCTATATAGTATTCTCATAGCGGGTCTATCCAGTATAAATATTATTCCTAATGTTCATACCTATGTCAAGACTTGATAACTCCTTATCCATGATCAATGAGGTGTGATCATCAGTCTATCTTCATAATAATCTCAATGCTTTAATATTATCCCACATTGCAATAAAGCTCGATTATTGGTACTTTAAGAATAGTGTTCTTATGTTTAATGGAGTTACAATTATGAAATAGGGTCAGGGATAGGTTATATTTGATGTGTAGGAGCTTTGTGATTGATTAGGAAAGAAAACACACGAGGGAAATGAGAGATATAAGTTTAAGGTCGGAAATATGAATCAATGGAGTTTTTTGTGAAAATTATGGATTGAGTGAGTTTTGGTGTGTTTCAGAGTGCTTCAGCTCGTGCCTTATCTTGCAAATAGTGTCTCTATTTATAAGCAAAAGGTTTTGTGTGCTACCACAAGTCAGAATTTAAATTACATGTTTAAGCTCAACATGTGATTTTTTGACAAAACAAGTTTCCATGCCTTTTGTACTTGCTATTGTAGGGTGGTTGGACTTTAAACAAACTTGCTTCTGACTTTGTGGATGGAGTGTACTTAAAGAGAACAAGTTAGGAGCTCAAGAAGCTGACTTTGTGCATAAAGCTTGCTTTACAAGAATGGAAATGGTGACTTTCTCCCTAAAATGGAAAAATGCTTTGGACAATGCTTAAATCAATTGGACAATTGATTAATCAGTTGTGTAAACATTAAATTAAGGAGTGACAAACAATTTTGAGGCCTAAAAAGTGAAGATTATGCAGCATGGCTATGGATTTGGTTCATTGTGCATCACAAATTTTGCCTTGCAAAATAACTTGAAACCCTAACTTCTGACCTTCGATTCTCCTTGCTCACAAATGATCTCAAGGAGTTCTTGGACTTTTTATAAAGCTTGTAATATGCTCTACACCCCTTATTTGAATTACTTTTGCAAAATCCAAATGTAACTATGTGAAACTTGGCTCAGAAGTTAGGCCAAAATCCTGAGGATGTAGATTGGCCTGTCTTCCTTTCGTGATCTGAAGGTGGAAGATGATTGAATACTAGAGTGCCCAGAAATTTGCACTCGTATGAATTGACACTTGATTTGAGATATCGGGAATGGGCTTGTAGATGCCATTTGGAAATTGCTAAAGAATTATCGGAGATGGGCTTAAAGATGCCATCCAAGATGTGACAGAGTATCGTCGGAAATGGGCTAAAAGATGCCATCTAGAGGATGTTGATTTCCGGATATATTCCTTTGATGAGAATTCCTGTTCCTGTTGTTGATGAGGAATCTGCTGAGGAATGTTGGTATTTGTCTTGGGAGAAATAGAATTTTAGGAGCTTCAGTTGTTCGTTACTCTACTGGGGAATTAACTCCGGAGGTGAACTGCATATCTGGTCAGTGTACAGGCTGCACCATGACTTACTGGGGGAATGCAAAACCAATCGTGTTTGATCAGGTCCAGGTCTTACAGTGTTGTAAACTGTCGTCTGGAGGTAAGAGAAAAGAAACCTGGATGGTAAGGTTATGAGAAGGAACCTAGATAGTAGGGTTACTTCGAAATGAAAGCCTGGATAGTAGGGCTGCGAGAACGAACCTGGATAGTAGGGTTACTTTGATATGAAAGCCTGGATAGTAGGGATGTGAGAATGAACCTGGATAGTAGGGTTTCTTCGAAATGAAATCCTGGATAGTAGGGTTGTGAGAAGGAACTTGGGTCATAGGGTTACTTCGATATGAAAGCCTGGATAGTAGGGCTGTGAGAAGGAACCTGGATAATAGGGTTACTTCGATATGAAAGCCTGGATGGTAGGGCTGTGAGAAGGAACCTGGATAGTAGGGTTACTTTGATATGAAAGCCTGGATAGTAAGGCTGTGAGAAGGAACCTGGATAGTAGGGTTTCTTCGATATGAAAGCCTGGATAGTAGGGCTGTAAGAAGAAACCTGGGTCATAGGGTTACTTCGATATGAAAGCCTGGATAGTAGGGTTGTGAGAAGGAACCTGGGTCGTAGGGTTTCTTCAAAGCGATATTGTAGATTAGTTGACCCGTTTGGTTTCAGGAACTGAGTTTCCGTTAGTCATCTGTAGATGTGACTTGCATAACTGCTGAATTTGTTGAAGCTAATCCTCTTTTCCTGGAAAGATATCAGGGTTAGTTATATGTGATGCATGAAATGCAGGGTGAGATGATGTTCTCAAAATAAATGAGATTATGCTGTATATGATAGGTATGAAATTTACTGAATCGCCTGTGACTATGAACCCAACTGGGGTGGTTACGTCCTGTTTCAGGAAAGTTGACATCAATTCCTTCAGATACTCTTACTCTTTGGGGAGTGTATGTACCAATAATTATGTTCCCAAGCTGGCTCCATCCCGGTACCTGCTGGGCGGAGTAACTGTCGGGTTTGGCACTTCTTATTTTTGCCCCTGTTTCTGGAATTACGAGTAACTGTCTTTTGTTTCTTATGTAAATATTTATAAGCAACAATCATTTTCAAATGCATATATAAAAAATAAGTCATTGGACGTTCTTGAAAAACAAAACAGAAAAAACAAACTCGAAGTGAAAATAATTTTGTATTGATTTTTTGAAGTTGGCCTGCAATAGGAGTTTTTGTACAAGGAGGCTGACGCTCTAGTAAGAGAACGCCGCCGAAAGATAGAAATTATACAATTTGTGTAAAAGAAAGAAAAAAACAGCTATGTGAAACAACCCCATTGGGTTCCAACTCTACTATTGCATTTATATCTTCAAGCGTCTCATCACTTTGCTTCTTGGCCGAAAGTTGATCAGATTGATTGGCATCGTCTGAGCTTGATAGTCGATACCGAAGTCTGGTCGCAAGAAGATCCAATGAGACATAGTGATATGCTTTATATCCCTAACTTTTTCCTGGACCGCCCTTTCAGGTTTTCAGTCCACCGGGATACCCCTTTTTGCCCAAGCCTCCCTTTCGGGTTTTCGACTTGCCGGGTGTACAGATTTTTTTTCATTTTCATCCCTTACTTTTTCCCGAACCCTATTGGTTCGTCGGGAAGCCCTTATTTTTGCCTAGGCCAGTCAACCTAGCGGGTCTTTTAGTTAGACGTAGTATCTTTTCACTATGTCTGCATTGACAGGGTGAGGAAGGTCGTCACCGTCCATGGTGGTTAGAATCATAACTACTCCCAAGAAAATGTTCTTAACCACAAATGGCCCTTCGTACGTGGGGGTCCATTTTCCCCTGGGATCACCTTGTGGCAGTATAATGCGTTTGATCACTAGATCCCCGACTTGATATTCTTGGTGTCTAACTTTCTTGTTAAAATCCTTGATCATTCGCTTTTGAAATGTCTGACCATGGAAGATAGCAGTAAGTCTCTTTTCATCGATTAGATTTAACTGATCAAGTCGGGTTTGGATTCAGTCGTCCTTGTTCAAACCCGCATCCTTCATAATCCTGAGAGAAGGTATCTGGACTTTGATGGGTAGGACTTCCTCCATGCCATATACCAGAGAATAGGGGGTTGCCCATGTCGACGTTCGTGCTGAGGTACGGTACCCATGAAGAGCAAATGGTAACATCTCACACCAGTCTTTCTATGTCACCGTCATCTTCTGCACAATCTTCTTGATATTCTTGTTAGCTGCTTTAACAGCGCCATTCATCTTCGACTGGTAGGGAGAAGAATTATGATGCTTATCTTGAACTGTTTACAGGGCTCGGTGATCATTGTGTTGTTGAGATTCGTACCATTGTCAGTGATAATTCTCTCTGGCACACCATATCAACAGTCAGATTATGTCGGATAAATCGCGCTACGACGTTCTTGGATACTGTAACAAAGGAAACTACCTCAACCCACTTCGTGAAGTAATCAATGGCTACTAGGATGAAGCGATGTCCATTGGAAGCGGTGGGCCTGCTTTCGCCGATCATATCGATGCCCCACAATTCAAAGGGCCACGGAGCTGTCAAGACGTTTAAGGGGACCGGAGGTACATGCACCTTATCAGCATAGATTTGGCATTTATGACAAGTTCGAGAGTGCTGATAACAATCGGCTTCCATAGTGGACTAGTAATATCCTGCCCGTAGGATCTTTTTAGCCATGGTTTATCCACTGGAATGGGTTCTGAAGGTGCCTTCATGTAGATATGTCATGATCCTCCCTGCTTCACTCTTGTCTACACACTGTAGCAGTGTGGAGTCATGGTTGCGTTTATAGAGGATTCCATTACTGAGGAAGAACTTTGTAGCGAACCTTCTCAGAAACTTCTTATCATTGACAGGTGCCCCTTCGGGATACTCTTGAGCCTCGAGATACCTTTTGACTTCGTGAAACCAAGGCTTGTCTGCCACTTCTTCGGTATCGATTTCACAGCAGTGTGCTGGTTCATCCAACCTCTCAATGGTAATTTGGGGAGCTTCATTGTCCCACCTAACTTTGAACATATAAGACATGGTAGCTAGCGCGTCCGCTAACTGGTTCTCCTCTCGTGGGAAATGTTCAAAAGTTACCTCCTCAAAGTGTGGGAGAAATGTCAGTACATACTCTTTGTATGGGATGAGATTTGAGTGCTTCGTATCCCACTAGCCTTTGATCTGACTTATCACTAAAGTGGAATCCCCGAATACACTCAAGAACTTGATCCTTAGGTCAATAGCAGCTCGAAGACCCATGATGCACGTTGTGATACAGTGGGAGAACTGACTTGCCGTTTTGCGTTTCAATCGCATTTGTGCAGATAGCAAGAGTCACCACTAGCTTTTCTTTTATCCAAAAGGAAAGGTAAAAAAGCACAGGAAAGACCTTTCGAGATTATTTCTCGGGTTCGGGGGGTAGATTGTGAAAAGGGAAGGTATTAGCACCCTTTTCATCCATGGTTTTCCATGGGCTCTTAGTTACTCGTTTAGATCACTTGGTTTTGTTTGACAGTGTGCTTGTGGTGTGGGCTTTGAAAGTGTTTTGAAAAATCTCTTTGTAATGGTTCTCATTTCTATAAGAACGCATACAAAGTTTTGCTTCGAAAAGTGGTTCAAATATGTGTTTGTGGATTGTGTTTCGGAAAGTGTTTTGAAAAGATGTTTTGCAATGGTTCTCGTCTCTATAAGAACGTATACAAAATATTTTGTCTTTTGAAAATGTTTTGAGATGAAAGTGTAGGTGTAAAAATGTTTTTGTCGTGAGCAAGCGAGTAACTAGGAGCGAATCTATCTACTCGAAATATCTTAAATGTTCTTTTATTTCTCCTTTAGATGTTGCTATCTTACCATTGATTTGGTAAGAAGCCCCATCGTCGGATGTGAAGGGACAGGCGCGGGTCAATTTTACAGTCATCGAAAGCAACTTATGAGATACTTTAGCAATTTTTGTAAGGGACTGGATCGTTTTACCGGAGGCAACGTTGAGGGTCATCGAGGGACTACGATCTTTTTATCGAAGGGTCATTGCTAAAACGTCCCATATTCGAGGGACATGACTGTATTTCCGAGGCAACTAGCGAGGTTACCCTAGAGGTGCGCGTGTGAAGAAGTGTGTTTGATTCAAGTTTATTTTGTCTTTGAAATTAGGTTATCTAGCGATTGATTTTTATGTCTTGCCATGCACGCCTAATTACTATACAGTATAAGGAAAACAGTAAATTGCAGAAATTAAAATTCTACGCTATTACAGAGCTTTCGGGAATGGGGGTACAATTTTTTTACAAATGGGGATGGATCAATGCGATTAACAGTCAAAAATAGGCAATCAATACAACCAAACCGAATTAAATCAAATAATTATAACCGTCTAGGATAGTCAATTAACAAAGTATCGCAACAAAGATTCTAAGTTACTTTGTTTGTAACGTTTGGAAAGAAAAGAAAATAAAGTAATTGATTAAAAGAAATTAAGTCAATTGTATATATATATCTTCTTATTTGATATTTTGTGAGAATATATAAAAAGAAAATAAAATCTTAATCTATATATTTTTTATTATTCATAAAAAAAGAAAGTTTATTAGAGAAAAGGAAGTTGATAAAAATATTTACAAAGTCTAAACTCCATTAATGATAAGAATTGTATGTCTTAAGTTTAATTGAATTTTTAAGAATTTAGAAATAAAACTAAATATAAACTAATAAATCAGGGGAGTAAGATTAAAAGAATTAAAGAAACAAAAAAAAGAAGCATCCAAGGGAGGAATCGAACTCAGGCCATTTGGGTGATCACGGATACGCCTTGCCAACTGAACTACGCTACTTATTTATTATATCTACACTTCAATCAAACTAAATGGGGAAATGGTATGGAGGATTGGGCCAGCAGCCCAATGGGCTGACCCGGTTGACAAAAGAAATGAAAGGTTTATTGTAAACCTAAGCACCAAAGAGCGTTGCCGGCTTCGTTGGAAAAAGAGAAAGAATTAAAAAAATTTATTGTTATTGGGAAGAGAAAGGAAGCGTGGAAACAATATTACAAATTCAAAACAACAACAAATTATTCCTCTCTTACTGTAAAGAGAAAAGAGAGGAAAAAAAACAATTTCTAAGCAAAAATCCAAAACCCCTTCATCCTTCCAAATGAACCACAACCTTGCTTCTGTTCCGATCAGCTACCGATTCCGCTCAGAATGGACTGAGGTGACTCAGCCATGTCACGAGTTTTGGCGAATAACAAGCTGCTACTTGGGGTTTGTTCCAAGCGTTAATAGATGCGGTGTCGAGAGAGAAACGGCGATGGAAGGTTGACAGCGGGAGAGGCGCGATGGAGGACGTCAGAGGGTCGATGGTAGTCGGAGAGAGTGACTGGCATGGTGGTGATCTGAGGACGTGGATCAAAAGTCGGATCCGATATGGTGATGGATGCAGCATTGGGAAGCTTGCTATCATATGTGGATTAGATTTACACCTAAGGTGAGTCATTGGAAACAGATTCGCGGATGTCGGATTCTCGGTGCTTCTTCTTTTCGATTGTTTTTTTTTAAATTGACTGATTCACTGTAACTGCAACAAAAACAACAACAATAACAAGCACAGGATCGATGTCAAAAAGCAAGTGCTTCTGGCGGAGAGGTTGTTGACATCGTCGAAGTGACGCGATTTGGAGCTATCTGGCTGTCTTCGCGGCGGCTCTGGTGCGTCCGTGGTGTTGTTATGCGCGGGCCTGGGCGTGCGTGGAGGGCGAGTCCGGTGGCTGGAATTGCGTTGGAGAGAGCAAGGTTCACAGCGGAGGGAGTGTATGGAATCGCGACGAGAAGGGGTGTTGTTGGATGGTTATCCGGTTGAAGTAGGGGAGTATATTTTTCTTTAGTTTACTCCATATTTTTTTCTGATTTTTTTATTGATTATAACATAAAAGAAACATAATGCATGTAGATAACAGATTCGACATTTTATGATGAATGCAGAGGAGTAAAGGAATCCTACCGATCCGGATTTGCTTCTGAAAATGTTGTTCCTGATTTTTGTTGCTGGTGACTTCACAGTTCTTCACTTAACAGGGAAGTTAATTTCTGTCTCTTTTTTGTATTTCTTCTCTTTAACTGCTGAAGGGTTGGAAGGGGAAAATGATGAGGATTTTTGTATGCTTTGTTGTATATTCTCGCTGCTGTTTTTTTTCTTTATGGGTGATGATCTGCTTTTTCCTTGGCTTTGCCCTCTCTTTTAAAAACGAACCTTACCTTCCCCTTTTGTCTCTCTTGTGTTGAATAAAAATTCAAGAATGAGGGGAAAATGAGAGATTTTGAACAATTTCGGATGCTGTTTTTTGTAGCTTTGTGTGCTGCAGTTTTGACTTGGTCCATTTATGTGCAATTTTTGGCTGTATATTGCAGCTACTTTGGACAAATTTTGGACAACAATGCAGGGCTGTAATACTGTCTGTTTTTGACAGCATTTTGGCCTCTTTCACTTGTGATACAAACTGTTTTTTTTTTTGTGTGCAGCATGATGGATTCTGAATTTTTTTTAATTCTTCTCATATTGTCCTTTGTGAACCAATTAAAAACTATGATTTGTAATGGATAAAGCGCAGATGGAACATTCCCCCTTTATTTCTGATTCTTCTTACCAATCCCTAATGATGAGAAAAAAGTCTTTGAAAATTCTTGTTTCTTGTTTCAAACATGAATTATTTGCTAACCATATCTTTTTTTCTTTTGTTACATGCACAAGCAAATTGACGATGGAGAGGAATGATGAAGAGCGACTTGAAATACTTGATGAAGAGTTGAAAATGAAGAAAACTACATTCTTTAGGACTTTTTTTTTTGTATTATTGCGACCTTTTGTAACATCGTGATTTTTTATTTGAATTTTAAGACTTAGAGTCTTGTAGACTATATTCAAGTTCACTTTTAAATAATAATGACGACTTTGTTGTAAATCTTGAATTCTTGAAAACTTGAAATGGATGTCTTAAACTTGGATTTGGAATTGATGTTGCATTTGTAGAAAAATTGGAAGTTTGAATGAAGATGAATGAAGTTGATGGATATCTTGAATTGAATTTGAAACAATGTTATTTCTCGAGTGAATTTCCAAATCATTTCTGACTAGACCTTAATTCAAGTCTTTAATTCATGGTAACTTGCAATTTTATCCAATGGTACTTGATAGAACGATGACACCTTAAGAACTTTGACCCAGGATCCAATTTCATCCACTAATCACCAAATGGTCAGACGTAAGTAACTTGAAGAAACAACCAATATTCAAAGAATTCTCGAACTCGACATTTTATACCGCGAACGATGTTAACATAAGAGTCAATGTCTTTAAAAATAATTATGGTATGACTTGAAGTTATAAGTTAAGAACATTCTAAATCGAGAAAATGGCCTATAATGTTTCAAGAGATTTCATGGCCTTCCAAATGCATTTTGATTTCTATCGTTGAAGCAATCTTGCAAACAATATTATTTGTGATGCTCCGCAAAAGAATCGCTTCAGAACATTGAATATTGAAGAAGTTATGGGCCTCAAAAATTGGACAAAAGTTTCTCGTGATTAGATCAAATTTGCAAAATGACATTTAAAGTATTCGAATTTTCTGATGATCTTCCGCACGTAATCAGCACTTGATTTGTGAAAAGAAATTGGATATAATATCAGGGAGAGTCATATGCAAGAAGAATCGCTCAAAAATATCAAAGAATGAAGAAATTATAGTCGCTTAGACTTGGTCTCGCAAAAGGTCAGCTCTTGGATTAATGGAGTCATTTTTAGTCGTCTGAATCGTTGACTGAGCAAACTTGTGACACGAGGTTCGAAATTCGGAATGAACATCCTTGAGGATATATGAAGATCTCTGAAGATCATTTGAAACCTTGAAAAACTCAATTTTCTTTGAGAAATGCAAAACCCTAATTGTTGATTTACTGCATAGGAAGAGAATATGTCTGATCAACTTCTGAGCCAAATTATGTATTCGAGAAACCCTAGGATAGTATCTTGCATGAAAATGGGAGGGCAAATTTTGGGGTACAACAGCTGCCCCTGTTCAATCTTCTTAAACTTGAAAAGTGAGATCGACATATTTGTCGTTCGTGGCTTGAAAGTGGAAGATGATTGAACACTAGAGTGCCCAGAAATTTGCACTTGATGATGCGCTGGTTGATTGTGTAGGGAATGGGCTTAAAGATGCCATTTGGAGAAATGATGGAGAGTTGTCGGAGATGGGCTTATAGATTCCATCCAAAGGTGATTGTTGACAGAAGTGGACAAATTCTGAACTCGACTTTAACAGAAAAGAAATCATAATAAACCTTTGGTCGATTTAAACTAGAGCTAGCAGAAGTCTTTAATGTTCGTTGGGAAAAATCAGAATATCTTTTGGAGCGATTTTAAGCTGAACCAAAAGATATCTTGGATTAATCTTGACTGGGGAGCATCAGAATAAATCTTGGTGCAATTTATCTGAACCAGAGAAAATTGTCAATGGGAAGAAATCAGAGTAAACCGTTGAGAGGTTTAAACTGAACCAGTAAGAATCTGGAAACGAATCAGAATAAACCATTGAGAGATTTATATGAACCGGTAAGAATCTGGAAACGAATCAGAATAAACCATTGAGAGATTTATCTGAACCAGTAAGAATCTGGAAATGGATCAAAATAAATCGTTGAGAGATTTATCTGAACCAGTAAGAATCTAGAAATGAATCAGAATAAACCGTTGAGAGATTTATCTGAACCAGTAAGAATCTGGAAATGAATCAGAATAAATCATTGAGAGATTTATCTGAACCAGCGAATCTGGAAACGAATCAGAATAAACCGTTGAGAGATTTATCTGAACCAGCGAATATGGAGACGAATCAGAATAAACCGTTGAGAGATTTATCTGAACCAGCGAATCTGGAGACGAATTAGAATAAACCGTTGAGAGATTTATCTGAACCAGTAAGAATCTGGAAACGAATCAGAATAAACCGTTGAGATATTTATCTGAACCAGCGAATCTGGATACGAATCAGAATAAACCGTTGAGAGATTTATCTGAACCAGTAAGAATCTGGAAATGAATCAGAATAAACCGTTGAGAGATTTATCTAAACCAGCAAATCTGGAAACGAATCAGAATAAACCGTTGAGAGATTTATCTAAACCAGTGAATCTGGAGACGAATCAGAATAAACCATTGAGAGATTTATCTGAACCAGTAAGAATCTAGAAATGAATCAGAATAAACCGTTGAGAGATTTATCTGAACCAGTGAATCTGGAGACGAATCAGAATAAACCGTTGAGAGATTTATCTGAACCAGTAAGAATCTGGAAATGAATCATAATAAACCGTTGAGAGATTTATCTGAACCAGCAAATCTGGAGACGAATCAGAATAAACCGTTGAGAGTTTATCTGAACCACTAAGAATCTGGAAATGAATTAGAATAAACCGTTGAGAGATTTATCTAAACCAGCGAATCTGGTGAAGAATCAGAATAAACCGTTGAGAGATTTATCTGAACCAGTAAGAATATGGAAACGAATCAGAATAAACCGTTGAGAGATGTATCTGAACCAACGAATCTGGAGACGAATCAGAATAAACCATTGAGATATTTATCTGAACCAGCGAATCTGGAGACGAATCAGAATAAACCGTTGAGAGATTTATCTGAACAAGTAAGAATCTGGAAATGAATCAGAATAAACCGTTGAGAGATTTATCTAAACCAGCGAATCTGGAGGCGAATCAGAATAAACCGTTGAGAGATTTATCTGAACCAGCAGAAATCATCCTTTTCTCGGGAACTGATATGTATTTGACTTGTTTAAAATATTTGCCTGTCGGAAATTTGTTGATGATTATTTCCTGTCGATTGATTCTTTCCAGAAAAGGTGAAGAGTTAATTGCATGCAATGTCATGACGTACGTAATGCATGGTATAATGTTGTTTCTTGAAATAAATGAGATTGCGCTGTATGTACTTGTGTTGTCAATGTTATCACTTATGCATGCAAATGTATGGACTTAAAAATTGTTCGTGCCGTAGTGTTGCTGGGAGTGGGGAAAATAAATCCCTTTTGAAGCACTGATGGGTGAATCTCCAAATATAAACACTGTTGTAGAAGGGAAACGTTGGACATTGCTTGTAGAATTCATGAAATCCTGCTGGGGAAATCTGAGAAGTTGGGCAACTTACTGGGGAACCTCTGGAGCGGTAGTTGGAAGTTTTTCTCTGTCAGGGGTATAAGAACGTTTGATACCAACAGGCTGCATACTGGAGATACGTTAATGATTCTGTAGTAGGATGTATTTGCTTTCGCTCAGGCTGGAGAAAGTGCCTGCGGGGATTTTATGGAATGGCTTATAGATATTATCCTATTTCTTAAAGCCATTAGTAATTGTCTTTCCATTTTTTTTTGTTTATTTGTAACAGTAATCATGTTCAAATGCATATGCTCAAAAATAAATCATTGGACATTTTTGTAAACAAGACAGAGAAACAAAGAAAAACAGATGGTTTTGCACTTTCAAAAGGGATATCTTTGTATTAACTTGAATAAGTATTTTTTGTACAATGAGACGAGCATTCTAGCGAGAGAATGTCGTCGTAAAAAATGAAAATTGATACAAAGAAAAGATAGCTATGTGAAATAATCCCATGGGGTTCCCATTCTGCTATAGTCTTCATGTCTCTGAATGTCTTGTCCACTTGTCGCCTCGGCGAAGTCGATTAGGTTGATTTAGAGCCGTTTGAGGTTAATGGTCGACGCTGAAGATTGTCTGCAAGATGATCCAACGGGACATAGTCATACGCTTCAATCCCTAACTTTTGCCTGGACCGCCCTCTCGGGTTTTCAGTCCACCGGGATACCCTTTTTTGCCCAAGCCGCCCTTTCGGGTTTTCGACTTGCCGGGTGTACAAATTTTTTATATTTTAATTTTCATCCCTTATTTTTGCCCGAACCCTTTTGGTTCGCCGGGAAGCCCTTATTTTTGCCTAGGCCAGTCAACCTAGCGGGTCTTTGATCATGCGTAGTATCTTTTAACTATGTCTGTATTTACAGGGTGCGGGAGGTCGTCACCATCCATAGTGGTCAAGATCATTGCTCCACCAGAGAATATGCTTTTGATTACAAACGGCCCTTCATATGTAGGGGTCCATTTTCCCTTGGGATCACCTTGTGGAAAAATGATACGCTTGATTACCAAGTCACCGACCCGATATACCTGACGTTTGACCTTTTTATTAAAAGCTTTAATCATGCGTTTTTGATACATCTGACCATGACAGATAGTTGTAAGCCTCTTCTCATCAATCAAGTTTAGTTGGTCAAACCGAGTCTGGATCCAATCTTCTTCATTCAAACCAGCATCTTTCATGATTCTTAGAGAGGGGATCTGGACCTCAATAGGTAAGACAACCTTCATGCCATATACGAGAGAATAGGGTGTTACCCCAGTTGAGGTGCGAGTTATGGTACAATACCCGTGGAGAGCGAACGGTAGCATCTCATGCCAGTCTTTGTATGTGACTTTCATTTTCTGTATGATCTTTTTAATGTTTTTGTTAGCAGCTTCTACAGCACCATTCATCTTTGGCCGGTAGGGGGAAGAATTATGATGCTGAATCTTGAATTGCTCGCACAAGGCGGTGATCATAGTGTTGTTTAGATTCGTACCATTATTAGTGAGGATTCTCTCTGGGATACCGTACCGACAGATGAGATTCTGTTTGATGAACCGGGCGACCACATTCTTAGTAACGGAAGCAAAGGAAGTTGCCTCAACCCACTTTGTAAAATAGTCGGTGGCCACTAAGATGAAGCGGTGTCCATTGGAGGCCGTTGGCTTGATTTCCCCAATCATATTGATTCCCCACATAGCAAAGGGCCAAGGAGCCATCAAGACGTTTAGAGGAACCAGAGGTACGTGCACTTTATCCGCATAAATCTGACATTTATGGCAAGTCCAAGAGTGTTGGTAGCAATCTGCCTCCATGGTAGACCAATAGTAGCCTTCCCATAGGATTTTCTTTGCCATCGTATGCCCACTGGAATGGGTACCAAAAGTGCCTTCGTGTAATTCAACCATGATCCTTTTAGCCTCAACCCTACGCACCAAAGCAATACAGAGTCATGACTGTGTTTGTACAAAATGTTGTTACTAAGGAAGAATTTAGTCGAGAATCTTCTTAGGAACTTCTTGTTATTCACCGAAGCTCCTTCTGGATATTCCTGAGACTCGAGATACCTTTTAACTTCATGGAACCAAGGTCGATCCACTACTTCTTCAGTACCGACCTCGTGACAGTAGGCTGGTTCATCCATCCACTCAATGGCGATTTGAGGAGCCTCGTTATCCCAATTAAGTTTAAACATAGATGACATTGTAGCTAATGCGTCTGCTAGCTGATTTTCTTCTCGCGGGAAATGCTCGAAGGTAATCTTCTCAAAATGCAGCAACAATGTGAACACATGTTCTTTATAAGGGATAAGTTTAGGGTGTTTGGTGTCCCATTCCCCTTTGACCTGACTGATGACCAAAGTTGAATCTCCAAATACATCCAAGTATTTGATCCCCAAGTCTATAGCAGCTTTGAGACCGAAGATGCATGCTTCGTATTCTGCCATGTTGTTTGTACAGTTGAAGCAAAGTCTAGCAGTAAAGGGAGTATGACATCCTTCTGGGGATATGAGTACAGCACCGATACCGTTTCCAAGTGCATTGGATGCCCCATCAAAGAACAGGGTCCATCGGGATCCTTGTTCAGGTCCGTCATATGGCCTGATTTCTTCACAGTTGTCTAATGTCATGATGTCTTCATCCGGGAACTCAAACTTCATGGAATGATAGTCTTCCACAGCTTGGTGAGCGAGGTGATCAGATAATACACTACCCTTTATAGCTTCCTGGGTAGTATATTGTATGTCATATTCTGTCAGTATCATCTGCCATCTCGCTATCCTCCCAGAAAGAGCGGGCTTCTCGAAGATGTACTTTATCGAATCCATTTTAGATATCAACAGAGTAGTATGGGTCAGCATATACTGTCTCAGCCGGAGAGCAGCCCATGCCAGAGCGTAGCAAGTTTTCTCTAGAAGTGAATATCTTGTTTCACAGTCGGTAAACCTTTTGCTCAGGTAATAAATAGCATGCTCTTTTCGGCCAGACTCGTCATGCTGCCCCAGCACACACCCTATTGAGTTTTCTAAAACAATTAGATACAAGATCAATGGCCTTCCCTTGACAGGTGGAAACAACACAGGAGGCTCTTGTAGGTATTCTTTGATTTTTTCAAAAGCAATTTGGCATTCGTCATTCCATTTGACTACTTGATCTTTCTTCAAGAACTTGAAGATTGGCTCACAAGTAGCTGTCAGGTGAGAAATGAACCTGGCGATGTAATTCAAACGTCCCAAGAATCCTATGACTTCCTTTTCAGTATGAGGAGATGGCATCTCTTATATCGCTTTAACCTTGGCAGGATCAACCTCGATACCCTTGTTGTTGACGATAAAGCCTAAGAGTTTACAAGACCGTACTCCGAACGTGCACTTGTTTGGATTCAATCTCAACTTGTACTTCTTCAGCCTCTCAAACAGCTTTTGTAAGTGATCAAAGTTCTCTTCTTTCGTTTGCGATCTGGCTATCATATCGCCTATGTGGACCTCTATCTCATGTGTATCATATCATGAAATAAAGCTACCATAGCGCATTGATAAGTTGCCCCATCATTCTTCAGTCCTAATGACATGACCTTATAACAGAGAGTGCCCCACTGTGTAACAGAGGTTGTTTTCTCCATATCCTCAGGTGCCATTTTGATTTGGTTGTAGCCCGAGAAACCGTCCATGAAGGAAAACACTTTGTGTTGTGTCGTATTGTCAGCTAGAATATCGATGTGGGGAAGTAGGAAATCATCTTTGGGGCTTGCCCTATTCAAATATTTGTAATCCACACACATTCGTACTTTACCGTCTTTCTTGGGCACAAGAACAACATTGGCCACCCATTGGGGATAAGAGGTGACAACCAAAAATCCGGCATTGAATTGCTTCATGACTTCTGTTTGATCTTTTCCGACATATCAGGCCTCATGCGAAGAACCTTTTGCTTTACTGGGGGACAATCTTCTTTTGTAGGCATACGATGTACCACAATGTCTACATCAAGTCCCGGCATGTCTTCGTATGACCAGGCAAAGATTTCAACATAGTCGTGTAATAACTGAATCAGGCGCTCCTTGACACTGGGTTCCAAATTGGCACCCACTTTGATCTCCTTTTTGTCTTCCTCAGTTCCTAAGTTAACTATTTCGACCGGATCTTCGTGTGGCTGAATGGTCCTTTCTTCCTGTTGCAACAACCTGGCCAACTCCCCTGGCACCTCATAATCTTCCTCACCTTCGTCGTCGGCTTGGTAGATCTTATTTTCAAAGTCACAATTGGCCATAGTAGAACTGTTACCCATGGGATCCTGAGTGGATGTAGATCTGCATTTTTAATATGTGAGTGTGTGTAAGAGCTTAGCTACCTTTTGAAAAAAATAAAATGTAAGAAAGAAAAGACAAAGAAAACAAAATTTGATGCAAAAACGTCCATGATTCATTAATGACATATGAGAATGAAGTGACAACCCTCACAAATGGACCGTTGTGTCTCGGATAAGACACATGGTTTTAAAAAGTATGAATTGTTTAAATATTACAAGCCTGAAAATATCAAAAGACAATTACTCTTGAATAATAGTAATAGGAATGAAATCTTTGGCCTCCCAATTGTTGAGCCCTCCACTGATGGTTGGAAAAATCCATTCGTCTATGTTACAGCTGCCATCACTGTCTTCTATTGCATTGACTCCTTGATTGCTGATATGCAGAGGTGGTTCCCCGGCATGAGAACGTCGAACAACTCTTTGGGCCTCTGAAGTGAACCCCAACCCAAATTTGTCAGACTTGTAGGGAATATCCGGAAGCTGACCCCAGATAGTACATCTTCCCTCTTCAACTACTGCTCGAGCATCTTTCAACGAGGCCATCTTCAGTGGAGGTCTGGTAACCTTCGGGACCCTTGGAGTAGACTTGGTCGCTGCGACCGTTGCTGGAACCTCTTCAAAGTTCTGACAGGGAGTCTCTATGAATTCACCATCCATTTCAACATACCTGAAAGAGTTCAGATGGCTAACTATGTACTCCTCCTCTCCGTGAACTGTGACAATTTTCCCTCTGATCGGGTATTTTAGCATTTGGTTTAGGGTGGAAGTGACGGCACCAACACCATGGATCCAGGGTCGACCCAACAGACAAGAGTATGAATGGCGGATGTCCATCACGTAGAAAATTGAGTCAAAAGTCTGAGTCCCAATTTTTATGGGGATACTAACTTCTCTGTGCACTGTCCTCTTGGAGCCACCAAAGGCCCTTACTATGATGTTGCTTGGTTTCAAGATGATCCCCTTGCAATCCAGTCGGTCGAGAGAATTTTTGGGCAAGACATTCAATGATGAGCCATTGTCCACCAGAACGTGGGCAAGTGTGGTGCCCCTGCATTCAATGGAAATATGCAAGGCATCATTGTGTTTCCTTCCCTTAGAGGTTAAATCAGCGTCGGAAAAGCCCAATCTGTTATCAGCAGTTAGACTGGCCACGCAATTTTCAAATTTGTCGATGGAGGTCTCTTGGGGCACGTGGGCGGTCTTAAGAAACTTTACCAAGGCTTTGGCGTGAGTTTCAGAACATAAAAGTAAGGACAACAATGATATCTTTGAGGGGGTCTGCCCCAATTGTTCTACAATGTTGTAGTCACTTTTCTTGATTATCTTCAGGATTTCTTCTATTTCTTTTCTAGAAGCTTCAAGGATGACCTCGGGACGTTCTCTTGCTTGGGCAGGCTCAATCAAAGCCTCTTTTCCCCTTGTATCCGTAGCAGGGATAACAGTAGGAGTATCACTGGAAGTGTCAGTAGGAGTGGTAGTAGGAATGATCGCAGGAGTAGTAACGGTCTTTGGAGAAATCTCAGGCGAGAAGACTCTTCCACTTCTTGTTATTTTGCTGGTCCCAGTGATGTTACCGACATCAGGATCAATATCTCTCGCAACTTCGTCTTTGACAGCCAACTGATCTTGCTTGACGCCATAGTAATAAACGTCATCCCCATAACTCCAGGGAACAACTTTATCTGAGGAGTATGATATTGGTATTGGCATAGTGATGATTAAAGGTGCAGATCTTGGAACAGATGTAGTCCTGACGGGTCTTTTGGTGGAGACCCTGGGAGGATTGTCGGAAATGGTGATTATCGAAACATTTGATAAGAACTTTTAATAAGAGGTGGCTTTTCAAATATGATTTCTTTGCTAGTCATCAGGCGTTGGACGCCTATATTTAGTAACAAACAGCGGTTTGGTAGAGACTTGCATAAGTTACAATCTTCATCGCAGCCTGGGAACAAGCCAGCTTGCAGTAGATTCTGTTTAATGGTCAACAGAGGAGTAACTAAGTCATTCACAGAGGAGACAAAACGATCATCATCAATGGCGTTGATACCTTGGCCATGTCTGGGCATTGGCGCCGTTATTACATTAGGCGTTTCTGGGGGATCAAATTCAATCTCTTTGGCATCGATAAGGTCTTGCACCTTATTCTTTAAGGCCCAACAATCATTTGTATCGTGCCCCGGGCTTTCATAATGATAGGCACATCGGGCATTCGGATTGTAGCGAGGAGAAGCAGTATTGGGGTTCTTGGGAGCTTCCTTTAAAGTTGCCAGATTGGTCTTTAGAAGGTGTGGCAAAACTTGAGACATGGTCATGTTAATCCGGGCAAATCGTCTCATGGGCGCTTCTGGTTTGCGCTGATAATTTCGTTGTTGATTTGGCGCAGGGTTAGAAATCATGACAGCCCCTACTACCGGGTGACAGTCAGTTTTGTTTTGATTTCTATAGTCATATGCAACACTGACCTCCTTTTTTCCAACAAAGGGCTTCTTCACCATACTCGAGGATGCATCTCTTTGAATTTTTCCGCTTTTTATACCGGCCTCGACTCGCTCACCAGTCATGATTAATTCAGTAAACCCAGCTGAGGAACTCCTAATCAGGTGATTGAAAAATGGTCCTGACAAGGTGCCTAGGAACATATCCACTAATTCTCTGTCGGATAGAGGGGGCTGGACCCTGCCTGCGAGATCCCTCCATTTTTGAGCATAGGTTTTGAAACCTTCCCCCGTTCCCATAGACATGCTTTGTAACTGCGTCCTAGTCAGATCCAAATCAGCATTATACTGATATTGTTTGTAGAAAGCGGCGGCCAACTCTTCCCAGTTGCGAACATTGGTCCCTTCCAATTGGTAGAACCAATCCAACTGCGTCCCAGACAAGCTCTCCTGGAAGAAATTCACCCACATATTCTTGTCAGCCGTGTGGGGTTGAATCTTTCTGACATATGACCTTAGATGTAGCTTCGGGCAAGAGACACCATTGTACTTGGCAAAAGTGGGGACCTTGAACTTTTGTGGGATGACAACCCCCAAGATGAGTCCTAATTCTTCAAAGTCCAAACCGGGTACCCTTTGAATCTCCATAGCATTCAAACGATCCTCTAGCTGTTTGTATTTATCATCGGCATGAGGATACTGTTCCTCAGAGTAATCAGGCTCTTCCTCTCCTTCAGATACTGGGTCGTTGTTCACTTCTTGGGTTTGATTATCTCCTTCGCCTGACAATGTTGCAAAGTCTAAAGTTCGCCTGGTTTGTCCTTTAAACCTTCTTCCCATGATTACAACACCGGTTGGTTTCTTCGTTTTCTTCTTCTTCTATTTGGACAACAGAGTCTTCAACTCCTCTTGTCCTTTTGTCAGAGCCATGAGCATTTGTTGAAATTGGGCGTTCTGCGCCTTAAGATCTTTCACAGTTTGTTCAACATCCATCTCACTGAAATAAACAGTAGAAGGATAAGGCGACCTGTTATGAGAAACCTGTATGATGTTATGATGAATGAAGATGCAATATGCAAATGATTTCAAGGAAATTTAGAGATTTAAACTTGTTCAAACCAAAAAAGGAACACACATTATATTAAATAAAACCAAGTTTAAATACATCATGCCTCTTTGGGCTTACAATGAAAGAAACAAAATACAGCAAAGCTCCTAAGACAAAAATATTGAACGCATCCTCTTTGGAGCAATGTAGGCATTCAGGTTTTTCTCTTCATGAAGAAGTTTGGTGAGCTCTAGAACCTTCTTCTTACTGGCTTAATATTGGGTTTCAAAGGTGTCTCGCTCTTCCTTCAACTGAACCCAAGCTTTTTACAGGTCTTCGAGAGAGGTTGGCATGTCAGGATAAAGAACGGTGTATGGGACGTCTCCTTCAATAATAGGCTCAATGATGACAGGAAGGATGGGAGGGTAAGGCATCAAGAGACTCTGGGCACGAGCTCGTACCCACTTACGGTAAGGCTCGAGAGGGATAGATTTTTTGTGTCCTAAAGTCCTACTGTCCACCTTGTTCACCATTCCCTAAGCACGTGTAAACCTCTGGCGGTAACCTTGGTCTTCTTTTTCATAGTCGAACACCAGACTTTGGGTGAGCATCTCGTGAGGTCCGTCTCTTCGGGCATACCTAAACTGTCGAAGAGCTAAGCATGGGTTGTAGGTGATACCTCCCCTTATACCAAGCATAGGTACATTAGGGAACTCCCCACAGCGGTCAATGATAGAGATATCTTCCAAGGACCTCGAGCACCAACAGATATCAGAGTGGGTGAGAGACATCATCCTTTGAGACCAAGTCAGTCTTTGCTCGTTCTTCAATGCTGACTGAGGTAGGTGTGAAGTGAACCACTTAGCGAGTAGGGGGATACAACACAAAAGGGTGCCTCTTTTCTTCATGGTGCGGGTATGAAGGCAATGCAAGATGTCTCCTAGTAAGGTAGGTATAGGATTTCGAGAGAGATAAACTTTGATGGCATTAATGTCTATGAATTGGTCCGAATTGGGAAACAAAACCAAACCATAAACGAGGAGATCTAGTACGTCTTTGAAAGCTTGGAAATCCATGTCATCCCAGAATGAACGAGCTTTTTCCAATAGAAACTTAGCTAGAAAGCCTTTAACCCCACTTCTTGTCTCCCAATTGGCTATAACGCCGGCCCTCTTCACATGTAAAGCTTCGGCGATGACTTCAGGTTTTGGAATCCCTTCTAGACCGGTGAACGGTATCTGATTAAGCACGGGCACCCCTAAGAGTAAAGATAACTCTTCCAGTGTAGGTACCAACTGATAGTCCGGGAAAGTGAAACAATGATGTACGGGATCAAAGAATTGGAATAGTACACACATCATCTCTTCTTGGAAGTTGGATGTAGCCAAACTGAGGAGTCAACCATATTTCTTGGTAAAAGGAGAATCCTCGGGCACTCTTGAGGCTAGCTCTTGAAGTTGAGGATGTGCTTTTACAAAGCTGATTCGGATGGTGTTTCTTCGGAGAGAATTCATGTCCTACAAAACAAAAACAAAGATAAATTTCTAAATCCTTGAAATGGTTAGTGAGCATGCATATGATGTTGATGATGTTTATGATGTTTATGTACAAGCAAATATATATACACACACAACAAACAAGTCCCTATGTTTTAGGCTTGCATGAGTTTTGTAGGTAAGTACCCTCTTGAAGTCTAGTTGGCTCAACCTGTCCTAGAAATAATGATCAGGTTCTAAAGGATCTAAATATCACTAACCTTTCTCTTAGGCATTGTCTCAGCACAACAATCTTTTCTTGCGGCCGAGATATCCCAAAAGTCTAGCCTCAATGAGTGTAGTATCGAGTATCAACCAATTTTCAGCTCTACACCGAAACTGGCTACCTCACTACGTCCTAATGGCCAAGTTTGTTCAATTAGGGTTCTAAGTTCAATTAGTGCTTCATGACGCCACTCAGCGGCCCCGTGTTCTCCTCGATTCACCACGAGGGATACCAGTACCCACAAATGTGTCACACTAACATAGCCATTGTTTCAACCATATCGGTCTACGCCGTACATTCTCCACAATCTATTGCTATTTACCTAAAAAGGTGTTCCAGATCCGGGTGGAGGATCAAACCAAGCCAAATACAAGGAACTAAATATAAAGCACACAAATCAAATAATGAAAGCGAGTAAAGGTGATCTAACTCTAAGGTAACCCCACTTTTTTTTTAGAATTTTTTTCCCCAGCAGAGTCGCCAGTTCTGTGATATGGTGGGAGAACTGACTTGGTATTTTGCGTTTCGATCGCATTTGTGAGGATAGAAAAGTCCCCACCGACTTTTGTTTTATCCAAAAGGAAAGGTAAAAAAACACAGGAAAGACCTTTCGAGATTATTTCTCGGGTTCGGGGGGTAGATTATGAAAAGGGAAGGTATTAGCACCCTTTTCATCCATGGTTTTCCGTGGCCTATTAGTTACTCATTTAGATCACTTGCTTTTGTTTGACAGTGTGCTTGTGGTGTGGGCTTTGAAAGTGTTTTGAAAAATCTCTTTGTAATGATTCTCGTTTCTATAAGAACGCGTACAAAGTTTTACTTCGTAAAGTGGTTCAAAGATGTGTTTGTGGATTGTGTTTCAGAAAGTGTTTTGAAAAGATGTTTTGCAATAGTTCTCGTCTCTATAAGAACGTATACAAAATATTTTGTCTTTTGAAAATGTTTTGAGATGAAAGTGTAGGTGTAAAAATGTTTTTATCGTGAGCAAGCGAGTAACTAGGAGCGAATCTATCTACTCGAAAGATCTTAAATGTTCTTTTCTTTCTCCTTTAGATGTTGCTATCTTACCATTGATTTGGTAAGAAGCCCCATCGTCGGATGTGAAGGGACAGGTGCGGGTCAATTTTACAGTCATCGAAATCAACTTATGAGACGCTTTAGCAATTTTTGTAAGGGACTGGTTCATTTTACCGGAGGCAATGTCGAGGTTCCTCGAGGGACTACGATCTTTTTATCGAAGGGTCATTGCTAAAACGTCCCATATTCGAGGGACATGACTGTATTTCCGAGGCAACGAGCGAGGTTACCCTAGAGGTGCGTATGTGAAGAAGTGTGTTTGATTCAAGTTAATTTTGTCTTTGAAATTAGGTTATCTAGCGATTGATTTTTATGTCTTTCCATGCACGCCTAATTACTATACAATATAAGGAAAACAGTAAATTGCAGAAATTGAAATTCTACACTATTACAGAGCTTTCGGGAATGGGGGTAAAAATTTTTTACAAATGGGGATGGATCAATGCGATTAACAGTCAAAAATAGGCAATCAATACAACCAAACCGAATTGAATCAAATAATTATAACCGTCTAGGATAGTCAATTAACAAAGTATCGCAACAAAGATTCTAAGTTACTTTGTTTGTAACGTTTGGAAAGAAAAGAAAATAAAGTAATTGATTAAAAGAAATTAAGTCAATTGTATATATATCTTCTTATTTGATATTTTACGAGAATATATAAAAAGAAAATAAAATCTTAGTCTATATATTTTTTATTATTCATAAAAAAAAAAGTTTATTAGAGAAAAGGAAGTTGATAAAAATATTTACAAAGTATAAACTCCATTAATGATAAGAATTGTATGTCTTAAGTTTAATTGAATTTTTAAGAATTTAGAAATAAAACTAAATATAAACTAATAAGTTAGGGGAGTAAGATTAAAATAATTAAAGAAACAAAAAAAAGAAGCATCCAAGGGAGGAATCGAACTCAGGTCATTTGGGTTATCACGGATACGCCTTGCTAACTGAACTACGCTACTTATTTATTCTATCTACACTTCAATCAAACTAAATGGGGAAATGGTATGGAGGATTGGGCCAGCAGCCCAATGGGCTGACCCGGTTGACAAAAGAAATGAAAGGTTTATTGTAAACCTAAACACCAAAGAGCGTCGCCGGCTTCGTTGGAAAAAGGGAAAGAATTAAATTTTTTTAATGTTATTGGGAAGAGAAAGGAAGCGTGGAAACAATATTACAAATTAAAAACAACAACAAATTATTCCTCTCTTACTGTAAAGAGAAAAGAGAAGAAAAAAAAAACAATTTCTAAGCAAAAATCCAAAACCCCTTCATCCTTCCAAATGAACCACAACCTTGCTTCTGTTCTGATCAGCTACCGATTTCGCTCAGAATAGACTGAGGTGACTCAGCCATGTCACGAGTTTTGGCGAATGACAAACTGCTACTTGGGGTTTGTTCCAAGCGTTGATAGATACGGTGTTGAGAGAGAAACAGTGATGGAAGGTTGACAGCGGGAGAGGCGCGATGGAGGACGTCGGAGGGTCGATGGTAGTCGGAGAGAGTGGCTGGCATGGTGGTGATATGAGGACGTGGATCAAAAGTCGGATCTGATACGGTGATGGATGCAGCGTCGAGAAGCTTGCTGTCATATATGGATCAGATTCACACCTAAGGTGAGTCATTGGAAACAGATTCGCAGATTTCGGATTCTCGGTGCATCTTCTTTTCGACTCTGTTTTTTTTAAATTGATTGATTCACTGTAACTGTAACAAAAACAACAACAACGAGCACAGGATTGATGTCGGAAATCAAGTGCTTCTAGAGGAGAGGTTGTTGACATCGTCGGAGTGACGCGATCTGGAGCTGTCTGGTTGTCTTCGCGGCGGCTCTGATGCATTCGTGGTGTTGTTATGTGCGGGCCTGGGCCTGCATGGAGTGTGAGTCCGGTGGCTGTAATTTCGTCGGAGAGAGAAAGGTTCACAGCGAAGGGAGTGTATGGAATCGCAACGAGAAGGGGTGTTGTTGGATGGTTATCCGGTTGAAGTAGGGGAGCATGTTTTTCTTTAGTTTACTCCATATTTTTTCTGATTTTTTTATTGATTATAACACAAAAGAAACATAATGCATGCAGATAACAGATTCGACATTTTATGATGAATGCAGAGGAGTAAAGGAATCCTACCGATCCGGATTTGCTTATGAAAATGTTGTGCTTGATTTTTTTTTGCTGGTGACTTCACAGTTCTTCACTTAACAGGGAAGTTAATTTCTGTCTCTTTTTTGTATTTCTTCTCTTTAACTGCTGAAGGGTTGGAAGGGGAAAATGATGAGGATTTTTGTATGCGTTGTCGTATATTCTCGCTGCTGTTTTTTTTCCTTTATGGATGATGATCTGCCTTTTCCTTGGCTTTGCCCTCTCTTTTAAAAATGAACCTTACCCTCCCCTTCTGTCTCTCTTATGTTGAATAAGAATTCAAGAATGGGGGGAAAATGAGAGATTTTGAACAATTTAGGATGTTGCTTTTTGTAGCTTTATTTGCTGCAGTTTTGACTCGGTCCATTTATGTGCAATTTTTGGCTGTATATTGCAGTTACTTTGGACAGATTTTGGACAGCAATGCAGGGCTGTAATACAGTCTGTTTTTGACAGCATTTTGGCCTCTTTCACTTGTGATACAAACTGTTTTTTTTTTTGTGCAGCATGATGGATTCTGAATTTTTTTTAATTCTTCTCATATTGTCCTTTGTGAACCAATTAAAAACTGTGATTTGCAATGGATAAAGCGCGAACGAAACATTCCCCCTTTATTTCTGATTCTTCTTATCAATCCCTAATGATGAGAAAAAAGTCTTTGAAAATTCTTGTTTCTTGTTTCAAACATGAATTATTTGCTAACCATATCTTTTTTTCTTTTGTTACATTCACGAGCAAATTGACGATGGAGAGGAATGATGAAGAGCAGCTTGAAATACTTGATGAAGAATTGAAAATGAAGAAAACTACATTCTTTAGGAGTTTTTTTTTTTTGTATTATTGCGACCTTTTGTAACATCGTGATTTGTGATTTGAATTTTAAGACTTAGAGTCTAGTAGACTATATTCAAGTTCACTTTTAAATAATAATGACGACTTTGTTGTAAATCTTGAATTCTTGAAAACTTGAAATGGATGTCTTAAACTTGGATTTGGAATTGATGTTGCATTTGTAGAAAAATTGGAAGTTTGAATGAAGATGAATGAAGTTGATGGATATCTTGAATTGAATTTGAAACAATGTTATTTCTCGAGTGAATTTCCAAATCATTTCTGACTAGACCTCAATTCAAGTCTTTAATTCATGGTAACTTGCAATTTGATCCAATGGTACTTGATAAAATGATGACACCTTAAGAACTTTGACCCAAGATCCAATTTCATCCACTAATTACCAAATGCTTAGACGCAAGTAACTTGAAGAAACAACCAATATTCAAAGAATTCTCAAACTCGACATTTTATACCGCGAACGATGTTAACATAAGAGTCAATGTCTTTAAAAATAATTATGGTATGACTTGAAGTTAGAAGTTAAGAACATTCTAAATCGAGAAAATGGCCTATAATGTTTCAAGATATTTCATGGCCTTCCAAATTCATTTTGATTTCGATCGTTGAAGCAATCTTGCAAACAATATTATTTGTGATGCTCCGCAAAAGAATCGCTTCAGAACATTGAATATTGTAGAGGGTATGGGCCTCGAAAATTGGACAAAAATTTCTCGTGATTAGATCAAATTTGCAAAATGACCTTTAAAGTATTCGAATTTTCTGATGATCTTCCGCATGTAATCAGCTCTTGATTTGTGAAAAGAAGCTGGAGATAATATCAGGGAGAGCCATATGCAAGAAGAACCGCTCAAAAATATCAAATAATGAAGAAATTACAGTCACTTGGACTTGGTCTCGCAAAAGGTCAGCTCTTGGGTTAATGGAGTCATTTTTAGTCATCTGAATCATTGACTGAGCAAACTTGTGACACGAGGTTCGAAATTTGGCATGAACATCCTTGAGGAGATATGAAGATCTATGAAGATCATTTGAAACATTGAAAAACTCAATTTTCTTTGAGAAATGCAAAACCCTAATTGTTGATTTACTGCATAGGAAAGAATTTGTCTGATCAACTTTTGAGCCAAATTGTGTATTCGAGAAACCCTAGGATAGTAACTTACATGAAAATGGGAGGGAAAATTTTGGGGTACAACACACGCTTCATACTCCGCCATGTTGTTGGTGCAATTGAAACATAATCGAGCAGTGAACAAAGTATAACATCCCTGGGGAGATATGATTACAGCGCCAATGCCGTTACCCAGTGCGTTTAAGGCTCCATCAAAATACATAGAACATCGGGATCCCTCCTCAGGTCCTTCATCCGGTTCAGGTTCTTCGTAGTCGGTTACCAACATAATATTCTCATTTGGGAATTCAAAATTCATGGACTGGTAGTCATCCACGGCCTGATGAGCCAAATGATCAGCCAATACACTTCCCTTTATTGCTTTTTGGGTTGTATATTGTATGTCGTACTCAGTTAAGATCATTTTCCACCTTTCTATCCTTCCATAGAGTGCGGACTTCTCGAAAATGTACTTGATCGGATCCATCTTTGATATCAACAAGGTAGTGTGAGTCAGCATATACTGTCTCAGTCAGAGAGTAGCCCATTCCAAAGCATAGCAAGTTTTCTCGAGCAATGAGTATCGTGTCTCACAGTCGGTAAACTTTTTGCTAAGGTAGTATATTGCGTGCTCTTTTCGACAAGACTCATCATGCTTCCCCAGCACACACCCCATTGAATTGTCTAGCACTGTCAAGTATAATATCAAAGGTCTTCCTTAAACTGGAGGCATCAGAATTGGTGGTTCTTGAAGGTATTCCTTGATTATTTCAAAAGCGGTCTGGCTTTCATCATTCCACTTTACCACTTGATCTTTCTTCAGAAGCTTGAAGATTGGCTCACAAGTAGCAGTCATATGTGAAATGAACCTGGCGATATAATTCAGGCGTCCCAAGAAACCTCTAACTTCCTTCTCTGTACGGGGAGCTGGCATTTCTTGTATAGCTTTTACCTTTGCAGGATCTATTTGGATGCCTTTGTCGTTGACAATGAAACCCAGAAGTTTACCAGACCTTACCCCTAAGGTGCACTTGTTTGGATTCAACCTCAACTTGTATATCTTCAACCCTGTCGAATAACTTTTGTAGATGATCAAGGTGCTCTTCCTCAGTTTGAGCCCTGGATATCATGTCATCAACATAGACTTTAATCTCGTGGTGAATCATATCGTGGAACAAAGCGACCATGGCGTGCTAATAAGTTACCCCAACATTCTTCAATCCAAAAGGCATCACCTTGTAGCAGAAGGTGCCCCACTGTGTAATGAAGTTTGTCTTCTCCGTGTCTTCAGGAGCCATCTTGATCTGATTGTAGCCAGAGAAACCATCCATGAAGGAGAAGATTTTATGATGCACGGTGTTGTCGACCAGAACCTCAATGTGAGGAAGTGGGAAGTCATCCTTGGGGCTTACCCTGTTCAGATCTCTGTAATCCACACACATCCGTACCTTACCATCTTTCTTAGGTACCGGAATGACGTTAGCAACCCTATGTGGATACGAAGTGACAGCTAAGAATCATGCGTCGAACTATTTCATGACCTCTGCCTTGATCTTCTCTGACATTTCAGGGCGCATACGACAGACCTTCTGTTTAACCGGAGGACAGTCTTCTTTAGTCGACAGGCGATGTACCATAATATCAGTGTCCAAACCAGGCATGTCTTCATAGGACCAGGCGAAGATCTCAACATAGTCGTGCAACATCTGTATCAACCTCTGTTTAACGCTAAGCTCCAGATTTGCACCTATTTTAACCTCTTTTCTGTCTTCCTCAGTATCCAAGTTCACTGTCTCAACCGGCTCTTCATGAGGCTATATGGCCCTTTCTTCCTGCTGTGATAGTCTAGCAAGTTCTCTAGGCACCTCACAATCATCCTCACCTTCGTCTTCGGCTTGGTTGATCGTATTTTTGAAGTCATAACTGGCAATAGCAGAGCTGTTATCAATGGGATCCGGAGTGAATATGGATCTGCATTATGATACGTGAGTGTGTGTAAGAGAATAGTTGTTTTGATAAAGTGAAAACAAAAAAGAAAAACAGAGAGCGCAAAATTTGTATGCAAGAAACGTCCAATGCTTTATTAATGATATATGAAATGACAAATAATAGCCTTCACAAGCAAAACCAATGTGCCTCGGGCAAGGTACAAGGCTGTAAAGTTTTAAATTTTTTATTACAACTCTCAAAACAAGTAAGACAATTACTGTGGAATAAAAGAAATTGGTATAAAGTCCCTGGCCGTCCAGTTACTCGGTCCACCGTTGGTAGTTGGGTAGATCCAGCTGTCAATGTCTGAGCCTTCCTCGTTGTCTTCAATGGCATTAATTCCCTGATTACTGATGCGTCGGGGAGGTTATCCAGCCCGAGCGTGTCGAACAGCCCTTTGAGCCCCTGTAGTAAAGCCCAAACCAAATTTGTCAGTTTTGTGAGTGAAATCATGGAGTTATCCCCAATTAGCACACCCACCTTCTTCAACCACGGCCTCGGCGTCCTTGAGGGAAGCTATCTTCAGAGGAGGTTTTCTGTTGGTAGTAGCTTCAGTTGATGCCAAGATCTGAGGGACCTCTTCGAAATTCTGATAAGGATTTTCTATGAATTCCCCGTCCATCTCTACGTACCGAAAGGATTTGAGGTGGCTCACCATATATTCCTCTTCACCCCGTACAGTGACAATCTTCCCTTTCACCGGATACTTCAGCATTTGGTGGAGTGTGGAAGTAACTGCCCCAGCCTCGTGGATCCAAGAATGACCCAGCAAACAAGAATAAGATGGCCGGATATCCATCACATAGAAGGTGGACCCAAAAGTCTGAGAACCCACTTTGACAGGGATGTCTACCTCCCCGTGCACCATTCTCTTTGATCCATCAAAAGCCCTTACTACAATATTACTAAGCTTTAGAGTCAAACCCTTGCAATCCAGTCGGTCCAACGCCTTATTAGGAAAGACATTCAGCGAAGACCCAGTATCGACCATATTGTACCCCAAAATTTTCCCTCTCATTTTACTCAACACATGCCCATAGAGGTCCTCAATTTGCTCAAGGTTGCCCAAGAGTTGACTAGACAAACTCTCTCCTAAGGCAATGTACCTTAAAATAGGGTTTCCATTTTCATCAAGATGGGTGAACTCCAAAGACCTCATATTCTCTCCATGGTCCTAATATGTTCTCAAGACCCTCCATGTCAAATTTCAAACATTGCACAAGAAGGTTGCTCAGCCAACTGCTCAAATGCTTAAGAATCGACTATATTAGGTCAAAAGTCAATTGTGGCCCACATACAGTCAAACTTCAAGATTGTTGGTAAACATAAATATTTTGAAGTTATATCCATCATTTATCAAGGGTTGATCATGATTCCTCAAGGAATGCCTCAAATTCCTCAAAACCCAAAAGTTGCTAAATTAGGGTTTCTCAAGAAAAGTCAACCAAACTTTGACCAAGCATAACTTCCACATGCTTTATCAGAAATTTTCCATCCAAAGCTCATTTTGAAGAGAATGCAATTACCTACTTTTAATCTTCATCTCACAAGTTCAAAATGTGCACTCATAAAAAGATATGAATTTATACATTATGGGTCCTTTTGAAAAGTCAACAAAAACACCTTTTGGGTAAAAGATTCTTACATGAACATGTGAGACTCAATTGAGATGAGACCAAAAGGGTTGCTTAGGGGACATCCTAAGCTTTCTAAAAAGTCCAAGAACACCTCTCTAGGGTTAAAATTGGAAGAGATATGCTTTGTCAAAGTTGACCTTTTTGCAAAATTGCGAAAAGTCAAATTTGCTCAAAAATGCATTTTTTTTTTGCTAAATGGGCCTAACTTTTTATGCTTGCACCTCACTTATAATGTGGTCCACGACTCAAATATTCACCCACACATTATTTGCTTCATTTTTAAATTTATTTTGATTTTTTGTTAATTAAAAATTGAATTAAATCAAATAATTGATGAATAATAGCAAAGATATGATTTGATTTGGTTTTTGGACAGGTTGGCAATCAAAATATGTTGAATTATCAAGGCCAAAACGAATCAAATCAAATCAAGAAAGGGAAGATTTGGATAAAAATAGCAAGTTTACATAAGCTTGAAAATCAAATCAAATCTCTTATAATTGCAAATATTTAACCCAAATTTGTAACCCTAATTCATTCCTAGATATATAATGGACAAGAACAAAGCATGATATAAGGATTACGAGGCGTGAAGATCAGGAAACAAATTCCAAATTTCTTGCAATAAAGTGTGATTAGATTTTCATTCTAGAGGACTTTTCAAAACAATTGAAGGCCAGCAATCGCATCCTAAGAGGTTTCTGAAGCTAACTGGATCAATTTTAAGTCTTTTCACGCCCAGAAATACCTAGTACGAGTATCACGGTTTGCGACATTTTTTGAAATTCGATTTCCATGATTTATGCATTATAAACTTATTTTGATCATGTATTGTTGTTTGTCATCATGTTTGCAATATGTTTTTATCGTTTAATTTGAGTTTGAGCACAGGAATTGAAAGACGCCGTTACTAGGGGTCGAAAACTCAAAATTGGGGTTTCCTCTTTCAGGGCAAATTGAGAGGAATTTTAGATACCATTAGACTCAGGGCTTAATTCCTGATTGACCCCTAGATTTGGTTTTAATATATATTTCTTATATCATGTATTTGAATCACGCAGGTTTTTAGCTACAAACAAAATCCGTCACTATAGCTTATAATGACGGAAAACTGCCGTTGGTAAAAGTCTGCTGCCTAAAGCCATGGGTCAGTGAAGAAGATGATGGCGTGGAGGTGAAGGATTGGCCCATTCAAACTGGCGCGCGCTTTTTTTTGTTTTGTCCACTAACTCATGTTTTAATACATATTATGAACTGTTGTTATTATGCTAACAACAAAAGCGCGTAGCACAGATGGCAAGCAAGCATAGTGGAAAGGGTAGAGGACTTGGGTTCGATCCTAGGTCCCAGAAACGCTTATTTTTCCTATTTTCTGAATGCAGATTGCATGCACTTCTTATCAAAGGGTCTACCATACTCCATCGACATCCAACCACTTGATCTAACATACCATCAGATCCAACGTTCCAGCACCGAGGGACTATGGTGCATCCCCAAGTCAACGCTACAAGGCACCAAAGGTTGACTGGGCTTGGAGTGTTTTTGGGCTTGGGAATTTAGATTGGCACCCCCTTTTTGCTAGCATACAGGCCCATTCTCTTTCTTTTCTTTATTTATTTATTTTATTTTAAATTATCTTGTTTAATTATTTTTCACCAAATTAATCACTTTTTTTTATTAATCATAAAATCAATAAATCACAAAATACCAAAAAAGCTTTTTTTCTAATAAAATATTTATTCTAATTAGAAATATAGGTTAAGTTAATTTCTTTTTCATAATTAAAATCAAATAGAAATTAGGTTTAAATTTTACAATTATATTTATTTTCTCAAATAAAAAAACCAAAAATACACAAAATCTTGTTTTCTTTGTAAAATATTTTATTTTCTTGAAATTATTTAATTTAGTATAGATTAGTTTAATTTCAAATACTTTTTTTATAATTAAAAAAATGATTAGAATTAGGGTTTCAGTCATACATAACTCAATTAATTCTTTTCTCAAAAAATAACTTAATTATTTTTTCAATTAGATTTTAGGGTTTTCAATTCCACCTCGTATTTAATTCTCCGCGCATTTAATTATTTCTTTTCCATTATTTTTGTAACTGCCGATGGTTTGTAATAGTTAAATTAAGGTTTTATTTACTGCTTTAATCCCCGATTCTTTGGTTATGTAATTAATCCCAATCCCCGAAGCCTTGTAATAGCTAAGTTTATTTTTTCGCATTTTTAATTCCTGCAAATATTTAACTGTCTAGATGTATGCTAATAGGATTGTATGGCAAGAATATATAAAATTAAAATGGTAGATCACCTAATGTGCAAAGATTAAATAACTGAAACAAATCATATGCACATATTCACTCCTAGGGTTTACCTCACTTTGGTTGCCTTCGGTAAACAATCATTAAGCATAGGAGATTTTAGTGGTTTCCCTCTTGTCTAAGAGATCAAAATGTCTCGTTCGAATGTTGCCTCGGAAGTGTTGCCTCGGAAAGATCTTAAGACTTTAGGGTTACTACTAAAGTTTTCTAACTATTGCTTTAGTGATTGTACTTGTCCCTTTCGAATGTCCCTTACAAACTCCAATGACGGTGTTACCTACTCCTTAATAGTAGGATAGCACTGTCTAAAGGAAACAAGAACAAACAATCTTTTTCGAGTTGGTAGAATCTTAAGTACTTGCTCAATAAAAACTTTTCACACAAACACCTTTCAAAAAAAAAATTTCCAAAACAAACTTCGTCATATCCTTGAAGACTGATACAAGGGTTATCACGAAGTAAAAACATTTTCAAGACAAACACACACAAGCAATTTGAAAAAATGACTAAGTACCTAAGAGCCCATGGAAAACCATGGATAGAAAGGGTCCTAACACCTTCCCTTTCTATAATCTACCCCCCATACTCAGAATATCTCGAAAAAAGGTTTTTTTTGTTCTTTTTCCTTTTCCATGATTAGATGAAATAAAAGTCGGTGGCGACACTTGCTTACCGCGACATTTTGCGAATAAAAAACGCAAAACACAAACCAGTATTAAACAGTCAGTTCTGCCACTGTATCACAGACCAGCACATGAGCCATAGTGGTGCCCCTGCATTCAATCGAGACATGCAGAGCATCATTATTCTTCCTTCCCTTTGGTGTCAAGTCCACATCTGAAGAACCCAGCCAATTATCAGCAGTCAGGCTGGCCACACAATCTTTGAACTGATCAGCTGAAGTTTCCTGCGGCATATGCGCAGTCTTGAGGAATGCAATCAAAGCCTTCGCATGGGCTTCAGAACACAATAGCAAAGACAACATAGATATCTTCGATGGGGTCTGCCCCAGCTGCTCGACCATATTGTAGTCGCTCTTCTTAATTATTTTCAGTATTTCCTCTATCTCTTGCTTAGAGGCTTCCACAAAAAAATTCCTAGGTGCCTCCATCCGGGAAGGCTCACCTATAATTTCTTTGACGCGGGTATCAGATGATTCACCGACAAGGGTAATAAATGGAGTAAGAATAGGAGTCGTAGTTGATGTACTAGTAGGAACAACAGATGGAATGACAATAGGCTTATTGACAGTCTTAGGGGAAATCTCGGGAGAGAAGACCCTTCCACTTTGGGTGATTTTGCTGGTTCCGACAATGTTACCAATATCAGTATCAGCCTCTTCATCTTTCAAATCTTGTTTGATGCCATGATAATACACATCGGCACCATAATTCCAGGGGACATCTTTGTCCGATACATACGGGACAAGACCAAGAATAGTGATTATCAGCGGAGCAATTCTTGGAGAAGATGTAATCCTAACAGGTATTCTCGAGGAGACCTTGGAAGGATTTGCAGAAATGGTTATAATGGCAATGTCTTCAGATGGAACAACGGGAATCAAAGCTTTCTCGAACAAAATTTATTTGCTGTCCATCAGGCGTTGAACACCTGACTTCAGCAAATGGAAACCAGGAGGTAGAAACGAACACATGTTGTAACCTTTACCACAACCCGGAAATAAACCGGCCAACAGCAAATTCTTCTTCACAATCATGAGAGGAGTAGAAACTTCATCAACAGAGGTAACGAATAAATCAGTATCAATAGCATTAATTCCACGACCGTGTTTAGGCATGGGAGCAGTTATGACATCTGGCTTCTCCGGAGCATCAAACTCTATTTCCTTGGCTTAAATCAAGTCTTGTACTTTGTTCCTCAGAGTCCAACAGTCATTTGTATCGTGGCCAGGACTCTCAGAATGATAGGCACACCGAGCATTTGGATTATATCGGGGAGATGTAGTATTTGGATTCTTGGGGGCCTCTTTCAAGGTTGCCAAGTTGGATCTCAACAGATGAGGTAGAACTTTATCCAATGTCATGTTGATTCGGGTAAACTGCCGTTGTGGTCTTTCCACCCTTTGTTGATTGTTGCATTGTAGAGCAACTGTAGGCCTAGGTATCATTACGACACTTACTGTGTGACGATGTTCAGCCCTATTTTGGCCCTTCGGGCTATAGATGGCACTGACTTCCTTCTTACCAGCAAAAGGCTTCTTTACCGAACTCGAATAGGCATCCTTCTGTATCTTGCCGCTCCGAATCCCAGCTTCTACTCTTTCTCCAGTTAGAATCAGCTCGGTGAAACCAGCCGACAAGCTGCCGATCAAATGATTGAAAAATGGACCAGATAGCGTCCCCAGAAACATATCAACCAACTCCCTATCAGACAACGGGGGTTAAACTCTTCCAGCTAAGTCTCTCCATTTCTGTGCATAGTCTTTAAAGCCTTCACTTGCACCCATGGAAATACTCTGGAGTTGAGTATGAGTAGGAGCAAGGTCGGCGTTGTATTGATACTGCTTGTAGAAAGCAGCAGCCAGATCTTCCCAATTTCGGACATTGGCTCTCTCCAGTTGGTAGAACCATTCAAGTTGAGTCCCTGACAGACTATCTTAAAAGAAATGAACCCACAGATTTCTATCAGCGGTGTGGGGCTGGATCTTTCAGACATAAGAGCGGAGATGGAGTTTTGGGCAGGACACCCCATCATACTTAGCAAAAACTGGGGCTTTGAACTTCTGCGGGATGACCACTCCCGACACCAATCCTAATTCTTCGAAATCCAGTCTGGGTATCCTCTGAAATTCCATCGCACTCAAACAATATTCCAGTTGCTTGTATCTATCCTCAGCAGGAGGATATTGCTCATCATTGTAGTCAGTATCATTGTCAGAAACTGCGGGACTGGGATCCTTTTCTTCTTCTTGATTATCCCCTTCCTTGGATGAAGAGGTCAGATCGACTTGTCGCTTCAACCGCTCTCCAAACCTTCTGCCGATATTCAGAATACCGGTAGCCTTCTTCTTTTTCTTTTTCTCGTTCAGGATGAGGGCTTTCAGATCCTCCTGCACTTTTTCCAGACTTATGAACATTTGTTGGAACTGGATGTTTTGTGCCTGAAGGTCCTTGATGCTTTGTTCGAAAGACATTTCTGCTGAAATAAACAGCGAAGAAGATGAGAAACATGTAATGGTACCTGTACATGCAATGTTATGAATGGGATGCGCATGCAATGATTTCAAAGACTTAGGGAAATTTAAATTTGCAAACAAAAATAAACAAAAAATTTATTAGCTGAATTTAAAGTTCAAATTCCTTTTAGGCATTACAATTAAAAATAAATATAAAACTAGAAATCAAAATTCCCATGGATGCTTCCTCTTTGTGCCGAGATAATCATTGAGTCATCTTTCTTCTTGGAGCTGCTTTGTGAGCTCTAAAACCTTCCTCTCCTGAGCATGGAACTGATCCCTGTAAATATCCCGCTCCTTCATCAACTGAATCCAAGACCTCTATAATTCTCCAAGATCAGTGGGCATATAAGGATAGAAAATCGTGTAAGGAATACCCCCTTCAGTAGTGGGTTTCACAATCACTGGTAAAACGGCCATATAGGGAATCATAAGCTTCTGGGCGCGAGCTCGTACCCATTGGAGGTAAGGTTCCATAGGAATGGAAGCCATTGGCCCCAAAGCCTTGGCGCCAGATCTGTTTTACCATGCTCCAAGCTCGTATGAATCTCCGGCGATACTCCTGAACATCATCCTCATAGTTGAATACAATGCCCTCGATAAGTAACTCATGTGATTATCTCTTTGTGTGTGACCAAATTGTCGCAGAGCTAAAAAGGATTGTAGGTTATACACCCTCTAATACCAAGTAATGGGACATTAGGGTACTCCCCGCAGCGGTCAATAATAGCAGCGTTTTCCATAGCTCAGGAACACCAAAGAATATCCATGTGAGCGAGTGACATTATCCTTTGCGACCAACCCAAACCTTCTTCATTCTTCAGTACAGACTTAGGGAGGTGAGAAATAAACCACCTCGACAGCAATGGCATACAACACATAAGAACCCCTCTTCTCTTCATGGTACGAGTATGGAGAGTGTGCATGTTGTACCCTAAAATTTTCCCTCCCATATTTCTCAAGATATTGCAAGAAAGATCTCCAAGTTACTCAAGTTTGCTCAAGAGTTGGACAGATAAGCTATCTCTTAAGGCAGTCAACCCCAAATTAGGGTTTTATGTTACATCAAGATCCTTGAGTCAAAATGACCTCAAGTGCTCCCCAAAACTTCAAATTTTGTCAAATGGGCCCATTCTTTTCCACTTGATTTGAGCTTGCATAGTTGCCCACGTGTCCTAGCTTCAGCCATGAGCTCATATTTCATTTTTATTATTTAATTTGATTTTTTATTGAATTTATTCATTTTAAATCAAATAAAATCATAGAAAATCCAAATAATTAATAACTCTTGATTTTTTGATTGTTTTAGCCTTTTTTCACAGCTAGCATCACCATCAAATTCGTACCAAGCCAAATCATGGGCAAAAAGATTGAATGGAATCAAATTCGGAAAGGTTTAAAGTGGAGATCAAATCAAATTCATATGCATTGATATGGGAAGATTTAGTCCATATTTGTTACCCTAATACACTACACAATACATAAGCAAGCCAAAGGAGACGAGATCAGGGTTGGCAAGTGCAGAGAGAGGCAGAACAAAAGTTTGAAAATTTACAAAAAAAGTGAGAAGTCGAAATCCAGGTTAGAGCCATTTTCAGAGGCCAAGACTTATCTCAATCGCTTCCTGAGCATTCACTCAAGCTACCTGGATCCAAAGCAAGCTTTTTCAGACGTCCAAACGCGCTGTAAGTGTCATGAAACCCAACTCTGTTCTTGAAATCGAAACTCACCATTCTTGCATCCATTGAATGAAATAACTGCATATTTGTAATCCTCACATCATTTGTAAACTTTTGGCATCATTTGATTTCGTTTATCTAACCTGTAATGCAAGACACCATAGCTAGGGTTTCTTGGACGTTTTTGGGGGTTTTCTTTTCAGGTGAAATTAAGCTACAAGATGAACACGGTTGTGTTTATGGGGTTGAGACGAACTCAACCCTAGTATTAGATTCTATTTTCAAGGCATGGGGATGATTTTTGAATGATGTTGCGCTTTTAGCTACGGACAAAAATCCGCAGGTAATATTTGCAGGTTTTGGAGGTAGGAGACGATGAGCTGTCGTTCTCCCATAGGTCCATTCAAAAACAGCGCGCATTTTTTTGTTTTGCTGGCATATGATTTGTTTTTATTATATTATGTTTTCTTTGCATATTATTAACAAATGGATCAGCATAGCATAGTGGCAAGCGTGCAAGGGTAAACTGCCTCAGGGCCTGGGTTCGAATCCCAGGTCCCCCACTTTCTTATTAATTTTGTCTTTCAGGTGTTCATATGCGCGTGATGGCTTGTTATCCACCATGCATCCTCATGCATCCAAAGACCAGATGGCCAAAGGCCAGATCTGGTGGTTCAAAGCTGAAGGTCCACCAAGGCATTGGTCAATGCACAAGCACCAGATTCCAGAAAGTCCAAAGGGCCAGCACTTTTGGGCCTACAGGATTGCTTCTCATACTCCCAATTCAGGCCCATACTCCCTCTTCTTATTTATTTTTGTTTATTTATTTTAATTGTTTTATTATTTTTATAACCAATCACAAAATTCTTTTTCATAAAATAAAATCACAAAAAATGCTTTATTATTTCAAATCAAATTTTAAACTTTATTTTTTCTTAATAAATTTATTAATTAATTAGGTTTTAATTAGAAAAACTTTAATTTCTTTATTAAAATAAATAAAATTAATTAGACTTAATTAGTTTTAACCATTAATTTAATTATTATAATTTCTTTCTTAAAATATCAAAAACTCAACAAAAAAAATTATTTTTATTAATTAATTTAATTTAATTTAGTGATTAATTTAGGTTATTTCTTTCTTAAAATAAAAAAAAAACAACAAAAAGATATTTTCTTTAACCAAAAGGGTCAAAACCCTAATCATGCGCTCGATTTAATTTCCCGCACGCGTTACTTATTTTTATCCAATAATGTACTTGCTCCCGGATTGTAATAGTAATTAGGACTTTTATTTATTTTTATCGCTTTATTTATTTTCAAAGGGTTTGTCTTTGGCGATGTAAATACCCGACGCCTTGTAACTTAATTTCCACACCTTTAATTTCTGCAAATTATAATTGTTAGATGTTTGATAATAGGGCTTGCATGACAAGACTGAATGCTTAAACTAAAATAAAATTAGATCACCTTTAACATGTACAAAGATAAAAATAACTTAAAACGATACACTCGCACATGCGCACTCCTAGGGTACACCCCACTTGGTTGCCTTCGTACGCGGTCATTGAGTATAGGTCATTTTAGAGGTCGCCCTCTTGTCTAAAAGATCATAGTCGCCTCGAAATGGTTGCCTCGGATATTGTTGCCTCAAACAAATGATCTAAGACATTAGGGTTACCGCTAAGGCATCCTAACATTGCTTTGGTAACCGTAAGTCCCTCATTCGAATTGACCCTCAAACTCCAACGACGGTGCTACCTACTCACTAATAGTGGGATAGCATTGTCTAAAGGATATTAGCATAGAGAGATTCCTTTTTCGAGTAGGTAGATAGCTCTTAGATACTTGATCTTTCAAAACAAAACTTTTCACACTTACACTTTTCGAACAAAGTTTTCAAAACACTTCATTACACTCTTGAGGACAGAAGCAAGAGTTAAATCGAAGTTTCAAACAAAAACTTTTTTCAAACCCACAAGCACAAAGAAAACAATTTTGAAAACAATTGAGCAAGTACCTAAGAGCCCGTGGATAACCACGGATAGAAAGGGTGCTAACACCTTCCCTTTCTATAATCTACCCCCCAAACCCGAGAAATATCTTGAAAAAGGAATTTTTCTGTGCTTTTTTCCTTTCTTTGTTGGATAAAATAAAAGTCGGTGGCGACTCTTGCTTACCACGACATTTTGCAAAAACAAACGCAAAATGCAAACCAGCATTTCAAAAAACAGTCAGTTCTTCCCACCGTATCACAAAATTGGCGACTCTGCTGGAGACTTATAAGTGGGGTGTACCTTAGGAATAGTTCATATTGTTTTCAATTACTTGACTTGTATGCTTTATATTTGCGGGCTTGTATCGGAGTTACTATAGATCCTAACCCGGATCTGGGGGATACCCTTTAGGTAAGTAGCAATAAACTGTGAGGGAACTGTACGGCGTAGACCGATACGGTTGAAGTAATAGTTACGTTGGTGTGGCACTTTAGTATGTACCGATATCCCTTGTGGCGCAACAAGGAGAATATGGGTCTGTTAAGGGGTCATTAAGCACCAACTGACCTTATAACCTTTAAATTGACCAACTTGGCCATAGAACAGTAGCAGTATGCTACACTCATTGAGACCAAACTCTTGCGATGATTCTTGCCGCAAGAAAAGGTTGCTAAACTGGAATTATGACCGATCGAGGGTGGTTAGTGATATTGAGATCCTCTAGAACCCGATTACTATTTTTAGGACAGGTTTGAACCAACTGAACTGGAAGAGGGTAGTACCTAAACTCCTTGCCAGCCTGAAATCTAAGGGTTATCTGTGTGACTTGTTTTCCCTTACCATGTTTGCCATCTGTGAATACTTGTGGTGTATTTCTATCATAACATCATGCATCATGACATTGCATGCATATTGCATTGGACTAACCTATTTCAAAGACAGAGGGGATTCATATTTGTTCTGTTTTATAGGTCATGGCACCCATGCGTAGAAACACTATTCGGATCAACTTTGTCTAGGTTCTCACTCTGCTTAAAGAATTGGTTGCAAAGATGCCAGATACTTCTTCCTTTATCAGAAGACATGGGCACCTCCTGGGTTTGGTCACCTCCAAGATGGATGAACAGATGATGAGTGTCTTAGTCTAGTTCTTTGATCCATTGTACCATTGCTTTACTTTTCCGGACTACCAGCTGGTCCCTACCTTGGAAGAGTTCTCTGATCTACTGGGCATCTCTATTCTGGAGCATACCCCGTTCACAGGTTGAGAGAAATTCCTCACGCCAGAAGAGATTGCTTCATCCCTCCATCTGATAAAGGCTGAGGTAATGTTAAACTGGGAGACTAGAAGTGGGACAAAAGGCTTCTTGACTAAATTCTTGGTTGGTAAGGCTAATCAGTTCTGGGACAGTCTAGACTTCCAGGCATTTGAAGACATTCTGGCTCTTCTCATATATGGTTTGGTGTTGTTTCCTAACTCTGATTCCTTTGTTGACGTGAATGCGGTGAAGATCTTCATTTCCCGTAATCATGTGCCCACTCTCTTGGGTGACATTTTGCACTCTCTTTATACCCGTACTGCTCGGAAACGGGGAACCCTTATGTGTTGTGCACCATTGCTGGCGAGGTGGTTTATTTCTCACCTCTCCAAATCAGTTTTAAAGAACAAGGAAGGCATGGGCTGGGCCTACAGGGTTATGTCTCTCTCCCATAATGATATCATTTGGACTATTAAGGGTATGGAAGATGTGGCTATTATTGATCGCTGTGGGGAGTACCCCAATGTTCCGCTGCTAGGAACCCATGGAGGAATCACTTATAATCCGTGTTTGGCCTTACGTCAGTTTGGGCGAGCTAGAAGGGAAGGACCTCATGAGTTACTGATGCCGAGCATTGTCTTTGATTTACAAGTGGATAGTGACGAGCAACGTCGCAGATTCATAAGGGCTTGGGATAGATTACACAGGTTTGATCCGCACGAGCTGGGTGCGAAGACTTCTCTTCTAATGGAGCCATATCTCCGATGGGTTCGAATCCGTGCCCAAAAGCTGGGAATGTCGTACGAAGCCGTCTTGCCTATAATTGTTGAAGTTGTTGATGAAGAAGGGGTTCCTCCTACCATTCTCCATCCATACATGCCTACTAACATTGGGGCATTGAAGAGGTCCTGGAGGCAACTGAGGGAAGAACGGGATAATTATAGAGAGAAGTATCATGAGCAACAGCGGAAGATCCAGAAGTTGACAAGGCAGTTGGAGAATGAGCAGATCCTCAATGACTATGTCAGCACCAAAGGCAAACGACCATGGGAGCGCTGATGTCTTTTGATTATTTCTAGTTTCGATTTATCTTTCAGTATTTCCTTTTTGTAACGCCTTAAAGGCATCCGTTGAACATTTCAATTCAAAGTTTATATAATAAAAGTGTGTTTTATTTTGGCTTACGAATTTGAATCTGTAAAGTCTTTGAAATCATGTCATACGCATTTCATTCCATGCACCTCATCACAGGTACCCATTACAGGTTTCTTATCTTCTTCGCTGTTTATTTCAGCATCATGTCTTCTGAAACATCAACTGAACAAGCAATCAAGGCTCTGCAAGCCCAAAACGCCCAGTTTCAGTAATTGTCCATGAACTTGGCTAAGGGTCAGCAAGATCTGAAGACCTTTATCTTAAAGGATAAAAAGAAGAAGAAGAAGAAGAAGACAGTCCTCCTGAACATGGGTCACAGGTTTGGGAACAGGCTACGAGATGAAGTCAATCTATCCCACTCATCTGGAGGGAGAGAAAACCAAGAAGAAAGGAGGGTGCCTAGCCCTATGGTATCTGACCACAAGACTGACTTTGACGAAGACCAATATCCTCCATCTGAGGATAGGTATAAACAGCTTAAAGACCGGTTAAGTGCGATGGAGATTCAGAAGGTCCCTGGGTTGGACTTTGGTGATCTAGGTTTGTCATCTGGGGTGGTCACAAGTTTAAAGCACCAGCCTTTTCTAAGTACGACGGGGTTTCTTGCCCAAAGTTGCACCTCCGTTCGTATGTTATAAAAATTCAGCCATACACCGCTGACAAGAACCTCTGGATCCATTTCTTTCAAGACAGTCTCTCAGGGACTCAGCTTGAATGGTTTTACCAGCTGGAAGGAGCTAGTATCCGTAATTGGGAAGACTTGGCTGTTACGTTCTATAAGCAGTACCAATACAATGCCGACCTCGCTCCCACGCATACCCAACTCCAGGGTATGTTCATAGGTGCGGGCGAAGGTTTCAAAGACTACGCTCAGAAGTGGAGGGACCTTGCTGGTAGAGTGAAACCTCCCTTGGCTGACAGGGAGCTAGTGGATATGTTTTGGGGGACCTTGTCTGGTCCGTATTTCAACCATCTGATTGGAAGTTCATCGTCCGGGTTTACAGAGCTGATCATGATCGGGGAAAGAATTGAGGCTGGTATCAAATCTGGTAAAATACAGAAGGGTGCTTCATCTAGTGCCGAGAAGAAACCTTTTAAGAAGGAGTCCAGTGCTGTTTACAGTTCAAAAAGCCATAATAGACCTGAACGCTGCCAAGTTGTTAATGCGGTGGTTATATCAAAACTTGTTGTTGCTCCTCAACGCAACAATCAGCCAAGGGCCGAAAGGCCACGAAGACAATTCACTTATCTCAACATGACTTTATCCCAAATTTTGCCACAATTATTGAAAACCAACTTGGTGATTCCGAAGGAGGCCTCGAAGAGTCCCAATACAACATCACCAATGTACGATCTGAATGCCCGCTGTTCTTTTCATTCTGATAGCCCGGGGCATGATACGGATAACTGCTGGGTCTTGAAGAACAAGGTACAGGACTTGATTGATACGAAGGAGATTGAATTCGTAGCACCTGAAAGATATAATGTTGTGACTGCTCTTATGCCCAAGCATGGGGTGAATGTTGTAGATGAAGACTCGTTTGTGGTTTCTGTGAGAGACATTGTTACTCCCTTAATGACTGTGAAGAAGAACCTTCTGCTGGACGGTTTATTTCTGGGTTGTGGCGAAGGTTGCCATCTGTGTGCTGTCCTACCTACCGGTTGCCATCTTTTGAAGTCAGGTGTCCAATGCCTGATGGATAATAAAGAAATTTTGTTTGAGAAGACTTTTGTTCCTTTGGTTCCTACTAAAGAAGTTTCTATAATCACCATTTTCGACAATTCTTCCAAGGCTTCCTCGAGAAAGCCTGTTAGAATTACATTTGTTCCAAGAATCGCACCATTGATCATCACTATTCCTGGGCCTATCCCCTATACATCCAATAAAGTTGTTCTGTGGCATTATGGGGCTGACGTATATTATCACACAGTTAAGCAAGACTTGAGTGCTGAAAAGGTTGATATTGACGTCAGCAATATTGTTGGACCTGCCAAAGTCACCCACAGCGGAAGATTTTTCTCCTCTGAGATCTCTCCGCCAATTGCTCGGACGTCTGTGGTCATTACACCTGCCAGTGTACCTGCTGTTGTTCCTGTTCAAGTTCCAATTCTTACCCCTGTTGCCGAGTCATCTGACACTCGGGGCAAAGGGAACACTGGTGAGCCTGCCCAGACGGAGGCACCGAAGACAATTACTGTTGAAGCCTCTAGACAAGAGATGGAAGAAATTTTGAAAATCATCAAAAAGAGCGACTATAATGTAGTCGAGCAGCTGGGGAAAACCCCGTCCAAGATCTCTATGTTATCTCTGTTACTTTGCTCAGAAGCCCATGCCAAGGCTCTGATTGCTTTTCTGAAGACTGCACACGTACCGCAAGAAACATCAGCTGATCAATTTAAAGATTGCGTGGCTAGTCTGACTGCTGATAATGGGTTGGGTTTCTCTGACGCCGACTTGACTGCTAAGGGGAAGAATCACAATGACGCCCTGCATGTCTCCATTGAATGCAGGGGCACTACTCTTGCTCACGTATTGGTGGATACTGGGTCATCGCTGAATTTTCTACCTAAAAAGGCTCTAGACCGGTTAGACTATGAAGGGTTGGAGCTGAAACCAAGCAACATTGTAGTCAGGGCTTTTGATGGGTCCAAGAGAATGGTACACGGAGAAGTGGATATTCTAATTAAGGTCGGTTCTCAGGTTTTTGCATCTACATTCTATGTGATGGATATTCTACCATCTTATTATTGTTTGATGGGTCGCCCATGGATCCACAAAGCTGGGGCAGTCACTTCTACGCTCCACCAGATGCTGAAGTACCCAGTCAAGGGGAAAATTGTGACGGTACGAGGAGAGGAGGAGTACATGGTGATCCACCTCAACTCTTTCTGATATGTAGATATGGATGGGGAGTTCATTGAGACCCCGTTTCAACATTTTGAAGAGGTTCCCCAGACACTGGCATCAGCTGAAACTGTCAATGAAGATCCTCCTATGAAGATGGCTTCCTTTAAGGATGCTCGGGTTTTGTTGAGAAAGAAGCTCAAAGGGCTGTTCGGAGTGCACGGATCGAAAGAACTCCCCTGTTTATCAGCAATTCAGGAGTAAATGCCATTGAAGACGATGTTGAAGAGTCTGAGTTCGACAGTTGGATCTATCCTACTACTGATGGTGGACTAAGCAACTGGACAGCAAAGGACTTCATCCCAATTTCTTTTTTTACCCAGTAATGAGACTTTTTGTTTTGAATTTGTAACAGACAATGTTTTAAACTTTACGGCCCGGTGTCTTACCCGGGGCACCGCGAGTTCGTTTGTGAGGGCTTTATTTGTCATCTTCCTATATCATTAATAAAAGCATTCGACGTTTTTTGCATTTCAAATTTTACGCTCCTTGTTTTTCTTTTATTATATATTGCAAAACAACTATTTTACACACACTCATGTATACAGGTCTACATCCACTCTGGATCCCACTGATAACGACTCTACTACTGCCGGTTATGACTTCGAAAGTCCGATAAACTTAGCCGAAGATGAAGGTGAAGAAGATTGCGAAGTGTCTGGTGAACTTGCTAGACTGTTGCTTCAGGAAGAAAGGGCCATACAGCCACATGAGGAGCCCGTGGAAACAGTAAATCTGGGTACAGAGGAAGACAAGAAAGAGGTCAAGATCGATGCAAATCTGGAAGCTAGTATTAAGCAACGACTGATTCAGATGTTGTGTGACTATGTTGAGATCTTTGCCTGGTCTTATGAAGATATGCCTGGGTTGGATACCGATATTGTGGTTCACCATTTGCCTACCAAGGAAGACTGTCCTCCAGTGAAACAGAAAGTCCGCCGAATGCGCCCGGATATGTCTGAGAAAATCAAGGCTGAAGTGATGAAACAGTTTGATGTCGGTTTTCTAGCAGTTACTTCTTACCCACAGTGGGTGGCCAACGTGGTTCCAGTGCCGAAGAAGGATGGTAAGGTTCGAATGTGTGTTGACTATAGGGATTTGAACAGGGCGAGCCCCAAGGATGATTTCGCTCTGCCTCATATCGACGTTCTGGTTGACAACACTGCACTGCATAAGGTTTTCTCCTTTATGGATGGTTTCTCTGGTTATAATCAGATTAAGATGGCTCCCGAAGACATGGAGAAGACAACCTTTGTTACTCAATGGGGTACCTTTTGCTACAAGGTCATGCCTTTTAGATTGAAGATGAAGATGTGAAAAACACAAGAAGGGGGGTTGAATTGTTAAAACTTGAAATCAAATGCAGACAACACATTATTTTTATCCTGGTTCGTTTGATCTCAAACTACTCCAGTCCACCCATCAAGGATATTTCGCCTCTCTCCAACGAGGTCTTAATCCACTATATTCAACTGAATACAAAACTGCTTTAACAACTGCTAAAGCCTTCTTGAGTCTAAACCACAGACCAGTTTCTCAAGGAAATTCTTTCTTACAGATAACTGAACAATTATGTGTGTTTGAATGTTTTCTACAAAAACTATATATCACAATTGTGATAATACAAAAATGAAGCTTATGTGAAACTAGAATGCTAGAACTATAGAGTAAGCGGTTGAGAGCTTTAGCAAACTGATTTAGTGAGGACGAAGATGATTATTGGCTTTAGGCGTGTAGAGTATTGTAGAGCATTAGCCATTTCACTTCTCACTGATTTGTTTAAATACTTCTTGGAAAAGATACGTTGATGCCAATTATTCCATTTCAATGCTCATTACGTTCTTTCCATATTGAGAAGATCTTTGTCTTGGAATAATGTCATTGGTAATTAATCTGCCTTGAATGCAGTACCGTTGACACTTCAGAATGTTCTGCGTAATGAAGATCTGAGCGTTCTTGGCTTTAGCTTATTCTGGCCCTTCAGAGTGCTGATGACATAGTTAAGATCTTGATCAGAGTCAGAGTGTGTTAAGCACAGATTATGTTCATCAGACTTCAGCGTGAGCACATGTATGATCTTCTGGTTGACATCTTCTGATGCTGATGTTGATATTCTGATGCCGATTCCATCAGAGTTTCCTGTAAATAAACAGCATAATTTTAAGTAGCATCTATGTCAAATATAAAACTCATAATCCATTTAATCTTGTATTTTGTTATCATCAAAACTATAACTGAGGGTTGTAGAATCCAACTATGTTCTAACAATCTCCCCCTTTTTGATGATGACAAAAACTAGAGTTTTTCAATTAAAATAAAATGATGAAAGCATCAGAGTTTAAGGATAAAAAGGAAACAGTATCAGAGATAATCATATAATGAATAAAAGTATCAGAGCTGAGAGAGTAAGGAATAAAAAGTATCAGAGTAATGATGAGAAAAACTCCCCCTGAGTTGATTATTCCCTTTGATTTCTTGAGACCTTGAGCATCAGAACTTTATTGAACTTTTCTTTGATCATCAGAATTTTGCTTTATCAGAATTCTTCAGATTCTTGTACCTGTAAGCTTTTTCAGAACAGTAAATATTTATGAATGTTAGAATGTTTGAGACTTTTGTCTCAGTAAACCGTTATTGAAAAATATCATTCTTTCTCCCCCTTTTTGTCAGCGATCAAAAAGCATATATAATCAGAGTTAAAAAAAAATCAGAGTAACAACACGTTTGTATTAAAACATAAGCAATGATAGTTTAGAACAAGTAGAAATATTACAGACAAACATAAGAAAACAAGGAAAACATAAGAAAAATCTAAGAAGAAGGAGGAAGTCATGTGAACAGCGCTTCCAACATGCTCTTGATTTGTTCACTGGTTTCATTCTGCTTAGCTACCATGTTTGCAATAGAATCAATCTTGATATCCTGCTTGTCCATTCGTTCATTCATCAGCATATCTAATCTCTTCAAATCCTCCAGAGCCTGCCTGTCAAGAGAGGAGGCTTGGGGATCTTCAGATACATACTGCTTCTCAGAGCTTTCTGTAGTTTCTTCTGCTTGACCCAAGTCTTCAGCTTGAATAACCTGTTCTTCTGCAGCTTGAACTGTAGATGTTGGACGCTTTTCAGACCAAGGCTCACTGTCCAGATGGAGAACTTCTTCCTTCAGCAGCTTGCTCAGAACTGGGCCTTCCATTTCCTTCAGCAGATTTCTGAAGTTCTGTTGAGCCTGCCCATAGCTCTGGTCTTGCAACTTGAAGGTTTCAGCACAAACCCATCTTCTAAATTGAGTCCAGAGGAAGTCTGAGACAGCAGGATCAACCACTTCCAGACTAGCTTGTTTCAATGAAGTGATCCACTTCTGCATATATGTTTCAAAATTCAAAATGCTGGAACCAACATCTGGTTGTTTCGGTTTTGGAATAGCAGTTTTCTGGTTTATTGCAGCAAGGCGTTCAAGGATTGTTAGATCAATGACTGTCTTGCTGTGGTTTTCTGTATTTTTCTTAGGTGAGGGAGTGGGAGAGTCAAAAATAACGATTGGACTATGTGGAGTATTTGGTGGAGTTGTTTCTGGTGAGGATGGTAGTTGGTACATATTAACAGTTGTACCACAAGGCAATTGAATGGCCAAGGGTTGTGGTTCAGGGGACTCAGAGGTTTGAGCCTCAGAGTTTTGAGTCTCAGGCTGTGGTGATTGTGCATGTGGAGGAGATGGTGGATTACTTTCTGGTTGGGGAGAGGAAGGTTGGGGAATTTCTGGTTCTGGTATTGGAGAGGGAGGAGTTTCTGGTATTGGTGAAAGTGGAATATCAGGTTGTGGAGAAATGGGAATTTCTGGTTGTGTATTTGGATTGTTTGTTTCAGGAGCGGAAGTATGTTGGTCTATGTCAGACAGAACTTGTGCAAGTTCTGGTTCTGGTATGGTTGTAGTGTTTGGATTTTGTGGTTTGGAGCGGGATCTTCTGAGAGTTAATGACTCAGAAGGGTCAAAGTCTTCAAAATCTTCAAAGGTTTGGGGTGTTGGGATATCAGCTGGAATTGGAGTTGGAGTAGAAATAGATGAGGAAACAACACTTGAATTTAAAACAGATACAGAAACAGGATTACCTCTTTTCTTTGGAGTCTGTTGTGATGATCCTTATAGAGCAGCTTTTCTCTTCTTAGTCTTCTTCAGAGCTACCTCAGGTGCCTTCTGCTGAAGATCTTGAATATTTAGATTGGGTGTTGTACCATCAGCTTTGCACGCATCCAAATATCTTAGAATGATCTGAGGCTTATAGTCAATCTCTGAGAACATAGGGAAGTCGTCCAGAGGGACTCTTCTGCTGGAGATTTCAGCAAAAGGAGTGATGCTGGGCTCCTTCTTAATGTTCTCTATCAGCTTCATCTTCTTTAGATTCTTGGCATTCATCTGCTTGCCAACAGAAGGTTCTAAGGTGCTGATCTCTTGTGCCTCTGTCAAGTGTTCAATCAGCCTATTCTCATTCAGAATATCTGATATCAATCTGCCCAAGGGTATCCAATCCCTTTTAGTCCGTTCATCTTCTCTGGTCTCCTTGACGCTTGTTCTCAGATGGTTGAACAGAAGATGAGCTAGATTAATCTTTACCTTCTGATTGATAAAATAAATCAGGAACTGCTGATCTATGTTTATATAATCAGGAGAGCTTGTAGGCTTCCTGTGATTGAAACAGCCCAGAATAATCTTTGCCCAAATTTTGTGCTTATCTTTCAGATCCCTTATCTTGCTGGAGTGAAGCCCCAGCGTGAAAATCTCCCTTACTATAACAACAACATCTGAGCATCTTTCTGCCATGTCTATACAGCGTATACCACCACCATTGTATCCAATCAGTTTTGCAATTAGGTCTTCAGTAATCACAATTTTCTTCCCCATTATGTAGGAAGTGACTTGGTGATTTGAGGAAGACGCGTGAATCCAGAATTCCTTAACCAAAATAGGGAAAGTTGGACCCACTAACCTGTCAAAGTATTTCTCCCATCCTTGAGCTTGAATCTCTTCTGATAAATCAAAACCATTTTCCTTCAAACTGTTGAAATCCACTATAATCTCTGACAGAACTTCAAGATTCTTGACTGGAGTGAGTAGCATTCTGAGAGGAACCTCATATTGCTCAGCTGATGCATCTTGCTGGGAACCTGAAGAGAGATTGCTGCTAGAAGCCATGTTCACACGTATTCTTGAGAGAAAAAAAATTGAAAGGGTTTTCTTGAGAGGGAAGAACACAAACACAGATATCAGAAATATTGCTTGAAGACGAAAGTAAGGGTAAAAGTTGTGAATGTGTGTTAATGGTGTTTAAATAGATTTTGAAAAAGTTTTTGAAAACATAAACGCTTAAGAGAGAGAAATAAATCATGATTAATAGCATTAATTGATTGCTGATTTTAGGGGATTTCAGAAAGATACTTAAACGGTTACCAGTGACATGTGTCTCAATGCAACCAATCAGCGTTTTGCCTTTTCAGAAGCGTGAACGCGTGTTCAGCCTCAGGAAACAGCTGATGACTGGATGACACTTGTTTGCTTTGAGTGAACATCACTTCTATCCTTGAACTGAAGAGTTCAAAGCTTCATGGATAGATCTGATACAATCTGCATTTCTAAAGACTCTGAAAGAAGATTGATCAGAAGTTCACAGAGTAATAAACATAATTCTGAAGGTTAATATATAGAATTAAAACAGTTTTATTCTGGACAGAGCTTCATGCTGAGATGATTCAGAATGAAGTTGAACCTATCTTCAGAAAGTGGTTTTGTAAAGATATCATCCCATTAATGGTCTGTATCAATAAATTTTAAGTTTAAAATTCCTTTCTGAATATAGCCCCTAATAAAATGATGTTTTATTTCTATATGCTTAGCCCTAGAATGCAAAATTGGATTTTTACTTAAGAAAATGGCAGAGGTATTATCACAGAGTATAGGAATGTTACTCTCATAAATCTGGAAGTCCTCAAGCTAACTTTTCATCCAGAGCATGAAGAAGTGAAAAACACAAGAAGGGGGGTTGAATTATAAAACTTGAAATCAAATGCAGACAACACGATATTTTTATCCTGGTTCATTTGATCTCAAACTACTCCAGTCCACCCGTCAAGGTGATTTCGCCTCTCTCCAACGAGGTCTTAATCCACTATATTCAACTGAATATTACAACTGCTTTAACAACTGCTAAAGCCTTCTTGAGTCTAAACCACAGACAGGTTTCTCAAGGAAATTCTTTCTTACAGATAAATGAATACTATGTGTGTTGAATGTTTTCTACAAAAACTTTATATCACAACTGTGATAATACACAATTTAAGCTTATGTGAAACTAGGATGCTATAACTATAGAGTAAGCAATTTGATAGATATAGCAAGTTGTATGAGTGAGGATGATGATGATTTTCTTTAGGCGTGTAAAGAGTTGTATAACATTAGCCAATTCATTTCTCACTGACTTGTTTATATAGCCTTTGGAAAAGATACGTTGTAGTCAATTATACCATTTCAATGCCCATTACGTTCTTTCCATATTGAGAAGATCTTTGTCTTGGAATAAAGCCGTTGGTAATAAAGTGTCTTGAATGCACAGTACCGTTTTCAATTCAGCGTGTTATTGGCTTTGGCTTATTCTGACGCTTGTAGGTGCTGATGATATTGTTTTGGTCTTGATCAGAGTTTAGAGTATGTTAAGCGCAGATCTGTTCATCAAGCTTCAGCGTAAGCACATGCTTTGATCTTCTGATGCTGGCATATGATATTTCATCTTCTGATGTTGATGATGACATTCTTATGCTGATATCCATCAGAGTTTCTGTAAATGCACAATATAATTTTTAGGTAGCATATATGTCTCATATGAATTATACAATTTATTTAATCTAGCATTTTGTTATCATCAAAACTTTAACTTAGGGTAGTAGATTCAAACTTTGTTCTAACAATCTCCCCCTTTTTGATGATGAAAAAAACCGGATATTTTCAATTGAAATTTAAAAAAAAATATCAGAGATAACCAAATAATAAATTTGTATCAGCGATAAACAGAAAGGTATCAAAGATAAGAAGATATGGAATAAAAAGGTATCAGAGTTATGATCAGAAAAACTCCCCCTGAGTTTATTACTTCCCTTTTAATTCCATGAGTCCTTTAGCATCAGATCTTTATTGAACTTTCTTTGAGCATCAGATCTTTCCTTTACTAGAGCAGAGCTTCAGTGTATTAGAGTTCATCAGATTCTTGTACCTGTAAGCTTATGCAGAACAAAGAAACATTCAAGTATATCAGAGTGTTAGAATGTTTGAGACTTTTGTCTCAGTAATCCGTTATTGAAAAATATCATTCTTTCTCCCCCTTTTTGTCAGCAATCAAAAAGTGCAAATAATTGAAGTTAAAAACGATCAGTGCAGAAAAACGATTGTATTCAGTTCAGAGCTCAGAAAATATTACAGATAACATGTAAAGAAAACAGTGAAAACATCAAGAATCAAAATCTAAGGATGGGGTGGAAGGCGTGTGAACAGAGCTTCTAGCATGTTCTTAATTTGATCAGTGGTTTCCTTCTGCTGATGTACCATGCTGGCTACTGAGTCAATCTTACTATCTTGAACATTCATCCTTTCCTTCATTCGTTGATCATTCTCATCCATTCTCTCCTGTAGTCGAAGATCATTTTGCTTCAGCTCTTCAAGGGTCTGCCTGTCCAATGCAGCTTGAGAGATGTCAGAATCAGGATGCTTCTGAGAGCTTTTTGCAATAACTTCTTCTTGACTTAAATCTTCAGCTAGAATCGTCTGTTCTTTTGCTGGTTGAACTGTTGAAGCTGGACGCTTTTCAGACCAAGGCTCACTGTCTAGAAGAAGAACTTTATCCTTCAGCAAACCTTCAATTTCTTTCAGCAGATTGCTGAAGTTCTGTTGAGCCTGTCCATAGCTTTGGTCTTGCAGCTTAAAGGTTTCAGCGCATACCCATCTTTTGAATTGTGTCTAGAGGTGGTCTGAAACAGCAGGATCAATCACTTCCAGACTAGCCTGTTTTAGAGAAGAAATCCACTTCTGCATGTTTGTTTCAAAATTCAAGATGCTAGAACCAACATCGGGTTGTTTGGGTTTGGTAATGGCGGTTTTATTTTTAATGGCAGCAAGGCGTTCAAGGACTGTTAGATCAATGAAGGTCTTGTTGTGGTCATCTGTATTTTGCTTGGGTGAGGGAGTAGGAGAATCAGGAATGATTATTGGACTGGATGGGGTATTAGGTGGAGTAATTTCTGGTGAGGATGGTAGTTGAGGGATATTAACAGTGGTACCACCAGGAAATTGTATGTCTAAGGGTTGTGGTTCAGAGGATTCAGATGATTGAGGTTCAGGGGTTTGAGCCTCAGAGTGTTGAAACTTAGGTTGTGGAGATGATACATGTTGAGGTGAAGGTGGATTAAGTTTTGGTTGTGGAGATGGAGGTTGTGGAATTTTTGGTTGTGGAGATAGAGGTTATGGAATTTCTGGTTGTGGTGAATGGGGAGTTTCTGGTTGAGGATTTGGATTTTCTGTATGGGGAGCGGAAGAGTGTTGATCTATTTCTGAAAGAACTTTTTCAAGTTCTGGTTCTGTTGTGGTTGTAGGTTTTGGATTGTGAGGTTTGGCGCGGGATCTTCTGAGGGTTAATGACTCAGAAGGGTCAAACTCAGGTTCAGTATCATCAATGGTTGGAATGGGAATTAGGATTTCAAATGAAGCTGGGGTTGGAATAAATGTTGGAACAGTAGATGAATTTAAAACATTAACAGAAGACAGATTATCTGTCTTCTTTAGGGTCTGCTGAGATGATCCTTCTGATACAGCCTTTCTCTTCTTAGTCTTCTTTAGAGTAACCTCTGGTGCCTTCTGTTGAAGGTCTTGAATGTTTAGATTGGGTGTTGTTCCATCAGCTTTGCACACATCCAAGTATCTCAGAACTATTTGAGGCTTGGAGTCAATCTCTGAGAACATGGGGAAGTCGTCCAGGGGAATTCTTCTGCTGGAGATTTCAGCAAAAGGAGTAACGTTGGGCTCCTTCTTAATGTTCTCTATCAGCTTCATCTTCTTGAGATTCTTGGCATTCAGCTGCTTGCCAACAGAAGGTTCTAGAGAGCTTATTTCCTGTGCCTCTGTCAAGTGTTCAATCATCCTATTCTCCGTTAGAATATCTGATATCAATCTGCCGAAGGGTATCCAATCCCTTTTAGTCCTTTCTTCTTCTCTAGTCTCCTTGACGCTGGTCCTCAGATGGTTGAACAGAAGATGAGCTAGATTAATCTTTACCTTCTGATTAATAAAATAGATCAGAAACTACTGATCTATGTTTATGTAATCAGGAGAGCTTGTAGGCTTCCTGTGATTGAAGAAGCCCAGAATAATCTTTGCCCAAACTCTGTGCAGATCTTTCAAATCTCTTATTTTGCGGGAGGGAACCCCATGTGTGAAAATCTGCCTTGCTATAACAGCAACATCTGAGCACCTTTCTGCCATGTCTATATAGCGAATGCCACCACCATTGTATCCAATCACCCTTGCAATGTGATCTTCAGTAATCACAATTTTCTTTCCCATGATATACGAAGTAACCTGATGAGTTGAGGAAGACGCATGTATCCAGAATTCTTTAACCAAAATGTGGAACGTTGGACCCACCAACCTATCAAAGTACCTTTCCCAACCTTGTGCCTTAATTTCTTCAGACAAATCAAAGCCATTTTCCTTCAAACTGTTGAAATCTACTATCAATTCTGACAGAACTTCCAAGTTCTTGACCGGAGTAAGGAGCATTCTGAAAGGAATCTGATACTGTTCAGAAGAAGCATCTTGCTGGGAACCTGTAGATGGAATGCTAGAGGATGCCATGTTCACACAAGGGTTTTTGAGAAAAAGCTTGAAAAGGGTTTCTTTGAGAGAAAAAATGAACACACAGTAAGAACACAGAATTATTTTGAAGATTGTAAGTGACGGTAAAAAGTGAATGAATGATGTTTAAGGCGTTTAAATAGGTTTAAAAAAAGTTTTGAAAACATAAACGTTTTAAGAGAGAGAATTAAATCATGATTACTCGCATTTAATATTGGCTGATTTTGGGGGATTTAGAAAGATATTTGGAACGGTTACCCTTGACATGTGTCTCAATGCATCCAATCAGCGCTTTGCCTTCTCAGAAGCATGCATGCGTGTTCTGCCTCAGGAATTAGCTGATGACTGGATGACACTTGTTTGATTTAGTGGACAGCACATTTATCCTTGAAGTGAAACGCTGAGATCTTTATGGATAGAATCGGATACAATCTGCATGTCTAAATTTCTGAAAGAAGATTGATCAGAAGTTTACAGTAAGATAAAACAAATTCTGAAGGTTAATATATAAAATTAAAACATTTTCACTCTGAGCATAGCTTCATGCTGAGATGTTTCAGAATGAAGTTGAACCTATCTTCAGAAAGTGGTTTTGTGAAAATATCAGCTCATTGATGGTCTGTATCAATAAATTTTAAGTTTAAAATGCCTTTCTGAATATAGTCCCTAATGAAATGATGTTTTATTTCTATATGCTTAGCCCTAGAATGCAAAATTGGATTTTTACTTAAGCAAATGGAAGAAGTGTTGTCACAGAGTATAGGAATGTTACTCTCAAATATCTGGAAGTCTTCAAGCTGACTTTTCATCCAGAGCATTTGTGTGCTGCACCCTGCTGCTGCTATGTATTCAGCTTCTGCTGTTGATAGCGCAATTGTGGATTGCCTTTTGCTGGACCAAGAGATCAGATTTTCTCCCAGAAACCTGCAGCTTCCAGAAGTACTTTTACGCTCTACTCTGTCTCCAGCAAAGTCAGCATCACAGTAACCTACTAAGCTGTAATCACTAGATTGTCTATAAAATAAACCCAGATTAGTAGTACCTTTCAGATACTTGAAAATTCACTTAACAGCTGTTAAGTGAGATTCTCTAGGATCTGATTGGAATCTTGCACAAATGCATACACTGAATAGAATATCAGGCCTTGAAGTCGTCAGATAAAGAAGAGAACCAATCATACCTCTGTAGACCTTCTGTTCTACCTTTTTGCTTACCTCTTCTCTTTCCAGAATGCACGTGGGATGCATTGGAATCTTTGATGACTTACATCCTGAGAGATCAAATTTCTTCAGAAGTTCTGACATATTTGCTCTGATGAATGTAAGTTCCCTCTGGAGTTTGATTGATCTGAATTCCTAGAAAGAATTTCAGTTCCCCCATGAGGCTCATCTCAAATTCTGCCTGCATACACTTAGCAAATTTTCTTCCAAGAGAAGGATTAGTAGATCCAAATATAATATCGTCAACATAAATCTGAAACACTAAGATATCATTCTTAACTGTCTTACAGAATAAGGTTGTGTCCACTTTCCCTCTGGTGAATTCTTTTTCTAACAGAAAGTTACTTAGTCTCTCATACCAAGCTATGGGACCTTGTTTCAGACCATACAGTGACTTCTTTAGTTTGAAAACATACTCTGGATTTTTTGTACTTTCAAAACCAGGGGGTTGGTGCCCATAAACCTCTTCTTCTATATAGCCATTTAAGAATGCACTCTTGACATCCATCTGATATAGAGTGATGCCTTTATTAACAGCAAAAGAAATTAAAAGTCTGATAGATTCTAACCTGGCGACTGGAGCAAAGGTTTCTGTATAGTCTATCCCCTCTTGCTGACTATAACCTTGTGCTACCAGTCGTGCCTTGTTTCTGATGACTTCACCTTGTTCGTTCAGTTTGTTTCTGAACACCCATTTTGTTCCAATGACGTTGAATCCTTTTGGTCTGGGAACTAGATCCCATACGTCATTTCTGGTGAATTGATTCAGCTCTGCTTGCATTGCTAGAATCCAGTCGTTGTCTAGAAGTGCTTCATCAATTGAAGAAGGTTCAATCAGAGAAACAAGTCCCATGAGGGATTCTTCAGAGTTTCTGAAGCTGGCTCTTGTTCTGATTGGATCTTCCTTTCTTCCTAAGATTGTTTCTTCTGGGTGATCCATGCTGCTTCTGGGTAGTCTTTTCTGAGGTTGATCAACAGATGTTGCTGGATTGCTCGCAGTGCCTCTTTCTGATGTTGAAGGAGTGTCTTTGTTGAGAGCTTCTGATGACTTGTCTTCAGAACCTGTGAATTCAACTTCCATACCTGTAAAGATTTCATTCTGCTTTGACTTTTCAGAGTCAAGCTTATCATCAAAACAAACATTGATTGATTCTTCCACAATCTGTGTTTCTGTATTATATACTTTGTACCCTCTTGAGCGTTCAGAGTATCCTAACATAATACACTTCTGTGCTTTAGAGTCAAACTTGTTCAAATAATTTTTTGTATTTAACATAAAACAAGTACATCCAAATGGATGAAAATATGAAATGTTGGGCTTTCTGTTCTTCCACAATTCATATGGAGTCTTTTCCAGAATAGGTCTTATGGAGATTCTATTCTGAATGTAGCACGTTGTGTTTATTGCCTCTGCCCAGAAGATCTTAGCAACGTTTGTCTCATTGATCATGGTTCTGGCCATTTCTTGCAATGTTCTGTTCTTTCGTTCTACAACTCCATTTTGCTGGGGAGTTCTAGGACAAGAGAAACCATGCAGAATGCCTTTGTCATTAAAGAATGACTCAAAATCTTTGTTTTCAAATTCTCCACCATGATCACTTCTGACTTTAACGATTCTAAGATCCTTTTCATTCTGAACATGGTTACAGAAGGTGACAAACACAGAGTGTGACTCGTCCTTGTGTCTTAAGAACTTTACCCATGTCCATCTGCTATAGTCATCTACGATTACTAACCCGTACTTCTTGCCACTGACTGAAGCAGTTTTAACTGGTCCAAATAAGTCAATGTGCAGAAGTTCTAATGGCTTAGAGGTGGAAACAACGTTTTTAGATTTGAAAGCAGGTTTTGCAAACTTGCCTTTTTGACATGCTTCACACAGAGCATCTGAATTGAACTTCAGATTAGGAAGTCCTCTGACCAGATTGAGTTTGTTAATCTGAGATATTCTTCTCATACTAACATGCCCCAATCTTTTGTGCCAGATCCATTGCTCGTTGTTAACAGACAGAACACTCTTTACATTCTGACTTTTCAGTTCAGAAAGTTTGATTTTATAAATGTTGTTTTTCCTCTTTCCATTAAATAGGATAGTCCCATCTTTCTGACTAACAGCTTTACATGATTTTTGATTAAAGATTATATCATAACCGTTATCACTTAATTGACTTATGGATAACAGATTATGCATTAATCCATCTACTAATAGAACATTATTTATATAGGGAATATTTCCATTACCTACTGTTCCAGAGCCAATGATCTTTCCCCTTTGATTGCCTCCAAAGCCTACGTGGCCTCCAGGCTTAAGTTCCAGGCTTTGGAACATATGCCTTCTTCCCGTCATGTGTCGTGAGCAGCCAGAGTCCAGGTACCATGACTGGTGTTTCTGATTTGCTGCTAAAGATATCTGCAACATGTATTATTTTATCCTTAGGTACCCATATTTTCTTGGGTCCTGATTTGTTAGCTTTACCAAAACTCTGGTTGAATTTTGGTTTCACAGAATAATTACTACTAGTATATTTAATGTCATGTGTGTGACCATACACAAAGTGTGAATTTAGAGGAGTGCATTTAATAATTAGATCCATTGCATTCTTTGGTGTAGGTACCTTACCTTGGTATCATATTCCCTTTCTGCCGTTTCTGCTAACTCCATAGATCATTGAAGCCATTTTGCTTCTATCTATGCTTTTAGCAAGGAACTTCTGAAAGTTGTGATCATACTCCTTGATGATCTCATCAGCGCTGCTGGGAGTTTCGGAAATTGTTTCCTTCTGAGAGTTTTGTAAAAGATTTTCTAATTTTGAAATTTTATTTTTTAACTCATAATTTTCCAATTTGAGACTCTCAGTTTTATCATAGTCAGAATCAAGATTCCTTTTCAGGTTTCTGAATTGAACTCTGATCTGCTGATATCTTTCCAGAATTTCGTTAAGGCTTTCAGCAAGTTCAGCCTTAGTAAAATTAATTGCAAAGTCAGGGAATACCTCTTCGGTGTCTGATTCAGATTCTGATTCATAAGCTTCACTGTCTTCTGATATGTTAGCCATGAGAGCTATGTTTGCTCTCTCATCATCTGATTCTGAGTCAGCTTCAGACGAGTCAGAGTCATCCCATGTAGCCATGAGACTCTTCTTCTTTTCCCTTCCAATCTTCTTTTTGGGCTTTTCCCTCTGAATCTTTGGACAATCACTCTTGTAGTGTCCTTGCTCGTTGCATTCATAGTAGATGATGTCCTTGGTGTTTGGATTTCTACTTCCTGAAGAGCCTTCAGATCGTCTGTATCCAGAGGAGGAGTCTGACCTTCTGTATCTGGAGGAGGACTTATTCTGATCGGATCTTCTGGTATTCCTGAACTTTCTTTGCCTCTGCTTCCATAGTTGGTTCACTCTTCTGGAGAGGAGGGAAAGTTCGTCTTCTTCTGATGAGGACCCATCAGAGGTTTCTTCAACAGCCTACAAAACTTTGGAGTCAGATTTTATGTTAGATTTTAAAGCTAAAGGCTTACCTTGCTTCTGAGGTTCATCAGCTTCTAGCTCTATCTCGTGACTTCTGAGGGAGCTGATAAGTTCCTCCAGGGAGATTTTGTTGAGATCTTTAGCTAGCTTCAGCGCTGTAACCATTGGCCTCCACTGTTTTGGCAAGCTTCTGATGATCTTCTTGACATGATCAGCAATAGAATACCCTTTGTCCAGAACTTTGAGACCAGCCACCAGAATTTGAAATCTTAAGAACATCGTTTCAATTGATTCACTTTCTTCCATTTTGAATGCCTCATACTTCTGAATGAGCGCAAGAGCTTTAGTTTCTTTGACCTGAATGTTGCCTTCATGCGTCATTCTGAGAGATTCAAACATACTCTTTGCAGTGTCTCTGTTAGATATCTTTTCATATTCAGCGTAAGAGATGGCGCTGAGAAGAATAGTTTTGGCCTTGTGGTGATTTCTGAAGTCACGCTTTTGTTGATCATACATTGCTTTTCTGTCAATCTTCTGACACTTGCATTTACTGGGTGCGTGTATCCATCTGTCACCATGTCCCACAGATCAGCATCATGTGCCAGAAAGAAGCTTTCAATTCTGTCTTTCCAGTAATCAAAATTCTCTCCATCAAAGATTGGAGGCTTGCCGCTGAATCTGTCTCTATCTTCATTATTGTCATTGCTGGTGTGTTGATATGTTTCTGCCATTGTGTTTTTCTGACGCTGGATCTTGTACTAACACGGTTAAGTGTTTTAGCTCAGAACCAGGCGCTCTGATGCCAATTGAAGAAGTGAAAAACACAAGAAGGGGGGTTGAATTGTAAAACTTGAAATCAAATGCAGACAACACGATATTTTTATCCTGGTTTGTTTAATCTTAAACTACTCCAGTCCACCCGTCAAGGTGATTTTGCCTCTCTCCAACGAGGTCTTAATCCACTATATTCAACTGAATATTACAACTGCTTTAACAACTGCTAAAGCCTTCTTGAGTCTAAACCACAGACAGGTTTCTCAAGGAAATTCTTTCTTACAGATAAATGAATACTATGTGTGTTGAATGTTTTCTACAAAAACTTTATATCACAACTGTGATAATACACAATTTAAGCTTATGTGAAACTAGGATGCTATAACTATAGAGTAAGCAATTTGAGAGATATAGCAAGCTGTATGAGTGAGGATGATGATGATTTTCTTTAGGCGTGTAAAGAGTTGTAGAACATTAGCCAATTCATTTCTCACTGACTTGTTTATATAGCCTTTGGAAAAGATATGTTGTATTCAATTATACCATTTTAATGCCCATTACGTTCTTTCCATATTGAGAAGATCTTTGTCTTGGAATAAAGTTGTTGGTAATAAAGTGTCTTGAATGCACAGTACCGTTGTCAATTCAGCGTATTATTGGCTTTGGCTTATTCTGACGCTTCTAGGTGCTGATGATATTGTTTTGGTCTTGATCAGAGTTTAGAGTATGTTAAGCGCAGATCTGTTCATCAAGCTTCAGCGTAAGCACATGCTTTGATCTTCTGATGCTGGCATATGATATTTCATCTTCTGATGCTGATGATGACATTCTTATGTTGATATCCATCAGAGTTTCTGTAAATGCACAATATAATTTTTAGGTAGCATATATGTCTCATATGAATTATACAATTTATTTAATCTAGCATTTTGTTATCATCAAAACTTTAACTTAGGGTAGTAGATTCAAACATTGTTCTAACAGAGCATTTATGTGCTGCATCCAGCTGCTGCTATGTATTCAGCTTCTGCTGTTGATAGAGCAATGGTGAATTGTCTTTTGCTGGACCACGAGATCAGATTTTCTCCCAGAAACTGGCAGCTTCCAGAAGTACTTTTACGTTCAACTCTGTCTCCAGCAAAGTCAGCATCACGGTAACCTACTAAGCTGTAGTCACTAGATTTTCTATAAAACAGACCCAGATTAGTAGTACCTTTCAGATACTTGAAAATTCGCTTAACAGCTGTTAAGTGAGATTCTCTAGGATCTGATTGGAATCTTGCACAAATGCATACACTGAATAAAATATCAGACCTTGAAGCTGTAAGATAAAGAAGAGAACCAATCATACCTCTGTAGACCTTCTGTTCTACCTTTTTGCTTACCTCTTCTCTTTCCAGAATGCACATGGGATGCATTGGAATCTTTGATGGCTTACATTCTGAGAGATCAAATTTCTTCAGAAGTTCTCTGACATATTTGCTCTGATGAATGTAAGTTCCTTCTGGGGTTTGATTAATCTGGATGCCCATAAATAATTTCAGTTCCCCCATTAGGCTCATCTCAAATTCTGCCTGCATACACTTAGCAAATTTTCTTCCCAGAGAAGGATTAGTAGATCCAAATATTATATCATCAACATAAATCTGGCAGACTAAGATGTCATTCTTAACTGTCTTACAGAATAAGGTTGTGTCCACTTTCCCTCTGGTGAATTCCTTTTCTAACAGGAAGTTACTTAGTCTTTCATACCAAGCTCTGGGAGCTTGTTTCAGACCATACAGTGACTTCTTTAGTTTGAAAACATATTCTGGATTTTTTGAACTTTCAAAACCAGGGGTTGGTGCACATATACCTCTTCTTCTATATATCCATTTAAGAATGCACTCTTGACATCCATCTGATACAGAGTGATGCCTTTATTAACAGCAAAAGAAATTAAAAGTCTGATAGATTCTAACCTGGCGATTGGAGCAAAGGTTTCTGTATAGTCTATCCCCTCTTGCTGACTATAACCTTGTGCTACCAATCGTGCCTTGTTTCTGATGACTTCACCTTGTTCATTCAGCTTGTTTCTGAACACCCATTTTGTTCCAATGACGTTGAATCCTTTTGGTTTAGGAACCAGATCCCATACGTCATTCCTTGTGAATTGATTCAGCTCCTCTTGCATTGCTAGAATCCAGTCGTTGTCCAGAAGTGCTTCATCAATTGAAGATGGTTCAATCAGAGAGATAAGTCCCATGGGGGATTCTTCAGAGTTTCTGAAGCTGGCTCTTATTCTGATTGGATCTTCCTTTCTTCCCAAGATAGTTTCTTCTGGGTGATCCATGTTGCTTCTGGATGGTCTTCTCTGAGGTTGATCAACAGAAGATGATGGATTGCTTGCAGTGCCTCTTTCAAGAGCTTCTGATGACTTGCTTTCAGTACCTGTGAATTCAACTTCCATACCTGCAAGTAATTCATTATGCTTTGACTTTTGAGAGTCAAGCTTATCATCAAAACGAACACTGATTGATTCTTCCACAATCTGTGTTTCTGTATTGTATACTTTGTACCCTCTTGAGCGTTCAGAGTATCCTAACATAATACACTTCTGTGCTTTAGAGTCAAACTTGTTCAAATAATTTTTAGTATTCAAAATAAAGAAAGTACATCCAAATGGATGAAAATATGAAATGTTGGGCTTTCTGTTCTTCCACAATTCATATGGAGTCTTTTCCAGAATAGGTCTTATGGAGATTCTATTCTGAATGTAGCACGTTGTGTTTATTGCCTCTGCCCAGAAGATCTTAGCAACGTTAGTCTCGTTGATCATGGTTCTGGCCATTTCTTGCAATGTTCTGTTCTTTCGTTCTACAACTCCATTTTGTTGGGGAGTTCTAGAATAAGAGAAATCATGCAGAATGCCTTTGTCATTAAAAAATGATTCAAAATCTTAGTTTTCAAACTCTCCACCATGATCACTTCTGACTTTGACGATTCTAAGATCCTTTTCATTCTGAACTTGGTTACAGAAGGTAACAAACACAGAGTGTGACTCGTCCTTGTGTCTTAAGAACTTTACCCATGTCCATCTGCTATAGTCATCTACGATTACTAACCCATACTTCTTGCCACTGACTGAAGCAGTTTTAACTGGTCCAAATAAGTCAATGTGCAGAAGTTCTAATGGCTTAGAGGTGGAAACAACGTTTTTAAATTTAAAAGCATGTTTTGCAAACTTGCCTTTATGACATGCTTCACACAGAGCATCTGAATTGAACTTCGGGTTAGGAAGTCCTCTAACCAGATTGAGTTTGTTAATCTGAGATATTCTTCTCATACTAACATGCCCCAATCTTCTGTGCCAGATCCATTGCTCGTTGTTAACAGACAGAAGACACTTTACATTCTGACTTTTCAGTTCATAAAGTTTGATTTTGTAAATGTTGTTTCTCCTCTTTCCATTAAACAAGATAGTCCCATCTTTCTGACTAACAACTTTACATGAATTTTGATTAAAGATTATATCATAATCGTTATCACTTAATTGACTTATGGATAACAGGTTATGCATTAATCCATCTACTAATAAAACATTACTGATAGAGGGAATATTTCCATTACCTACTGTTCCAGAGCCAATGATCTTTCCCCTCTGATTGCCTCCAAAGCCTACATGGCCTCCAGGCTTAAGTTCCAGGCTTTGGAACATATGCCTTCTTCCCGTCATGTGTCGCGAGCAGCCAGAGTCCAGGTACCATGACTGGTGTTTCTGATTTGCTGCTAAAGATATCTGCAACATGTATTATTTTATCCTTAGGTACCCATATTTTCTTGGGTCCTGATTTGTTAGTTTTACCAAAACTCTGGTTGAATTTTGGTTTGACAGAATAATTGCTACTGGTATATTTGATGTCGTGTGTGTGCCCATATATAAAGTGTGACTTAAGAGGAGTTCGTTTAATAACTAAATCCATGGCATTCTTTGGTGTAGGTACCTTACCTTGGTATCCTATTCCCTTTCTTCCATTTCTGCTAACTCCATAGATCATTGAAGCCATTTTGCTTCTATCTATGCTTTTAGCAAGAAACTTCTGAAAGATGTGATTATACTCCTTGATGATCTCATCAGCACTACTGGGAGTTTCAGGAATTGTTTCCTTCTGAGAGTTTTGTAAAAGATTTTCTAATTTTGAAACTTTATTTTTCAACTCAGAATTTTCCAACTTGAGACTCTCAGTTTTATCAGAGTCAGAAGCAAGATCCCTTTTCAGGTTTCTGAATTTGACTCTGATCTGCTGATATCATTCCAGAATCTCATTGAGGCTTTCAGCTAATTCAGCCTTAGTAAAATTAATAACAAAGTCAGGAAATACCTCTTCTGTGTCTGATTCAGAGTCTGATTCAGAAGCTTCACTGTCTTCTGATATGTTTGCCATGAGAGCTATGTTGGCTCTCTCATCATCTGATTCTGAGTCAGCTTCAGATGTATCAGAATCATTCCATGTGGCCATGAGACTTTTCTTCTTTTCCTTGCCAAACTTTCTACTGGGCTTTTCCTTCTGAAGCTTTGGACAGTCACTCTTGTAGTGTCCTTGCTCGTTGCATTCATAGCAGATGATGTCCTTGTTGTTTGGCTTTCTGCTTCTTGAAGAGCCTTCAAATCTTCTGTATCCAGAGGTGGGTTCTAAGCTTCTGTATCTGGAGGAGGATTCATTCTGGTTCTCAGATCTTCTGGGAGTCCTGAACTTTCTTTGCCTCTGCTTCCACAGTTGGTTCACCCTTCTGGAGAGGAGAGACAGTTCATCTTCTTCTGATGAGGACCCATCAGAGGTTTCTTCAACAGCCTGCAAAACCTTGGAGTTAGATTTTCTGTTAGATTTTAAGGCTAAAGGCTTACCTTGCTTTTGAGGTTCATCAGCTTCTAGCTCTATCTCGTGACTTCTGAGGGAGCTGACAAGTTCCTCCAGAGAGATTGTGTTGAGATCCTTAGCTAGCTTTAGCGCTGTGACCATTGGCCTCCACTGTTTTGGCAAGCTTATGATGATCTTCTTGACATGATCAGCAGTAGAATACCCTTTGTCCAGAACTTTGAGATCAGCAACCAGAATCTGAAATCTTGAGAACATTGTTTCAATAGATTCACTTTCTTCCATCTTGAATGCCTCATACTTCTGAATGAGCGCAAGAGCTTTAGTTTCTTTGACTTGAAGGTTGCCTTCATGCGTCATTATGAGAGAATCAAACATGTTATTAGCAGTGTCTCTGTTTGATATCTTTTCATATTCAGAGTAAGAGATAGCACTGAGAAGAATAGTTTTGGCCTTGTGATGGTTTTTGAAATCACGCTTCTGTTGATCAGACATTGCTTTCCTGTCAATCTTTTGACCATTTGCATTCACTGGGTGCGTGTATCCATCTGTCACCATATCCCACAGATGAGCATCATGGGCTAGAAAGAAGCTTTCAATTATGTCTTTCCAGTAATCAAAGTTCTCTCCATCAAAGACTGGAGGTTTTCCACTGAATCTGTCTCTTTCTTAGTTGTTGTTATTGCTGATGTTATGATGTGTTCCTGCCATAGTGTTTTTCAACTCTGTTTGTACTGACACGGTTTAGTGTTATGAACTCAGAACCAGGCGCTCTGATGCCAATTGAAGATGTGAAAAACACAAGAAGGGGGTTGAATTGTTAAAACTTGAAATCAAATGCAGACAACACATTATTTTTATCCTGGTTCGTTTGATCTCAAACTACTCCAGTCCACCCGTCAAGGTGATTTCGCCTCTCTCCAACGAGGTCTTAATCCACTATATTCAACTGAATACAAAACTGCTTTAACAACTGCTAAAGCCTTCTTGATTCTAAACCACAGACCGGTTTCTCAAGGAAATTCTTTCTTACAGATAACTGAACAATTATGTGTGTTTGAATGTTTTCTACAAAAACTATATATCACAACTGTGATAATACACAAATGAAGCTTATGTGAAACTAGAATGCTAGAACTATAGAGTAAGCAGTTGAGAGCTTTAGCAAACTGATTTAGTGAGGACGAAGATGATTATTGGCTTTAGGCGTGTAGAGTATTGTAGAGCATTAGCCATTTCACTTCTCACTGATTTGTTTAAATACTTCTTGGAAAAGATACGTTGATGCCAATTATTCCATTTCAATGCTCATTACGTTCTTTCCATATTGAGAAGATCTTTGTCTTGGAATAATGCCATTGGTAATTAATCTGCCTTGAATGCAGTACCGTTGACACTTCAGAATGTTCTGCGTAATGAAGATCTGAGCGTTCTTGGCTTTAGCTTATTCTGGCGCTTCAGAGTGTTGATGACATAGTTAAGATCTTGATCAGAGTCAGAGTGTGTTAAGTGCAGATTTTGTTCATCAGACTTCAGCGTGAGCACATGTATGATCTTCTGGTTGACATCTTCTGATGCTGATGTTGATATTCTGATGCTGATTCCATCAGAGTTTCCTGTAAATAAATAGCATAATTTTAAGTAGCATCTATGTCAAATATAAAACTCATAATCCATTTAATCTTGTATTTTGTTATCATCAAAACTATAACTGAGGGTTGTAGAATCAAACTATGTTCTAACAGAAGAATGTTGGGGCAACGTATCAGCGCGCCATGGTCGCTTTGTTCCATGACATGATTCATCATGATATTGAGGTATACGTCGGCGACATGATTGCAAGATCCCAAACTGAGGAAGAGCATCTTGAGCACCTTCAGAAATTATTTGACAGGTTGAAGTTGTACAAGCTGAGGTTAAACCCGAACAAGTGCACCTTCGGGGTGAGGTCCGGTAAGCTGCTGGGTTTCGCGTAAGTGATAAAGGTATTCGAGTGGATCCTGCAAAGGTGAAAGCTATACAGGAGATGCCAGCTCCCCTAACAGAAAAAGAATTCAAAGGCTTTCTGGGATGTTTGAACTACATTTCCCGATTCATCTCACACCTGACTGCTACTTGTGAGCCAATCTTCAAGTTGCTGAAGAAAGATCAAGTGGTAAGATGGAATGATGAATGTCAGGCCGCTTTCGAAAGGATCAAAGAGTATCTCCAAGATCCACCTATTATGATGCTGCCAGTTGAAGGAAGACCTCTGATCCTATACTTGACAGTACTCGACAATTCAATGGGGTGTGTGCTGGGGCAGCATGACGAGTCTGGCCAAAAAGAGCATGCTATTTATTACCTTAGCAAAAAGTTTACCGACTGCGAGACCCGATACTCGTTGCTTGAGAAAACCTGTTGCGCTTTGGCATAGGCTGCTCGCCGGCTGAGACAGTATATGCTGACTCACACTACTCTATTAATATCAAAGATGGATCCAGTCAAGTATATCTTCGAGAAGCCTGCCTTGTCTAGAAGAATCGCAAGATGGAAGATGATCTTGACTGAGTATGACATCCAGTACACGACCCAAAAGGCAATCAAGGGAAGTGTGTTGGCAGACCATTTGGCACATCAGGCAGTGGATGATTATCAGTCTATGAACTTTGAATTTCCGGATGAGAATATCATGTTGGTAACTGACTGTGAGACACTTGGAGCGGATGAAGGACCTGAGGAAGGATCCCGATGGTCTATGTACTTTGATGGAGCTTCAAACACTTTGGGTAATGGCATTGGCGTCGTGATCATATCTCCTGAAGGCTCTCATATTCCGTTCACCGCCCGACTATGTTTCAACTGCACCAACAACATGGCGGAGTATGAAGCGTGCATTATGGGTCTTCGAGCAGCAATTGACCTAAGGATTAAGTTCTTGAGTGTGTTCGGAGATTCCACTCTTGTGATCAGTCAGATCAAAGGCGAGTGGGATACGAAACACCCAAATCTTATTCCTTACAAGGAGTATACGTTGACATTGCTTCCGCACTTCGAGGAGATAACCTTTGAACACTTCCCTAGAGAGGAGAATCAGTTGGCGGACGCGCTAGCTACGATGTCTTCTATGTTCAAAGTCAATTGGGACAACGAAACTCCTCAGATTACCATTGAAAGGTTGGACGAACCTGCACATTGTTGTGACATTGAGACTGAAGAGGTAACAGATAAACCCCAGTTTCATGAGGTAAATAGGTATCTTGAGGCTCAAGAATACCCTGAGGGTGCATCTGTTAATGACAAAAAGTTTCTGAGGAGGTTCGCGGTGAAGTTCTTCATCAGCAGTGGTATTTTTTACAAGCGTAACCATGATTCGACCTTGCTGCGATGTGTGGATAAGAACGAAGCAGAAAGGATTATGGTGGAGTTACATGAAGGTACCTTCAGAACTCATTCTAGTGGACACACCATGGCAAAGAAAATCCTTCGGGCAGGATACTATTGGTCTACAATGGAATCAAACTGTTATCAGCATTCTCGGACCTGTCATAAATGCCAAGTCTATGCTGATAAAGTTCACATACCTCCAGTACCTCTGAACGTCTTGACGGCTCCGTGGCCTTTTGCAATGTGGGGCATCGACATGATCCGTGAGATCAGACCTACTACGTCCAACGGACATCGTTTCATCCTGGTAGCAATTGATTACTTTACGAAGTAGGTTAAAGCAGCTTCCTTTGCTACTATAACCAAGAACGTTGTGGCGCGGTTTATTCGGCACAATTTGATCTGTCGATATGGCGTACCAGAGAGGATCATTACGGAAAATGGTACAAATCTCAATAATAAGATGATCACCGAGCTCTACAAACAGTTCAAGATACAGCATCATAACTCTTCTCCTTACCGGCCGAAGATGAATTGGGTTGTAGAAGCGGCTAATAAGAACATTAAGAAGATTGTGCAGAAGATGACGGTGACATAAAAAGATTGGCACGAGATGTTACCATTTGCTCTTAATGGGTACCGTACCTCAGCATGGACGTCAACAGGGGAAACCCCCTATTCCTTGGTATATGGTGTGATACGGTGGGAGAACTGACTATGGTTTTGCGTTTGTTTTCGCAAAAGTTTCGGTTGAGCAAGAGTCGCCACTGACTTTTTATTTTATCCTAAGGAAAGGTTTAAAAAGCACAGCAAAAACCTTTAAGATGTTTTCTTGGGTTCGGGGAGTAGATTATAGAAAGGGAAGGTATTAGCACCCTTTCTATCCATGGTTATCCATGGGCTCTTAGTTACTTGCTTAGATCACTTGCCTTTGATTTTCAATTGTTTGAAATGGTGCTTTGTGTGTGTGGGTTTGAAAATGTTTTGAAAAGAAGCCAATGTGGTGGCAACCTTTGTAATGATCCATGTTGGGATGTATACAAAGGTGTATGTCTTTTGAAAAGGTTTTCATTTGTTTTTTTGAAAGTTGTTTTGAAAGTGTTGTGAGATGTGGTTTTAGAAAATAGGCAAGTGTTTTGTTTTTGCAAGTTTGATTCAAGTAACTAAGAGGTTATCTACTCCTAAATTTCTCAAAGATTATTGTTATGTTTTAACCCTTTTGACAAGTTTGTTCCACCATTGTATTTGGTGGACAATCTTGTGTTAGGATGTGAAAGGGACGGGCGCGGGTCATCGTTTAGACCATAATTGCAATGGTGCCAAGTATCTTTGGGCAATTTTTCTTTAAGGGACTTGATCATTTTTAGGCAACTTTCGAAAGCGTCATCGAGGGACTATGATCATTTGATTGTTTGTCTTGCCCAAAGAGACCTAACATGCAATATGGCCCATTTATTGAAGGAAACAAGTGGAATACCCTAGGGGGTGCAAGTGTGATTTATGTTGTCCATTTTCATGCTTGTTTATCTTGAAATTAGGTCAAACTATTTTTGTTGTTTTTGATTCGCATACAAACCCTAATTCTAACATGGTATAATTAGAAAGCAATAAAGTGCAAAAAATAAATTTACTAAGCTATTACAACACAATATATGGGAAGGGGGGTACAAATGTTCAAATGGGGGTTTTTGACAAGGAATTTAAACCTAAACTATTACATCAATATTGAATTATTTACAAGATATTTAATTGCACAAATTAAATAAAATAAGAATAAATATGCAAGATGCAAAAATGGTTTTTGTATGTATGGAAAAAAAGTATTTTTATATGTCAAAATAAACAAAAATAAAAGTATTATTTTTTGGAGTTTTTTATGTTTAGGGCAAAACCCTAATTTTATTAAATAAAATGTATTATTTATTTATTATGTACAATTTATTTATTATATACAAAAAATAAAATAAAAATGAAGTATATTTGTCAAAAAGGCATTTTTTTTTATATTAAATATTAATAAAAAATAAAGTGTGTATATTTTGTAATTTAACCTAAATATATTAATATCTATATAAATATTTGTATTATTTACTAATATGTATTATATATATAAAATAATAATATTCAATATTTATATAAAAAAAGTATTTTTATACAAAATATTTTCAGAAGATAAAACAAAATAAAAATGAAAATAAAAATGTGTTTGCATCATTTTTGGTATTTTTAAATAAAAGTGTTTATATATTTATTTCTATGCAAAAACTATTCTAAACAAATAAATACCAAATAAATATGAAAATGGTGTAAAAAATATTTTTTATATTTTTAATATCATAAGAAAAAATAAATAAGTCAGACCAAAAAAGAAAAAGTCAAAAAAACATTAAAACAAACAAAATGGGCTCAGGGGGTGTAAAAGTAATAAAAGGGTGCAAAAAGAAAAGTCAAACAGGCCCAGCCCAGAAGGTTGTCATCTTCAACCTCATAACACTTTTGTTCAAGAAAACACACGTTTTCTAACTTCCAATTCCTTGCTCTTTTGCCAAATCTTCCAACATGAAACCTGTAGAGCTTGAAGCCACGATTCCAGACATATAAAGAAATCAATCTAACTCTCAGAAATGAGAGAGAATTTCTTCTCTCCCAATTCCTGACCTAGATTTTTATCAATGTTCAGACTTAAAATTCTCTAAGCATACATAATATAAATGAAATCTAATCATATGGGCATGTTCAGGGCTATGAATGTGACATGTTTTCTTCACAAACCTAAAGCTAACAATGCCTGGATAGAGAGATTCGTGTTCATGAACTTACCTGTTCAGTTGAAGTTGTATCTGGTGATTGAGGTGTCTTCAATGCAAGGTGATGATTGGTACAACTTCCTTGATGTCCAGGGATGCTATTCCAAGCTTTACTTTGTCTTGAAACCTTTTGAATCGTGCTATAGAACTTCAACTGCAAAACAAGAAAATGAAAATGGTGATGATGCCTGGGAGTGTTACAGGTCGTGTCTTAGGTTTTGATTAGCTTCAAGGGATGTTATGGAATGTGTTTGATGTGTTTTTAGCAAGAAAGCATGGAAGGTTTGAGCTATGGGACTCAAATTGCAGGGATGCCCTGTTTTGAGCAGTTTGAAGGTGATTCTGGGAATGGGGAGGTATTGGGGATCTTAGGGTCGTGCTTCAGCTTAGGATGAATGTCTTGAATGTGCTTGACAACTTTTTTTAAGCCTTGGTTAACTGATATGAGAGTTGGTACATGTTATGCTATGTTTCTTAAACTTTAAGCAAGCAATGGCCAAGTTCAGTTCTAGACAGGTAGAGGCCCCTCTAATGTGCTGCATAACTCAGTCTTGATCAGTGTGATTAACTCATAAACTTGTGCCAAAGAAATTTCAAATGTACTTGCTTGGATTTGCTTTAGACATAAAGTGTAACTTTTGCAAAAATGGATATAATGCTTTTTCCAATTTGGGATTAAACCTTTAGGCAATGCTTGAACACATAGAACATGGTCTTGGCACAAAGTATTGGCATTAAATTTATGAGTGTAATTGAGATAAAAGACCTATAATCAAGTTGTGCAAGCTGAGATTGAAAATGCATAGTGTTATGAACATGTAACTTGGCCAATTCAAAAGTGAGTTTTTCCCATATTGTCAAATTCGATTCTCCCTAACCATGAGGTTGTTTGATGAGTTCTTGTACATTTTGGAAAGCTTGGAATGTGTACTACAACCCATCTTTGAAATGCAAATTGAAATTCCAAGTGGAAGTGTATGAAAAATGGTCTTGAAGTTAGGTAAAAAACTTGCCTAAAATAGGTCAAATTTTCTCTAAGTTAAGAATGGTTTGGTACCCTTGTTCCAAAAATTGTAATCTTGATCTACAAGCTTCTTTTGGGAAAACTTTGTGAATCAAAGTTGTAGATTATGCAATAGACTACAACTTTCATGTTTTGACTTTTGCTTGAATCCAAATGGATCTTGGTGAGAAAGTGGGACAAAGTTAGGAAAAAATTAGGGTTTTTCATAACTTAGAAAAATTCTAAGTTATGAAAAATCTTCATTTCAAACCCTAATTTGCATTTCTTGATTTCTTGATGAACAAGTTTCATGATTTGGCATGTTTTGATGAAAAATGAATCTTGACCCTTGATTTTGACCAAAAAAGTCAAAGTTTGACTTTTCAGTATACAGTCAAAATTGATCAATTGACTGGGAAATTCAACTGTCAATCTTGTGTATTTGGGATCTTTTGAACTTGTTGAGCATGTCAAGATAATTCCATGGGGTCCTTGAGTCCATATGTGAGCTTGGTTTTCCATTGGCTGGGTCAAACAGTCAAAAATTGCCTTTGTGCAGTCAAAACCCTAAAAATGACCATTTTGCCCTTTTGGTGATCTGATCAAATTTCTTGTGGAATTGTGATCCAAACTTGATCAAATGGTCCATGTGAGTTCATAATTTTGATGTGGGTCAATTTTCATGAGATTTGACTGTCAATTGGCCACAGTTGACTTTTTCCTCAATACAGTTGATTTCTAGGTCAACTGTCCAATTGACTGGGCAAAATTTGGAATCAAGACTTGAAACTTGGTATGGATAAACTTGGGAGTCCAACATGAAGCATGAAAGTCATCTTAGGAATTTTAGGTCAAAATATCTTTGTGCAAACACAAACCCTAATTTGGGTCAACAGTGCAAGGAGAAATCTTGAGCAGAGGAAACCCTAACTGGGTCTTGATCTTCAAGGGTCTTGTGATGAGAAAATGTTGAGGAAATGGGAGGGAAAATTTTGGGGTACAACAGTTGCCCCTGTTCAATCTTCTTGAACCTGAAGAGTTAGATTGGCAAGTTTGCCTTTCGTGACTCGAGGGTAAAAGGAGATTGGACACTAGAGTGCCCGGAAATTTGCACTCGCATGTTGGAGTATCAGCAATGTGATGTCGGGAATGGGCTTATAGATGCCATTTGGAGAGATGGTGGATAGGGAGATGGGCTTATAGATGCCATCTGGAGATGTGACAGAACCTTGTCGGGAATGGGCTTACAGATGCCATTTGGAAGTGTTGATCGCATAAGAGATTCCTTAGCGAGAACTTATGTACTTGAGAAAGACAGATGTTTTCCTGGCTTGTTACAGGTGTTTGATCTTCAATCTCCTCATGCAGATATGCCCTGGCTAGATACATGTGTCGAATCTACAATCGGTTGCTCACAGATGTGCCTTGGCTGGATACAGGAATCGAATCCGAAAATAATCGTCAACAGATATGCCCTGGCTGGATACAGGAATCGAATCTGGAAATCTTCAGACGTGCCCTGGCTAGATACAGGAATCGAGTCTGGAAATGTGGTCAACAGATATGCCCTGGCTAGATACAGGAGTCGAATCTGGAAATCTTCAGACGTGCCCTGGCTAGATACAGGAATCGAGTCTGGAAATGTGGTCAACAGATATGCCCTGGCTGGGTACAGGAGTCGAATCTGGAATTGTGATAGTTGAAAGATATGCCCTGGCTGGATACAGGAATCGAATCTTCGAACTCTTCAGACGTGCCCTGGCTAGATACAGGAATCGAGTCTAGAAACTGATCACTCACAGATGTGCCCTGGCTAGATACAGGTATCGAATCTGGAATTGTGACAGTTGAAGGTAGTTGTCTTTGGGATTGTCTTTTTCCCTGAAAAGGCAAAAACATCAGTTATATGCAATGTCATGATGTATGAAATGCATGATGTCATGATGTTCAACATGAGATAATGTTGTATGCATTTTATCATGTATGTAAGCAAGATGTATGAAATGTGAAATGTTTGAATGTATTTTCGTCTAGGAAAATAAATCCTTGACGACCGGCCGGGGAATTAAATCCTGGGCTGATATTGAAGAGTAGAGCTCTTTGCTTCCGCTGGGGAGGATGGTTGCAAGAATACACTGGTAGGAGAAGATGACTCCATTGAGGAATAAACTTGTTGGAGAGATCACTCTGCGGGGAATTGCTCTGTGGAAGAGATACTTTGCTGAAGTTTGACGAGAGCTTCACTGAGGATTTCAATGATGAACCCCGTTGGGGATGGTGTTGATAAGTTATGTTGGGGAATTTTGATGAACTCCGCTGGGGGATAGGAAGAACTTTGCCGAGGGCGATCTTCTGTGGCAATTAGCTGAGGATAACCCAGTTATAAGCCCTTGTGAGGAATAACTTTGAATAAAGCTCGGGAGAGACGTCCGTACTTTGCAGGGGATGAGCTTCCAGAATCTACTGGGGATAAGCTTCAAGACCTGCTGGGGATAAGAATTTCCACTTTCCTGGGGAAACTTTTGGAATTGCACTGGGGTATTGATATTCCGCCGGGGAACCATCTTAGGTCAAGACTGTCGGGGATGCTTGTTAATGAATGCCTATACTCCACTGGGGAATGTTGCTATTTTGTCTTACTCTGCGGGGAGTTGAGATAACTTAATCACATCCTTCAATTAGATCTACCTTGGTACCCTGGCGGATAAAGCAACCAGACTGCATCAGACAACTTTACATTGCCCCTGTTTTTGATGTCACCTGTAATTAGTCTCTTGTTTCATATGCAAATATTTATGAATCAGCAATTTAATGTCATATGCATATATCAAAAATGAACATTGGACGTTCTTCGCAAGACAAAACAGAAAAAGGAAAAACAATGGCAATTTGTATGGAAAAGTGAATTTGTATTGATTTTGAATTTTGCCTGTAAATAGGTGTTTTTGTACAAGAGGCTGACATCCTAGTAAGAGAATGCCGCCGAATAACATAGAATTTACAATTTTGAAAAGGAAACAAAACAGCTATGTGCACAATATTCCCACTGGGTTCCAACTCTGCTATCGCCTTTATGTCTTCAAGCGTCTCATCACTTTGCTGCCTAGTTGAAGATGAAGCTGATTGGTCGATGCCGAAGTCTGAGCCAGATATTTGATGCCAAATTCTGGATGCAAGGTGATCCAATGAGACATAGTGTTACGCTTTATCCCTAACTTTTGCCTGGACCGCCCTTTCGGGTTTTCAGTCCAACGGGATACCCATTTTTGCCCAAGCCGCCTTTTCAGGTTTTCGACTTGCCGGGTGTACAGATTCTTTTTCCTTTCATCCCTTATTTTTGCCCGAACCCTTTTGGTTCGCCGGGAAGCCCTTATTTTTGCCTAGGTATGTCAACCTACCGGGTCTTTTATTCATGCGTAGTATCTTTTTACTATGTCTGCATTGGCGGGGTGAGGAAGATCGTCACCATCCATGGTGGTTAGGATCATGGCTCCTCCTGAGAACACATGTTTAACCACAAATGGCCCTTCGTACGTAGGGGTCCATTTTCCCCTGGGATCACTTTGAGGAAGGATGATGCGTTTGATTACCAGGTCCCCAACTTGATACTCTTGTGGTCTGACTTTCTTGTTAAATGCCCTGATCATCCATTTTTGATACGTCTGACCATGACAGATAGCGGTGAGTCTCTTTTCGTCAATTAGGTTTAATTGATCAAGTCGAGTCTGGATCCAGTCATCTTCACTCAGATCTGCATCCTTCATTATCCGGAGAGAGGGTATCCGGACTTCAATCGGCAAGACTGCCTCCATGCCATAAACCAAGGAAAAGGGTGTTGCCCCGGTTGACATCCTTGCTGAGGTACGGTACCCATGAAGAGCAAACGGTAACATTTCGTGCCAATCTTTATAGGTCACTGTCATCTTCTGCACAATTTTCTTGATATTCTTATTAGCTGCCTCTACAGCCCCATTCATCTTCGGCCGGTAGGGAGAAGAGTTATGGTGCTGTATCTTGAATTGTTCGCAGAGCTCAGTGATCATTTTGTTATTGAGATTGGTACCATTGTCCGTAATTATTCTTTCCGGGACGCCGTAATGACAGATCAGGTTATGTCGGATGAAACGTGCCACGACGCTCTTGGTTACCATGGCGTAGGAAGCTGCCTCAACCCACTTCGTGAAGTAATCGATCGCTACCAAGATGAAGCGATGCCCGTTGGATGCCGTCGGTCGGATCTCACTGATCATATCAATGCCCCACATTGCAAAAGGCCAAGGTGCCGTTAGGACGTTTAGAGGAACCGGAGGGATGTGCACCTTGTCAGCATAGATCTGGCATTTATGACAAGTTCGAGAGTGTTGGTAACAATCGGCTTCCATTGTGGACCAGAAATACCCTGCCCGAAGGATTTTCTTTGCCATGGTGTGTCCACTGGAATGTGTTCCGAATGTACCTTCATGCAGTTCTATCATGATCTTCTCTGCTTCAGCCTTATCCACACAACGCAGTAGAGTTGAATCATGATTCCGTTTGTAGAGAATGTCGTTGCTAAGGAAGAATTTTGCAGCAAACCTCCTCATGAACTTCTTGTCATTGACAGATGCACCTTCAGGGTATTCCTAAGCTTCCAGGTATCTCTTCACCTCATGATACCAGGGTTTTTCGGTCACCTCTTTGGCCTCAAGATCGCAGCAGTATGCGGGTTCGTCCAATTTCCAGATAATAATCCGGGGAGCTTCATTGTCCCATTTGACTTTGAACATTGAGGACATCGTAGCTAGTGCGTCCGCTAGCTGATTCTCCTCTCTTGGGAAGTGCTCAAAAGTTATCTCTTCAAAGTGGGGAAGCAAAGTCAGCACATACTCCTTGTAAGGAATAAGATTTGGGTGTTTCGTATCCCACTCGCCTTTGATCTGATTGATCACGAGGGCGGAATCTCCGAAGACACTCAGAAATTTGATCCTTAAGTCGATTGCGGCTTGTAGACCCATGATACATGCCTCATATTCTGCCATGTTGTTGGTGCAGTTGAAACACAATCGGGCGGTGAGTGGAGTATGAGTTCCTTTGGGAGATATGATTACAGCGCCGATGCCGTTACCCAAAGCGTTGGAGGCCCCGTCAAAATGCATAGACCATCGGGATCCTTCCTCAGGTCCTTCATCCGGTCCAGGCACTTCACAATCAGTTACCACCATGATGTCTTCGTCTGGAAATTCAAAGTTCAATGATTGGTAATCTTCCACAGGTTGGTGTGCCAAATGATCTGCCAGTACACTTCCTTTGATTGCTTTCTGAGTTGTATACTGGATATCATATTCTGTCAAGATCATTTGCCATCTCGCTATTCTTCCAGACAGAGCAGGCTTTTCGAATATGTACTTGATGGGATCCATCTTTGAAATCAATAGAGTAGTGTGAGTCAGCATATACTGTCTCAGCCGGCGAGCAGCCCATACCAGAGCGTAGCAAGTTTTCTCGAGCAGTGAGTAACGAGAGTCACAGTCGGTAAACTTTTTGCTCAGGTAATAAATAGCGTGCTCTTTTCGGCCAGACTCGTCATGCTGCCCCAGCACACACCCCATTGAATTATCAAGCACTGTCAAGTATAGTATCAGAGGTCTCCCTTCCACTGGAGGCATAAGAATGGGTGGCTCTTGGAGGTACTCCTTTATCTTTTCAAAAGCAGCCTGACATTCATCGTTCCAACGTACTACTTGATCTTTCTTCAGTAATTTGAAGATTGGCTCACAGGTAGCAGTTAGATGTGAGATGAATCAAGAAATATAATTCAGTCGTCCCAGAAAGCCTCTGACTTCCTTCTCTGTCTTTGGAGTTGGCATCTCTTGTATGGCTTTTACCTTGGCAGGGTCCACCTGAATACCTTTATCGCTCACAATGAAACCTAGCAACTTTCCGGACCTCACCCCAAAGGTGCATTTGTTGGGATTTAACCTCAGCTTGTATAACTTCAATCGGTCAAACAGCTTCCGCAGATGGTCAAGGTGCTCCTCCTCAGTTTGGGACCTTGCAATCATGTCATCTACATATACCTCAATCTCATGATGGATCATATCATGAAATAAAGCAACCATGGCACGTTGGTAGGTTTCCCCAGCATTTTTCAACCCGAATGGCATGACCTTGTAGCAGAAGGTGCCCCACTGAGTCACAAAGGTAGTCTTTTCCATATCTTCCGGAGCCATCTTGATCTGATTGTACCCTGAAAAACCATCCATGAAGGAGAACACCTTGTGTTGAGCAGTATTGTCAACAAGAACGTCGATGTGAGGTAGAGGAAAATCATCTATGGGGCTTGCCCTGTTCAAATCCCTGTAGTCGACGCACATTCTGACTTTACCATCCTTTTTCGGCACTGGCACCACATTGGCAACCCACTGAGGGTAAGAGGTTACTGCTAGAAACCCGGCATCGAATTGCTTCATAACCTCAGCTTTGATCTTTTCGGACATCTCTGGACGCATACGGTGGACCTTTTGCTTTACCTGAGGGCAGTCTTCCTTGGTTGGCAGGTGATGAACTACAATGTCGGCATCTAAACCAGGCATGTCTTCATAGGACCAAGCAAAGATCTCCATGTAATCATGCAGCATCTGGATCAATCGTTGCTTCACGCTGAGCTCTAGATTGGCCCCAATCTTGACTTTTTTCCTATCTGTCTCAGTACCCAGGTTAACTATTTCCACCGGCTCTTCATGTGGTTGAATAGCCCTCTCTTCCTGGAGTAGCAGTCTTGCGAGTTCGCCAGGCACTTCGCAATCATCTTCGCCTTCGTCTTCGGCCAAGTTGATCGGATTCTCGAAGTCATAACTGGTGGTAGCAGAGCTGTTACCAGTGAGATCCAGAGTGGATTGAAACCTGTATAAGTGAGTGTGTGTAAATATAGCTGTTTTGCAATATATAACACAGAAAGAAAAAAGAGCACAAGATTTGAAATGCAACAAACGTCCAATGTTTTGATTGATGATATATGGAAATGTCATACAAAAAGCCCTCACAAATGGAGCTACGATGCCCCGGGTAGGACACCGAGCCAATAAAAGTTTCAACATATTGTTTGTTACAAACTGAAAATCAAAAGAGTTAATTACTGCGTGACAAATGTGATAGGTGTAAAATCCTTTGCCGTCCAGTTGCTTGGTCCGTTGCTGGTGGTTGGATAGATCCAACTGTCAAACTCTGCTTCCTCTACGTCCTCCTCGATAGCATTCACCCTTGGGTTGGAGATAAACACCGGAGCCTTTCTGATCTTTTCCTTGCGCACATCCCTCTGAGCCTCTGCAGTAAAGCCCAGCCCAAACTTGTCGTTCTTTTGAGTGAAGTCAGGAAGCTGACCCCAGTTTTCACAATTGCCTTTCTCGATTACAGCCCGGGCATCCTTCAAGGACGCCATCTTCAACGGAAAGTCTTCTTCAACCACTGTTTCAGCCGATGCCAACGTCGGAGGTACTTCCTCAAAATGCTGAAAGGGGGTTTCAATAAACTCCCCGTCCATCTCGATATACCGGAATGAATTCAAGTGACTTACCATGTATTCCTCCTCACCCTACACAGTAACAATCTTCCCTTTGACAAGGTATTTGAGCTTTTGGTGTAGAGTGGATGTTACTGCCCCTGCTTTGTGAATCCAGGGTCGACCCAACAAGCAGGAATAAGATGGACGAATATCCATTACATAGAACGTTGAGTTGAAAACTTGGGAACCCAACCGTCGAAGGCTCTAACAATGATGTTACTAGGTTTCAACTCCAGACCCTCACAATACAAGCGATCCAATGCCTTCTTGGGCAAAACATTCAGGGAAGAACCGGTATCCACCAACACGTGTGCGAGAGTAGTGCCCCTGCACTCTATAGAGACGTGCAGGGCATCATTGTGATTTTTCCCTTTGGCGGTAAGGTCAGCATCTGAGAACCCCAAACCATTGTCAGCTGTCAAATTAGCCACACAGTCAGTGAATTGATCTGCAGAGGTCTCTTGCGGCACATGGGCCGTTTTCAGAAATGAAATCAGGGCTTTTGCATGGGCCTCTGAGCATAGCAGCAATGATAGCATAGAGATTTTGGAGGGGGTATGCCCCAACTGTTCAACAACATTGAAGTCACTCTTTTTAATGATTTTAAGGATTTCCTCCATTTCTTATTGGGAGGCTTCGACAGCAGTCTTTTTTGGTGCCTCCGTCCTGGCAGGCAAATCGGTAGCAACTTCTTTGCCCCGAGCATCAGAGGACTCAGCGGCAGTAGTAGACACAGGAACTTGAATTGGAACATGCACACTTGCGGGTGTGATGATTAGAGGTTTTCGGATAACTGGCGGTGCAATGTCAGGCGAGAAGAGCATGCCACTGCGGGTAATCTTGGCGGGACCAGTGATGTTACTGATACTGGTACCGGTGTTGAACTCCTGCTTCACTCCAAGCACATACACGTCGGCCCCATAATGCCATGGGACAGCTTTATCAAACTCATAGGGGAGAGGCCCCGGAACAGTAATAGTAATGGGTGCAACAGACATAATTTGGATTGGCTTCCTCGGGGGAGCTTTGGTAGGATTGTAAATTGTGACGACAGATACTTCTTCAGCGGAAACAAATGGAACAGCAGTTTTCTTGAACAGAATTTCTTTGCTATCCATCAGGCTTTGGATGCCTGATTTCAGCAGCGGACAACCGGTAGGGATAACAGCACACAGGAGGCAACCCTTGCTACAACCCGGAAATAAACCGGCTAGTAGTAAGTTCCTTTTAACAGTCAGAAGAGGGGTAGCAACGTCATTCACCGAAACAGCATACAAATCTTCCTCGATGGCATTTACTCTATGTTGGGGCATAGGAGCAGTTACAACATTTGGCCTCTCAGGCGCCTCAAACTGAATTTCCTTCGCATCGATAAGGTCTTGCACCTTATTTCTCAAGGCCCAGCAATCATCAGTAGTATGCTCGGGGCTATCAGAATGATAAGCACAGCGGGCATTTGGGTTATACTTAGGAGATGCAGTATTCACGACCTTCGGCGCTTCTTTGATGGTCACCAAGTTGGTTGATAACAGTTGCGGTAAGATTTGTGACAAGGTCATACTCAGCCGAGTATACTGCCTCTTGGGCCTTTCACCTCTTTGTTGATTGTACTGTTGAGGAGCAACAACAGGCTTTGAAATGACCAAGGCATTGACGGCTTGGCGACTTTTTGGCTTGACTTGTCTTCTAGGACCATAGACGGCACTTGCTTCTTTCTTGAAAGGCCTCTTCTCAGTACTTGGGGAGGCAGCTTTTTGTATCTTTCCTGACCTGATGCCAGCTTCTATCTTTCTCCCGTCAGAATCAAATCCATAAACCCAGCGGAGGAGTTACCAACCAAATGATTGAAAAATGGACCAGACAAAGTCCCTAGAAACATATCAACCAGCTCACGATCAGTCAAAGGAGGCTGCACCCTGCCAGCCAAATCTCTCCATTTTTGTGCATATTCTTTGAACCCTTCGCCCGTTCCTAGAGACATACCCTGAAGTTGGGTACACGTAGGAGCGAGATCAGAATTGTATTGATATTGTCTGTAGAATGCGGTTGCCAAATCTTCCCAGTGTCGGATACTAGTTCCATCTAGTTGATAGAACCACTCAAGCTGTAACCCCGAAAGGCTATCTTGGAAGAAGTGAATCCAAAGGTTCTTATCTGCCGTGTAAGGTTGGATCTTCCTTACGTACGACCTTAGATGCAGCTTTGGACAAGAAGCCCCGTCGTATTTGGCAAAGGCAGGCGCCTTAAACTTGTGTGGGATTACTACCCCAGAAGATAACCCCAAATCTCCGAAATCCAACCCCGGCACATTCTGAATCTCCATGGCGCTCAAGCGGTCCTCTAATTGCTTGTATCTATCAGCAGCAGGTGGGTATTGTTCGTCATTGTAGTTTGTCTCATTGTCAGAGACTATCGGACTAGGAGCTCCTCCCCCTTGGGGACTGTCTTTCTCAGCAGAAGAAGTAGTTGGATCAGCCTCGTTATGGAGTGTGTTCCCAAACCTGCGTCCGGTGTTGAATAACGCAGTCCTCTTTTTCTTCTTCTTCTTCAGGAGTAGAGTCTTCAACTCTTGCTGACCTTGGGCCAGGCTTAGGACCATTTCTTGAAACTGGGCACTTTGGGCCTGAAGGGCCTTGATTGCTTGCTCACTGGATGAGTATGGATTCATGATGACTGTTCAAAATAAACAGCGAAGGAGATTAAGCAACCTGTGAAAAAGGGTACCTGTTATGCATATGGTGCAATGAGATGCGTATGTTTTATGTTTTCAAAGACAAACAAGATTCAACTTTGTAGACAAAAAGGGGAACACACTTCATTAGATTCAAATTTTAAATTGTTCAACAACTTGCCCTTAGGCATTACAGGAATGAAAAATACTAAAAAGGAAATAAAAGCTGTAAAAGGAAATATCCAAAGCCCATCAGTGCTCCCATGGCCTCCTCTTCTCAGTGTGGATGTAGTTATTCAGGACCCGCTCCTCCTCCAATTGCTTAGTCAGCCTCTTGACCTTCCGCTCCTGTTCGTTGAACTTTTCCCGATAAAAATCCCGTTCTTCCTTTAGCTGCGCCCAAGATCTCTTCATTGTGTCAAAATCAGTGGGTATCTGAGGAGGGAGGACAGTTGGAGGAACCCCATCTTCATCAGGAGACTCAAGAATGATAGGTCTGACAGCTTCGTACGGCATACCTAACTTCTGAGCACGTATGCGGACCCATCTGCAATAGGGTTCCATTGGTAGAGAAGTCTTCGGTCCCAACTCATGTGGGTCAGCTTTGTGAATTCTGTCCCAAGCCTTAATGAATCCATGGCGTAGTTTGTCACTGTCTGCCTGAAACTCAAAATGGAAGTGAGGAACCAACATTTCATGAGGCCCTACTCTTCTGGCTCTTCCAAACTGACGGAGAGCTACGCATGGATTATAAGAGATTCCTCCTTGGATACCAATCAACGGAACATTAGGGTATTCTCCGCAACGATCAATAACAGCTACCTCATCCAAACCTCTGAGAGTCAAAGTGATGTCATTATCAGTGAGAGACATTAGCCTATGAGCCCAACCCTTTCCTTCTTCATTCTTCAGCACGAACTTAGGAAGGTGCGAAATAAACCACCTCACTAGCAAAGGAGCACAACACCACGGAGTTCCCCGTTTTCGGGCAGTACGAGCATAGAGTTGTTGCAGGATATCACCCAAAAGAGTGGGTACAGGGTTCCGAGACATGAAGATCCTTATGGCATGGATACTGATAAAGGTGTCAGGGTTGGGAAACAAAATCAGACCATAGATTAAAAGAGCCATAATGTCTTCGTACGCCTTAAAGTCCAAGTCATTCCAGAAATCATTAGCCTTGCCAACCAGAAATTTGACCAAAAAGCCCTTAACTCCACTTCTAGTTTCCCAGTTAGCCAATACCTCTTCTTTGGTCAAGGGGAGAACTGCAGCGACCTCTTCAGGCCTAGAAGTCTTTTCCCAACCAGTGAATGGAGTTTGCCCCAAGACAGGGATACCAAGCAAATAAGAGAATTCTTCCAGGGTAGGGACCAGCTGGAAGTCTTGAAAGGTGAAACAATGATACAGGGGGTCATAAAAGTGGGTCAGGACACTTATCAGTTGTTGGTCCCATTTTGCAGTGATCAAGCCAAGGAGAGAACCATGCCTGTTGATGAAGGAAGAAGTGTGTGGAATCCTACCAACCAAATCCTTGAGCAAAGTTGGTGGTTGAACAAAGTTGAGCCGGACAGTATTCCTACGCACGGGCATCATGATGTCCTACAAAACAGAGCAAAGATGAAACTTTTTTGTCTTTGAAATGGGTTAGTCCTTTATACAGGATGCATGCAATGGTATGATGGCATGATGCTATGATGAAGCACACCACAAGTATTCACACAGGCAAACATGATAAGGCACACAAGTCACACAAGACAACCCTTAGGTTTCAGGCCAGCATGAAGTTTAGGTATTACCCTCTTTTGGTTTCGTTGATTAAAACTTGTCCTATCAAAAGTAACCGGGTTCTAGAGGATCTCAAATCATTGACTACCCTCAATCGGTCATAACTCCAGCATCGCAATCTTTTCTTGCATCCAGAACCATCGCGAGAGTTTAGCCTCAATGAGTGTAGCATACTGCTACTGTCCTAATGGCCAAGTTTGGTCAATTTAAGGTTCTAAGGTTGGTTGGTGTTTAATGACTCCTTAGAAGACCCATATTCTCCTCGTTGCAACACAAGGGATATAGGTACAGACCAAGGTGCCACACCAACGTAGCCACTGCTTCACCCATGTCGGTCTACGCCGGACAGGTCCCTCACAGATTATGCTACCTAAAAAAGGTATTCCCCAGATCCGGGTTAGGATCTATGAAACTCTGATGCAAAACCCACAAATATAAAAGCAAACAAGGCAAACAATTGAAAACAAAGGTGATCTAAGCCCTAAGGTTACTCCACTTTTAATATTATCCCTAGCAGAGTCGCCAGTTCTGTGATACGGTGGGAGAACTGACTATGGTTTTGCGTTTGTTTTCGTAAATGTTTCGGTTGAGCAAGAGTCACCACCGACTTTTTATTTTATCCTAAGGAAAGGTTTAAAAAGCACAGCAAAAACCTTTGAGATGTTTTCTTGGGTTCGGGGAGTAGATTATAGAAAGGGAAGGTATTAGCACCCTTTCTATCCATGGTTATCCATGGGCTCTTAGTTACTTGCTTAGATCACTTGCCTTTGATTTTCAATTGTTTGAAATGGTGCTTTGTGTGTGTGGGTTTGAAAATGTTTTGAAAAGAAGCCAATGTGGTGGCAACCTTTGTAATGATCCATGTTGGGATGTATACAAAGGTGTATGTCTTTTGAAAAGGTTTTCATTTGTTTTTTTGAAAGTTGTTTTGAAAGTGTTGTGAGATGTGGTTTTAGAAAATAGGCAAGTGTTTTGTTTTTGCAAGTTTGATTCAAGTAACTAAGAGGTTATCTACTCCTAAATTTCTCAAAGATTATTGTTATGTTTTAACCCTTTTGACAAGTTTGTTCCACCATTGTATTTGGTGGACAATCTTGTGTTAGGATGTGAAAGGGGCGGGCGCGGGTCATCGTTTAGACCATAATTGCAATGGTGCCAAGTATCTTTGGGCAATTTTTCTTTAAGGGACTTGATCATTTTTAGGCAACTTTCGAAAGCGTCATCGAGGGACTATGATCATTTGATTGTTTGTCTTGCCCAAAGAGACCTAACATGCAATATGGCCCATTTATTGAAGGCAACAAGTGGAATACCCTAGGGGGTGCAAGTGTGATTTGTGTTGTCCATTTTCATGCTTGTTTATCTTGAAATTAGGTCAAACTATTTTTGTTGTTTTTGATTCGCATACAAACCCTAATTCTAACATGGTATAATTAGAAAGCAATAAAGTGCGAAAAATAAATTTACTAAGCTATTACAACACAATATATGGGAAGGGGGGTACAAATGTTCAAATGGGGGTTTTTGACAAGGAATTTAAACCTAAACTATTACATCAATATTGAATTATTTACAAGATATTTAATTGCACAAATTAAATAAAATAAGAATAAATATGCAAGATGCAAAAATGGTTTTTGTATGTATGGAAAAAAAGTATTTTTATATGTCAAAATAAACAAAAATAAAAGTATTATTTTTTGGAGTTTTTTATGTTTAGGGCAAAACCCTAATTTTATTAAATAAAATGTATTATTTATTTATTATGTACAATTTATTTATTATATACAAAAAATAAAATAAAAATGAAGTATATTTGTCAAAAAGGCATTTTTTTATATATTAAATATTAATAAAAAATAAAGTGTGTATATTTTGTAATTTAACCTAAATATATTAATATCTATATAAATATTTGTATTATTTACTAATATGTATTATATATATAAAATAATAATATTCAATATTTATATAAAAAAAGTATTTTTATACAAAATATTTTCAGAAGATAAAACAAAATAAAAATGAAAATAAAAATGTGTTTGCATCATTTTTGGTATTTTTAAATAAAAGTGTTTATATATTTATTTCTATGCAAAAACTATTCTAAACAAATAAATACCAAATAAATATGAAAATGGTGTAAAAAATATTTTTTATATTTTTAATATCATAAGAAAAAATAAATAAGTCAGACCAAAAAAGAAAAAGTCAAAAAAACATTAAAACAAACAAAATGGGCTCAGGGGGTGTAAAAGTAATAAAAGGGTGCAAAAAGAAAAGTCAAACAGGCCCAGCCCAGAAGGTTGTCATCTTCAACCTCAGAACACTTTTGTTCAAGAAAACACGTGTTTTCTAACTTCCAATTCCTTGCTCTTTTGCCAAATCTTCCAACATGAAACCTGTAGAGCTTGAAGCCACGATTCCAGACATATAAAGAAATCAATCTAACTCTCAGAAATGAGAGAGAATTTCTTCTCTCCCAATTCCTGACCTAGATTTTTATCAATGTTCAGACTTAAAATTCTCTAAGCATACATAATATAAATGAAATCTAATCATATGGGCATGTTCAGGGCTATGAATGTGACATGTTTTCTTCACAAACCTAAAGCTAACAATGCCTGGATAGAGAGATTCGTGTTCATGAACTTACCGGTTCAGTTGAAGTTGTATCTGGTGATTGAGGTGTCTTCAATGCAAGGTGATGATTGGTACAGCTTCCTTGATGTTCAGGGATGCTATTCCAAGCTTTACTTTGTCTTGAAACCTTTTGAATCGTGCTATAGAACTTCAACTGCAAAACAAGAAAATGAAAATGGTGATGATGCCTGGGAGTGTTACAGGTCGTGTCTTAGGTTTTTATTAGCTTCAAGGGATGTTATGGAATGTGTTTGATGTGTTTTTAGCAAGAAAGCATGGAAGGTTTGAGCTATGGGACTCAAATTGCAGGGATGCCCTGTTTTGAGCAGTTTGAAGGTGATTCTGGGAATGGGGAGGTATTGGGGATCTTAGGGTCGTGCTTCAGCTTAGGATGAATGTCTTGAATGTGCTTGACAACTTTTTTTAAGCCTTGGTTAACTGATATGAGAGTTGGTACATGTTATGTTATGTTTCTTAAACTTTAAGCAAGCAATGGCCAAGTTCAGTTCTAGACAGGTAGAGGCCCCTCTAATGTGCTGCATAACTCAGTCTTGATCAGTGTGATTAACTCATAAACTTATGCCAAAGAGATTTCAAATGTACTTGCTTGGATTTGCTTTAGACATAAAGTGTAACTTTTGCAAAAATGGATATAATGTTTTTTCCAATTTGGGATTAAACCTTTAGGCAATGCTTGAACACATAGAACATGGTATTGGCACAAAGGATTGGCATTAAATTTATGAGTGTAATTGAGATAAAAGACCTGTAATCAAGTTGTGCAAGCTGAGATTGAAAATGCATAGTGTTATGAACATGTAACTTGGCCAATTCAAAAGTGAGTTTTTCCCATATTGTCAAATTCGATTCTCCCTAACCATGAGGTTGTTTGATGAGTTCTTGGAAATTTTGGAAAGCTTGGAATGTGTAATACAATCCATCTTTGAAATGCAAATTGAAATTCCAAGTGGAAGTGTATGAAAAATGGTCTTGAAGTTAGGTAAAAAACTTGCCTAAAATAGGTCAAATTTTCTCTAAGTTAAGAATGGTTTGGTACCCTTGTTCCAAAAATTGTAATCTTTAGCTACAAGCTTCTTTTGGGAAAACTTTGTGAATCAAAGTTGTAGATTATGCAATAGACTACAACTTTCATGTTTTGACTTTTGCTTGAATCCAAATGAATCTTGGTGAGAAAGTGGGACAAAGTTAGGAAAAAATTAGGGTTTGTCATAACTTAGAAAAATTCTAAGTTATGAAAAATCTTCATTTCAAACCCTAATTTGCATTTCTTGATTTCTTGATGAACAAGATTCATGATTTGGCATGTTTTGATGAAAAATGAATCTTGACCCTTGATTTTGACCAAAAAAGTCAAAGTTTGACTTTTCAGTATACAGTCAAAATCGATCAATTGACTGGGAAATTCAATTGTCAATCTTGTGTATTTGGGATCTTTTGAACTTGTTGATCATGTCAAGATAATTCCATGGGGTCCTTGAGTCCATATGTGAGCTTGGTTTGCCATTGGCTGGGTCAAACAGTCAAAAATTGCCTTTGTGCAGTCAAAACCCTAAAAATGACCATTTTGCCCTTTTGGTGATCTGATCAAATTTCTTGTGGAATTGTGATCCAAACTTGATCAAATGGTCCATGTGAATTCATAATGTTGATGTGGGTCAATTTTCATGAGATTTGACTGTCAATTGGCCACAGTTGACTTTTTCCCCAATACAGTTGATTTCTAGGTCAACTGTCCAATTGACTGGGCAAAATTTGGAATCAAGAATTGAAACTTGGTATGGATAAACTTGGGAATCCAACATGAAGCATGAAAGTCATCTTAGGCATTTTAGGTCAAAATATCTTTGTGCAAACACAAACCCTAATTTGGGTCAACAGTGCAAGGAGAAATCTTGAGCAGAGGAAACCCTAACTGGGTCTTGATCTTCAAGGGTCTTGTGATGAGAAAATGTTGAGGAAATGGGAGGGCAAATTTTGGGGTACAACATATGGTATGGAGGTCGTTTTGCCCATTGAAGTTCAGATACCCTCTCTTCGGATTATGAAGGATGCAGGTTTGAGCGAAGATGACTGGATTCAGACCCGGCTTGATCAGCTGAACTTAATCAACGAGAAGAGACTTACTACTATTTGTCATGGTCAAACGTATCAAAAACGGATGATCAAGGCATTTAACAAGAAAGTCAGACGACAAGAGTATCAAGTCGGATACCTGGTCATCAAGCGCATTATCCTGCCACAAGGTGACCCCAGGGGCAAATGGACCCCTACTTACGAAGGGCCATTTGTGGTTAAGAACATTTTTTCAGGAGGAGCTATGATTCTAACCACCATGGATGGTGACGACCTTCCTCACCCCGTCAATACAGACATAGTTAAAAGATACTACGCATAATCAAAGACCTGCTAGATCGAATGGCCTAGGCAAAAATAAGGGCTTCCCAGCGAACCAAAAGGGTTCGGGCAAAAATAAGGGATAAAAATGAAAAAGCTATACACCCGGCAAGTCGAAAACCTGAAAAGGCGACTTGGGCAAAAAGGGGTATCCCGGTGGACTGAAAACCCGAAAGGGCGGTCCAGGCAAAAATTAGGGATCAAGGTGTAACACTATGTCTCATTGGATCACTTTACAACCAGACTCTAGTATCGACTATCAAGCGCGGACGGCACTAATCAATCTAATCTACCTTCAACCAAGTAGAAAAGTGATGAGATGCTCGAGGACATAAAGGCAATAGCAGAGTTGGAACCCAATGGGATCATTCACATAGCTGTTTTGTTTAGTTTTTCACAAAATGTATAAACTATCTGTTCGGCAGCGTTCTCTTACTAGGACGTCAGCCTCTTGTACAAAAATGCCTATTTACAGGCCAAACATCAAAATCAATACAAGTCATTTTCACAAATAAATTTTTCTTTTTTCTGTTTCGTTTTGCGAAGAACGTCCAATGTTCATTTTTGATATATGCATTTGACATTAATTGCTTCTCATAAATATTTACATGCAAAACAAAAGACCATTACTTGTAATATCAGAAACCGGGGCAAACAAGAATTGTCCAAACTGTACAGTTGCTCTGTCCACCAGGTACAAGTTAGATTCAGCTGAAGAATATGACCAAGATGCTTTCACTCCCCGCAGGGTAAGGAAAAGACAGTAATGATAGTTCTCCCCAGCTGAGACTTGCAACTGTGAATCGATAATATTCTCCCCAAGCAGAGTTTATTTACCATCAACACTGAAAGGTCTTAATATTCCCCAGCGGAGTATAAGAATATTCCTCGCCAGAGTACAAGATATCCCCAGTGGAGTTTGAAATTTTTCCCAGTGCAGTCTAAAAAAGCTTCCCCAGTGGAGTTTGGAGAATCATCCCCGGTAGACTTTGGAAGATTGTCCCCAGCAGAACTCAAAGGGTTATCCCCATTAGAGTCTAAAAGGTTATCCCCGGTGAAGTCGCAACTGAAAGATCATCCCCAACGGAGTTCTTTCCTTTCACAAACAAGAAGTCAATCCCCAACAGGATTCAGTATCACCAGCAACGGTAATTCCTCCCCAGCGGAATTTATCGGTGGAATCCTCAGCAGAGCATCTCTTCCCCACAGAGTAATCTCCTCATCAGTTTATTCCCCAACGGAGTTATCCTCTCCTACAGGTTTATTCTCGCAATCATCTTCGTTCGCCATTCCCAGCGAAAACGAAGAATCCAACTCTATTCTCCAGCAGCTATCCAGGATTTATTTTCCCCAGCCAAAACATTACATTTCCATACATCATGACACATGCATATACGCATCATACAACACAATCTCATTTATTTTGAGAACATCATTGCTTGATATATATCATGCATTTCATACGACTGACCTTTACCTTTTAGGAAGGATGCAGTTAAGTTCTCAGCTATGAAGCTTTTACCCAAGTCGAAGTACTGACCGATTCTTAAATCTCAACTGAATTATTCTCGGTTGAATTACAGATAAGTTTCTAAATATCGATAATTTTCCTCCGTCGAAGTGTGGACAAGTTCTTAAATCTCAACAGAATTATCCTCCATTGAAGTACAGACAGTCCTAGATCTCGATGAAGATGTTTCCCTCAGTCGAAGTACTGACCGGTTCTTAAATCTCAACTGAATTATTCTCGGTTGAATTACAGATAAGGTTCTAAATCTCGACAATTTTCCTCCGTCGAAGTGTGGACAAGTTCTTAAATCTCAACAAAATTATCCTCCGTTGAAGTACAGACAGTCCTAAATCTCGATGAAGATGTTTCCCTCAGTCGAAGTACTGGCCGGTTCTTAAATCTCAACTGAATTATTCTCGGTTGAATTACAAATAAGGTTCTAAATCTCGACAATTTTCCTTCGTAGAAGTGTGGACAAGTTCTTAAATCTCAACATAATTATCCTCGGTTGAATTACAGACAAGTCCTAGATCTCGATGAAGATGTTTCCCTCAGTTGAAGTACTAACCGGTTCTTAAATCTCAACAGAATTATCCTCGGTTGAATTACAGACAAGTCCTAGATCTCGATGAAGATGTTTCCCTCAGTCGAAGTACTGACCAGTTCTTATATCTCAACTGAACTATCCTCGGTTGAATTACAGATAAGGTTCTAAATCTCGATAGAGTTCCCCCAGTTGAATTACGGACAAGTTCTTAAATCTCAACAGGGTTTTCTCAGTTGAATTACAGGCAAGTTCTTAAATCTCGACAAAGATCAGACTTCCCCAAGCGGAATCTTCCATAACAACAGGTATGCAAGTTCTCGCTAATGAATCTCTTATGCGATCGACACTCCTGCAGATGTCATCTTTAAGCCCATCCTCCCTCCGGCAATCCCCAAATGGAATCTATAAGCCCATTCCCGACATCACCAGGCTGATACCACTTCATGCGAGTGCAAATTTCTGGGCACTCTAGTGTTCAATCATCTTCCACCTTTGGATCACGAAAGGCACAAAAGTCAATCTACATCCTCAGGTTTAAGAAGATTGAACAGGGGCAGCTGTTGTACCCTAAAATTTTCCCTCTCATATTTCTCAAGATATTGCAAGAAAGATCTCCAAGTTATTCAAGTTTGCTCAAGAGTTGGACAGATAAGCTATCTCCTAAGGCAGTCAACCCCAAATTAGGGTTTTGTGTTGCATCAAGATCCTTGAGTCCAAATGACCTCAAGTGCTCCCCAAAACTTCAAATTTTGTCAAATGGGCCCATTCTTTTCCACTTGATTTGAGCTTGCATAGTTGCCCACGTGTCCTAGCTTCAGCCATGAGCTCATATTTCATTTTTAGTATTTAATTTGATTTTTTATTGAATTTATTCATTTTAAATAAAATAAAATCATAGAATATCCAAATAATTAATAACTCTTGATTTTTTTATTGTTTTAGGCTTTGTTCACAGCTAGCATCACCATCAAATTTGTACCAAGCCAAATCATGGGCAAAAAGATTGAATGGAATCAGATTTGGAAAGGTTTAAAGTGGAGATCAAATCAAATTCATATCCATTGATATGGGAAGATTTGGTCCATATTTTTTTACCCTAATACACTACACAATACATAAGCAAGCCAAAGGAGACGAGATCAGGGTTGGCAAGTGCAGAGAGAGGCATAACAAAAGTTGGAAAATTCACAAAAAAAGTGAGAACTCAAAATCCAGGTTAGAGGCATTTTCAGAGGCCAAGACTTGTCTCAATCACTTCCTGAGTATTCACTCAAGCTACCTGGATCCAAAGCAAGCTTTTTCAGACGTCCAAACGCGTTGTAAGTGTCACGAAACCCAGCTCTGTTCTTGAAATAGAAACTCACCATTCTTGCATCCATTGAATGAAATAACTGCATATTTGTAATCCTCACATCATTTGTAAACTTTTGGCATCATTTGATTTCGTTTATCTAACCTGTAATGCAAGACACCATAGCTAGGGTTTCTTGTACGTTTTTGGGGGTTTTCTTTTCAGGTGAAATTAAGCTACAAGATGGACATGGTTGTGTTTAGGGGGTTGAGACGAACTCAACCCTAGTCTTAGATTCTATTTTCAAGGCCTGAGGAGGATTTTTGAATGATGTTGCGCTTTTAGCTGCGGACAAAAATCCGCAGGTAATATTTGCAGGTTTTGGAGGTAGGAGACGATGAGCTGTCGTTCTCCCATAGGTCCATTCAAAAATAGCGCACATTTTTTTGTTTTGCTGGCATATGATTTGTTTTTATTATATTATGTTTTCTTTGCATATTATTAACAAATGGATCAGCATAGCATAGTGGCAAGCGTGCAAGGGTAAACTGCCTCAGGGCCTGGATTCGAATCCCAGGTCCCCCACTTTCTTATTAATTTTGTCTTTCAGGTGTTCCTATGCGCGCGATGGCTTGTTATCCACCATGCATCCTCATGCATCCAAAGACCAGATGGCCAAAGGCCAGATCTGGTGGTTCAAAGCTGAAGGTCCACCAAGGCATTGGTCAATGCACAAGCACCAGATTCCAGAAAGTCCAAAAGGGCCAGCACTTTTGGGCCTACAGGATTGCTTCTCATACTCCCAATTCAGGCCCATACTCCCTCTTCTTATTTATTTTTATTTATTTTAATTGTTTTATTATTTTTATAACCAATCACAAAATTCTTTTTCATAAAATAAAATCACAAAAAATGTTTTATTATTTCAAATCAAATTTTAAACTTTATTTTTTCTTAATAAATTTATTAATTAATTAGGTTTTAATTAGAAAAACTTTAATTCCTTTTGTAAAATAAATAAAATTAATTAGACTTAATTAGTTTTAACCATTAATTTAATTATTATAATTTCTTTCTTAAAATATCAAAAACTCAAAAAAATAATTTATTTTTATTAATTAATTTAATTTAATTTAGTGATTAATTTAGGTTATTTCTTTCTTAAAATTAAAAAAAAAACAAAAAGATATTTTCTTTAACCAAAAGGGTCAAAACCCTAATCATGCGGTCGATTTAATTTCTCACACGCGTTACTTATTTTTATCCAATAATGTACTTGCTCCTGGATTGTAATAGTAATTAGGACTTTTATTTATTTTTATCGCTTTATTTATTTTCAAAGGGTTTGTCTTTGGCGATGTAAATACCCGTCGCCTTGTAATTTAATTTCCGCACCTTTAATTTCTACAAATTATAACTGTTAGATGTTTGATAATAGGGCTTGCATGACAAGACTGAATCCTTAAACTAAAATCAAATTAGATCACCTTTAACATGTACAAAGATAAAAATAACTGAAAATGATACACTCGCACATGCGCACTCCTAGGGTACACCCCACTTGGTTGCCTTCATACGCGGTCAATGAGTATAGGTCGTTTTAGAGGTCGCCCTCTTGTCTAAAAGATCATAGTCGCCTCGAAATGGTTGCCTCGGATATTGTTGCCTCAAACAAATGATCTAAGACATTAGGGTTACCGCTAAGGCGTCCTAACATTACGTTGGTGACTGTAAGTCCCTCATTCAAATTGCCCCTTAATCTCCAACGACGGTGCTACCTACTTACTAATAGTGGGATAGCATTGTCTAAAGGACATTAGCATAGAACGATTCCTTTTTCGAGTAGGTAGATAGCTCTTAGATACTTGCTCTTTTAAAACAAAACTTTTCACACTTACACTTTTCGAACAAAGTTTTCAAAACACTTCATTACACTCTTGAGGACAGAAGCAAGAGTTAAATCGAAGTTTCAAACAAAAACTTTTTTCAAACCCACAAGCACAAAGAAAACAATTTTTAAAACAATTGAGCAAGTACCTAAGAGCCTGTGGATAACCACAGATAGAAAGGGTGCTAACACTTTCCCTTTCTATAATCTACCCCCCGAACCCGAGAAATATCTCGAAAAAGGAATTTTCCTGTGCTTTTTTCCTTTCCTTGTTGGATAAAATAAAAGTTGGTGGCGACTCTTGCTTACCGCGACATTTTGAAAAAACAAACGCAAAACGCAAACCAGCATTTCAAAAAACAGTCAGTTCTTCCCACCGTATTACAGTGCAAAATATCTCCGAGCAAGGTAGGCACAGGGTTGTGGAAGAGAAAGATCTTGATAGCATTCACATCTATGAATGAGTATGGATTAGGGAATTGGACTAACCCATAGATTAGAAGAGCCAAAACTTCCTCAAAAGCCTGAAAATCCATATCATCCCAAAACAGTTGGGCCTTGTCTATCAGAAACTTGGCTAGAAAACCCTTGACTCTGCTTCTTGTTTCCCAATTGGATACCACGCCGGCCCGTTTCAGATGCAAAGCTGAGGCAATGACTTCTGGCTTAGGAACTTCTTCTAGACCTGTGAAGGGCAACTGTTCATAATGGGTATATCCAACAGTTGAGAGAATTCTTCTAAGGTAGGCACCAACTGATAGTGTGGAAAGGTTAAGCAGTGGTGCTTGGGATTAAAGAACTGAAAGAGTATACTCATCATCTTTTCATCAAAGTTTGAAGTAACCAGGTTGAGAAGTTGACCATGTCTCTTAGTGAACACTGAAGTTTCAGAAACCCTTGATACTAGCTCTTTGAGTTGGGAAGGTATCTTCACAAAGCTGATTCGGATAGTGTTCCTACAAACGGAAGCCATGATCTGCAAAACAGAACAAAGATAAATTCCCTTGGTCTTTGAAATGGTTAGTGCAATAAGAATGGATGCTATGTTATGATGCATGATGTCATGATAAACCATAGGTATAACAAACACATACAAATCACACCAAGCTCTTAGGTTTAAGGCTTGCATGAGGTTAAAGGTCATACCCTCTTGAAGTTTAGTTGGTTTCAAACCTGTCTTAAAAAGTAACCGGGTTCTAAGGGATCTCAATATCACTGACCATCCTTTATCGGGCATTGTCTCATCTCAGGCAATCTTTTCTTACGGCTGAAATATCCCGAAATTCTGATCTCAATGAGTGTAGCATCGAGTATCAACCAATCCTCAGCTCTACACCGAGGTCGGCTATCTCACTACTTTCTAATGGCCAAGTTTGTTCAACTAAGGTTCTAAGGTCCGTTAGTGCTTCACGAAACCACGCGGTGGCCCGTATTCTCCTTGTTTCCCCATGAAGGATACCGATACCAACCAAACTGCCACACCAATACAGCCATCGCTTAAACCATATCAGTTTACACCGTATAGTCTCCATGATCTATTGTTGTTTACCTAATAAGTGCCCTCATATCCGAGTGTAGGATCTATAGTAACCCAAGAATAACCCTTTAAGAATAAAGTAAACAAACAAGAAAGCAATTTGAAATGACCTAGATCCTAAGGTAAACCCCGCTTTATTTTTCCCCAGCAGAGTCGCCAATTCTGTGATACGGTGGCAGAACCGACTGTTATACTGGTTTGTATTTTGCGTTTTTTGTTTACAAAATGTCGCGGTAAGCAAGAGTCTCCACCGACTTTTATTTTATCCAATCATGGAAAAGGAAAAAGAACAGAAAAAACCTTCTTTCGAGATTTTTGAGTACAGGGGGTAGATTATAGAAAGGGAAGGTGTTAGCACCCTTTATATCCATGGTTTTCCATGGGCTCTTAGGTGCTTGCTCATCTTTTTAAAATTGCTTGTGTGTGTGCTTGTTTTCGAAAATGTTTTACTTTGTGATAACCCTTGTATCAGTCCTCAAAGGTGTGATGAAGTTTGTTTTGAAAACTGTTTTGAAAGGTGTTTGTGTTAAAAGTTTTGTTGAGCAAGTACTTAAGATTCTACCTACTCAAAAAAAAATTGTTCGTTCTCGTTTCCTTTAGACAGTGCTATCCTACTATTAAGGAGTAGGTAGCCCCGTCGTTGGAGTTTTTAAGGGACGAGTACAGTCACTAAAGCAATGGATTGGAAACTTTAGTAGTAACCCTAAAGTCCTAAAGATCTTTCCTAGGTAACATTTCTGAGGCAACATTTGAATGGGACATTTGATCTTTTAGACAGAAGGGCAACCACTAAAATCTCTTATGCTTAATGACTGTTTACCGAAGGCAACCGAAGTGAGGCAAACCCTAGGAGTGAATATGTGCATGTGAATTTTTCAGTTAATTAGTCTTTGCACATTAGGTGATCTACCGTTTTAATTTTCAAACAATCTTTCCATACAATCCTATTAGCCATGCATCTAGACAGTTAAAGATTGCGGGAATTTAAAGTGCGAGAAAATAAACCTAGCTATTACAAGGCTTCGGGGAGGGGGATTAATTACATAACCAAAAATCGGGGATTAAACAGTAAATAAAACCCTAGTTTAAAGCTATTACAAACCCTTGACAGTTACAAAATAATAAAAAGAGACATAATTAAAATGTGCGGCGAATTAAATGTGAGGACGTTAAAATAACCTAAAACCCTAATTGAGAGAGAAAATATTTTTTGTGCATTTTTATTTAAGAAAACAATTTAATTTCAAATTAAATAAACCCTAATTTATAATTGTTTTTAATTATGAAAAAAAAGAAATTAAATTAACCTAATTTTCTAATTAAATTAAAATAAATATTTTATGAAAAAAATGATCTTTTTGTGATTTTGTGATTTATTGATTTTATGATTAATAAAAAAGGTAATTAATTTTTTATGAAAAATAATTAAACAAATTAATTAAAATAAAAGAAATAAAAAAAATGAATTAAAAATGGGCATGTGTTGAATTGCTGAAGGAGGGTGCATTTCTAAATTTTCCAGGCCCAATAGTGTTGAGCCCAATCAACGTTGGATCCTGTGTTGTTGCGTCTGAGGGTGCACCATGGTCTCTCAAGGTTGTAGGCGCTGGATCTGATTGAGAAGTATTCATTGGTTGGATGGTGGAATTGTATGGTGAGCGCTTGGGAGAGAATTGCATAGGATCTGTTGAAAGAAAATAAAATAAAGAGAACGCTGGGACCTGGGATCGAACACAAGTCCTTATGCTTAGCACCAATGCTACGTTGCCAGTTGTGCTACACGTTTTACTTGTTAGTATAATAACAATCAAATATAATATATGAAAACCAAACAAACTGAATCAAATGCGCGCGAATTCAAATACTCCAATGGCTGGCTGACACATATCTTCTTCTTCCTGGAACCGTCGTGTTAGACATCAGATCTATACCTACAGACACCTTATGTCGCTATAAGCCTGCAATATCTCAATACATGATACAAGCATGATAAATCACTTATGAATACATTGATGAATTCGTTTTGACCTCACGAACACGATGGCACCCTTTATTTAGGCTAATTTCACCTGTGGGTAAAAACCCTAAAAATGCAAGGTGAACCCTAACAATGGCAGATACGCATATAGGCTTCAAAAATGCAATTAAACTATTCAGTCAGCTTGCAAACATGATAACAAACACATATATGCCATTAAAACATGCTCACAATGTATAAATCATGATAATCAAATTTGAAAAATATGGCAAACCGTGTGAGGCCTGAAGGCGGATTTCGGGCGTGAGAGGGCTGGCTATTGATTGAGATAGCCTTCTAATACGTCCAGCAAACGATTGGCAACGCTAGGATGGCTTGAGATGGCATGTGGAATGAAAATCGAGTCACACTCTTCTTTGAATTTTTTGAATTTTCTATGCCTCTTTCACGACTGCTAACCCTTGTCTTTTTCCTTGTACTTGTTCATTATATACCCTTGAGTGAATTAGGGTTATAAAATTGGCTTGAATCTTTTGGAATTAAGAAGATTTGATATGATTTTGATGCCATAGGTAATCTTTCTAAATTGAGCCAAATCATTCCTTTCTTGTACCAATCAGCCCTGATTCGTTTTGGTCTTGATATCTCTGCATAATTTGATTGAGATCCTGTCATAAAATCATATCAAAACATATATTTGCTATTATTTGTCATTTATTTGATTTAATTCAAATTTTAATTAATAAAAAATCAAAATAAAATGAAAAATGAAGCAAATAATGTTTGGGTGGATATTTGGGTCGTGGACCATATTATAAGTGAGGTGCAAGCATAAAAAGTTAGGCCCCTTTGGCAAAAAATGTAATTTTGGGCCCATTTGACTTTTGGTAATTTTGCAAAAAAGGTCAAATTTGACAAGGCATATCTCTTCCAATTTTAACCCTAGAGGGGTGTTATTTGACTTTTTATAAATCTTAGTATGTCCCCTAAGCAACCCTTTTGGTCTCATTTCAATTGGGTCTTCCATGTTCATGTAAGAAGCTTTGACCCAAAAGGAGTTTTTGTTGACTTTCTAAAAGGACCCATAATGTAGAAATTCATATCTTTTGATGAGTGCATATTTTGAGCTTGTAGGCTGAAGATGAATTTTAGGTAATTGCATCCTCTTCAAAATGAGCCTTGGATGGAAAATTTCTTATAAAGTATGTGGAAGTTATGCTTGGTCAAAGTTTGGTTGACTTTTCCTGAGAAACCCTAATTTAGCAACTTTCGGGTTTTGATGAATTCAGGGCATTCCTTGAGGAATCATGATAAACCATTGATCAAATGATGGATATCACTTCAAAATATTGATGTTGACCAAAAATCTTGAAGTTTGACTGTATGTGGGCCACAGTTGACTTTTGACCTAATACAGTCGATTCTCAAGCATCTGAGCAGTTGACTGAGCAAACTTCTTGTGCAGTGCTTGAAATTTGACATGGAGGGTCTTGAGAACATATTAGGACCATGGAGATAATATGAGGTCTTTGGTGTTCACTCATCTTGATGAAAATGGAAACCCTAATTTGAGACACATTGCCTTAGGAGAGAGTTTGTCTGGTCAACTCTTGGACAAACTTGAGCAAATTGAGGATCTCCAGGAGTATGTTTTGGGTAAAATGAGAGGGCAAAATTTGGGGTATAACACATGGCATCTTAGTGCCAAAAATAGGGTTTGTTTTATATTTAAGTATCTTCGATCACGTCGACACGAAGATTGTTAACCTTCGTATCTCCATATAGAAGAAACTTAAATAAGGGTAGCTGTTATACCCCAATTTTTGCCCATAAGATCCCTTCATCATACCATATTGATTCAATCACAACAAGATCACATTAGGTCTTTTGGTTCTCCTCCCTATCTATAGCTTTGCTCTTTGAGGAATCACCAAGCACCTTGACTTGTTTTTCTTTTGTGATTATACATGTTTTATTTTGACTTTTCCTTTTAATTAATAAAATGCAATGTTGTTTTGTCTTACTTGTTAATAATGTAGGTAAAGGCAATGTGGCTTAGCAAGTTGATCCATGGTGTTCATGAGTTTATTTTCATTCCCTAGTCAATAAAGCTTGAGAAATTTAAACCTCACCATTGAAGTTATTTTGGAAGAAACGGCATGGCAAGGTTTATTTTGGTTCACCACATTTCAAAGTTATCAAGATTGATTCAAAAGTACAAGGGGTTGATTGAAGAAGTTGTCATGGTTGGACAAGGCCTTGTTCCCATTGGTTACAAGTGCATATTTTTCTCAATTCCCAAGATATGGACGTGGTTTTGGTTGCTATGAGTTCTCATTATCATCCTCAACAACTTCTATCTACAAATAAAAAGTATTGGTACAAGAAGGTTGTTCAAAATTGTCAAAGTTCCTCAAAGCATTTTTCTTGATCTAGGAGCTAGGGTTTTGAACTTCAAAGAAGTATATCTTTCTCATCTTTTGGTATTTTTGAGTGATTCCAAAAACATCCTTCTCTTCAAATGGTTATTAACAAATCACTTCAAAAGTTTCAAAGAGTTTTCATGTGGAAGAAACTTGATGTTGAAGAAAGATTACAAGTCCTCTAGATGAACCCCCAAATTCCCATGTGTGACTTCAAATGATCATAACTTGGTCAATTTTTATCACCTTGAGCCTACTCCTTTTCCACAATGATCTTGAGGATGTGAAATTTATTCCTTATTTTATGTGCAAAGTGAGAAAATGGATGGAAGATGCCCTAAGGATACAAACGATTATAGGTCATTTCATGATTTTTTGCCAACTTCAACAATTCATAACTCTCTCAACTTTGACTCATTGCAACTTTCAGCTCAAACATCCATTTGATTCCATTCTTTTTCCATTATAAAGCTTGTAATCCCATCTTTCTAAAGCTTCAAGAATCATGCCCTAAAACCCCTTGAGTTGAGAATGCCATTGATTTGAACTTGGTAACTTGAAACTGAAGTTTCTTCAAAAGTCAGAATTTGAAATCCTTGATTTAGCTTCTAAACACATTTTTCTGCGTGTTTTTGCTTCTAAACATGTTTAGTGAACTTCCAGAAGTGATTAGCATAGCAAAACGCGTGTTTTAATTGAGTTTTGATCAAAATAGAAGTCACACTTTTCTTGTTTGCAACTTCACATGATTTCCCTCCAAACTTCATCATTTCACACGCTTGAACATTCCATTTAATTCCCTATAAATAGAGGGTCATCCCTCATTCATTTCCTCGAGCTTGAATAGCCAAAATCACCCTGCCAAACATATTCCATAACTCACTTTTCTACAACTTTGAAATCAGTGTTCAAGCCTTTTTCAATCCATTTTTTCTATCAATTCACCTTCCTTGATCTTCCCTAAATCTAACCATACAATTACCTTCAAGATTCGTGACCTATATTGATCCATAGAAGTCCAGTTTCAGAGCTCTGCAACTCAACTTCAATAGGTAGATTCCTTCACCAATTCTCTCAAACTTTGATATCATTGTGAAGCTCTCATTACCCTGGTTCTAGTAGTAACACTTTCATTTAACTGGAAACACGTTTTGACCATGAAATTTCAAATTCCTTTTTTAAACTTTCCTTCTAAATTGATTGAGCTACAGTTTATATAAATTTGTCGCGAAGGTGTGGTTGTCTTTGTCTTGAAGAAACGAAGCGAATGGTATAGGTCTGAGCTTCTGATTTTACAGTTTGAGAGACCTGTAATTTACATTGGCTGGAGGTTGAAGATGACCAACGTGTCATCTTCCAACCAATGATGGCGTGCCATTTGTTCTTTTTGAATTTCTGATTTAATTAGTGATTTAGTGTTTTATTCACTAAAGTCTATAACATGCACAGCGCGCCAAGTCCACGTGATCTGTTTACTAACGCGTTTTGACAATGATCAGATGGCCCATATTTTTTTGGTTTGATATTTTATTTTCTGATTTTTATTTTAATAGTTTTAAACTTCAAAAAATCATAAAAAAATTATTTTAAGTCCAAAAAATCTTTAAAAATTATGAAAAATATTTTTGATTTTTCTCTTTCTGATTTTTATTTTTTTAAAATTTTATTGTGTTTTGATATTTTTTATAAATTTTCACTTTATTTGAATTATTTTAAGTTTTTAAAAATACTTTTATGCATTTTTAAATTCTGAAAAAAATAAGGAATGATCCAATGATATTGTGACAAATACTGGTGATCTCATTTTTTTTACTTTGTTATTTTTTATTATTTTTGGTTTATTTTACTCATTTCTTTTAATTTTAAAAAAAGTTTCTGACTTTAAACAAATTACCAAAAATTTTATAAAAATATTTGAGTCCCTTTATGATTTTTCTATTGTCTTACTTAATATTTCTTGATTAACTTGAACATAGTTGATATTTTTCTCTTTTGTTTTTATTTTAAAACATTTTAAAACCCTTTTTATTATATATACTAAATACAATATTATTTTGTGATTATTTTCTGGCTGATCTTGGGTTGAATTTTTTATCATGAACTTTGTTAACATCATTGGATCCATAGTGTTGAGTCTAACTCCATAAAAATGGATGAATGATTTTAATAATAGTTTGATTAAAATTATTTAAATGTGGTTTATATTCTTCCCCGCCCTTCTTCATCTCATCCATTTCTTACTGTACTAAGTGTTATTGAAGCATGATCTCTATATCATGTCTCAAAACAAATGGTGCATAGATTGCTATTGACCGGCCTCAAAATAGGTGTGACTTCTATATAAGTCCACCTACGATTTCTTAACATAGCGCTAAATTTTGTCCCGATTCAAATAAAATGATCATTCGTTGCCCAAGCCTGTGTTTGCAAGCCCAAGTATGTTAATTTGATTTCTTTGATCCAATAATCTTGAGAATCATTGTATGGAGGCTTTGGTTCTACCAATCCTCTAAGGGATCTACATCACTTTTTTTCAACGCGGATCACTTAAACATTGTTGATCATTAAATGGTACTTTTGAGGATTCCAAATGGATGATATACTTGACAAAAAGCAAATGCAACTTGTTGTGTCGAGGCTTTGGTTTTACCAATCCTCTAATGAGTTCCAAATGCAAGTTTCAAGATGGTCATCCAACTAACAACTAATTATTGATAATTGACTTTATTTTGTGCTTTTGTTTTTATGCTTTTTATTGTATGCACCATTTACTTTAGCATTTACATTTCATGCTATTTTCATCTTTGCTCACTTGAGCCTTTACTTTCATGTCATTTTTATTTTGCTCACTTGAGCTCTTCATTTCTTTTTGAAGATACCTAATAATCAACATGAACCATAAAAAACTTTAATGATACTTGGACTATTTGGTTACTACCCTTGGCATTATGGAGTATTGGACTTCTTGGACTTAGGATTAGAAACCTTGGCCTATGTTGGAGACCTTGTTCCCTTAATTGATATTTTGTCTGGAGTTCTTGAGGTTTACCTCAAGACATTGGGTTTTTTGTTTGTTTTGTATGCAGGTTATTATGATTATGTACTTTGTTTGTAATCTGGAATTCACCCGTATACAGCCGTTTACTCTGCCCAATTTTTGTGAAGACTTAATACACTGGAAGCTTGGTTCTCTCAAGAGATCAAGTATCTTTGATTGTTTGGTTTCAATCCAAAGAATGGGAATTCTATCTTGACTCATAATGTCAAGTATTGGCTTCTTGTTGGTTAGATGGTTCTTATCCCTAGCTTTTACCTTATGCTTTAGGATAGTCTCTTTACCTCCTCTCATCTTCTTTAATTTCAAAAATCTTCTCCCTCCTTTTGAAAACTCTTCTTTTTTTTAAACTTGAACCACTTTCATAATAAACTTGGACTTATGTCCATGCATTTCCAAAACACTTTCATAAATAAACTTCTATCAACTTAATAATACCTTGACATTTTTTGTGAGAAGACTAAAAGTCAATCAATCTCATTTCAAACCATTTTTCCATTTTGGCTTTCTATTTTAAAACCTTTCTCAAAAGATTAGACTCTTGTCAATCCTTGTAGTGATTCAAACAACTATAATTCTACAATATATAGTGAAGTGGTATATTTTCCACTTGGGTGTTGAGTGAGGCATTGTTGGTTTTAAAATCCAAGCCATATCCTCCACTTTGAGATGATGCAAATTCTCCTTTCTCATGATTGTGGGTAGTAAGTATGTTTTCCACACGAACAATAACGATGATGTCTTATGTCATAAAATTAAATAACACACTTGTGTTTTAAAATTTTTAAAAGGTGAACTACGTGTACCCTGATCCCCTATTGCATGAAAGGTGGTACGTAGGCACTAAAGGTTCGCAACCGCGGTGGGTGCAAAAATCATAAAAAATACTTCTTTTCTCACCTCCACCATCTTTTTTTTATACAACATTTTATAGCCCAAATATACAGATTTTACAAAGAGGTTCCTGCGGAGTACCGTAGATGTTTAGGGGTTCTAATAACTTCCCTTTGTATAACCAACCCCCTTACCTAGAATCTTTCTCCCTCTTTTTGGGTTACTCTCTCTTTTCCCATTCCTTTGGAAACAATAAAGCGCGGTGGCAATATTTATTTTGATATGTATAAGTCTAGGCAATCCAATGGCTTAGTCTTAAACATTTCTACCGCTACATCGTCCAGTTACGAATAACATTTGATCAGCAATAGAGTACTTAACTCTACATCTAGGGTCCATAGTGGCTTCAGGTTGAAGGGTGGTATACACCATTATCACCATGAGAATAACCTATGACACCTTGCATAATATTCTATGTAGTATTCTCATAGCGGGTCTATCCAGTATAAATATTATTCCTTATGTTCATACCTATGTCAAGACTTGATAACTCCTTATCCATGATCCATGAGGTGTGATCATCAGTCTATCTTCATAATAATCTCAATGCTTTAATATTATCCCATATTGCAATAAAGATCGATTACTGGTACTTTAAGAATAGTGTTCTTATGTTTAATGGAGTTACAATTATGAAACAGGGTCAGGAATAGGTTACATTTGATGTGTAGGAGCTTTGTGATTGATTAGGAAAGAAAACACACAAGGGGAATGAGAGATATAAGTTTAAGGTTAGAAATGTGCATCAATGGAGTTTTTTGTGCAAATTCTGGATTGAGGGAGTTTTGGTGTATTTCAGAGTGCTTCAGCCCGTGCCTTAGCTTGCAAATAATGTCTCTATTTATAAGCAAAAGGTTTTGTATGCTACCACAAGTCAGAATTTGAATTTACATGTTTAAGCTCAACATGTGATTTTTTTGACAAAACAAGTTTCCATGCCTTTTGTACTTGTTATTGTAGGGTGGTTGGACTTTAAACAAACTTGCTTCTGACTTTGTGGATGAAGTGTACTTAAAGAGAACAAGTTAGGAGCTCAAGAAGCTGACTTTGTACATAAAGCTTGCTTTACAAGAATGGAAATGGTGACTTTCTCCCTAAAATGGCAAAATGCTTTGGACAATGCTTGAATCAATTAGACAATTGATCAATCAGTTGTGTAAACATTAAATTAAGGAGTGACAAACAATTTTGAGGCCTGAAAAGTGAAGATTATACAGCATGGCTATGGATTTGGTTCATTGTGCATCATAAATTTTGCCTTGCAAAACAACTTGAAACCCTAACTTCTGACCTTCGATTCTCCTTGCTCACAAATGATCTCAAGGAGTTCTTGGACTTTTTATAAAGCTTGTAATGTGATATACAACCCATCATTGAATTACTTTTGCAAAATCAAAATGTAACTATGTGAAACTTGGCTCATAAGTTAGGTCAAAATCCTGACCAAAATGCTCAAAATTTCACGAAGTGTTTTAGTTTCATGACCATGATTTCATGGATTAATAACTTGAGATCCAAGCATTTTTAGGAGGATTTGTGTAAAGAAATGTTTTATATCTCATTGATATCTACAACTTTCATGTTGGAAGTTTCTTTTGAATCATCTTGCATCATGGTGAAAAATTGGCTCAAAGTTGTGAAAAAATATGAAGTTTTCAACACTTAGAAAAAATTCTAAGTTTGGAAACTTTGACTTTTCAAAATGAAATCTTGACTTTTTTATTTCTTGATGAACAAGTTTCATATTTTGTCATTTTTTTATGAATTATGATCTTTGACACTTAATTTTGACCAAAAAGTCAAAGTTTGACTTTTCAGTGTACAGTTGACTTTTGATTAGTTGATTGAAAATCAATTGTCAATCAATTGATCTTGAGGAGTGTTTTGAGTCATGTCGTTAGGTCAAAATGATTCAATTGAACTCTTGAGATCATGTCTCAAACCAATTAACCATTTTCTAGGTCAAAAATCAGATATTGCCTTTTCTCAGTCAAAACCCTAATTTTGACCATTTTGCCCTTTTGACGATCTGATCAAATTTCTTGAGGAATTATGGTCCAAACTTGATCAAATGCCATATATGAGTTCATAATGTTGGTATGGATCAAAAATTATGAAGTTTGACTGTAAATTGGCCACAGTTAACTTTTTCCCCAATACAGCTGATTTTTAGGTCAACTGATCAATTGACTGAGCAAAAATGTGATCCAAGACTTGAAACTTGACATGAGAAAACTTGAGGGTCCATAATTATCCATGAAATTCATATGAGGCATTAAATGTTCAATTATCCTTGTGTAATCTCAAACCCTAATTTTAGTCATCAATGCTTAAGGAGGGGTCTTGAGTTGATCAACCCTTGTGCAGTCTTGAACCAAAGGAGATATTGTGAGAAAAAGCTTGATAAATGAGAGGGAAAATTTTTGGGTGCAATAAGTTCCAATCCCAGTTACTGTATCGACGAATTTCTACCTATATGAAGATCACACTTCAAACACAAAAAATAGAAAGGCACACTTCCATGACAATACCTAGCCAAGACCTAAATCTAAACTCCCATGTTTACATATTTCCTCCTAACTAAGAACACCAACTTAGAGTTTCTTACAAGCTTCCTCCAAGAACAATACTCACTCTTGCTTTACAGCTTCGAGAAGAACATAGTGATCATCTCATAATCCGAGTGATTCACTTACACCCATTCTCCTAGAGAGTGGATACAGTCTCAGCCCTAAAGATTACATATTGATAACTCACGGATGGTCCTCAAACTAGGTTACAAAGCTTCTATTTATAACTTATAACCCAACTGCATTTAGGCCTTCAATCACAGCTCATCAACTGTTACAAGTCTGCAGAAGATTCTGCATAACAATAGGTCTTCAATCATTAGTTTCCTAAATTATCTCCATAATTAGAAACGGCATAATCCTTAATATTTTGACTTGATTCTTCATGACTTATAAAACAGTGCCACATAGGATAATATAATATCCAAAAATATATTATATCATTGTGACTTAACAGAATAAACAGATCACTTCAACTCAGGCGCGATGTTGTATGCTCCTTCATAGAACATCTTATCCGACATGTTGCTCCAAATGTTAAAATACTTTAACTTAACATGTCCCAACATAAGATAGGACTTCTTGCACAACTTGTTCTTATTATCAAGTAAATACATCTTATCTAACATATTGTTGCTCTATTAGTTTTACCAAACATAATGTCAATTACATGATTTAGAGAATTAACAAGACCATTCTCTAATCTTAACATCCGTGCATATCTTAAATAATTCATCACAATTGAATTACCACACAATTACACATACATGCACATATTTATGAATCATCCACATACAATTCATATTCATTTACAACATTATATAAAATAACACATTATGCATACATATTATACATACCACACAATACAACAACATGGTATCACCATTCACCAAAAACGTTATCAACTCATCATATTATAATCAATAACAATAATGCAACATCACCATATTACAATAATATAACACACAAATACATGTTATTTTGCACAACCATATAGTAATTAAATCACCTATTGTCAATAAGAACATTTTTATTGAAAATGATATCATGCTAGCTTTCTAACGCTTCAAATAGGGACTCAAATGGAACTACGATTCAAAAGTTATGAATTTTTGAAATTTTGTAAAAAATCCCGCGATTTCCTGCGATTTCCTTATGGAAATTTCACCCAAAAACTCATCTTAACATCCAAATTACTATGAGTTCAGTAAAATTTGTAGAGAGATATGCTCTCTCTTATCTCTAGAAAACCTCCCCCTAAACCTTTAGGGTTTGACGGTGACTGCCCCCCACCTTCATGGTGGCTCCCATCTACCACTCTTATGGTGGTGTTCCCTCCCTTTGTGAAGGGAAATTTCTTTTTCATCTAACATCACTCTCATACTTCCATCGAAACTAGCTCCTTCACCGAACATCCCCTTTCGCCACTGTACACCACTACCAAACTGCCTCCCTCTTTGTTAACCCGACCGCCGCTAGAGCCACCACCACTACTAGGAGAGGAAAATATCTTCAAGGTTGATCTTAGCATCTCAAAGCTAGAGGTTGATCTTAGCATCTCAAAGCTGCAGGTTGGTCTTAGCATCTCAAAGTCGCCTCTCTCCTCTGTTTATACTTTGTTAGCTACGATTCGTGCACCCCCAAAGTTGACGTGGATTTACTACAGGTTACAATTTGTCCCTCTTTCAGATCTATCTATTTATGTTTTTGTGTTGTATATTTTATGCTTATTTCATTTTGGATTTAAGACTGCACTCATGATGTTTGATAAAAATCCTCAAAGGATTTTTGTGTCTTGGAGCAACACTATCTCCAGTCATCAACTAAGGTTAGAGCATTCCATAAAAATGGACAATCTTGAGAACAAAGGAAGTCGAAATGCACAGTCACAAGTCAAAGAAATTATCCTTAATTGGATTTGGAAAAAGACTATATATTCTCATTCCTATATTGCCACTAACGGTGTTCATACTAGAATTGATGAATTGATGATATGTTGGTTCTGGTTTGGCTGTGTTCCTTTAGCTTGTGATCAATCTATGTGTAATGTCTTTTATGTTTATGCAATTTTTACTAGTAGAGATGCTTCTGAACTATGGATGGGGTATGTCTGATGCCATAAGTCTCTTGATGATTGTAATGCCTCTTGGCTTTTCTTTCAATGAAATGATGTTTTCTATAAAAAAAACATCCAAATTAATATGATTTAAGGCATTATAACCTAAATCTAACATATATTTTCAAATAGAAATATCACAACACCATTACTCATCATATTAAAGGAATTTCTCATCAAAACCTAACAATTTTAAAACCATGAAAATTTAGGGATTTCCTCCTAACCATGAATATACTCATCATACATCATCATACAATTCCTATAATAATGTAAAAATCCACCCTTACCTTAATTTTTTGATAAACTTTTGAATTTATTCTTAGGTGTTCTTCTCCTCTTTCTCCCTTTTCCTTTTCTCTAGGTTAGACTCTTTTCTCTTTTTCCTTTACTAATCTAGTTTTCTTTTCCTCTTATACTCTTAACAAAATAAAACTAACCTAACAATTATTAGGCCCAATTACTCTTCACACTCCCACATATTAGGCCTAATTACTTATTATTCTACTATTTTCTACAATTCTCACTTAATAAAATAATTCCATCATAAACCGACATTATTACTAATTATAATTCTACAGTCTGAAATGCTTAACCTGACTAACCGATCACATAGAACATATATCAAATAATTCAAATGAAACTAATCACTCACAAAATCAAACAATTAATTAATTAATATAATACTCATTTTGGTCCCTTAATTATAGGGCATGGTTCACTTTGGTCCCTTATCTTTTTTTCGTGCCAAATTGGTCCATTAAGTTTCAAAATGCAACAACGTTAGTCCTTCCGTTAGCTGGGCTCAAATGTCTGTGAAGTTGCCGTACGTGGAAGGTGCACTGGTCAATAGCTTCATCTTCTTTATATGTTACAGGAGACGTTTTCCTCTTCTCCATCTTCTTTATATGCTTCATCTACTCTTCATCTTCTCCATGATATGTTTTCCTCTCCCTATCCATATTGTTCAAATTGTTTCGTTAATTACCCATGAATACGAAGTAGTCTTTTTTGCAAGCGAACATGAAGAAATTTGAAAGTATTGATTCATGTATTTACAGTGGCTCACGAATTGCACCATTATGTCTTTGTGGAGATAAAGTTATCATGTGTAGGGAAACCAGTGAAAAGAATTTTAGAAAGAAATTTTGGGGTTGTCACAATTACAAGGTAAGCCATAATTCCTAATTTTTGTTTGATCCCAGATTTTAGGGTTGTCCCAATTACAAGGAAAACCCATATTGACCCAATTTTGAAATTTACAGTGGTCCTTGTAAAGAGTATGTGGTTTCTTTGATTGGTTTTATAAGGAATCTGTAGAAGACATAAACCAAGTATTGATTAATAGGTTGGAAAACATAGAAAAAGAATTAGATGGAACCAAGAATCAATATGATAAATTGAGGGCTAGAAATGAAGAATTAGGGGATGCTATGTCAGAACTTCAAATTCAACTAAACTATATGTTGATGTGGAAAAAATCATTGAAGATTATGTGTTTTGTAATGTTATGTGTATGTTTGATTAAGCTGTTTTAGGAGTATGTATTATGTGTAATGTGCAACCTTATGACTTCTTTAGGAGTATGTATCATTTTGTAAGACAATTTATAAGTTTAATATGACTTTTTTTGTTTGGCATATTATTGTTTGTAGCAACATAATTTTGGTCAATACCAGAAAATGAACATTTCATATTAATATGAACTGATAATATGAACTTGAACATATCAGATAAAATGAACATTATCAAAAAATGGACATTACATAGATATGTTCCAAAATGCATAGACATGTTACATAGAGATGTTCCAAAATACCATAAACATGTTATATAAAGTTGACAGAATGACATGTTACATAGACATGTTCAAAAACATCATAAACATGTTCAAAATAGATGACATAAAGACATTTTACATAGACATGTTCCAAAACACCATAAACTACATAAAGTATAAAATTATAACTAGATGGTCCTCTTTGGTGTGCTTCTCTTGGTTGGAGTAGATCGCCTGGTGGTAGTACCGGTTGCATTCTTGGCTGCTGAGAGTCTTGTTGTTGGTCCTGGGGGTACAAAGGGCCTTCTCACACCTAGTTTTTGTAGCTTTCCAATTCCTCTAGCTTTCTCCTTTGTGCCTTACCCTGGTACTGCCTTTCATTGTGAAGACTAGTTGCATTCATGTATCCCTGTGCAACTGATGCTTGTGTTGCTGCAACCTGACTTGTAGTGATTTGAAATGTTGAAACTTGTCTTATCCCAATTTAACTTGCATTGGTCCCAAACTGACTTGCATTGCCTTGCCTTACAGTGCCTTGTGTTGCATTGCCTTTCCTTGCAGTGCCTTGTGTTGCATTGCCTTGCATTGCATTGCCTTTCCTTGTATTGCCTTGAGTTGCATTTCCCTGAGTTGCATTTCCTTGAGCTGCAATGGTTTGAGATGCAGTGCCTTGTGTTGCATTGCCTTGCCTTGCATTGCCTTTCCTTGCATTGCCTTGAGTTGCATTGCTATGAGTTGCATTTCCTTGAGAGCAGTGATTTGAGATGCAATGCCCTGTGTTACATTTCCTTGAGTTGCATTGCCTTGCCTTGCATTGCCTTGAGTTGCATTTCCCTGAGTTGCATTTCCTTGAGCTGTAATGGTTTGAGATGCAGTGCCTTGTGTTTCATTGACCTTGTAGGTTTTCTTGTTATGTCCAATTTTCTTGCACCTAGAGCACTTTACAATAAAACCAGTTCTTCTCAATTTTCTATCAGTGCCATCAATCTCCCCTTGCTCAAGGTTTCTCCTTTTCTTTGGTCTACCATGCATCTTTCTAAACTTAGGTGGCTGTACATCTGGATATGGAGTTTTGGCCCACAGATTGGATCCGTTCACATGATAAAGCGCATACCTATATACTGCCTTGTACCTAGATACCCTATAATAATCGGAAATGTAATCATCAACTTTAAAATTCCTACTCTTCATGGCTGACATGGCATGGACACATGGAAGTCCTGTGAGTTCCCACCTTTTGCAGGAGCACAAGTAATCCTTCAAGTTCAGTGAATGTTTCAGTTGTGTTTTCCATGTGCCTTACTTAAAACATATGCTCATATGTCATTCTGAAATTAACATTAACAATAACAATTAACATTTTGCGTTTAACATTAACAATAACAATTAACATTCTGCAATTAACATTAACAATAACAAACCATACCTGACAAGCCATAACTTTGTGAAGGAACTTGTTATGTCCATCTTCTTTCTAATGTTGGGCAAAATATCATTACCAGATATTTCTTGGAACCTCATTCTATTTTTTTCCCATCTCTCCATCATGTAAGTTCTTACCTCCTCGAGCATTGTTACTAATGGTTTAGCCCTAGCTTCAACAATAACACTATTAAAGGCCTCTGACATATTATTGAGCACAGCATCACACTTGTTGGTTGTCCTAAAATATGATCTAGACCAATATCTTGGTGGAGTCTTCATCATATGGATATATGCCTCTCCACTGATCATTCTCATTGCCCTCGTCTCTCTTTCCCAAGCTTGTGAGTATGTAAATTTAGCAGCCTTCCAAATAAGATCCTTGAATATTTTTCCAGGATACCTCTTCTTTAAATTGTTATACAGATGCCTAATACAAAATCGATGTTCAACATTGGGCAGCAACTCTTCCATTACAGGTAAAAGTCCATGTAAAATACATTCATAACTAATAGTAAATTATCAAGAAAACAATCAGATAAATGTAAAGATTCAGTGAAGTATTTAGTGTACCTTATGTTGGTCTGAAATGAAAATGTATGAGTGACATTCATGTCCACCTCCTAGATCATCAATCAATAGCTTCAAAAACCATGTTCGGCTATCTCTATTTTCACCTTCAATAACTGCAAGTGCTATAGGAAGCATCTAATCATTAGGATCCCTTCCTATAGTTGCCAGAATTTCACCTCCACAAAGCCCATTCAAAAAGAAACCATCCAATCCTATCACATGCCTACATAATTTGAAACTTTCCTTGCACCCTTTGTAGCATATGTTAAAAAATGGTCTCTGATCATCAACACCTTCTGGAGCAGGTTCAACATTCATCTTAACTATTGACCCTAGATTGGCTCTTAGCAGTTCATGACAATAGTCATATATCCTAGTGAAATCACCCAAAAAGGAACCATCAACCCTATTCCTTACAGCCACTCTTGCTCTTATTGCTTTAGTCTTGTTTACACCTACATTCCACTTCCTCAATGTCTTTTCTTTAATGTCCTGGACCTTCAACCTAGGGTTGTTTTTCAATGCATTATGAATCCTCTTTCTCAACTACTTTATGCTTAACATCCTCACATTATACTCCCTACTACAGTTATGATTGTCAATTACTTTCCTTATTTGCCAGGTTTCCTCATTTAATAACTTGGCAAAATAAACCTCTCACTCATAACCTTCCTTACATCTCACCCTCACCCTTTTCTTATCCTTTTTTATGGTCTTGAGGGCTCTTCCATTTTGAGCAGCATATGAGGCAATTGCTTCCTTAATGTCATCCTTTGAAGTAAAATACATTCCTAATTCCCATTTGTAATTGGCCATATCTTTTATCTCTTTGAAAATTGGGTATTTCTTCCTTTTAACCCCACTACTGTCATCACTGTCACAACCACTTTGAAGATCATCAATGTCATTGTCACTCCCCTTATATTCCTCTGTATCTTTACTGCACTTTCCTTTTTCTTTTCCTTTTGATATTTCATTACTGTCATACACAGTCAGGTTTTCAATTTCATTTTCATCAATGTCCTTATAACCATCAGATTCATCGTCAAATGCTACTTCTAGGACACTATCATACTGGTAACTCTCATCCTCACTGTCATCAAAATTGGATTCATCGTGCACCTGACCATCAGTATTTGGCTCCACTTCAACATTTGTTTCTTCCACCCTTATATTTGCATCATTCAATCCAACATTACTTTGTTCCACAAAAACACTTGGATCATTCAATCCATCATTAATTTCATTCACACCAACAACAGACTCCTTTAACTTTCCTTCAATGTCATCATGCAGCTTGCTATGCAACTCCTCCATCTCATCTACAATATTCTCAGGCTTCTCAATAGGATCATCACAATACTCAGGTTGAGACAAAATATGTTGAATGTAAACATGAACAATATGGTGCACCCTGTATAGGTCTGCAATTTCTAGAGCACCGTTGTCATCAACTAGTTCGTTCATCCCAAATTGTGGGTCTTTGTAATACACTTTCTCTACATTGTCTGTATAACCTAAGTCTTTCAATACACCAACTAACTCAAAGTAACTCCACGTATCAACATCTACTGACAATTCAGATACCAGGCCTCCTTCATAGACACTAAGCTCTGGATCAACGAACTCACCACTGTGGTGAATTACGAGTTTCAGAAATTCATCCGTTAAACCTAAATCTCATAACAAATATTCAGTTACGAAGACAAAACAAGAATAACATACCTAAATCCCCAAATCCCTAAATACCAGTTACCAACGAGTATGAGAATAGTTACCTGGAAAGTAATCACCTTTACAATCACCTTCTCAAGCTTCGCAAGCCTCTTCAAATTTGCCTCTGCAAATTCTCGTTCTTCCTCTTTAGCCAAAAAAACACTTGGATCATTCAATCCATCATTAATTTCATTCACACCAACAACAGACTCCTTTAACTTTCCTTCAATGTCATCATGCAGCTTGCTATGCAACTCCTCCATCTCATCTACAATATTCTCAGGCTTCTCAACAGGATCATCACAATACTCAGGTTGAGACAAAATATGTTGAATGTAAACATGAACAATATGGTGCACCCTGTATAGGTCTGCAATTTCTAGAGCACCGTTGTCATCAACTAGTTCGTTCATCCCAAATTGTGGGTCTTTGTAATACACTTTCTCTACATTGTCTGTATAACCTAAGTCTTTCAATACACCAACTAACTCAAAGTAACTCCACGTATTAACATCTACTGACAATTCAGATACCAGGCCTCCTTCATAGACACTAAGCTCTGGATCAACGAACTCACCACTGTGGTGAATTACGAGTTTCAGAAATTCATTCGTTAAACCTAAATCTCATAACAAATATTCAGTTACGAAGACAAAACAAGAATAACATACCTAAATCCCCAAATCCCTAAATACCAGTTACCAACGAGTATGAGAATAGTTACCTGGAAAGCAATCACCTTTACAATCACCTTCTCAAGCTTCGCAAGCCTCTTCAAATTCGCCTCTGCAAATTCTCGTTCTTCCTCTTTACTCATACGTGAGTCACATAATATCACAATCTAGTAGATTATGAAGCCGAAAAGTATATATAATTTAATGCACCCATACATGTCTCTTACTTTAATAAAGGCAGCATTGGGGTGTTACAACATTAATCAATGCTGCCTTTATTAAAGTAAGAGACATGTATGGGTGCATTAAATTATATATACTTTTCGGCTTCATAATCTACTAGATTGTGATATTATGTGACTAACGTATGAGTACCTGCAAGTTAATACTATGCTGATTAGAAATTTCTTGAAAAAATGCATAGAGGATATTGTCAGGTATCTATCATTAATTGAATTGATAAGAAATTAAATGTTATTCATTAATTTACTCTTAAATATCTGTTAGTTCATATCCTTTTGGTTAATTTGAACCATTTGAAACATGAATTTGCAGACAAAATTTATGTGGGATCAATTTGCTTATATGATAATCCTACTTTCATTCTCTTAATGATTGCTTATATGGTAATCCTACTTTCATTCTCTTAACGATATCTGTTATGAAATAAATTATGTTGCTTATCAATTTGTCGAGTTCAATCATAGTTTTATGTTATTTACAAAAGTTGTTATTGATACTTGTTATTTGTCAAGTTTAATAGAGGCTTTTTAATTTTTCCTGTTATAGAGTTGATTTGTCAAGAGAAAATCATGATTTTTAGAGTTCATCTTTTGTTGTATGTAATTAGAATTAGATTTAGGATGTGTTGGTTGTGCTAGCATCATGGCTTTTGCGTTAGTGGAATTATATTTTAACACTCTAAACAAATTAGAATATTTGTAAACATCGATTTGAACTAATATCAACATACATCATTACACTGTCTACAGATCCTAACTATGATTTCTATATGAATAAATGAAACATAAATATAAAGTTGAACATTTAGTATATCACGTTGCCATTTAAAAAAAATTTAAATGAAAATCTGTAGACTGATAATGAATTCTCTCCAGTTATTTTTTTATGTAGTGAAATCACAATTGTCCATTTTATTCAATTGCCTTTAATGATTAGAATTAAAATTTGAATGGGTGGATAACATTGTTAGTGTAAGTCCTAGAGGTCAATACTTTGAGTACTTGTATCGAATTATTTATTAATAATAAAAAGTATTTATTTATTATGTTTGTTCTTTCAAAATAATAGAGTCCCTAGAATAGTTCGTTTGTTTAATGAAATATTAAGTGTGACTTATGTTGTACACCAATTTTTGCCCCTAAGATCCCTTCATCATACTATGTTGATTCAATCACAACAAGATCACATTAGGGCTTTTGGTTCTCCTCCCTATCTTAAACTTTGCTCTTTGAGGAATCACCAAGCACCTTGACTTGTTTTCTTTTGTGATCATGAATATTTTGTCTTGATTCTTCTTTTAATTAATAAAATACAATGTTGGTTTGTCTTACTTGTTAATAATGTAGGTAAAGACAATGAGGTTTAACAAGTTGCTCCATGGGTTCATGAGTTTATTTCCATGCCCTAGTCAATAAAGCTTGAGAAGTCCAAACTTCACCATTGAAGTTGTTTTGGAAGGGATGGCATGGCAAGGTTATTTTGGTTCACTACATTTCCAAGTTATCAAGATTGATTCAAAAGTGCAAGGGATTGATTGAAGAAGTTGTCATGGTTGGACAAGGCCTTGTTCCCATTGGTCACAAGTGCATATTTCTCTAAGTTCTCAAGATATGGAAGTGGTTTTGGTGGATATGAATTCTCATTTTCATCCTCAATAACTTCTATTTACAAAGCAAGAGTGTTGGTACAAGAAGGTGGTTCAAAATTGTCAAGGTTCCTCAAACCATTTTCTTGATCTAGGAGCTAGGGTTTTGAACTTCAAAGTAGTATATCTTGCTCATCTTTTGGTATTTTTGAGTGATTCTAAAGGCATCCTTCTATTCAAAGGGTTATTAACAAATCACTCCAAAAGTTTCAAGGAGTTCTCATGTGGAAGAAACTTGATGATGAAGAAAGATTACAAGTCCTCCAGATGAACCCCCAATTCCTCATGTGTGACTTCAAATAATCATAACTTGGTCAATTTTTATCACCTTGAGTCCAATATTTTTCCATAATGATTTTGAGGATGTGAACTTTATTACTTCTTTTATTTGCAAAGTGAGAAAATGGATGGAAGATGCCCTAAGGATACAAAAGATTATAGGTCATTTCATGATTTTTGCCAACTTCAACAATTCATAACTCTCTCAATGTTTGGAGATTTTGAATGGTTCAAGTTTCAAAGTATCATTTAAGAGGTCTATTTCATGCCATCTTCTTTGGTCAAGAACAAATTCCAAGTGAAAGGCCATGTTTGAATGTAAAACATTATAGGTCATTTTTGAAGAAAAATTTGAAATATTTCTAAGTATCGAAAGTCAACCCTTTTTCTCCAACTTTGACTCAATGAAACTTTCATCCCAAGCATCCATTTGATGTCATTCTTTTTCCATTAAAAAGCTTGTAATATCATCTTTCTAAAGCATCAAGAATCATGCCCTAAGACCCCTTGAGCTGAGAATGCCATTGATTTGAACTTGGTAACTTGAAACTAAAGTTTCTTCAAAAGTCAGAATTTGAAATCATTGATTTAGCTTCTAAACACTTTGTTTCTATGCATTTTTTCCTCTAAACATGTTTAGTGAACTTCCAGAAGTGATTAGCACAACAAAACGCGCGTTTTGGATGAGTTTTGATCAAATTAGAAGTCACACTTTTCTTGTTTGCAACTTCACACGATTTCCCTCCAAACTTCATTATTTCACACACTTGGACATTCCATTTGATTCCCTATAAATAGAGGGTCATCCCTCATTCATTTTCTCAAGCTTGGATAGTCAGAATCACCCTGCCAAACTTGTTCCATAACTCAAATTTCTGCAACTTCGAAATCTATGTTCAAGCCTTTTTCAATCCAATTTTTCTATCAATTTACCTTCCTTGATCTTCCCTGAAGCTAACCATATAATTACCTTCAAGAATCGTGCCCTATATTTCTCCATAGAAGTCCAGTTTCAGAGCTCTGCAACTCAACTTCAATAGGTAGATTTCTTCATCAATTCTTCAAAACTTTGATATCATTGTGATGCTCTCATTGCCCAGGTTCTAGTTGCAACACTTACTTTTATCTGGAAACATGTTTTGACAATGAAATTTCAAATCCCTTTTCAAAACTTTCCTTCTAAATTGCTTGAGCTACAGTTTATATAAAGTTGTCGCGAAGGTGTGGTTATCTTCGTCTTGAAGAGACGAAGCGAATAACATAGGTCTGAGCTTCTGATTTTACAGTTTGAGAGACCTGCAATTCACGTTGGCTGGAGGTTGGATATGACCAACATATCATCTTCTAACCAATTAAGGCACGCCATCTGGTTTTTTTTGAAAATATGATTTAATTAATGATTTTATACTTTATTCACTAATGACCATGATATGCACATTACGCCAGATCCCTTGGATTTGATTACTAACATGTTTTGACTCTCATCCAATGGTCCACATATTTTTGACTTTATTTTTCTTTTCTGATTTTTATATTTAATTGTTTTAAATTTCAAAAAATCATAGAAAATTCATTTTTAGTCCAAAAAATCTAAAAAAATTATTATTTTTATTTTTCTCTTTCTGATTTTTATTTTTTCACAATTTTATTTTGTGTTCTGATATTTTTTATAAAATTTAACTTTATTTGATTTGTTTTAAATGTTTAAAAATACTTTTCTGCATTTTTTAATTATGAAAAAATTATGGAATGATCCAATGATTTTGTGACAAATATTGGTGACCTCATTCATTTTTATTTCTGACTTTGGTATTTCTTTTATCATTTTTGGTTCATTTTACTCATTTCTTTTAATTTTAAAAATAGTTTATGACTTTAAAAAATTACCAAAAATTTTATAAAATTATTTTAGTTCATTTCTAATTTTTCTATGATCTTACTTTTTATTTCTTGATTAATTTGAACATGGTTGATATTTTTATCTTTTATTTCTATTTTAAAACTTTTTTTAATGTATATACTAAAATGCAATATTATTTTGTGATTATTTTTGGCTGATCTTGGGTTGAATTTTTTATTATGAACTTTGTTAACATCATTAGATCCATGGTGTTAAGTTTAACTCCATAAAAATGGATGAATGATTATAGTAATAGTTTAATTGAAATTTAATTCAAATGTGGTTTGTATGTTCTTTCCCACCCCTCTTCATCTCATCCCTTTCTTATTGCACTAGGTGTTATTGGAGCATGATCTCTATATCATGTCTCAAAACAAATAGTGTATTGATTGCTATTGACCGGCCTCAAAATTGATGCGACTTCTACATAAGTCCACTTACGATTGATTAACATAGCGCTAAATTTTGTCCCGATTCAAATAAATAATCATTCGTAGCCAAAACCTATGTTTGCAAGCCCAAATATATTAATTTGATCTTTTTGATCCAATAACCTTGAGATTCATTGTGTGGAGGCTTTGGTTCTACAAATCCTCTAATGGATCTACAACACTTTTGGTCAATGCGGATCACTTAAACATCATTGATCATTAAATGGTACTTTTGAGGATTCCAAATGGATGATATACTTGACAAAAAGAAAACACAACTTGTTGTGTGGAGGCTTTGGTTCTACCAATCCTCTAATGAGTTCCAAATGCAAGTTTCAAGATGGTCATCCAACTAACCACTAATTATTAAATTGTTTTACTTCATGCCTTTTATTTTTTATGTTTTATGTACCATTTACTTTAAGCATTACATTTCATGTCATTTTTATTTTGCTCACTTGAGCTTTTTCTTTTCTCTTCTAAGACACCTAATAATCAACATGAACTATAAAAAACCCTTTAATGATACTTGGACTATTTGGATACTATCCTTGGCATTATGGAGCATTGGACTTCTTAGACTTAGGAATAGAAACCTTGGTCTATGTTGGAGATCTTGTGACCTTAATGGATATTTTGTCTGGAGTTCTTGAGGTTTACCTCAAGACATTGGGTTGTTTATTTTATGTTTAGGTTATTGTGATTACATACTTTATTTGTAATCTGGAATTCACTCATATACAGTCGTTACTCTGCCCAATTTTTTGTGAAGACTTAATACACTGGAGGTTTGATTCTCTCAAGAGGTCTAATATTTTTGCTTGCTTGGTTTCAATCCAAAGAATGGGAATTATATCTTGACTCATAATGTCAAGTATTAGCTTCTTGTTGGCTAGATGGTTCTTATCCCTAGCTTTTACCTTATGCTTTAGGATAGTCTCTTCTTCTCCTCCCATCTTCTTTAATTTCAAAAATCTTCTCTCTCCTTTTGAAAACTCTTCTTGTTTTTTAAACTTGAACCACTTTCATAATAAAATTGGACTTAGGTCCATGCATTTTCAAAACCTTTTCATAAATAAACTTCAATCAATTTAATAATTCCTTGACATTTTTTGTGAGAAGACTAAAAGTCAATCAATCTCATTTCAAACCATTTTGCCACTTTGGATTTTTATTTTAAAACATTTCTCAAAATATTAGACTCTTGTCAATCCTTGTAGTGATGCAAACAACTATACTTCTATAATATATAGTGAAGAGATATATTTTCCACTTGGGTGTTGAGCGAGGCATTGTTGATTTTAAAATCCAAGCCATATCCTCTACTTTGAGATGATGCGAATTCTCCTTTCTCATGATGTTGGGTAGTAAGTATGTTTTTCCACATGGACAATGACGATGATGTCTTATCTTATAAAATCAATTAACATACCTATGTTTTAAAATATTTTAAAAGAGGAACTACGTGTACCCTGATCCCCTATTGCATGAAAGGTGGTACGTAGGCGCTAAAGGTTCGCAACCGTGGCGGGTGAAAAAAACCATAAAAATATATTTCTTTTCTCACCTCCACCATCCATTTACATACAACATTTTATAGCCAAAATATACAGATTTACAAAGAGGTTCCTACGGAGTACCATAGATGTTTAGGGTGTTAATACCTTCCCTTTGCATAACCAACTCCCTTACCTTGAATCTTTCCTCCTCTTTTGGGTTACTCACTCTTGTCCCATTCCTTTGGAAATAATAAAGCACGATGGCGATTTTTATTTTGATCTGTATAAGTCTAGTCAATCCAATGGCTTAGTCTTAAACATTTCTACCGCTACAACTTAATCATGAGATCCAATTAAACATAAGAACACTATTCTTAAAATACCTGTAGTCGAGCTTTATTGAAAAGTGGGATAACATTAAAGCATTGAGATTATTATGAAGATAAACTGATGATCACACCTCATGGATCATAGATAAGGAGTTATCAAGTCTTGACATATGTATGAATATTAGGAGTAATATTTATATTGGATTGACCCACTATGAGAATACTACATAGAATATTATGCAAGGTGTCATAAGTTATTATCATGGTGATAATGGTGTATACCACCCTTCGACCTGAAACCACTATGGATATTAGATGTGGAGTTAAGTACTTTATTACTAATCAAATGTTATCCGTAACTGGATAACCATAAAGACAGTTGATGGATACTTCACAAAGCATGCTGAGGGACATGAGTTACCTAGATGGAATTTATTCATCCTACATAACAGGATAACTGTCTAAGGGCCCAATATTGAACTGGACAAGGGTGACACGGTTTATGCCTTGTGTTTAATATAGACATAAGGTAAAAAGGGTAATTGTACATACAAATATTATCACAAAAAGGTTTTGTCATATCACATGACATTTTCGTGACTTGGGTAGCAGTGATGTGTTGCTAGATACCGCTTATTATTTATTATGTTAAATGTGTAATTTAATATAATTGCCAACGTCATGAAAACCTACAGGGTCACACACATAAGGACGGGTTGATGAGACATAGAGTAAATAAGGAACACCGTAAGGTACGATGCACTTAAGTGAAATATGGAATGTGGTAAGGTACCACACGCTTAAGTGATATGCAGTATATCATAAGGTATGATACTCATATGCTTAATTGGGCTTTTAGCTTGCAGCCTTAATTGGGCTTTTAGCTTGCATCCCACATAAGTGGTTCTATAAATAGAACCCTTGTGCTGAAGTATTTGATGAAAATTCGGTCTTGATTTCTAGCCGTTTATTTTGTCTCATTCTCTCACTCAAAGTTTCCATTCGTAAGTAGCTAGCACTGTGTCCGGAAGTGATATGTTCGTGTGGACTGGATAGAGACGTTACTATTCATCAATGTTTGTGATCATAACATCAAAGGTCTGAATCATCACAAGAGGTAATGATTTCTATCACTGACCATGTGATGAGGTGTATTCGCAAGTGTACGAATCGCGTCAGAGTAATATAAAAGATTATCGATCCACAGAGACCAATCGTCAATCTATCGTTTCCTATTGTTACGGTGTTTAGCTAAGTCAATATTAAACAGGGAATTGAACATGCAATAAAGTAAAGTGTGGAGAAATAAACTTCAGATATAAAAGCAGGGTCGAATGTAATTCACATAGTCAGATGATATTCGCAATGCTTCGAAATAGAACTACTTATAGGGCAATATTTTCTACTAAAGAAAAGAACTAATTTAACAGGAATTGTCGCTTTCGCGTAATCAAAATCGAGTTTATTCTCTAATCATACCTTCTTATCGTGACTTATAAAAAGGCGTGCATTGCGTTAAAGTAATACACCTATTTTTAAGAAATAAAGTACTTGACAAGGTTGAAAAGTATTTTGATCGGGAATTTCTAATAAAAAGGGGACCTAAATTTAACCCTATAAACGCGTCCGAAAATAGTTTCAAAATTGATTTCTTTGATAATAAATATCCCTAACTAACCAGATAAAGCACTTTCGCTTCCTTTGACCAGTTAGAACTAACCGAGTTTAACAAAGGGTTGGACGGCTTTCGATCTTACCCGACAACAATCAAGTACAGAAAACTCGTATTAAAAACCAAAATAGCCCATAAGCATCTCTATTGACACATTATTTGGAATATCAATCTAACTAGATTCCTTACATTCTAGCCCAGTAAGGTTTAGCCTGACATGGGAATGTAAACAGACATGTTAAAATAAATCATGCGAGAAAGTAAATAATTTAAAGTGCGGCGTGGGAAAAAAACAAAGTAAAAGCAGGTGCGGGAAATAAACAAAGTAAAAGCAGGTGTGAGAAATAAACAAAGTAAAAGCAGTGCGGAAAATAAACAAAGTAAAAGAAGGTGCGGGGAAATAAACAAAGTAAAAGCAGGTGTTGTAAAATAAACAAATTAAAAGCAGTGCGAAAAATAAACAAAGTAAAAGCAGGTGCGAGAAATATAAATAGAAACCTGGTCCAAACGGGGAGGTTTTAAATCTGGTACAAACTGGAAGTAAAATGCGACTGGAAATAAACAGCAGTTGAAAATAAATGTGGTAGGATAAACTTCTACCGAAGTGCTCCAAACTCGATTACAGAATCAATCTACAAACTCGGTCATAGACTCAATCAATAGTGCAATAATTCCCCGATGTGAAGAATTATCGCTTTACAATGGTGAAATTATATGGCTTAAGTTCACAACTATGGTTGGATCAAGTTTGCAACTAAGCTTGGGTGAATTGAAATAAAATCAGGAACTTCTATTTATAGAGGATGAAGAATGAAGGAAATCACAAGAATGCCCCCAACTCCTTTTGGAGGGGGGGGGCGGAAACATCGTCCAAAGGTGGTGCATGCCATGGAGGCCATGGCGCCCTCCATGAGTGTAAATGAAAGGAAGTGGGGAACGTGGAAGTTGAGGTCAACAGGAGGTGGTCCACGTCATGGCTTACCCTATGGCTGGCGCCATGGTGGACGCCATGAGTGCAAATTTGACCTAAACTCCTGTTTTTCAGCCTGTTTTCCTTCATTTCTTCAGGGGAACTCTAGATAATTGAAATACCTGAAAAGGAAACAAAAGATAGGCATAATACGAGAAAACAATAATAAAAAACCTAAATAACATGTGAAATCAGAGTCAAAAACAAGTGTAAAGTAAGTGTTATCAAATTCTCCCACACTTAAACCTTTACTTGTCCTCAAGCAAAAACTCTAAATAGATTAAGAAGAAAAAATGGTGTTAGTGAACAAGTTGGGCTGCAAGGGGCCTTTGGAATTAAAACAAGGATGTATTGATAGGTACTGACTGATTCAAACCAAGGATATCTTAGTGACACTCTTCCGTAAAACGGAAATAAGCTTCGTTCTTTTACGAACCAATGCATTTCATGCCACTATGCTTAGGCCTATATTTTTACTTTTTTTCAAATCCTTTTTCATTCAGGCGCAATCACATTAAGCCCGTTATTCGTACATGCTCATAGTAAAGTGACCGGGTAGTGATTCTGATCATAAAACGTAGGGCTCTTGTACAAAAAGTTGGTGTAACCCCTTTTATTGACCCATTTATAGTTGCGGAGGATCAGATCGTAATCTGCCCTACCAAGTTCAGCACCAGATACCTCTGAACAAACTAAAGATGGGTAAAAAAAATTCTTTTTCTTTTTCTTCTTCTTTTGCTTTTGCTTTTGCTTTATTTTTCAACATACAACTTTTGTTGAGTTAAATGACTTTGTGAGGGTCACCTATCTCGGGGTTGTAGTTTATAATAAGAACATATCATATAGACCATTCACTTTTATTCGGTCCCTTACGTAGAGCATACTTAGGCCGGAGCTGGCTGCAAGGATAAACTATTCAAGGATTTAAGAATGAAAATTTTAAGGCCACGGCATAGGGGGTATCGGGATTGAATTCCTAAATTTACGAAGCTTAAGGTGTAAAAATGATGTCGATGCTTCAAAAGGGCTTTCCCAAGTCATACTACATCCTATCTTAACCAGGTCTTATAGTACAACTAAGTTCAAAACACAATGTTTTTCTTAGAAATTTTTTTGGTTAGGCTCAAGAAATGGGAGAGTGGACATACACTAGACCATACAGATATAGATGACTCGTCAAACACATGTATTATTTTGAAAAGAAAGCAAACAAGCAAACAAAAGTAAATAAAGAAGTAAAATAACGAGAAGGAAAATGCAGGGAAGGAAAAATAAAGTGAGATAAAATAAAGCGAGAAAAATAAAACGAGTAAATATCCTCCCACACTTAAATCGAACATTGTCCCCGATGTTACAAAATAAGAAAAGGAAAGAGTCATCTGGTAAAGTAATAAGGCTAGTTGGGTCCCTCGCCATCCTGCGGTGAATGTCTAGGATAACGGGATCGGCTGCGACGACGACTGCTCTGAGAAGCCTCGAACTGGTCGAATCTGGCGGACAAGGCAATCTGTAAACTCTGAATCTCGCGAAGGTTGTCTAAAAGGGAACCTTGAGTGGCCTTCATGAGGGTGGAGTGCCTCTGAAACTGGGCTTGTTTCCTATGTTGCTCGCGAGATATCGCCAATTGAGATTCCATAAGACTTTGAAAAGAGCGGTTCGTCTGCTGTCGTGATGCCTCCATAAAACTTATGTTATCTGCCAGCTGTTGTTGGATGGCAGAAAGTAAACCATCTCTTCTCTCCTCCTGGGATAGCTGGTCACACCATATCTCTTCAGTGATATAGAAGCCAGGAGCCGTACCTGCAAAAGTGTTAGAAGTAGAAGGTGTAGTGTGTGCAGGTGAAGCATGGTAGGGGGACACAGGTGGGGCATGAGGTTCATCCCTCTGCTCGTATTCTTCATCAGTCTCGTGTCTGTCCCCAAGTGGGACATTAGGAGGTAATGGACCCGTAAAAGATGGAGCATCTAGATCGTAAGTCTAGTTCCTCACAATTCGTACATTAGTACGCCTAGTGCAAGGCAGAACGACTGATGGGATAGCGACACCCCGAACCATAAGTTCAAAGCCACCCACTCTCCTCACCTTACACAATTTCATATCTTTTAGAAATTTCAAATTAATTGTGCGGGGAGGAAGGGGTGCTAGGGTAGCTATCTCAACGTCGAGGTGCAGAGCTCTAGCAATAGATGTAACTAGTCCTCCAAAAGTTATGGTCCATGTGTGTCTCAGGATAAAAATCATGTGAGCAATCATAAACGGGACTGAATTAATTCTTCTATTAGTGAGACTACCTTGCAAAAATAGAAGTTCTCTAGCATTTACCTTGTTTGGACTCTCCCGGCCAAAAATAGTATAGGCGAGCATATATCGAAAAATTCGAATAGCCGGGTTATGGATCAATGATGCTAAAATTCCTTCAAAAGAATTTATAGAAGAGTTTGACAATTGACGCCATAAGGAAAATGCATTAGTGGACCATTCAGAATCCAAAGGGGTCTCACAAATAGCGCCATCACCATGAGGAATACCCAACAGAGCTGCTAGTTCGTTGGTGCTATATTCATATTCAACATTAAACAGACGAAATTTAACCGTACTAGCAGTGTCGGGGTGAACCAAATAAATTAGGGAACTTAAGAATTCTCGAGTTAGCCTCTCAAAGGTGGCTCTTTTTTAGTAAAAATCTTGTGCAATCCTAGGATGTCAGCTAAATGAAAAAAAACTATGATAAAGTCCTAAAGTATATAGACAATTTTCATCGACATACCTGGTTGAGACAATTTCTCGTCCTTGCAATTTTTCAAGGATTTTCCGTTGTCGGTCTCTGGGTTTGCCTTCACGAAGAACGTATCCGTTGAACTCCATTGTTGCTCCTTTGGAAGAAAATTGAAAAAAATGGGTTTCAAAATGGGTGTTGGAGATTGGGAGGAGAATGTTTGAATTTTTATGAAGGTTAGAAAAATGGATGTTGGAGTGGTTAATGGGGTAGTAGGTGGTTGATAAAATGAGAGTTTTGGGGTGGTTTTGGGGTTGAAAATGGAGAAGGTGGGAGGTTTTTGAAAATCTGCCCGTTATAGTCCTAGACCCCATGGCGGGCGCCATGGTCTTGGTGGCGGGCGCCATGCTTGTAATTTGGGTTGGGCTAAATTTCTTTGTTTTGTTGGTTTGGGCTTCTTATCCCAACTTCTTCCTGTAGGTGCAAATAACAATTCTTCATTTGGTGCTTCCAAGGATTGGTGTATTCAATTTTCTTTCTTTTACGTTTATAACTTGAAAATAATAAACTCATAAAAATAAAATAAACAATTAATTAAAGAAAAAAATAAAATATAAATAAATAAATAAATGATAAAATAGAAATATACTTAATTATGGTAAGTCACGAGAAATAAAAACAAAAAGAAAGTAGAATGCAAGAGTTAGGCATAAAAATAGATAAGTCTGAAAAAGGAAACAACATGATAAAAGAAACAACACAACAGTAAAACAGTGCAGATATGAATCAAGATCATCAAGGACTAGTAGGGTTCTTGGTCGACTCAGAACCATGAGTTGCAGCTAACTTACTGCGAAGATCATCAATTTCCTGTTGTAGGAGGTCTGCCTCAGTAGAGTGAGTAGCATCGGAAACCATAACCTGAAGAGAGAGGTCTTCAACTGTCTGACAAAGTTGGGCTACCTCTCTACGCAGCTCAGTAACCTGTGCATAGATGTCGGGTTTTTGCAAAGAGAAATTATTAGAGAATATAGTGGTCCTTTCTGGCGATGGACATGGATGATACTCAGGTACCGAAGGTGATTTTCACTCGTCCACGATCTCTCCAAGACCTTCTAAGGCATATGTCCAATTGGCAGGGTTATAGACATTGGTCATCATGGGATCAGGCAAGGTAAAATAGTGAACAGTTTCATTATCAATCAGGAGTCTATACTGGTTGGGATTAAAGTAGACTCTTCTCATCAGCCCACAATCCAAACAGAAATCAATGTCCATTGTAGTATATCCATAGTATGAGGTAAGGTGAGATAACTTACTTGTATGACCCAAAGCAGAAGCAATCTGAGTCATTGTCCCTCCCACATGGAGGATACCTTCAGCAGACTTAGAAGTCATCATGAGATTCCATAGCATAAAATTCCCATAGGCTACAGGGCGAGATTGGGTCGCATAGTAGAGGAAAAAGATCTCCTCCTCGCTAACATGGGTATTAGTGTCGGCCTTCCCTAGGAAAGTGTGAGCAATAACCATCTGAAAATACCTAAAAGTGGGGTTGTGAATAACAGGGGATAGCTGAGTGGAAGGATCAAGGCTCCCTCCAGCAGTAATATCTCTCCATAATTTCTCTATGTCCCTAGTCATGAAATAGATAACTGGTAGCTCAGGTATAGCATCGGGTGTGGTCTGGAAGCCTAGCAAGTCGCCAAACTCCCTCTGGGTAAAACAGTATTCTATCCTGAATAGTCTAAAAGTGAGATATCCATCCTAGCCATTATAGGGCTCAAACTCGAATGAATTGAGGAATTCTAATGTGAGGTTCTTGTAGGTGACATTTAAGTCATCTGCATACTCGTCCCATTTTAGCTGGTTGCATAGATACTTGATACTGGCTTCAAAGCCAAGAGCTTCCATGAAAATCTGGTCTAGATATCTGGTTGGTGCCATGGGTCACTGTGAAAGGACGGCATAGCATTGTCTCTGAGTGTCATCTCAGAAGGAAACATGCATGTCATCGAAATGCTCCATCCTGAAAAATGTAGCTAGCAAAGACGGCTAGCAGGTAATACCTGAAATCATAAATTTTGCAACTATTAGTATAAAGATAAAAATAAAATTTGATAAAGTAAAAATTAAATAAATGCAAAAAATAAACCCATGGGTTGCCTCCCATGCAGCGCTTGTTTAACGTTGTTAGCTTGACGAGTAAACTTCATATATCAGAAACTGGTACTGGTGGATCAATCAGAGTGTGGCTGGAGTAGTTGGTGGGAATGTCACCTTCTTCGTAGTGCTTCAACCTCTTCCCATTGACGATGAATGGGATACAAGAATTGTTCTTGATCTCGACTTCTCCAGATCTTAGGATTCTAGAGACCTCAAAAGGACCATTCCATCTTGAACGTAGCTTGCCTGGAAAAGTCACAACCTGGAATTGAAAAGGAGAACAAGGTCGCCTATATTGAAGTATTTCTTTACAATTCTTATGTCATGCCAAGTTTTGGTTCTTTCTTTATATATTATAGCATTCTCATAGGCAGACTGGCGAAATTCCTCCAATTTATGAATGTCAGGGATGCGCTTTTCACCAGTAGTCAAATATTCCAAATTCAGGGTCTTAATGGCCCAATAGGCTTTATGCTCTAACTCGAAGGGTAAATGACAAGATTTTCCATAGACTAATTGGTAAGGGGTTGTTCCAATAGGGGTTTTAAAAGTTGTTCTGTAGGCCCATAGTGCTTCATGTAGCTTCTAAGACCAATCTTTTCTGGAAATTGAAACGGTTTTTTATAATATTTGTTTAATCTCCCTGTTAGACACTTCTACTTGGCCATTAGTCTGTGGATGATAAGGTGTTGCTACTTTGCGCTTTACTCCATACTTACTCGAGAGCTTATCAAAGATTCTGGATATGAAATGTGATCCTCCATCACTTATAATGAGACGGGGTGTTCCAAACCTCGGAAAAATGATATTCTTAAATAACTTGACTACCACTCTTGTGTCATTTGTGGGTGATGTAATAGGCTCAATCCATTTAGACACGTAGTCCACAGCTATCAAAATGTACCTATTTCCCATTGAAGGTGGAAATGGTCCCATAAAGTTTATACCCCAAACATCAAAGAGTTCAACTTCCTGGATATTCCTCATTGGCATCTCGTCACGTCTTGATATATTTCCGGTGCGTTGGCATCGGTCACACTTGACAATGTAGGCATGAACATTGCACCATAAAGTTGGCCAATAGAGGCCTGCTTGAAGAATCTTGGCGTGCGTTTTAGATATACCTGCGTATCCATCATAAGGTGCAGAATGACAGTGTCTGATGATGTCTTCTATTTCCTCTTCTGGGATGCAACGCTTGAAAATATTATCTATTGCTCTCTTGAATAGGAGTGGTTCATCCCAATAGAAATGTTTAACATCTTTAAAGAACTTCTTTTTCTGTTGGTAATTTAGATCAGGGGGTATGATATCTGCAGCTAGGTAGTTTACAAAATCAGCGTACCCAAGGTACGCTCTTCATTACTGAAATTTTTTCAAAATCTTTATCTCTGTAAGGCTCGAAATCACCAGTCTTAGCTATAAGTCTGTCATAGGCGAAATCATCATTTATAGGCAATAAGTCAGGTTTTAAGTGTTTTAATCTAGAGAGGTGGTCAGCGACAACATTCTCTGTGCCTTTCTTATCCTTAATGTCTAGATCAAACTCTTGGAGTAACATAATCCATCTAAGTAATCTAGGTTTAACGTCCTTTTTATTTAATAGATAACGTATGGCAGCATGATCAGTGTAAACAATGATCTTTTCTCCAACTAGGTAGGACCTAAACTTATCTATCACAAAAATTACTGCCAGTAATTCTTTCTCTGTTGTTGCATAGTTGAGTTGGGCGGTATCTAGGGTTCTACTAGAATAATATATAACATGTAATTTCTTGTCTTTTAGTTGTCCTAGAACAACACCAATTGCATAATCTCTGGCATCGCACATGATTTCAAAAGGTTGTGTCCAATATGGGGGTTGCATAATCGGAGTTGAAATTAGTGCTTGTTTCAAAAATTTAAAAGCTTCGAGACATTTCTCGTCAAAAATAAATTCAAAGTCCTTCATTAGAAGATTGGTCAAAGATTTTGTTATTTTAGAGAAGTCTTTTATAAAACGCTGGTAAAAACCAGCATGTCCAAGAAAACTTCTAATACCCCTAATGGTTTTAGGTGGGCTGAGGTTTTCTATAACTTCAATTTTGGCTCTATCGACCTCAATGCCTCTTTCGGAGACAATGTGTCCTAATACTAAACCTTCATTAACCATAAAATGGCATTTTTACCAATTTAGCACTAGGTTCACCTCTACGCATCTTTCAAGGATTTTTTCGAGGTTGGAGAGACAATCTTTAAAATTGAATCCACACACCGAGAAATCATCCATGAAAACTTCCATTATTCCATCTAGGTAATATGCAAATATAGACACCATACAACATTGAAAAGTGGTAGGGGCAATACAAAGTCCGAAGGGCATTCGTCTATAGGCGAACGTTCCATAAGGACAGGTGAAGGTTGTTTTCTCTTGATCCTCAAGGTGAATAGGTATTTGGAAAAATCCTGAGTATCCATCTAGATAACAAAAGTGCGAGTGTATGGTTAGACGTTCGAGCATTTGATCTATAAATGGAAGAGGGAAATGATCCTTCCTGGTTGCTTTGTTTAATTTTGTATAATCTATACAAATATGCCAACCTCCTTCTGTTCGTTTAGCAATATGCTCACCTTTCTCATTTTCTACGACTGTGATGCCTCCTTTCTTTGGCACCACATGCACAGGGCTCACCCAATTACTATATGATATTTGGTAAATTATACCAGCCTCTAGTAACTTAAGAACTTCTCTTTTAACAACATCGCTCATTATAGGGTTTATTATTCTTTGATGTTCTCTTGAGGGTTTTGAGTTTTCCTCTAACAAGATCCGGTGCATGCACACCGATGGACTTATTCCTTTTAAATCAGAGATGTTATACCCTAAAGTTGAGGGATATTTTCATAAGATCTCTAAGAGTTGAGTTGTCTTGTCTTGACTTAAAATAGCGTTAATTATAACAGGACGATTCATCTCTTTATCTAAGAATTTGTATCTGAGGTTCTTGGAAAGTTCCTTCAGTTATAAAGATGGTTTCAAAGGGCAAGGCATGAGATCGGGAGTAAGCGATAAACATTCATAGTGGTCGTCATCAATGTAAGGTTCTAAACTTTTAAATCTATCATCCTCCATAATGGGGGTCGAAGGTAACTTGATATTTTTGTTAGATTCCTCTCGCTTAAATTCTAATATACACCCGTCAATGACGTCGATGGCATAACAGGCATCTCCGATGACTAGTGCTATTAAGAACTTTGAAAGAATAAATTCTATCTTTTCATCACCCACCTCAAATGTTAATTTTCCTTTCTTAACGTCAATTATGGCTCCGGTTGTTGATAGGAATGGTCTACCTAAGAGGATTGGGATTTCTTTGTCTTCTTTAATATCCATAACCACTAAATCAGTTGGGATATATAGCTGACCGATCTTAACTGGTATGTCTTCAAGTATGCCTATAGGATACTTAACTGATCTATCAGTCAGCTGGAGAGACATTTTAGTCGGCTGCAATTCTCCTAAGTTTAACCTTCTACAAACTGCTAAAGGCATAAGGCTGGCGCTAGCTTCTAGATCTAAGAAGGCTTTGTCAATAGTATGATTTCCTAAGATACAAGGAATGGAAAAACTTCCTGGATCCTTTTCTTTATTGGCAAGTTTATTTTCTGAAATAAAATTGCATTCGATAGGTTTGGGATCATCAAGTCTACGCTTGTTGGTTAGGATGTCTTTCAGGAATTTAGAATAAGATGGTATCTGAGTGTTGGCTTCGGTGAAAGGAATCTCTACATGGAGTTTTTCTATAACTTTAATGAATCTCTGGTATTGATTGTCAAGTTTGGTTTGTTTAAGTCTTTGCGGAAATGGGACTGGGGGTTTGTATGAGGGTGGTGATTTATTAGTTTTATCTTTTAATTCTGGTTCTTTTTGCTTTTTGGGTTCCTCTGGTTCCTCCACTTGGTCTGTAGGAAAAACATTTGTCTTAGGTTGTGAGGGTGTACTCATGGCTGGATTCTTGGGTCCATCGTAAATAGTCCCACTTCGTAAGGAAATGGAATTAGCTTGCCCTTTAGGATTTGGTTGAGGTTGTCCAGGGAATTATCCTCCAGGTGTAGTTTGCGGGGCTTGTGTTTGGGCTATCTGCGAGATATGGGTTTCAAGCATCTTGTTATGCATAATTATCTGATCAACCTTAGTTCCTAATTGCATGATTAGTTCGTACGTGAATATTCTGATTTAGGAACTCTTTGTTTTGCTGGGTTTGAGCTGAAATGAAAATTTCCATGATTTTCTCAAGGTTTAGTTTGGGTGCAACAACTTGCATAGGTTGATTTGGTCTTTGGGCTTGGAAACCTGTAGGTTTCGGAGGTGCAGAGTTTTGTATTGGGCTATTGTTTTTATAAGAAAAGTTTGGGTGATTCCTCCATCCGGGGTTGTAAGTGTTTGAAATGGGTTTCCTTGGGTGTAGTTTACTTAGTCTGAGCAAGTCTTATTCAACAAGTTACATTCCGCAGGTTAATGTCCTTAGGTCCCACAGAGTTTGCATTCTGAAGCTACTGCAGCTACAGTATTAGGGTTTTGGGACATGTTTTGAACTTTTAAGGCAAGAGCGTCCATTTTAACTTGTATCATGTCTAGAGAACTTATCTCATGTTTTCCTCCTTGGGTCTCCTTTTTCTCTACCGTAGCTCGTTCTGTTCCCCATTGGTAATGGTTTTGGGCCATGTCCTCAATGAGAGCGCAGGCTTCTAGGTAAGGTTTATTCATCAATGTGCCACCAGCGGCAGCATCGATAGACATCTTTGTGTTGTAATGGAGTCCATTATAGAAGATGTGGATGATTAGTCATTATTCTAGGCCATGGTGTGGACAGGCTCTTAACAGGTCCTTATATCTCTCCCATGCTTCAAAAAGTGATTCTCCCAGGTTTTGGTTAAATCTAGTGATTTGGTTTCTAAGGACAGCAGTTTTGCTGGGCGGAAAATATCTTGCGAGAAATACTCTCCTAAGGTCTTCCCAGGTTGTTATTGAATTGGGTGGAAGGGAATCCAACCAATCTCGTGCTTTATCTCTGAGGGAAAAAGGGAATAATCTTAGTCGTATTGCCTCAGGTGAAGCACCATTGCATTTTAAAGTGTCTGCTAATTGTATAAAAGTTTTTAAGTGTTGATTTGGGTTCTCGGTAGCGAGACCATTGAATTGGTTTTGTTGCACCAATTGTAGCAATGAGGTTTTTAGTTCGAAATTATTTGTGGTTATAGCTGGGTTTACGATACTTGAACTAGGTTCCTCATCTGACGGTTGGGCAAATTCCTTAAGGGGTCTTTGGTTACGATTATCGGCCATAATTTTTCTAATTCAATGGAGAAAATGGATGTAACGTTCAGGTTCCGCTAAAGGATTGAATAAGGTTCCGGTGCTGCAAGATCTTCACATTAACCGGATTGTAAAACTTAGTCTAGACGGTGTGACTATAGAGTGCGAAATTTGACAAAATTGGTCCCCGGCAACGGCGCCAAAAACTTGATGCGGTGTATTTGCAAGTGTACGAATTGCGTCAGAGTAATATAAAAGATTGTCGATCCACAAAGACCAATCGTCAATCTATCATTTCCTATTGTTACGGTGTTTAGCTAAGTCAATATTAAATAGGGAATTGAGCATGCAAGAAAGTAAAGTGCGGTGAAATAAACTTCAGATATAAAAGCAGGGTCGAATGTAATTCACATAGTCAGATGATATTCGCAATGCTTCGGAATAGAACTACTTATAGGGCAATATTTTCTACTAAAGAAAAGAACTAATTTAACAGGAACTGTCGCTTTCGCGTAATCAAAATTGAGTTTATTCTCTAATCAGACCTTCTTATCGTCACTTATAAAAAGGCACGCATTGCGTTAAAGTAAGAAAACTTTTTTTAAGAAATAAAGTACTTGACCAAGTTGAAAAGTATTTTTATCTGGAATTTCTAATAAAAATGGGACCTAACTTTAACCCTATAAACGCGTCCGAAAATAGTTTCAAAATTGATTTCTTTGATGATAAAAATCCCTAACTAACCGGACAAAGCGCTTTCGCTTCCTTTAACCAGTTAGAACTAACCGAGTTTAACAAAGGGTTGGACGACTTTCGATCTTACCCAACAACAATTAAGTACAGAAAACTCGTATTAAAAACCAAAATAGCCCATAAGCATCTCTATTGACACATTATTTGGAATATCGATCTAACTAGATTCCTTAGATTCTAGCCCAGTAAGGTTTAGCCTGACATGGGAATGTAAACAGACATGCTAAAATAAATCATGCGAGAAAGTAAATAATTTAAAGTGCGGTGCGGGAAATAAACAAAGTAAAAGCAGGTGCGGAAAATAAACAAAGTAAAAGCAGGTGCGGGAAATAAACAAAGTAAAAGCAGTGCGGAAAAACAAACAATGTAAAAGCAAGTGCGGGAAAATAAACAAAGTAAAAGCAGGTGCAGGAAAATAAACAAAGTAAAAGCAGTGCAGAAAATAAACAAAGTAAAAGTAGGTGCGGGAAATATAAATAGAAACCTGCTCCAAACGATGAGGTTTTAAATCTGGTACAAACTGGAAGTAAAATGCGACTGGAAATAAACAGCAGTTGAAAATAAATGTGGCAGGATAAACTTCAGCCGAAGTGCTCCAAACTCGATTACAGACTCAATCTACGAACTCGATCATAGACTCAATCAACAGCGTAATAATTCCCTGATGTGAAGAATTATCGCTTTACAATGGTGAAATTATATGGCTTAAGTTCGCAACTATGGTTGGATCAAGTTTGCAACTAAGTTTGGGTGAATTGAAATGAAATCAGGAACTTCTATTTATAGAGAATGAAGAATGCAGGAAATCATAGGAATGCCCCCCAACTCCTTTTTTTTGGGGGGGGGGGGAACATCGTCCAAAGGTGGCGCCCGCCATGGAGGCCATGGTGCCCGCCATGAGTGTAAATGAAAGGAAGTGGGGAACGTGGCAGTTGAGGTCAGCAGGAGGTGGTCTATGTCATGGCCTACTCTATGGTTGGCGCCATGGTGGACGCCATGAGTGAAAATTTGACCCAAACTCCTGTTTTTCAACCTGTTTTCCTTCATTTCTTCAGGGGAGCTCTGGATGATTGAAATACCTGAAAAGGAAACAAAATCTAGGCATAATACGAGAAAAAAATAATAAAAAAACCTAAATAACATGTGAAATCAGTGTAAAAAATAAGTGTAAAGTAAGTGTTATCACCATGTCAATTTGTAAGGATCACTAAAGGAAAATTTTAATTTTCCACTGCATTTTGGATCACAATTTTCCTTCAAAGATGCACAATGGGCTCCCTCATAATTATTCACAGAAGAGAATACCCACCCGAATTCTCTCCTTATCTTCAGAGCAATTGACTCATGCTTTTAAACTTGTCACATCCCCATATCTTTTAAAATATCTCTTCAATTTTCTATCACTCTTATTAACTCAATATACTTTATAATATTGTCAATTGTGTCAATAATACAAAAATTGAATGACCTTTCATAACATGTCAACACAAGTACACATATGTTTACCATAGTTGTAGATTATATGATACTTTATCGGTCATTGATATGGATATGGGTTATGTTTTAAAGGGTTTTGAATTTGATTTGTTATGTGGGGTGTTGGATTCTAAGGTTAGAGATTTGGGTTTGTTTTTTGGTACGCTTTATGTAGGGATTTATGAGGCTAAAGAGAGAGGTTTTTCTTTTGAGGATTGGGAAGATATGTTGGTTGAATGTGAACAAGGTTTGAAGATGTCTGAGGAGCAGTTTTATGAGAATAAGAAATAATCAATTAGTTTTTAAAGTTTTTTTTCTTTTGATAAGAAGGAAGATAATGGTAAGTTAAGGATCTTAATGATTGGAATTTATTCAAGCGAAAGTCCAATAACAGTTTCCCAGCTGCGCCTAATAAAAGTTTCCTTCAACGCTAAGGACTCAAGGGAAAGCCCTGAAATATTGTTTTTTGCAAAGAATAAAATCAAATATTTTGATTAAAATTTGTTTTTATTGATTGAATGAATTGATACATACGAAATTGTCCAGATACATACAACATAAAACCCAAATTCTATTCTAAAACTAAATCTAATATAAACCTGAAACAAATATTACAATCAAATTAATTTGTATCAATCAACCCTAAATATAACCTATAATTGTAAGTCAACACTAATTTATTTCCTAGTTAAGCTATTTCTAAAAACTATAAAAACCCTAAGACAATTTAGAAAATTGAGGAAGAAGTTTGAAGAAGAATTAGAGATTGGAGAAGCCCTCACGTCTTCGCTGCTACTCTGAATCCCTTGAACCTGCAAAAGAAACAGAGAAAGATATTAGAAGGGTAGAATCAGAAAGATCAAAAAAGGAAATTATATGACTAGTTTCACTGCAGGAGAGGTAATTCGAAACACTTAGCTTAGGGTTTTTAATTGCTATTGTGATTGTTGAATTGGTGTTTAATTGTTGCGTTTCTAGAAATTTTAGGGTTTAGGGTTATGGTTTAGGGTTAGGTTCCTAAATTGATAGGGTTCTAATAGTTTTGTTGGGGGTTCATAGGGTTTCTGAAAAAAAAAACAGATAAAGTTCTAAACAAACTTGCATCTGCACGGAGGCCTTGACGGTCGCTCACAGTGGCTAGGGTTGGGGTTCATCCTAAATTGTTAGGGTTCTAAGCTTATCACCTAGGGTTCTAGAGATTACATGGGTTTTTGGGTTGAATGTTTGAGTTCTCCGATTGAAATTAAATCGGGAATTGGGTTTGGTGGTGGTGTTTGGGGTGGCAGAAGATACAACCACTGGCAGAGGCGATTTCCGACCGATGGTGGGCGATTTTTGATCGCTGGAAAACTAGATAAAGGAGAACGTTTTCTCTTTGTTTGAGAGATAGAGATAGAGTGGGAACAAGTAAAGAGAGGGAGAAAAAGAGAAAAAATGAATTTTGTGAAGAAAAAATGAATAAATACTCCCTCGGTCTCTCTGTTGATGCTCTCTACCATGGTCGTTTACTGACCACTGGATACAGAGACAGTTGACCAACTCCATGTATGTGTTTCTACCCTGCTCCTTGGTAAATCCTCAATCATGTCCCTCTATTTTCTATACTTCAAATTAACGCCCCAGAGTTAACCTCTGGTGGCCCTTTTATTTGAATCAAATGTGGATAAACATGTTAAGCGCACCATAATGTATACACCTCCCATACAATGCCAAATAGACCTCAAGCTTTGTCCTGAGCTTAGCCCAACGTTCTTCGCACCCCCATATTGATATATTCAACTGTAATTAACACCCTCTGCGCCTATAGGCTCCAACACATATATGGGTTTAGCTCTTACTATTACACACCCTGTTTTACTAAGTCTAACTAAAATACACACCCTGGTTTACTAAGTCTAACTAAAATACACACCCTTAGTTTTATAAATATTTTATTTAATTTGTTTAATTTAATTTATTTAATTTGATCATTTTTCTCTTTATATCATTTTTCACAGTGTTGCATTAAAATAATATTTTCCATTAGTATAAATATAATATATTTTGATAAACATTATAACAATTATTAATTATTTTCTAAAATTACTAACCATTTTTTAGTTCAATTAAACATTTTTTACTAACTTCAATATTATTTAAATATTTTCAAAAGTGCATCATGTATTTAAAATAGCTAATCGACTTCAAAATTTATTTTGCTACTAACTTAACAAATTCAATATTATTTAAAAAAGGGGATTAAATATGATTGCTTTTAAAATTAACTGCGAACTACGTCTACGCTCACTCAACTTTTCAAATCCAGACAAGGTTCAAGGATAATTCAAAAACAATTCTACGCAATCCTATAAAAAAACTAACCAAACACATACGAACTACAAAATTGGACTCTGATTCTTTGCAAGGAGATACTTAGGCATGCGGTTAAAACCAAGGCGAGTCTCATAACTAAAAAATTAAACATTTTCTTAAACACAAGGAAATAACACAGTTAGATAGAAATTCCCAGTTTATCCTGAAACCTATAAGAGGAGCCTCTTGAGAACAAGGGAGATAAAAGGTTCCCAACACCTTCACTTTATCTAACCGACTCACGAATTTAGAATCTATGACAAAATTAAGGTTATCCGTTTTTTCCCGTCCTTAAGACAAAAAGTAGTGGCGGCGACTCTCGTATTTTTTGTCGGTTACAACAGTATGTGAGACAGAGACAAAGGAATCATGGAGGTGATTCCTGACCTTGCTTTTGAAAGACATTAGACATGATAAAAGATGTGTATTCATATAAGACCAACAAAAGATACTTTTCATATATATATATATATATATATATATATATATATATATATATATATATATATATATATATATATATATATATATATATATATATATATATATATATATATATATATATATATATATATATATATAAATGATTTTCTAGAATCCATCCCTGAATATGCCAGTTTGTTTTGAACTAGGTCTCTGACAATGAAATATTTGTGTGGATTTCATCCGTGTAATAGTTCTGTTTGTTTGAAATTAGTCCTTTATATTATTGTTTGTTTTGATTTCAAGTGCTTAATTCCTGTATTTGAAGAGAGATGTTTGAGAGGGTGGAGTAAAGGCTTTGTCTTAGGCATTTATATGTCAATTTCAAAAAGAAGTTTAGTGGTGGCACACAAATCAAAGATTTGACGATGGATGCAGCAAAGGCCACATATATATACAAGCATGGGAAGCAGGGATGAAAGAGCTGAAGGTGTTTTATCCTAAGGCTTGGGAGTGGTTGAAAAAAATACCTACCAAATCATAGTGTAAGCATGCTTTCTCATTTTATCCCAAATGTGATGTGCTAATGAATAATATATCTGAAGCTTTTAATAGCACAACACTAGTGGCTAGGGATAAACCAATATTAACCATGTGCAAATGGATAAGAAACTACCTTATGAATAAAAATGCTAATTTTAGAGAAAAAGTTTATATGTGGCAACATAGGATAATGCCAAGACATAGAATTAGGTTAGATAAATAAGTAGAATATTCTGGTAATTGGATTCCAAACTGGTTAGGTGATACTATTTGGCAAGTTGAACCTATCCATAACAAACATAGCTTCATAGTGGACACTTCTAAAAGAACTTGCACCTGTAACTTTTGGGAGTTGGTAGACATACCATGTAGACATGCAGTTGTTGCCTTAGGCTTTAGAAAGCAATGCCCATAAGACTATGTAGATGACTGTTATTAAAAAGAAACATATGTGGCATGCTATGATTTTAATGTTAGCCAAATTAATGACCAAGATATGTGGCCTGAGGTTAATACTGAGGAGATATTGCCTCCATCATACAAAAGAGGCTCTGGTAGGCCAAAGAAATTAAGGAGGAGGGAACCTGATGAGGACCCTAACAAGGGAAGGACACATACATCTTATTATTGTACCAATTGTAGTGTACATGACCATAATGCAAGCAATTGTTCAGTTCTGGTGCCTGACCCCGAAGCTCAGAAAAGAAAGGTATTAACTTAGCTCAAATATGTATCCTTACTAACTGTTTGTAAGTGATATTTATTGCATCATTCTATGTGCAAAAAAAACCAAAGACAAATTCTACACAAACAACACAACATGGAACTGTAGTATAACAAACAACTCATGCTGAAGGTGAAGCTTTTACTGAACAACAACAACCTCAAAATGAACCTTCAACTAAACAACAGCCTGAAACACAATGTGATGTGGACCAAGAGTTTGAAGTGCTTACAAAATATCTCTGTGTAGATTTTGAAACAACACAACCTCAATCCAATGTTAATGATCTCACTTCCCAAACTCCAGCTCTACCTCAAGTTGCTAGTGACCATGTTCCAACTGTTGAGGTTACACCTGTAATGGCTTCACAAGGAGTTGGTGAATCACAACCAAAATACATTTTGTCTGCACCTATTCAAGAGGTTGACCCTACACCTTATGAACTTGTTCATGCACCTCCACCTAAGGAACCTGTCTCCGCGCCTCATAGAAATCCTAAACCAGTCGAGTCTGTTACTGACTAATTAAGTTAAGGTGTATGTTCTCAACTTTATTGATATTGGCCTAATTGTATCTGTTCTTATTGTGTCTTTGTAGGCAAAGCAACCTAAAATAAAAGGTTGCAAGGAAGTTGGATTTGAGGAGAAGTGATAGAGCCAGGGTACTCAAATGCAAAAAGCTCAAGGGAGAAGGAAGTATGCCTGCACAACCATGGAAATTGTAGACATTGGATCTTTTTTTACTTATGTTTTTTTTTTAACAACATTACTACATCATGTACTTTAGCTTAAGCCGTGATGTTTTGTATTATGTATTTTGATTACAATACTACTTTGCCTTTAGTCTTAGAGTTTGAACCTTTATGGTTTGGATACAAGCATGTATTTTGACTTAAGACTTTATGTTTATGATACATTGTGTATTTTGGATACATTATCAAGTTTGTTTTATGCATAATTGAAATGGTCTAGTACCAATTTGACTTTTATGCACATTATCAAGTTTGCTTTATGCAAAATTCAAAACAAGAGGAGCAATAAAATTGCAAACATATATTTTTCAAAATAAAAACATCTTTTTCATTCATCATATGATACAAAGACCAATTTCAAAATGCATTAATGTTACAAGGACTAAAATAAAAAAAATAAGAAACAGACACAAACAAATGAGATTCACCATCATTTGTGATAAGCAAAGAAGAATCCCCATGACACAACCAACAATAACTTCAACAAAGTCGTTTTCTCTTCTCCTTCCCCAACTTAATCTTTATTTTTTCCTTTTTACCAATCTCAATCTCCTTAACTATGAACCCTAAATCCTTCAACATATCCGAGCAGTTGCATCCACTTGAACTTCTAGGATCACTAGGTGGATTTCGTTCAATGTCATCATCCTAAATGAACAACTTACAACCAGACATTAACCCTAAATTTTGACACTTCCAAAATCTCCTTTTAAGGGTATCAACAGAGTTTGACATAAACATTTTCATACTTTTATTGCAACTACAAACCAATGCTTGAACGTGATAAGAGTTGACAGACGAAGAAGAAGCCATGGCCATTTGGATGTTAAAGGCGCAGAAAGGAAGACCAACTTGCACGAAGAGAGAGGAAAGAAAAGGAAATTGAATTTTTTTTATTTGGTCTCTCTTTAATAAACTGTAAAAATAACCTTTCCACGCGTGTTACTGAAAATTATATAAAAAATAATAAACATAATCCAAGCTATAGTCAACTTAAATTTTTTTAACAATTCATTAACAAAAGAGACTATATTCAACAAAAATTAAACATATGAATACTTGAAAAAGAAAATTTTAAAAACGAAAACTAAAATCTCGCTAACCTACATACACATAAACACTATTTAAATTTTTTTTTATCATTGATAAACTAAAATATAAATTATTTAAACAAACATAAATTTGTGAAATTTAGATCTTGTAAGTTAAAATAACATCATAAATTTCAGAAATCTAGACACTTGTTAGAAAATAAAAAACAAATCAGAAATCTCTGATACTTGTTTACGGAAGAAAATCTCATCCTTTAATTTTTTCAAAAAAAATAAACAAAAAGGACACGTGTCAAAAGCAAAAGAAACACCACTTTACTACCAAAACGGTGCGTTTCAAGTGAGGTGCAAGTGTTGTTCTCTGAATCAGTTTTCAGTTAGGTCACAACCGTTTTCATCAATCCAACGGATCCGAAAATCAACCGAATTTTCCATCTTCAAACTCCTCAATTTTCAATTGGTATGATTCCACTCCCTTCAATTTTCGTAATTTCCCTAATTTCCATTGTTCCTTCAATTCAATTTTGCATTTTTCTTTTTTGCATTTTGATGATTTTTTGGAGTTTTTTTTCCAGGTTCTTGAACAACTATAGTTGAAGTTTTAATTTTTTTTATCTTTTAAGATTAGAACAATGGAAAATCAAAGTGCTGAAGATAATAGTGGTGATGTTGATGTTAATGTTGGAGGTGTTTCACCACCTAATGTAGATGTTATTGGTGATTTGGAAATGAGTGTAGCATGTTTCTCTGAGAAAGTTTCAAACTTGAGTATTTTTATGATGAATTTGGAAACTTTGGAAGCTGAATTTGAGGGTTTAGTTATTATGGATAAAGAAAACATGGACATGGATTGTGTTTTAAAGGGTTTTGAATTTGATTTGTTATGTGGGGTGTTGGATTCTGAGGTTAGAGATTTGGGTTTGTTTTTGGGTATTCTTTATGTTGAGATTTCTGAGGTTAAAGAGAGAGGTTCTTCTTTTGAGGATTGGCAAGATAGGTTGGTTGAATTGGAACAAGGTTTGGAGATGTCTGAGGAGCAGTTTTATGAGATTAAGAAACAATCTGTTAGTTTTCAAAGGTTTTTCGCTTCTAATAAGAAGGAAGAGGATGGTAAGTGGAGGATCTTAATGATTGGAATTATTCATGTAGTTATTGTTTTTGTTTGCGCATTGATTGCTTTGCTTGTTTTTTAGATGTTCATGATCTTGTCTTTTCCATTTGATTGTTTCATTTATTTATTTGGGGGGGTCCACTTCAATTTCGATGTGTATGTTTGGTTTCATGGTTGGAACACTTAGAATTGATTATGGATGTGTAGAACTGATTATGACATGTTTGGTTGCTCTCGAGTAGAATTGGTTTTGCTCTCTAGAATTGATTATACTTTAAGCTAAGATTTGTAGCTTTTGAGTCTAAACATGATTTTTACACACAAATTTACCGTTCAACTCACTTTTGCAAAAATTTATCCAAACATAAATCACTTTACCTTCAACTCACTTTTAGCCAGAATCAATTCATAGGATCAATTTTTTCGCCGCAGAACCAAACACACGCTGTGATATTGTGTGTGTAATGTTTATTCAATGGGAAATTGGAAACGCCTATTGTGCATTAATGGAATTCTTTTTTTATTTAAAAAAGGAAAAATAAAGAAAAGGAAAACAGAGCTGTGAGACTGGCTCAAAATGGCTGCTTCTTGATTAATGTTTGACTAATGATAATATTCTTATCCGAATCTGCATTGTGATTTGCGAGTGTAAAGTTATTTTTCACCGACATCCAATAACAACTCTTCAATTTGCCACATCATGTTTGACGATTTTTAAATAAAAGCAGCTATGTAATTCTATGTCGTGTTGGAGAGATGTGTTGTGGTTGATTGTTGGTGTCAATAATTTTACACTACTCATGTATGTCCAATTTTCTCTTTCTAATAAATATTTGTTGTCCTTTTTTATCGGCGGGATTTTCAATGACGACAGGTAATGTTGAAGAGGGTGGAACTGTCCAAGAGGATAATCGAGATTTGGATGTAAACAACATGATGAACATTGAAACAACTTTGAGGATGCTTGAGAAATCTCTGGCAAATGAAATAGATCTCGAGAAGAATTTCAACGACTTGAAGAAAATTGAAGAAAAACTAAAACAAAGGATCGCTTCTTTAGAAGACGAGCTAATTCAAACAGAGGAAGAAGCAATTGAAGTTTGGGAAAGATGGTCTGAAGCAGACAACGCCCGTGAGATCCTAAAGGGAATTTCAAACGAATTGTTGGCTAAACTCAAGATTTCTCAGTTCAATTTGATCGGTTTAAGAAAAAATGAATCTGAGCTTACGGCTAAGCTGGAAACTTCTATACAACAATTGAAAAGTAGGGACGCTAAGATAACCGAAAGCAAGACAAATGAAGATTTTGAAGTTGTCTATTTAAGTGACAAGGTGGTTTCACTTGAGAAGCAGCTACAAGCAACTGAATGCCAGTTAGTGAATGTGAAAGCCTCTGCTGATGACTATCAACAACAGTATAATGTTACATGTTCTCAAATTAGAGACATGGATAACGTTATCATTGAACTGAAAGGAAACGCATCAAATGCAGAAAGCCGGGCTAATGCAGCAGAAGTTCAGTGCAAAATATTGATGGAAACTAATGAAGAGCTCAACAAGGAGCTGGCTCTTTTAAAAGATGGTGGTATTACATCCGAGCGTGTAGAGTTACTTGAGAGGCAGCTAAAGGAGTATGATTTAAAGCTGCAGAATGCAGTAGCGTCTGCTGAAGCTAGTCAAGAAAAGCAAAAGATGTTGTATTACACAATCGAAGATATGAAACACGTAATAAAAGATCTAAAGTCGAAGGTTTCTAAAGCTGAAAGTTTAGCTGACAGTGCAGAGGAGAAGTGTATCATATTATCTGAATCTAATGCGGATTTAAATGAGGAAATAAGTTTCTTGAGGAATCGATCGGAATACTTGGAGGGATCGCTGCGCCAAGCGGAGGAGGCAAAAAGGGCAACTGCAAAGGATATTGGAAAGCGAACCAAAGTTTTCAAAAGTTTGGTGACACAACTAGCATTGGAGAGAGAGCATCTTAAAAAGAAGGTAAAGACCAAGCTTTTGAAATCTCGTTTCAGTCCACTAGATTATACTACTCCCATACCAACCTGCAATTATATCTCTGGACTACATAATGTTTAATTTGAGTATTTTTTGCTCATTAATCAACTGAAACAACTAGGGTATCAAGTAATCTGCATAGAATGATAATTTGTGTGTTAGAGGGATTTGCATAGAATGATAATTTGTGTCCTTTATTTGCAGTTATCCTCCTTAGCAAGCGAGAACAAAATTTTGGTAGTGAAGCTGAAGCAGGCATATAAGGATCCTTCTCAAGAAGCTAGTGCGACTTTGTCTTCTGAGCACGAGGTTGGCACTTTAGATTTTATCAACATGTTTTATATTTGTATACGTTTCCGATATGCAAGAATCTTCTTAGTAGTTAACATACGATATTAGTTGGCTTAAAGATGTATGCTCTTTTAACCCAATTCTCTTAGATTATACATGTTCTAAAAAGATTGTCTGCATAAAAGTCAGCCGGCCTCTTATAGTATAAATTACAATTTTTGTTAAAGCATTACCTCAGATTTTGAACTATATAGACTTCCTCCTCCTCACTCTACAACTAAGATTGAAAGTAAACAAAATTACTTCCTCCGGTATAAAATATAAGCAACTTTGAACTACCGTTATTAATAACAACCAATTATGATGAGAGGAATCAACAATAAATATCATACAAGGGTAATTTTGTAAATGTGGTATTTTCATGAGATCTGTAAGATTAGTTACTTTTAAGGGCATATGTTAAAGAATGCCATATAGAAATACTATCTTAAAAGTCGCACGTTCAATTCCTGAAAAGTTGACAAAATATATTTTTTAGTACAAAATTTCTACTTTTGGATTGGTTAACATGTGCCTTTAGAGCACACGTAAACATGACCCTTTATTAATAATTGTGAAGTTTGTTAATTAATAAGTTTTATACTTGAGAGAGCAAGTATTATGGTATTATCTTGTGCTAAAACCATCAACTATAGATTGGTTAAGTGGAATAGGGGATTTGGGCCCCTTAAACATGTGGTCAGGGGGGAACTCTGCTTGTGTGAGGAATGCAAGAGGGTTTTTAGGTTTGTTGAATATTTGAATAGTGAATCATCCCTCCCAACCCTAGAGGTTGTGATATTTATAGCCTTGATCCATGGGCCAAGTTGTAGGTGATGAACCAGTTCCATCCATTGATAAGTGGAACGGTTTTTTCCTTAGAGAAATGATAATAACGGCCCTTTCATAAGGACGCGTGGTCTGCCACGTACTAAGAGCATTGGCACTCAATAACTCCGGTTTGGGCTGGGAGCCCTTGGCCAAATGGATTGGTTCGGGTTGGGCGATCTCATGATCTCTCACGTCACGCCCGCCCGACTTATCCTCTGATCTCTTACATCGCTCTTGGGCCGATTGCGTTATGGGTTGGTCTCTTCCAATGCCCCGTTAAAGTTATCTCAATCCAGGTTCCTTCCCTGACTTGCGAATGAAGTAAGTTCACCGACAGAGATTGGTTACCACTAAATGGAGGTGGAAACTTTGTATATATATCTTGGTAACTTAAAAAAACTAGTTCTGGATTTCAAATCATAGGAGAGTTCTGATCCACAATGAAACACCTGCCACAGAAATATTATTTAGATCTAGTTACATACCAACAGAGTAATTATAATAACATTTTATCATTTCTGTGAAATGTTCAATCATTATTAGCCTTGATACTATTTGATTTTATCTTAATTGTGCTTTATTTTAGTTCTTTAAGCCACTCCTTAACACGAGGGGCACATTTTTATTGGAATAAACACCCTGAAAATATAGAATACTTTCTGCAATTTCTGATAGATAAATGTAATAACAGAAGAGAAATATGGACAGAGCAAAGTTCTAATTGTTGTTCCTATTTTTCATTTCCAGGATAACAAGTCATTCAAAACTTCATCTGCAAATGATGAAGTAAAGTACGATTCTACACCAGATGTTGGGACTGTCAGAAGAATAGATGCAGGAGTTCTTTCTTTTAAGCCCTTATTAATAGCATTGTTTGTCGTTGTGATTTCAGTTGCGATGTTTCTGTATTTCCAAGGACTTGAAATGAATGATGATGAAAATCTATGAGTGGATTGTCATCAGGAGTTTTTACTTTATTTTTTGGATAAGGCAAGAGACTATTTGTGGAATAGAATGAAAATCCATTGACATTGCAGGTATTAATGAAAAGTATTGTGTAGTAATCAAATTTTGTTCCTATAGTATTTTCTTTTTTCGTGGCATATATTATTCTCTTCCTTTCTAACATGTTTCTATACCATATTGTTATTTTTATGAGTGGGTGGGGTAACTCAACTGGTATGTTGAGTTAGATGAGTGCGAGCGGTTCATCTGGGTTGGGTGTGTCATATTTATGAATGTTTATAAGTTTGAGGGGAGTATTAGAGAATAGTTAGTTAGATTGTATAACAAGGTAGTTAGGAAGTTAGTTCTGAAAGTTACAAGAGCATAACTAACTTCTATCCTTTACATAATGTGTATAAATATTGAAAGCCATAGGCTTTATTCATTGATGAGAAATAACCATTCACAAGCTAAACTTGATCTCTCTCATGCATCTTCCCCATGAATACATGCATATACATCAAGAGCTTTCTCATCCAACAAAACATGTCAAATCTTTTTATAACACATACTTTATATATTTCTTTTTCCCAATGAAAATGTCACTGTAACCTTGCAAACCTTTAATGTCCAAAAAACATCTCATCTAAAAATTCTTCATTATAGTTTTGAACTCTTGAAACTTCAACTTATAAAAATTATTATTGTATATTAAGAGTATTTATCTCCTTGCAACACCCCTATAACAGTAAAAATAATTTTAAAAAGAGATGTCATATACAATTAACCAGAGAATCAAAACAAACGGATGAGTAAAATATTAGATATGAAGCACAAACACTCTGAACACAACCGTGACATAAAACATCAATAATAATTTGAAAAATGTTTTGTTAGTACAATTTCTTTTCCTTTATTCACTCGTCTTTCACATTTACTACATCGTTTCCTTTAACTCACCCAAAGTATCATGAAGATGAAAGTCATGCCTTGTTGCAATTTAAGAAAGAATTTATCATCAATAAGTCTGCTTCGGATAATCGTCTGAGTTATCCTAGAACAGCATCTTGGAATGCAAGCAATGAATGCTGCTCATGGGATGGCATTAAATGTGATGAACACACAGATCATGTGATTCACATTAATCTTAGAAGCAGCCAACTCTATTGTACAATGGATGCAAATAGCACTCTCTTTCGCCTTGTACCCCTTCGACATCTCGATCTTTCAGACAATGACTTCAATAACTCTCAAATACCATCTAAGATAGGTGAGGTAAGCTTTCACAACGAATACATCTGAATCTTTCTGACACAGTTCATTTTGGCGAAATTCCACCGCAAGTTTCACAGTTGTCCAAGTTGTTGTCTCTTGATCTAAGCGTCTGTGCTACAACATTTTATGAAAATAGTGCAGTCAATATGTTGCAACTCAAACAAAACCTGTCTTAGAAGCATAATTAAAAACTCAACAAAACTTTAGATGCTCCTCCTTAATTTTGTGACAATTTCATTTACTTTACCCGACACAATCACAAATGTTACATCGTTGCAAGCACTATCTCTTATGGATTCTGTCATTCTTTGTATGGCGAATTTCCAGTGGGAGTATTTCATCTTCCAAAAATGGAATTTCTGAATTTGAGACAACTCAAATCTCAATGATAGGTTGCCTGAGTTTCAGTCTAGTTCACTTCCTTGATGAGACAAATTTCCATGGTACACTGCCTGTATCCATTGGAAAGCTTAGCTCTTTAAGAACCCTATCAATTGATGGTTGCCTATTGTTTGGGTATATTCCTTCCTCATCTAGCAGGAAATTATCGATATCAGGAACATATCCATCCCACTTCATCTCATCCACAAGTAAATGAGTTTGCTCATATATCTCCTCAGATCTTGGATGTGCCTTGTCCCCAACAAGAAACGCATGCACCTCGTCTCTTATCTCAATCCAGCTACATCCTGGCTCCTTCTTTAACTTATAATTCTTCATCAAACTTCTTATTTTCGCAACCTCGCCCCAAATTCCTGCAATAGCATATACGTTCGACAAAAGAACGTAAGCAGAAGAATCTTGAGGATCCAACTGCAATAAAGAATCGGCTGCTTTTTCTGCAACTTCGACATTCCCTTGCAACTTGCAAATACCGAGTAAAGTTCTCCATATTACATCATCAGCTTCAAAAGGCATGCTTTCAATAAGCTTCACAGCTTCATTTACTTGACCTGACCTACCTAGTAGATCTACCATACATGAATAATGCTCCATCTGGGGATCTAAACCGTAGTCACTTCGCATTTTCCGGAAGTAATGTAGCCCTTTATCTACAAAACCCATATGCGCACAAGCTCTGAGGACTGAAATAAAAATTGTATGGTTTGGTTTCACATTCTGAAGCTGCATCTCCTCAAATAATTTAATGGCATCTTCTCCAAGTCCATGGTATGCGTATGCACAAATCATGGTGCTCCAAGTTACGTAGTCCCGCTTAGGCGCCTTCTCAAACATTACTCGAGAATCCTGCATATTTCCACATTTTGAATACATGTCTACAATAGTGCTAGCTATATACACATCTGAATGTAACTGAAGCTTTAAAATCTGTCCATGAATCTGCTTTCCAAGTTCAACGGTAGCTAAATTAGCGCAAATATCGAGAACCGTAGCATATGTGAAGTTGTCAGGTATTACACCGGCTTGTAACATATGAGAAAAATACCTCAAAGCATTTTCACCTTGCTTTTGCAACGAGAAACCCGAAATGATTGAATTCCAAGAAACAGTTGTTTGCTCTTCCAATCTCTCGTGAATCTTTTCTGCCTCCACTAGCATTCCACACTTGCAATACATATCAATCATGGCACTTCCAACAAACCAATCTAACCCCATTCCCGACTTAATAACTCTTCCATGGATTTCCATACCATAGTTCAAAGCTTTCTGACCGGTACATGCCTTTACAACACTTCCGAAAGTAAAATCATCGGGTTCCATAGTTGACCGCAACATCGAAACAAAGAGTGAAAGCGTCTCTTCAACTCGTTCATTTTGCTCGTGAGCAGCAATGATTGCATTCCAAGACACGGCATCCTTTCTTTCCATATCATCAAATATCAAACAAGCTTCCATCAATGCTCCACATTTTGCATACATGTCTAAAATGGTATTCGCAACACAGATATTAAACTCCAAACCGCATTTGACCGCTAATCCATGTAATTGAATCCCCTCCAAATGGCCTTTGATCGCTGAACATCCAGTCAAAGCACCGGACAAACTGATTTCGTCGAATCCAAGATAAGACTTCTGCAAAGACTGAAAAATCTTTAACGCTTCAAAACCTTGATCTTGTCGTGCATATCCAACAATAATGGCGTTATGAGATTGCCGAGTAGGGTTGGGGAATGTGTTAAATACCTTTCGAGCTTCAAACATTCTGTCACATTTAGCATACATATCTAATGTAGCAGTTCCTACTATACTATCGTAACCAAAATTAGTCTTTAGAGCATAAGCATGCAACTGTATGCCTAATTCAAATGCAGATAATCCGGCACAAGCCCTAAACGCACTAGCAAATGTTGATTGACTCACCCCTATACCTTCTTTCAGCATATCTGTATACAATTTTAATCCCTCAATAAACCGATTGTTTCGAACATAGCCTGCAATTACAGCACTCCAACACACCGAATTCCTCTCCGGCATCGCATCAAAAACCTTAAAAGCATGATCAAGTTTCTTACATGTTGAATATAAATCCACCAGAGCAGTCCCCGTCACTACATCACTCTCGAAACCCATCTGAATCGCAATACAATGAACCTGAAGTCCTAAACAATAATCCTCAATACCAGCACACGCCTTCAAAACAACAGCAAAAGTAGCATAATCATGCAAAACTTTCAACGATCTCATCTTGACAAAAACTTCAACCGACTTCCGATGAATCCCATTTTGTAAATAACACGACAACAAAGAATTCCACGAAACAACATCTCTCTCCGGCATCGAATCAAACAAAAACTGCGCAAATCCCATGTTTCCAATTCCAGCATAGCCAAATACCATAGTGTTCCAAGAAATTACATCCCGTTGAGACATTCTGTCGAACACGTCGAACGCGTAGTTCATATTGGAACATTTGCAGTAAAACTGAAGCAAACAGTTGGAAACAAAGATGGTGGGAACAAACCCAGTTACTATCATCTGTGAATGAGCTTGTTTGCCAGGTTTCAGAGCTTTTAGGTTGGAACATTTTTGGAAAATATGGGAAAATGTTAGTTTGTTTGTGAGGTTCATTTTGAGACTTGGAAGATGAACAGCATGAGAAAAGGTACGAGGTAACATCTATTGTCTCTGTTTGACTATATATATTGTACGACGATAATAATATGAATTTTTTATAAACATACCCTCTTTTTAGAATTTAAATCCCAATATACCCTCTCACACATTCATATTTTCCAATATATTCTCTTTTCAAACAAAACACTTTTTTGCCACAACTCATCCGCCAATACAATGGGCGGAGGAGTGTATTTTCCTAGGGTTCCGCATCTGCATTGGGCGGATACTTATAAAAAAAGAGAGGCTCCGCCCATTAGATGGGCGGATGTGTCCAAAACGTTTTTTTTTTAATTCTGTAAATTAAATTCATATGATATACATTATAATTAAATAATATACATTTAAATTAAATTCATATAATTAAATAATATACATTATAAATTAAATTAATATAATTAAATAATATACATTATAAATTTAATTCATATAATTAAATAATATACATCATAAATTAAATTCATATAATTAAATAATATACATCATAAATTTAATTCATATAATTAAATAATATACATCATAAATTAAATTCATATAATTAAATAATATACATTTTAAATTAAATTCATATAATTAAATAATATACATTATAAATTAAATTAATATAATTAAATAATATACATTATAAATTTAATTCATATAATTAAATAATATACATTATAAATTTAATTCATATAATTAAATAATATACATCATAAATTAAATTCATATAATTAAATAATATACATTTTAAATTAAATTCATATAATTAAATAATATACATTATAAATTAAATTCAAATTAAATAATATACATCATAAATTAAATTCATATAATTAAATAATATACATCATAAATTAAATTCATATAATTAAATAATATACATTATAAATTAAATTAATATAATTAAATAATATACATTATAAATTAAATTAATATAATTAAATAATATACATTATAAATTAAATAAAATACACTTTAATTAAACAAAATATACTATAAATAAACAATAATTTAACTAAAGGACATAAATTAATTTTTTGCATTTTAACATATATAATCTCCCCATCACATCTACTGTCGATTTTGACCGGGTCGTGTCAATCGTTGGTGAGTTCCACAAGCAGGTGTTCATCTAGTACGTTGGCCTGTTCTGCGATTTCCTTCTTCATTTTGTGGTTGAGTTGAAGTTGAAGGTCCCGCGTCACAGCCGCCCATTAAAAATTCCTCAATCATGTCCTCATTGGTAAAGTCTGTCTCGGCTGCACTGCCATAACTTAATCTGGTTCCCTCCCAATTCCAATTTGGTATGGGATTAGAAGACATTGGGCTATTTATTGAGGGTTGGTAACAATCTTGGGAGGTAAATTGTTGTGGTCGGGGAATAGGCATTTGTTGTTGGGGTGTTTGATAGTTGGGATTTTGTGGGGTTTGTTGGGTGCCCCATTGGGTGGGGTTAGAGGAAGGATATTGTTGTTGGGTGCCCCATTGGGTGGGGTTAGAGGAAGGATATTGTTGGTGGGTGCCCCATTGGGTGGTGTTAGATGAAGGGTTTTGTTGTTGGGTGCCCCATTGGGTTGGGTTAGAAGAAGGGTTTTGTTGATGGTATTGTTGGCTTGGGGTAAATGGTGGTTGTGTTGGGAAGAATGGTTGTTGCGTAAAAGATGGTTGTGTTGGGAAGAGAGGTTCTTGGTTGCTCATGAATGGTTGTTGGGTGTAAGTGCTTGATGATGGTTGGGTGTGTTGGACGTTTGAAGATGTTGGGAAATTACGAGGGTCATACAAAAAGTTGTTTGGTGACAGATACAAATTTGTAACAGACTTATACCATTCCATGTATTCCTTACTTGGCTTACATTCTTCTGACATGACATCTCCTTGTAAGACTTTATTTTCGCGGTTATGCCATTGACGACGCTCCTGCTTGTAACAATCTTTCCAATTGCTATATGCCCATTGATCGTTCACCACACTTTTGTGATACTCCTCCATGCACTGTGGAGCATCCGGTATGCCTTGCTTAATGCCAAATTGAAGTTTTACCCGATCAGAATGGTGCATTTCAACAGTAGTAAAACATATGATAAATGTTTTTGCATTCCACACGTGACTATCGGTCGGATCGGTATCATCAAGTCCCAGATAGGGCCTCCATGTAAACTGTTAAAAAAATCAGTTATTAGTTTAACGAACCATATAAAATATGTAATACTTAAAATATGGTTAAGAATATTACATCAGATTCTTCAAAATGATCGATGAAAGTCCGATAGCCAGGTGCACAATGATGAGGAGTCTTTTCGTAATCCATCCCATAGGCAGACCATCTAAAAAAATGTAATAGTTAAATATTGTTCACATAATGAAGGGGTGAAAAACACAAGAAGGGGGGGTTGAATTGTAAAACTGAAATCTTAAAGCAATTGACAAGATATTTTTATTCTGGTTCGTTTGATCTCAAACTACTCCAGTCCACCCGTCAAGGTGATTTCGCCTCTCTCCAACGAGGTCTTAATTCACTATATTCAACTGAATATTACAGACTGCTTTAACAACTGCTAAAGCCTTCTTGATTCAAACCACAATCCGGTTTGTCAAGGCAACACTTTCTTACAAAGGTATAAAACAATGTGTGTGAATGTTTTCTACAAAACTTTATCACAACTGTGATGTATACACAAATGAAGCTTAGAAACTAGATTGCTAAACTGTAATGGAGTATCAGAGTTTGTTGGTTTAGCAAAACTGGTAGATGAAGATTATGGTTCAGCTTTGTGCGTGTAGAGATTTTGGAGAACATTAGCCATTATAATCTTCGAAGCTTTGTTTATATAGCACTTGAGAAGATGAACGTTGAATGCAATATTCTTGATTCAATGCTAATAACAAGCTTTCCTTTTTGAGCAGATCTTGTCTAGAATGAGGCCGTTGGTATTGATTAGCTTTCAATGCACAGTACCGTTGCTTCTTCAATGCACGTTCTGGCTTGGCTCATTCTGATTCTGCTTCGCTGCTGATGAACTATTGTGTTTCTGTATCAGAGTGTTTACGCGCAGTTCTGTTCATCAAGCTTTAGCATGTACGTGAGTTGATCATCTGATCTTGACGTTCTGATTCAGCAACTTCTGATGCTGGTGTATGAAATCAAATTCTGATGCTGAAGAAGTGATCTTGCTTATTTTAATCAGCGTATCTGCAAGTCAGAGCATAGTAATTTTAGGCAGCATATAGTTCAAACATGAAACATATAAATACTATATCTTTTCACTTTGTTATCATCAAAACTTAAATATAGGGTAGTAGATTCAAACATTGTTCTAACAATCTCCCCCTTTTTGATGATGACAAAAACTAGATATTTTAAATGAAAAATAACGTGAAAAGGTGTCTGAATATGTATCAGAATAAGAAGTACGGAAAAATCAGAGTTAAGAGATACTCCCCCTGAGTTGATTACTTCCCTTTGATGATACGTGTTCTTCAAGATCAGATCTTTTTCTTTCTTTGAACATCAGATTATAAGAGTCTTTGACTTATCAGAGAGCAGAGCTTCAGAGCTTTTCCTGTCAGAGCTTTGCTTTGGATCAGAGTATTTGGTCGATCAGAACTTCATATTTGATCAGAGCAACATTGATCAGAGCTTCTACATTTTGATCAGAGCTTCTAGTCTTCATAGTGTTCAGGAGCTTCCTTGTGCCTGTAGACTTAAAACAAAACGGAAAAACATTTCAAGTAATAGAGTTAGAATGTTTGAGAATTTCTGTCTAGTTAGCCGTTATTGATTTTAAATATCATTCTTGTTCTCCCCCTTTTTGTCAGCAATCAAAAAGTGTTGGTGATGTGTTAAAACACTTAAGATCAGAAAAACAGATTATATTAAAATAGTTCAGAATCAGAGCAAAAGAACATTACAGAACATAGTCAAAACAATACATCAGAAAATGAGGAAAACATGAAAAAGTTATGCATGAAAAAGATTTAAGGTTGAGGGGGCATGCGTGAGAACAGGCTCTCCAGCATTGCTTGAATCTTTTCAGAAGTTTCATTATGCTTCTGAACCATGTTGACAACAGTGTCAATCTTGCTGTCCTGTACATCCATTCTTGCTTTCATCTTCTGATCATTCTCTTCCATCCGCTGCTGTAGACGTAAGTCATTCAACCTTAATTCTTCCAGAGCCTGCCTGTCCAAGGCAGCTTGAGAAGTATCAGAAGGAGGAAGCTTCTCAGAACTTTCAGCGACATCTTCTGCTGGATTTTCTTCAGCCTGAATGGTCTTGTCTTCTTTTGATGGTTGCACCTTTGCAGCTTGCTCTTTCTCAGACCAAGATTCACTGTCCAGGGGAAGCACAACTTCTTGAGGTAGCTGACTTTCAACTTCCTTCAGCAGCTTGCTGAAGTTCTGTTGTGCCTGCTCATAGTTGACATCCTGCAACTTGAGGGCTTCAGCACGTACCCATAATCTGAACTGTGACCAGAGCTGATCAGAAGCAGCTGGGTCAATCATCCCAGGACATACTTGCTTCAAAGAAGCAATCCATTGCAGCATACCTGTTTCAAAATTCAAAATACCAGAGCCAACATCTGGTTGCTTTGGTTTTGGGATAGCAATTTTGTGTCTTAGATCAGCAAGACGTTCAAGACTGGTTAAGTCAATGAAGATCCTGCTGGGGTTTTCAGAGGATTGGTTTTCAGAGGTTTGCTGAGATGCTGTTGGTTTTGGAGGAGGGGTATCAGAGTCAGATATTTCAATTGGAGTGGTAGGAGTTTTTGGAGGTGTTGATTCTAATGAAGATGGCAACTGGGGCCTGAAAACAGTGGTTCCACATGGCAACTGGATTGTCAACGGTGATGGTTGAGGTGAGTGAGGGTCAGAATAATGAGGAGAAGGGGTTTCATAGTGGTGAAACTCTGTTTGTGGTGAAGGTGGATTATTTTCTGGTTGAGGAGGTGGAATCTCTGATTGCTCAGGGATTTCTGTGAGTGGTTGTTGTGATTGTGGTTCTGGTTCTGGTTGTTGTTGTATTTCTGGTTCAGGTTGTGGTTCTGGTTGTGGAGGAGGAATATTTAGTGGTTCAGAATGTGGTTGAGCAGAAGTATGTTCACGCTCAATATCAGCTAGCACTCGATCAAGTGCTGGTGTTGTTGAAACAGTTGGTTGTTTGGGAATCTTAGTTCTGGTTCTTCTGAGTTGTAAGGCCTCAGAAGGGTCTTCTGGTATGGTTTCATCAATGGTAGGGATTGGAATGGATATTCTGTGAGAGGTTTGAGAAGGGGCAGCAGATGTTGGAATAGTAGATGAAATTGAAATAGGGGCAGCAGATGAAATACCTCTTTTCTTTGGAGTCTGATGAGATGATCCTTCTGCTGGCGCTTTCCTCTTCTTTGTCTTCTTCTGAGTCACTTCTGGTTGGGGTTGACTCAGATCTTTGATCTTCAGCTTTGAACCTGTATCTTCTTCCTTGTACGAATCTGGATACTTGAGAAACATCTCTGGTTTGGATTCCATTTCAGAAAATATTGGAAAATCACTCAGAGGCACTCTTCTGCTGGAGATATCAGCAGTTGAAGTAGCTCTGGGTTCCTTCTTAATATTTTCTATCAGCTTCATCTTTTTCAGGTTCTTAGCATTCAGCGGTTTTCCAACAGTTGGTTCAATAGTGCTCAGCACTTGAGCTTCGCTCAGATACTCTATCAGCTTATTCTCTGTCAGAATATCTGATATAAGCCTTCCAAACGGTATCCAGTCCCTTTTGGTCCTTTCTTCTTCTCTTGTTTCTTTGACACTGGTCTTGAGATGGTTGAACAGGAAGTGTGCCAGATTGATCTTTACCCTCTGATCAATAAAGTAGATCAGAAACTGCTGATCCACGTTTATATAATCAGGAGAACTTGTTGGTTTCCTGTGGTTGAAGCATCCAAGAACAATCTTAGCCCATACTCTGCAGTGGTCCTTCAGATCCTTAATTTTGCTGCTGGGCATTCCAAGAGTAAAAATTCTGTTGGCTACCACACCTACATCAGGGCATCTATCAGCCATGTCCACACAACGGACTCCACCACCACTTTGACCGATTAGCTTTGCAATGAGATCTTCAGAAATCACTATCTTCTTTCCCATGACAGAAGAGATGACTAGATGTTTAGAAATCTTGGCGTGAATCCAAAATTCCTTGACAAGCGCTGGGAATGTTGGTCCAACCAACCTATCGAAATACCTCTCCCACTTTTGAGCCCTAATTTCTTCAGTTAGGTCAAATCCATTTTCCTTCAAGCTTTCAAAGTCGATGATTAACTCAGAGAGAACTTCAAGGTTCTTTACCGGTGTGAGAAGAGTTCTGAGGGGCACCTGATATTGTTCAGAGGTTTCTTTCTTCTGATTGCCTGCAGAAATGCTGGAGGATGCCATTGTTCACACTAAAAAGCTTTGAGAATGATTTGAGAGAAAAAGGTTTGTAGGAGATAAACTCAGAAATATGCAGAAAATGCTTGAGTGATTATGAGAAAGCGTAAAGAATAAGAGTGAAGGATTAATGTGCTTAAATAGAGTTTTTCAAAATTATTTTGAAAAAAAATAAACGTTTTTAAGAGAGAGAAAAAAAAATAATGATTTCCATTTAACAAGCGTGATTACTTTTCATTAAATGCTTGCTGATTTTGGGGGATTTGAGAAAGATACTTAAAAACGGTTACCAGACATGTGTCTCAATGCACCCAATCAGCGCTTTGCCTTCTCAGAAGCGTGCACGCGTTCTGCTTCAGAGATTTGCTGATGATTGGATGACACTTGTTTGATGTAGTGATCAGCACGTCTGTCTTTGAGATTAGACTCTCAGATCTTTAGACTTGCATCTGATACAATCTGCATGTTCTATCTTTCTGAAAGAAGATTGATCAGAAGTTCACAGTAAAATAATTACATTCTGAAGATAAATATATGGAATTAAAGCATTTTCATTCTGGGCATACTTTCATGCTGAGATGTTTCAGAATGAAATTGAACCTATCTTCTGAAAGGGGTTTAGTAAAGATATCAGCCCATTGATGGTCTGTATCTATAAATTTTAAGTTTAAAATACCTTTCTGAATATAGTCCCTAATGAAATGATGTTTTATTTCTATATGCTTAGCTCTAGAATGTAAAATAGGATTCTTACTTAAGCAAATAGCAGAAGTATTATCACAAAGAATAGGAATGTTACTCTCAAAAATCTGGAAGTCTTCAAGCTGACTTTTCATCCAGAGCATTTGTGTGCTACATCCTGCTGCTGCTATGTACTCAGCTTCTGCTGTTGACAGAGCAATTGTTGACTGCCTTTTGCTGGACCACGAGATCAGATTTTCTCCCAGAAATTGGCAGCTTCCAGAAGTACTTTTACGTTCCACTCTGTCTCCAGCAAAATCAGCATCACAGTAGCCTACTAAGCTGTAATCACTAGATTTTCTATAAAACAAACCCAGATTAGTAGTACCTTTCAGATACTTGAAAATTCGCTTAACAGCTGTTAAGTGAGATTCTCTAGGATCTGATTGGAATCTAGCACAGATACATACGCTGAATAAGATATCAGGTCTTGAAGCTGTCAGATAAAGGAGAGAACCAATCATACCTCTGTAGACTTTCTGTTCTACACTTTTGCTTACCTCTTCTCTTTCCAGAATGCACGTGGGATGCATTGGAATCTTTGATGGCTTACATTCTGAGAGGTCAAATTTCTTCAGAAGATCTCTGATGTATTTGCTCTGATGAATGTAAGTTCCCTCTGGAGTTTGATTGATCTGAATTCCTAGAAAGAATTTCAGTTCCCCCATGAGGCTCATCTCAAATTCTGCTTGCATACACTTAGCAAATTTTCTTCCAAGAGAAGGATTAGTAGAACCAAAAATAATATCATCAACATAAATTTGACAGACTAAAATGTCACTCTTAACTGTTTTACAGAATAGAGTAGTGTCCACTTTCCCTCTGGTGAATTCATTTTCAAGCAGAAAGTTACTTAGCCTTTCATACCAAGCTCTGGGAGCTTGTTTCAGACCATATAGTGACTTCTTTAGTTTGAAAACATGTTCTGGATGTTTTGTATTTTCAAAACCTGGGGGTTGGTGAACATAAACTTCTTCTTCTATATAACCATTTAAGAATGCACTTTTGGCATCCATCTGATACAGAGTGATGCCTCTATTAACAGCAAATGAAATTAAAAGTCTGATAGATTCTAACCTGGCGACTGGGGCAAAGGTTTCTGTATAGTCTATCCCCTCTTGCTGACTATAACCTTGTGCAACCAGTCGTGCCTTGTTTCTGATGACTTCACCTTGTTCATTAAGCTTGTTTCTGAACACCCATCTTGTTCCAATGACGTTGAATCCTTTTGGTCTGGGAACGAGATCCCATACGTCGTTTCTGGTGAATTGATTCAGCTCTTCTTGCATTGCCAGAATCCAGTCATTATCCAGAAGTGCTTCATCAATAGAAGAAGGTTCAATCAGAGACACAAGTCCCATAAGAGTTTCTTCAGAGTTTCTGAAGCTTGCTCTTGTTCTGATTGGATCTTCCTTTCTTCCTAGAATAGTCTCTTCTGGGTGATCCAAACTGCTTCTGGGTAATCTCTTCTGAGGTTGATCAGCAGCAGTTGTAGGATTTCTAGCATTGCTTCTTTCAGACGTTGAAGGAATGTCTGTGTTGAGAGCTTCTGATGACTTGTCTTCAGAACCTGCAAATTCAATTTCTATACCTGCAAAAATTTCATTCTGCTTTGACTTTTCAGAGTCAAGCTTGTCATCAAAACGAACACTGATTGATTCTTCCACAATCTGTGTTTCTGTATTGTATACTCTGTACCCTCTTGAGCGTTCAGAGTATCCTAACATAATACACTTCTGTGCCTTAGAATCAAACTTGTTCAAATAATTCTTTGTATTTAACATAAAGCAAGTACATCCAAATGGATGAAAATACGAAATATTGGGCTTTCTGTTCTTCCATAATTCATATGGAGTCTTTTCCAGAATAGGTCTTATTGAGATTCTATTCTGAATGTAGCACGCTGTGTTTATTGCCTCTGCCCAGAAAGTCTTAGCAACGTTTGTCTCATTGATCATGGTTCTGGCCATTTCTTGCAATGTTCTGTTCTTTCGTTCTACAACTCCATTTTGTTTGGGAGTTCTAGGACAAGAGAAATCATGCAGAATGCCTTTGTCATTAAAGAATGACTCAAAATCTTTATTTTCAAATTCTCCACCATGATCACTTCTGACTTTAACGATTCTAAGATCTTTTTCATTCTGAACTTGGTTACAGAAGGTAACAAACACAGAGTGTGACTCGTCCTTGTGTCTTAAGAACTTTACCCATGTCCATCTGCTATAGTCATCTACGATTACTAACCCATACTTCTTACCACTGACTGAAGCAGTTTTAACTGGTCCAAATAAGTCAATGTGCAGAAGTTCTAATGGCTTAGAGGTGGAAACAACATTTTTGGATTTAAAAGAAGGTTTTGCAAATTTGCCTTTCTGACATGCTTCACACAGAGCATCTGAATTGAACTTCAAATTTGGAAGTCCTCTGACCAGATTGAGTTTGTTAATCTGAGATATTCTTCTCATACTAACATGCCCCAATCTTCTGTGCCAGATCCACTGCTCGTTGTTAACAGACAGAAGACATTTTACGTTCTGACTCTTTAGTTCAGAAAGTTTGATTTTGTAAATGTTGTTTTTCCTCTTTCCATTAAACAGGATAGTCCCATCTTTCTGACTAACAGCTTTACATGATTTTTGATTAAAGATTATATCATAACCGTTATCACTTAATTGACTTATGGATAACAGATTATGCATCAATCCATCTACTAGCAGAACATTATTAATAGAGGGAAGATTTCCATTACCTACAGTTCCAGAGCCAATTATCTTTCCCCTCTGATTGCCTCCAAAGCCAACGTGGCCTCCAGGCTTAAGTTCCAGGCTTTGGAACATATGCCTTCTTCCCGTCATGTGTCGTGAGCAGCCAGAGTCCAGGTACCATGACTGGTGTTTCTGACTTGCTGCTAAAGATATCTGCAACATGTATTATTTTATCCTTAGGTACCCAGATTTTCTTGGGTCCTGACTTGTTAGTTTTACCAAAACTCTGGTTGAATTTTGGTTTCACAGAGTGCTTACTGCTAGTATATTTGATGTCGTGTGTGTGACCATACACAAAGTGTGAATTTAGAGGAGTGTGTTTAATGGTTAAATCCATGACATTCTTGGGTGTAGGAACCTTACCTTGGTATCCTATTCCTTTCCTGCCGTTTCTGCTAACTCCATAGATCATTGAAGCCATTCTGCTTCTATCTATGCTTTTAGCAAGGAACTTCTGGAAACTATGATCATACTCCTTGATGATCTCATCAGCGTTGCTGGGAGTTTCAGAAATTGGTTCCTTCTGAGAGTTTTGTAAAGAGTTTTCTAATTTTGAAATTTTATCTCTCAGCTCAGAGTTTTCCAATTTGAGACTCTCAGACTTATTAGAGTCAGATTCAAGATTCCTTTTCAGGTCTCTGAATTTAGCTCTAATCTGCTGATAACGTTCCAGAATTTCATTGAGGCTTTCAACAAGTTCAGCCTTTGTAAAATTAACAGCGAAGTTAGGGAATACCTCTTCTGTGTCTGATTCTGAGTCTGATTCAGAAGCTTCACTATCATCTGGAATGTTAGCCATGAGCGCTATGTTTGCCCTTTCATCATCTGATTCTGAGTCAGCTTCAGACGAGTCAGAGTCATCCCATGTGGCCATGAGACTTTTCTTCTTCTCTCTTCCAAACTTCTTTTTGGGCTTTTCCCTCTGAAGCTTTGGGCAGTCACTCTTGTAGTGTCCTTGCTCATTGCACTCGTAGCAGATGATGTCTTTTGTGTTTGGCTTCTTGCTACTGGAGGAGCCTTCAGATCTTCTGTATCCAGAGGAAGAATCTGTCCTTCTGTATCTGGAAGAAGACTCGTTCTGATCAGATCTTCTGGGATTCCTGAACTTCCTTTGTCTTTGCTTCCACAGTTGATTTACTCTTCTGGAGAGAAGGGAAAGTTCGTCTTCTTCTGATGAGGATCCATCAGATGTTTCTTCAACTTCCTGCAAAACTTTAGACTCAGATTTTCGGTTAGATTTTAATGCTAAAGGCTTACCTTGCTTCTGAGGCTCATCAGCTTCTAGCTCTATCTCATGACTTCTGAGGGAGCTTATAAGTTCCTCCAGAGTGATTTTGTTGAGATCCTTCGCTAGCTTCAGAGCAGTAACCATAGGCCTCCACTGCTTGGGTAAACTTCTGATTATCTTCTTGACATGGTCAGCAGTAGAGTATCCTTTGTCCAGAACTTTGAGACCAGCTACCAGAATCTGGAATCTAGAGAACATAGTTTCAATGGATTCAGATTCTTCCATTTTGAACGCCTCATACTTCTGAATGAGCGCCAGAGCTTTTGTTTCTTTGACTTGAACGTTGCCCTCATGCGTCATTCTGAGAGAATCAAAGATGTTCTTAGCTGTGTCTCTGTTGGAGATCTTTTCATACTCAGTATAGGAGATGGCACTGAGGAGGATGGTTCTGGCCTTATGGTGATTCTTGAAGTCACGCTTTTGTTGATCAGTCATTGATTTTCTTTCAATCTTCTGACCAGTTGCATTCACAGGGTGCGTGTATCCATCTGTCACCATATCCCACAGATCAGCATCATGTGCTAGAAAGAAGCTTTCAATTCTGTCTTTCCAGTAATCAAAGTTTTCTCCATCAAAGACTGGAGGTTTGCCGCTGAATCTGTCTCTGTCCTCATTGTTGTCATTGCTGAAATGAGAGTTGTTTCCTGCCATAGTGTTTTTCTGACGCTGGATCTTGTACTGACACGGTTAAGTGTTTTAGCTCAGAACCAGGCGCTCTGATGCCAATTGAAGGGGTGAAAAACACAAGAAGGGGGGGTTGAATTGTAAAACTGAAATCTTAAAGCAATTGACAAGATATTTTTATCCTGGTTCGTTTAATCTCAAACTACTCCAGTCCACCCGTCAAGGTGATTTCGCCTCTCTCCAACGAGGTCTTAATTCACTATATTCAACTGAATATTACAGACTGCTTTAACAACTGCTAAAGCCTTCTTGATTCAAACCACAATCCGGTTTGTCAAGGCAACACTTTCTTACAAAGGTATAAAACAATGTGTGTGAATGTTTTCTACAAAACTTTATCACAACTGTGATGTATACACAAATGAAGCTTAGAAACTAGATTGCTAAACTGTAATGGAGTATCAGAGTTTGTTGGTTTAGCAAAACTGGTAGATGAAGATTATGGTTCAGCTTTGTGCGTGTAGAGATTTTGGAGAACATTAGCCATTATAATCTTCGAAGCTTTGTTTATATAGCACTTGAGAAGATGAACGTTGAATGCAATATTCTTGATTCAATGCTAATAACAAGCTTTCCTTTTTGAGCAGATCTTGTCTAGAATGAGGCCGTTGGTATTGATTAGCTTTCAATGCACAGTACCGTTGCTTCTTCAATGCACGTTTTGGCTTGGCTCATTCTGATTCTGCTTCGCTGCTGATGAACTATTGTGTTTCTGTATCAGAGTGTTTACGCGCAGTTCTGTTCATCAAGCTTCAGCATGTACGTGAGTTGATCATCTGATCTTGACGTTCTGATTCAGCAACTTCTGATGCTGGTGTATGAAATCAAATTCTGATGCTGAAGAAGTGATCTTGCTTATTTTAATCAGCGTATCTGCAAGTTAGAGCATAGTAATTTTAGGCAGCATATAGTTCAAACATGAAACATATAAATACTATATCTTTTCACTTTGTTATCATCAAAACTTAAATATAGGGTAGTAGATTCAAACATTGTTCTAACACATAATATATAAGTTTAAGACAAAGGAGTAGTAACGACTTACTTGGTTGCGTACGGAAAATGAAAAGGATTACGATTCCTAGGCGCTAGATTCGGCATCCTGGACCAGCCCCAAGCTTGTATTAGTGTTGAACAACCAGCAAAATTATGAACATCTTTTTTGGCGCATCTACAGAGGTTTCTGTATAGATGCGATAAAACTGCTGATCCCCAACTGTATCTACCTATTTTATTAAAGTCATCTAGCAATGGTAAATACATTAGATGTATTGTGTTACCATTTGTGTCAGGAAATAATAAACAAGCGAATAACAATAAAATATAAATTCTAGTTTTTTTATGAATTTGTTCTAGGGGGGAATCTTGGTTCAATTCAAATGCATCATATATTTCCCGGAGCCAAGTAATTTTGACGAATTGTCCCTTTCTAGCTCTTTCGGGCAATTCTTCACCCAAGAGTTCTTGAGTTAATGAGTAGTCAACATTTGTTCTCCCATTCACTGCCAAACCGTTTACACGTAAACCCATCAACATGTGGACATCTTCAAGGGTGACTGGATTCACCGGTAGGAAGATGGAATGTGTGTGTCTCCGGACGCCATCTTTCACATAAAGCAAGAATAAATTTCCTATCCACCCCATATGACGTTATGTTGAGTACGTGCCCAAAGCCCGCTTGCATCAAATATGGACGGATCATTTCGTCTACGCGCACATATGAGTGTGTACGAGGCCTAAATTTTTTCTCATTCTAAAAAAAAATAGTTAATATTAGAATATGGTTAATGTCAGAAGTATATGTTTAAAATTTTTAACAATTTATACGTAAATATATTCAAGACTTACATATTGGAGGATGTTTGACAATGTTCCTCGGTGCTCCTCTCCATAGGTTAACAGAGACATTATAGTAAATTGAGGTGTAGTGTAAAATTATGATGAGAAATAATAGATAAAGATTGAGTGTGATGTAAATTTTGAAAAAATGAGTAGTATTTATAGAGAAATAATGTAGGGTTTTTATTCAAAACATTTAATGGAAAACAAAAAATTGGTTGGGTATTTACTCTGCATGCATGCTGTGTACGTAGACTCAGGCTGCATGCACAGTTTTGCAGGGTCCGCCTACTCAATGGGCGGAAGCCTTCTAATTTTCTGACACACCGCACATGCAATGGGCGGACATGTTTCTTTTTGTCTGCCATCCGCACTTTGAATGGGCGGAAGCGTGCATTTATGCCTGCCTAGGGCGCAGAAGCAATGGGCGGAGCCTGCATGAACTTCAATGCGTCCGCCTACTCATTGGGCGGAACCCTTTAACAATTAAATGACACCGCTTCTGCATTGGGCGGATGATTTATTACAACATAAATTCAATTCTTCTTGCGTTTATTTATTATACCATATCTACTAAACACAAAATCTATTTCATTTAAATACACCTCTACCTCCTACTTTTTTTCATCAATCCAACCCATCACAAAACCAAATTTCTCCTACAACTCAGATTTTATTCAGTATGAAATCAACATGTCTCAAATACCTCAATACATAGTAGATGCTCATTACAATGGAGACATCCTTATCTCCGATGAAATGGGCATTATATTCGAAAATACCGATATATGCCGGTTCAAATTAAGTAGAAATGCGAAATTTGAATATTTGAGGGAGAGGATACAAACAAGGATGCAATCTGGAGTTGTCTCACAAATTATATATCGAAATGCTGTTAATTTCGGTGTTAACCAGGTGAAATATGTTCCACTGAAAATCCGAGATGATGATGATGTGGAAATGATGTTTTACAACCATGAATTATCTGGGTTACATGCGATAGATTTATACATAAAATTTCAAACTTCTCAACAATCTCAAATCTCACAAGTGGCCAATCCCAATGATGTTGAGCCCATGTCCATAATTCCCGAGGAAGTCGTTGTCGAAGATGACGAAGAAGAGGAGACTGAGTCACAAGCTGATGATTTGTTCACTACTTTATTTGAAGACGGTGGACGTGACGAGGCGGATGCAATCAATGAAACTGAACAACATATTCCACTTGAGAATGTCTATTGTCCACCCGCCCACATGACAACTCTGGATACAGCTGGAGACGAATCATCCTTTCAATGGCCCAAAAATCCTCGTCTTCTGCTGGAGGATGACATAGCTGTTGGGAACCAGTTCAAAAACAAATCTGACTGTGTCTTTGCGATATCCAGGTACCATATGAAACATGTCGTTGATTTCAGGGTTACGTGTTCTGACACAAAGAGATATAAAATTTGTTGTAAGCGAAGTGGTTGCAACTTTCGTCTAGTGGCATCTTATAGGAAAAAGAGCGACCTATGGGAGATAGGAATCATGGAGCCCCCACATAATTGTTCAACGACCATCTTTAATCAGGATCATCGACAACTAAGCTCTCGACTGATGAGTGAACGATTAATGCCTCTTGTTGAAAAGGATCCCTCCATCAAGGTGAGTGTATGTATTAATGAAATTGTTTCTTTTTTCAACTACACTCCATCTTACAAGAAGGCATGGATTGCTAGAAACAAAGCAATCGAACAAGTGTTTGGTAATTGGGAAAAGTCATACAATGAACTTCCAAATTACTTGTTGGCCCTTAAGAAGTTTGTTCCAGGCACTGTAGTAGAAATGCAAACACTACCGGTATATACAGATGACGGGACTATTATTGCTGGGAAACAAATCTTCCACCGACTATTTTGGGCTTTCCAACCATGCATACATGGCTTTTCATATTGCAAGCCTTTACTACAGATTGATGGTACCTGGTTATATGGAAGGTACAAAGGTACACTACTAATGGCTGTAGCACAAGACGGAAACAACAATATTTTCCCAGTTGCCTTTGCCTTAGTGGAAGGTGAGACGGCGGATGGTTGGGGTTTCTTTCTAAAAAACTTGAGAATGCATGTCGCTCCTCAACCTGGCTTGTGTTTGATTTCTGACCGACATGCATCTATCGAAAGCGCTTATAACAATCCTGAAAATGGTTGGAGTAACACTACATCTGTCCATGTGTATTGTATCAGGCATATTGCGCAAAATTTTATGAAGGATATCAAGGACCGTATCCTCCGGAAAAAAATAATCAACATGGGTAAGTACTTTTTATGCAAACATTACATGCTCGTTAATAGTTTACCATTATATTAACCAATATTTTTTTTAACATGTAGGGTATGCGCTGAACCAACCAACATTTAAATATTATCGTAATGAAGTTGGGATGGCTAATGGTGATGCTTTGAGGTGGATAGACATAATTCCCGTTGAAAAATGGACGAGGGCGTTTGATGAGGGTCGTCGTTGGGGGCACATGACAACAAACCTTGTCGAGTCACTAAATTCCGTATTTAAAGGCACTCGTAATCTCCCCATCACATCGCTAGTAAGTGCAACATACTATAGGATGGGAACACTCTTTGCTGAAAGGGGTGCAAAGTGGAGTGCAGTTTTGAATTCTGGACAAACATTTACAGAACGGTGCGTGAAGGTGATGAAAGAAGAGACGTCTAAATCCGCCACACATCAAGTAAGCATTTTTGACTATAATAATAACACTTTCAGTGTGAAGGAGACAATTAACCACTGTGAGGGGAAGCCATTGGGGCGTTACAAGGTCAACCTAATGGAAGGATGGTGTGACTGCGGAAAGTTTCAAGCATACCGTGTTCCTTGTTCACATGTTATCGCTGCATGTTCTCTGGTACGCCAAGACGCATTTCTTCTGTTGTCTGACGTTTACAAGGTTGCGAACTTATTTGGGGTTTACAGCACGAGCTTTCCAGTTCTACCATACGATGAGTATTGGTCCACTTATGAGGGAGATCAAATTTGCCATAATCCAGTTATGCGGAGGAACAAGAAAGGTCGTCCCGTGAGCACCCGTATTACAACAGAAATGGACGCATATGATAAGTTGGAGAGAAAATGCACATTGTGTCGTCTTCCAGGTCACAACCGAACGCGATGCCCCAATGTAGGAACTAATAATAATTAGTTATTTATTTTGTTATCAATCTGCAAAGTTGTATGTATAATGACACCGAGTTATTATGTTTCATTTCACTAATACTTCTGCAGTTAATATAAATAACAATTCGAAAAAACAACACATAAATTAAAATACTGAGACGAATAGTAGAACTTAGCAACAACATTAAACGTAAACAACATCAACATGTTCAAACAAGGACATAACCATTTCTAGGATATTACAATCAGCAACACAATGTCTTTTTGTTGAAGCATCATCATAAGAACACATGCGTCGTTGTGAACAAGTCTCCAAGAACGAGTGGGTCCATTTAAGCCAGGCACCGTAACTAACCTCTCTATTTTCCGAATCTTTTCACCTTGGGCAATTTCTTCCCCTAACCATCCCTCCAAGTGCCTATGCAGATGCTCAAATGTCTGCGTGTTCAACAATTTGATCTTCATCGGAGGCTTTACTGGAGAAAAAATAAGTTCTGCGTCTCTTTTCATATATGGAAACATTGAAAACTCCCCGGATGTTGAAGACATTTTTAAGATACAACTAAAGAAAAAAAATTTAAGTGTAGCTTGGATCATTCAACATCAACGATATTTATAGGTCACAACAAAAATATTAAATTAATAAAATAATAAAACCCTCCGCCCATTAACGTGGCGGAGCCGTAAATAAATAATAAAATTACGAAAGCTTCCGCCCATCGCACTGGCGGAACCGTACTGAAATAATAAAATAATAAAATGAATAAAACCCTCCGTCCATTGCAGGGGCGGAGCCGCACTGCAATAATAAAATAATGTTATGGACTGGGCCCGACAGGCCCAAAAGCATTGCTAAGGCCCAGTCCAAAGGGACTTACTGAGGACCACGCCGAGCAAAGGGGTCACATCCGTGCCCGACATCCTGATGTCCAGCTCGACATCCCGATGTCCAACTCCACGTGATGATGTCCAGCTCCACCCCCTGACGTCCAGCTCGACACTCTGCCGTCCAGCTCCACGTCTTGACGTCCAGCTCGACACCCTGCTGTCCAGCTCCACGTTGTCTCGAGCATCCCAACCAGGGCAGACTCAGTCCACCGTTCCCCCAACGATACTCCGGAAAGACCGCGTCTTCGTCCGCCCGCACTTCACGCAGAACATCCAGGAAGGGGACCACGTGCGGGTCCCCACTACCCACGTAGAACCTGGCAGTTCCTCCATTGGGCCAAATCCGCCCGGCCCAATGAAGGAACCTTGGCCCAGCGCTGGGGGCTATAAATACCCTCTGTTTCCAGAGGGTCAGGTATTGATCATTCTAACCTCAACTTACTATTATCTGCTCGTACTCCTACTTACTTCAGCATCGGAGTGCCTTGCAGGTACCCCCCCCCCCACCTCATTCAAAAAAGCATTCTGCTCGGAGCCAGCCGTGACGGTCCATTTCTGATCAGGTCAGATCAGTGGCGCCGTCTGTGGGAAACAGCTTCCCCGTCTAACGAACAATTCTAAGGACCAAAGCTCAATTCAACTACCTGTCATGGCTGATCCAGCTCATGACGAGCAGCCCGTCCGCGTCGCCGACACTAATAACGGCCCCGCGGACAAGAATGGACACCTCGACAATCCCGGTGATCCCGGCCACAATGCCATCCCTGTGACAACCGCCCCTGGACCTTCCTCCCGCAGGGACGGGGCTACTGCATCGTCCTCTACGATCCCTCCAGCACTCGAAGACGACCCGGTAGCTCTCGCCTATCGCAGAGCTGCCCGGTTCTATGAAGTCCCAGTCCCCGCCGGGGCAGATGCCACGACCCAGGCACTGTTCGCGGCCATTAATCAGACAAATTACCTGATCTTCGCCCAAGGAGAAAGATTAAGGGCACTTGAAGATGATCGACGACCCCCGAGGAGGCATCGGAGGCCACATTCTCCTCCTCCTCGGGTCACGGAAACTCGACACCCTTCTCCCCCGCGGAGACACTATAGGGAGAAATCCAGGAGCCCCTCTCCCCGGCCAAAGCAGAGGCGGCCCTACTATGAGAGACAACCCGTCATCCCTACCGAAGAGCCCAGTCGCGACCCATCCAGGCACGACAAGAGGCACGCCGGAGACGGGCGTGTGACCTTCAACCACCGAGCATCACGCTCGAGGGAATCTCAGCACGATCATCGTGCCAGACATAACTACAGGACCCCTTCTCTTTCTCCGGAGAGGAGCGACGAGGACGACCCCCGCGGTCCCCTGTCGCAGGCCATCATGGATGCACCTATCCCCCCGGGCATGGAGAAGCCCCCGCATCTGAAGGAGTATGATGGAGTAGCGGACCCGGTCGACCACATTGACGAGTTCGAAGCCATGCTCCACTATCATAATGTCGGGGGGCCCATCAAGTGCCGTCTCTTCCCCACGACTCTCAGGAAGGCGGCCATGGACTGGTATAAAGGTCTCACCCCGGGCTCAATTACATCGTGGCGGAACCTGAAGACCAGTTCACCAGTTCCTTCACAGCTTCTCGGCGCCACCCGAAGACTGAGGCGGCCCTCGAGGCCATCATCCAAAGACAGGATGAAACCTTGAGGGAATTCATCAACCGCTTCAACCGGGAAGCAATACAGGTCCCCTGCGCGGACCATATGAAAAGATATTTGCTGGAGAGGGGCCTCCTCCCCGGCACAGAATTCAGAAAAGCTGTGGGTATTGAGCCACCTCCAACTTTTGACGCCCTCCTCGACAAAGCCCGAGCATACATGGACTACGAGGAGAGAGAAGCTGCCAACAGGGCCCGAGACTCCAGGGCTCGCGCTCCCAATCATAGCAGCAGCTCGCGACAAGACCCTCCTCCCCGACGTACTGGGGAGAAAAGGAAAGAAGACCGACCCCGGGAGGTCCGGGAACAAAGGGGCCCCTCGGGCCGTTTCACCGAGTACACTCCGCTCACGGCTTCCCGCGAGCGTATTTTGGCGGAGTGTGCTAGCACAGATTTCAGAGACGGTGGCGTCAAGCGTCCCCGACTTGCTCCTGCCAAACCAGGGGCAGACAAAAATAAGTACTGTCAATACCATAGGAGTCATGGTCATTTGACAGAGGACTGCGTCCACCTCAAGGACGCCATTGAAACCCTCATCAAGGGAGGGAGGCTCGCACAGTACAGGCGAAACGACGCTCCCCGTCGTGACGCCCATGAAGCTAAGGAGCCCGAAGAAGGACCATCTGACGAGTCGGTACCAATCCAGACCGCCTTCTCGATAACCAGGCCCGAGGATTTCGACGTTCCCGAGCTCCTGCAGGAGCCCCTGACAACACACAGCAGGTGGGAATACTTCCCCTCCGCCATGGTCATCAACGGGGGCGGGTTCAACGACCTCACCATCAATTCAGCCAAGAGGAAGTTGGATGAACTGGTCGACATAGCTCCTCCACAAACTGTGACTTTCGAAAGGGTGAAGGGCAGGTCAGAACCCATCACCTTCTACCTGGAAGAACTCCCCGGCGGAGCCCCGAACGCAGTCATCCCCTTGCTAATAAGGGAAAAGATGGCCAATTTTGACGTGCATCGCATCCTGGTCGACGAAGGGAGTTCCGTCGACGTGATGTACAGCCAGCTGTTCCGGACCTTGCAACTGGACGACTCACACCTCTCTCCGTATGTGGGTTCAGATCTTCAAGGCTTCAACGGCTCTACTTCCAAACCTTGGGGTTATGTCGAGCTCCTGGTGACGTTCGGGGAAGGAACGGCTACAAGACAGGTTAAGGTCCGCTTCCTCGTCATTGATTGCCCGTCCCTATACAATTGCATCTTGGGGAGGCCGACATTGGCGGAGCTGACAGCGGTGCCCTCAACTGTCCATCTAAAAATGAAGTTCTATACCAAAAGGGCAAGGGTAGCCACCATCCAGGGAGACCTCGCCGCTGCCCGCAGGTGCTTCAACGCCGCTTCAAAGGGACGGGATACCGTCGACGTGGGGACCAGACCCACCAAGAGGACAAAGCAGGAGCCCGACAGAGCATCCCCCGAGGAAGAAGTCCAGAAGGCTCCACCAAAGGTCGACTCCATAGCCCTCGACGCTCGCTTCGACCAAGACGAGCCATCCAGCAGCGAGCAAATCCCACTCCGACCTATTCCGGACGGTGATTTTGAACTCGTTCCCCTCGGAGCAGACCCGACCAAGGGAGTGAAGATTGGCAAAGACCTCCCCGACTTGGCCAGGAAGCAAATCAAGGCCTGTCTGCGCGAGAATGCTGATCTCTTCGCCTGGAGTGCTGCAGAGATGCCCGGACTCGACCCTGAGGTCGCCTGTCATCACCTCGCCATTGATCCAGCCGCCAAGGCCGTAGTACAACGTAGGCGTAGGAAGTCTCTAGAAAAAACAGAGGCTGCTGAAAAAGCTGTAAAAGACCTCTTAGAGGCAAATTTTATTTCTGAAGCCCGGTACTCCACCTGGCTGTCAAATGTTGTACTTGTTAAAAAGAATAATGGAAAATGGAGAATGTGTGTTGACTATACCGACCTCAACCGGGCTTGCCCGAAGGATGCTTTTCCTCTACCTAACATAGACATGCTGGTCGACAATTCGGCCGGCTACAAGACTTTGTCGTTCATGGACGCCTACTCGGGATATAATCAAATCCCAATGGCTCTGGGCGACAAATGCTGCACGGCGTTCATGACCAGCTCGGGCAACTATTACTACAACGTAATGCCCTTCGGACTGAAGAACGCCGGTGCAACTTACCAACGCATGATGAACAAGGTGTTCAACAAACAGATTGGCGACATGCTCGAGGTATATATGGACGACATGATCGTCAAATCCCGAGCAGACACCGATCACGCAACTCATCTCAAGACAGTCTTCGCCCAAGCAAGACAATGCAAAATGAGGTTCAACCCCGAGAAGTGCACGTTCGGGGTTAAGGCAGGAAAATTCCTAGGTTTCTATCTAACAGAACGAGGGATTGAAGCCAACCCCGACAAATGTCGGGCGTTCTCCGACCTCCCGACACCGACGTCGAAGAAGTCGATACAAATCATGAACGGCATGTTGACGTCACTATCCCGCTTCGTCGCGAAGTCCGCTCAGCACGCCCTCCCCTTCTTCAAGCTCCTCCGAAAGGAAGCAGCATTCGAATGGAACGAGGAATGCGAGCACGCACTTCGCCATCTGAAGCAGAGCCTATCTCAACCGCCCGTGCTGTCTCGACCAGACGACGGAGAACCACTGTACTTATACTTGGCCGTTTCGAATGAAGCCATCAGCGCAGCCCTTGTCCGCGAAACCCCTGACGGTCAGAAACCTGTCTATTTCACGAGCAAAGCCTTACAAGGCCCCGAAAGCAGATATCAACAGATAGAAAAGGTTGCTCTGGCCCTCATCAACGCTGCGAGGAGGCTCAGACACTACTTTCTAGCCCACACCATCATCGTGCGAACCGATCAGCCGGTGAGGCAACTCCTGGGTCGGCCAGATATGGCGGGCAGAATGCTGAAGTGGTCCTTGGAACTCTCCGAATTCGACATTCAGTACGAGAGCAGGAAGGCCCTTAAAGCACAAGCCTTGGCCGACTTCGTCGCAGAGATGACCACTCACGACCTTCCCCCGGGGAAGGAACACAAGTGGACCATCTTCGTCGACGGAGCCTCCAGCTCGTCCGGAAGCGGCGCAGGGATCCTCCTGGAAAACGAAGAAGGTGTAGTAATCGAGCACTCCTTGATTCTCTCCTTCCCGACGTCAAATAACCAGGCAGAATACGAAGCCCTGCTCGCAGGACTGAGATTAGCTGAGGACCTAGGAGCCCGCGAAGTTCAAATTTACACCGACTCCCAGCTCGTCGCCTCTCAAGTACAGGGAAGCTACCAGGCCAAAAATGACAACCTCATTGAGTACTTGAACTTAGTCAAAAAACACATGACAAAGTTCGTACGTGCAGAAATTTCTCATGTTCCCCGCGAGCAAAACACGAGGGCGGACATATTGTCCAAACTCGCGAGCACACGAAAGAAGGGCGGGAATAAATCCGTCATCCAGGAATCTCTGGCATGACCGAGCATCGAACCATCTTCGACTACGGTCGAGATTCACGCCATCGGGGATGCCACGTCCTGGATGACCCCGGTTTATAATTTCCTGACAAAGGGAGAACTCCCGTCGAACCAGGCCGAAGCTGCCATAATCAAGCGACGAGCATGTTCCTATGTTGTTCTCGAGCAGAAACTGTACCGAAGAGGATTCTCCATTCCCCTCCTGAAATGCATCGACGAGTCCGCCATCCCCGACGTACTGCGGGAGATACACGAAGGGATCAACGCCCAGCACATGGGCGGTAAATCCTTGGCAAGGAAATCCCTCCGAGCAGGATATTACTGGCCGACGATGAAACAGGACGCCAAGGAACACGTGAAAAAATGTGACAAGTGCCAGAAGCACGGGGATATGCACCTCGCCCCCCCGCACGAGATGAACACATTGTCGTCCCCATGGCCGTTCGCCTGGTGGGGCATGGACATCCTCGGGCCCTTCGTGCAAGGAACCTACCAGAACAAATTTCTAATCGTCGCCGTGGATTACTTCACGAAGTGGATCGAGGCCGAGGCACTCGCAAAAATCACCTCACACAATATCCTCCGTTTCTACAAAAGAAACGTCCTCGCCAGGTTCGGAATTCCGCAGGCCCTGGTGACCGACAACGGTACCCAGTTCACCGACCACGGGTTCCGAGACTTCGTCACCAAACTGGGGACCAAACAACATTTCACGTCGGTCGAGCACCCTCAGACCAACGGACAAGCCGAAGCCGCGAACAGAGTCATCCTCCGAGGGCTCAAACGTCGACTCGGCGAAGCCAAAAGAGGATGGGTCGAGGAGCTCCACAACGTCCTGTGGGCATACCGCACCACACCCCACTCAACGACGGGTGAAACACCATTCCGACTGACCTACAGCACCGAAGCTGTCATCCCGGTCGAAATCATGGAACCATCCCGACGAACGGAGGAACCCCTCGACGAAGAAATGAATGACGAAGCACTAAGGGATGAACTCGACCTTGTCGAGGAAATCCGATCGGGTGCTGCCCTGCGCGAAGCCACCCTAAAACAACGAGTGGCTCTGCGCCACAACGACAAGGTCATCAAGCGCGAGTTCGAAATAGGCAGCTTGGTACTACGCAGGAACCAGAAAGATTCCCGCGAAGGGAAGTTGGCCGCGAACTGGGAAGGACCTTACCGCGTCCACGGCACCACGGGTACCGGGGCGTACTACCTCGAGCAGTTAGACGGAGAGCCATTACCACGACCCTGGAATGCTGTTAAGCTAAAGCAGTACTACAGTTAGAAACTATCCACACCTGGGACCCTCGACCAGCAGCACCCGCGCTCGGTCAACGAGGAAAAACGTCCAATTTCGTATAAGGCTAAGGTACAAGCCCGACATGCGACCAAAATGGCACAGCATCGCGTGGTAAACGATGACGATCGATAGTGCCCGACGTGGACAGCTATACTGAGCCCCACCGTCGTTGTACCCATAAGGAAGAACACCCAGCTCGCGATGGGCAGTTCACGCCAAGGGCGAATCGTCCCTAACGGGCTCCACGCCCGACTGAGCTACTTTGCTCCGAAATGCCCGACATTCCATCGAGAATAACGGGCCATCTACAAGGGTCAAAAGAAAATCTCTCCCCTCGAGCACAACACTTAGATGACTCTGGCCAATCGAAATAGGGCCGGGAACGCATACAAACGGAGGCGGGCAGACTTGCTCGCCAAATCAAAGCCACTTATGGGCACTCCTCGGGCCCGTGACTTAGGCTAAAAATTCATGCAAATATATGATTTCAAACAAGGGCAAAAAATCTAAAATGTAAAACAACATTGATATAAATGCCCGAAGGCGACAAAACAGTAATAAACCGACCAAGAAGGCCGGCGATGTTCATAACGTACTATAAACGGGCACGCAGGCCCAAAGAATACAAATATCAAGGGCACGCAGGCCCGCTATCCTATTCAGACCTCCACGGAATCATCATTGTCGACGTTTGGATAGTCGGGCGGAGGAACGATCACGCCATCCACGATCTGATGTGTGTGGCCGATACCCTCAGTGACCAGGCCAGGGTTTAGCAAGGAGAGTTGACCGACCGCAGAGTTGAACCCATCCTCCAGGGCACCGACGCAGTCTACCTCGAGGAGCCGGATGTGGGCGACCAGCTCCACCCGACTCTTCAAAGCTACTATGTCCTCGGGCTCATCCTCGGCAGGTTGCAGGGCAGTATTCATTTCCTCGACCTGTTTGGCCAAGCGTTCGACTTCGGCCACCAGACGATCCCTGTCGGCCCGAAGAAGTTCCCCTTCCTCGGTCAACTTCCCCGACTTCTCCTTCTCCAGGGTCAACATTTCCCTCTCAGCATCGAGCATCGCAGTCTGCTCTCGGAACATCCCCTCGGAGCGTTCCAGAGCGACCTTCAACTTCTGCGAGCTCGCGGTCAGGGCCGCCTTCTCCTGCTCGAGCTCTTCAACATGGGCAGAATCCCCTCCATCCTCGGATAGCACCAAAGCCATCTCGGCCATTTTTACCAGCCCATCCATGCTGGCGGCCAGATACGCCTTCCGTTCCTCTTTACTCATCTTTTTTATCGCCGCAACTTCATGGGCAACCACTGTCGGAGGGAATCGCTCGAAAAAGCCCGCCTCTTCGAAGCAAGGGGGGAAGGCGAAAGATTTAACAGCACCGGCGTCCTCGCCGACAGTCGGACCACCTTCCACACGGGTCCTCTTCCTCTGCATCAAAACGGCACTGGGGTCGATCTCCTCGACTTCTGGATCCGACGCGGGCCCTGAGCTCGACGACGAGTCCACCCTCACCGGCTGAGGAGCATTTGGACTGTGTGGGGGACCCATCCTCGTCGCCTGTGGGGCCTTCACGACCCTCCTGCCTCGCCTCTGGTCGCAGGATAATTTCAAGAGCCTTTCATGTCGACTAGCCATTGTACCTGCACAAAATAAAGGTTAGGTCAGTATTGAGCAAACTTCATAAATAAATGACGAATAAAGAATTTCAAACAACAAACAACCTAACAGGCGGGTAGCCTGCCTGTACGTCGGGCACTCCACCAGCGCCTTGGTGTCAATCGGGCGGGACTCGAACGTTGGGTAACCATCTTTGTCCAGGATATCATCCCCTTCCCGTGTAACCCACCGGGCGGGATGGAAACTATCGACAAACCGGCAAAGAGCACCGTACGCCTGCTCGTCTTCCGAGCACATGTCCCTGGCGGCGGTATGGTAATAACCCGTCCCATGCTCGTAATGCCGGGACATCCAGTGCACGGGAACTTTAGCCCTACGACCCAACACAGGGTTCCCATCGTCGCCCAGCATCGCCTCCCCATCCTCGTCGCTCACCGGCTCCTCCTCCTCAAAAAGGGAATTTATGGCAGCGTCGGTAACTGGCCGTACCACGTACCACTTGTCTTTAAACCCCCTCACGGAGTCCATATACATCTTAAAGAGTCTCCTCGACTGCTTCAGGGAGACCCAGCTATGTTTCCCTCCTCGGGACTGACGCTGCAGGTGAAATATCCGGAAGAAAAGCGGGATGGTCGCCCCGATCCTCAGGTAGCGACACGTCAACTCAAACGCCCGGATGAAGGCGAGAGAGTTTGGGTGTAGCTGGGACGGGGCCAGCTCCAAGTGCGTAAAGACCCCGGCCTGGAAATCAGTGAAGGGCAGCCGCAGCCCTAGGTCTTTGAACGCGATCTCATACATCGCGAAGCTGTAATTCGGATAAACCGAGCAAATCCTTGCACGGGATGACGGGAGCATGACTACGAAGTTCTTCTGGAAGCCGGGCTGGTCTTGACCCTCTTCGATGACATCGTATGGATGTCGGTCATCCCGGCTGTAGACCGACGCTATCCCCCGCGGCTCGACGCCCACCCATTCCAGCAAAGGGTCGGTCACGGTATCAATCAGGGTGACCGACTCGTCGGCACTCTGTTCTTCACGGTCGCGGCGCCCGGAGGAGCTCGGCTCGTCCGCCATGGTTACCTGCAGAGCACGGGAAACCAGTCAGTTGAGCACGAAGCCCTACACTCGACAAAATCACGTCGTCCCATGCACGACTACATAAGTCCGTTTCCACGAATGGTTGCCTCCCCGACATCCTGAACCCGATGTTCTTCCTCAAACCAACTGGGCGGCCACTCTCCAAGCATGTCGACCCGAGGTATGAACATGGCGAGCCGCACCATGAAGCCCACGGCCAAGACCATGAACATACCGGGCGCGATCATGAATCAGGCGCCCTGGATCATGAAGACCCCGGGCAGCTCTGAGGTTTATCACCTAAAACTATGAATGCGCCGGCCACAAACATGCGTTTGCCGGTCCTAGACATGAATGTGTCGGGCTAAGCATGAGTTTACCGGGCTAATCCCACGCGCACGGTCCTAAAACATCTACAAACGCCAGAAATCATGCATTCTAAACAGAAAAATGAAGAAGATAGATCACTTACTTGGATCAAAGAGCGGGATTTGGCTACGAAATGGAAGAATCCGTGACGGAAAGTCGCAACTGGAGGAAGTCTGGAAGAGCAGCAGCAGAGAGAGCACAGAGAGTAGAAACGTATTATGGGGCCCAAGGTTCCTATTTATAGTGATGACGTGGAATACCAAACGTCACCTCGGGCAACCACGGACTCCATCTCCTCGACGCGCTGCTCCCAACGCAATGATGACCCTACCCCCATAGGGTGGCGGCACAGTTCCCGAAAGATACCTCGTGTGCTCGACTGACGCGCCCGGTAAGGATCCTCCGCGCATCCACCACCGAGGACGTCTCCGAGCACGACACGAGGAGGCCCCTCGAGGGCCCACACCTCTATCCCGGGCACGAGACCTCAACGAGGGAATAACTTGGGTTCAAGTAATGGCTCCTCGCAAAGGAACCACGACTTGGGGGGCTCCTGTTCTGGACTGGGCCCGACAGGCCCAAAAGCATTGCTAAGGCCCAGTCCAAAGAGACTTACTGAGGACCACGCTGAGCAAAGGGGTCACATCCGTGCCCGACATCCTGATGTCCAGCTCGACATCCCGATGTCCAACTCCACGTGATGATGTCCAGCTCCACCCCCTGACGTCCAGCTCGACACTCTGCCGTCCAGCTCCACGTCTTGACGTCCAGCTCGACACCCTGCTGTCCAGCTCCACGTTGTCTCGAGCATCCCAACCAGGGCAGACTCAGTCCACCGTTCCCCCAACGATACTCCGGAAAGACCGCGTCTTCGTCCGCCCTTACTTCACGCAGAACATCCAGGAAGGGGACCACGTGCGGGTCCCCACTACCCACGTAGAGCCTGGCAGTTCCTCCATTGGGCCAAATCCACCCGGCCCAATGAAGGAACCTTGGCCCAGCGTTGGGGGCTATAAATACCCTCTGTTTCCAGAGGGTCAGGTATTGATCATTCTAACCTCAACTTACTATTATCTGCTCGTACTCCTACTTACTTCAGCATCGGAGTGCCTTGCAGGTACCCCCCCCACCTCGTTCAAAAAAGCTTTCTGCTCGGAGCCAGCCGTGACGGTCCATTTCTGATCAGGTCAGATCAAATAACATGACCCTTTCTATGATTAATATTTTAACATTGATTTCTTACTTAATAATAATTTAATTTATTTTTAAAATTACATTAAAATAAATTTTATTTGTATAGTAATATTTTAATATTTTAATAATTTCATTAAAATGACTTAAAATTTGAATTTTTCAATTTCTTTTTATACAAATATATTGATTTCTTACTTAATAATAATTTAATTTATTTTTAAAATTACATTAAAATAAATTTTATTTGTATAGTAATATTTTTATATTTTAATAATTTCATTAAAATGACTTAAAATTTGAAATTTGAAATTTCTTTTTATACAAATTTATTGATTTCTTACTTAATAATAAATTTAAATTATTTTTAAAATTACATTAAAATAAATTTTATTTGTATAGTAATATTTTAATATTTTAATAATTTCATTAAAATGACTTAAAATTTGAATTTTTCAATTTCTTTTTATACAGATATATCTTACTTAATAATAATTTTAATTTATTTTTAAAATTACATTAAAATAAATTTTATTTGTATATTAATATTTTAATAATTTACTTAAAATGACTTAAATTTGAATTTTTCAATTTCATTTTATACAAATATATTGATTTCTTACTTAATAGTAATTTTAATTTATTTTTAAAATTACATTAAAATAAATTTTATTTGTATATTAAAATTTTAATAATTTTATTAAAATGACTTAAAATTGAATATATCAAATTCATTTTATACAAATATATTATTTTTTTATTTAACAACAATTTTAATATATTTTTAAAATTATTTTAAAAAAAAAACGTTGATCACACAGCTCCGCCAATGCAATGGGCGGAAGCTGTGTATTTTTAAGACCATCCGCCCATCCATTGGGCGGAGCCTCCTAATTCCATTTTTTTTTTTGAAAAGATGGTATATTGGGAATAATGGTTGAAAGGTGTGGTATATTGGGATATAGTTGTTAAAAGGGGTGTATGTTGGTAAAAAATTCTAATAATATGTATGGTTTGGTTCGGCGGGAATTTGACGGTTCAAAAACAAAACAATGGTTCTTCTCTTAATTTTGTTTTGGAAAAGGGTTTTTAGCTTTTATTCAAAACCAATTTTATTTTATTATTTTGAGGACTTAAATTAAAAATTAAAAAAAAAAAAAACTTTTAATTATTTGTTGGTTATGATCGATAGTTTTAAAGGTATATTCTATATAATGGGACGTTTGTTTATGGGATTGTAAATTTATTCTAAGAATATAGGCTATAATATTTTTCATTCCAAAATTTGTTTCAAGTTTTAAGAAAATATATCTTGAAATTTTTTATTCCCACAAACTCAATTTAGATATGATGTTGTCACTTTCTATTCCCATATTATATGGTGAGAATCTTTTATTCCCATGAGAATAAGAATAATCACCTATAACTTTTTATTTTCAAATATTTTAATTTATTTATTATTTATTTTAAAATTTAAATTAAATATAATTTTATAAATATTCTTAAAAATTTAAATTGCTCACCAAACATGTAGACGAGAATAAAATTTTCAATAATAATGTTTTCAGGAATACCATTCTCAGAATTATAATTTTAATCCTTGAAACAAACCCATCCTTATAAGTAATGGTGTTCTATAGTTGTTATAGTTATCGTATGTTTTTTTCCAAAACCAAAAACAAAATAGTTGATAACAAAGAGTGAAATTACACTAAGACGCGGTGGAATGAGATGTGGAACTATGTACTTGTAAGTATAATCTGTGAGTACAACTTTAATATAAGGTGTTTTGCATGATATCAAAACCAGGAAAGATGACACGGTGGTAAAATTAATTGTATCTCTTTGTCTTGTGACACTCCTCTGCATCATAGGTCTTAGGAATCATCAAAAAACACTTTGAAAATGATAAATCTCATTGAAAAATACTTTCTACGCATTTTTGTATTGTATGTGTTGACACATTTGATTTTTAGGTCGACACATCCAACTCAATTTTTAAGCCTGTAAGCTTATGTAAGTCACAGATCGACACATATAGCCTTTAGATCGACACATACTGAAAGAATTCTGAAATTGCAAAAATTCTTTATTTTATGTGTCGACACATCCATATTTCAGGTCGATACATTAACTCACATTTTAAAACTCGTAGCTATTGAGTTGCTCAGGTCCACACATAAAGTCCTTCAGGTTGACACATGCAACCTTTTTTATAAAGTATGTGTCGACACATACGATTTTGAGATCGACACATAAATTCAGTTTTGGTCAAATTTTCATTTTCTTTTATTCTGAATCTGTCCTTTTTGCCCTAAACTTTTCCAAACTATAAATACCCTTTCATACATCATTTCTAACTCGATGATACCATAAAATTAGCCTACTTTTTCTCTTCATCTTCAACCTTCCAATCAATCCATACACACCAACATTATATTGGGATGATGTTTCGTTGGGGTGCCATCTAGACGAAGAATTGGAGATTTCCAATTGGTTTGGGTTGAGTTCTTGTAGGGTTCTTCATCTGAAAAAATCATTGGGTTTTTCCTTCGACATCATTTGTTGAATTGGGGGTTTTCGTGCAAGATCGTGCGAGAATGATTTGTCCACGTGAAAAATCTCTTGGAGTGTTTGAAATCTTTTTAAGGAACCTTAGAGTCGTTGAAATCTTTTTAAGGAAGTAGTAAAAGAATTAGATGATAGAACTGGTGATCTTGTATTGATAGTTTGCAACCAGATTTACTCGAGTGAAAAATCCCTTGCAGTGTGGCCGATCATCAATTCTACTAGTTTTCATTTATTTATTCGGCATGAATCCGCAAAATCGGTAACACTTTGGTTCTTTTGTCTATTTTTTTTTGAATTTTTTCGAATTTTGCAAGTTTCCATTCTCGCAGTGTTTTTAGTATAAGTTTTTATCTTTTTGTTGCATTTTATGTGTTTTCTTGGTAGTGTTCTATGTTGTCAGATTCAGGAAAAAAGCCCCAAATGACTTGCACGAGGAAAATGGGAGTTCCGGTGTTGAGAAGAAGGATATCAGAGGCTACAGGGGTCTTGACACGGCCATCTGTATCGCCTGACATAGGCCGTGTCAAGAGAGGATGCTCAACTGCATTTGTTGGAGCGATGGACAGGGGCTGACACGGCTTGTGTCAGAAAGTCTAGGCGAGATGATTATTGGAACGATGGATAGAGGCCGACACGGGTGCCCGTGTCAGGTGTAACGTTCTGTGTAGGTCAGGGCACTGGTGTTGTATCCCAAAATTTTCCCTCTCATTTTCTTCAAGACATTCTCCTAGGGTTCTCAAATGCTCAAGGTTTCCTAAGAACTGATCAGACAAATTCTCCTCCTAAGCAAAGGATCCACAACTAGGGTTTCATCTTTCACAAGGAAATTTGGGTCTCTAAAGTCTAAAATGGATTCATGATTTCTTATAGGTCTCCAAGAATGCCCATACCAAGTTTCATGCCTTGCATCACAAGATTGCTCAATCAATGCTCATATAATTGAAAATCAACTATATTGAACAAAAAGTCAATTATGGTCAACATACAGTCAAACTTCAAGATCTTTGGTTAACATCAATATTTTGAAATCATATTCATTATTTGATCAAGGGTTGATCATGATTCTTCATGGAAAACTCTCAAATCATCAAAAGTCAAAAGTTGCTAAATTAGGGTTTCCCTTAGGAGAAGTCAACTAAACTTTGACCAAACATAACTTTCACATGCTTTATTAGTTTTTCCCCAACCAAAGCTCATTTTTAATAAAATTAAATTATCTACGACTTTGTATCTCTAAGCTCAAGTCCAAAGAATGATTCATTTGAGAGATATGGATCAATATATTATATGTCATTTCAAATGTCAACAAAAAGACACTTTTTGTCAAGGCAATTTACATCAAGATAAAGTCTTCAAATGCAAAAACGATCAACATAGAGATTGTATAGGACACATTGGGCTTTTCAAAAAGTCCTAGATCACTTTCAAAGATGAAAATTGAGAGAGTTATGACCAGTGCAAGTTGGGAAATTTTGAGCAAACGCATGAAGTTAAAATTGAAGGGGAGAATCTAAGTTCGGGGGTTGGTTATGCATAGGAAAGGTATTAGCACCCTAAACATCTGCGGTACTCTACAAGAACCTCTTTGAAAATTTGTGTATTTTGGCTATAAAAGTTGTATACAAAAATAGATTATGGGGATGAGAAAAGAAGTATATTTTTTACAATTTTGCACCCGTCGCGGCTGTGAACTTTTAGTTCCTACGTACCATTTTCTGTGTAATAGAGGATCAGGATACTCATAGTTTACCTCTAAAATTTTTAAAATATAAATGTGTTGGTTAATTTTAAGAGACGAGACATCATCGTCTTATCCGAGTGGAAGAACGTACTTACTACCCACGATTATGAGAAAGGAGAATTTGCATCATCTTAAAGTGGAGGATATAGCTTGGATTTTAAAATCAACAAAGTCTCACTCAACACCCAAGTGGAAAATATATCACTTCACCACATATCGTAGAAATATAGTAGCTCGCATCACTATAAGGATTGACAAAGTCTAATCTTTTGAGAAAATTTTAAAGTAAAAAAGGCAAAGTGGCAAAAATAGTTTGAATTAGATTGATTGACTTTTAGTCTTCTCACAAAAATGTCAAAGTATTATTAAGTTGTTTAACATTTGATTAAGAAAAATATTTTTGAACATGCATGGACCTAAGTCCAAGTTTATTATGAAACCGGTTCAAGTTTAGAAAATAAGAAGATTTTTGGAAAAGAGGGAGAAGACTTTTGAAATTAAAGAAGATAGGAGGAGATAAAGGGACTATCCTAAAGCATAAGGTAAAAGCTAGAAAAAGAATCGTCTAACCGACAAGGAGCCAATACTTGACATAATGAGTCAATGTAGAATTCTCATCCTTTAGATTTGAAACCAAACAAGCAAAGATAGTAAACCTCTTAAGAAAACCAAGCTTCAAAGGCATTAAGTCTTCATAAAAATGGGCAGAGTAACGGTTGTATACAAATGAATTCCCAATCACAGACAAAGCATATAATCAGAATAACCCGCACACAAGGAAAACAAACAACCCAATGTATTGGGGAAAAACCCCAAGAACTCCAGACAAAATTGAAATAGAAATCAAAAGGTCTCAAGGTAGGTTAAGGTCTCTAATCCTAAGTCCAAGAAGTCCATAACTCCAAAATGCCAAGGATAGTAACCAAATAGTCCAAGTAACATTAAAGTTTTTTAAGCTTTAAGTTGATTATTAGGTATCTTCAAAAAGAAATGAAAAGTTCAAGTGAGCAAAATAAAAAAAAAGACATAAAGATAAATGCTCAAATGAGCAAAGATGAATATATCATGAAATGAAGATGCTAAATAAATATGTTTAAAGTAAAAAAGCATAAAGTAAAAGCATGAAATAAAGTCAATTGTTAGAAATTAGAGGTTAGTTGAATGACCATCTTGAAACTTGCATTTGAAAACTCATTAGAAGATTGATAAAATCAAATCCTCTCAACAACAAGTTTCATTTGCTTTTTGTCAAATATATCATTCATTTCAAAATCTCAAGGCAATAATGAATGATCAACGATGTTTAAATGATTCACTTAGTTCCAAAATTTATGAAGATTCATTAGAGGATTGATAAGACCAAAGCCTCATAACAATGGATCTCAAGGTTATTGGATCAAAGGTTTTCAAATTAAACATGCTTGGGCTTACAAACATAGGTTTGGGCCACAAATGATCATTTCTCGAACCGGGACAAAATTTAGCGCTATGTTAAGCAATCGTAAGTGGACTTATATAGAAGTCACACCTATTTTGAGGTCAGTCATTAGCAATATATGTACCATATATTTAGTGATATGTAAATCATCCTCTAATAACATATAATACAAGTGAGAAGAGGATGAGGTGAACATGGAGGGAGTACATTTGAGTTAAAAATTTAATCAAAACTATCATTAAAATAATCCATCCATTTTAATGGAGTTAAACTCAACACTCAAGATCCAATAATGTTAATGAAGTTTTTGATCAACCATCACATAGTCAGAATATATAAAATAAATAAATTGTATTTAATGAATAAAATAAAGAGAGAAAAAGACTTTTAATTTTTAAAAAAAAATGAGAATAAGAGGTAAAATAGCAAACTATATTCAAAGTATCAAAGAAAAATTTAAAAGGACCATAGAAAAATCAGAAATAATCTCAAATACTTTTATAAATTTATTTTGGTAATTTTTTAAAACAAAAAAAGTATTTTTAAACTAATTAAAATCAATCAAGTAAGTAAAAAAAGGTCAAAAATAGTAGAAGTCAAAATAAAATTCTAGAAAAATTCCAGAATGTCAGAAATGAGTAAAATGATTTTTATAAAAAAATTCAGAATTTAAAAACATCAAAAAGTATTTTTAAATAATTAGAAACAAGTCAAAATGAAGGAAAAATTATAAAAAATATCAAATCTGAAAATAAAATTATGAAAAAATAAAAATCAGAAAGAGAATATTTGAAAATATTTTTGTGAATATTTTCATAATTTCTGAATCAAAAATGAATTTTCTATGATTTTTTGAAGTTTAAATCAATTAAAATAAAAATTAGAAAATAAAATAACAAACCAAAAAAATATGGGCCATTTGATCATTGTCAAAACGTGTTAGTAAACAGATCCAGTGGATCTGGCGCGCTGTGCATGTCATGGACTTTATTGGATTTCACACTGAATCAATTTATATTAAATAAAAACAACTTAAAATGTGGCATGTTGGATGGAGTTTGACTCAGTAAAGTAATCAGATCCAAGGGCTCCTGAGACACGCGCATGGTAAAACAAATGCATTAGATAGAATTCAAAAAACCACATGTCACGTTATCATTGGCTGAAGCACGACACGTATGTCGTCTTTAACCTCCAGACGCCCTAAATTGAGGTTTCTCAAACTGTAAAATTGGAGCACCAGACCGGTACCATTAGCTTCATTTCTTCAAGACGATTCTAATGGTACGCTTGCACCAAATTTATATAAACTGTGCAAGGCTGAATTTGAAGAAAACCAGAAAAATAGCGAGCACGAAAATCCCAAGTATCTACCTCAATTCTCAATGAAAATGCAAATCGTAAGAAGTGTGAGAATCAGAAGGATAAATAGAGTAGAATAAGATTTTATTTGGTTTGATTTGATGGAGAATTCTACCTGAACGAAGTAGCTGAAAATTATTCTGAAACTGGACTTGGTTAGCACGATTTAGGACACCTCAAGGCTTGATTCTTCTTCTGTTAGCTTCAGGAAAGTTTAAGGATGAAGGATCAATGAAAAAATTGGATTGAAAAGTGGAGAAAATATGAATTTGAAAGTTCAGAAAAGTCAGTTATGCAGGGAGTTTGGCAGGGTGATTTTGGCTGTTCAAGCTTGAGAAAATGAGTGAGATATAACCCTATATTTATAGGGAAGAAAATGGGATGCTCAAGCGTGTGGAATGATGAAGTTTGGAGAAAAATCGTGTGAAGTTGCAAGCATGAAAAGTGTGACTTCTATTTTGCTCAAAACTCAACCAAAACTTGCGTTTCAAGGTGCTAAACATTTCTGGAAGATTGTTAAACATGATTAGGAGTAAAAACGCGCAGAAATTTGGTGATTAGAAGCTGGATTATGGATTTCAAATTCTGACTTTGGAGGAAACTTCAGTTTCAAGGTATCAACTTTGAATCCATGGTGTTCATAGCTCAAGAGGTCTTAGGGCGTGATTCTTGAAGCACTTGAAAGATAAGGTTGCAATCTTTACAATGTGAAAAGAATGAAATCAAATGGATGCTTAAGCTAAAAGTTGTGATGAGTCAAAGTTGAGAAAAAATGCTGACTTTTTGTACTTAGAAAATATCTAAGTTTTTCTCAAAAAATGTCCTATAATGTTTTGCATCCAAACATGACCTCCCACTCAAAATTTTCTTTTGACCAAAATAGATGGCATGAAGTAAATCTCTTAAATGACATTTTGAGATTTGAACCACTTAAAAACTCCAAGAATTGAGAAAGTTGTGACTTTGTGAAGTTGGTGAAAATCCATGAAATAACCTGTAATCTCTTGCATTCTTAGGGCATCCTCCATCCATTTTCAAGCATTACACATAAAGAAGAGTTAAAGTTCACATCCTTAAGATCATTGTGGAAAAATAACGGGCTCAAGGAGATAACAATTGACCAAGTTATGATCTTTTGAAGTCACATAAGACAATTTGATGGCTTATCTAGAGGACTTGTAATCTTTCTTCATCATTAGGCATCTTCCACATACAATCCTATTGAAACTTTTGAAGTGATTTGTTGATAACCCTTTAAAGAGAAGCATTTCTTTGGAATCACTCCAAAAAATCAAAAGATGAGCAAGATATAGCCCTTAGAAGTCCAAAACCCTAGCTCCTCAAGCACCAAAATGACTTGGAAACCCTTTCCAATTTTGACAAACTTTCTTGAACAAATACTTTTGTCTTGTGAATATAAGTTGTTGTGGATGATAATGAGAAACCATAGAAACCATAACCACTTCCAAATATTGAGAATTGAGAGATTTATGCACTTGTGATCAAGAAATCAAGAACTTGTCTAATTAGGTCAAACTTCTTCAATCAACCCTTGCATCTTTTGATTTCCTTTGAAAAATTAAGGAATGATGAATCATAGTAGACATTTTCATTATATCACTTCAAAGTATCTTCAATTATGAATGTGATTGACTCTTTCTATCCGCAACAATTACGATAAAACGCAAAATAACCAAGTCAGTTCTCCCACCGTATCACATTGTTAACCTATAAATCGTATGTGTCGACACATACGTCAAGTTCAGCTATATGTGTCGACCTGAAAAAATGAATGTGTCGACCCAAACATGTTTGTAGCTACATGCTTTAAAACAACAGTAAATGTGTCGAATTGAAATTTGTATGTGTTTACACATAAATGTATCAACAATAAATGTGTTGATCAGAAATTCAAAGGAGTGCCACAAGACATAGACATACCGTCTAATATACAGAAATGCTAACTTTTCCTAGTTTTGAAATCATACAAAACATCTAATGGTAAAGTTGTACTCATACTACCTTCTTAGAACTCAGGTGCCCTAAACTTCTGAAGTTTATATGCCACAACTCATTGTCCCCTTTAGCACCTTTTGCATTAAGGCATTTAGTTTCAGCTGTCTCCACAATCACCTTGAATGTTCTGTTGCTTCCCTATTCTGATTTCATAATCATCTTCTGATTAGAATCATGATGCATGAATGATGTATTTATAGTTGTGGAAGTTTAGGTACAGAATGGAGATTTTTGAAGTTAAAAATAATTGAAAAATTGACCTAAAAAAACAATTTGTGTCAACCTATAAATCGTATGTGTTGACACATACGTCAAGTTTCAGCTGTGTGTGTCGATCTGAAAAAATGAATGTGTCGAGCGAAACAAGTCAGTAGCTACATGCTTTAAAATAATAGTAATGTGTCGACCTGAAATTTGTATGTGTCGACACATAAATGTGTCGATTAGAAATGCAAAAGAGTTCCACAATACATAGAAATATTGTTAATATACATAAATGTTAATTTTTCCTAGTTTTGAAATCATGCAAAATATCTAATGGTTAAGTTGTACTCACACTAGCTTCTTAGAACTCAGTTGTCCTAAGCTTCTGAAGTATATATGCCCCAATCTCTTATGGCATAACTCACTGTCACATTTATCACCTTCTGCATTAAGGCATTTAGTTTCAGCGGCCTCCACATTCACCTTGAATGTTCTAATGCTTCACTGTTCAGATTGCATAATCAACTTCTAATTAGAATCATTATGTATGAATGATGTATTTATAGTTGTGGAAGTTTAGGTGAAAAAATAAGATTTTTAGAGTTAAAAAGAATTGAAAAATTGACCTAAAAAAACAATATGTGTCGACCTATAAATCGTATATGTCGACACATACGTCAAATTCAGCTGTATGTGTCGACCTAAAAAAATGAATGTGTCGACCCAAACAAGTCTGTAGCTACATGCTTTAAAACAACAATAAATGTGTCGAATTGAAATTTGTATGTGTTTACACATAAATGTGTCAACAATAAATGTGTCGATAAAAAATTCAAAGGAGTGCCACAAGACATAGATATACCGTCTAATATACATAAATGCTAACTTTTCCTAATTTTGAAATCATGCAAAACATCTAATGGTGAAGTTATACTCACACTAGCTTCTTAGAACTCGGGTTCCCTTCTGAAGTTCATATGCCCTAATATATTGTGCCACAACTCACTGTCCCCTTTAGCACCTTTTGCATTAAGGCATTTAGTTTCAACTGTCTCCACATTCACTTTGAATGTTCTATTGCTTCTCTGTTCAGATTGCTTAATCAGCTTCTGATTAGAATCATGATGCATGAATGGTGTATTTATACTTGTGGAAGTTTAGGTGCAAAAAGGATATTTTCGGAGTTAAAAAGAACTGAAAAATTGACCTTAAAAACAATATGTGTTGGCCTATAAATCGTATGTGTCGACACATACGTCAAGTTTCAGCTGTATGTGTCGACCTGAAAAAATGAATGTTTCGACCGAAACAAGTTTGTAGCTACATGCTATAAAACAACAGTAAATGTGTCGATCTGGAATTTTTATGTGTCGACACATAAATGTGTCAACAGTAAATGTTTCGATCAGAAATGCAAAGGAGTGACACATGACATAGAGATATCGTCTAATACACAGAAATGCTAATTTTTTCTAGTTTTGAAATCATGCAAAGAATTTAATGGTGAAGTTGTACTCCCACTAGCTTCTTAGAACTCAGGTTCCCTAAGCTTTTGAAGTTCATATGCCCCAATCTCTTGTGCCACAACTCACTGTCACCTTTAGCATCTTCTACATTAAGGCATTTATTTTCAGCTGTCTCCACATTCACCTTGAATGTTCTGTTGCTTCCATGTTAAGATTGCATAATCAACTCCTGATTAGAATCATACAACTTCAAGAGATTATTCTTCATAGTCATTGAGATACCTTTCTCAATGAGCTGACCCACCCTCATCAGATTTCTCTTCATGTTATGAACATACCAAACATCCTTGATCAGAAAAGTTTTGCAATTCTTCATTCTGACTTTGACATCTCTTATTCCTTCAACATTAAGATACTTATCATCAACATATATGATCTTTGTCCTCTTTCTAGAGTCAAAATCAACCAGCCATTGTTTGTATCCAGGTAGGTGATTTGAGCAGCCATTGTCCATATACAACCAGTCTACTAAATATCCTCCATCAAATTCAGAATCAATCAATACCACATGTTTATCACCATAATCTCCTCTGGCTATGTTTACTTCTTCTGACTTACTTTCTTTGTTTGACCAACAGTCAGTAGCAAAGTGGCCAAACTTCTTACAACAGTAGTATTGTACCTTCTTTTTGTCAAACTTCTCTTTTCTCTTTTGATGTTTCTTTTCATCAGAGTTGCAAGCTTTTGACTTCTGAGAACCATTGTGTCTCTTCTTGGCCTCTGACCAAGACTGCTTCTGATACTTCTTACCAGAAGACACTTTCAGAGCCCGCTCTACCACTTTTTCAGAGTTTCTCTCAGTCAGACGCAACTCTTGTGCCTCTAGACTACTTTGCAACTCTTCAATTTTCATGGTTCTCAGGCTCTTAAAATTTTAAATCGCTACAACAATGTAATCAAACTGAGCTGTAAGGGATCTGAGTATCTTTTCAATAATAACTTATTCAGATAGCGTTTCTCTGTAAGCCTTCATCTTATTGGTGACCACAAACACTCTGGAGATGTAATATGGTACTTTCTCGTTGTTCTTTATGTTGAGATCCTCATACTGCTTACATAGACTCTAAAGCTTCACCTTCTTCACTGATGCATCGTCGTTGTAGCACTGTACCAGTGTGTCCCATGCATCCTTCACCGTCGTTGAATCAACAATCTTCTCAAACACATTTGTATCCACACACTGATGGGTATATAACAATGCATTTTGATCCTTCTTCTTCGTTTCTCTTACGCGTTTCTTTGCGTTTCAGTTGCATCTGCTACAACTGACATGTAACCTTCGTTGACGAGATCAAGAACATCTTGAGCGCCAAACAACACACACATCTAAGTCATCCGCTAATTCCGTTCTTTCCATTAAATATTGGACGCTTTGTGTTCAAGCTACTGTTTCTGCCTATTATCTCCGTTCTTGTGAAAATTCACTCTGATCTCATCAACACTCGTGTTTCCCAATCCCGCTGAATCAAGAAATGTGATTTTGTTCCGATTTCGATCGTAAATTCAACGTGAATTCAAGAAACGAAATCAATCACACACACCTCATGTACACTCATGTTTCCCTGTGAATCGAACCAGAGATCTAGATACTAATTGTTGGAGCACAAAAATGGAAAAGATGAAGATGATGAAAGAAGAGAGAAGAGAGAAAAACTTGAAAATCTATAACTAACTTTCTCTTCCAACTAAAAAGGGTTACAACCTGAAACTTGAATTCAGTATTTATACCATTAGAATCAACTAAAATGAAACTCAAATTAAATCTAAATGTAACTTAAATGCAAATGCTAATTACTATGCTAAATTTTGAATTACTTCTAACAATGTTCACCACCATTATCAACCTATGGTGTGACATCTGAAGAGGAATGAATATCTTGGCCTCCATTAGTTAGCACTGTTTGGGAATTTGGATGAATATCTTGGCCTCCATTAGTTAGCACTGTTTGGGAGTCTGAATTAATAACTTGAGTTCCATTGCAGACTTCTGGTTCAGAATCCAAAGAGGATTGCATAATAAAGAGTGGACAACCGAAGATTATGGCTACCAAAATCAGCTTCCCATCGATGGTCCATAATTGAATCACAAGACAGCCTAGGAAATAAGAAAATATACCAATCTCAAATCCCAACTTAACCAGTCTTGACAAGCTTAATGACATCAAAGCTAACGCAGCATTCGAAACCACACTCAGTAATTCAGGTTTCCCAGCCACAGCATTGTCATAATAGAATGAGTACACTGAGACGATCATTAAAACTGCAAATTTCATGTAGGTTTTGTATTGAACATATTGTACAGAAAGAGAAGACTTCTTTCCAAATAATATGGTGGCACCGATAATCAAAGAAAACATGGCGTAAAGAACAATCTTGAAAGAGTTCCAGCCACCAATTAATTGATTTAAAGAAGGGCTCAAAGCATAACATAATAGGCCAACTACACTTGACACAAGGCCAACTAGTCTCCAAGTCACCTCCGCGTGCAAAACCCTCACAGAAGCCTGCAACGTAACTCGAGCAGCCCTCTTACAAGTCTGCAAAGCTTTAGAAATGTCAGTCAATCTGGTTAGGTTCAAAAGCTTTTGAATGGGAAAATAATAAAAGGAGAATAACATAGTACTCAACATCACCATTCGAGTCTCGACTCTCACCTTGCAAATAATTTGATACGTCATGAATAACTCAGTCAGCAGGGCTAGTGCGACGCCCTTGTCTTGTGACATCCATAATATGACAAGCTGTTTTGAATCAAAATCGCATGGTAACTTTTGTGAAGGATAATTCCACCATTGCAACACTCTTAAACTAGATGGAAGATGTTTGGGAGCATTGGAAAAATGACATTTTTTTATGACAAGTGTTTTGAGTAGCCCTCTATCAGCACTTTCTATCTGAATATCTTCTCCAACTATATCGAAAAGAAGCCTATTTTGGAGGCACACCAGTCCGCTTCCTTTCACGTCAAGAAAACAATCACCTTCAAATTGGTGTGCGATTCTATTATAAACTGCTCGAGCGAGTGTTGTTTTACCAACACAAGTCATTCCAAATATCCCTATCTTGAGGACACTGTCAGATTTCATATCCATGAGGGAGCACAGTTCTTCCAAAGGATCGTCCAATTCTACTAGATGATCTTCATTGGCCAAAGGAGCATAATAATGCTTTCTAGAGACCTCTTTGACAATCTTTGTAATAAAACCAGATTCATCACATTCAACTCTAATCAAGGAAACAAGTTAGTCTCACATCCATGTTTTTAGATTTCGCATGTAATTTAAAGGGTGAAATAAGTGATTTCAAAGAGAAAAACAATGGTTTTGACACATAGGATATGTTTGATAAAAATAGTGGTTTGATAAGTTAGTTTATAGATTATCATGACTGATAGCTTATAATTTATAACTAATGAATGAAATTGATAGTAAATTAATTGAAGTGTTTAATAAAATTAGTTGTTCATCTAATTTATAAATGTCAAATAATATAAATGATATTTAATACATAATTATTTTGTTTTAAATTTAAATAAATTATAAGCGATAAAAATGAGTTTTTGTCAGAATAATAATAAAAAAAATGTTAAATTATAAACTATAAATTAAAACGTTATTTAAAATAACGTCAGAAAAATAAATAATATATTTGTGATGAAAAAACTGTTATCAAATAAATCTAAATTATGATATGAGTTTATAAACTATAGACTATAAGTTTAAAAAGTGTTATACCAAATCATATATAATATTTTTTGTATACAAACACAACAAATATATCAATTTCTTGTTTAAAAATTACTTCCTCGTTCAATATTTTAAAAAAATTTACATGCAAATTAAAAAATAAAAGGTATATTTGCACCAAAATGACCTTATATATTTATTCTTATATATTTATCCTTATTTATAGCATAATTATTTTCTTGATCACAGAAAAGATAATTAATTTCACTCTGATTAAAAAATTTAGTTAAATATAATTAATTTTTTAAAATTTTATATACAATCAAAATAAAATTTTAATTATATTTGATTAATCAATTATCAACATTAAATATTTTTAAATTAAATTAAAAATATTCTACTAATAAAAAGATTAATATTTAAAAAACTATTGACTTTTACTAGTGATCAAAATTAAGGATTTTTTTTTCTTATAACGAGAGGGAATATCATTTTTCAAGGTAAAGACTATAAATATTCTACTATACAACAATTTTGTAAAAGCAACCTTAATTATATAAGTTTAATGGATATACTCTATAAAATAGTTTTACAATTATAATTTAATGTGGCGGGATACACGATACTAATTTATTAAGAGTATATATATCCCATTTTTTCTGATTCTATATACATTCAAATTGTTGAAGATGTAATCCATATGGTAGTGACACTTGACATTAAAGATATAAATTGTTCGATAAGATACTTTTTTTGAGTTTATAGTTTATAAATCATATAACAATAAAAGATATGTTTGGTAATAATTTTTCTATTATAATTTTTCTAATAACGGAAGATCTGGATTTTACAATTGCATTAAAAATAACCGGTGTTATTTCGTCTCTGCTTTCAATAAATGCCTTAATTCCCCTTCTTTGGAAAGCTTGTGAGACATTTGCAGCGAAACCATTGCTAGTATCTAAGGGATTGAAGCTGAAGAATACATCGTACGTGAAGAAAGAGGAAGATGATACTTGATCTGCCATTGTAACTTGAATAGATGCCACTGCACAAGTCAAGTCAAGTCAAGCCAAGCAACAAATTATTTACTTTACTCTCTCAAATCCACTCATTCAAAGCAAATTTTCATTTTGCCACCACTTTAAATACTGACATATAATAAAAACTAAGGATATTATTGGGATAATGGTTCTTTTACTTTTACTTTTTTTTTTGACAGAAAGTTCTTTTACTTTATTAAACAATATGTTATTTAAATTTTTTTTCAATTACTTTTTTAGTTTAGTAACTCTCTTTACAATATACTACTAAGTCACAATGAGTCAGAAAATATTATTATTTAAATAAAATTGGACTAAATTTCGAAGCCACCAATACCACAAAAAATTATCCTTGTTTGAAATTATTTCCTTTATAAAACTAATACTTTTGCATATTTTGTATATAAAAATTTAAAAAATTTGAGTATATAGTAAGACTAGTGATATTTAATTTAGAATTTTAAATGAATGATATGGATATTTGAAAAATTTAGTGAAGTGGTTAAATAATTAAAAAGTGTGAAAAAATATAGTAATAAATTAAGCAAGATCTATTTATACTACTAATTTGGGTGGCATGGATGTCGACATGTGTTAGAATCAATTTAGATTTTATAATTAATTAGATATTAATTTATATTTAAAAATATATTTTAGATTGTTTATATCTTTGTTAGAAGATATATATCTTAGATCTTCTTATATCTTTGTTAGAAGATATTTTTAGATTTAATTTTGCATATAAATAGCCTAGTAAAGTAGGTTATTGTAATTCATTGAAATTCCTTATTTTGAAGCTGTCAGTAAATATTCTTTTTGCCTTTTATCTTCCTTGTGCACCAATAATTGGTATCAGAGCTCCTGGTTAGAAACTCTGAAATTTGGGAAATATTATTTTCATTGAGTTTTTGCGTAAATTGCACAACGTAGAAGATGAACGGGAACGACGACGATATTCATTCCAAGCTTCCAGTATTTGATGGCAAAAACTGGAATCATTGGAAGATCCAAATGCGCGTGTTATTTGGTTCTCAAGATGTGTTAGATCTTGTCACCGATGACTATGATCTGATAACACATAGGGCGCTAAGAAAGAAAGATCAGAAGGCATTGTTCTACATCCATCAATGTGTGGATGCAATGTATTTGAGAAGATTGTTGATTCTGAAACAGCAAAGGCTGCATGGGACACACTGGTCAGATGTTACAGTGGTGACGCATCAGTGAAGAAGGTGAATCTCCAGTCTCTCAGAAAGCAATATGAGAATCTCAACATGAAGGACAACGAGAAGGTTTCTGAGTACATCTCTAGAGTGATTCTGATCACTAATGAGATGAAAGCTTGTGGAGAAACTCTTTCTGAATAAGTAATCATTGAGAAGATCTTGAGATCTTTAATTTCTCTGTTTGATTACATTGTGGTAGCAATTGAACATTCCAAAGATCTGAGCACCATGAGAGTTGAAGAGCTGCAAAGTAGTCTAGAGGCGCATGAGTTGGGTATGACTGCAAGAACTTCTGAGAGGGAAGTAGAGCAGCAGGCTCTGAAAGTAACTTCTGGTAAGAAGCATCAGAAGCAGACTTGGTCAGAAGCCGGGAAGAAAACTAATGGTGGGAAAAGGTCAGAAGCTTCAAACTCTGATAGGAAGAAGAATGTCCAGAAGGGAAAGGAGAAGTCTAACAAGAAGAATATTTAGTGTTACTGTTGCAAGAACTTTGGTCACTATGCCAGAGATTGTTGGTCCAACAAAGAAAGGAAGTCAGAAGAAGAAAATATAGCAAGAGGAGAGTTTGATGATGAACCTCTACTATTGTTGGCTTCTGAACCTGGTGATCTGAATTCATCAGAATTATGGTATATTGACATAGGGTGTTCAAATCATCTTACTGGAAACAAGAAGTGGTTGGTTGATTTTGACTCTAGGAAGAGTGCAAATATCAGATGTGCTGATGATAAATACCTCAATGTAGAAGGTATGGGAAATGTCAGAATCATTCTAAACAATGGGAAAGCAACAGTGATCCAGAATGTTTGATATGTACCTAGCATGAAAAGCAATATGATGAGTGTGAGACAACTAGTCGAGAAAAGTGTTTCAGTTACCATGAAGGACAATCTTCTGAAGCTGTATAATTGTAATCAGAAGCTGATTATGGAGTCAGAACAGGGAAGGAACAGAACATTCAAAGTGAATGTTAGAACTACAGACTCTGAATGTCTTAGTGAAACAAGTGTTGTCAAGGAGAGTGAGTCGTGGCACATAAGATTTGGTCATCTGAATTTCAGAAGTTTAGGACATCTGAAATCAAAGAATCTGGTACATGGAATTTCTACAATCAAGAATCCTGAAAATTCATGCAAGGTGTGCATGGAAGGGAAGCAACCAAGATTACCATTTTCATCAGAAGTAGTTCCGAGAGCAAAACATGCCTTGGGAGTAGTGCATTCTAATGTGTGCGGTCCTTTTCCAGTAGCATCAACTGGAAGGAATAAATATTTTGTGTCATTTGTTGATGAGTTCACCAGAATGACATGGGTATCTCTCATAAAGTTCAAACACGAGGTGTTTGCTGAATTCAAGAAGTTCAGACTGAAGGCTGAGAATCAGAGTGGCCAGACTCTAAAGATTCTTAGAACTTATGGTGGTGGTGAGTATAACTCCACAAAATTCAGAAGTTTATATGAGGAGAATGAAATTGAGCATGAGGTTACTGCTCCTTATACTCCTTAACACAATGGTATTGCTGAAAGAAGAAACCGTACTTTGTTTGATATAGTGAGAAGCATGCTGAAAGAGAAGAATCTTCCTCATACTCTATGGGAAGAAGCTGTTGCAACTGCATGTTATGTGCTTAACAAATGTCCAACAAAGAAATTGAAGGAAATAGTTCTTATTCAGAAGTGGGCTGGAGATAAGCAAAGTGTTAGTCATCTGAAGATGTTTGGTTCTGTATGTTATAAACATGTCCCAGAAGCCAGAAGACAGAAGTTGGATGATAGAAGTAAAGTGATGTTGCTGGTGGGGTACCACAGTACAGGTTCGTGCAAACTTTATTGTCCAGAAACTAACAAAGTTGAGTTCAACATAGACGTCATTATAGAGGAATCAAAAGTTTGGAATTGGGAAAAGTCTCATCCTGACTCTGATGAAAGAACTTATGAAGAAAAGTCAGAAATACATGTTTCTGAAGCTGGTAAAGACTCTGACTCTGAAGAAGATACAGAAGGAGAAGATGATTCTGACTCTGACTCCGATGGTGATCCAGACTCTAAAGACAGTCAAGATTCTGGAGAAAGTCCAAATTATGAAGCAAGTGCTTCTGAAGGGGAAAGTTTTGGTGTCCAAAGTTCTGAAGGTCCAGTTTAGAGGCAACAAAGAGTCAGAAGCATCCCAAGAAGATTTGCAGAGTTTGGCATGTTACAAGACACTGAAGTAAACTCTGAAGGAGAAGTTATTCAGTGTGAAATGTTAGTAGACTCTGAACCCGTGAGTACGGAAGAGGCTCTTAAGAAGCAAGTTTGGTTACAAGCCATGAAAGAAGAAGTTGATGCTATAGAGAGAAACAAGACTTGGAAGCTGACAGAACTTCCAAAAAGGCAAGAAAGCCATCAACATTAGATTGGTTTTCAAGTAGAAGTTAAAGTCAGATGGATCAATTGGAAAACGCAAAGCAAGATTAGTAGCAAGAGGATTTCTACAGAAGCCTGAGCTGGATTACTTTGAAGTGTTTGTATCTGTAGCGAGACATGAAACAATCAGACTAGTGATTGCAATAACTGCTAACAGGAACTGGCCTCTGATGCACTTAGATGTAAAATCTGCATTTCTGAATGGGCCATTACAAGAAGAGGTATATGTATCACAACCTCCTGGATTTGAGAAAAAGAATCAGAAAGGGATGGTGTTCAAATTACACAAAGCCTTGTATGGATTGAAGCAAGTACCTAGAGCTTGGAACTTGAAGATTGATTCATTTTCAAGGAACAAGGGTTTTAGAAGTGTGAGATGGAGTATGGTCATTATGTTCAGCACACTTCAGAAGGTAATATGATTCTGGTCTGTTTGTATGTTGATGACATATTACTCACAGGAAGTTCTGAACAAGAGATAGCTGAGTTCAAGAAAGTTCTGATGAATGCATTTGAGATGACAGATCTTGGAAAAATGAGTTTCTTTCTAGGGATGAAATTTATGTACTCTGAGAGAGGAATCATTTTGCATCAGATGAAGTATGAACTAGAGCTTCTAAAGAGATTTGAGCTAGAAAATTGCAAGGTTGTTATCACACCTACTGATACGAATCAGAAGTTGGACTCTGATTGTGATGGAGAGGATGTGGATGCTATAACCTTCAAACAGATGGTTGGTTCTCTAAGGTATTTGTGTAATACCAGACCTGATATTTTCTATGCAGTTGGAATGGTTAGCAGATTTATGAGCAAACCAAAGTGGTCTCATTACCAAGCTGTAGTCAGGATTCCGAGGTATGTGAAGGGAACTCGGAAATATGGAGTATTATTTTCGTCTGGAAGAAAGATCGAATCAGAACTTATGAGTTATTCTGATTCTGATTGGTGCGGAGATAGAGTTGACAAAAGAAGTATTTCTGGGTACATATTCAAATTTCTGGGAGGTCCTATTTCTTGGTGTTCCAAGAAACAATTTGTTGTTGCACTGTCAACTTGTGAAGCTGAATATATTGCAGGTGCTCTGACTGCATGTCAAGTTGTGTGGATTCTGAACTTGCTGAAAGATCTGAAGATTGACGTAAATAAACCTCTGAAGCTGATGATTGATAACAAGTCTGTAATCAATCTTACCAAGAATCCAATGTTGCATGGGAGAAGCAAACATATTGAGACCAAGTATCATTTTCCGAGGAATCAAGTTCAAAGTGGAATTTTAGAAGTTGTGCACTGTAGCACCCAGAAGCAGCTAACAAATATTCTGACAAAGGCTACAAAACTGATCAATTTCTTGGTTTAAGAGATGGAATTTGTGTTGTCAGTTTTAGGTAAATATAAATTAAGGGATGGTGTTAGAATTAATTTAGATTTTATAATTAATTAGATATTAATTTATATTTAGGAATATCTTTCAGATTGTTTATATCTTTGTTAGAAGATATATATCTTAGATCTTCTTATATCTTTGTTAGAAGATATATTTTAGATTTAATTTTGTGTATAAATAGCCTAGTGAAGTAGATTATTGTAATTTATTGTAAATCCTTATTTTGAAACTGTCAGTAAATATTTATTTTGCCTTTTATCTTCCTTATGCACCAACAAGATACTCGTGCTTTCGCACGAGTAAATTTATTTAATGTTATATAAATTGTATTTAGACACATGTAAATTTGAAATGATTGACTTAATTATAAATGGAGAATGATCACATAAGTTTAATTGTAATAAATAATCATATAAAAAAGGATATGTGAGATGAAGAAAAAAAATTGAAATTTTAACATTTGAAAATAAAAAATATCTCTCAAATAAAAATAATTATTGATTAAAATAAAATAGACATTGTGTTGATAATGACACATGAAATAAATACTTATTTGATGCAATATAAAATGTATTTAGATACAAATATAAAATTTGAAATTATTTACTTAATTGTAAAATAAATAATAATTATATAAATTTAATTGTATTAAATAATTATATAAAAAGAGCAAAAAAAAAATTGTGAGATGGAGATAGAAAAAATTAATATTTAAAAATAAAGATTTGTCTCTCAAATTAAGACAATAGTTGATTAAAAAAAAAAAATATATATATATATATATATATATATATATATATATATATATATATATATATATATATATATATATATATATATATATATATATATATATATATATATATATATATATATATATATATATATATATATATATATATATATATATATATATATATATATTTGTATTGATAGTGACATGTGAGATAAATGAACTTTTAATTTTATTAAAATAAAAAAATAAATCAATTTAATTATTTAATGATAATAAATAAATAGAGAGAAAAAAAATGAAAATGAAAATGAGAAGGTGCAAAAAAATAGAGAGCATTTGAAATTTTAATCAAGAGAAAGAATGAATATATGTAATATTTAATTATAATTTAATTGATGAACGGTTAAAAAATAAATGTCACATATCATGCTGTAATAGGAGATGTTAATGAATATCATGCTATAATAGGAGATGTTAATGAAAAACAAGTAAATATTACTTGATTAATTAAATATCAGTTTTTAGTGTGAAGAATTTATGATGAAAGGACAATTTAGAAATTTCATAAAATTAAATTTTAATAAATAGATACCAGATGAATTCAATATTATTACATTAACATACCTATATTTTTGAAATGTATTGATTCTTATATAAATTATTTACTTTTATTTTTGTATAATATTATCTTTATTTTAATTTTCATGTTTGACATAAAAATAAATTATACTTTGTTATTAAAATTATATATGAAATAAATATTTATAGCTAAAAAATTTATTGACAATAAATATTTTTTTAATATTGTTAGCATAAAAATAAAAATAAAAATAATTATAATAAATTAATTATAATTGTGAAAATTTTCGGAATTAACCTCAAAAAAATTGTTGGAGCATATAAAAATATAGAGGGTGTTGGTCCATAATTAATTTAGTTAAAATTAATATTTTTTATAATATTACTAACAATGAAAACGAAAATTATTATATTATATTAAGTATAATTCATGAGATGTATGCTTCAGAAATTCAGTTTGGGAATTAATTGGTGCAGATGGATGAAAGCTTGCATTTTCAATAATTTTTTGTCAATCCTTGTCAATGAAAGTTCAACAAAAAGATTTTTGAATGGAGGGGAGATTAAGACAAGGTGACCATTATTTGTCATCTTTCTTATTCACTTTGGTAGTAGAAGGTTTGACATGTATGATTCAAAAGGCAGTTGAAATTAGGAAGTTTGAAGGTTATAAAGTGAGTAGGGATCTGGAAGTTAGGTTATTCCAATTTAGAGATGATATAGTGATAGGGGTAGCAGTTGCTGGAATAATTTATGGAGCATTAAGGTCATTTTTAGGGGTTTTCAACTAATCTCAAGATTGAAAGTTAATTTTTTTCAAAAGCATGATTTATGGTGTGAATGTAAAGGATAATTTCATGGAATGTACATCTTAATTCATGTCTTGTTGTAGAGACGAACTTCCTTTCAATTTTTTAGGCATATTTGTTGGTTCGAGTACAAGAAGATGTGCTACTTGAAATGTGTTGTTTAGTTTTAAGAAAGAGTTGTCAAATTAAAAGGCTCGATTATTGTCCATAGGGGGAAGAGTAACTCTTCTGAATTCAATATTATTAAGCATTTTGATATATACTATGTCTTTCTTCAGAGCACTTGTCAAGATTATCAAGGAGATCATTAAAATACATTATATTTGTATGGTGTGGGAATGAGGATAAAAGATACATAAGTTGGGTGAGTTGGAATAATATTTGTATACTTAAAGAGGAGTACGGACTCGGTATTAGACATATTAGTTATTTTAACAAAACATTATTGTGTAAATGGAAGTGGAGAATCGTGAATGAAGATGGCACAATTTGGAGACAAATCTTGGGAGCCAGATACAATGATTTGCAACAAGTTATGATATTGGGTTTTGATTATAAGTTCAACAAGAAATCTTTAGCTTGGTGGAAGGATATGCTCGCATTCAGTTCACTTAAAACTAACATGTTTGGTTATTTTGCAGGAAATGTAAGTTGCTTAGGCAAGGGTGAGAAAATTGTATTCTGGTTCAGTAGGTAACTTGGGGGATCTCCTCTTAAAAACATCTTTCCTACTCTGTTTAGTATGACTCAGTTTCCATTGGGAAATTTTTGTGACATGGGAAGAGTGTAGGCAAATGAATGGCACTAGGACTTTCAAGTTGCAGCGGATAAAATCTTAGGCAATCCCGTCGCGATAGAAGAAGCTTTTGGTCTTATAGAGTTGTTGGAAAATTTCAAACCCTCAGTCAAAAAAAGTGACTCGGTCAAGTGGTAGCCCAATAATGACGATTAATTAGATGAGGGTAAAGTTTGAATTAGGAATTAAGGGTCTAAGGGTTAATATTGAGAAAGAAAAAAATATTTTCTATTCTGTAATAATAATTATGAACAAAGTAGGTGATTATTTGTTCGGGACTTATGCTTCTCTTTGTGTATTTCGTATGATGGATGTTGTGCTTGCGTGTGACGATGATATTCGAAGTTTCATGAATAATTTGAATGCTACATGCATGATGATGATGGCCTGTATTAGCGTATTGCATTGGTGGATAGGAGTATCAATTCATAATACATTTGTTACATGTCGGTGTTGCGTGCATTCATTTGCAATTGGTTTTTAAATCAGAGTAGCCACCCTTAATTTTTATCCTATAAAAGGGAATATAAAGGAATAACCCTAAAGAAGTTTGGAGATTATAGGTTTGGACTCGGTTCTAGAAGAAGGAAAGGTGTTAGGCACCCCTCATCTACCTTGTTCAAAAGGATACTAGGTCAGAAACACAATTTTTAGGAAATAGGGTTTTAAGTTTTATTAGGGGAACTCGCCATGATTTTAATCGTATGCCTACGTATCTGTTGTACCCCAATTTCCCCCCCTAAGATCCCTTCATCATACCATATTGATTCAATCACAACAAGATTACATTAGGGCTTTTGGTTCTCCTCCCTATCTTTAACTTTGCTCTTTGAGGAATCACCAAGCACCTTGACTTATTTTTTTTGTTGTGATCATGCATGTTTTGTTTTGACTTTCGTTTTAACTAATAAGATGCAATGTTGGTTTGTCTTACTTGTTAATAATGTAGGTAAAGGCAATGTGGCTTAGCAAGTTGATCCATGGGTTCATGAGTTTATTTCCATGCCCTAGTCAATAAAGCTTAAGAAATTCAAACCTCACCATTGAAGTTATTTGGGAAGAAATGGCATGGCAAGGTTTATTTTAGTTCACCGCATTTCAAAGTTATCAAGATTGATTCAAAAGTACAAGGGGTTGATTGAAGAAGTTGTCATGGTTGGACAAGGCCTTATTCCCATTGGTCACAAGTGCATATTTATCTAAATTCTCAAGATATGGAAGTGTTTTTCGTTGCTATGAGTTCTCTTTATCATCCTCAACAACTCCTATCTACAAAGCAAAAGTGTTGGTACAAGAAGATTGTTTAAAATTGTCAAAGTTCCTCAAAGCATTTTCTTGATCTAGGAGCTAGGGTTTTGAACTTCAAGGAAGTATATCTTGCTCATCTTTTGGTATTTTTGAGTGATTCCAAGAACATTCTTCTCTTAAAATGGTCATTAACAAATCAATTCAAAAGTTTCAAAGAGTTTTCACGTGGAAGAAACTTGATGATGAAGAAAGATTACAAGTCCTCCAGATGAACCCCCAATTTCCCATGTGTGACTTCAAATGATCATAACTTGGTCAATTTTTATCACCTTGAGCCCACTATTTTTCCATAATTATCTTGAGTATGTGAACTTTATTCCTTCTTTCATGTTCAAAGTGAGAAAATGGATGGAGGATACCCTAAGGATACAAACGATTATAGGTCATTTCATAATTTTTTACCAACTTCAACAATTCATAACTCTCTCAATTTTTGGAGATTTTGAATGGTTCAAGTTTCAAAATGTCATTCAATATGTCTATTTCATTCCATCGTTTTTGGTCAAGAGCAAATTCCAAGAGGAAGGCCATGTTTGGATGTAAAACATTATAGGTCACTTTTGAAGAAAAACGTGAAATATTTCTAAGTATGGAAAGTCAACTTCTTTTTCCCAACTTTAACTAATTTCAACTTTAAGCTCAAACATCCATTTGATTCCTTTCTTTTCCCATTGCAAAGATTGTAATATCATCTTTCTAAAGCTTCAAGAATCATGCCCTAAGACCCCTTGAGCTGAGAATGCCATTGATTTGAACTTGGTAACTTGAAACTGAAGTTTCTTCAAAAGTCAGAATTTGAAATCCTTGATTTAGCTTCTAAACACATTTTTTCTGCATGTTTTTGCTTCTAAACATATTTAGTGAACTTCCAGAAGTGATTAGCATAGCAAAACACACGTTTTATATGAGTTTTGATCAAAATAGAAGTCACACTTTTCTTGTTTGCAACTTCACATGATTTCCCTCCAAACTTCATCATTTCACACGCTTGAACATTCCATTTGATTCCATATAAATAGAGGGTCATCCCTCATTCATTTCCTCAAGATTGAACAACCAAAATCACCCTGCCAAACTCATTCCATAACTCACTTTTCTGCAACTTCGAAATCAGTTTTCAAGCCTTTTTAAATCCATTTTTCTACCAATTCACCTTCCTTGATCTTCCCTGAAGCTAACCATACAATTACCTTCAAGAATCATGACCTATATTGATCCATAGAAGTCCAGTTTCAGAGCTCTGCAACTCAACTTAAATAGGTAGATTTCTTCATCAATTCTTCCAAATTTTGATATCATTGTGAAGCTCTCATTGCCCTGGTTCTAGTCGCAACACTTGCTTTTAACTGGAAACACATTTTGACCATGAATTTTCAAATTCCCTTTCAAAACTTTCCTTCCAAATTGTAAGAGCTACATTTTATATAAATTTTTCGCGAAGGTGTGGTTGTCTTCATCCTGATGAGACGAAGCGAATGACATAGGTCTCGTGCTCTAATTTTACAGTTTGAGTGACCTGGTTTTGAGATCGGCCGGAGGTTGAAGATGACCAACGTGTCATCCTTCAACCAATGAAATAGCGCCATCTGTTTTTTTTTAATTTCTGATTTATATTTGAACCTATGCTTTATTCAGTAATGACCATGATATGCACAGCACGTCAGATCCCTTGGATTTGATTACTAACGCGTTTTGTCTCTCATGCAATGGTCCACATATTTTTGACTTTATTTTTTATTTCTGATTTTTATATTTAATTGATTTAAATTTCAAAAAAATCATAGAAAATTTATTTTTAGTCCAAAAAATCTGAAATAATAATGAAAAATATTTTTGATTTTTCTCTTTCTGATTTTTATTTTTTCACAATTTTATTTTGTGTTTTGATATTTCTTATAAATTTTCACTTTATTTGAATTGTTTTAAATGTTTAAAAATACTTTTATGCATTTTTAAATTCTGAAAAAAAAATAGGGAATGATCCCATGATATTGTGACAAATATTCGTGACCTCGTTTATTTTTTATTTCTGACTTTGTTATTTTTTTTAATCATTTTTGGTTTATTTTACTCATTTCTTCTAATTTTAAAAATAGTTTGACTTTAAAAAATTACCAAAAATTTTATAAAAATATTTGAGTTTATTTCTGATTTTTCTATGGTCTTGCTTAATATTTCTTGGTTAATTTGAACATAGTTAACATTTTTCTCTTTTATTTCTATTTTAAAACATTTTAAAACCCCTTTTTAATGTATATATTAAATGTAATATTATTTTGTGATTATTTTCTAGCTGATCTTGGGTTGATTTTGATCATGAATTTTGTTAACATCATTGGATCCATGGTTTTGAGTCTAACTCCATAAAAATAGATGAATGATGTTAATAATAGTTTGATTACATTTTAATTCAAATGTGGTTTGTATATTCTTTCCCACCCCTCTTCATCTCATCCCCTTCTTATTGCACTAAGTGTTATTGGAGCATGATCTCTATATCATGTCTCAAAATAAATGGTGCATAGATTGCTATTGACCGGCCTCAAAATAGGTGCGACTTCTATATAAGTCCACTTACGATTGCTTAACATAGCGCTAAGTTTTGTCCCAATTCGAATAAATGATCATTCGTGGACCAAACCTATGTTTGCAAGCCCAAGTATGTTAATTTGATCTCTTTGATCCAATAAACTTGAGATTCATTGTGTAGTTTCTTTGGTTCTACCAATCTTCTGATGGATCTTCATTAATTTTGGTCAACGTGGATCACTTAAACATCATTAATTATTATATGGTACTTTTGAGGATTCCAAAATGGATGATATACTTGACAAAAAGCAAATGCAACTTGTTGTATGGAGGCTTTGGTTCTACCAATCCTCTCATGAGTTCCAAATTTAAGTTTCAAGATGGTCATCCAACTAACCACTAATTATTAATAATTGACTTTATTTTGTGTTTTATTTTATGCTCTTTTATTGTATGCACCATTTACTTTAACATTTACATTTCATGATATTTTTATCTTTGTTCACTTGAGCCCCTTTATATTCTTGTCATTTTTAATTTGCTCACTTGAGCATTTCTTTTCTTTTTGAAGACACCTAATAATCAACATAAACCATAAAAATCTTTAATGATACTTGGACTATTTGGTTACTATCCTTGGCATTATGGAGTATTGGACTTCTTGGACTTAGGATTAGAAACCTTGGCCTATGTTGGAGACTTTGTGACCTTAATTGATATTTTGTCTGGAGTTCTTGAGGTTTACCTCAAGACATTGGGTTATTTGTTTATTTTGTGTGCAGGTTATTGTGATTACATACTTTGTTTGTAATCTGGAATTCACCCGTATACAGCTGTTACTCTGCCCAATTTTTGTGAAGACTTAATATACTTGAAGTTTGGTTCTCTCAAGAGGTCTAGTATCTTTGTTTGTTTGGTTTCAATCCAAATAATGAGAATTCTATCTTGACTCATAATGTCAAGTATTGGCTTCTTATTGGTTAGATGGTTCTTCTCCCTAGCTTTTACCTTATGCTTTAGGATAGTCTCTTCTTCTCCTCCCATCTTCTTTAATTTCAAAAATCTTCTCTCTCCTTTTGAAAACTCTTCTTGTTTTTTAAACTTGAACCACTTTCATAATAAACTTGGACTTAGGTCCATGCGTTTTCAAAACATTTTCATAAGTAAACTTCAATCAACTTAATAATACCTTGACATTTTTGTGAGTAGACTCAAAGTCAATCAATCTCATTTCAAACCATTTTTCCACTTTGGCTTTTTATTTTTAAACCTTTCTCAAAAGATTAGACTCTTGTCAATCCTTGTAGTGATGCAAACGACTATATTTATACAATATGTAGTGAAGAGGGATATTTTCCACTTGGGTGTTGAGTGAGGCATTGTTGAGTTTAAAATCCAAGCCATATCCTCCACTTTGAGATAATGCAAATTCTCCTTTATCATGATTGTGGGTAGTAAGTATGTTTTTCCACACGGACAATGACGATGATGTCTTATCTCATAAAATCAACCAACATAATTGTGTCTTAAAATTTCTAAAGAGGAACTGCGTGTACCCTGATCCCCTATTGCACGGAAGGTGGTACGTAGGCACTAAAGGTTCACAACCGCGGCGGGTGCAAAAATCATAAAAAATATTTCTTTTCTCACCTCCACCATCTATTTCTATACAACATATTTTATAGCCAAAATATAAATAATTTTCAAAGAGGTTCCTGTGGAGTACCGTAGATGTTTAGGGTGCTAATACCTTCCCTTTGCATAACCAACCCCCTTACCTTGAATCTTTCCCCCTCTTTTTGGGTTATTCTCTCTTTCCCCATTCCTTTGGAAACAATAAAGCGCGGTGGCGATTTTTATTTTGATATGTATAAGTCTAGTCAATCCAATGGCTTAGTCTTAAACATTTCTACCGCTACAGAAAAAATGGTGACTTCACTGGGGACAGATTGACCTCTTGCTGGTCCATCCTTAAGTGGGTTAAACCTTTCTTTGTATATATCTGTTTATATGCTATTGTTGTTTATGTGTTATATGTTGTATATATGTTTGTCTGGATTTTCTTGATTTTCAGGGTGCTTGGTGATTACTTATAAGTCCTATACCCGGACTTAGGCAAACTTTAAGATAGGACGGGCGGTATAGTCATGTTAACTTTGAAGGAGTAATCCCAAAAAAGGAGGCATGAGATCCCCCACTCAGTGTAGGTCCTTTTGACTGTAGTGTCGTATACCGAGTAATCGCGAAGACGTGCTGCTTTCTACCTGGGAGCCTGCTAAAGCTAAGAACCGTAGAATACCTAACCCATCTTGGCCTTTTAGGTGTAGTGCGGAAGCTATGATGGAGTAATCCAGAAATAGTTGTCACGCGATACTACGCTTGGACGAGTTTTTCTTGAGAATATTACCAATTACCGAGTTAATCGGGAATGTTGTAATATTCGAAGGAAGAATGTAGACTCTGGGAACCTCTAGAACCTTGTTCGGTAGGTGATAACTTTTAGACCATACCTTATGGGTAGTACCTTCGACCTCATGCTCGTGACGTTGAACCTATGAACCCTATGTTTGTGATCTTGTGTGTGATTGTTGCATCATGCATCCATGCACTCATAAGCAACTTTTGAAGAAATTTTATTTCAAGGGACTTAAAAGTTGACCATTTGTGAATATCTCAGGTACCTTTTGACCATGGATTCTGGAAAAAGAAAGACCAAAAAATAAAGTTTCAAAGATCCCAAGATAGATGACTTGATCAATATAATTCCCGAGATTGAGTGTTCTGCAGATTTTCGGAAGAAGTATGGATCCATCATTCCTCTCATGAAGCTTAGGATTAAGGATGGTATTCTTTCAACCTTGGTCCAGTTCTATGATCCAATGTATCATTGCTTTACTTTCCCTGACTATCAATTGATGCCTACACTAGAGGAGTATTCTTATCTATTGGATTTACCTATTACTGACCGTGTTTCTTTTACTAGTTTGGAGGGTGAGCCAAAACCACACGAGATTGCTGCTTTGATCCATCTGGGAAAGTATGAGGTTGAAGCCCATATGACTACTAAAGGAGGGATTAGAGGATTATCAGCTCAGTTCTTATTGGAGAAAGCTCGTTACTTTTCCAGGATGAAGAGTACAGTTGCTTTTGAGGCCATCTTTACTCTACTTGCTTACGTGTTGTTTTTATTTCCTAATGTGGATAAGTTTATTGACATTAATGCTATCAGGATATTCATGATTGGAAACTCAGATCCTACATTATTGGGTGATGCTTATTACACTGTTGATCTTCAGAATTCTTATCATGGGGGGATGATTATCTGTTGCACGCCTCTATTGTACCGGTGGTTTATTTCTCATAAGCCTCAGTTTGATGCTTTCTGGGATGTCAGGAAGGAACCCCGTTGGGCTCCTAAGTTCACGGCACTTACTCACTCAGATATTTATTGGTATCATCAGGCTTACTAGGATGTAGATATTGTTGACAGTTGTGGTAGTTTCCCGAATGTACCTCTTCTTGGTACAAAGGGGGGAATTAACTACAACCCTATTCTTGCACGACGACAACTTGGTTATCCGATGATGGGTAAACCAAATAGTATTTATTTGAGCAGTTTTTCCTGAAGGAGGGAGAAGACCATAAGGAAGCTAGGGAGAATATTGCGAAGGCCTGGCGTTACATTCATAGGAAGAGTAGGAAAGACTTGGGACCTAGGGGGGCTGTTTATTTGGAGCCTTATCTTCAGTGGGTCCAAACGAGAGCTATTCAGTTGAAGATGTCGTATTCCTGGGAAGCACCTATGATAGACTTGTTTGTGAAGACCACTCCTCCCTTATTGGATGATGTGGAAAAGCTACAACTTGCTTTTGTCAGGATGCAGCAGGAAAAGGATGCTTGGAAGAATAAGTGCCAAACTTTAGAGATTTCCTATAGAGCAAATTTGAAGGAGAGAGACGACTTGATTGAGATTCTTGAGAGTCAGGATGTAAAGATGATGAAGAGGCAAGGTGACTGGAAGGAGGTTTCCACCAGATATGTGAAGAAAACTAGAGGTTGAAGGCTCAGATTGTCAGGCTCACAGGGAAGCGCCAGCGTATAGAGTGATCTCCATCAACTTTTCTTCTTAGGGTTTAAACTTTATTTTCATCTTGTACGTGGGATAATTGAAACTTGTAATCCATTTTGAAGTTATTATAATAAAACTTTTCAGTATTTCAAATGTGTTATTACTTTGATATTTGCAATGTGTCTATAAATCTTTAAGTCCCTTGAAATATTAATAATAAAATAAATCATGTGCATTGCATATCATGCATCATATTGCACATATTTCTTGCATTTGTTATGCATATCCAGGTGTCTTACCAAGCTTCTTTACTTTGTTCAACAAGCTGTCTCACCACTATAATACTCGAGCTAATTTCAGAAGGAAGATGGATAACTTAAAACAAGAGAATCGCGAGCTACGCGAGGAAGTTTCTGATCTGAAGGCCGGCATGGCCAATCTCACTGCTCTAATGAAATCTCTGGTGGCTGCTCAGAATCAGCCACCGAGTGTTCAACCTCAATAGACAAGGGTAACTACTGAAGCTCCGACTGTTCCTGTGTCTGCTACTCCAATTGTTGTTCAAAATCGCATGCCTCAAGGTTGTCCATGGGGAATGCCAGAGAACTTTGCGCCTGAAGGTTTCAATCTTGGTCCCCAAGATACTCCAGTTGTTCAGACTACTGTTACTCCTGCACCTTCTGTGGTGCATGTTGCTCCTGCTGCACCTCCTTCGGTGAATATGGTTCCATTTGCTAATGATGATATGTATCGTCCTTTTCCTCCACCAAGTGAAGGCTTGGGTCTCTATGATAGAATGGATGATTTTCAAGACCAGTTTGACAAGATGCAAAGGGAGATGAAGGCCCTCAGGGGAAAGGAATTGTTCGGGCAGAATGTGAATGATTTATGCTTGGTCCTGAATGTCAAGATACCTGCGAAGTTTAAAGTCCAGGAATTCGAGAAGTAAAAGGGCAAACACTTGTCCTCGTGCTCATATTGTGATGTATGTAATAAAAATGTCTACCCACACTGATGATCAACGTCTGCTGATTCACTTTTTAAAGGATAGTTTGACTGGTGCTGCGTTGAAGTGGTATATGAGTTTGGACAATGTCAATATCCATACTTTCAATGACTTGGGAGAAGCATTTATTAGACAATAAAAATACAACATGAACATGGCGCCTGGCCGTGATGAACTCAGGGCCATAGCCCAGAAGGAGAGGGAATCATTCAAAGAATATGCACAGAGATGGCGTGAGGTAGCCTCCCAAGTGATTCCTACCATGGAAGAGAAGGAGATGACTAAGATTTTCCTGAAGACTCTGGGTGCTTCTACTACGAGAGGATGGTAGAGAGTGCGCCAAGTGACTTTATTGAAATGGTAGGTGTTGTACCCCAAAATTTTCCCTCCCATTTTTCATACAAGATACAATCCTAGGGTTTCTCGGATATTCAAGTTGGCTCAGAAATCGATCAGATAGATTCTCTTCCGAGGCAGTAAATCAGCAATTAGGGTTTTGCATTTCTCAAAATAAAATGAGTTTTCAAAGTTTCAAATGGTCTTTATGGTCCTTCATGTGTTATCAAAGATGTTTGTGCCAAATTTCAAGCCTCGCATCGTGAGTTTGCTCATTCAATGGTTTAGGTGACTAAGAATCATTTGCAAAAGTCGGCTTTTTCAGTATCAAGTTCAAATGATTGTAAATTCTTCATTAATCGATATTCTTGAGCGGTTCTGTTTGCATATGACTCTCCTTGACGTCATCTTCGATTTATCTTCACAAGTCAAGAGCTGATTATGTACGAAAGATCATCGGAAATTCGAATATTTTAGAGGTCACTTTCTGTTTCTGACCTAATTTCAGATAATTGTGGTCTGCCTTTCAAGATTCGTAATATCCTCAATTTTCAAGATCTCGAGACGACTATTTTTGTACGTTGTCATGAGCGATGTCATCAACAAGTCCTTTTTAAGAATCGAAGGAAATTATAAAGGCCTTGGAGATTATCAATTTGTCATGAGTCATTTTCTTGATTTAGAGTATTTTCAATTTCTAATTGATTTCTCAAAGGTTGCGATTCTTATGTTAAGACTGTCCATAGAATGAGATGTTAGATTCGGAGATTCATATTGAGTTCGAAGAAAATGTTTCTCATAACACAAGTTGCCATGCTGAAAATTGATTTATGATCTGGTTGAAAATTACTTGAGGTTTCATTTGAATATTGTTTTGATTAGCAAAGAATTACACGATATCACAAGCTTTCATCCAAATCTGTTACGGTTGATTCACATGGTTGGTTTTGAATTCAAGGTATCAGAGAACGAGTTCGCTAAAGTTTCCTCAAATTCATTCGAACTTTGGAATGCAAACATGATTAAAGCTATGTTGTGATTCATGGTTTATCTAAGTCACAATTCTCATGAATCAAATCAATTGTTAAACCTAATGCAAGACTTTTTTAAGCCGCTTCAAGAATTCAAGACTATTCAAGTTTATTCAAGTTTATTCAAGAACTTAAGATTTACAACAAAGTGTCATTTTTATTTGAATATATTTCACAATTCTCCAAGTCTTAAAATTCAAATTACAAATGAAAGTCGCAATGTTACAAAAGTTACAACAATACAAAATTCCTAAAAGATTGATTTTTTGTCATCTTCAAGTCTTCATCAAACGTGGCAGGCCGCTCTTCATCATTTTTCTCCATTGTCCAATTTGCTCGTACATGTAAACAAAAGGAGAGAATTAGTTAGCAAAAATTCATGTTGGAACAAGAATGGAAAATTTCAAAGAAATCTCTACATTTTCATCATTAGGGATTGGTAAAAAGAATCAGAAATAAGGGGGCAACGTTTCGTCCGTGTTTGGTCCATTGCAAATCACAATCTTTAATTGGTTCACAGAGGACAAAATGAGGAGAAATACAAGTCAAAATTAATAGTTCATCATGGCTTCAAATGCTGCAAAAAAATAGTTTACATCACAATAAAAAAGAACAATCACAAGAGGCCAAAATGCTGTCAAAATGGACTGCATTGCAGTCCTCCATATGCTGTCCACAAGAGGCCAAAATGCTGTCAAAATGGACTGCATTGCAGCCCTCCATAGGCTGTCCATAAGAGGCCAAAATATGTCAAAATAGCTACAAACATACAGCCAAAATTGCACATATATAGGCCAAGTCAAAACTGCAACAAAAAAGGAGCAAAGCAGCATAACAAATATGTTCAAACCCAATTGCCTTTTCCCCCAAAAAAGTTTGTTTTCCAGCGACTCACCGCTACCTTTCATTCGGTGGTAGAACCAGAAGCCACGATCTCCACAAATTCATGGATTCCTAAGAGAATCTTCAAGGCGGAACCTGTTTTCACCTAAATCCCTTCGCAAGAGGAAATCGTGAAACACATCCCAGACCCTGTTGAGAGAGAGAAAAAGAAATCATTGAAAACTGCAGAGAGAGAGATGAAGAATCGTGTTTCAGACCCTGTTGAGAGAGAGAAAAAGAAATTATTAAAAATTGCAGAGAGAGAGAGATGAAGAATCGTGTTTGTCTTTACAGTGACTTAAGGAAAGTTTTCCTTTTTTGACAGTATCAAGTTTATTCCACGTGATCTTTTTCTTTTTCCCAACAGCGTTTTCCTTTTTATTTGCGTGTCCTTTTCCAACGCAGCCAACGGTGTTTGCTTTTGGTGGCTAGGGTTTCAACCCTTTCTCTTCTTTTCCCATCCGGGTCAAGCCTTTTGGGCCTTTTGGCCCAATTATCCCACTGTGTTCGTTTTTATTTACCAATTAAGTCGTTTTAATTACAAACAAATAGTGTAGTGCAGTTGGCAAGGTGCGTCTTTGATAATCCAAGGGGCCTGAGTTCGATTCCTCCTGTGGGCATTTCTGTTTTAATTCTCTCAATCTTATTTTCTCTATATTTTTTTATTTATATTTAATTTTAATTCTAAAATTCAACCAAACTTAAAACATACATTCTTTTTTATATAATTAATTTGATCTAGACTTTGTGATTTGTTTTTATCAACTTCTTTTTCTTTCTTTAATAAACTTTGTTTTAGATAAAATTATTAATTAATTTACATATAATAAAACACCAAAAAATAGTAGAATTTAGTTTTATCCTTCTTTAGATTTTACTTAAATAAATAAAAATACAAAAATAATACATATGATTTGATTTCTTTTAGTCAATTATTTTATTTTTAGAATATGTTTTATTTTCTTCTTTTCAAATTTTTTCACAAACAAAATGCCAAGTTCTTATACTTTGTCAATTAATCACATTTTTTAGACTGTTATAACTTTAATTAATCGCTCAAATTCAATTTGGTTGTATTGTTTGCTATTTGGACATTTTAATCGCATTTGACTCATCCCCATTTGTAAAAAATTATACCCCCATTCCCGAACACTTTGTAATAGCATAGAATTTCAATTCCCGCACTTTACTGTTTTCCTTATACTGTATAGTAATTAGGCGTGTATGGCAAGATTCAAAAAAATCAATCGCTAGATAACCTAATCAAAGAACAAAATAACTTGAAAACAAACATACTTTTTCACACGCGCACCCCTAGGGTAACCTCGCTCGTTGCCTCGGAAATATAGCCATGTCCCTCGAATATGGGATGCCTTAGCAATGACCCTTCGATAAAAAAGATCGTAGTCCCTTGATGACCCTCGACGTTGCCTTCGATAAAACGATCTCGTCCCTTATGAAAATTGCCAAAGCGTCTCATAAGTTGCCTTCGATGACTGTAAAATTGACCCGCACCTGTCCCTTCACATCCAACGACGGGGCTTCTTACCAAATTAATGGTAAGATAACAACATTAAAAAGAGGAAGAAAAAAACAATTGAAAACCTTTCTAGTAGGTGGATTCGCTCTTAGTTACTCGCTTGCTCATGATAAAAACATTTTTACACCTACACCTTCATTTTAAAACATTTTTCAAAAGACAAAACATTTTGCACACGTTCTTATAGAGACGAGAACTATTGCAAAACATCTTTTCAAAGCACTTTCAGAAACACAATCCACAAACACATCTTTGAACCACTTTTTGAAACCAAACTTTGTACGCGTTCTTATAGAGACGAGAACCATTACAAAGAGATTTTCAAAACATTTTCAAAAGCCCACACCACAAGCACACTGTCAAATAAAAGCAAGTGATCTAAGCGAGTAACTAAGAGCCCATGGAAAACCATGGATGAAAAGGGTGCTAATACCTTCCCTTTTCATAATCTACCCCCCGAACCCGAGAAATAATCTCGAAAGGTCTTTCCTGTGCTTTTTTACCTTTCCTTTTGGATAAAAGAAAAGTCAATGCCGACTCTTGCTATCCGCACAAATGCGATCAAAACACAAAACACCAAGTCAGTTCTCCCACCGTATCACAGAACTGGCGACTCTGTTGGGGAAAAAACTATTTTGAAGTGGGGTTACCTTAGGGTTAGATCACATTTACTTGCCTTATTTGTTTGATTTGTTTGATATACATTTGGTTCTTTTGTTTGGGCTTGCTTTAGATCCTAACCCGGATCTGGGAAATACCTTTTAGGTAAGTAGCAATAAACTGTGAGGGAACTGTACGGTGTAGACTGATACGGTTGAAGTAGTAGCTACGTTGGTGTGGCACTTTGGTTGGTACCAGTATCCCTTGTGGTGAATAGAGGAGAATACGGGTCCGCCGCGTGGTGCCATGAAACATAAACTGACCTTAGAACCCTAATTGAACAAACTTGGCCATTAGGATGTAGTGAGATAGCCGGTTTCAGTGTAGAGATGAAAATTGGTTGATACTCGATACTACACTCATTGAGGCTAGACTCTTGGGATATCTCGACCGCAAGAAAAGATTGTTGTACTGAGACAATGCCTGAGAGAAAGGTCGGTGATATTGAGATCCTTTAGAACCCGATCATTATTTCTATGACAGGTTGAGCCAACTAGACTTTAAGAGGGTACTTACCTACAAAACTCATGCAAGCCTAAAACATAGGGTTTTGTTTGTTGTGTGTGTATATGTTTGCTTGTACATAAACATCATAAACATCATCAACATCATATGCATGCTCACTAACCATTTCAAGGATTTAGAAATTTATCTTTGTTTTTGTTTTGTAGGACATGAATTCTCTCCGAAGAAACACCATTCGAATCAGCTTTGTAAAAGCACATCCTCAACTTCAAGAGCTAGCCTCAAGAGTGCCCGGGGATTCTCCTTTTACCAAGAAATATGGTCGACTCCCCAGTTTTGCTACATCCAACTTCCAAGAAGAGATGATGTGTGTACTATTCCAATTCTTTGATCCCGTACATCATTGTTTCACTTTCCCGGACTATCAGTTGGTACCTACACTAGAAGAGTTCTCTCTACTCTTAGGGGTGCCCGTGCTTAATCAGATACCTTTCACTGGTCTAGAAGGGATTCCAAAACCGGAAGTCATCGCCGAAGCTTTACATATGAAGAGGGCCAACGTCATAGCCAATTGGGAGACAAGAAGTAGGGCTAAAGGTTTTCTAGCTAAGTTTCTTTTGGAAAGAGCTCGTTCATTCTGGGATGACATGGATTTCTAAGCTTTTGAAGACGTGCTAGCTCTCCTCATTTATGGTTTGGTTCTGTTTCCCAATTCGGACAAATTCATAGACATTAATGCCATCAAAGTCTTTCTCTCTCGCAATCCTATACCTACCTTACTAGGAGACATCTTGCATTGCCTTCATACCTGCACCATGAAGAAAAGAGGCACCCTTTTGTGTTGTATCCACCTACTCGCTAAGTGGTTCACTTCACACCTGCCTCAATCAGCATTGAAGAATGAGCAAAGATTGACTTGGTCTCAAATGATGATGTCTCTCACCCACTCTGATATCCGTTGGTGCTCAAGATCCTTGGAAGATATCTCTATTATTGACCGCTGTGGGGAGTTCCCTAATGTACCTCTGCTTGGAATTAGGGGAGGTATCACCTACAACCCATGCTTAGCTCTTCGGCAGTTTGGGTATTCCCGAAGGGACGGCCCTCATGAGATGCTCATCCAAGGTTTGGTGTTCGACTACGACAAAGAAGACCAAGGTTACCGCCAGCGGTTTACACGTGCTTGGGGAATGGTGAACAAGGTGGACAGTAGGACTTTCAGACATAAAAACTCTATCCCTCTCGAGCCTTACCTTAAGTGGGTACAGGATCATGCCCAAAGTATCTTGATGCCTTACCCTTCCATCCTTCATGTCATCATTGAGCCTGTTATTGAAGGAGACGTCCCATACACCGTTCTTCATCCTGACATGCCTACCTCTCTCGAAGAACTGCAGAAAGCTTGGGTTCAGTTGAAGGAAGAGCGAGACACCTTCGAAGCCCAGTACTACGCCAGTGAGAAGAAGGTTCTGGAGCTCACCAAACTGCTTTATGAAGAGAAAAACCTGAATGCCTACATTTCTCCAAAGAGGATGCGTTCGGTCTTTTTGTCTTAAGAGTTTTTTGCTGTATTTTGTTTCTTTCTTTGTAAAGCCCAAGGAGGCATGATGTATTCAAACTTGGTTTTATTTAATATGACGTGTGTTCTTTTTTTGGTTTGAACAAATTTAAATCTCTAAATTTCCTTGAAATCATTTGCATATTGCATCTTCATTCATCATAACATCATACAGGTTTCTCATAACAGGTTGCCTTATCCTTCTACTGTTTATTTCAGTGAGATGGATGTTGAGCAGACTGTGAAAGATCTTCAGGCGCAGAACTCCCAATTTCAACAAATGCTCATGGCTTTAACAAAAAGACAAGAGGAGTTGATGACTCTGCTGGCCAAAGAGAAGAAGAAGAAAACGAAGAAACCAACCGGTGTTGTAATCATGGGAAGAAGGTTTAAAGGACAGACCAGGCGAAATTTAGACTTTACAACATCGTCAGGCGAAGGAGATAATCAAACCCAAGAAGTGAACAATGACCCAACATTCGAAGGAGAGGAAGAGCCTGATTACTCTGAGGAACAATATCCTCCTGCTGATGATAAATACAAACAACTAGAGGATCGTTTGAATGCCATGGAGATTCAGAGGGTACCCGGTTTGGACTTTGAAGAATTAGGACTCGTCTCGGGGGTTCTCATCCCACAAAAATTCAAGGTCCCAACTTTCACCAAGTACGATGGTGTCTCTTGCCCGAAGCTACATCTAAGGTCATATGTCAGAAAGATTCAACCCCACGCGGCTGACAAGAATCTGTGGGTGCATTTCTTTTAGGAGAGTTTATCGAGGATGCAGTTGGATTGGTTCTACCAATTGGAAGGGACCAATGTTCGTAACTTGGAAGAGTTGGCTGCCGCTTTCTACAAACAATATCAGTATAATGCTGATTTAGCTCCGACTAGGATGCAATTACAAAGCATGTCTATGGGAACGGGTGAAGGTTTCAAAACCTATGCTCAAAAATGGAGGGATCTCGCAGGCAGGGTCCAACCTCCTCTATCCGATAGAGAATTGGTAGATATGTTCCTAGGAACCTTGTCAGGACCATTTTTCAATCACCTGATTGGGAGTTCCTCAGCTGGGTTTACTGAATTAATTATGACTGGTGAGCGGGTTGAGGCCGGTATAAAAAGTGGCAAAATCCAAAGAGATGCATCCTCGAGTATGGTAAAGAAACCCTTTGCTGGAAAGAAGGAGGTCAGTGCTGCATATGATCATAGGAATCAAAACAAAACCGACTGTCGTCCGGCAGTAGGGGCTGTCATGATTTCTAATCCTGCGCCAAATCAACAGCGAAATTATCAGCGCAAAGCAGAAGCGCCCATGAGATGATTTACCCGGATTAACATGACCATGTCTCAGGTTTTGCCACACCTTCTCAAGACCAATTTGGCAACTTTAAAGGAAGCTCCCAAGAATCCCAATACTACTTCTCCTCGCTACAACCTGAACGCCCGATGTGTCTGTCATTCTGAAAGCCCGGGGCACGATACCAATGACTGTTGGGCCTTAAAGAATAAGGTGCAAGACCTTATCGATACGAAGGAGATTGAATTTGAGCCCCCAGAAACGTCTAATGTAATAACGGCACCAATGCCCAGACATGGCCAAGGTATCGACGCCATTGGCGATGATCATTTTGTTTCCTCTGTGAATGACTTAGTTACTCCTCTGTTGACCATTAAGCAGAATCTACTACAAGCCGGCCTGCTCCCAGGCTGCGATGAAGATTGTCACCTATGCAAATCTCTACTGAATGGCTGTTTGTTACTAAAGATAGGCGTCCAGGGCCTGATGACTAGTAAAGAAATCCTATTTGAAAATCTACCTCTTATCAAAATCTCTTATCAAGATGTTTCGATAATCACCATTTCCGAAAATCCTCCCAGGGTCTCCACCAAAAGACCCGTCAGGATTACATCCGCTCCCAGATCTGCACCCTTAATCATCACTATGCCAAGACCAATACCATACTCCTCAGATAAAGTTGTTCCCTGGAGTTATGAGGCTGACGTTTATTACTATGGCGTCAAGCAAGATCTGTTGGTTGTCAAAGACGAAGTTGCAAGAGATATTGATCCCGATATTGGTAACATCACTGGGACCAGTAAAATAACAAGCAGTGGGAGAGTTTTCTCACCTGAGATTTCTCCAACGACCGTTGCTACTCCTGTGATCATTCCTACTGCCACTCCTACCGACACTCCCAATGATACACCTACTGTTATCCCTGCTGCCGATACAAGGAGAAAAGAGGCTTTGGTTGAGCCTGCCCAAGCAAGAGAACATCCCGAAGTCATCCTTGAAGCTTCTAGAAAAGAAATAGAAGAAATCCTAAAGATAATTAAGAAAAGTGACTACAACATTGTAGAACAATTGGGGCAGACCCCCTCGAAGATACCATTGTTGTCCTTACTTTTGTGTTCTGAAACTCACGCCAAAGCCGTGGTAAAGTTTCTTAAGACCGCTCACGTGCCCCAAGAGACCTCCATCGACCAATTTGAAAACTGTGTGGCTAGTCTAACTGCTGATAACGGATTGGGCTTTTCCGAAGCTGATTTAACCTCTAAGGGAAGGAAACACAATGATTCCTTACATATTTCTATTGAATGCAAGGGCACCACACTTGCCCATGTTCTGGTGGATATTGGCTCATCATGAACGTCTTGCCCAAAAAATGCTATCGACCAACTGGATTGCGAGGGGCTCATCTTGAAACCTAGAAATATCATAGTGAGGGCCTTTGATGGCTCCAAGAGGACAATACATGGAGAAGTTAGTATCCCCGTAAAAATTGGGACTCAGACTTTTGACTCAGTTTTCTATGTGATGGACATCCGCCCTTCGTACTCTTGTCTATTGGGTCGACCCTGGATCCATGGTGCTGGTTCCGTTACTTCCACCCTACACCAAATGCTAAAATACCCGATCAGAGGAAAGATTGTCACAGTTTACGGGGAGGAGTACATGGTCAGTCATCTGAACTCTTTTAGGTATGTTGAAATGGATGGTGAATTCATAGAGACTCCCTGTCAGAACTTTGAGGAGGTTCCAGCAACGGTCGCGACAACCAAGTCTACTCCAAAAGTCTCAGAGATTACCAGACCTCCACTAAAGATGGCCTCGTTGAGAGATGCTCAAGCAGTAGTTGAAGAGGGAGGATGTACTATCTGGGGTCAGCTTCTGGATATTCCCTACAAGTCCGACAAATTTGGGTTGGGGTTCACTTCAGAGGCTCAGAAAGCCATTCGATGTTCTCGCGCTGGGGGACCACCTCTGCGTATTAGCAATCAAGGAGTCAATGCAATAGAAGATAGTGATGGCAGCTATGACATGGACGAATGGATTTTTCCAACCATCGGCGGAGGGCTCAACAATTGCAAGGCCAAAGATTTCATTCCTATTACTTTTATTCAAGAGTAATTGTCTTTTAATATTTCCATGCTTGTAATATTTAAACAATTCAGACTTTTTAAAACCTTGTGTCTTACCCGAGGCACAATGGTCCATTTGTAAGGGTTGTCACTTCATTCTCATATGTCAATAATGAATCGTGGACGTTTTTTGCATCAAATTTTGTTTTCCTTTGTCTCTTCTTTCTTACATTTTATTTCTTTCAAAGGTAGCTATGCTCTTACACACACTCACATATTAAAAATGCAGATCTACATCCACTCAGGATCCCATGGGTAACAGTTCTTCTATGGCCGATTGTGACTTTGAAAATCCAATCTACCAAGCCGACGATGAAGGTGAGGAAGATTATGAAGTGCCAGGGGAGTTGGCCAGGTTGTTGCAACAGGAAGAAAGAACCATTCAGCCGCACAAAGAGCCGGTCGAAACAATTAACTTGGGAACTCAGGAAGACAAGAAGGAGGTCAAAGTGGGTGCCAATCTGGAACCCAGTGTCAAGGAGCACCTGATTCAGTTATTACACGATTATGTTGAGATCTTTGCCTGGTCATACGAAGACATGTCGGGACTGGATGCAGACATTATGGTACATCACCTGCCTACAAAGGAAGATTGTCCCCCGATAAAGCAAAAGGTTCGTCGCATGAGGCCCGATATGTCTTAAAAGATCAAAGCAGAAGTTATGAAGAAATTCAATGCCGGATTTTTGGCTGTCACCTCTTATCCCTAATGGGTGGCCAATGTTGTCCCTGTACCCAAGAAAGACGGTAAAGTCCGAATGTGTGTGGCCAATGCATCCTCAGGTCTAAGAAGATTGAACAGGGGCAACTGTTGTACCCCAAAATTTTCCCTCCCATATTCTTCAAAGAAAATTGCCAAGTCATGCTTCAAAATTCCCCAAGGGTTGCACAGTGTAAGGGCCCCCTAACAGTCAAAATTAGGGTTTTGGTTCTGACAAGGAAAATGAAGTTTCCAAGGGTCCAATCAAGTCCCACATGCCTATAAATATGGTCAAGCATCCTCATACCAAGTTTCAAGACTTTCAGCACAAAATTGCACAGTCAAAACCCTAATTGCACTACAGTCAACTGTAGGGGCAAAATGGTCATTTGACAGTCAAAAGTTCAAATTTTTGGTCAACATCTCATTTTGAAGCCTCAAACATCATTTGATCAATGCTTGATCATGATTCCCAAAGTTTGGCTCAAAAAGTCTCAAGATGCAGAAGTTTCCATATTTGGACAGTTGAAAAAGTCAACTGTAAATTGACCAGGGCATAACTTTCACATGGATTATCAAAAAAATTCCATCCAAAGCTCATTTTGAAGAGAAAGACATTTCCTACAACTCCTCTTCATACTTCAAGTCCAATAAAGGTTCTCACAAAAAGTTATCAATTTCAACATTATAGGTCATTTTCAAAAGTCAACAAAAAGGGACTTTAAGTCAAAGGCCATAACTTGAGATTGGTAAATCAAAATGACATGGGACGAAAGGCATTGGTTAGAGGACTCAATTACCTTTCCAAAATGTCCAAGAACATGAGCAAAGCTTAAAAATTGAGCAAGTTATGCCTTGTGGAAGTTGGGAAATTTTTGGATATTTTGAAAAGTCAACATTGCTTCAAATGGCCTAAAATTGCTAATGGGCCTCTTTTTCTTCCACAATTCATCATCCAAGACATGTGCACGACCATTTGGCCCAAAGGGAAGTTTTTATCATTTTTATTTTATTTATTTGAATTTCTAAATGCTAGAAATTCATTTAATTAATTAAAATATATAAAAAAAATACTAAACCTAGGTTTTTCAATCTTTTTATGCAAGGAATAAGCTTATGATTTCGTGCAAGTCAGATTAGGAAAGAATTGAAGATAATTGGACATGATTTGGTAGCAAACATGTATGAAAAGATTGGAAAATTATGGCCATGAAAATCAAAGATCCATTCCATAATTGCAAAGGTTTATGGACCTCTTTTCCAACCCTAATCATTCACAGACGTATACATATGCAAACCCTATTCCAAGAAACCTCCAAGCTGCGCCATAGACCAAGAGCCAAACTTGAATTTTTTGCAAGAAATTCCAAAACTGAAATCACTATTCCAAAGCATTTCAAGCCAAAACAACCATCCTATCACCTTCCTGGGACATCAAGGAAGGATCCTGGATCAAGAACATCAACTCTAACGCCTTGAATCATTGTACAGAATTCAAACTTTTCCACTTTTTTTTCATAATCGTGTTTTAATATTTATGCATTTTCATGGCATTTCTTTCATAGATTCTGACTAATGGGAGGATTCTGAAGCTAACCATATAAGTTAATTGTGTTTTAGTGCACTATACACGATTCCACCATTGTTATCTTTTAGGGTTTTCCAAGTTCTGAATTAGGCGTTTTCAGCTACTGTAAAATTGGAGAAGCACGATACCATGATTGAAACCAGCAGGTTTGGACGAATTGGAAACGACCATCGCGCCTAATTTATGTGGCCGGACGGCCTAATCGCTATTATCAGAACAAGCTTGTTTTTAAGGGGGGGGGGGGGGTTCAAAACCCCCGCTAACTCTTTTCTATTTTCAGGGAAAAACAAAGCCAAGGAAGAAGAAGGGTATGTGGCTAGCGCTGGTTGGCTCGTTTAAACTTTCGCGCAAAAAAGAAGCATTAACGCGTGTTTATTTTATTATGTTTATTAATTGTATAATATCTAAAGAACTCAAACAGCATGGATGGCAAGGCATAACATTGGTAAACCACAGGACCTGGGTTCGAGCCCCAGGTCCCCACCCCCCTTTCATATTATTTTTCATCTAACGCTTATGTGCAGTTTCAGCGTGAAGACGCATCATACATCCTCAACATCAAGCCGTCCACGTGCCTATTGAGATGGATCACAAGGTTCTAATTGGAAGAACATGGTGGATGTTGGTCAACACACCACACGCGACCTGGAAAAGTCCACAAGGCCAAAGATGCTTGGGCCCAAATTGCTAAGCATAAACCCTCCACTTGGGGACAACACCCCCTCTAGTTTGTTTCTTTTACTTTTTTTATATTTTTCTTTCCTTTATTTTAATTAATTTCTTTTAATTCTTTATAATTATTATTTTCATAATATATAAAAACACAAAAAATCAGAAAAGATAAAAAAGTAAATATTTTTATTTAACTAGTATTTTTGTAAATAAATTGCATTAATTAATTTTAGTTTTTCTTTAATCTAGGATTAAACCTTAATATTTTTTTCTAATCAATTTAAAATTTGGTAGAATTAGGGTTTGTAATAATTTTTATCTTTTTTTTTCTTTTCTTTCATAATAATTAATTATTAAAATATTATTTATTTTTAAATTAAATTACCATGTAATTAATTAGGTTAACTTAGGTTTAAACTTTAATATTTTGTTAATAAACTAAAAAACAATTAGAATTAGGGTTAGCATTTTAATTAATCTCATTAAAATCATAAAATACAAAAAAACCAAAAAAAATAATTTCTTTTTCTTTAATTTAATTAATTTGCTAATAATTTAATTTCATCAAAAAGGGTCCAACGCCCTCGTTCCTAATTTTAATTTAATTCACATATTTATTTCTTTTTCTTGTAAATATTGATGTAATTCTCCCAAAGCCGTGTAATTTCGTACTTTCTCGCACTTTACTTTAATTCTTTATTTTTCTGTCAAATCGGGTCCTGGAAATTTTGGCGATGTGGACCCGCGCCTTTGTAATAGCTTAGGAACTTTACATTTCCCGCACTTTTTTTAACTGTTAATAAATGCATGCAAGAGTGAATGAATAAAAATAAAAACAAACGCATAGATCACTTTGACATGAACAAGATAAATGCAAATGAACATGACACACAAATCACACACCACCCCTAGGGTACGCTTCACTATTGCCTTGCCTCGAAAGGTGATCATCGAGTAGAGGACGTCTTAGTAAGTCCTCATGATCCGGGAACCTGGCATGAGGGTAGCTTCTAAGGTGTCTTCCCATTGCTCTGGTGATCACCATGTCCCGAACCCTCGAATTGACCCGAACACCTCCAACGGTGGTGCTACCTACCTCTCAATGGTGGGATGGCACTACTTTAAAGGACATCTACACAGACGAATTCCTTAGGGTAGGTAGACGACTCTAGATACTTGTTCTAATTCAAAACAAAACAAATCAAAAATACTTTTCACACCAACACATTTTCAAAAAGCTTTCGAAAGCATTTTTCAAACACTCTTGAGGACCGATACAAGAGTCGAACTGGAATTTTCAAAGAAACTTTTTAAAACCCACAGTTGAAAAGCAAACAAACCAATTTTGAAAAACACAAATGAGCAAGTATCTAAGAGCCCATGGATAACCATGGATAGAAAGGGTGCTAACACCTTCCCTTTCTATAATCTACCTCCCGAACCGAGAGCAATCTCTTTAAGGAATTTTTCTGTGCTTTTGTCCTTTCCATTTGGAGAAAATAAAAGACGGTGGCGACTCTTGCTTCTGCGACATTTCGCGAACCAGCGTTAAACAGTCAGTTCCAGATCCACCAATCACAGAACTGGCGACTCTGCTGGGGAATTAACTTAAAGTGAGGTGTACCTTAGGGTTAGTTCATAACGGTGTTTTCAATTGCTTTCCTTGTTTGCTTTAAATTGTGGGACTGTCTTGGGAGTTCTATAGATCCTAACCCGGATCTGGGGATACCTTCTTAGAAAGTAGCAACAAGGATGTGAGGGAACTGTGCGGGGTATACCGACATGGTTGAAACAATCTGCTACGTTGATGCGGCACTTTGGTGTGTACCGGTAACCCTTGAGTTCAGTCAAGGAGAGTACGGGGCCTCCGCGTGGTGTCGTGAAGCATCAACAGACCTTAGGAACCTTAATTGAACTATCTTGGCCTCTTTAGGGTAGTGAGATAACTGACTTTGGTGCAGTCCGAGGTTGGTTGATACTCGATACTACACTCAATTGAGGGTTGCTTTCCTGGAATATTTCGGTCGCCAGTTCAGTGGCTAAATCGAAACGATGAACAATGAAAGCAATCCAGTGATATTGGGACCCTTAGAACCCGGTTACTTCTAATAGGACAGTTTGAGCCCACCAACTTCAAGAGGGTAATACCCAGACCCCATGCTGGCCTTAAACTCTAAGGGTTTCTCTTGTGTGACTTGTGTGCCTTCGTACTTGACTATTGACATGCTTGCTATCTGACACATGAACTACTTGCAGGTTTTGTTTATAGTCCTTAATTGGGACTCATAACAAGGCTTACTAAGTTTCTTGCAGGTTTTTGTTTTAGTCCTTAACTAGGACTCATAACAAGGTTTACCGAGTTTCTTGCAGGGTTTGTTTTAGTCCTTAATTGGGACTCATGATAGGTTTTACCGAGTTTCTTGCAGGTTTTGGTTTGCAGTCCTTAATTGGGACTCATAACAGGGTTACCTACATTACCCCATGCATCATGACATCATACCATTGCATACATCCTAACCCATTTCAAGGATCTCAAGGGCTTGTGATGCAGGTCATGACGAATCAAACATCTAGCAAGGGGCAAAGAGGATTTATTTTCCTCTAGCCAAAGTGGTCAGGGGCTATGACCCACTTGATATGGTGAGCTCTGACTCTTGAAGAAGGTTCCCTTAACCAAGGTTATTTGGAAATCAAAACCAGACATGATGACTAAAGTCAGGGGCTATGACCCACTGGATATGGTGAGCCTTCGACCCTTGAAAAAGGACTCTCTACAAATATGAAGTTCCTTCAATCAAGCTACCGGATCCAAATGCTAACAAATTTTCTTGTTTACCCCGCGAGGTCCTTGAAAACATTACATGCATATCATACATATCATTGCATAACAGGTATCCTTGTTGCAGGTCACTTACCTTCTCGCTGTTTATTTCAGCAATGGCTTCCCAACAAGATAACCAGGACCTTCTCGCTCAAGAGGCTCAGTTCAAGGAGATCTTTCTAAGCCTATCCAAGGGGCAGGAAGAGTTGAGGACACTCCTCATGGGGAATATGGCCAAGAAAGGTTCTGAGGATGACAAGGACGAACGGCTGAAACGTCTACAAGCTGAGGTAGATACATTAAAGACCCAGATGCTGGGGCAGAGGGCTCTCATCCAGGGCTTAGCTCAGGAGCAAGGAGAGTTGAGGACCATGATCAGTCAACTCCGCCGAGACAGATCCAACATGAAGCAACCAATCCGAGTCAGGGGCCAGGTCTTTGATCAGCTTCCAAGAGGACAAGAGTCTGGTATGGGGAAAAATAGACCTCTTCAAATTGCTACCACTTCACAGGTCCAACCACAACCTCGCCCGGAGAAAAGGATTGATCAGAGTGAGCCAAACAAGCCCATGAGGCAATTTACCCAGCCCAACACATTGCTGTCTCAAGCCCTACAACACCTGTTGAGACTGAATCTGATTACATTAAGGGACCCTCCTAAGAATCAGAATACAGCGTCACCAAAGTATAATCCCAACGCCCGCTGCAGTTATCATTCCGACAGCCCGGGGCATAATACAAACGACTGTTGGTCTCTGAAGAACAAGATTCAGGACCTGATTGACGAAGGAGCAGTGGAATTCACCAAAGATGGTCAGGCAGAATTTTTCTACCATCCCTCCAAGGCTCACCATTTGAAGTGACAAGCCCTGAGATGAAAAGACTTTTGTTCATTCGAATGTTCAAGTTGTAATTTTATTTTGTTCAAACATTTACTCATGTTAGAACGTTGTTATTTCATTAATGCATCACATATGTCTGCTTTGAAGCAATATATTCGTATTCACTAAATGCAAATTATTTTCATATTTTTTCTGATGTCAACTCTCGATCTAAAATTCTAAGCCTCTTGTGGGAGGATGACGAAAACGATACCACGATTCTTACAGTATGCTTTTGAACAGACCCCGCTGATGAGGTACAAGCATTGTTTCAATCCCTAAACACTGGAGTTATAAGGAAGATAATCCCTCGTCAACCCCTCTGAGCCAAAGAAGTAGGAGTTTTTCTTTTCGAAAATTAAAACCCTTAATCATAACCTGGGGCAGGGTAGTTCTCTCAGTTGATCCAAGTGCATAATAAACGGCACCAAAGAGGTTCTTACAAAACAAAAAAAAACGGTGATGGTTCCGAATAATCAAGAAGGACAGGCAGTCATTATATCTCTCAAAATAAAAAAGACCCATTAAGTCAAAACCCATGAAGGAGACTTACAAAACTGGGGCATCCCGCTGACTGTAATTCCAAAAAAGGAAACAGTTCAAGCAAAAAAAGAAAGGGATAACAAAAATCAAAAAGAAAGAGGTCATACAAACCCTCAACAAAGACAAAAATGATTGCCTATTCAAGATAAGTTATCAACATCCGAATCATCACCGGAAAATCAGAGCAAAGACTCAAACAAGGTTTAACGTATGATCAACTGAGTTTAGGTTTGGAGAACATTACGAAGAGCGGGTGGGTACAAATAATTTGAGCCTTTATCCTTTGTTTCTTAAACCGTGAACCAGGCCACGTTATAACCCTTAAAAGTCCTAACTGAAGCATGGGTTAGTTCAAAAGCATACTGTTACGAAAGGTATCCTGACTCCTTAAGGCCTACGGTAAATACAGAGTTGACATCACATTTTACAAACATTCACTTGTTTTATGAAAAAGAATTCATTTTCAAAATCTTCAAGACAGACATAAGCTTTGCATTTTTGATATAACATTGTTTGCATATGACTATTTGTTTGAACAACAGGGAAATTCGCGCGATGAATACCTAGTGAACAAAAGCACCTCCAATCAAGGGGCATGGCATGAGCATTGTCCATAATCTGGGGCAGTCAAGTCAAGATTCAGAGAATCTCTCAAATGCCAAGATAACCAGGGGCAAATCTCCGCCTAAGTCACTTGGGGCATTGGACAGGAATTCCAGCAACAAATCTTGCACGATCAGACATCTTCTGGTAATATGTCTACACAATGCTACTGACAGGGGCACCTCCCTACATCCTGAGAGTGTGGACATAGTCGAAAAAATACTACGCACAATCAAAGACCCGCTAGGTTGACACACCTAGGCAAAAATAAGGGCTTCCCGGCAAACCAAAAGGGTTCGGGCAAAAATAAGGGATGAAATGAAAAAATCTGTACACCCGGCAAGTCGAAAACCTGAAAAGGCGGCTTGGGCAAAAATGGGTATCCCGGTGGACTGAAAACCCGAAAGGGCGGTCCAGGCAAAAATTAGGGGTCAAAGCGTACGACTATGTCCCGGCATCTTGTCACTCGCCTATCAGAAGAAGAGTTTGTCCATCAACAGCTATCAGCACCTCACAAGTCTTCCTCTCCCACCTCAGAAACAGGGGCAATAAAAAGTTGTCTACGCAATCTAATTGTTCTATCCGCTAAGGTACCAAGGTGGGTTCCGCTAAAGAACATAACCAGTACATCCCAATTCCCCAAAGAGTGAGCCAGAAAGTCAGTACGCTCTCCCCGAGCAAAGTTACAATCAAACCTTAAGGAAGTTGGGTATCCTCCCGCAGATCTCAACATTCCCCAGCAGTGTACAGGTATTCTTAACAAGCATCCCCGACAGTCTGGGTCTAAAGATTGTTCCCTGGCGGTATACCAACATTCAGTGGAGTCCCTTCCAATACAATTCAAAACTTCCCCAAGAGAGTCCAATCTAGTTCCCCAAGAAAGTTGGAATCCACCTCCCTAAGCAGTAAGCTTATCCCCAGTAGATTCTAGAAGCTTATCCTCGCAGAGCACGAACGCGTCGTCCGAATTTATTCAAAGAGTTATGCCCTTACCAGGATATAACTGGGTTATCCTCAGCTAAAAGCCACGGAAAGATCGTCCTCGACGAAGCCTTCTTATCCCCAGCGAAGTCTATCAATACTTCCAACACAACAAGGGTATCCCCAACAAGTTATTATCAATGACTCAGCAAAGTATCTCTCTCCCCACAGAGTATTGCTTCCCAGCAAGACCGTTAGAGTACTTTTCTCCCCGCAGAGTAATCCATTCGCCAAGTTTATTCCCCAACGGAGTCATCGTCTCATACCGGTATTCTTGCAACCATCATCCCCCAGCGGAAGCAAAAATCTGCTTGCCAACATCAGCCCAGGAGTGACTTCCCGGCACCCGTCAAGGATTTACGTTCCTAGACGAAAACATACATTCCTAAACATCACATACATCATTATAGCATGCATATACGCATCATATCTTACAAATATCATTTATGTTGAGAACATCATTGCTTGATTCATATCATGCATTGCATATGACTGACCTTTACCTTTCAGGAAAAGATTCAGTTAAGTTCTCAGCCATATGTCAAGACCTAGACCGGTTCAGTTAAATCGACTCCAAAGATTTCTTATCCAGTCAAAGGCCTTCTCTGGTTCAGTCAGATCGACCCCAAGATCTCCCTGTTTCTCATCCAGTTGAAGACATTTCTAGACCTAGACCAGTTCAGTTAATCGACTCCAAAGATTTCTTATCCAGTCCTAGGCCTTCTCTAGTCCAGTTAAATCGACCCCAAACAGATTTTTCTGATAAAGACTCAGTAGAAGTTATCCAAGGTTTTCTCAATAATTATTATTGAGGTTGTAATCGCCTATGGTTCTCTCTCCGATACTGCGGAGATGATAATTCCATCCAAGGTTTTCTCAATGATTGCTATTGAGATTGTAATCGCCTATGGTTCTCTCCCCGATACTGCGGAGATGATAATTCCATCCAAGGTTTTCTCAATGATTGCTATTGAGATTGTAATCGCCTATGGTTCTCTCCCCGATACTGCGTAGATGATAATTCCATCCAAGGTTTTCTCAATGATTGCTATTGAGATTGTAATCGCCTATGGTTCTCTCCCCGATACTGCGGAGATGATAATTCCATCCAAGGTTTTCTCAATGATTGCTATTGAGATTGTAATCGCCTATGGTTCTCTCCCCGATACTGCGGAGATGATAATTCCATCCAAGGTTTTCTCAATGATTGCTATTGAGATTGTAATCGCCTATGGTTCTCTCCCCGATACTGCGGAGATGATAATTCCATCCAAGGTTTTCTCAATGATTGCTATTGAGATTGTAATCGCCTATGGTTCTCTCCCCGATACTGCGGAGATGATAATTCCATCCAAGGTTTTCTCAATGATTGCTATTGAGATTGTAATCGCCTATGGTTCTCTCCCCGATACTACGGAGATGATAATTCCATCCAAGGTTTTATCAATGATTGCTATTGAGGTTGTAATCGCCTATGGTTCTCTCCCCGATACTGCAGAGATGGTAATTCCCACCAAGATTCGCTCAACGATTGCTGTTGAAGTTGAAGTTATCCAAGATTCTCTCAATGTTTGCTGTTGATGTGGTAGTCGCCTATGGTTCTCTCCCCGATCCTGCGGAGGTGGTAATCCCAAGATTCGCTCAATGATTGCTGTTGAAGTTGAAGTTATCCAAGATTCTATCAATGTTTGCTGTTGAGGTTGTAGTCGCCTATGGTTCTCTCCCCGATCCTGCGGAGGTAGTAATCATCCCAAGATTTTCTCAATGATTGCTGTTGAGGTTAAAGTCATCCAAGGTTCTCCCACCGTCCCGTTGAGGTAGTAACCATCCCTGGTTCATTCATCACCATTTGAAGCTCCAGACCCAGCTCCTGTAACCAGTCAGGGCACATCTACACAAGAGTTTGAAGACCAGCTCCTGTCACAGGCCAGGTAATCATTTTTTCTTTCGCAGGTATGCATGTTCTCGCTAAGGAATCTCTTACGCGATCGACATCCAGATGGCATCTATAAGCCCATCCACCTTCCATCATCTCTCAGCATGGCATCTATAAGCCCATCATCTTATCCATCAATCTCTAAATGGCATCTATAAGCCCATTCCCATCACACTGCTACTATGTGAGCGCAAATTTCTGGGCACTCTAGTGTTCAATCATCTTCCACCTTCGGATTACGAAAGGCACATCAGCCAATCTGCATCCTCAGGTCTAAGAAGATTGAACAGGGGCAACTGTTGTACCCCAAAATTTTCCCTCCCATATTCTTCAAAGAAAATTTCCAAGTCATGCTTCAAAATTCCCCAAGGGTTGCACAGTGTAAGGGCCCCCTAACAGTCAAAATTAGGGTTTTGGTTCTGACAAGGAAAATGAAGTTTCCAAGGGTCCAATCAAGTCACACATGCCTATAAATATTGTCAAGCATCCTCATACCAAGTTTCAAGACTTTCAGCACAAAATTGCACAGTCAAAACCCTAATTGCACTACAGTCAACTGTAGGGGCAAAATGGTCATTTGACAGTCAAAAGTTCAAATTTTTGGTCAACATCTCATTTTGAAGCCTCAAACATCATTTGATCAATGCTTGATCATGATTCCCAAAGTTTGGCTCAAAAAGTCTCAAGATGCAGAAGTTTCCATATTTGGACAGTTGAAAAAGTCAACTGTAAATTGACCAGGGCATAACTTTCACATGGATTATCAGAAAAATTCCATCCAAAGCTCACTTTGAAGATAAAGACATTTCCTACAACTCCTCTTCATACTTCAAGTCCAAGAAAGGTTCTCACAAAAAGTTATCAATTTCAACATTATAGGTCATTTTCAAAAGTCAACAAAAAGGGACTTTAAGTCAAAGGCCATAACTTGAGATTGGTAAATCAAAATGACATGGGACGAAAGGCATTGGTTAGAGGACTCAAATACCTTTCCAAAATGTCCAAGAACATGAGCAAATCTTAGAAATTGAGCAAGTTATGCCTTGTGGAAGTTGGGAAATTTTTGGATATTTTGAAAAGTCAACATTGCTTCAAATGACCTAAAATTGCTAATGGGCCTCTTTTTCTTCCACAATTCATCATCCAAGACATGTGCACGACCATTTGGCCCAAAGGGAAGTTTTTATCATTTTTATTTTATTTATTTGAATTTCTAAATGCTAGAAATTCATTTAATTAATTAAAATATATAAAAAATACTAAACCTAGGTTTTTCAATCTTTTTATGCAAGGAATAAGCTTATGATTTCGTGCAAGTCAGATTAGGAAAGAATTGAAGATAATTGGACATGATTTGGTAGCAAACATGTATGAAAAGATTGGAAAATTATGGCCATGAAAATCAAAGATCCATTCCATAATTGCAAAGGTTTCTGGACCTCTTTTCCAACCCTAATCATTCACAGACGTATACATATGCAAACCCTATTCCAAGAAACCTCCAAGCTGCGCCATAGACCAAGAGCCAAACTTGAATTTTTTGCAAGAAATTCCAAAACTGAAATCACTATTCCAAAGCATTTCAAGCCAAAACAACCATCCTATCACCTTCCTGGGACATCAAGGAAGGATCCTGGATCAAGAACATCAACTTTAACGCCTTGAATCATTGTACAGAATTCAAACTTTTCCACTTTTTTTTCATATTCGTGTTTTAATATTTATGCATTTTCATGGCATTTCTTTCATAGATTTTGACTAATGGGAGGATTCTGAAGCTAACCATATAAGTTAATTGTGTTTTTATGCACTATACACGATTCCACCATTGTTATCTTTTAGGGTTTTCCAAGTTCTGAATTAGGCGTTTTCAGCTACTGTAAAATTGGAGAAGTACGATACCATGATTGAAACCAGCAGGTTTGGACGAATTGGAAACGACCATCGCGCCTAATTTATGTGGCCGGACGGCCTAATCGCTATTATCAGAACAAGCTTGTTTTGGGGGGGTTCAAAACCCCCGCTAACTCTTTTCTATTTTCAGGGAAAAACAAAGCCAAGGAAGAAGAAGGGTATGTGGCTAGCGCTGGTTGGCTCGTTTAAACTTTCGCGCGAAAAAGAAGCATTAACGCGTGTTTATTTTATTATGTTTATTAATTGTATAATATACAAAGAACTCAAACAGCATGGATGGCAAGGCATAGCGTTGGTAAACCACAGGACCTGGGTTAGAGCCCCAGGTCCCCACCCCCCTTTCATATTATTTTTCATCTAACGCTTATGTGCAGTTTCAGCGTGAAGACGCATCATACATCCTCAACATCAAGCCGTCCACGTGCCTATTGAGATGGATCACAAGGTTCTAATTGGAAGAACATGGTGGATGTTGGTCAACACACCACACGCGTCCTGGAAAAGTCCACAAGGCCAAAGATGCTTGGGCCCAAATTGCTAAGCATAAACCCTCCACTTGGGGACAGCACCCCCTCTAGTTTGTTTCTTTTACTTTTTTTATATTTTTCTTTCCTTTATTTTAATTAATTTCTTTTAATTCTTTATAATTATTATTTTCATAATATATAAAAACACAAAAAATCAGAAAAGATAAAAAAGTAAATATTTTTATTTAACTAGTATTTTTGTAAATAAATTGCATTAATTAATTTTAGTTTTTCTTTAATCTAGGATTAAACCTTAATATTTTTTTCTAATCAATTTAAAATTTGGTAGAATTAGGGTTTGTAATAATTTTTATCTTTTTTTTTCTTTTCTTTCATAATAATTAATTATTAAAATATTATTTATTTTTAAATTAAATTACCATGTAATTAATTAGGTTAACTTAGGTTTAAACTTTAATATTTTGTTAATAAACTAAAAAACAATTAGAATTAGGGTTAGCATTTTAATTAATCTCATTAAAATCTTAAAATACAAAAAAACCAAAAAAAATAATTTCTTTTTCTTTAATTTAATTAATTTGCTAATAATTTAATTTCATCAAAAAGGGTCCAACGCCCTCGTTCCTAATTTTAATTTAATTCGCATATTTATTTCTTTTTCTTGTAAATATTGATGTAATTCTCCCAAAGCCGTGTAATTTCGTACTTTCTCGCACTTTACTTTAATTCTTTTTTTTCTGTCAAATCGGGTCCTGGAAATTTTGGCGATGTGGACCCGCGCCTTTGTAATAGCTTAGGAACTTTACATTTCCCGCACTTTTTTTAACTGTTAATAAATGCATGCAAGAATGAATGAATAAAAATAAAAACAAATGCATAGATCACTTTGACATGAACAAGATAAATGCAAATGAACATGACACACAAATCACACACCACCCCTAGGGTACGCCTCACTGTTGCCTTGCCTCGAAAGGTGATCGTCGAGTAGAGGACGTCTTAGTAAGTCCTCATGATCCGGGAACCTGGCATGAGGGTAGCTTCTAAGGTGTCTTCCCATTGCTCTGGTGATCACCATGTCCCGAACCCTCGAATTGACCCGAACACCTCCAACGGTGGTGCTACCTACCTCTCAATGGTGGGATGGCACTACTTTAAAGGACATCTACACAGACGAATTCCTTAGGGTAGGTAAACGACTCTAGATACTTGCTCTAATTCAAAACAAAACAAATCAAAAATACTTTTCACACCAACACATTTTCAAAAAGCTTTCGAAAGCATTTTTCAAACACTCTTGAGGACCGATACAAGAGTCGAACTGGAATTTTCAAAGAAACTTTTTAAAACCCACAGTTGAAAAGCAAACAAACCAATTTTGAAAAACACAAATGAGCAAGTATCTAAGAGCCCATGGATAACCATGGATAGAAAGGGTGCTAACACCTTCCCTTTCTATAATCTACCTCCCGAACCGAGAGCAATCTCTTTAAGGAATTTTTTTGTGCTTTTGTCCTTTCCATTTGGAGAAAATAAAAGACGGTGGCGACTCTTGCTTCCGCGACATTTTGCGAACCAGCGTTAAACAGACAGTTCCAGATCCACCGATCACACTCTTGATTTCCGAAATTTTGTCATCTTGTTTATCCATCCTTTCCTGCATAATAATATATGCTCTCTTCAGTTCTTCCATAGTCCGCCTTTCATAGGAGGAAGCTTGAGAATCTTCAGTGGCTGGATGCTTCTCAGAGCATTCTGCAACATCATCTGATTGGAATCTAGCACAAATGCAAACACTCTTCTTTTTCTAGAATGCACGTGGGATGCATTGTGATCCTTGATGGCTTACATTCTGAGAGATCAAATTTCTTCAGAAGTTCTCTGACATATTTGCTCTGATGAATGTAAGTTCCTTCAGGAGTTTGATTAATCTGAATGCCCAGAAAGAATTTTAGTTCCCCCATTAGGCTCATCTCAAATTCTGCCTGCATACATTTAGCAAACTCTCTTCCCAGAGAGGGTTTAGTGGATCCAAATATGATGTTATCAACATAAATCTGACATACTATGATTCCATTCTTAACTGTCTTACAGAACAAGGTTGTGTCCACTTTCCCTCTGGTGAATTCCTTTTCCAACAGGAAGTTACTTAGTCTTTCATACCAAGCTCTGGGAGCTTTTTTTAGACCATAGAGTGACTTCTTTAGTTTGAAAACATATTCTGGATTGTTGGAACTTTCAAAACAAGGGGGTTGGTGCACATATACCTCCTCTTCTATATAGCCATTTAATAATGCACTCTTGACATCCATCTGATACAGAGTGATGCCTTTATTAACAACAAATGATATTAAAAGTCTGATAGATTCTAACCTGGCGACTGGAGCAAAGGTTTCTGTATAGTCTATCCCCTCTTGCTGACTATAACCTTGTGGTACCAGTCGTGCTTTGTTTCTGATGACTTCACCTTGTTCGTTCAGTTTGTTTCTAAACACCCATTTTGTACCAATGACGTTGAATCCTTTTGGTTTGGGAACCAAATCCCATACATCATTTCTGGTGAATTGATTTAGCTCCTCTTGCATTGCCAGAATCCAGTCATTGTCCAGAAGTGATTCATCAATTGTTGTTGGTTCAATCAAAGAAACCAGTCCCATGAGAGACTCTTCAGAATTTCTGAAAGTAGATCTTATTCTGATTGGATCTTCCTTCCTTCCTAAAATTGTTTCTTCTGGGTGATCAATGCTGCTTCTAGATGGTCTTTTCTGGAGTTGATCAACAGAAGGTGCTGGATTACTTGTTGTGACTCTTTCTGATGTTGAGGGAGTGTCTCTATTGAGATCCTCTGATGAGTTATCTTCAGTACCTGTGAGTTCAACTTCTATACCTGCAAGGAATTCATTCTGCTTTGACTTTTGAGAGTCAAGCTTTTCATCAAACCTAACACTGATTGACTCTTCAACAATCTGTGTTTCTGTATTGTATACTCTGTACCCTCTTGAGCGTTCAGAGTATCCTAACATAATACACTTTTGTGCTTTAGAGTCAAACTTGTTCAAATAATTTTTTGTATTCAAAATAAAACATGTACATCCAAATGGGTGAAAATAAGAAATGTTGGGCTTTCTGTTCTTCCACAATTCATATGGAGTGTTTTCCAGAATAGGTCTTATGGAGATTCTATTCTGAATGTAACACGCTGTGTTTATTGCCTCTGCCCAGAAGATCTTAGCAACGTTAGCCTCGTTGATCATGGTTCTGGCCATTTCTTGCAATGTTCTGTTCTTTCGTTCTACAACTCCATTTTGCTGGGGAGTTCTAGGACAACAGAAATCATGAAGAATGCCTTTTTCATTAAAGAATAATTCAAAATCTTTATTTTCAAATTCACCACCATGATCACTTCTGACTTTGACGATTCTAAGATCTTTTTCATTCTGAACTTGGTTGCAGAAGGTAACAAACACAGAGTGTGACTCGTCCTTGTGCCTTAAGAACTTTACCCATGTCCATCTGCTATAGTCATCTACGATTACTAACCCATACTTCTTGCCACTGACTGAAGCAGTTTTTACTGGTCCAAATAAGTCAATGTGTAGAAGTTCTAATGGCTTAGAGGTGGAAACAACGTTTTTGGATTTGAAAGCAGGTATTGTAAACTTGCCTTTCTGACATGCTTCACACAGAGCATCTGAATTGAACTTCAAGTTAGGAAGTCCTCTGATCAGATTGAGTTTGTTAATCTGAGATATTCTTCTCATACTTCTGAATGAGTGCAAGGGCTTTGGTTTCTTTGACTTGAATGTTTCCTTCATGCGTCATTCTCAAAGAATCAAACATATTATTGGCTCTGTTTGATATTTTCTCATATTCTGAATATGAGATGGCACTGAGAAGAATTGTTCTGGCCTTGTGATGATTTCTGAACTCACGCTTTTGCTGATCAGACATCATTTTCCAGTCAATCTTCTGACCACGTCCATCCACTGGGTGCGTGTATCCATCACTCACCATGTCCCACAGATCAGCATCATGGGCTAGAAAGAAACTCTCAATTCTGTCTTTCCAGTAGTCAAAGTTCTCTCCATCAAAGACTGGAGGTTTGCCACTGAATCTGTCCCTTTCTTCATTGTTGTCATTGCTGATGTTTTGACTTGGTCCTGTGTGATCGGTGGGAATGAGAACTGACTGTTTTGGAATGTTGGTTCGTGTTTGCGTTTGTTTTTTGCAAAATATCGCGGTAAGCAAGAGTCGCCACCGTCTTTTATTTTATCCAACAAGGAAAGGACAAAAGCACAGAAAAATTCCTTTTTGAGATTGTTTCTCGGGTTCGGGAGGTAGATTATAGAAAGGGAATGTGTTAGCACCCTTTCTATCCGTGGTTATCCACGGGCTCTTAGGTACTTGCTCATTATGTTTTCAAAAGTTTGATTTTCTTTGTGTTTGTGGGTTTGAAAAGAGTTTTTTGTTTGGAAGAGAGTGTAAGTGCGAAAAGTTTTGTTTTTGTTTTCAAAAGAGCAAGTACTTAAGAACATCTACCTACTCAAAAAGGAATTAAACTGTGCAAATGTACTTTAGATAATGCTATCCCACTATTGAGGAGTAGATAGCATCGTCGTTGGAGTTTTCGGGTCAATTCGATTAAGGGATGTGTGGTCACTAAAGCAATGTTAGGACGGCTTAGCGGTAACCCTAATGTCTTAGATCATTTTTCCGAGGCAACCGTTTCGAGGAAACTTATGATCTTTGGACAAGAGGGCGACCTTTAAAACATCCTATACTCAATGACCACGTTCGAGGCAATCAAGTGAGGCGTACCCTAAGAGTGGCATGTGCGAGTGTATTGCTTTTCAATTATATTATCTTTACATGTCATGGTGAGCTACTGTTGATTTTAAGTTAAGATAGATCTTGGCATGCATAACCTATTATTCAAACATCTAACAGTTTATAGTTTGCGGAAAATAAATTGCGGAAAATAAATCTAAGCTATTACAAGGCGTCGGGTATTTACATCGCCAAAAAACAAACCCTTGAAAATTAAATTGCGAAAAGTAAATAAAAGCGATAAATAAAAGTCCTAAGTTAAAACTATTACATCCTCAGAGCAATTACAATTATATGGATAAAAAATAATATGCGCGCGAGAAAATTGGATCGGAACGTCCTAGTGTTTTGACCCTTTTTTCATTAAGTAAAGTATATTTTTTGTCATTTTTGATTTAAGAATTAAGTCTAACTAATAATTAATTAATTAAAAAGAAAATATTTTTTGAGTTTTATTTTAATTAAGGAAATAAAATTAGAAAGGTGAATATATATCAAAACCCTAATTCTAAATCAATTTTCATTTAATGCAAAATATGTTAAGATTAAACCTAATTAAAAAAACTAAATTAATTGGTTAATGGTTTATTTACAAAAATAATAAAATTAATGTTGAAAATAATATTTTTGTGATTTCTGGTTTTTATAAAAAAAAGGTTAATTTGTTAATTGGTTAAAAAATAAACATAACGCAAATTAAACAAAAGAAAAATAGAAAAGTGAAAGAATAAATCAAAGGGGGGTTTGGGCCTAGAAGGGAGGTTGATTCAGCAATTCCAGGCCCATATTCAATCAGCCTTGTTTGACTTTCAGATTTCCTGGGCGTTTGTTGACCAAGGTTCATGGTGAACCTCCATCCTTAGCCATTGGGTCTGCCTTGGTAACCACATAGCCTTTGAGATCTGGAGGTATATGGTGCTCCCTGCCTGAAGTGCTGCATGTGAATGCCTGAAATAAAATGATAACAAAGTTTGGGGAACCTGGGATACGAAGGGGCTTGGGTTGCCCTTCGATCCAAGGGGCTGATTGAAGGTGCCTACGAGACTGCACGTACGGGGCGTTCGATCTGGATATGACATCCTCCGATCTAGAATTCTGCAAGGAAGTTTGTTAGAAACACAAAATATATGACCTGGGTATCGAACCCAGGTCCTTTTCACTGCAACGCCTCTTCCCCACCAACCTAGTTGAAATATATTTATTGGTACAAACGAATCTGCAATGTTACATTAGAAACAAAAACACAGTATTTAATTTAAATATCGAATCTGCATGCTCAGTTGCCCCCTATGGTGTTAACCCATCGAAAACGAGTTATAGTTGTGCAAATCGAAGGTAAGTTCAGATCGTGCCTTCTTACTCACATGTAACACACACAAACACACATGAATATTAGCAGCAATATGTATATATGTTCAACATGAATTTAAATCATACTTAAAAGTTTGAGATCAAAGGAAAAATTACCCACAGGGGGGTTGTATGAGGGGTGCTTCACGATTCAAATGTTAGTATGGACAGAGACTACGCGCAAAACCGACTTTTAGTGTGACAATCTTTGGCAACTTTATGGAATCTCGTGGGGCAGGCAGCATTTTCTTCTAAGGCAACCTCCGTGCCTTTTTTTCCCGTCTCTGCAGAGTTTTGTGTGTTTTTTCGTTTTTGCAGAGTTTTGTCGTGTTTGATTTGTGAGGCTTGCTTGTATATAATGGAATGAATTAGGGTTGAAAACCTGGCCTCAATCTTCCTCCATCAATGTCTTGATTCTTGATTTGATTCACTTTGAATATCATTCCAAAAATAGCCTAATTCATTCTTTTTGTCCATACCATGCCTTTACACGAATTTGATTTGATTTCTTCATAAAGACTTTCTATTTTTTATTCAATCACGTGCCAATCTGCATTCATGCGTTACTGCCAGCCTGTTATGAGCTGTTTAGGCCTCCAACATGATAAAAATCGAAAGCTGACCTACCCCTGCAGGTCCACTTCCCTTCGAATTTGCTTTCTTCGATGGCTTCAAAGTCCAATTCAAACCAACTTTCCCTAGTAGAACCTTGCTCTCCTTACTGGTTCTGAGTCAAATTGTGCCAGCTTCAATACTAGGGCTCCTTTGATTGAATCACCCTTTGCTTCGATCTCCTGTCCTTTTGAAGAAAATTCCCTATTAGGCAACTTCGACCAGATCTTGGCCTTGTGATGAGTCTAAGTTATGATTCGAAGTATTCAAAATTTCCTTCATCAGAGCATCTTAGATTAAGACCAACTCTGTAATGAAATGCCATTCGAAGATCATTTCATTCTGATGTTCTGATTGAGGGAAACTCTGAAGTTCCAGTCAAAGGACCTTTTGGAATGCTAATCAAAGGGCCTTTGTCCATACCAATCGAAGGACCTTTATCAAAATGCCAATCGAAGGCCACTACTATAATACCAATCGAAAGATACTTGTTAAACTACCAATCGAATGCCACTGCTACAATGTCAATCGAAAGATACTTGTTAAACTGCCAATTGAAGGACACTGTTACAATGCCAGTTGAAAGGTACTTGTTAAACTGCCAATCGAAAGGTGCTTGTTAAAATGCCAATCGAAAGACATTGTTAAAATGACAATTGAAAGGCCTTGTTAACAGGCCAATTGAAGAAAACTTAGAAACATCACTCATGAATTTTTATTTTCGTTAGGCAAGTGTTTGTGACCAACCATGTAAGGGAAGACTTTTGAAAACATGAGAGGGCAAATTTTGGGGTACAACAGTTGCCCCTGTTCAATTTTCTTAAACCTGAGGATATAGATTGGCTTTCGAGCCTTTCGTGATCCGAAGGTGGAAGATAATTGAACACTAGAGTGCCCAGAAATTTGCACTCACATGGTGTAGTATCAGCATTGTGACGTCGGGAATGGGCTTACAGATGCCATTTGGAGATTGTTGGTGGGAGGATGGGTTTATAGATGCCATCTGCAGGAGTGTCGATCGCATAAGATATTCCTTAGAGAGAACTTGCATACCTGTTGTTTGTAGAAGATTCCGCCGGGGAAGTCTAACTTTTGTTGAGATTTAGGAACTGACTCATGCTCACTGGGAGTATACCGTTGAGGTTATAGAACTTGTCCTGTCTGGTTCCAAGTATTAATCGCTGACCTGAGAAAGAAAAATAGTTTTCCTGGCTTTTTACAAGTATTAATCTTCAATACCTTCATGTAGATAATTTTCCTGGCTTGTTACAGGTATTAATCTACAATCAGTCATCCACAGATAGTTTTCCTGGATTGCTACAGGTATTAAACTGGGACTTGAAAAGGTTGGTCGAGGAGATAGTTGTCCTGGCTAGTTTCAGGTATTAATCTCTGACCTGAGAAAGAAAGATAGTTTTCCTGGCTTGTTACAAGTGTTAACCTTCAATCTCTTCATGCATATAGTTTTCCTGGCTTGTTACAAGTATTAATCTACAATCAGTCGTCCACAGATAGTTTTCCTAGCTTGCTACAGGTATTAAACTGGGACTTGAAAAGGTTGATGGTAGCCATCTTTTGATTGACCTTTTCCTGAAAAAGGTAAAACGTTAGTTGTATGCAATGTCATGATGTATGAAATGCATGATGTCATGATGTTCTCAAAAATAAATGAGATCGTGTCGTATGCACTTTATCATGTATGTAAATAGGAGGTATGAAATGTGAAATGTTTATGAATGTATTTTCGTCTGAGAAAATAAATCCTTGACAAATGTCAGGGAGTTTGTTAAATCCTGGACAGCTGTTGAAGAGTATGTGTGTCTTCAAACTTTGTTTAGAATGTTTTTGATGGGGATGACGAACGAAGATGGTTGTGAGAATAAACCTGTAGGAGAAAATAACTCCGTTGGGGAATAAACATGGCGAAGAGATTACTCTGCGGGGAATTACTCTGTGGGGAAGAGATACTTCGCTGAGATTTTAATGATAAACTCCACTGGGGATTCCGTTGATAATCTTTGTTAGGGGATTTTGATGATGAACTCCACTGGGGATAGAAAGAACTTCGCTGGGGATGATCTTTCAGTTGCAACTTGCTGAAGATAACCCAGTTAGACTCTTGTGAGGATAACCTTCTGAATTTGGCTGGGGAGATTTAATTGTGCTTCGCAGGGGATAAGCTTCCAGAGTCTATTGGGGGAGATGATTCAACTCCATCGGGGAAGCTTTTTTAGACATCGCTGGGGAAATGACTCCATTGTGGTATCTTGTATTCCGCCGGGGAACATTCTTATATTTTTTTGAGGAATATTAAGACTGCCGGGGATGCTCTTACGCTTGCTGGAGAATATCTTTATACTCCGCTGGGGAATACTAAGATCTTCTGGGGATACCAAGCCTTTTCGGAGCTGACGGTAGACTAACTCTGCTTGGGGGAGAGTATGGCTGATTTGTTCATGGTTGCGAGTCTCAGTTGGGAGAGCTACCATTACCATTTTACTCTGTGGGGAGTGACGGTATCTTGGTCACATTCTTCAGCTGACTCTATACCTTGGTACCTGGTGGACAGAGCAACTTGTACAGTTCGGACAATTCTTATTTGCCCCTGTTTTTTGCGGGAGAAGGTGCCTGTGGAGGCCCTATGGATCGAGTATTATCCCCACCTATGAGGTGCTTGGTATCTTTCGATTGAAATGACAAGTCTTCTTCTGGCAGGCAAGTGACGAGATAACGGGACATAGTCGTACGCTTTGATCCCTAATTTTTGCCTGGACCGCCCTTTCGGGTTTTCAGTCCATCGGGATACCCTTTTTTGCCCAAGCCGCCTTTTCAGGTTTTTGACTTGCCGGGTGTACATATTTTTTTCATTTTTATCCCTAATTTTTTCCCGAACCCTTTTGGTTCGCCGGGAAGCCCTTATTTTTGCCTAGGCCAGTCAACCTAGCGGGTCTTTGATTCACGCGTGGTATTTTTTTTTGACTATGTCCATTCCCTCAGGATGTAGAGAGGTGTCACTGTCAGTAGTGTTGTGTTGCCATACTACCAGAAGATATTCGTTTGATCATGCAAGATTCGTTGCTGGAATTCATGTCCCATGCCCCAATTGATTCAGATGGAGATTTGCCCCAGGCTATTTGGCATTTTGAGAGATTCCTTGAATCTTGACTTGACTGCCCCAGATGATGGACAATGATCATGCCATGCCTCTTGATTGGAAGTGTTTTTCCACTTGAGGTGATCCTTTCTATTGAGAAGGTTTTTGTTCACTAGATATTCGTCGTGCGAATTTCTCTACTGTTGAACAAATAGTCATATGCAAACAATATTATTTTAAGAATGCAAAGCTTATGTCTGTTTTGAAATTTTTGAAAATGCCTTTTTCCAGTAAAACAAGCGAATTTTTGTAAAATGTGATGTCAACTCAGGATTTTACAGCGAGCCCTACAGGAGTCAGGATACCTTTTGTAACAGTATGCTTTCGAACTAACCCGTGCTTCAGCTAGGACTTTTAAGGGTTATAACGTGGCTTGGTTCACGGTTTAAGAAACAAAGGATAAAGGCTCAAATTTTATTTGTACCCATCCATTCTTCGTGATGTTCTTTGATCCTAAACTCAGCTAATCATGCATTTAGATCCCGTTTGAGTCTTTGCTCTGATATTCTGGTGATGGTTCGGGTACTGACAGATTATTTTGAACATGAAGTCATTTTGTTGAGAGTTTGTAGGACCTCTTTCTTTTTTTATTTTGTTATCCCTGTCTTTTTGCCTAAACTGTTTCTTTCTTGTGATTACAGTCAGCGGGATGTCCCAGTTTTTGTGTAAGTCTCCTTCATAGGTTTTGACTTAGTGGGCTTTTATTTCAAGAGATAATGACTGCTTGTCTTGACGATTATACCGAACCAACACCGTCTTTTGTTTCGGAAGGACTTCTTTGATGCCATTCATTGTGCACCTGGATCAACTGAGCAAACTACCCTGCCCCAGGTTGTGATTACGGGTTTTAATTTGTGAAAAGAAAAACTTCAACTTCTTTGGCTCAAAGGGGTTGACTAGGGATTATCTTCCTTATAACTCCGCTGTTTAGGATTTGAAACAACGCCTGTACATCATCAGCGGGGTCTGTTCAAAAGCATACTGTAGAGATTTTGGTATCATTTTCGTCATCCTTCCTCTAAAGGGTTAGAATTTTTTAATCGAGAGTTGATCATCACAAAAAATAAAAGGAATTTGAATATAGTGAAATACGAATGGATTGTTTCAAAACAGACATATGCAATGCATTGATAAAGTAATAAAGTTCGACATGATAATAATTATTTGAATAAGCAAAGAAAGATACAACTTTAGAATTTAAATGAACAAAAGTCTCTTAATTTGAACTAGTAGTTTCAGGTGGAGAACCCTCAATGGAAGATTTTCATTTCGCCATCCGGCATGAATTCCAGCACTCTTCCGTCAATCAAGTCTTGGATCTTGTTTTTCAAAGCCCAACAGTCGTTGGTGTCATGTCCAGGACTATAGGAGTGGTATGCACAAGCTGCGCCGGGATGATAGCTAGGAGCAGAGGTATTGGGATTCCGAGGAGGATCCCTTAAAGGAATCAGATTGACCTCCAACAAGCGTTTCAGTATTAGAGATGATGGTATATCAGTCTCAGAGAAATGTCTTCCAGACGTATTTTGCTTACGCCGATTACCCCGTTGATGCTGGGCTTGTGACCCTGAAGCAAGCTGAGGAGCTTTTCCCTTGTCTTCTTGCCCTAAAGGTGGTTGAATGATGACTTGATCTTCAACCCTAGTTGTTTGCCCCACTTGGTTATTTTGAAGCAGCTTGTTGACGAGGACCCTGAGCTCTTCTTGTCTTTGAGCTAAGTCTTGAATGAGAGCCATCTGGCCCACCAGCTGTCCCATCATCTGGATCTTCATTGTTGCCAACTCAATTTGTAGCCCTTCCAACTGATCATTCCTGATGCCTCCTGGATTCCCTGGGACCAAGCCCCTTGTGAGGAGAGCTTTTATTTCTTCTTGCCCCTGGGATAGGTTCAAGAACATTTCTTGAAGTTGGGCGTTTTGAGCCCGGAGATCTTGGTTGACTGGTTGGAAATCCATTACTGAAATAAACAGCGAGAACATGAGAGACATGTATTGAGAGACCTGTCATGCAATGATATGTATGATATATGTATGCAATGTTTTCAAGGATCTCGCGGGGTAAACAAGAAACTTGTTAGAATTTGATAGAAGAAACTTCGTGTCGTTAAGAGTCCTTCTTCAAGAGTCAAGCTCACCATATCGAGTGGGTCATAGCCCCTGACTCAAGTTATCATGTTTTGATTTCTAGAAGGCAATGGCTAGAGGAAAATAAATCCCCTTGCCCCTTCCTAGACATTTAATTTACCATAACCTGCATCACAAACCCTTGAGATCCTTGAAATGGTTAAGGAAATGTTAAGGCATGATGTTATGATGTGTATGCTATGCGTTTAAGCAAAAGTGTGAAGTGATGTAAGTAAACCCTGCAATAAATCCAAATTATCGGATAAGGACTATAAACAAAACCTGCAAGGAACTCATGTTGTCAGATAACAAGAATGGGCAAGTAGTTCAAGTTTGAAGGCACACAAGTCACACAAACAGCCTTAAGTTTAGGCTGGCATGGAGTTTAGGCATTACCCTCTTTCAGTTCAGTTGGTTTAAACCTGTCCAAAAAATAGTAACCGAGTTCTAGAGGATCTCAATATCACTGAACACCCCCAATCAGTCATAATTCCAGTTTAGCAACCTTTTCTTGCGGCCGGAATCATCGCGAGAGTTTAGTCTCAATGAGTGTAGCATACTGCTACTGTTCTATGGCCAAGTTGGTCAATTTAAGGTTCTAAGGTCAGTTGGTGCTTAATGACTCCTTAGAAGACCCATATTCTCCTCGTTCCAACACAAGGGATATCGGTACAGACCAAGGTGTCACACAAACGTAGCTACTGCTTCATCCGTGTCGGTCTACGTCGGACAGATCCCTCACAGTTTATTGCTACTTACCTAAAGGGTATCCCCAGATCCGGGTTAGGATCTATAGAACTCCGATACAAGCCCACAAAATTAAAGCATACAAAGCATATAATTGAAAACATAGTGATCTAATCCTAAGGTACACCTCACTTATAAGCAATTCCCCAACAGAGTCGCTAGTTCTGTGATTGGTGGGAATGAGAACTGACTGTTTTGGAATGTTGGTTCGCGTTTGCGTTTGTTTTTCGCAAAATGTCGAGGTAAGCAAGAGTCGCCACCGTCTTTTATTTTATCCAACAAGGAAAGGAAAAAAGCACAGAAAAATTCCTTTTTGAGATTGTTTCTCGGGTTCGGGAGGTAGATTATAGAAAGGGAAGGTGTTAGCACCCTTTCTATCCGTGGTTATCCACAAGCTCTTAGGTACTTGCTCATTATGTTTTCAAAAGTTTGCTTTTCTTTGTGTTTGTGGGTTTGAAAAGAGTTTTTTGTTTGGAAGAGAGTGTAAGTGCGAAAAGTTTTGTTTTTGTTTTCAAAAGAGCAAGTACTTAAGAACATCTACCTACTTAAAAAGGAATTAAGCTGTGCAAATGTCCTTTAGATAATGTTATCCCACTATTGAGGAGTAGATAGCATCGTTGTTGGAGTTTTCGGGTCAATTCGATTAAGGGACGTATGGTCACTAAAGCAATGTTAGGACGGCTTAGCGGTAACCCTAATGTCTTAGATCATTTTTCCGAGGCAACCGTTTCGAGGAAACTTATGATCTTTGGACAAGAGGGAGACCTCTAAAACATCCTATACTCAATGGCCACGTTCGAGGCAATCAACTGAGGCGTACCCTAAGAGTCGCATGTGCGAGTGTATTGCTTTTCAGTTATATTATCTTTACATGTCATGGTGAGCTACTGTTGATTTTAAGTTAAGATAGATCTTCTCATGCATAGCCTATTATTCAAACATCTAACAGTTTATAGTTTGCGGAAAAAAAATTGCGGAAAATAAATCTAAGCTATTACAAGGCGTTGGGTATTTACATCGCCAAAAAACAAACCCTTGAAAATTAAATTGCGAAAAGTAAATAAAAGCGATAAATAAAAGTCCTAAGTTAAAACTATTACATCCTCGGAGCAATTAGAATTATATGGATAAAAAATAATATGCGCGCGAGAAAATTGGATCGGAACGTCCTAGGGTTTTGACCCTTTTTTCATTAAATAAAGTATATTTTTTGTCATTTTTGATTTAAGAATTAAGTCTAACTAATAATTAATTAATTAAAAATAAAATATTTTTTGAGTTTTATTTTAATTAAGGAAATAAAATTAGAAAGGTTAAAATATATCAAAACCCTAATTCTAAATCAATTTTAATTTAATGCAAAATATGTTAAGATTAAACCTAATTAAAAAAACTATATTAATTCGTTAATGGTTTATTTACAAAAATAATAAAATTAATGATGAAAATAATATTTTTGTGATTTCTGGTTTTTATAAAAAAAAGGTTAATTTGTTAATTGGTTAAAAAATAAACATAACGCAAATTAAACAAAAGAAATATAGAAAAGAGAAAGAATAAACCAAAGGGGGGTTTGGGCCTAGAAGGGAGGTTGATTCAGCAATTCCAGGCCCAAATTCAATCAGCCATGTTTGACTTTCAGATTGCCTGGGAATTTGTTAACCAAGGTTCATGGTGAACCTCCATCCTTAGCCATTGGGTCTGCCTTGGTAACCACATAGCCTTTGAGATCTGGAGGTATATGGTGATCCCTGCCTGAAGTGCTGCATGTGAACGCCTGAAATAAAATGATAACAAAGTTTGGGGGACCTGGGATTCGAAGGGGCTTGGGTTTCCCTTCGATCCAAGGGGCTGATTGAAGGTGCCTACGAGACTGCACGTACGGGGCATTCGATCTGGATATGACATCCCCCGATCTAGAATTCTGCAAGGAAGTTTGTTAGAAACACAAAATATATGACCTGGGTATCGAACCCAGGTCCTTTTCGCTGCAACGCCTCTTCCCCACCAACCTAGTTGAAATATATTTATTGGTACAAACGAATCTGCAATGTTACATTAGAAACAAAAACACAGTATTTAATTTAAATATCGAATCTGCATGCTCAGTTGCCCCCTATGGTGTTAACCCATTGAAAACGAGTTATAGTTGTGCAAATCGAAGGTAAGTTTAGATCGTGCCTTCTTACTCACATGTAACACAGACAAACACACATGAATATTAGCAGTAATATGTATATATGTTCAACATGAATTTAAATCATACTTAAAAGTTTGAGATCAAAGGAAAAATTACCCACAGGGGGGTTGTATGAGGGATGCTTCACGATTCAAATGTTAGTCTGGACAGAGACTATGCGCAAAACCGGCTTTTAGTGTGACAATCTTTGGCAACTTTATGGAATCTCGTGGGGCAGGCAGCGTTTTCTTCTAAGGCAACCTTCGTGCCTTTTTTTCCCGTCTCTGCAGAGTTTTGTGTGTTTTTTCGTTTCTGCAGAGTTTTGTTGTGTTTGATTTGTGAGGCTTGCTTGTATATAATGGAATGAATTAGGGTTGAAAACCTGGCCTCAATCTTCCTCCATCAATGTCTTGATTCTTGATTTGATTCACTTTGAATATCATTCCAAAAAAAGCCTAATTCAATCTTTTTGTCCACACCATGCCTTTACACGGATTTGATTTTATTTCTTCATAAAGACTTTCTATTTTTGATTCAATCACGTGCCAATCTGCTTTCATGTGTTACTGCCAGCCTGTTATGAGCTGTTTAGGCCTCCAACATGATAAAAATTGAAAGCTGACCTACCCCTGCAGGTCCACTTCCCTTCGAATTTGCTTTCTTCGATGGCTTCAAAGTCCAATTCAAACCAACTTTCCTTAGTAGAACCTTGCTCTCCTTACTGGTTCTGAGTCGAATTGTGTCAGCTTCAATACTAGGGCTCCTTCGATTGAATCACCCTTTGCTTCGATCTCCTGTCCTTTTAAAGAAAATTCCCTATTAGGCAACTTCGACCAGATCTTGGCCTTGTGATGAGTCTAAGTTATGATTCGAAGTATTCAAAATTTCCTTCATCAAAGCATCTTAGATTAAGAGCAACTCTGCAATGAAATGCCATTCGAAGGTCATTTCATTCTGATGTTCTGATTGAGGGAAACTCTGAAGTTCCAGTCGAAGGACCTTTTGGAATGCTAATCAAAGGGCCTTTGTCCATACCAATCGAAGGACCTTTATCAAAATGCCAATTGAAGGCCACTACTATAATACCAATCGAAAGATACTTGTTAAACTACCAATCGAATGCCACTGCTACAATGTCAATCGAAAGATACTTGTTAAACTGCCAATCGAAGGACACTGTTACAATGCCAGTTTAAAGGTACTTGTTAAACTGCCAATCGAAAGGTGCTTGTTAAAATGCCAATCGAAGATGCCTTTGTTTGGATGCCAATCAAAAGACATTGTTAAAATGACAATTGAAAGGCCTTGTTAACAGGCCAATTGAAGGAAACTTAGAAACATCACTCATGAATTTTTATTTTCGTTAGGCAAGTGTTTGTGACCAACCATGTAAGGGAAGACTTTTGAAAACATGAGAGGGAAAATTTTGGGGTACAACATCCTGCCATTGTGTTTTTCTAACGCTGGATCTTGTACTGACACGGTTAAATGTTTAAGCTCAGAACCAGGCGCTCTGATACCAATTGAAGATGTGAAAAACACAAGAAGGGGGGGAGGGGGGTGAATTGAAAAACTTAATCAAAAGCAGCTTAACAACACAGTATTTTTATCCTGGTTCGTTTGATCTCAAACTACTCCAGTCCACCCGTCAAGGTGATTTCGCCTCTCTCCAACGAGGTCTTAATCCACTATTTTTAAAGGATTACAACAGCTACTTTAACAACTGTTAAAGTCTTCTTGAGTATAACCACAGACCGATTTATCTCAAGGAAATCTTTTACAAATAATTGAACAAGAGTGTGTTATCGTTTTCTAACAAAACAATATATCACAACTGTGATAATTACACAAATTAAGCTTGGAGTAAAATGAATTTGCTAAAGCTTTGAATATGCGTGGTTTGGATAACTTGGAAAATTGTTGAGTGCGTACGTACGTGCTTCTTTTCACAAGCAGACTTGTTTATATAGGAAAGGCAAAGATACATTGTCCATAAAGCAATTTTAATGATAATAACACACTTTCCTTTTATAGAAGATCTTGTCTGAAGAAAGCCGTTAGCATTTAATTCTGTCTTGAATAATCAGTAACGCTTCAGAGTCTTCTTTGCTAAACTGCTGATGACGCTTCAGAGTGTTGATGACTTGGTAGAGATGTCTTTGATCATAGTCAGAGTGTACTTGTTTAGGCGTAGATTCTGGTCATCAAACTTCAGCGTATAATCTGGTAGCTTCAGCGTGTAGCACATATTGCTGATCTTCTGACGCTGATTCCATCAGGATCTTCTGATGTTGATTCCATCAGAACTTCTGCATATACAAAGCATAATTTTAAGTAGCATATTTGTTCTGTATATATATCTTTATTTATTCTTTGTATTTTTTTATCATCAAAACTCTAATCAAGGGTTGTAGAATCAAACTATGTTCTAACAAAAAGGTATCTCGAGTCCCAAGTATACCCCGAAGGAGCTTCGGTGAATGACAAGAAGTTCCTAAGAAGGTTCTCGGCTAAATTCTCCCTTAGTAACGACATTTTGTACAAACGCAGTCATGACTCTGTATTGCTTCGGTGTGTAGACAAGGCTGAGGCTGAAAGGATCATGGTTGAATTACACGAAGGCACTTTTGGTACCCATTCCAGTGGGTATACAATGGCAAAAAAGATCCTACGGGTAGGCTATTATTGGTCTACCATGGAGGCAGATTGCTACCAATACTCTCGGACTTGCCATAAGTGTCATATTTATGTAGATAAAGTGCACGTACCTCCGGTTCCTCTAAACGTCTTGACGGCTCCTTGGCCATTTGCTATGTGGGGAATCAATATGATTGGGGAAATCAAGCCAACGGCCTCCAATGGACACCACTTTATCTTAGTGGCCATCGACTATTTTACAAAGTGGGTTGAGGCAACTTCCTTCGCCTCCGTTACAAAGAATGTGGTCGCTCAGTTCATCAAACATAATCTCATCTGTCGATACGGTATCCCAGAGAGAATCCTCACTAATAACGGTACGAATCTAAATAACACTATGATCACCGCTTTGTGCGAGCAATTCAAGATTCAGCATCACAATTCTTCCCCTTACCGGCCAAAGATGAATGGTGCTGTAGAAGCTGCTAACAAAAACATTAAGAAGATCATACACAAAACGACAGTCACATACAAAGACTGGCATGAGATGCTACCTTTCGCTCTCCATGGGTATCGTACGACAACTCGCACATCAACTGGGGAAACACCTTATTCTCTCGTATACAACATGGAAGTTGTCTTGCCTATTAAGGTCCAGATCCCCTCTCTAAGAATCATGAAGGATGCTGGTTTGAATGAAGAAGATTAGATCCATACTCGGTTTGACCAACTAAACTTGATCGATGAGAAGAGGCTTATAGCTATCTGTCATGGTCAGATGTACCAAAACCGCATGATCAAAGCTTTTAACAAAAAGGTCAAACGTCAGGTATATCGGGTCAGTGACTTGGTAATCAAGCGTATCATTTTGCCACGAGGTGATCCCAGGGGAAAATGGACTCCTACATATGAAGGCCCGTTTGTAATCAAAAACATATTCTCTGGTGGAGCAATGATCTTGACCACTATGGATGGCGACGACCTCCCACACCCTGTAAATATGGACATAGTTAAAAGATACTACGCATGATCAAAGACCCGCTAGGTTGACTGGCCTAGGCAAAAATAAGGGCTTCCCGGCGAACCAAAAGGGTTCGGGCAAAAATAAGGGATGAAATTAAAAAAATCTGTACACCCGGCAAGTCGAAAACCCGAAAGGGCGACTTGGGCAAAAAAGGGTATCCCGGTGTACTGAAAACCCGAGAGGGCGGTCCAGGCAAAAGTTAGGGATTGAAGCGTATGACTATGTCCCGTTGGATCATCTTGTAGACAATCTTCTATGTCGACCAATCAACTCAATTGGCTCTAAATATATCCAATCGACTTCGCCGAGGCGACAAGCGGACAAGGCATTCAGAGACATCAAGACTATAGCAGAATGGGAACCCCATGGGATTATTTCACATAGCTATCTTTTCTCTGTATCAATTTTCATTTTTGACGACGACATTCTCTCGCTAGAATGCTCGTCTCATTGTACAAAAAATACTTATTCAAGTTAATACAAAGATATCCCTTTTGAAAGTACAAAACCATCTGTTTTTGTGTTTCTGTTTACAAAAATGTCCAATGATTTATTTTTGAGCATATGCATTTGAACGTGATTACTGTTACAAATAAATAAAAGAAAAATGGAAATATAATTACTAATGACTTTAAGAAATATAATAATATATGTAAGCCATTCCATAAAACCCCCACAGGTACTTTCTCCAGCCAGAGCAAAAATTTCCAACCACCGGTCCAAAATGTCCCCAGTAAGTTGCCAACTTCTCAGATTTCCCCAGCAGGATATCACGAAGACTACAAGAAATGTCTGGCTTTTCCCTTCTACAACAGAGTTTATACTTGGAAACTCACCCATCAGTGCTTCAAAAGGGATTTATTTCCCCCGCTTCCAGCAACGCTATGGCACAAACAATCTTTAATTCCATACATATGCATCCATACGTCATAACATTGACAACTCAAGTACATACAGTGCAATCTCATTTATTTTGAGAGGCAAACATCACACCATGCATCACATACATAGTAGCATTGCATACAATTAACTCTTCACCTTTTTATAGGAAAGAGCCATTAGATAGTTATTATCAACAAACTCCCGACAGACACAAATTTTCAACAAGTCAAATACAGATCAGTTTCTGAGAAAAGGCTGGTTCTTGCTGGTTCAGATAAATATCTCAACGGTTTATTCTGATTCATCTCCAGATTATTTTTACTGGTTCAGATAAATCTCTCAACGGTTTATTCTGATTCGTCTCCAGATTTTTACTGGTTCAGATAAATCTCTCAACGGTTTATTCTGATTCATCTCTAGATTATTTTTACTGGTTCAGATAAATCTCTCAATGGTTTATTCTGATTCGTCTCCAATTAATTTCACTGGTTCATATAAATCTCTCAAAGGTTTATTCTGATTCGTCTCCAGATTTTTACCGGTTCAGATAAATCTCTCAACGATTTATTCTGATTCGTCTCCAGATTCTGGTTCAGATAAATCTCTCAATGGTTTATTCTGATTCGTCTACAGATTATTTCACTGGTTCAGATAAATCTCTCAATGGTTTATTCTGATTCGTTTCCAGATTTTCACTGTTTCAGAAAAATCTCTCAACGGTTTATCCTGATTCGTTTCCAAATTTTTACTGTTTCAGATAAATCTCTCAACGGTTTATCCTCATTCGTTTCCAGATTTTCACTGGTTCAGATAAATCTCTCAACAGTTTATCCTGATTCATTTCCATATTTTTTACTGTTTCAGATAAATATCTCAACAGTTTATTCTGATTCATTTTCTGTTAAAAAAAGAAGATCAAGTTCAAACTTTCCGTCAACAATAACCTTTGGATGGCATCTATAATCCCATCTCCGACAATTCTCCTTTGTTTCTCCAAATGGCATCTTTAAGCCCATTTCTGTACACAATCAACCAGCGCGTCATCAAGTGTAAATTTCTGGGCACTCTAGTGTTCAATCATCTTCTACTTTCAAGCCACGAATGAGAAACATGTCGATCTCGCTTTTCAAGTTTAAGAAGATTGAACAGGGGCAGCTGTTGTACCCCAAAATTTGCCCTCCCATTTTTCATACAAGATACAATCCTAGGGTTTCTCGGATATTCAAGTTGGCTCAGAAATTGATCAGACAGATTCTCTTCAAATGGTCTTTATGGTCCTTCATGTGTTATCAAAGATGTTTGTGCCAAATTTCAAGCCTCGCATCGTGAGTTTGCTCATTCAATGGTTCAGGTGACTAAGAATCATTTGCAAAAGTCGGCCTTTTCAGTATCAAGTTCAAACGATTGTAACTTCTTCATTAATCGATATTCTTGAGCGGTTTTATTTGCATATGACTCTCCTTGATGTCATCTCCGATTTATCTTCACAAGTCAAAAGCTGATTATGTACGAAAGATCACCGGAAATTCGAATATTTTAGAGGTCACTTTCTGTTTCTGACCTAATTTCAGATAATTGTATTATGCCTTTCAAGAGTCGTAATGTCCTCAATTTTCAAGATCTCGAGACGACTATTTTTGTACGTTGTCATGAGCGATTTCATCAACAAGTCCTTTTTAAGAATCAAAGGAAATTGTAACGACCTTGGAGATTATCAATTTGTCATGAGTCATTTTCTTGATTTAGAGTATTTTCAATTTCTAATTGATTTCTCAAAGGCTGCGATTCTTATGTTAAGACTGTCCGTAGAATGAGATGTTGAATTCGGAGATTCATATTGAGTTCGAAGAAGATGTTGCTCATAACACAAGTTGCCATGCTGAAAATTGATTTATGATCTGGTTGAAAATTACTTGAGGTTTCATTTGAATATTGTTTTGATTAGCAAAGAATTACACGATATCACAAGCTTTCTTCCAAATCTGTTACGGTTGATTCGCATGGTTGGTTTTGAATTCAAGGTATCAGAGAACGAGTTCGCTAAAGTTTCCTCAAATTAATTCGAACTTTGGAATGCAAACATGATTAAAGCTATGTTGTGATTCATGGTTTATCTAAGTCACAATTCTCATGAATCAAATCAATTATTAAACCTAATGCAAGACATTTTTAAGCCGCTTCAAGAATTTAAGACTATTCAAGTTTATTCAAGAATTCGAGGTTATTCAAGTTTATTCAAGAACTTAAGATTTACAACAAAGCGTCATTTTTATTTGAATATATTTCACAATTCTCCATGTCTTAAAGTTAAAATTACAAATGAAAGCCGCAATGTTACAAAAGTTACAACAATACAAAATTCCTAAAAGATTGATTTTTTGTCATCTTCAAGTCTTCAACAAACGTGGCAGGCCTCTCTTCATCATTTTTATCCATTGTCCAATTTGGTCGTACATGTAAACAAAAGGAGAGAATTAGTTAGAAAAAATTCATGTTGGAACAAGAATGGAAAATTTCAAAGAAATCTCTACATTTTCATCATTAGGGATTGGTAAGAAGAATCAGAAATAAGGGGGCAACGTTTCGTCCGTGTTTGGTCCATTGCAAATCACAATCTTTAATTGGTTCACAGAGGACAAAATGAGGAGAAATACAAGTCAAAATTAATAGTTCATCATGGCTTCAAATGCTGCAAAAAAAAATAGTTTACATCACAATAAAAAAGAACAATCACAAGAGGCCAAAATGCTATCAAAATGGACTGCATTACAGCCCTCCATAGGCTGTCCACAAGAGGCCAAAATGCTGTCAAAATGGACTGCATTGCAGCCCTTCATAGGTTGTCCATAAGAGGCCAAAATCTGTCAAAATAGCTACAAACATACAACCAAAATTGCACATATATAGGCCAAGTCAAAACTGCAACAAAAAAGGAGCAAAGCAGCATAACAAATATGTTCAAACCCAATTGCCTTTTCCCCCCAAAAAGTTTGTTTTTTAGATGAAGAGAATAGGCATATAACAGGAGGCATTTCGGGACAGAAAGGGAGAGAACAAGATATTCATTATTCAAAAACAACAGCAATAATACATACACAAGAAACATAGAGAAAACAAAAGATCAAAAGAGAATACAACAGCATCACAAAGCAGACGTAAAAACCCCAGAAGTTTTTCATCATTTTCCCTTCCAACCCCTTCAGAAATTAAAGAGAGAATACAGAAAAATAGGACAGAAGCCAACTTCCCTGTCAAGAAAAAGCCAGCAACAAGGTAAAGTTTCCATCACTTCTCTGCATTTGCCATAGAATCTGTCATCTGCATACATTTTGTTTTTTTGTTAAATAATCAGATGAAAAAGAAAATGAAAAAACCAACAAACCAGTAAATAATCATGAACCAGTAATAGAGCAGAGCAAACCAGCAAAACAAATCATCACAAAAAAAAACCAGAAAAAAATATAACCGTCGATCAAAGCCAACAAATATGTCACCATCTCAAACCATCACCAACCAAAAAAAAAGCACAGCTACTTTTTCTTCTGGTTCGATTCGCCGGTTCTCTTCATTCGGCTATCGAAGTGTACATCGTCTCTCTCGCCTCTCATCCCAACGACTCACCTCTACCTTTCATTCGGTGGTAGAACCAGAGAGCCACGATCTCCACAAATTCATGGATTCCTAAGAGAATCTTCAAGGCGGAACCTGTTTTCTCCGAAATCCCTTCGCAAGAGGAAATCGTGAAACACATCCCAGACCCTGTTGAGAGAGAGAAAAAGAAATCATTGAAAATTGCAGAGAGAGAGATGAAGAATCGTGTTTCAGACCCTGTTGAGAGAGAGAGGAAAAGAAATCATTGAAAACTGCAGAGAGAGAGAGAGAGAGAGAGAGAGAGAGAGAGAGAGAGAGAGAGAGAGAGAGAGAGAGACGAAGAATCGTGTTTGTCTTTACAGTGACTTAAGGAAAGTTTTCCTTTTTTGACAGTATCAAGTTTATTCCACGTGATCTTTTTCTTTTTCCCAACAATGTTTTCTTTTTTATTTGCGTGTCCTTTTCCAACGCAGCCAGCGGTGTTTTCTTTTGGTGGCTAGGGTTTCAACCCTTTCTCTTCTTTTCCAATCTGGGTCAGGGCTTTTGAGCCTTTTGGCCCAATTATCCGAATGCGTTCGTTTTTATTTACCAATTAAGTCGTTTTAATTATAAACAAATAGTGTAGTGCAGTTAGCAAGGTGCGTCTTTGATAATCCAAGGGGCCTGAGTTTGATTCCTCCTGTGGGCATTTCTGTTTTGCTTAATTCTCTCAATCTTATTTTCTCTATTTTTTTTATTTATATTTAATTTTAATTCTAAAATTCAACCAAACTTAAAACATACATTCTTTTTTATATAATTAATTTGATCTAGACTTTGAAATTAGTTTTTATCAACTTCTTTTTCTTTCTTTAATAAACTTTATTTTAGATAAAATTATTAATTAATTTACATATAATAAAACACCAAAAAATAGTAGAATTTAGTTTTATCCTTCTTTAGATTTTACTTAAATAAATAAAAATACAAAAATAATACATATGATTTGATTTCTTTTAGTCAATTATTTTATTTTTAGAATAGGTTTTATTTTCTTCTTTTCAAATTTTTTCACAAACAAAGTGCCAAGTTCTTATACTTTGTCAATTAATCACATTCTTTAGACTGTTATAACTTTAATTAATCGCTCAAATTCAATTTGGTTTGCTATTTGGACCTTTTAATCGCATTTGACTCATCCCCATTTGTAAAAAATTGTACCCCCATTCCCGAACACTTTGTAATAGCATGGAATTTCAATTCCCGCACTTTACTGTTTTCGTTATACTATATAGTAATTAGGCGTGTATGGCAAGATTCAAAAAAATCAATCGCTAGATAACCTAATCAAAGAAAAAAATAACTTGAAAACAAACACACTTTTTCACACGCGCACCCCTAGGATAACCTCGCTCGTTGCCTTGGAAATACAGTCATGTCCCTCAAATATAGGATGCCTTAGAAATGACCCTTCGATAAAAAAGATCGTAGTCCTTTGATGACCCTCAATGTTGCCTTCGATAAAAAGATCTCGTCCCTTACGAAAATTGCCAAAGCGTCTCATAAGTTGCCTTCGATGACTGTAAAATTGACCCGCGTCTGTCCCTTCACATCCAACGATGGGGCTTCTTACCAAATTAATGGTAAGATAGCAACATTAAAAAGAGGAAGAAAAGAACAATTGAAAACCTTTCGAGTAGGTGGATTCGCTCCTAGTTACTCGCTTGCTCACGATAAAAACATATTTACACCTACACCTTCATTATAAAACATTTTTCAAAAGACAAAAAATTTTGCACACGTTCTTATAGAGACGAGAACTATTGCAAAACATCTTTTTAAAGCACTTTCAGAAACACAATCCACAAACACATCTTTGAACCACTTTTCAAAACCAAACTTTGTACGCGTTCTTATAGAGACGAGAACCATTACAAAGAGATTTTCAAAACATTTTCAAAAGCCCACACCACAAGCACACTGTCAAATAAAAGCAAGTGATCTAAGCGAGTAACTAAGAGCCCATGGAAAACCATGGATGAAAAGTGTGCTAATACCTTCCCTTTTCATAATCTACCCCTCGAACCCGAGAAATAATCTCGAAAGGTCTTTCCTGTACTTTTTTACCTTTCCTTTTGGACAAAAGAAAAGTCGGTGGTGACTCTTGCTATCCGCACAAATGCGATCGAAATGAAAAACACCAAGTCAGTTCTCCCACCGTATCACAGTAGGCATGGGTATCCATTTGGAAGAGGTTGTAAGAGAGGGCCGTTTAACGAAAAGTGAAAGTTCCGGAAGCACGAAGAAGCTATCCTATGGGTTTGCCAAAATGAAGGAAGGAGATACAAATGCTGTTATGCAAGAGAAGAGGGTTAATCCTTCTAGAAGAAATTATCAACATCATCAACAAGTCACATCAGTAACTCCAGTTGTTGGTGTAGCTCTAACCACCGTTGATTATCAGAGACCATCCCATTAGGGGAATCAAGGGTATAATCAGAGAAGGGAGACTTCTGACCCTAATCCTATGAGCTATAAAGAATTACTCCCGGAGTTAATTCAGAAGAAGTTGGTTCAGACCAGACTACCTCCCGCTATACCATCACTGTTGCCTTGGTATTACTAAGAAGACCAAACATGTGCGTTTCATCAGGGAGCACCAGGGCACAATGTTGAGAACTTCTATCCTTTGAAAACTGAAGTATAGAAATTGGTGAAGTCAGGTATCTTATCTTTCAAGGATGTTGTCCCTAATGTGAAAGATAATCCTTTGCCAAAACATGATGGAGCAAATGTTGTGAACATGGTGGCCAGTTGTCCAGGTGATTTCCATATTTTTGATATTAAATTGGTTAGAGGAGATTTGGTAAAAATGCATGTAGACCTCTGTTAATTTAGCTATTATACGCATGACCATTCCAGTTGTGCTATTTGCAGTATGGATATACAGGGTTGTGACAAGATAAAGGCTGATTTGCAGGAGATGATGGATGTGGGCCTCATCTATATAATCAGGCCTAGGGCAGAGTATGAAAAGTAAACACAGTTTCTGGATGTCCTGGAGAGTTCATAATCTTTGATGTGGAACATATGAATGAGGATCTTGTACAATTGCATGCTACTTTCTGCCACATGGTTGGTCAGGTAGAACATCAGTATGGATCTTGCCAAATTTGTTGTCGGGACTCCCGAGTATGTTCAATTGTAAGGAATGGTATTCAATTGTTGTTGGATAATGGAACTATCAAGGTTACATGCCAAAGGGATGATTACCATGAGGTTAATGAGATTGAGGTTTGCTTGGCTGAAGAAGAGTCAGATGACGAGTATGCCTCTGCAGATGAGTTCTTCTCCTCAGATGAGGATATGTTTTCCAAAGATGACTCTATAATGACTGATTGTGTTGAAGAGGGAGTAAATGTTATTGTGCCTTGTTTTGGTGAACCTACCCATTTTGAAGTTGAATATCATGGCAAGACAGTTATTACTTCATTGGTGATTAGTTTATCGGATCCCGTTCCCTACAAGTCAGATAAGGCTGTACCCTACAAATATAATGCTACAATTTTAGAGGATGGTGTGGAAGTTCCCATCCAACCAATGCCTAATGTTGGAAATATTGCTGAGACTAGCATAGCGACCCGCAGTGGTCGTGTATTTGCACTAGTTGTTCGTGGAGATGTTAATACTGGAAAGAAAATTGTTGAAAATGTCGAACCCAAGAAGGAAGTGGGTGAATCTAGTGGAGCTATGCTATAAAAAGAGGTGGATGAAATTTTGAAGATAATCAAGATGAGTGACTACAAAATTGTAGATCAGCTACTGCAGACTCCTTCAAAAATATCTATCTTGGCTTTATTGATGAACTCCTCTGCTCACAGAGAATCTTTGTTGAGGGTATTGGACCAAGCTTTCGTGGAAAGTGATATGCCTGTAGACCAATTTAGCAGTGTGGTAGGGAACATTGCATAATGTAATAACCTGAGCTTCTGCGACGATGAACTTCTCGATGAAGGAAGGAATCATAATCTGGCCCTCCATATCTCTATGAACTGCAAGAATGATTCATTATCCAATGTGCTGATTGATAATGGATCCTCATTGAACGTTATACCAAGCAGCACACTTATGAAGTTGAAATATATAGGAATGCCCATGCGCCCAAGTGGCATTATTGTGAAAGCGTTTGATGGATCAAGGAAATCTATTATTAGTGAAGTGGACTTGCCTATTCATATAGGCCCACATTTGTTTCAGATTAATTTCCAGGTTATGGATATTGTAACCGCTTATAGCTGCTTGCTAGGACATTCGTGGATACATGAGGCAGGGGCTGTCACTTTGACTTTACACCAGAAGTTGAAGTTTGGGCATGAAGGAAAAGTGGTAATTATAAATGGAGAACATGCATTATTGATATATCATTTGTCCTCTTTCAGCATTGTGGAGGCGGATGAAGCTGGTGTTGGAACCCAGTTCTAAGCTTTATCCATTGATAATATAAGAGGAAATTATAATTCTATAGCTTCGTTCAGGGATGCTCAGCAGGTTGTGCGTAATGGCCATAGTGAAGTATGGAGACAAATTGTTGATCCACCTATGAACAAGAATAGAGCTGGCTTTGGGTTCTCTGTAAAGAATGATAAAGGTAAGAGCATGAAGTCGAAGTCTACTGCAGGCAAGTATCAAGACATCTTTCATAGTGGGGGTTATCTTCATCCAACTGTTTCCAGGATTAATGCCATTGTGGAAGATGAAGCTGAGCAAAAAATTCCAGATTATGTGACGCACGAAGTTAGGGTTTAGAACTGGATCACCATTGATGTTCCCTCTTGCATACATGTTTCAAAGTAATTTGTTTTTGTTAATCTTTTTTAAAATCTTTCACTCTGCCCAAGGTGAAAGTATTGATATTGTATGGGCTTACCTGTTTGCTTTGATTTTTAAAATCAATAATAAAAGTTGTCTTTGTTTCCCAAATTGTGTTTTTATTTTCTTCTTTTTTCTTAGAAAATGGTAATCAGAAAAAACCTTTCAAAATAAATAATAACTGAAATTCAATCTGCATGATCACTTGTTATATGTGTCAGTTTCTAAAAGCAATCATAAATCATATGTGCAGATTAATTAAAAAACCAGTTGAATACAATGACCCTGCACCCTCTCCCAACTTTGAATGTCATGTTTATGGGGATGAAGAAGAAGACTATGATGAGATTCCAGAAGAGGTATCACAATTGCTTTAGCGCGAGGAGAATGCCATTTAGCCATACAAAGAGCCATTAGAAGTAATCAATTCAGGTTCAGAAGAAGATCCAAAGGAAGTCAAGATTAGAGCATTGCTGCATACTAATATGAAGAGCATGTCGATTGAGATGTTGTTGTACCCCAATTTTTGCCCCTAAGATCCCTTCATCATACCACATTGTTTCAATCACCATAAAATCACATTAGGGATTTTGGTTCTCTTCCCTATCTTTAGCTTTGCTCTTTGAGAAGTTACCAAGAACCTTGATTTGTTTGCTTTTGTGATCATAGATATTGTACTTTGATTTTTCTCTCTAATTAATTAAATGCAATATTGGTTTGTCTTACTTGTTGATAATGTAGGTAAAAGCAATGAGGTTTAGCAAGTTGCTTCATGGGTTCATGAGTTTATTTCCATGCCCTAGTCAAAAGCTTGAAAGATTCAAACCTCACCATTGAAGTTGTTTTGAAGTTGATATGAAATTGGTTTTGGTGGCCATATGTCCTCATCATCATCCTCAACAATTTCTATTCACAAAGGAAGAATATTGGCACAAAAAGTTTGTTCAAACTTGGCAAAGTTCCACCAAGCATTCTCTTGATCTAGAGGCTAGGGTTTTGGACTTCAAAGAGGCATATCTTGCTCATCTTTTGTTATTTTTGAGTGATTCCAAAAACATTATTCTCTTCAAAGAGTTACCATAAATCACTTCAAAAGTTCCAAAGAGTTTTCATGTGGAAGGAACTTGGTGAAGAAGAAAGATTACAAGTCATCCAGTTGAATCCCTAAATTTCCATATGTGACTTCAAATTGTCATAACTTGGTCAATTTTTATCACCTTGAGCCCATTCTTTTTCCATGATGATCTTAAGGATGTTTACTTCATGCCTTATTTTATGTACAAAGTAATAAAATGGATGGAAGTTGCCTTAAGAATGCAAAAGATTATAGGTAATTTCATGATTTTTGGCCAACTTTAACAAGTCATAACTTGCTCAATTTTTGTAGATTTTGAGTGGTTCAAATTGAAAAATGTAATCAAGAGATCTAATTCATTCCATCTTTTTGGTTCAAGAGAAAATTCTAAGTGGAAAGCCATGTTTGGATGCAAGAGATTATAGGTCATTTTTAAAGAAGAATTTGAAATATTTCTAAGTATGGAAAGTCAACTCTTTTTCTCCAACTTTGAATCCGTGTAATTTTCAGCTCAAGCCTCCAATTGATTCCATTCTTTTTCCATTGCAAAGTTTGTTACCCCATCTTTCCAAAGCATCAAGAATCATGCCTTAAGAATCCCTGAGGTGGAAATGCCATTGTTTCAAAAGTGATAACTTGGAATTGAAGTTTCCCTGCAAGTCAGAATTTGAATTTCATGTTACAACCTCTAAACCTCAAATTAGCACGCGTTTTGGGTCTAAACATGATTAGCCAACTTTCCCAAGTGGATTAGTGCATCAAAACGCAAGAATTGGATGAGTTTTGGTGAAGTTTGGATCACACTTCACTCGTGCATCAGGTTTGCACGAATTCCCTCCAAAATGCATCATTCACTCTTCCTTTTGATCCCATTTGCTTCTTCTATAAATACATGTACTATCCCATTCATTTTCTCAAGCTTAGATAGCCAGAATCACCCTGCCAAACTGGCTTCATAACTCAGAATTCAGCTACTTCGAATCCTATTCTCAAGCCTTTTTCAATCCATTTTCTTCATCAATTCACCTTCCTTGATCTTCCTTGAAGCTAACCATATAATCACATTAAAGAATCGTGCCCTATATTGCTCCATAGAAGTCCAGTTTCAGAGCTCTGCAACTCAACTTCAATAGGTAGATTCCTTCATCAATTCTTCAAAACTTTGGTACCATTGTGCTGCTCTCATTGCCCTGGTTCTAGTCGCAACACTTACTTTATAAGATACTTAATAATCAACTTAAACCCTAAAAAACTCTTAGTGGTACTTGGACTATTTGGTTACTATCCTTGGCATTATGGAGCAGTGGACTTTTTCTTGGACTTAGGATTAGAAACCTTGGCCTATCTTGGAGACCTTGTGATCTTATCTGATTATTTTGTCTGGATCTCTTGAGGTTTACCTCAAGACATTGGGTTGCTTGTTTGTTTTTGTGTGCAGGTTTTTTGTGATTACATCCTTTGTTTGTAATATGGAATTCACCCGTATACAACTGTTACTCTGCCCAATATTTGTGAAGACTTAATACATTTGAAGAGGTCTAGTATCTTTGATTGCTTGGTTTCAATCCAAAGAATGGGAATTCTATCTTGACTCATAATGTCAAGTTTTTGGCTTCTTATTGGTTAGATGGTCCTTATCCTTAGCTTTTACCTTATGCTTTAGGATAGTGTCTTCTTCTCCTCCCATCTTCTTTGATTTCAAAAATCTTCTCCCTCCTTTTGAAAACTCTTCTTGTTTTGAAACTTAAACACTTTCATAATAAACTTGGACTTAGGTCCATGCATTTTCAAAACATTTTCATAAATAAACCTCAATCAATTTAATAATAATTTGACATTTTTTTTATGAGAAGACTAAAAGTCAACCAATCTCATTTCAACCATTTTGCCACTTTGGCTTTTACCCTTAAACTTTTTCTTAAAAGATTAGACTGTTGTCAATCCTTGTAGTGATGCAAACAACTATACTTCTACAATATGTAGTGAAGAGAGAAATTTTCCACTTGGGTGTTGAGTGAGGCATTGTTGATTTTAAAATCCAAGCCATATCCTCCACTTTGAGATGATGCAAATTCTCCTTTCTCATGATTGTGGGTAGTAAGTATGTTTTCTACACGGACAATGACAATGGTGTCTTGTCTCTTAAAATTAACCAACACACTTATGTTTCAAATCTTTTAAAAGAGGAACTACGTGTATCCTGATCCCCTATTGCACGAAAGGTGGTACGTAGGGACTAAAGGTTTGCAACCGCGGCGTGTGCAAAAATAAATATATTTCTTTTCTCACCTCCACCATCCATTTTATATAAAACACATTTTTATAGCCAAAATATACAGATTTTACAAAGAGGTTCCTGCGAAGTACCGTAGGTGTTTAGGGTGCTAATACCTTCCCTTTGCATAACCAACCCCCTTACCCTGAATCTTTCCCCCCTTTTTTGGGTTATTCGCTCTTTTCCCATTCATTTGGAAACAATAAAGCGCGGTGGCGATTTTTATTTTGATTTGTATAAAGTCTAGTCAATCCAATGGCTTAGTCTTGAACATTTCTACCACTACATAAAAATGGAGACTTCACTGGGGAAAGATTGACCTCTTGCTGTTCCATCCCTAAGTGGGTTAAGCCTATCTTTGTTTATATCTGTATATGTGCTTTTGTTGTTTATGTGTTATGTTTGTCTTGATTTTTCCTGGTTTTCAGGGTGCTTGGTGATTACTCATAAAACCTATACCCGGACTTGGGCAAACTTTAAGATAGGACGGAAGGTATAGTCATGTTAACTTTGAGGGAGTAATCCCAAAAAAGGAGGCATGAGATCCCCCACTCAGTGGAGGCCCCTTTGACTGTAGTGTCGTTTACTGAGTAATTGGAAAGACGTACTGCTTTCGACCTGGGAGCCTGCTGAAACTGAGGACCGTAGAATACCAAACCCATCTTGGCCTTTTATGTGTAGTGCAGAAGCTATGACGGAGTAATCCGTAAATAGTTGTCACACGATACTATGCTCGGACGAGTCTTTCTTGAGAATATTACTAATTACCGAGTTAATCAGGAAGTTGGTAATATCGGAAGGAAGGATGTAGACTCTGGGAACCTCTAGAACCTTGTTCGGCAGGTGATAACTCTTAGACCAACACCTTATGGGTAGTACCTTCGGTCTCATGCTCGTGACGTTGAACTTATGAACCCTATATGTGTGATCTTGTGTGTGATTGTTGCATCATGCATCCATGCACTCATAAGCATCTTTTGAAGAAAACAATATTTCAAGGGATTTACAGGTTGACTATTTGTGAATATCTCAGGTACTTTTAACCATGGATTCTGGAAAGAGAAAGACCGGGTGTGATACGGTGGGAAGAACTGACTGTTTTTTGGAATTCTGGTTTACGTTTTGCGTTTAGTTTCGCAAAATGTCGCGGTAAGCAAGAGTCGCCACTGAATTTTATTTTATCCAACAAGGAAAGGAAAAAAGCACAGAAAAATTCCTTTTTTCGAGATAGTTCTCGGGTTAGGGGGGTAGATTATAGAAAAGGAAGGTGTTAGCACCCTTTCTATCCTTGGTTTTCCATGGGCTCTTAGGTACTTGCTCAATTGTTTTCAAAGTTGTTTTCTTTGTGCTTGTGGGTTTGAAAAAGTTTTTTTTTTGAAAACTTCGATTTAACTCTTGCTTCTTTCCTCAAGAGCGTATGAAGTGTTTTTCAAAACTTTGTTCAAAAAGTGTAAGTGTGAAAAAGATTTTTGTTTTTAAAAGAGCAAGTATCTAAGAACCATCTACCTACTCGAAAAAGGAATTGTTCTATGCTAATTTCCTTTAGACAATGTTATCCCACTATTAATGAGTAGGTAGCATCGTTGTTGGAGTTTGAGGGTCAATTCGAATGAGGGACTTACGGTCATTAAAGCAATGTTAGGACGCCTTAGCGGTAACCCTAATGTCTTAGATCATTTATTTGAGGCAATAATATCCGAGGCAACCATTTTGAGGCGACTATGATCTTTTAGACAAGAGGACGACCTTTAAAGTGACCTATACTCAATGACCGCGTACGAAGGCAACCAAGTGGGGTGTACCCTAAGAGTGCGCATGTGCGAGTGTGTCGTTTTCAGTTTATTTTTATCTTTGTACATGTTAATGGTGATCTAATTTGAATTTAGGTTAAAACATTCAGTCTTGTCATGCCATCCTATTATCAAACATCCAACAGTTATATTTTGCGGAAATAAAATGCGGAATTTAAATTACAAGGCGTCGGGTATTTACATCGCCAAAGATAAACCCTTTAAAAATAAATAAAGCAATAAAAAATAAATAAAAGGTCCTATTAACTATTACAAACCGGGAGCAAGTACATTATTGGATAAAAATAAATAAATCGCGTGCGGGAAATTAAATTGAGTGTAAGATTAGGGTTTTGACCCTTTAAATAAACATTTTTTTGTTTTTTATTTTAAGAAAGAAATTAACCTAAATTAATTATTAAATTAATGAATTAATTAATAAAAATAAATTATTTTTGGGTTTTGGTTATTTTAAGAAAGAAATCAAAATTAATTGAATTAGTAAAACCTAATTAAGTCTAGTTAATTTTTAATTATTTGCAAAAAAGTTAAAGATTATTCTATAATTAAAACCTAAATTAATTTATTAGTATTTATTAATAAAAAATAACAATTAAAATTAATTTTGATAAAAAATATTTTTTGGTGATTTTATTTTATGAAGAAAAGAATTTTTTTGATTGGTTAGTAAATAATAAAAATAATTAAGCAATTAACAAAATAAAATAAATAAACAAAATAATATGAGAGAAAGGGGGGTATGGGCCTGATTTAGGAGTTTGAAAAGCAAATCTGTGGCCCAAACGAGCTGGCCCTTTGCTGACTTTGTGAGATCTAGTGGGCGTGTGTTGACTTTGCTTATGATGGACCCTCACTCCTGGATCACCAGGTTTGGCCTTTGGCCATCTGGCCATTGGATATATGATAGTGTATGGTATGTTGGGCGCCTGGATATGCATATGATCACCTGAAGAGAAAAAACAAATGGAAATTGGGGGACCTGGGATTCGAACCCAGGTCCTGATGGTGATCGAAACGTGCCCCTTTCCACTATGCTGAATTGTTTGTTTGTTAATAATATACAAGGAAAATATAATAAAACAAAACGAGTTAATGTTCCAGCAAGACAAAAATATGCGCGCCATATTCGAATGGGCGAATGAGGAAGCGACACGCCATCGTCCCTGTCGTTGGACCGTGGCTAAAGATCAGAACACCTATACCAACGGACAAAGGTCCGTCGCTATAAACCATGTCCATTCTAAAATCTTGCATATGCTATATAAATGAAAGGTAGCACCATGGTTGAGCTCGTCTTGTTCGCCTGAACAAGATGGTACCCTTCACGCAAGCCAATTATTCCTGTAATAAAAAGCCCTAAAAAAAACCTAGAAAACCCTACAATGGTGATCCACGATATAAAACATAAGAATGAAATTGGTTATTGCAGAAAGCTAGCAAATGATGTGATGAATCAGAATATGCAATTATTTTTTACAATGGGTGCAAGAATAAAGATTTGCGACTTCAAGAACATGGTAGATCCATGAGATACTTACAGTGCTCTAGGAGGTTGGAAAATGCGTGATTCTGATTGGTTTTGCTTTTGAGAATTGCCAGGAAGCGATTGGGATGCTTGCCAAGTCCTGAAAGCGCCTCCAAGCTTGATTTCGATCTCAAGTTTTTTATGCTTTTTTTTCAATTTCTGTTCTGCCTCCTTCAACAGCTTCCAACCTTTGTCTCGATTCCTTTGGCTTCCTTATGTACTATGGAGTGCATTAGGTTAAGAATTATGGCTTGAATCTTCTCATATCAATGCTTTGAGATTTGATTTGATTCATTCTTTAAAACTTGCCAAATTTATCAAAACTCAATCTTTCTGCACATGATATGGTGTGATACGAATTTGATGATGATCATGATGATAATTAAGACCTGAAACAGCCAAAAAATCTTAGATAATCAAAGCTTTGGATTTTTTATGATTTAATTTGATTAAAAATGAATAAATTCAACAAAAAATCAAATAAAATAATAAAAATAAGATATGGGCTCATGGATGAAGCTAGGACACTTGGAAAATTATGCAAGCTCAAATCATGTGGAAAAGAATGGGCCCATTTGACAAAATTTGAAGTTTTGGGGATAGTTGACTTTTGGCAATTTTGCAAAAATGTTCAACTTCAACAATGCATAACTTTTTCAATTTTAAAATTTTCGAAGTGTTCTTGGACTTTTTAGAAATAATGAGATGTCCCCTAACCAACCCTTTTGGTATAATCTCATTTTGATATTCCATTCTCATTTTATAAGCTTTGGAAAAAAAGGTGTTTTTGTTGACTTTCAAAAATGACCTATAATGTCCAAATTTATAACTTCTTGTGAGTGCATTTTCTGATCTTGGGGTATAAAGATGGATTGTAGGAAATTTCATCCTCTTCAAAATGAGATTTTGATGGGTCATTTCTCATAAAGTATGAGAAAGTTATGCTTGGTCAAAGTCGGTTTGACTTTTCCTATAAAACCCTAATTTAGCAACTTTTGAGTCTTGATGAATTTTGAGCAATCCTTGATGAATCATGATCAAACATTGATAAAATGATGAAATATCCTTCAAAATGAGAATGTTTCCAAAAAATATTGAAGTTTGACTGTATTTGGGTCACAGTTGACTTTTGCCCTAGCACAGTCGATTTTTTGACCTTTGAGCAATTGACTGAGAAAACTTCCTCTGCAAGGATTGAAACTTGACATGGATGATCTTGAGAACATATTAGGACATTGGGGATAACTTGGGGTCATTTGGACTCAAGGACCTTGATGCAACACAAAACCCTAATTTGGGGTTGACTGCCTTAGGAGATAGCTTGTCTGACCAACTCTTGACTAAACTTGAGCAACTTGGAGATTTTTCATGAAATGTCTTGAGGAATATGAGAGGGAAAGTTTTTGGGTACAACATCTTCCCATGTTCAATCTTCTTAAACCTGAGGATTTAGATTGGCTTTCGTGCCTTTCGTGATCCGAAGGTGGAAGATGATTGAACACTAGAGTGCCCAGAAATTTGCACTCGCATGAAGTGGTACCAGCATGGTGATGCTGGGAATGGGCTTACAGATGCCATTTGGAGATTGCTAACGGGAGGATGGGCTTAAATATGTCATCTGCATGAGTTTCGATCGCATTAGAGATTCCTTAGCGAGAACTTGCATACCTGTTGTTGTGGAAGATTCCGCTGGGGAAGCCTGATCTTTGTTGAGATTTAGGAACTTGCCTGTACCTTAGCTGAGAGAACATCTCTGCTGAGTTTTAAGAACTTGTCCGTAATTCAACTAGGAGAAATCTGTCAAGATTTAGAACCTTATCTGGAATTCAACCGAGAATAATTCAGTTGATATTTAAGAACTCGTCCACACTTCGACGGAGGAAAATTGCCGAGATTGAGAACCTTATATGTAATTCAATCGAGAATAATTCAGTTGAGATTTAAGAACTGGTCAGGTCTTCGACTGAGGGAAACATCTTCATCAAGATTTAGGACTGTCTGTTACTTCAATGGAGGATGACTCTGTTGAGATTTAAGAACTCGTCCACACTTCGACGGAGGAAAATTCCCGAGGTTGAGAACCTTTCTGTAATTCAACTGAGAATAATTCAGTTGAGATTTAAGAACCGGTCAGGTCTTCGACTGAGGGAAACATATTCATCAAGATCTAGGACTGTCTGTTTACTTCAACGGAGAATAAGTCTGTTGAGATTTAAGAACTCGTCCACACTTTGACGGAGGAAAATTACCGAGATTGAGAACCTTATCTGTAATTCAACCGAGAATAATTCAGTTGAGATTTAAGAACACGTCAGGTCTTCGACTGAGGGAAACATCTTCATCAAGATCTAGGACTGTCTGTTACTTCAACGGAGTATAATTCTGTTGAGATTTAAGAACTCGTCCACACTTCGACGGAGGAAAATTATCGAGATTGAGAACCTTATCTGTAATTCAACCGAGAATAATTCAGTTGAGATTTAAGAACCGGTCAGGTCTTCGACTAAGGGAAACATCTTCATCAAGATCTAGGACTGTTTGTTACTTCAACGGAGTATAATTCTGTTGAGATTTAAGAACTCGTCCACACTTCGATGGAGGAAAATTGTCGAGATTGAGAACCTTATCTGTAATTCAACCGAGAATAATTCAGTTGAGATTTAAGAACCGGTCCGGTCTTCGACTGAGGGAAACATTTTCATCAAGATCTAGGACTGTATGTTACTTCAACGGAGTATAATTCTGTTGAGATTTAAGAACTCGTCCACACTTCGACGGAGGAAAATTGTCGAGATTGAGAACCTTATCTGTAATTCAACCGAGAATAATTCAGTTGAGATTTAAGAATTGGTCAGGTCTTCGACTGAGGGAAACATCTTCATCAAGATCTAGGACTGTCTGTTTACTTCAATGGAGGATAATTCTGTTGAGATTTTTCCACACTTCGACGGAGGAAAATTGTCGAGATTGAGAACCTTATTTGAAATTCAACCGAGGATAATTCAGTTGAGATTTAAGAACCGATCAGTTCTTCGACATAGATGAGAACCTAACTGTATCCTTCCTAAAAAGTAAAGGTCAGTCGTATGCAATGCGTGATATATATCAAGCAACGCTGTTCTCAAAATAAATGAGATTGTGTTATATGATGTGTATATGCATGTATCATGATGTATGGAAATGTAATGTTTTAGCTGGGGGAAAATAAATCCCGGATAGCTGCTGGAGAAAAGAGTCAAATTCTTCATTTCCGCTGGGGATAGCGAATGAAAATGACTGTGAGAATAAAGTTGCAAGAGAGGATAAATCCGTTGGGGAATAAACTGATGAGGAGATTACTCTGTGGGGGACGAGATGCTCTGTTGAGGATTCAATTGATAAATTCCACTGGGGATGAATTACCATTGCTGGTGATACTGAATCCTGCTGGGGATTTGTATTCTATTTGGGAAAGGAAAGAACTCCGCTGGGAATGATCTTTTAGTTGCGGCTTCAATAGGGATAACCTTTCAAAGTCTACTGGGGATGATTCTCTAAACTTCACTAGGGAAGCTTTTTCAGACTGCACTGAGAAAAATTTCAAACTCCACTAGGGATATTTTGTATTCTGTCGGGGAATATTCTTATACTCCATTGGGGAATATTAAGACCTTTCGGTGCTGATGGTAGATAAACTCTGCTTGGGGAGAACATTATCGATTTATTCACAGTTGCGAGTCTCAACTGGGGAGAGCTAACATTACTGTCTTTTTTCTTACTCTGCAGGGAGTGAATGTTACTGGGACGCGGGCCGAGGATATGACAATGGCTTTGCATCGAGACTTTTCTGCCCTTGTATCTGCGGGAGAAGGTGCCTGCGGAGGCCTTGTGGATCGAGTATTATCCCAACCTATGAGGTGCTTGGTATCCTTCGATCGAGATGACAAATCTTCTTCTGGTAGGCAAGTAACGAGATGACGGGACATAGTCGTACGCTTTGATCCCTAATTTTTTCCTGGACCGCCCTTTCGGGTTTTCAGTCCACCGGGATACCCCTTTTTGCCCAAGCCGCCTTTTCAGGTTTTCGACTTGCCGGGTGTATAAATCTTTTTTTTGTTTTTATCCCTAATTTTTGCCCGAACCTTTTTGGTTCGTCGGGATGCCCTTATTTTTGCCTAGGCCAGTCAACCTAGCGGGTCTTTATTCATGCGCAGTATTTTCTGACTATGTCCATGCTCTCAGAGTGTAGGGAGTTGTCACTGTCAGTAGTGTTGTGTTGTCATACTACCAGAAGATGTTCGTTTGATCGTGCAAGATTCGTTGCTGGAATTCATGTCCAATGCCCTAAGCGATTCAGATGGAGATTTTCCCCTGGCTATTTGGCATCTTTGAGAGATTCCTTGAATCTTTACTTAACTGCCCTAAATGATGGACAATGATCATGCCGTGCCCCTTGATTGGAAGTGTTTTTCCACTTGAGGTGACCCTTTTTCTTGAAAAGGTTTTTGTTCACTAGATATTCGTCGTGCGAATTTCTCTGCTGTTGAACAAATAATCGTATGCAAACAATGTTATTTTAAGAATGCAAAGCTTATGTCTGTCTTGAAATTTTTGAAGATGCAGTTTTCCAGTAAAACAGGCAAATTTTTGTAAAATGTGATGTCAACTCAGGATTTACAGCAAGCCCTACAGGAGTCAGGATATTTTTTGTAACAGTATTCTTTCAAACTAACCCATGCCTCAGCTAGGACTTTTAAGGGTTATAACGTGGTCTGGTTCACGGTTCAAGAAACAAAGGATAAAGGCTCAAAATGTATTTGTACCCACCCGTTCTTCGTGATGTTCTTCGATCCTAAACTCAGCTAATTGTGCATTTGATCCTCCGTTTTGAGTCTTTGCTCTGATATTCCAGTGATGGTTCAGATACTGGCAGATTATTTTGAACAGACAGTCATTTTTGTTGAGGGTTTGTAGGACCTCTTTCTTTTTATTTTATTATCCCTGTCTTTTGCCTGAACTGTTTGTTTTTGTGATTTCAGTCAGCGGGATGCCCCAGTTTTATAAGTCTCCTTCATAGGTTTTGACTTAATGGGCTTTTATTTCTGAGAGATAATGACTGCCTATCCTGACGATTATAAGAAACCATAACTATCTTTTATTTTGGAAGGACCTCTTTGATGCCATTCATTGTGCACCCGAATTAACTGAGAAACTACCCTGCCCCAGGTTGTAATTAAGGGTTTTAATTTGTGTGAAAAGAAAAACTCCTACTTCTTTGGCTCAAAGGGGTTGACGAGGGATTATCTTCCTTATAACTCCACTGTTTAGGATTTGAAACAATGTCTGTACATCGTCAGCGGGGTCTGTTCAAAAGCATACTGTAGAGATTTTGGTATCATTTTCGTCATCCTTCTTCTAAAGACTTAGAATTTTTAAATCGAGAGTTGAACATCACAAAAAATGAAAGCAATTTGAATATAGTGAATACGAATGGATTGATTCAAAACATACATATGCAATGCATTGATAAAGTAACAAAGTTTGACATGAATAAATGTCTGAACAATCAAAAGAAAATTACTGATTGAAAATTCTAATGAACAAAAAGTCTTCTCGTCTCAGGACTTGTCACTTCAAATGGTGAGCCTTGGAGGGATGGTAGAAAAACTCATCATGGCCATCTTATGTGAATTCCAATGCTCCTTTATCAATCAGGTTTTGAATTTTGTACTTCAACTTCCAACATTCGCCAGTATCATGCCCCGGGCTGTTAGAATGGTATGCACACCTTGCATCAGAATTGTAGATGGGTGAAGAAGGCTTAGGATTCGGATGAGGTCCTACGAACGTCACCAGATTCAATCTCAACAGGTGTTGCAAAGCTTGGGACAGCGGCATGTTGAGCTTGGTAAACTGCCTCTGATTAACCCGTTATTTATGGCACGGTTGTTGTTGGACCTGTGAGGTAGTAGCAACTTGGAGAGGTCTATTCTTCACCATACCAAACCCTTGTCTTCTTGGAGGCTGATTAATGACTTGGTCCCCGACCTTGACTGTTTTCTTTATACTGTTGTATCTGTCTTGATGAAGCTGGTTGATAATGGTTCTCAGCTCTTCTTGTTCCCGTGCTAAGCCTTAGATAAGAGCCATCTGCCCCAGCATCTCGGTTTTCATGGCACCTAACTCAGCTTGCAGTTGTCCCAGCCGTTCGTCCTTATTGTCTTCAGGACTTTTCTTGACCAAGTTCCTGACGAGGAGTGTTTTCAAATCTTCCTTCCCCTTGGTTAAGTTTAGGAATACATCCCTGTACTGAGCTTCTTGAGTTTGAAGATCTTGGTTGCCTTGTTGGAAAGCCATTGCTGAAATAAACAGCGAGAACATGAGAGACCTGTTATGCAATGATATGTATGATATATGTATGCAATGTTTTCAAGGATCTCGCGGGGTAAACAAGAAACTATTAGAATTTGAATTTTGCAGCTTTGATTGAAGAAACTTCGTGACGTCAAGAGTCCTCCTTCAAGAGTCAAGCTCACCATATCGAGTGGGTCATAGCCATCGACTCAAGTGATCATGTTTTGATCTCTAGACGACATTGGCTAGAGGAAAATAAATCCCCTTTGCCCCTTGTGCTAGACGTATGATTTACCATAACCTGCATCACAAACCCTTGATATCCTTGAAATGGTTAAGGAAATGTTTAGGCAATGATGTTATGATGTGTATGTTATGCGTTTAAGCAAAAGTGTGAGGTGATGTAAGTAAACCCTGCAATAAATCCAAATTGTTGGATAAGGACTGTAAACAAAACCTGCAAGGAACTCATTTTGTTAGATAACAAGAATGTGCAAGTAGTTCAAGTTTGAAGGCACACAAGTCACACAAACAACCTTAAGTTTAGGCTTGCATGGGGTCTAGGTAATACCCTCTTTCAGTTTAGTTGGTTCAACCTGTCCTAGTAATAGTAACCGGGTTCTAGAGGATCTCAATATCATTGACCACCCTCGATCGGTCATAATTCTAGTTTAGTAACCTTTTCTTGTGGCCAGAATCATCGCGAGAGTTTGGTCTCAATGAGTGCAGCATACTACTACTGTTCTATGGCCGAGTTGTTCAATTATAGGTTCTAAGGTCAGTTGGTGCTTAATGACCCCTTAGAAGACCCATATTCTCCTCGTTGCGCCACAAGGGATATCGATACAAACTAAAGTGCCACACCAACATAGCTACTGCTTCAACCGTATCGGTCTACGTCGTACAGTTCCCTTACAGTTTATTGCTACTTACCTAAAAGGTATCCCCCAGATATGGGTTAGGATCTATAGTAACTCCGATACAAGCCCATAAAAGATAAAGCAAACAAATCATGCAATTGAAAACATTATGAACTATTCCTAAGGTATACCCCACTTATAATATTCCCCAACAGAGTCGCCAGCTCTGTGATACGGTGGGAAGAACTGGCTATTTTTTGGAATGCTGGTTTGCGTTTTGCGTTTGTTTTCGCAAAATGTCGCGGTAAGCAAGAGTCACCACCGACTTTTATTTTATCCAACAAGGAAAGGAAAAAAGCACAGTAGAATTCCTTTTTTCGAGATAGTTCTCGGGTTCGGGGGGTAGATTATAGAAAAGGAAGGTGTTAGCACCCTTTCTATCCATGGTTTTCCATGGGCTCTTAGGTACTTGCTCAATTGTTTTCAAAATTGTTTTCTTTGTGCTTGTGGGTTTGAAAAAGTATTTGTTTTGAAAACTTCGATTTAACTCTTGCTTCTGTCCTCAAGAGCGTATGAAGTGTTTTTGAAAACTTTGTTCAAAAAGTGTAAGTGTGAAAAAGATTTTTGTTTTTGAAAGAGCAAGTATCTAAGAACCATCTACCTACTCGAAAAAGGAATCGTTCTATGCTAATTTCCTTTAGACAATGCTATCCCACTATTAATGAGTAGGTAGCATCGTCGTTGGAGTTTGAGGGTCAATTTGAATGAGGGACTTACGGTCACTAAAGCAATGTTAGGACGCCTTAGCGGTAACCCTAATGTCTTAGATCATTTGTTTGAGGCAACAATATCTGAGGCAACCATTTCGAGACGACTATGATCTTTTAGACAAGAGGACGACCTCTAAAGTGACCTATACTCAATGACCGCGTACGAAGGCAACCAAGTGGGGTGTACCCTAAGAGTGCGCATGTGCGAGTGTGTCGTTTTCAGTTTATTTTTATCTTTGTACATGTTAATGGTGATCTAAGTTGATTTTAGGTTAAAACATTCAGTCTTGTCATGCCATCCTATTATCAAACATCTAACAATTATATTTTGCAGAAATAAAATGCGGAATTTAAATTACAAGGCGTCGGGTATTTCCATCGCCAAAGACAAACCCTTTCAAAATAAATAAAGCGATAAAAAATAAATAAAAGGTCCTATTAACTATTACAAACCGGGAGCAAGTACATTATTGGATAAAAATAAATAAATCGCGTGCGGGAAATTAAATCGAGTGTAAGATTAGGGTTTTGACCCTTTAAAGAAACATTTTTTTTGTTTTTTATTTTAAGAAAGAAATTAACCTAAATTAATTATTAAATTAATGAATTAATTAATAAAAATAAATTATTTTTGGGTTTTGGTTATTTTAAGAAAGAAATCAAAATTAGTTGAATTAGTAAAACCTAATTAAGTCTAGTTAATTTTTAATTATTTGCAAAAAAGTTAAAGATTATTCTATAATTAAAACCTAAATTAATTTATTAGTATTTATTAATAAAAAATAAAAATAAAAATTAATTTTTATAAAAAATATTTTTTGGTGATTTTATTTTATAAAGAAAAGAATTTTTTTGATTGGTTAGTAAATAATAAAAATAATTAAGCAATTAACAAAATAAAATAAATAAACAAAATAATATGAGAGAGAGGGGGGTATGAGCCTGATTTAGGAGTTTGAAAAGCAAATCTGTGGCCCAAACGAGCTGGCCCTTTGCTGACTTTGTGAGATCTAGTGGGCGTGTGTTGACTTTGCTTATGATGGACCCTCATTCCTGGATCACCAGATTTGGCCTTTGGCCATCTGGCCATTGGATAGATGATAGTTTATGGTATGCTGCGCGCCTGGATATACATATGATCACCTGAAGAGAAAAAACAAATGGAAATTGGGGGACCTGGGATTCGAACCCAGGTCCTGATGGTGATCGGAACGTGCCCTTTGCCACTACGCTGAATTATTTGTTTGTTAATAATATACAAGGAAAATATAATAAAACAAAACGAGTTAATGTGCCAGCAAGACAAAAATATGCGCGCCATATTCAAATGGGTGAATGAGGAAGAGACACGCCATCGTCCCTGTCGTTGGACCGTGGCTAAAGATCAGAACACCTATACCAACGGACAAAGGTCCGTCGCTATAAACCATGTCCATTCCAAAATCTTGCATAGGCCATATAAATGAAAGGTAGCACCATGGCTGAGCTTGTCTTGTTCCCCTGAACAAGATGGTACCTTTCACCCAAGCCAATTATTCCTGTAATAAAAAGCCCTAAAAAAACCTAGAAAACCCTACAATGGTGATCCACGATATAAAGCATAAGAATGAAATTGGTTATTGCAGAAAGCTAGCAAATGATGTGGTGAATCAGAATATGCAATTATTTTTTACAATGGGTGCAAGAATAAAGATTTGCGACTTCAAGAACATGGCGGATCCATGAGATACTTACAGTGCTCTAGGAGGTTGGAAAGTGCGTGATTCTGATTGGTTTTGCTTCTGAGAATTGCCAAGAAGCGATTGGGATGCTTGCCAAGTCCTGAAAGCGCCTCCAAGCTTGATTTCGATCTCAAGTTTTTTATGCTTTTTTTCAATTTCTGTTTTTCCTCCTTCAAAAGCTTCCAACCCTTGTCTCGATTCCTTTGGCTTCCTTATGTACTATGGAGTGCACTAGGTTAAGAATTATGGCTTGAATCTTCTCATATCAATGCTTTGAGATTGGATTTGATTCATTCTTTAAAACTTGCCAAATTTATCAAAACTCAATCTTTTTGCACATGATATGGTGTGATACGAATTTGATGATGATCATGATGATAATTAAGACCTGAAACAGCAAAAAAATCTTAAATAATCAAAGCTTTGGATTTTTTATAATTTTATTTGATTAAAAATGAATAAATTCAATAAAAAATCAAATAAAATAATAAAAATAAGATATGGGCTCATGGCTGAAGCTAGGACACGTGGACAATGATGCAAGCTCAAATCAAGTGGAAAAGAATGGGCCCATTTGACAAAATTTGAAGTTTTGGGGATAGTTGACTTTTGGCAATTTTGCAAAAATGTCCAACTTCAACAATGCATAACTTCTTCAATTTTGAACTTTTGGAAGTGTTATTTGACTTTTTAGAAAGCTTGAGATGTACTATAACCAACCCTTTTGGTCTAATCTCATTTTAATATTCCATGCTCAAGTTATAATCTTTGGCAAAAATGGTGTTTTTGTTGACTTTCAAAAATGACCTATAATGTCCAAATTTATAACTTCTTGTGAGTGCATTTTATGATCTTGGGGTATGAAGATGGATTGTAGGAAATTTCATCCTATTAAAAATGAGCTTTGTATGGGTCATTTCTCATAAAGTATGAGAAAGTTATGCTTGGTCAAAGTCGGTTTGACTTTTCCTACAAAACCCTAATTTAGCAACTTTTGAGTCTTGATGAATTTTGAGAAATCCTTGATGAATCATGATCAACCCTTGATCAAATGATGAAATATCCTTTAAAATGAGAATTTTTCCAAAAAATCTTGAAGTTTGACTGTATTTGGGTCACAGTTGACTTTTGCCCTAGCACAATCGATTTTTGGACCTTTGAGCAATTGACTGAGCAAACTTCCTCTGCAAGGATTGAAACTTGACATGGATGATCTTGAGAACATATTAGGACATTGGGGAGCACTTGGGGTTATTTGGACTCAAGGACCTTGATGCAACACAAAACCCTAATTTGGGGTTGACTGTCTTAGGAGATAGCTTGTTTGACGAACTCTTGAGCAAACTTGAGCAACTTGGAGATTTTTCTTGCAATGTCTTGAGGAATATGAAAGGGAAAATTTTGGGGTACAACATCTGCCCCTGTTCAATCTTCTTAAACCTGAGGATGTAGATTGGCTTTCGTGCCTTTCGTGATCCGAAGGTGGAAGATGATTGAACACTATAGTGCCTAGAAATTTGCACTCGCATGAAGTGGTATCAGCCTGGTGAAGCTGGGAATGGGCTTACAGATGCCATTTGGAGATTTCTAACGGGAGGATGGGCTTAAAGATGCCATCTGCATGAGAGTAGATCGCATAAGAGATTCCTTAGCGTGAACTTGCATACCTGTTGTTGTGGAAGATTCCGCTGGGGAAGCCTGATCTTTGTTAAGATTTAGGAATTTGCCTGTACCTTGGCTGAGAGAAAATCTCTGTTTAGTTTTAAGAACTTGTCCGTAATTCACATGGGGGAAATCTGTCGAGATTTAGAACCTTATCTGTAATTCAACCGAGAATAATTCAGTTGAGATTTAAGAACTCGTCCACACTTCGACGGAGGAAAATTGTCGAGATTGAGAACCTTATCTGTAATTCAACCGAGAATAATTCAGTTGAGATTTAAGAACCGGTCAGGTCTTCGACTGAGGGAAACATATTCATCAAGATCTAGGATTGTCTGTTTACTTCAACGGAGAATAAGTCTGTTGAGATTTAAGAACTCGTCCACACTTCGACGGAGGAAAATTGCCGAGATTGAGAACCTTATCTATAATTCAATCGAGAATAATTCAGTTGAGATTTAAGAACTGGTCAGGTCTTCGACTGAGGGAAACATCTTCATCAAGATCTAGGACTATCTGTTACTTCAACGGAGTATAATTTTGTTGAGATTTAAGAACTCGTCCACACTTCAACGGAGGAAATTGTCGAGATTGAGAACCTTATCTGTAATTCAACCGAGAATAATTCATTTAAGATTTAAGAACCGGTCAGGTCTTCGACTGAGGGAAACATCTTCATCAAGATCTAGGACTGTATGTTACTTTAACGAAGTATAATTCTGTTGAGATTTAAGAACTCGTCCACACTTCGACGAAGGAAATTGTCGAGATTGAGAACCTTATCTGTAATTCAACCGAGAATAATTCAGTTGAGATTTAAGAATTGGTCAGGTCTTCGACTGAGGGAAACATCTTCATCAAGATCTAGGACTGTCTGTTTACTTCAATGGAGGATAATTCTATTGAGATTTGTCCACACTTCGACGGAGGAAATTGTCGAGATTGAGAACCTTATCTGAAATTCAACCGAGGATAATTCAGTTGAGATTTAAGAACCGACCAGTTCTTCGACATAGCTGAGAACCTAACTGTATCCTTCCTGAAAAGTAAAGGTCAGTCGTATGCAATGCATGATATATATCAAGCAACGATGTTCTCAAAATAAATGAGATTGTGTTATATGATGCGTATATGCATGTATCATGATGTATGGAAATGTAATGTTTTAGCTGGGGGAAAATAAATCCCGGATAGCTGTTGGAGAAAAGAGTCGAATTCTTCGTTTCCGCTGGGGATAGCGAATGAAGATGACTGTGAGAATAAACTTGCAGGAGAGGATAACTCCGTTGGGGAATAAACTGATGAGGAGATTACTCTGTGGAGACGAGATGCTCTGCTGAGGATTCAATTGATAAATTCCACTGGGGATGAATTACCATTGTTGGTGATACTGAATCCTGCTGGGGATTTGGATTCTGTTTGGGAAAGGAAAGATTTCCGCTGGGAATGATCTTTCAGTTGCGTCTTCACTATGGATAACCTTTCAAAGTCTATTGGGGATGATTCTCTAAACTTCACTGGGGAAGCTTTTTCAGACTGCACTGGGAAAAATTTCAAACTCCACTGGGGATATTTTGTATTCTGTCAGGGAATATTCTTATACTCCATTGGGGAATATTAAGACCTTTCGGTGCTGATGGTAGATAAACTCTGCTTGGGGAGAAGATTACCGATTCATTCAGAGTTCCGAGTCTCAACTGGGGAGAGCTAACATTACTGTCTTTTTTCTTACTCTGCGGGGAGTGAATGTTACTGGGATGCGGGCCGAGGATATGAAGATGGCTTTGCATAGAGACTTTTCTGCCCTTGTATCTGCGGGAGAATATGCCTGTGGAGGCCTTGTGGATCGAGTATTATCCCAACCTATGAGGTGCTTGGTATCCTTCGATCGAAATGACAAATCTTCTTCTGGTAGGCAAGTGACGAGATGATGGGACATAGTCGTATGCTTTGATCTCTAATTTTTGCCTGGACCGCCCTTTCGGGTTTTTAGTCCACCTGGATACCCCTTTTTGCCCAATCCGCCTTTTCAGGTTTTTGACTTGCTGGGTGTATAATTTTTTTTTTTGTTTTTATCCCTAATTTTTGCCCGAACCTTTTTGGTTCGTCGGGATGCCCTTATTTTTGCCTAGGCCAGTCAACCTAGCGAGTCTTTATTCATGCGCAGTATTTTCTGACTATGTCCATGCTCTTAGAGTGTAGGGAGTTGTCACTGTCAGTAGTGTTGTGTTGCCATACTACCAGAAGATGTTTGTTTGATCGTTCAAGATTCGTTGCTGGAATTCATGTCCAATGCCCTAAGCGATTCAGATGGAGATTTGCCCCTGGATATTTGGCATCTTTGAGAGATTCCTTGAATCTTGACTTAACTGCCTTAGATGATGGACAATGATCATGCCGTGCCCCTTGATTGGAAGTGCTTTTCCACTTGAGGTGACCCTTTTTCTTGAAAAGGTTTTTGTTCACTAGATATTCGTCGTGCGAATTTATCTGCTGTTGAAAAAATAATCATATGCAAACAATGTTATTTTAAGAATGCAAAGCTTATGTCTGTCTTGAAATTTTTGAAAATGCAGTTTTCCAGTAAAACAGGCAAATTTTTGTAAAATATGATGTCAACTCAGGATTTACAGCAAGCCCTACAGGAGTCAGGATATTTTTTGTAACAGTATTCTTTCAAACTAACCCATGCCTCAGTTAGGACTTTTAAGGGTTATAACGTGGCCTGGTTCACGGTTCAAGAAACAAAGGATAAAGGCTCAAAATGTATTTGTACCCACCCGTTCTTCGTGATGTTCTTCGATCCTAAACTCAGCTAATTGTGCATTTGATCCTCCGTTTTGAGTCTTTGCTCTGATATTCCAGTAATGGTTCGGATACTGACAGATTATTTGAACAGGCAGTCATTTTTGTTGAGGGTTTGTAGGACCTCTTTCTTTTTATTTTATTATCCCTGTCTTTTTCCTGAACTGTTTGTTTTTGTGATTTCAGTCAGCGGGATGCCCCAGTTTTATAAGTCTCCTTCATAGGTTTTGACTTAATGGGTTTTTATTTCTGAGAGATAATGACTGCCTATCCTGACGATTATAAGGAACCATCACTATCTTTTATTTTGGAAGGACCTCTTTGATGCCATTCATTGTGCACCCGAATTAACTGAGAAACTACCCTGCCCCGGGTTGTAATTAAGGGTTTTAATTTGTGTGAAAAGAAAAACTCCTACTTCTTTGGCTCAAAGGGGTTGACGAGGGATTATCTTCCTTATAACTCCATTGTTTAGGATTTGAAACAATGCCTGTACATCGTCATCGGGGTCTGTTCAAAAGCATACTCTAGAGATTTTGGTATCATTTTCGTCATCCTTCTTCTAAAGACTTATAATTTTTAAATCGAGAGTTGAACATCACAAAAAATGAAAGCAATTTAAATATAGTGAATACGAATGGATTGATTCAAAACATACATATGCAATGCATTGATAAAGTAACAAAGTTTGACATGAATAAATGTCTGAACAATCAAAAGAAAATTACTGATTGAAAATTCTAATGAACAAAAAGTCTTCTCATCTCAGGACTTGTCACTTCAAATGGTGAGCCTTGGAGGGATGGTAGAAAAACTCATCCTGGCCATCTTGTGTGAATTCCAATGCTCCTTTATCAATCAGGTTTTGAATTTTGTACTTCAACTTCCAACATTCGTCAGTATCATGCCTCGTGCTGTTAGAATGGTATGCACACCTTGCATCAAAATTGTAGTTGGGTGAAGAAGTCTTAGGATTCGGATGAGGTCCTACGAACGTCACCAAATTCAATCTCAACAGGTGTTGCAAAGCTTGGGACAACGGCATGTTTAGCTTGGTAAAATGCCTCTGATTAACCCGTTATTTATGGCACAGTTGTTGTTGGATCCGTGAGGTAGTAGCAACTTGGAGAGGTCCATTCTTCACCATACCAGACCCTTGTCTTCTTGGAGGCTGATTAATGACTTGGTCCCCGACCTTGACTGTTTTCTTCATACTATTGTATCTGTCTTGATGAAGCTGGTTGATAATGGTTCTCAGCTCTTCTTGTTCCCGAGTGTTGTACCCCAAAATTTGTCCTCCTATTTTTCACTAGAAATCACAGCCTCGGGCTTTTCCTGATTTTTCAGATTGGCGTAAGAATCAGTCAAACAGACTTTTTCTTATCAGTCTATCCAAATTAGGGTTTCCATTAATTTTTGAAGCAGTTCAAACAGATTGCTTAGGGTTTGGTTGGGTTGGCTCAGGTTTGATCAGACATGCGTTTCTTTGGTGTTAAGTCAAGAATTAGGGTTTTTGTGCGCACATTCTCAGGAAGAATTAATTCTACAGTGCTTTTCAATTTACTCTGGGAGACGAGCTGAGGCATTTGATTTGAGTTTGCAATGTTGGATTTAATCAGTAAAAAAGGGACATGTGGACGTTTGTTGTTTAGCTGTGCAATGCTTCGATTATTCGGAACGCCGGACGTTTATTGATTATTTATTTATTCTAAGTTAGAATAATTGGGATTTATTTCCATTTATTATAATTTAAGAATTATAAATAATTAAATAAACAATTGAAGAGAAATAAAAGAGAATTAACTGATAAAAAAAAGATTTTTATTCATCTTTAATTGTTTTGTTACAAATTATTATTTGAACAACTATAAATTTATTTACATCTTTGTTTACAATAATAATGTTACAAATAATTGAAATGAAATGAAATTGCATCCTATTTTTCTAAATCTTCATCTTCTACTGATGCTCCTTTGATCAATTAATTTTTACCTGCAAAAAAGAAAAAAAGAAGTCAAATGCAGATAAAATTAAAAGCAGACAGTTAATCAAAAAGTTCATCATTAAAAGTAACTGGCCGGAATCAGTTTGCCCTCTCTGCAAATCACAAGATTGCTCTTGGTTCACAAAGAGGGATAGATGTATGCTTGCAAATAAAGTATGAAATGCACAAATTTACAAATTGCACAAATTCAAAATTGTCGCACATGCTGCCTAGTTTCAAATTTTCAACCAAAAGAGGCAAATCAATTGAAAAGTGCATAAAGCTGCATAGTTCATAAATTGTCAACAAAGTCCAAATTGAACAGTATAACCAAACTAAGTCCAATGTCAACTAAAGCTGTCCAAAGAAAAGCTGTCAACAATATGCAGGAAAGCAGGAATTATGCAGAGGAAAACAACTAATGCAAGCCATGTTCAAGATACATCACTTTCCAGCCAAGTTACCTTTTCAGAAAGGTACAGTTTTAAAGCAATAAAAATGATTTTTAAAATTTGTGGAGAGAGAGAGAAAAGAAAGAAGTACAGGCTTACAGCAGGCTTAGGCTTAGAAAAAGATATAAACAAGATATACCAGCATATAGAAGGGGGGGGGGGGGCAGAAAATACCAAAGCAACACAACTGTGTCAAACATTCAAACCCCTCAAAACTGCCTCCTACACAAAACAAAGCCAAAACCTGTTACATAACAATGGCCTCCCAAACAGCAAGCCACAAACTGAAGCCATAACCTGTTTCAACTCAAAAGTCTTGCAAACCTGCTTCAAACACCAGCTTACAAACAAGCTTACAAACAAGCTTACATACAAACCTGTAAACACAGAGAGCCTCAAAGCTTTAAACCTGTAACCAAAAGCCTCAAACAGAAGCCAAGCCTCAAAGCCCTCAAGCCTAACCTGCCTGTAAACCTGTCCAAGCCTAAACCTGTCCAAACCTAAACTAACAGCATAAGACAAAACCAGAAAAATCCTACACCAGAAAAAAATATATCAAACCTGCTAAGCAAGCTTCAACCTGCATAAGCCTTTATCCAAATATATCTAACCAAGCGGAAAAGCCATCAGAATGATTCATCATAGGGCCACTCACAAGCTGTTCAAAGCCTAAGCTCCAAACAAGCTTACAATCATCAAAGAACACCAAAAAGAGAGGCAAGCATATCAAGCATATCAAGCAACTCAGATTCAAGTAATCCAAACCCTCAGAGCTAGGCTCATCATAGGGCCAACATTCCAACAACAACTGAAGCAACAAACATCATACAAGTGTCTCAGAAGCTCATGTATCATAAAGAAGCAAGCACTCAAGCTAGCAATCAAATCACACAGAAGCAAACAGAGGAAGAAGAAAAGAAGTGTTTAAACTAGGGCTTTCAGGAAAACATCATCATAAAGCCACAGAGGGTACTAGACAAACCAGGGAACACTTCCAAAGCTCACAGCATCGTGCTCCTCCGCCCTTGGCCGCCTAGGACGCCACCGTCCACCTCTTCTCCTCTCCAATGGTTTATTTCTTTCTCTCTTTTCTTTCATACCTCATACCAATAATGATAACATAAAAAAGAATCAGATTTTATCAAGGTTAAAAAGAAAAGCATGCAAAGCGTAAAACATACAGAACCAAGAAACCAAACCTTGTAGCCACCACTTGCGTGATCTTGGAGAGGAGGAGGTAGAGGCGGCATTTGGTGGCCATAGATGGTAAGCTTTGTTCAGAAGCTTGGCATGAGAAGATGAAGACGAAGCAAAGTGATGAACAGCGCCTCTGTAACTCAAGTCAAACCCTAATTCCCAAATGGAGCAAACCCAACGAAACCCTTACAAACAAACGTTGTGAAACCATTTTGGGCCTTGCCCCTTTTCAATGCCTAAGCCCATGAGCAATCAGGCGCCCCACCCCCTTTTTGATTTCTGTTTGGGCCAGAATAAAACACCTAAGCCCATCCAATTCTTTTTTTAACTGATATCTTTTTTACTTATCCTTTTATTTTTATTTTTTTTAACTAATATATTTTATTTTGTTAAATAAAACAATACCTTATTTTTATACAAAAATTTCTTTTATTTTATTATATTTGAAAAAATACATGAATATTAAATTTAATTAAGATAATATATTTTTGTCTAAAAATTCCTTTTTTTAATTTTGTACATTAATACCTAGACAATAGGATAATTAAACTTAAAACACTTTTTTCTTTAAAACCTTTTTGTACATAAAAATACTAACTAAAGTACATTAACATTAATACATGAAAATATTATTTCTGGAGCATTTTCCTCTTTTTTTTTATTAAAACTTTTATTTGTACATAAAAACAATAAAATACATAAAAATAGAATACTTAAAACACATTTTCTTTTTTTTGATTAAATCTTTTGTTTATACATATTAACAAAAACACAAAAAGAATAAATAACAATACTTAATAATACATTTTTACTCACATGTAAATAAATCACATACACTTACACAAATATATTTGCTTACCTTTCATTCTTATACATTGCTACATTTACATTGCGATTGATTCGATTTGGTTGTAAATATATTTGGACACCACTATTCCGATAAATCTCATCCCCCATTTGTAAATACTTGTACCCCCATTCCCGGATACTTATTTGTAATAGCGTAGACTTTAAATTCCCGCAATTTATCGCTTTCAAATATACCATGGTTAGACCTAGGGTTTGTATGTAAATAAAATCAACCGCTAGATAACCTAATACAAAGACAAATGCATGAAATCAATACACCATTCACACTTGCACCCCTAGGGTAATCCCGCTTGTTGCCTTCCAAAATAGGCCATGCTTGCACGTTGAGTATCTTTGGCAAAACAAAACGATTCAAAATGATCATAGTCCCTCGATGACGCTTTCGAAAGTTGCCTAAACGAAATAATCATAGTCCCTTCAAGCAAAATTGCCAAAGACACTTGGCACCCTTGCATTCATGGTCCATACGATGACCCGCGCCCGTCCCGTTAACATCCTAACACAAGATTGTCCACTAAATACAATGGTGGAACAATACTGTTAAAAGGGTTAAAATATGAGAAAAACCTTTGAGTAAATTTAGGGGTAGACGACTCTTAGTTACTTGATCAAACTTGCAAAACACACTTGCCTACTTTTCAAAACCCACTCCACAAACACTTTCAAAACAAACTTTCAAAAACATTTGAAATATCTTTTCAAAAAAGACACACACCTTTGTAAAACATTCGAGTAAAGAATTGTTACAACGGTTGCCTAGACAAGGCATCTTTTTCAAAACATTTTCAAACACACACACACCACCATTTCAAGCAATTGAAAATCAAAGGCAAGTGATCTAAAACCAAGTAACTAAGATCCCATGGATAACCATGGATGAAAAGGGTGCTAATACCTTCCCTTTTCATAATCTACCCCCCGAACCCACGAAACATCTCAAAAGGTTTTTCCTGTGCTTTTTAACCTTTCCTTTAGGATAAAATAAAAGTCGGTGGCGACTCTTGCTAAACCGAACAAGTGCGAATACAAACGCAAAACCTCAAGTCAGTTCTCCCACCGTATCACAGAACTGGCGACTTTGCTGGGGAAAAATTTATAAGTGGGGTTACCTTAGGGTTTTAGATCACCCATACATACTTTCTTTAAATTGCTTTGATTGCTTTACTTTTTGGGTCCTTGTTTGGGTTTATTGTAAATCCTACACCCGGATGTGGGGCACCTTTTTAGGTAAATAGCAATAAAACTGTGAGGGAACTGTGCGGGGTATGCCGACACGGTTGAAGCAGTAAGCTATGTTAGTGTGACATATTTGTGAGTACCGGTAACCCTTGAGTTCAATCAAGGAGAGTACGGGGCCGCTGGGTGATGTCATGAAGCACTAACGAACTCTTAGAACCTTACTTGACCATCCTAGCCTTTTTAGGGGTAGTGAGATGACCGATTTTGGTGCAGTCCGAAGTTGGTAGATACTCGATACTACACTCATTGAGGGTTGTTTTCTTGGAATATTTTGGTCGCTAGTTAAGTGGCTAAACCAAAACAATGAACACAAAAAACAATCCAATGATATTGAGCTCCTTAGAACCCAGTTTCTATTTTAGGACAGGATGAGCCAACTAACTTCAAGAGGGTACTTACCTACAAACCCCATGCAAGCCTAAACCTAAGGACTTATTTGCTTTGTGTGAATATGATTACCTGTATATACACTTATTTGCTTTTGCATACATGTACATAACATCATGACATCATACCATAGCATTTTCAATAACCATTTCAAGGATCTCGAGGGTTCTTTTGATGCAGGGTCACATTGAACCAGACGTCTACCAAGGGGAAAGAGGTTTCTCCTCTAAACAAATGCCTTCAAAGATCAAGTGCAACAACTTGAATCAGGGGCTATGACCCACTTGACATGGTGAGCTTGATTCTCGTGGAAAGACATCCACCGGTGCAAATATCTCCAATCAAAGATCAAAGTTCAACCTCTAACATTCTCTTGTGTTTACCCCAAGAGATCCTTGAAAACATTGCATATATATCATACATATCATTGCATAACAGGTTTCTCCCATACAAGTCTCCTTATCTTCCTACCGTTTATTTCAGTAAGATGGATATGGAACAAATGGTGAAAGATCTCCAAGATCAAAATGCTCAATTCCAGCAAATGCTTCTGGCTATGGGTAAAGGGCAAGAGGATCTGACAGCTCTCCTTCTCAAAGACAAGAAGAAGAAGAAGTCCAAGAAGGCAGCCAACATCCTGAACTTGAGAAGAAGACCTAAGACCCTGGACCTTGCAACTCCATCCAACATGGGAGATAGTCTTGAAGAAGACCACAATGTGGAGATTGTTGAAGAGGAAGCTGACTACTCCGAGGAACAATACCCTCTCGCTGATGACAAGTACAAACAATTGGAGGATTGCCTCAATACTATGGAGATTCAACAAATACCTGGCTTGGATTTAGGAGACATGGGTTTAGTTCCTGGATTGGTCATCCCGTCAAAGTTCAAGGTCCCTACCTTTGCCTTGTACGATGGAGTCTCTTTCCCTAAGATGCATCTAAAGTCTTATGTTCGCAAGATTCAACCATACACAGCTGATCCAAGGCTTTGGATCCATTTCTTCCAAGAAAGCTTGGTAGGGGCTCAACTCGAGTGCTTCTATCAATTGGAGAGTTCTCGCATCCACACCTGGAAGGACTTAGCTGTTGCTTTTTATGAGCAGTATCAGTACAATGCTGATCTTGCACCAACTCGTGTGCAGTTGCAGAGCATGACCATGGGTTCCGACGAGAGCTTCAAAGGATATGCCCAAAAATGGAGAGATCTGGCTGGTAGGGTGCAACCCCCTTTGACTGACAGAGAGCTGATTGACATCTTCATGGGAACTTTGACAGGGCCTTTCTTCAATCACTTAATTGGAAGCTCCTCAGCCGGGTTCACCGAGCTAATACTGACCGGCGAAAGGGTTGAAGCTGGCATCAAAAGTGGAAAGATCCAAGGAGCTACCCCCTCTGATGCTCAGAAAATTCCCTACAACGGAAAGAAAGAGTCCAATGTAGTGACTGGTCAAAAGGGTCGTCATGATCAACATGCAGGGGCAGTCCTGATCTCTGGCTCTACGTCACACCGACAACAGCCAAAGGGGAATCAACGAAGGTCAGACGCGCCTAAAAGACAATATACCAGGATCAACATGTCACTAGCTCAAGCACTACAACACATGTTGAAGAGAGAGCTGATTACATTAAAGGCTCCTCACCCGAATCCAAAGACTTCTTCTCCAAACTACAACCCGGATGCAAGATGTGCTTATCATTGTGGTAGCCCAGGGCATGACACAAACAGCTGTCGGGCTCTGAAGAACAAGGTCCAAGACATGATTGATGCCAAAGAGATCGAGTTTGACCCTCCGGAGACTCTAGCATGATCACTACTCCTAGGCCAAATCATTGAGAATGCCTTTGTTTCATTTTGAATTTTCAAGTTGTAATCTCTTTGTTATTCAAACAATTATCTTTTAATGTCAAACTCTGCTTCATTAATGCATTGCATATGTTTGTCTTGAATTCATCCATTCGTTTTCACTACTCTTATGCTTTCTTTATGATATTTAACTCTTGATAAAAAGCTGCAAGCCTTTAGAGGGAGGATGACGAAACAATACCATAATCTCATACAGTATGCTTTTGAACAGACCTTGCTGATGATGTACAAGCATTTCTTTCAATTCCCAAACATTGGAGTTATAAGGAAGATAATCCCTAGTCAACCCCTTCGAGCCAAAGAAGTAGGAGTTTTCTGTTCCGAACAAATTGAAACCTTTGATATAAACCTGGGGCAGGGTAGTATCTCAGTTAATTCAAAAAAAAGATGCGCATTGAAGTCGCAAACTCTCAGTTCGTAATACAATGAACGACATAAAAAAGAGAAAAGCATTCCTTTGGAATCAAAAGACAGTGATGGTTCCCTATCACATAGGCAGTCAATCTCTCAAAAAAGAAAAGCCCACTGAGCCAAAACCTATAAAGGAGGCTTAAGAAAGCTGGGGCATCCCGCTGACTGTAATCTCGAAGACAGAAAAAGTCAGGCAAAAGTTAGGGATAATAAATCAAGAAAGAGGTCATTACAAATCCTCAACAACATGAAAAATGTTGCAAAAGAAAAAGGAGATGATGACTGTCTCCCAAAATTCAACTGGTGAACTATCACCCAAAAGTCGTTCCAAACTCGAACAGAGTGCGACGCACAATTAACTGAGCTTAGGATTGAAGAACATCACGAAGAGCGGGTGGGTACAAATACACTTTGAGCCTTTATCCTTTGTTTCTTAAACCGTGAACCAGGCCACGTTACAACCCTTCAAAAGTCCTAACTGAAGCATGGGTTAGTTCGAAAGCATACTGTTACAAAAGGTATCCTGACTCCTGTAAGGCTTTGCTCTAAATCTTGTGTTGAATTTGTCTTATAAAAAGTTTTCTGCTAAAAAACGCATTTTTCAAAACTTCGAGACAAGCATAAACTTTGCATTACTTGAATATCACTGGTTGCATTTGGCTATTTGTTTGACAGCGGAGAAATTCACATAATGGATATCCGATGAACGAAAATTTTCTCAGTGAGCAAAATCACTTCAAAAAGGATGACACCTCCATTGACAAATCTCCTATCAACAAGGGGCATGACATGTCACTATCCAGTTAACCTGGGGCAGTCCAATCAAGGTTTCAACAGATCTTTCAAAGTTCAGTTAACCTGGGGCAATCCAGTCAAGATTTCAAGAAATCTCTCAATTTGCAGAGTAACCTGATTCAATACTCCTTCATCATCACTTGGGGCATTCGAATGTCAAAAGTGTCCAACAATTCCTTCACCACCTGTTGGAAGATACAGTCCAGATATGCTCCAGACACGGTTGCCATTCTGTCACCTTTCTTAAGTTCCGGATTAATACCTGTAGCAAGCCAGGAAAATATCTGTGGACGACTGATTATGGATTAACACCTGTAACAAGCCAGGAAATTATCTACATGAAGAGATTGAAGATCAATACCTGAAACAAGCCAGGAAAACTATCTTTCTTTCTCAGGTCATAGATCAACACCTGAAACCAGCCAGGACAGTATCTCCTTGACCAACATTTCTTAAGTTCCAGATTAATACCTGTAGCAAGCCAGGAAAATATCTGTGGACGACTAATTATGGATTAACACCTGTAACAAGCCATGAAATTATCTACATGAAGAGATTGAAGATCAATACCCGTAACAAGCCAGGAAAACTATATTTCTTTCTCAGGCCAGAGATCAACACCTGAAACCAGCCAAGACAGTATCTCCTTGACCAACATTTCTTAAGTTCCGAATTAATACCTGTAGCAAGCCAGGAAAATATCTGTGGACGACTGATTGTGGATTAACACCTGTAACAAGCCAGGAAATTATCTACATGAAGAGATTGAAGATCAATACCTGAAATAAGCCAGGAAAACTATCTTTCTTTCTCAGGTCAGAGATCAACACCTGAAACTAGCCAGGACAGTATCTCCTTGACCAATATTTCTTAAGTTCCGGATTAATACCTGTAGCAAGCCAGGAAAATATCTGTGAACGACTGATTGTGGATTAACACCTGTAACAAGCCAGGAAATTATCTACATGAAGAGATTGAAGATCAATACCTGAAACAAGCCAGGAAAACTATCTTTCTTTCTCAGGTCAGAGATCAACACCTGAAACTGGCCAGGACAATATCTCCTTGACCAACATTTCTTAAGTTCCGGATTAATACCTGTAGCAAGCCAGAAAAATATCTGTGGACGACTGATTGTGGATTAACACCTGTAACAAGCCAGGAAATTATCTACATGAAGAGATTGAAGATCAATACCCGTAATAAGCCATGAAAACTATCTTTCTTTCTCAGGTCAGAGATCAACACCTGAAACCAGCCAGGACAGTATCTCCTTGACCAACATTTCTTAAGTTCCGGATTAATACCTGTAGCAAGCCAGGAAAATATCTGTGGACGAATGATTATGGATTAACACCTGTAACAAGCCAGGAAATTATCTACATGAAGAGATTGAAGATCAATACCTGCAACAAGCCAGGAAAACCATCTTTCTTTCTCAGGTCAGAGATCAACACCTGAAACTAGCCAGGACAGCTATCTCATCAACCAACCTTTTCAAATACCTGCAGCAATCAAAAGATTCTTTCAATCCCCAGTGAAGCTAAAACTTCCAACTATCAATCCCCAAGCAGAATGGAGACTCTCCTTTTCAACACCTCACAGGATATTCGAATATTCTCCAGTGAAGATCTCCTCAAGACAGGAATCCCCAGCAGATTGGCATACAACCCAAGCTCCTGATTCCCCAACAGCGGTCCCAGGACTTCTCACTTTCAACAATCAAGAGATTTTTGCGATCCCCTGCAGCAGTCAAGGAATTACTTTCCTGACAACAGTCAAGATTCTTTTATCTCCAGCCACCCAGGATTCGTCTATCCTCAGCAAGACATCTCATCAGCTTACATGCGCATTCATGACATTCATATCATAAACATTGATATAACATACATTGCATCATGCATCATGACATTGCATACAACTAACTCTTTACCTTTTCAGGAAAGATCAATCGACAGACAAAATCATCATCTCCCGAGATTCTTTCTAGAAATAGTTCAGATGTGACCCAGACATGGCGACATTCTGATACTTATTCCAGACTCACCCAGAGATAGTTCAGATGTGACCCAGACATGGAGACATTCTGATACTTATTCCAGATTCATCCAGATGCAGTTTTACACGGACTCATCGTCAGGAAACCCTACACCGGTTCCTTCTCCACTTCTCAACTTTTGAAAACAGTTTACGGACGCTTCCCAACAACGGATGCTGCTCTATTGCTTATTCAATTTCAAGACTTCTGAAAATAGTTTACGGATTCTCCAAGTAACGGATGTTAATCTATCGCTTGTTCAGATGCAACTTTTGAAAACAGTTTACGGACGCTTCCCAACAATGGATGTTGCTCTATTGCTTATTCAACTTCAAGACTTCTGAAAACAGTTCACGGGTTCTCCAGTAACGGATGTTAACCTATCGCTTGTTCAGATTCTTCTTCAACTTTTGAAAATAGTTTACGGATTCTCCAAACATGGATGTCAATCTATCGCTTGTTCAGAACCCCAGTTCAGAGATGTTCCAAAACATGGATACCTTTTTGATACTCTTCCACTCACCAATGACATACAGTTCAACAAACATTTCCAGATGGCATCTTTGAGCCCATCCTCCTACCAGCAATTTCCAGATGGCATCTCTAAGCCCATCCCCCGACAAGATTCTGTCACATCCCTAGATGGCATCTTTAAGCCCATCACCAAATGACATCTTTAAGCCCATTCCCTCTACCATCACATCACCGAGTGCAAATTTTTTGGGCACTCTAGTGTCCAATCTCCTTTTACCCTCGAGTCGCGAAAGGAAAACTTGCCAATCTAACTCTTCAGGTTCAAGAAGATTGAACAGGGGCAACTGTTGTACCCCAAAATTTGCCCTCCTATTTTTCACAAGAAATCACAGCCTCGGGCTTTTCCTGATTTTTCAGATTGGCGTAAGAATCAGTTAAACAGACTTTTTCTTATCAGTCTATCCAAATTAGGGTTTCCATTAATTTTTGAAGCAGTTCAAACAAATTGCTTAGGGTTTGGTTGGGTTGGCTCAGGTTTGATCAGACAGCCGTTTCTTTGGTGTTAAGTCAATAATTAGGGTTTTTGTGCGCACATTCTCAAGAAGAATTAATTCTACAGTGCTTTTCAATTTACTCTGGGAGACGAGCTGAGGCATTTGATTTGAGTTTGCAATGTTGGATTTAATCAGTAAAAAAGGGACATGTGGACGTTTGTTGTTTAGTTGTGCAATGCTTCGATTATTCGGAACGCTGGACGTTTATTGATTATTTATTTATTCTAAGTTAGAATAATTGGGATTTATTTCCATTTATTATAATTTAAGAATTATAAATAATTAAATAAACAATTGAAGAGAAATAAAAGAGAATTAACTGATAAAAAAAAGATTTTTATTCATCTTTAATTGTTTTGTTACAAATTATTATTTGAACAACTGTAAATTTATTTACATCTTTGTTTACAATAATAATGTTACAAATAATTGAAATGAAATGAAATTGCATCCTATTTTTCTAAATCTTCATCTTCTACTGATGCTCCTTTGATCAATTAATTTTTACCTGCAAAAAAGAAAAAAGAAGAAAAGTCAAATGCAGATAAAATTAAAAGCAGACAGTTAATCAAAAAGTTCATCATTAAAAGTAACTGGCCGGAATCAGTTTGCCCTCTCTGCAAATCACAAGATTGCTCTTGGTTCACAAAGAGGGATAGATGTATGCTTGCAAATAAAGTATGAAATGCACAAATTTACAAATTGCACAAATTCAAAATTGTCACACAGGCTGCCTAGTTTCAAATTTTCAACCAAAAGAGGCAAATCAATTGAAAAGCGCATAAAGTTGCATAGTTCATAAATTGTCAACAAAGTCCAAACTGAACAGCATAACCAAACTAAGTCCAATGTCAACTAAAGCTGTCTAAAGAAAAGCTGTCAACAATATGCAGGAAAGCAGGAATTATGCAGAGGAAAACAACTAATGCAAGCCATGTTCAAGATAAATCACTTTCCAGCCAAGTTACCTTTTCAGAACGGTACAGTTTTAAAGCAATAAAAATGCTTTTTAAAATCTGTGGAGAGAGAGAGAAAAGAAAGAAGTATAGGCTTACAGCAGGCTTAAGCTTAGAAAAAGATATAAACAAGATATACCAGCATATAGAAATGGGGGGGGGGGGGGGGGCAGAAAATACCAAAGCAACACAACTGTGTCAAACATTCAAACCCCTCAAAACTGCCTCCAACACAAAACAAAGCCAAAACTTGTTACATAACAATGGCCTCCCAAACAGCAAGCCACAAACTGAAGCCATAACCTGTTTCAACTCAAAAGTCTTGCAAACCTGCTTCAAACACCAGCTTACAAACAAGCTTACATACAAACCTGTAAACACGGAGAGCCTCAAAGCTCTAAACCTGTAACCAAAAGCCTCAAACAGAAGCCAAGCCTCAAAGCTCTCAAGCCTAACCTGCCTGTAAACCTGTCCAAGCCTAAACCTGTCTAAACCTAAACTAACAGCATAAGCCAAAACCAGAAAAAGCCTACACCAGAAAAAAATATATCAAACCTGCTAAGCAAGCTTCAACCTGCATAAGCCTTTATCCAAATATATCTAACCAAGCCGCAAAGCCCTCAGAATGATTCATCATAGGGCCACTCACAAGCTGTTCAAAGCCTAAGCTCCAAACAAGCTTACAATCATCAAAGAACACCAAAAAGAGAGGCAAGCATATCAAGCATATCAAGCAACTCAGATTCAAGCAATCCAAACCCTCAGAGCTAGGCTCATCATAGGGCCAACATTCCAACAACAACTGAAGCAACAAACATCATACAAGTGTCTCAGAAGCTCAGGTATCATAAAGAAGCAAGCACTCAAGCTAGCAATCAAATCACACAGAAGCAAACAAAGGAAGAAGAAAAGAAGTGTTTATACTAGGGCTTTCAGGAAAACATCATCATAAAGCCAAAGAGGGTACTAGACAAACCAGGGAAGACTTCCAAAGCTCACAGCATTGCGCTCCTCCACCCTTGGCCGCCTAGGACACCACCGTCCACCTCTTCTCCTCTCCAAAGGTTTATTTCTTTCTCTCTTTTCTTTCATACCTCATACCAATAATGATAACATAAAAAAGAATCAGATTTTATCAAGGTTAAAAAGAAAAGCATGCAAAGCGTAAAACATACAGAACCAAGAAACCAAACCTTGTAGCCACCGCTTGCGTGATCTTGGAGAGGAGGAGGTAGAGGCGGCGTTTGGTGGCCATAGACGGTAAGCTTTGTTCAGAAGCTTGGCATGAGAAGATGAAGACGAAGCAAAGTGATGAACGACGCCTCTGTAACTCAAGCCAAACCCTAATTCCCAAATGGAGCAAACCCAACGAAACCCTTACAAACAAACGTTGTGAAACCATTTTGGGCCTTGCCCCGTTTCAATGCCTAAGCCTATGAGCAATCAGGCGCCCCACCCCCTTTTTGATTTCTGTTTGGGCCAGAATAAAACACCTAAGCCCATCCAATTCTTTTTTTAACTGATATCTTTTTTACTTATCCTTTTATTTTTCTTTTTTTTAACTAATATATTTTATTTTGTTAAATAAAACAATACCTTATTTTTATACAAAACTTTCTTTTATTTTATTATATTTGAAAAAATACATGAATATTAAATTTAATTAAGATAATAGATTTTTGTCTAAAAATTCCTTTTTTTAATTTTGTACATTAATACCTACACAATAGGATAATTAAACTTAAAACACTTTTTTCTTTAAAACCTTTTTGTACATAAAAATACTAACTAAAGTACATTAACATTAATACATGAAAATATTATTTCTGGAGTATTTTCCTCTTTTTTTTATTAAAACTTTTATTTGTACATAAAAACAATAAAATACATAAAAATAGAATACTTAAAACACATTTTGTTTTCTTTGATTAAATCTTTTGTTTATACATATTAACAAAAACACAAAAAGAATAAATAACAGTACTTAATAATACATTTTTACTCACTTGTAAATAAATCACATACACTTACACAAATATATTTGCTTATCTTTCATTCTTATACATTGCTACATTTACATTGCGATTGATTCGATTTGGTTGTAAATATATTTGGACACCACTATTCCGATAAATCTCATCCCCCATTTGAAAATACTTGTACCCCCACTCCCAGATACTTATTTGTAATAGCGTAGACTTTAAATTCCCGCAATTTATCGCTTTCAAATATACCATGGTTAGACCTAGGGTTTGTATGTAAATAAAATCAACCTCTAGATAACCTAATACAAAGACAAATGCATGAAATCAATACACCATTCACACTTTCACCCCTAGGGTAATCCCGCTTGTTGCATTCCAAAATGGTCCATGCTTGCACTTTGAGTATCTTTGGCAAAACAAAACGATTCAAAATGATCATAGTCCCTCGATGACGCTTTCGAAAGTTTCCTAAAGGAAATGATCATAGTCCCTTCAAGAAAAATTGCCAAAGACACTTGGCACCCTTGCATTCATGGTCCATACAATGACCCGCGCCCATCCCGTTAACATCCTAACACAAGATTGTCCACCAAATACAATGGTGGAACAATACTGTTAAAAGGGTTAAAACATGAGAAAAACCTTTGAGTAAATTTAGGGGTAGACGACTCTTAGTTACTTGATAAAACTTGCAAAACACACTTGCCTACTTTTCAAAACCAACTCCACAAACACTTTCAAAACAAACTTTCAAAAACATTTGAAATATCTTTTCAAAAAAGACACACACCTTTGTAAAACATTCGAGTAAAGAATTGTTACAACGGTTGCCTAGACAAGGCATCTTTTTTCAAAACATTTTCAAACACACACACACACACCACCATTTCAAGCAATTGAAAATCAAAGGCAAGTGATCTAAAACCAAGTAACTAAGAGCCCATGGATAACCATGGATGAAAAGGGTGCTAATACCTTCCCTTTTCATAATCTACCCCCCGAACCCACGAAACATCTCAAAAGGTTTTTCCTGTGCTTTTTAACCTCTCCTTTAGGATAAAATAAAAGTCGGTGGCGACTCTTGCTAAACCGAACAAGTGCGAATACAAACGCAAAACCTCAAGTCAGTTCTCCCACCGTATCACACCGAGCTAAGCCTTAGATAAGAGCCATCTGCCCCAACATCTGGGTTTTCATGGCACCTAACTCAGCTTGCAGTTGTCCCAGCCGTTCGTCCTTATTGTATTTAGGATTTTTCTTGACCAAGTTCCCGACAAGGAGTGTTTTCAAATCTTCCTGCCCCTTGGATAAGTTTAGGAATACGTCCCTGAACTGAGCTTCTTGAGTTTGAAGATCTTGGTTGCCTTGTTGGAAAGCCATTGCTGAAATAAACAGCGAGAACATGAGAGACCTGTACTGGGAGACCTGTTATGCAATGATATGTATGATATATGTATGCAATGTTTTCAAGGATCTCGCGGGGTAAACAAGAAACTGTTAGAATTTGAATTTTGCAGCTTTGATTGAAGAAACTTCGTGACATCAAGAGTCCTCATTCAAGAGTCAAGCTCACCATATCGAGTGGGTCATAGCCACCGACTCAAGTTATCATGTTTTGATCTCTAGACGACATTGGCTAGAGGAAAATAAATCCCTTTTTGCCCCTTGTGCTAGACGTATGATTTACCATAACCTGCATCACAAACCCTTGATATCCTTGAAATGGTTAAGGAAATGTTTAGGCAATGATGTTATGATGTGTATGTTATGCGTTTAAGCAAAAGTGTGAGGTGATGTAAGTAAACCCTGCAATAAATCCAAATTGTTGGATAAGGACTGTAAACAAAACCTGCAAGGAACTCATTTTGTTAGATAACAAGAATGTGCAAGTAGTTCAAGTTTGAAGGCACACAAGTCACACAAACAACCTTAAGTTTAGGCTTGCATGGGGTCTAGGTAATACCCTCTTTCAGTTTAGTTGGTTCAACCTGTCATAGTAATAGTAATCGGGTTCTAGAGGATCTCAATATCACTGACCACCCTCGATCGATCATAATTCCAATTTAGCAACCTTTTCTTGCAGCCAGAATCATCGCGAGAGTTTGGTCTCAATGAGTGCAACATACTGCTACTGTTCTATGGCCGAGTTGGTCAATTATAAGTTCTAAGGTCAATTGGTGCTTAATGACCCCTTACAAGACCCATATTCTCCTCGTTGCGCCACAAGGGATATCGATACAAACTAAAGTGCCACAGCAACATAGCTACTGCTTCAATTGTATCGGTCTACGCTGTACAGTTCCCTCACAGTTTATTGATACTTACCTAAACGATATCCCCCAGATCCGGGTTAGGATCTATAGTAACTCCGATACAAGCCCACAAAAGATAAAGCAAACAAATCATGCAATTGAAAACCTTATGAACTATTCCTAAGGTACACCCCACTTATAATATTCCCCAGCAGAGTCGCCAGTTCTGTGATACGGTGGGAAGAACTGACTGTTTTTTGGAATGTTGGTTTGCGTTTTGCGTTTGTTTTCGCAAAATGTCGCGGTAAGCAAGAGTCGCCACCAACTTTTATTTATCCAACAAGGAAAGGAAAAAAGCACAGAAAAATTCCTTTTTTCGAGATAGTTCTCGGGTTCGGGGGGTAGATTATAGAAAAGGAAGGTGTTATCACCCTTTCTATCCATGGTTTTCCATGGGCTCTTAGGTACTTGCTCAATTGTTTTCAAAATTGTTTTCTTTGTGCTTGTGGGTTTGAAAAAGTTTTTGTTTTGAAAACTTTGATTTAACTCTTGCTTCTGTCCTCAAGAGCGTATGAAAAACCCTTTAAAAATAAATAAAGCGATAAAAAATAAATAAAAGGTCCTATTAACTATTACAAACCGGGAGCAAGTATATTATTGGATAAAAATAAATAAATCGCGTGCGGGAAATTAAATCGAGTGTAAGATTAGGGTTTTGACCCTTTAAAGAAACATTTTTTGTTTTTTATTTTAAGAAAGAAATTAACCTAAATTAATTATTAAATTAATGAATTAATTAATAAAAATAAATTATTTTTGGGTTTTGGTTATTTTAAGAAAGAAATCAAAATTAGTTGAATTAGTAAAACCTAATTAAGTCTAGTTAATTTTTAATTATTTGCAAAAAAGTTAAAGATTATTCTATAATTAAAACCTAAATTAATTTATTAGTATTTATTAATAAAAAATAAAAATAAAAGTTAATTTTGAAAAAAAATATTTTTTGGTGATTTTAGTTTATGAAGAAAAGAATTTTTTTGATTGGTTAGTAAATAATAAAAATAATTAAGCAATTAACAAAATAAAATAAATAAACAAAATAATATGAGAGAGAGGGGGGTATGAGCCTGATTTAGGAGTTTGAAAAGCAAATTTGTGGCCCAAACGAGCTGGCCCTTTGCTGACTTTGTGAGATCTAGTGGGCGTGTGTTGACTTTGCTTATGATGGACCCTCATTCCTGGATCACCAGATTTGGCCTTTGGCCATCTGGCCATTGGATAAATGATAGTGTATGGTATGCTGCGCGCCTGGATATACATATGATCACCTGAAGAGAAAAAACAAATGGAAATTGGGGGACCTGGGATTCGAACCCAGGTCCTGTTGGTGATCGGAACGTGCCCCTTGCCACTACGCTGAATTATTTGTTTGTTAATAATATACAAGGAAAATATAATAAAACAAAACGAGTTAATGTGTCAGCAAGACAAAAATATGCGCGCCATATTCGAATGGGCGAATGAGGAAGCGACACGCCATCGTCCCTATCGTTGGACCGTGGCTAAAGATCATAACACCTATACCAACGGACAAAGGTCTTTCGCTATAAACCATGTCCATTCCAAAATCTTGCATAGGCCATATAAATGAAAGGTAGCACCATGGTTGAGCTCGTCTTGTTCCCCTGAACAAGATGGTACCCTTCACGCAAGCCAATTATTCCTGTAATAAAAAGCCCTAAAAAAACCTAGAAAACCCTACAATGGTGATCCACGATATAAAGCATAAGAATGAAATTGGGTATTGCAGAAAGCTAGCAAATGATGTGGTGAATCAGAATATGCAATTATTTTTTACAATGGGTGCAAGAATAAAGATTTGAGACTTCAAGAACATGGCGGATCCATGAGATACTTATTGTGCTCTAGGAGGTTGGAAAATGTGTGATTCTGATTGGTTTTGCTTCTGAGAATTGCCAGGAAGCGATTGGGATGCTTGCCAAGTCCTGAAAGCGCCTCCAAGCTTGATTTCGATCTCAAGTTTTTTATGCTTTTTTTCAATTTCTGTTCTGCCTCCTTCAACAGCTTCCAACCCTTGTCTAGATTCCTTTGGCTTCCTTATGTACTATGGAGTGCATTAGGTTAATAATTATGGCTTGAATCTTCTCATATCAATGCTTTGAGATTTGATTTGATTCATTCTTTAAAACTTGCCAAATTTATCAAAACTCAATCTTTTTGCACATGATATGGTGTGATACGAATTTGATGATGATAATTATGATAATTAAGACCTGAAACAGCCAAAAAATCTTAGATAATCAAAGCTTTGGATTTTTTATGATTTAATTTGATTAAAAATGAATAAATTCAATAAAAAATCAAATAAAATAATAAAAATAAGATATGGGCTCATGGCTGAAGCTAGGACACGTGGACAATGATGCAAGATCAAATCAAGTGGAAAAGAATGGGCCCATTTTACAAAATTTGAAGTTTTGGGGATAGTTGACTTTTGTGAATTTTGCAAAAATGTCCAACTTCAACAATGCATAACTTCTTCAATTTGTAACTTTTGGAAGTGTTCTTTGACTTTTTAGAAAGCTTGAGATGTACTATAACCAACCATTTTGGTCTCATCTCATTTTGATATTCCATGCTCAAGTTATAAGCTTTGGCAAAAATGGTATTTTTGTTGACTTTCAAAAATGACCTATAATGTCCAAATTTATAACTTCTTGTGAGTGCATTTTATGATCTTTGGGTATAAAGATGGATTGTAGGAAATTTAATTCTATTAAAAATGAGCTTTGTATGGGTCATTTCTCATAAAGTATGAGAAAGTTATGCTTGGCCAAAGTCGGTTTGACTTTTCCTACAAAACCCTAATTTAGCAACTTTTGAGTCTTGATGAATTTTGAGCAATACTTGATGAATCATGATAAACCCTTGATAAAATGATGAAATATCATTCAAAATGAGAATGTTTCCAAAAAATCTTGAAGTTTGACTGTATTTGGGTCACAATTGACTTTTGCCCTAGCACAGTCGATTTTTGGACCTTTGAGCAATTGACTGAGCAAACTTCCTCTGCAAGGATTGAAAATTGACATGGATGATCTTGAGAACATATTAGGACATTGGGGAGAACTTGGGGTCAATCGGAATCAAGGACCTTGATGCAACACAAAACCCTAATTTGGGGTTGACTGTCTTAGGAGATAGTTTGTCTGACCAACTCTTGAGCAAACTTGAGCAACTTGGAGATTTTTCTTGCAATGTCTTGAGGAATATGAGAGGGAAAATTTTGGGGTACAATAGCTGCCTCTGTTCAATCTTCTTAAACCTGAGGATGTAGATTGGCTTTCGTTCCTTTCGTGATCCGAAGGTGGAAGATGATTGAACACTAGAGTGCCCAAAAATTTGCACTCGCATGAAGTGGTATCAACCTGGTGTAGCCGGGAATGGGCTTACAAATTCCATTTGGAGATTTCTAACGGGAGGATGGGCTTAAAGATTCCATCTGCATGAGTGTAGATCGCATAAGAGATTCCTTAGCGTGAACTTGCATACCTGTTGTTGTGGAAGATTCCGCTGGGGAAGCCTGATCTTTGTTAAGATTTAGGAACTTTCCTGTACCTTAGCTGAGAGAACATCTCTGCTGAGTTTTAAGAACTTGTCCGTAATTCACATGGGGGAAATCTGTCGAGATTTAGAACCTTATCTGTAATTCAACCGAGAATAATTCAGTTGAGATTTAAGAACTCGTCCACACTTCGACGGAGGAAAATTTCCGAGATTGAGAACCTTATCTGTAATTCAACCGAGAATAATTCAGTTGAGATTTAAGAACTGGTCAGGTCTTCGATTGAGGGAAACATCTTCATCAAGATCTAGGACTGTCTGTTACTTCAACGGAGGATAACTCTGTTGAGATTTAAGAACTCGTCCATACTTTGACAGAGGAAAATTGCCGAGATTGAGAACCTTACCTGTAATTCAACCGAGAATAATTCAGTTGAGATTTAAGAACCGGTCAGGTCTTCGACTGAGGGAAACATCTTCATCAAGATCTAGGACTGTCTGTTTAATTCAACGGAGAAGAATTCTGTTGAGATTTAAGAACTCATCCACACTTCGACGGAGGAAAATTGCCGAGATTGAGAACATTATCTGTAATTTAACCGAGAATAATTCAGTTGAGATTTAAGAACCGGTCAGGTCTTCGACTAAGGGAAACATCTTCATCAAGATCTAGGACTGTATGTTACTTCAACAAAGTATAATTCTGTTGAGATTTAAGAACTCGTCCACACTTCGACGGAGGAAAATTGTCGAGATTGAGAACCTTATCTGTAATTCAACCGAGAATAATTCAGTTGAGATTTAAGAACTGGTCAGGTCTTCGACTGAGGGAAACATCTTCATCAATATCTAGGACTGTCTGTTTACTTCAACGGAGGATAATTCTGTTGAGATTTAAGAACTCGTCCACACTTCGATGGAGGAAAATTGTCGATATTGAGAACCTTATATGTAATTCAACCGAGGATAATTCAGTTGAGATTTAAGAACCGGTCAGTTCCTCGACATAACTGAGAACCTAATTGCATCCTTCCTGAAAAGTAAAGGTCAGTCGTATGCAATGCATGATATATATCAAGCAATGATGTTCTCAAAATAAATGAGATTGTGTTATATCATGCGTATATGCATGTATCATGATGTATGGAAATGTAATGTTTTAGCTGGGGGAAAATAAATCCCGGATAGCTGCTGGAGAAAAGAGTCTAATTCTTCGTTTTCGCTGGGGATATCGAATGAAGATGACTGTGAGAATAAACTTGCAGGAGAGGATAACTTCGTTGGGGAATTAACTGATGAGGAGATTACTCTGTGGGGACGAGATGCTCTGCTGAGGATTCAATCGATAAATTCCACTGGGGATGAATTATCGTTGCTGGTGATCTTAAATCCTGCTGGGGATTTGAATTATGTTTGGGAAAGGAAAGAACTCCGCTGGGAATGATCTTTCAGTTGCGGCTTCACTGGGCATAACCTTTCAAAGTCTACTGGGGATGATTCTCTAAACTTCACCGGGGAAGCTTTTTCAGACTGCACTGGGTAAAATTTTAAACTCCACTGGGGATATTTTGTATTCTGCGGGGAATATTATTATACTCCGTTGGGGAATATTAAGACCTTTCGGTGCTGATGGTAGATAAACTCTGCTTGGGGAGAAGATTACCGATTCATTCACAGTTGTGAGTCTCAGCTGGGGAGAGCTAACATTATTGTCTTTTTTCTTATTCTGCGAGGAGTGAATGTTACTGGGACGCGGGCCGAGGATATGACGATGGCTTTGCATCGAGACTTTTCTGCCCTTGTATCTGCAGGAGAAGGTGCCTGCGAGGCCTTGTGAATCGAGTATTATCCCACCCTATGAGGTGCTTGGTATCCTTCGATCTAAATGGCAAATCTTCTTCTGGTAGGCAAGTGACGAGATGACGGGACATAGTCGTACGCTTTGATCCCTAATTTTTGCCTGGACCGCCCTTTCGGGTTTTCAGTCCACCAGGGTACCCCTTTTTGCCCAAGCCTCCTTTTCATGTTTTCGACTTGCCGGGTGTACAAATATTTTTTTGTTTTTATCCCTAATTTTTGCCCGAACCTTTTTGGTTCGTCGGGATGCCCTTATTTTTTCCTAGGCCAGTCAACCTAGCGGGTCTTTATTCATGCCCAATATTTTCTGACTATGTCCATGCTCTCAGAGTTTAGGGAGTTGTCACTGTCAGTAGTGTTATGTTGCCATACTACCAGAAGATGTTCGTTTGATCGTGCAAGATTCGTTGCTGGAATTCATGTCCAATGCCCTAAGTGATTCAGATGGAGATTTGCCCCTGGCTATTTGGCATCTCTGGGAGATTCCTTGAATCTTGACTTAACTGCCCCAGATGATGGACAATGATCATGCCGTGCCCCTTGATTGGAAGTGTTTTTCCACTTGAGGTGACCCTTTTTCTTGAAAAGGTTTTTGTTCACTAGATATTCGTCGTGCGAATTTCTCTGCTGTTGAACAAATAATCATATGCAAACAATGTTATTTTAAGAATGCAAAGCTTATGTCTGTCTTGAAATTTTTGAAAATGCAGTTTTCCAGTAAAACAAGTAAATTTTTGTAAAATGTGATGTCAACTCAGGATTTACAGCAAGCCCTACAGGAGTCAGGATACCTTTTGTAACAATATGCTTTCAAACTAACCCATGCCTCAGCTAGGACTTTTAAGGGTTATAACATGGCCTGGTTCGCGGTTCTAGAAACAAAGGATAAAGGCTCAAAATGTATTTGTATCCACCCGTTCTTCGTGATGTTCTTCGATCCTAAACTCAACTAATTATGCATTTGATCCTCCGTTTTGAGTCTTTGCTCTGATATTCCAGTGATGGTTCGGATACTGACAGATTATTTTTGAACAGGTAATTATTTTTGTTGAGGGTTTGTAGGACCTCTTTCTTTTTATTTTATTATCCCTGTCTTTTGCCTGAACTGTTTGTTTTTATGATTTCAGTCAGCGGGATGCCCCAGTTTTATAAGTCTCCTTCATAGGTTTTGACTTAATGGGCTTTTATTTCTGAGAGATAATGACTGTCTATCCTGACGATTATAAGGAACCATCACTATCTTTTATTTTGGAAGGACCTCTTTGATGCCATTCATTGTGCACCCGAATTAACTGAGAAACTACCTTGCCCCGGGTTGTAATTAAGGGTTTTAATTTGTGTGAAAAGAAAAACTCCTACTTCTTTGGCTCAAAGGGGTTGACGAACTCAGCTTGTAGTTGTCCCAACTGTTCGTCCTTATTGTATTCAGGACTTTTCTTGACCAAGTTCCCGACGAGGAGTGTTTTCAACTCTTCCTTCCCCTTGGATAGGTTTAGGAATATGTCCCTGAATTGAGCTTATTGAGTTTGAAGATCTTGGTTGCCTTGTTGGAAAGCCATTGTTGAAATAAACAGCGAGAACATGAGAGACCTGTACTGGGAGACCTGTTATGCAATGATATGTATGATATATGTATGTAATGTTTTCAAGGATCTCGCGGGGTAAACAAGAAACTGTTAGAATTTCAATTTTGCAGCTTTGATTGAAGAAACTTCGTGACGTCAAGAGTCCTCCTTCAAGAGTCAAGCTCACCATATCGAGTGGGTCATAGCCACCGACTCAAGTGATCATGTTTTGATCTCTAGACGACATTGGCTAGAGGAAAATAAATCCCCTTTGCCCCTTGTGCTAGACGTATGATTTACCATAACCTGCATCACAAACCCTTGATATCCTTGAAATGGTTAAGGAAATGTTTAGGCAATGATGTTATGATGTGTATGCTATGCGTTTAAGCAAAAGTGTGAGGTGATGTAAGCAAACCCTGCAATAAATCCAAATTGTTGGATAAGGACTGTAAACAAAACCTGCAAGGAACTCATGTTGTTAGATAACAAGAATGTGCAAGTAGTTCAAGTTTGAAGGCACACAAGTCACACAAACAACCTTAAGTTTAGGCTTGCATGGGGTCTAGGTATTACCCTCTTTCAGTTTAGTTGGTTCAACCTGTCCTAGTAATATTAACCGGGTTCTAGAGGATCTCAATATCACTGACCACCCTCGATCGGTCATAATTCCAGTTTAACAACCTTTTCTTGCGGCCGTGAAATTCTGGCAATAAATACTTAATGTCACAGTGAATGTTATGACACCGTATCTGACAAACTTGTACACACTTCAAGACAGTAATTTAAATACAGTAAAGAACACAATCAATTGTTAACCCAGTTCAGTGTGTAACAACACCTACTCTGGGGGATACCAAGCCAGGGAGGAAATTCACTATAAGAGATATTAATTTAGGAATAAACCAACCAGTTTATCTCCTTCACTTAAGACCTACCCAATGCAACTTCAATCTAAGTTCAACTTAAACTTGAGTTCCTACTCACTCCCCCTCAATCATAACAGTGATACTGAACTATTGATTAATGATATTATGAAGACATTCTTCAATACACACACTTGATTTTGCTTCAAAGCTTTAATCAAGAGACACAATCACTCGTGCTTCAAAGCTTTGAGTGAAAAATAACCCTAACTTGATTTTGCTTCAAAGCTTTAATCAAGAGACACAAACACTCGTGCTTCAAAGCTTTGAGTGATAAAGAACCCTTACAATAAAATCCTACTCCAAGTCACTTATCAAAATGATAATAGCTTGGCTCACAGTAGTTACAACTATACAATCCCTTATTGATCTTCTGTCAAAAAGTATCTCAGTCCATTAGGCTTCGTGAGAAATATATAAGCAGACTATTCCTCATTTAGGGCTTCCATAAAAATAGCTAGGGTTAACTAAAGTTAACCTAAACACTTGGTCTAGGGCTTTTTCATAACAGATTAGGGTTAAGCAAGGTTAACCTAATGTCCATGTGAGCAGCTGATCAATAATTCTTCAACTCATAGCAGCACACCAGTTTCCTGAAAAATCTCAGGAATAATAAATCTGCACAACAACTTGATCAGTACAGGATGTCTTAACATTGGTTATGACATCATGTATCTTGCTCACTGATTTTGGTAGAATTTAATATATGATCATAGCTTAATGATCATGATAATCACTCATACTGAGAGTTCCTGTAGAACATTCTTTTCTGCAGAATGTACCTTTATCCCAGAATGTTATGACATCAGTCATGACATTCACAAATCTGGTTTTACCAAAAAAATGCCAACAAACAAACACTTACAAACTCCCCCTTTGGCAAATTTTTGGCTAAAACCCCTAAACAATCAGAGATTAGAATGCAGCAGAATTTTTTAATAGCAACTACCAATATCTAATTCTACCAAAAATTACCACAATTTCTTCTCCCCCTTTTTAGCCATAAAGAGGCCAACGATAGTTGTACTTTAAGTTATACAGTCATCCAAAAGGAAATAAAAAAAACACAAAAAAGAAGAAGTCATCATTTGGCAGCAACAAGTTCCAGCAATAATCTTTTTCAGCAAACAAAGACCTTCAGGTACTGTCATCCCCTGAGGAAGCACTATTTTCAGCATTATGCTGGTCTTCATCAGCATCTTCTTCCCTTATTTGTTCTTCATTCTCCTCCTGTTCTAGTCTAGCAATCATCTCTTCAAGAGTCCTTTTTCTCGAATCAAGCTCTCTGCAGGTTTCTTTTAGCACAACTATAACATCAGTTTCTCTTGGAATGAGTTTTGACATTTGATGTCTCAGCAGATGTCATAACAATGTCAGGGACATGTGTTCCCTGAAACAGCTTATAGTGAAAACCGAGTGCAGGGGCTCTTTTGCATACAGAGTCTTTTTCAACCATAATATCAGGGTACTGATCAATGATTATACCACACAGGAGAGAGGGAAAGGCGATAGGGCCTTTAATAGCACAACTCCCATCATGTTTCAATGTTTGATCAAAGATGTAGTTGCCATAATCAAAGTTTGTTCTGGTTCCAACAACATAGATAAATCTTCCTAAACCTGTGGAAATGGTGGATTTATGGTTGGTGGGAACCCAGTTAGCTGCACCAATTTTGTGCAGTATGGAAAACTTCATGCTCAACTTTCTTGTAGTTAGCTTCCCTTTCAAGGGCCAGTGCTTGACTTGCTTGGCAGTGATGGTTTGACAAACCTGGTTGTCAGTAACTTCAAGCTCAGGTTGAGCATCATTAGGCCTTCCTAGGAATTTGTTTATTACAGTAGGAGAGAAATTTACCTTCCTTCCTCTCACATACACACTCTTAAAATCAGCTGACTTTCCATCAGCACAACCATCAGACAAATTTACTATGAATTCTTTGACAAGAATCTCATAGTAGTTGGAAAACTTGACCACTGTTTTCATCAGGCCAACAACTTTGATTAGATCCATGACTTCCTTACACTCAATAGCACTTCTGGTTAGCTCTCTCTCCAAGGCAATCCTTTTTAGAAACACATACTTCCACCTGCTTTCATTTTCTGGATGGTGAAAGGAGATGTTGTCAATGGCAACTTCAGGAACCTTAGGCAGTTTACTAGAAGAAGGTTTCTTCCTGAGAGGAATGTCTGGAACATTGCTCTCAACATCAAAATCAAAGTCTGATTCCTCATCAGATTCAGAAGGTTCATGATCTTTTCTTTTCTTGGCTATAGGTTGTCTCAAAGGTTTTGAGAGACTACCAACAGATACCCTAGCTTTTACCTTACCCTCCCTTTCGAAGTTCCAGTCTTCTCAGACTTGTTCTCAGGCTTCGCCTTCTCATGCACAACTTCAGTAGCCTTCTCTTTGGAGGGGCTTTGAGCAGCATTCTGCTTCTCTTTTCTACTCATCATCCTTATAGCTATGCTAGGGTTGATATTGGCAATTAAATCATTGTCAGATAAATCTTCATCAACATCAATAACAAGAGGTTCAACAGCCTTGTCAGTAGGGTTCTGGTGATCATCAGGTTTTTCTGGAGATTTCCTAATGTTGTCATCAGGTGTCTCAACATTCTGAGTGACATCTGGATCCCTTTCTACATTAGGGCTAGCAGTTTCTTGGTTCAAAGGTACAGATATTCCAGGAACAGAGTGATTCTCATTAAGAATCCTAGTGACTAGTCTGGCAATAGCTTGATGTACATAAGCAGAACCTTCCCTATTAGCTATCTCTGGAGGAACAAAAGATGATGGTTGAGAAGATTTACCAGATGGAGAAGCTTGTGATCTTCTTGCATGTCTAGTTCGCAGCTTCTTGACCTTAGTAGGATCAGCTGCCATTTCACGAAGAGGAGTTATCTCAAGAACATCAGCTTCCATGCAATTTACGATTGCCCTAGGTTCGGTGTCAGAGGGTGAGGAAGAAGCAGTCACCTTTGATGAAGATGATGACATGGATTATTGAGACATCTCGAGAGATTTAAGAAACAAGTAACAACGAGTGTGAAATCTTCGTTTGAGAGAATGGAGACTGTTGCAGAAAAGCGAGAAGAGGGAGATATATGAATGTCTATTCCACTTCTTAAAATTTTGGAAAGAAAGAGGGAAACAAATGATTAGCCCAATCAGAATAGACTTAACTAAAATATCTCTTTCATCCCTTGTTTTAAGCAAAATTAATTGCTACATCTCTTCATATTGGCAAATACCCAGCTTGCCCCATAAATTTTCAAACTGACTAGCATCAAGTGCTTTGGTAAAAATGTCAGCCAGTTGTAGTTCAGTGGCAACATGTTCCAGCTTAATCACCTTTTCCTCCACAAGATCTCTGATGAAGTGATGTCTAATGTCAATATGCTTAGTCCTGTTGTGCTGCATAGGATTCTTGGAAATGTTAATAGTACTCAGATTATCACAGTACAATGTCATGACATCTTGTGTGACATTATACTCAGTTAGCATCTGTTTCATCCAGGTCATTTGAGAACAGCTGCTACCAGCTGCTATGTATTCAACTTCAGCAGTAGATAGAGACACACAGTTCTGTTTCTTGCTGAACCAAGAGACAAGATTATTTTCCAAAAAGAAGCATCCTCCAGAGGTGCTCTTTCTATCATCAGCACTACCAGCCCAATCAGCATCACAGTAACCAGACAGAATTGGTTCACATCCATGAGAGTACCACATGCCATAGTTGTAAGTTCCACTCATATACTTCAGAATTCTTTTCACTTGGTTGATGTGACTTACTTTGGGTTCAGCCTGGTATCGTGCACATACTCCAACTATAAATGCAATGTCAGGTCTGCTGGCTGTTAAGTATAGCAGACTTCCTATCATGCTTCTGTACAAGCTTTGATCCACATTTGCCCCACTTGTGTCTTTGGATAACTTTAAATGAGTAGGTGCAGGAGTCCTTTTGTGACTAGCATTCTCCATTCCAAACTTCTTGACAATATTCTTTGCATACTTGCTTTAAGATAGAAAAATTGAGTCTTCCATCTGTATGACTTACAGTCCAAGAAAGTAGGTCAATTCTCCCATGAGGCTCATTTCAAATTCAGCTTGCATCTGGTCATCAAAATGTTTAACCATTTTATCTGACATTCCTCCAAACACTATGTCATCAACATAAATTTGAGCTACCATTATCTTTCCTCCTTCATTTTTGACAAAAAGAGTTTTATCCAAACCTTCTTTCCTGTATCCTTTGTCAGTGAGGAATTTTGTCAACCTGTCGTACCAGGCTCTAGGAGCTTGCTTCAGACCATATAAATCTTTCCTCAATTTGTAGACATGATCAGGACAGTTTGGATCGACAAATCCTTTAGGCTGTTCCACATATACTTCCTCATTTAAGTACCCATTTAGGAAGGCACTCTTTACATCCATCTGAAATAGCTTGAACTTAAGGAGACAAGCAACTCCCAATATAAGTCTGATTGATTCCAGTCTGGCTACAGGAGCAAAAGTCTCATCAAAATCAACCCCTTCAACTTGAGTGTATCCTTAAGCAACAAACCTTGCCTTATTCCTGGTGACAACTCCTTCAACATCTGATTTGTTCTTGTAGATCCACTTTGTGCCAATGATGTTTGTTCCTTCTGGTCTAGGAACTAACTCCCATACTTCATGTTGCTTGAATTGGTTCAATTCATCTTGCATTGCTCCAATCCAGTATTCATCAGTCAAAGCCTCCTTAACATTTTTTGGTTCAATCTTAGATACAAAGCAAGAGTTTGTGATGATTTGTCTAGATCTTGTAATGACTCCACTGTTAGGGTCTCCTATGATGAGTTCCTTAGGATGATCTTTCTGAATTCTGATGGAAGGATCTTTGTTAGCTTCCTTTGATTCAGACTCTGATGAAGTAGTTTTAGGTACATCATCCTTTTTAGACACTTGAGTTGAAGTCTCAAAGAATGTCTCAACATCATATGGGACATTTATTTCCTCATGGTAATCATCAACTATGACATTTATAGATTCCATCATAACTTTGGTCCTAGAATTGAATACCCTATATGCTCTGCTGTTGGTAGAGTATCCTAGGAATATTCTTTCATCACTTTTAGGATCCATCTTTCTCCTTTGTTCACGATCTGTCAGAATATAACATTTGCTTCCAAAGACATGGAAGTACTTCACTGTAGGCTTTCTTCCTTTCCATAGTTCATAAATGGTGGATGATGTTCCCTTTCTCAAGGTCACCCTGTTATGGACATAACAGGCTGTATTCATAGCTTCAGCCCAAAAATGAATAGGAAGTCTTTTGGCATGTATCATTGCTCTGGCAGATTCCTGTATAGTCCTGTTTTTCCTTTCCATAACTCTATTTTGTTGAGAAGTTATGGGTGAAGAGAACTCATGATTGATTCCTTCTGAGGAACAGAACTCATCAACCTTACAGTTTTCAAATTCCTTACCATGATCACTTCTGATTCTGACAATGCATCCTTCTTTTTCTCTTTGAATTCTTTTGCACAGTTCCTTAAATACATCAAATACATCAGACTTTTCCCTAATGAAGTTTATCCAGGTGAATTTGGAAAAATCATCCACAACAACATATGCATATCTCTTTCCACCAAGACTTTCCACCTGCATTGGACCCATCAAATCCATATGTAGAAGTTCTAGCACCTTAGAGGTGTTCAGGTGTCTTGTCTTTAGATGTGACATTCTAGTTTGCTTTCCAACCTGACATTCACCACAGACTCTCCCTTCATCAATCTGAAGCCTTGGAATCCCTCTGACAGCCTCCATAGATATGATCTTTTTCATTCCTCTTAGATGTAAATGACCAAGTTTTTGGTGCCACAGTTTCACTTCCTTTTCTTCTTTGGCTATAGAGCATACAGAAGAGTAGTTAGTGTTCTCAGACTCCCATAAGTAACAGTTGTCTTTTGATCTGACTCCTCTCATTACAACTTCTTGTTTTTCATTAGTTACAAGACATTCAGACTTGGTGAAGTTGACCTTGAATCCTAGATGTGATACGGTGGGAGAACTGACTTGGGTTTTGCGTTTGTTTTCGCAAATGTTTCGGTTTAGCAAGAGTCGCCACCGACTTTTTATTTTATCCTAAGGAAAGGTTAAAAAGTACAGGAAAAACCTTTGCGATGTTTTCTTGGGTTCGGGGAGTAGATTATAGAAAGGGAAGGTATTAGCACCCTTTCTATCCATGGTTATCCATGGGCTCTTAGTTACTTGCTTAGATCACTTGCCTTTGCTTTTCAATTGTTTGAAATGGTGCTTTGTGTGTGTGGTTTTGAAAATGTTTTGAAAAAGATGCCTTGTCTAGGCAACCATTGTAACAATTCTTTACTCGAATGTTTTACAAAGGTGTTTGTCTTTTTGAAAAGATATTTCAATGTTTTTTTGAAAGTTGTTTTGAAAGTTGTGTTGTGGAGTGTGTTTTGAAAGTAGGCAACTGTGTTTTGCAAGTTTGATCAAGTAACTAAGAGTTGTCTACCCTATTGTACTCAAAGGTCTTTCTCATGTTTTAACCCTTTTAACAGTGTTGTTTCACCATTATATTTGGTGAGCAACCTTGTGTTAAGATGTTAACAGGACGGGCGCGGGTCATCGTTTAGACCATGAATGCAATAGTGCCAAGTGTCTTTGGCAATTTTTTCTTTAAGGGACTTGATCATTTTTTAGGCAACTTGAGAAAGCGTCATCGAGGGACTATGATCATTTGATTTGTTTTTGTTTTGCCAAAGACACCCAACATGCAACATGGCCCATTTTTGAAGGCAACAAGTGGAGTAACCCTAAGGGTGCAAGTGTGCATGGTGTTGTCCATTTTCATGCTTTTTTATCTTTGTATTAGCCAAGCTATTTGTTATTTGATTTGCATACAAACCCTAGGTCTATCATGGTATAATTTGAAAGTTTTTAAATGCGGAAATTTAAATTCCTAAATTATTACAACATGATTATGGGGATGGGGGTACAAATGTTTGAATGGGGGGATATTTGACAAGAAATTAAATCTAAACTATTACATCCATATCGAATATACAAATATTTAATTGTACAATATTTAAATAAATACAATAAATATGCAAAATGTATTATGCACAAAAATGATTTTTTATGTTTGTGAAAGTATTTTTCTATGTGAAATATAAACAAAAATAAAAAGGTCAAATTTTGAATATTTGTCATTTAGGGCAAAACCCTAGTTTTTGAATAAATAGTATTTATTTATTAATTATATACAATATTTGTTATTTATATACAAAAAATAAGAAGTATGTTGTAAAAAGTATTTTTGATGTCAAATATTAATAAAAATAAAAATATATTATTTTCATATTTTTATCCTAAATATTCTAATAAAATATACAAGTATTTATATTTATATATTAAATATACTAAATATATATATAAAAAATAAAATATTAATTATTTTCAAAAAAAAGTATTTTTTAGAAGATGTTTTCAAAATGTAAACAAAAAATAATAACTGAAAAATATTTATTTTTGTATTATTTTTAGGGTTTTAAATAAAAAGGTTTTTATATTATTTACATATATATACTAAATAAAACAAATAAATGCCAAATAAATGCAAAAAAGTGAGGAAAAATATTTTTAGTGTTTTTTCATGTTTGAATAAAAATATAAAATCAGAATCAAAAATAAAAAGTCAAAAATGATAAATATTTCACACAATGGGCCAGGGGGGTGTAAATTGAAAAAGGGGGTGCAAAGAGAAGGACTGACTCAGGCCCCGCCCAAGCCAGTCATCTTCAACCTTCAGCATTGTTTGAACAAGCAAAAACGCGCGTTTCTTAACTCCTGATTCCTGGACTTTCATGCAAAACTCGTAACACCAATATTATAGAGCATAAAGAGACGAGTTCAGACATATAAAATACTTGACCTAACTCTAAGAATCCAGGGAGAATTTCTTCATCCCCAATTTCTGACCTAATTTTTCTTCAATGTTTATGGCCAAAATTCTTACAACATGCTTAATATAAATGAAAAGTAAATACATGGATGGCTTCAGGGCTATGAGTAGAACATGTTTCATTCACAAACTTAAGCTTAATCATGTCTGGATAGAGAGATAGAAGTCCATGGTTTTACCTGTTTCAGCTTGAGTCGTGTACAACAATGTGGCCAACTTCAATGGAGTTTGAGCTTTTGTACAGCTTGCCTGAAGTCCAAGGATGCTTCCCAAGTACCTAGCTTGCTTTGAAACTCTCTGAATCGTGCTATGGAAGTTCACCTGCAAAACTGAAAAGTGAAAATGGCAACGGAGGTTAGGGATGTTACAGTTTGTATTTAGGGCTTGGGATAGTTTGTATGGATGATATGGAATGTGTTTGGACAGGCTTGAGCAAAAACGCACGAGTGGATTGAGTTGTGGACCTCAATCTGCAGCAGGCACTCTGTTTTACAGAAAAACTGTGATTTTGTGTATGAAGAGGGATGAGGGGTGGATGAGTCGTGCCTTAGGCTTGCTTGGATGTATGAAAGATGTTTTCAATGTTTGTGTTTGGCTGTCTTGACCGGAATGAGAGATTGGCCTCAGTTTGCAAGCTTTCTTCTAATGTAAGCAAAGAAATGTCAAGTTGTGATATAGGCCTGTACAAGGCTCTCCAGCATGCTGCAACACTCTCTCTTGATCAATGGGATTTGTCTACCAAACTTTGCCTCAAAGATCTGGCTTGTACTTCTTGGATTTGTTATTTGACATAAAGCACTACTTTTCAAAAATGGCAAGTTTGCTTTTTCTACTTAAGGGATAATTCTATGTGTAATGACCAAATGCACAAAACAATGCTTGAAAACAATGGTTAGGCATTTAATTATGGAGTGAAAACTTGGTTTAGAGGCCTGCAAGCAAGTACCAAGCATGTTGATTTGAAAAATGCCAATGTTATGAACATGCTTTGGCCAAGAACAAAAGTGAATTTTGCCCATCTTTGCAAATTCGATTCTCCCTAACCACAAGGGTGTTTGAGAAGTTCTTAGACAATTTGGAAAGCTTGGAATGTGTACTACAATCCATATTTATAATGAAAATTGAAAATCCAAGTGGAAGCATGTGAAAAATGGCCAAGAAGTTGGACAAAAATCCTGCCTAGAATAGGTCAAAATTTCTCTAAGTTAAAAATGTTTTGCACCCTTGTTCCAAAAATCATAACTTGAGATACAAGCTTCCTTTGAGAAAACTTTGTGAATCAAAGTTGTAGATTTTGCAATGGAATACAACTTTCATGTTTCAAGTTTTGTTTGAATCCATTTGCATCTTGATGAAAAAATGGGACAAAGTTAGGAAAAAATAAGGAAATTTCATAACAGAAAATTTCTAAGTTATGAAATTTCTTCATTTTAAACCCTAATTTGCAATTTTGGATTTCTTGATGAACAAGTTTCATAATTTGACATGTCTTTATGAAAAATGAATCTTGGCACTTGATTTTGACCAAAAAGTCAAAGTTTGACTTTTCAGTATACAGTCAAATTTTGATCAGTTGACTGGAAAATTCATCTGTCAATCTTGTGCATTTGAGATCTTTTGAACTTTTTGAATGGGTCAAGACAATGCCATTGAGTCCTTGAGTCCATATGTGAGCTTGGTTTGCCATTGGTTAGGTCAAACAGTCAAAAATTGCCTTTGTGCAGTCAAAACCCTAAAAATGACCATTTTGCCCTTTTGGTGATCTGATCAAATTTCTTGTGGAATTGTGATCCAAACTTGACCAAATTGTTCATATGAGTTCATTATGTTGATGTGGGTCAAATTTCACGAGGTTTGACTGTCAATTGGCCACAATTGACTTTTCCCCCAATACAGCTGATTTTAGGTCAACTGTCCCATTGACTGGGCAAAAATTGGAATCAAGGCTTGAAACTTGGTATGGATAAACTTGTGAGTCCAACATGAAGCATGAAAGTCATTTTTGGCACTTTAGGTCAAAACATCCTTGTGCAAACTCAAACCCTAATTTGGGTCAACAATGCAAGGAGGGGTCTTGAGTAGAGCAAACCCTAACTTGATCTTGAGCTCCAAGAGTCTTGTGGTGAGAAAATGTTGATGAAAAGGGAGGGAAAATTTTGGGGTATAACAGTTGCCCCTATTCAATCTTCTTGCACCTGAAGAGTTAGATTGGCAGGTTTGCCTTTCGCGTCTCGAAGGTAAAAGGAGATTGGACACTAGAATGCTCGTAAATTTGCCCTCGTCAAAACATGGATGCGGGAATGGGCTTAAAGATGCCATTTGGAGATGGGCTTAGAGATGCCATCTGAAGATGTGACCGAATCTTATCGGGGGATGGGCTTAAAGATGCCATCTGGAATGCTTGTTGAACTGTATGTCATTGATGAGTGAACGAGTATCAGAAAGGTATCCATGTTTGGAATATCTCTGAACTGGGGATCTTGAATAAGCAATGGATTGACATCCGTGTTTGGAGAATCCATAAACTGTTTTCAGAGATCTTGGATCTGAACAAGCGATAGGTTAACATCCGTGTCTGGAGAACCTGTAAACTGTTTTCAGAGGTTGAGTCTGAACAAGCGATATATTAACATCCGTGTTTGGAGAATCCGTAAACTGTTTTCAGAGATCTTGGATCTGAACAAGCGATAGGTTAACATCCGTGTCTGGAGAACCCGTAAACTATTTTCAGAAGTCTTGAAGTTGAATAAGCAATAGATTAACATCCATGTTGGGAAGCATCCATAAACTGTTTTCACAGATCTTAGATCTGAACAAGCGATAGATTAACATCCGTGTTTAGAGAATCCATAAAATGTTTTCAGAAAGTTGAAGAATCTGAACAAGCAACAGGTTAACATCCGTGTCTGGAGAACGCGTAAACTGTTTTCAGAAGTCTTGAAGTTGAATAAGCAATAGATCAGCATCCATGTTGGGAAGCGTCTGTAAACTGTTTTCAAAGGTTGAGTCTGAACAAGCGATAGATTAACATCCGTGTTTGGAGAATTCGTAAACTGTTTTCAGAAAGTTGAAGAATCTGAACAAGCGACAGGTTAACATCCGTGTCTGGAGAACCCGTAAACTGTTTTCAGAAGTCTTGAAGTTGAATAAGCAATAGATCAGCACCCATGTTGGGAAGCGTCCGTAAACTGTTTTCAAAGGTTGAGTCTGAACAAGCGATAGATTAACATCCGTGTTTGGGGAATCCGTAAACTGTTTTCAGAGATCTTGGATCTGAACAAGCGATAGGTTAACATCCGTGTCTGGAGAACCCGTAAACTGTTTTCATAGGTCTTGAGGTTGACGCTTGTTAATCTTATCCTGAAATGGGTAAAATATTAGCTGAAACACTAAGTTATGTTGTATGAAATGTATGATGCAATACATGTTATATCAATGTTTATGATATGAATGTAATGAATGCGCATGTAAGCTGATGAGCTGTCTTGCTGAGGATAGATGAATCCGGGATAGCCGGAGATAATAGAATCTTGACTGCTACCAGGGAAAGTGAATCCTTGCTGCTGCAGGGGAGTGTAAGAATTTTTGATTGCTGAAGATGAGACATCCTTGTTGACTGCTGGCTGCTCGGGGAACAAGATCTTCAATTGTTGAGGGATCTTAGGACCACTTCTGGGGGATTGGAACTCCTTGGTGACTTGTAGGGAATGAGAATTCTGATGATCTCTACTGGGGAGTCCAGAACCTGGTAGGCTTAAGCTGGAGAAGTAAAATTGAGAATCTTCAATCTGATGGGAAGTATCTCTGTGGGGAGAAGGTTCACCAGTCTAGTTCCGCTGGGGATTGATAGTTGGAAGTTTTAGCTCCGTTGGGGATTAACAATTTTGACTTCAACTGGGGATAGGATTTTCAGATTTTTAAGGCTCCACTGGGGATACTGAAACTTAACTCTGAGGGGAATTAAGTTCTGGAAGGCTCTCTTTGCTGGGGAAATCAGTTTTGAGAAAGCTTTTGTTATGCTGAGGATCCTGAAGTTTAACTTTGTTTAGGGAATTAAGTTCTGGATTCTAACTTTGTTGAGGAATTTGGAGTTTAATTCCGCTGGGGATTTCTTCTGAAATGGCATCAAGATATCTATCTGTACTTTCAAACTATCATCAATCATCTTTCTTGATTTGTAAGAAAATGATTATGTTCAAATGCATATGCCTATTTAACAAAACATTGGATGTTTCTCAAATAAAACATAAGTGTAAAAATGAAAAAGGAAGACAAAGCAAATTTCTGTATTGGGAAAAGTATTTGTATTAACTTTTTATGAATATCTTTGTAGAAAGGAGACAGGCATCCTAGTAAGAGGATGTTGTCGTAAAAATTGAAAATTTTATACAAAAGAAAGATGGCTATGTGTAACAATTCCATGGGATTCCATTTTGTTATAGCCTTCACAACTCTGAATATCTTGTCCATTCAATGCTTCGTCCGCCGTTGATTGGATTGATCAGAAGCTCGGAACTTGTTGATGAAGAGATTGTTCTTTAAAGTGATCCAACGAGACATAGTCATACGCTTTAATTCCCTAACTTTTGCCTGAATCTCCCTTTCGGGTTTTCAATCCACCGGGAAACCCCTTTTTGCCCAAGCCGCCCTTTTGGGTTTTCAACTTGCCGGGTGTATAGATTTTTTTGTTTTATCCCTAATTTTTGCCTGAATCGCCCTTTCGGGTTTCGGTTCACCGGGATGCCCATTTTTGCCCAAGTCGCCCTTTCGGGTTTTCGACTTGTCGGGTGATTTTATGCGTAGTATCTTTTGACTATATCTGCATTCACAGGGTGCGGCAAATCTTCGCCGTCCATGGTGGTCAGAATCATTGCACCACCAGAAAAGATGCTCTTGATTACAAATGGTCCTTCGTAAGTAGGAGTCCATTTGCCCCTGGGATCACTTTGCAGCAAGATAATCCGCTTGATTACAAGATCTCCGACTTGGTATACTTGACGTCTGACTTTCTTGTTGAAAGCCTTGATCATCTATTTTTGGTACGTCTGACCATGGCAAACAGCAGTGAGTCGTTTCTCGTTGATCAAATTGAGTTGATCAAGTCGGGTCTGAATCCAATCGTCTTCACTCAAACCAGAGTCCTTCATAATCCTTAAAGAAGGAATCTGAACTTCCATGGGTAGGACAGCTTCCATGCCATATACCAAAGAAAATGGGGTTGCCCCTGTTGAAGTACGTGCCGTGGTACGATATCCATGCAGAGAAAACGGTAGCATCTCATGCCAGTCCTTATAGGTCACTGTCATTTTCTGAATGATCTTCTTGATGTTTTTGTTCGCAGCTTCAACAACACCATTCATCTTCGGCCGACAGGGAGATGAATTGTGATGATAAATCTTGAACTGTTCGCATAGAGCGGTGATCATAGTATTATTCAGATTTGTACCGTTGTCTGTAATGATCCTGTCGGGGACACCATACCGGCATATGAGGTTCTGCTTGATGAAGCGGGCAACTACATTCTTTGTAACAGAGGCGAAGGAAGCTGCTTCGACCCATTTGGTAAAATAGTCAATGGTGACCAGAATGAAGCGATGTCCATTGGACGCTGTGGGCTTGATCTCTCCAATCATGTCAATTCCCCACATTGCGAATGGCCAAGGAGCTGTCAGAACGTTGAGAGGAACAGGAGGAATATGAATCTTGTCGGTATAGACTTGACATTTGTGGCAAGTACGGGAATGTTGATGGCAATCAGCTTCCATAGTAGACCAGTAATAACCTGCCCTTAGAATCTTCTTAGCCATCCTATGTCCGCTCAAGTGGGTGCCAAACGTGCCACTATGTATCTCAGTCATGATTAACTCTGCTTCAGCTTTGTCCACACATCGGAGTAAAACACAATCATGGCTGCATTTATAGAGGATGTCGTTGCTCAGGAAGAACTTGGCAGCAAATCTCCTTAGGAACTTCTTGTCATTTACGGAAGCTCCTTCGGGATATTCTCTAGTCTGGAGATACCTTTTGATTTCGTGAAACCAGGGTTGTTCCACTACTTCTTCGGTATTAATCTCATGACAATGCGCAGGTTCATCCATTCGCTCGATGGTGATTTGGGGAGCCTCGTTATCCCAGTTGAGTTTAAACATGGAAGACATTGTAGCCAGAGCATCTGCTAGCTGATTTTCTTCTCGCGGGAAATGCTCGAAGGTGATCTGCTCGAAATGAGGCAACAATGTCAGGACATGTTCTTTGTATGGGATAAGATTAGGATGCTTGGTATCCCACTCTCCTTTGATTTGACTGATAACCAAAGCCGAGTCCCCAAATACGATCAAAGATTTGATTCCCAAGTCTATAGCAGCCTTGAGACCAAAGACACAAGCTTCATATTCGGCCATGTTGTTGGTACAGCTGAAACAAAGTCGGGCCGTGAAAGGTGTATGGCAACCTTCCGGGGAAATGAGTACCGCACCGATACCGTTTCCAAGTGCATTGGAGGCACCATCAATGTACAGGGTCTATCGGGATCCATTTTCAGGTTCGTCATACGGTCTGTTACCTTCAATGTTGTCCAAAGTCATGATGTCTTCGTCCGGGAAGTCGAAACTCATGGATTGATAATCTTCGATAGCTTGATGAGCTAGATGGTCATCCAGTACACTCCCTTTTATAGCTTTTTGGGTAGTATACTGGATGTCATACTCAATCAGGATCATTTGCCATCTAGTGATCCTTCCAGATAAAGCAGGCTTCTCGAAGATATACTTGATAGGATCCATTTTGGAAATCAACAGAGTGGTATGAGTCAACATATACTGTCTTAGTCGACGAGCAGCCCATACCAAAGCGTAGCAAGTTTTCTCGAGCAGTGAGTAGCGAGTCTCACAGTCGGTAAACTTTTTGCTAAGGTAATAAATGGCATGTTCTTTTCGACCAGACTCGTCATGTTGGCCCAGTACGCACCCCATTGAGTTGTCCAAAACAGTCAGATACATGATCAGCGGCCTTCCTTCGACGGGTGGCATCAGAATAGGAGGTTCTAGCAAATACTCCTTGATCTTATCAAAAGCAGCTTGGCAATCGTCGTTCCACTCGACTACCTGATCTTTCTTCAATAGTTTGAAAATTGGCTCATAGGTAGACGTCAGATGAGAGATGAATCTGGAAATATAGTTCAAGCGCCCCAAGAACCCTCTAACCTCCTTTTCAGTACGGCGGGCAGGCATTTCTTGTATAGCTTTCACTTTTGCTGGATCGACCTCAATGCCTTTGTTGCTGACAATAAATCCTAGAAGTTTACCAGACCTAACTCCAAAAGTGCACTTACTTGGATTCAGCCTGAGCTTGTACTCCTTCAACCTGGCAAACAACTTCTGCAAATGTTCAAGGTGTTCCTCCTCTGTTTGTGATCGAGCTATCACGTCGTCTACGTAAACTTCGATCTCATGATGTATCATATCATGAAACAAAGCTACCATGGCGCGTTGATAAGTTGCCCCTGCGTTCTTCAGTCCGAACGACATCACCTTGTACCAGAAGGTACCCCATTGTGTAACAAAGGTTGTTTTCTCCATGTCCTCGGGGGCCATTTTGATCTGGTTGTAGCCCGAGAATCCGTCCATGAAGGAAAATAACTTATGCTGAGCTATGTTGTCAATCAAGATGTCAATATGTGGCAGCGGAAAATCATCTTTAGGGCTGGCCCTATTCAAATCCCGGTAGTCCATACACATTCTGACCTTGCCGTCTTTTTTAGGTACTGGCACGATGTTAGCAACCCATTGTGGATAGGATGTAACAGCCAGAAAGCCAACGTTGAATTGCTTCATTACTTCAGCTTTAATCTTCTCAGACATGTCGGGCATCATTCGACGGACTTTTTGCTTGATCGATGGACAATCCTCTCTTGTAGGGAGACGGTGAACCACGATGTCTGTGTCTAACCCTAGCATGTCTTCATAAGACCAGGCGAAGATTTCAACGTATTCATTCAACAACTGTATTAAGCGCTCCTTGACACTTGGTTCCAGATTGGCACCCACTTGTACTTCCTTCCGGTCTTCCTCTGTTCCTAAGTTGACAGTTTCCAACAACTCTTCATGAGGCAAGATGGCCCTTTCCTCTTGCTGTAGAAGTCTGGCTAGCTCTCCCGGTACTTCACAATCTTCGTCGTCTTCGCACTCAGCCTGATTGACCAAATCTTCAGAGTTATTGAAGGATACAACAAAATAGTCACCCATGGAATCCGGAGTGGATGGGTACCTGCATTTGTGAGTGTGGGTGTGTGTAAGGGATAACCATCCTTAAACACACAAAAATGCAAAAGGAAAGAAAATGAACACAGCAGTTTATAAGTGAAAAACGTCCAATGATTCATTAAGCATGGTATATGATTATGAAGGAAAATCAAGCCCTTACAAATGGACCTACATACCCGGGCAAGGCATGAGGTGAAAAATAGTGTGCAGATTGTTTAAAAGTAATTATTACAGACCAACAGGAAATGTTCGAAAGATAAATTACTGATTAATGAAAGTAATGGGAACGAAGTATTTCACCTCCCAGTTGTGTAGTCCCCCTTCGATGGTTGGGAAGATCCAATCTTCAATGTTACCCTCTTCGTCTTCGTCTTCTAAAGCATTGATTCCATGAGGAGAAATCTTGATGGGTGTCCTTTCAATTTTGGAGCGACGCATAGCCTTTTGCCCCGCAGCGGTAAATCCCAACCCAAACTTATCTGTCTTATGAGGAAATTCAGGCAACTGACCCCACACTGTGCTCTTCCCCTTCTTCATTGCAGCCTTTGCGTCTTTCAGAGATGCCAGACCACCTGCTTGGGTACCTCAGCTACTGCCTTTGCTACTGCCACTTCGGGAGACACTTCCTCAAAGTGTTGAAAGGGTGTTTCAATGAATTCGCCGTCCACTTCCACATACCGAAAAGAATTCAAATGACTGATCATGTACTCCTCCTCACCGTGTACAGTTATGATTTTTCCCTTAACAGGGTATTTCAACATCTGATGCAGGGAGGAAGTGACTGCCCCAGCATTATGAATCCAAGGTCTTCCTAGCAAGCAATAGTATGACGGACGGATGTCCATCACATAGAAGGTTGAGTGGAACACTTCAGTGCCTACCTTGATGGGAATGTTGACCTCCCCATGCACCATTCTTTTAGACCCGTCAAAGGCCCTGACAATGATATTACTTGGTTTCAGCTCCAAGCCTTCGCAATCCAATCGGTCGAGAGCCTTTTTAGGAAGCACATTTAGGGAAGAACCGGTGTAGACCAAGACAAGGGCGAGAGTGGTTCCTCGGCATTCAACTGACACATGCAATGCGTCATTGTGCTTTCTTCCTTTCGGAGTCAGGTCAGCATCAGAGAAACCCAGGCCGTTGTCGACGGTAAGGCTGGCTACACAATCCTGGAATTGATCGGCTGAGGTTTCCTGGGGAACATGGGCTGTCTTCAGAAATCTTATCAATGCTTTGGCATGAGCCTCCGAACAAAGCAGCAATGCTAACATGGAGATCTTCGAGGGGGTTTGCCCCAGTTGCTCTACCACATCATAATCACTCTTCTTAATTATTTTCAGAATCTCCTCCATTTCTTTTTTAGAGGTTTCGGGGATGACCAATGGCTGAGCCCTCGTCCTGACGAGCTCATCTTGGATCCCTTTCCCCTTATCAGCAGCAGCGGGAGGAACAACCACAGGAGTAACGGCTTTTTCAATCATTGGCATTCTTGCAGATAGTTTTATCGGTGCAGGGGTAACCTTGGGAACAACTGAGGGTCCAAAGATTGCCTTTGGGGGGGGGGGGGGCAATCTCTGGAGAGAAAATTCTCCCACTTCGGGTAATCTTGCTCGTACCGGCAATGTTTCCAATGTCGGCTGTTTCTTCGTCAGAGCTCTCTTCAGTTATCTCAATTGGTTTAACACCATGGTAGTAGATTTCTCCACCATAATTCCATGGTATTGATTTGTCATATTTGTAGGGGACGGGCCCAGGCATGGTTATCTTCAAGGGAACAATCTTCGTAGCGGATGTAATCTTAACAGGCCTTTTGGGGACCTTGGAAAGATTGGTGGAAATGGTGATTATTGAAACTTCATTGATAGGAGTTGGAGTAACGGGAGTATTTTCGAAAAGAATTTGTTGGTTGTCCATTAGGCGTTGGATGCCTATCTTCAGCAATGGACAGTCGATCGGGAGGGAGGAACAAAAGTAGCAATCTTCTTTACATCCTGGGAAAATCCCAGCCTTCAACAGATTCAACTTGATTGTCAGTAATGGAGTTATCAGATCATCAACAGTAGAAACAAACCGATCTTCTTCAACAGCATGGACATTGCGACCATGCTTTGGCATCGGAGTGGATATTACATTCGGCTTCTCTGGGGCGTCGAACTCAACCTCTTTTGCATATATTAAATCTTGAATTTTATGCTTAAGCGCCCAACAATCGTTGGTGTCATGCCCGATGCTATCATAATGATAGGCACATTTAGCATTGGGATGATAATGCGGGGAAGTTGTATTCACATTTTTTGGTGCCTCTTTGATATTGGTGAGATTCAGCTTCAACAAATGGGGAAGAACTTATGCGGGCGTCATATTGATGCGGGTGAACTGCCGTTGTGGCCGTTCTCCCCATTGCTGTTTAGGTCTGGACTGATTGTTACGAGGCTGATCATTTGATGAATTTTGAATCATCACAGCCCCTACAGTCGGCCGGCGCTCAATTCTTCCCGATCCTTTCTGAGCGTACACAACAAGCTTCCTTCTTGGCCGGAAATGATTTCTCAACAGTTGTGGAGGCAGAGGCATCCCTTTGAATCTTCCCACTCTTAATACCAGCTTCCACCCGTTCGCCAGTCAGAATCAATTCAGTAAACCCTGCGGAAGAGCTCCCGATCAAATGGTTGAAGAACGGGCCAGATAGGGTCCCCAAGAACATATCAACTAGTTCCCTATCTGAAAGAGGTGGCTGCACTCTTCCGGCCAAGTCGCGCCATTTCTGGGCGTATTCTTTGAATCTCTCATTTGAGGCCATCCCCATACTCTGTAGCTGAGTACGGGTTAGCGCCAAGTCAGCATTATATTGATACTTGCGATCTAAGGCAGCTGCCAAGTCTTCCCAGTTATGCACTTCTGACCTCTCAAGCTGGTAAAACCAGTCTAGCTGTGTACCGGACAAGCTGTCCTGAAAGAAGTGTACCCAAAGATTTTTGTCGGATGTATGAGGTTGAATTCTTCTGACATATGACCTCAGGTGCATCTTCGGGCAAGACAACCCGTCATATTTTGCAAAAATTGGCACTTTACACTTTGGAGGGATCACAATCCCAACAATCAATCCCAATTCTTCAAAATCTAGCCCGGGAACCCTTTGCAGCTCCATAGCTGCCAGTCTATCCTCCAGGTTTTTGTATTTGTCGTCCGCTGGCGGGTATTGCTGCTCTGAGTAGTCTTCATCTTCCTCAACCTCTTCCTCTTTAGCCTCAGACTCAGAAGGTAATGCATCCCCTTTTCCCTTACCGGTCCCCTCATCAGATGTGGAGGGGAATTCAAGAACTCTCCTAGCTTCATTCTCAAACCTTCTTCCCAGTGTAGCTACCCCAACTCTTTTCTTCTTATTTTTTCCTTTTTCTTGCTCTTTATTCCCTAACAGTGCTTTAAGATCCTTCTGACCCTTTGCTAAGGTCATTAGGAGCTGTTGAAACTGCGAGTTTTGTGACTGCAGATCTTTGATCGTCTATTTAAGATCCATCTTACTGAAATAAACAACAGAAAGATAAGGAAACCTGGCGTGAAGACCTGTTTATGCATATGATGAATGATATGTTTATTCATGCAATGCATTCAAGGATTTAGAAATTCAAAGTTGTTGCAAACACAAAGAACACACGTCATATTAATAAGAAGAAATTTTGTCAGTACATAAATGCCCCATGGGCCAAATATCACAAAAACTTCTTAAGGTAAAAAGACGTTGCGCATCCTCTTTGGTGCGATGTAAGTGTTGAGGGTCTCCTCCTCGTGAAGTCGGTGGGTAAGCTCCAAAACCTTCTTCTCACTGGCGTAGAAGCTGGCTTCAAAAGTATCCCTTTCTTCCTTGAGTTGGATCCAACTCTTCTGCATTTCCTCCCATGATGTTGGCATGTCAGGATGTAGGATGGTGTATGGAACATCTCCTTCCTTAACAGGCTCTTTAATCAAAGGGAGAATATGAGGGTAAGGCATCATAAGACTCTGGGCTCGGGTTCGTACCCACTTGAGGTAAGGCTCAAGAGGGATGGAGTTCTTGTGCCCCAGTGTCTTGCTATCTACCTTGTTAGGCATCCTCCAAGCTCTGATGAATCTTTGGCGAAGTCCTTGCGCATCGTTGTCGAAGTCAAAAACCAGGTCAGGAATCAGCATGTCATGAGGGCCATCCCTCCGTGCATATCCAAATTGTCTCAAAGCTAGACAAGGGTTGTAGGTAATGCCCCCTCTAATGCCAAGTAATGGAACATTAGGGAACTCACCACAACGATCGATGATGATGACATTTTCTTTGGACCGAGAACACCAATGTACATCAGAATGTGTGAGGGTCATCAATCGTTGTGACCACCTTAAGCGTTGTTCATTCTTCAAAACAAATTGTGGAAGGTGAGAAATAAACCACCTTGCAAGGAGAGGAGTACAACACATGAGAACACCTCTCTTCCTCATTGTTCGTGTGTAAAATGAGTGGAGGATGTCCCCAAGCAATGTAGGTATGGGATTCCTGGACATGAAAATCTTGACAGCATTTACATCTATAAGTTGGTCAGCATTTGGCAACAAAACCAACCCATAAATGAGGAATGCCACAATCTCTTCAAAGGCTTGTAGATCCAAGGAATTCCAACACTCTTGTGCTTTCTCAAACAAGAATTTTACCAAGAAGCCTTTGACAACACTTCTAGTTTCCCAATGCCCCTTGATGTCAGATGGTTGCAAGTGTAGTGCTTGAGCAACATCTTCAGGCTTTGGTTCTTTTTCCGTACCGTTGTAGGGTAGTTGATTAAGAATATGAATTCTCAGGAGTTGAGAAAATTCCTCCAAAGTAGGCACCAATTGGTAGTCGGGGAATGTGAAACAGTGATGAAGGGGGTCAAAGAATTGGAACAACACTTTCACCATGTCTTCTTCAATGTTGGTGTTGACTAGGCTGAGCAGTCTACCATGTCTTTCACTGAAGAGAGAATTTTCTGGAATTCTGGATGTAAGCTCCTTGAGTTGAGGAGGGATTCTCACAAGGTTGACTTGGATAGTTTTCCTGCGAAGAATTTCCATGACCTACAAAACAAGAACAAAGATGAAGATCCAAACCCTTGAAATGGTTAGTGAATGCATATGATGCTTTATGATGTTCATGATGTATGCACAAACACATGTACAAGCAAGTCACATAAAACCCTAGTTTCAGGCTTGTATGGGGTTTCATAGGTAAGTACCCTCTTGAAGTTAGTTGGCTCATCCTATCCTAAAATAGAAACCGGGTTCTAAGGAGCTCAATGTCATTGGATTATTTTCTATGTTCATTGTTTTGGTTTAGCCACTTAACTAGCGACCAAAATATTCCAAGAAAACAACCCTCAATGAGTGTAGTATCGAGTATCTACCAACTTCGGACTGCACCAAAGCCGGTCACCTCACTACCCCTAATAGAAGGCCAAGATGGTCAAGTAAGGTTCTAGGTCATTAGTGCTTAGTGACATCACTCAGCGGCCCCGTACTCTCCTTGATTGAACTCAAGGGTTACCGGTACTCACAAATATGTCGCACTAATATAGCTATTGCTTCAACCGTGTCGGTATACCCCACACAGTTTCCACAACGTATTGTTATCTATGAATGTTTCCCCAAATCCGGGTGTAGGATTTCAAGCCCAAACAAGAGAACCAATATGTAAAGCAATCAAAGCAAACAATTAGTCATGCAAAAGGGTGATCTAAGCCCTAAGGTTACTCCACTTTTAATTTTTTCCCCAGCAGAGTCGCCAGTTCTGTGATACGGTGGGAGAACTGACTTGGGTTTTGCGTTTGTTTTCGCAAATGTTTCAGTTTAGCAAGAGTCACCACCGACTTTATATTTTATCCTAAGGAAAGGTTAAAAAGCACAGGAAAAACCTTTGCGATGTTTTCTTGGGTTTGGGGAGTAGATTATAGAAAGGGAAGGTATTAGCACCCTTTCTATCCATGGTTATCCATGGGCTCTTAGTTATTTGCTTAGATCACTTGCCTTTGCTTTTCAATTGTTTGAAATGGTGCTTTGTGTGTGTGGTTTTGAAAATGTTTTGAAAAAGATGCCTTGTCTAGGCAACCATTGTAACAATTCTTTACTCGAATGTTTTACAAAGGTGTTTGTCTTTTTGAAAAGATGTTTCAATGTTTTTTTGAAAGTTGTGTTATGGAGTGTGTTTTGAAAGTAGGCAAGTGTGTTTTGCAAGTTTGATCAAGTAACTAAGAGTTGTCTATCCTATTGTACTCAAAGGTCTTTCTCATGTTTTAACCCTTTTAACAGTGTTGTTTCACCATTGTATTTGGTGAACAACCTTGTGTTAGGATGTTAACGGGACGGGCGCGGGTCATCTTTTAGACCATGAATGCAATAATGCCAAGTGTCTTTGGCAATTTTTTCTTTAAGGGACTTGATCATTTTTTAGGCAACTTGAGAAAGCGTCATCGAGGGACTATGATCATTTGATTTGTTTTTGTTTTGCCAAAGACACCCAACATGCAACATGGCCCATTTTTGAAGGCAACAAGTGGAGTAACCCTAAGGGTGCAAGTGTGCATGGTGTTGTACATTTTCATGCTTTTTTGTCTTTGTATTAGCCAAGCTATTTGTTATTTGATTTGCATACAAACCCTAGGTCTATCATGGCATAATTTGAAAGTTTTTAAATGCGGAAATTTAAATTCCTAAATTATTACAACATGATTATGGGGATGGGGATACAAATGTTTGAATGGGGGGATATTTGACAAGAAATTAAATCTAAACTATTACATCCATATCGAATATAAAAATATTTAATTGTACAATATTTAAATAAATACAATAAATATGCAAAATGTATTATGCACAAAAATGATTTTTTATGTATGTGAAAGTATTTTTCAATGTGAAATATAAACAAAAATAAAAAGGTCAAATTTTGAATATTTGTCATTTAGGGCAAAACCCTAGTTTTTGAATAAATAGTATTTATTTATTAATTATATACAATATTTGTTAATTATATACAAAAAAATAAGAAGTATGTTGTAAAAAGTATTTTTGATGTCAAATATTAATAAAAATAAAAATGTATTATTTTCATATTTTTATCCTAAATATTCTAATAAAATATACAAGTATTTATATTTATATATTAAATATACTAAATATATATAAAAAATAAAATATTAATTATTTTCAAAAAAAAGTATTTTTTAGAAGATGTTTTCAAAATGTAAACAAAAAATAATAACTGAAAAATATTTACTTTTGTATTATTTTTAGGGTTTTAAATAAAAAGGTTTTTATATTATTTACATATATATACTAAATAAAACAAATAAATGCCAAATAAATGCAAAAAAGTGAGGAAAAATATTTTTAGTGTTTTTTCATGTTTGAATAAAAATATAAAATCAGAATCAAAAATAAAAAGTCAAAAATGATAAATATTTCACACAATGGGCCAGGGGGGTGTAAATTGAAAAAGGGGATGCAAAGAGTAGGACTGACTCAGGCCCAGCCCAAGCCAGTCATCTTCAACCTTCAGCATTGTTTGAACAAGCAAAAACGCACGTTTCTTAACTCCTGATTCCTGGACTTTCATGTAAAACTCATAACACCAATATTATAGAGCATCAAGAGACGAGTCCAGACATATAAAATACTTGACCTAACTCTAAGAATCCAGGGAGAATTTCCTCATCCCCAATTTCTGACCTAATTTTTCTTCAATGTTTATGGCCAAAATTCTCACAACATGCTTAATATAAATGAAAAGTAAATACATGGATGGATTCAGGGCTATGAGTAGAACATGTTTCATTCACAAACTTAAGCTTAATCATGTCTGGATAGAGAGATAGAAGTCCATGGTTTAACCTGTTTCAGTTTGAGTCGTGTACAGCAATGTGGCCAACTTCAATGGAGTTTGAGCTTTTGTACAGCTTGCCTGAAGTCCAAGGATGCTTCCCAAGTACCTAGCTTGCTTTGAAACTCTCTAAATCATGCTATGGAAGTTCACCTGCAAAACTGAAAAGTGAAAATGGCAACGGAGGTTAGGGATGTTACAGTTTGTATTTAGGGCTTGGGATAGTTTGTATGGATGATATGGAATGTGTTTGGACAGGCTTGAGCAAAAACGCACGAGTGGATTGAGTTGTGGACCTCAATCTGCAGCAGGCACTCTGTTTTGCAGAAAAACTGTGATTTTGTGTATGAGGAGGGATGAGGGGTGGATGAGTCGTGCCTTAGGCTTACTTGGATGTATGAAAGATGTTTGCAATGTTTGTGTTTGGCTGTCTTGACCGGAATGAGAGATTGGCCTCAGTTTGCAAGCTTTCTTCTAATGTAAGCAAAGAAATGTCAAGTTGTGATATAGGCCTGTACAAGGCTCTCCAGCATGCTGCAGAACTCTCTCTTGATCAGTGGGATTTGTCTACGAAACTTTGCCTCAAAGATCTGGCTTGTACTTCTTGGATTTGGTATTTGACATAAAGCACTACTTTTCAAAAATGGCAAGTTTGCTTTTTCTACTTAAGGGATAATTCTATGTGTAATGACCAAATGCACAAAACAATGCTTGAACACAATGGTTAGGCACTTAATTATAGAGTGAAAACTTGGTTTAGAGGCCTGCAAGCAAGTACCAAGCATGCTGATTTGAAAAATGCCAATGTTATGAACATGCTTTGGCCAAGAACAAAAGTGAATTTTTCCCATATTTGCAAATTCGATTCTCCCTAACCACAAGGGTGTTTGAGAAGTTCTTGGACAATTTGGAAAGCTTGGAATGTGTACTACAATCCATCTTTGTAATGCAAATTTAAACTCCAAGTGGAAGCATGTGAAAAATGGCCAAGAAGTTGGACAAAAATCCTGCCTATAATAGGTCAAAATTTCTCTAAGTTAAAAATGTTTTGCACCCTTATTCCAAAAATCATAACTTGAGATAAAAGCTTCCTTTGAGAAAACTTTGTGAATCAAAGTTGTAGATTTTGCAATGGAATACAACTTTCATGTTTCAAGTTTTGTTTGAATCCATTTGCATCTTGATGAAAAAATGGGACAAAGTTAGGAAAAAATAAGGAAATTTCATAACTTAGAAAATTTCTAAGTTATGAAATTTCTTCATTTTAAACCCTAATTTGCAATTTTGGATTTCTTGATGAACAAGTTTCTTAATTTGACATGTCTTGATGAAAAATGAATCTTGGCACTTGATTTTGACCAAAAAGTCAAAGTTTGACTTTTCAGTATACAGTCAAATTTTGATCAGTTGACTGGAAAATTCATCTGTCAATCTTGTGCATTTGAGATCTTTTGAACTTTTTGAATGGGTCAAGACAATGCCATTGAGTCCTTGAGTCCATATGTGAGCTTGGTTTGCCATTGGTTAGGTCAAACAGTCAAAAATTGCCTTTGTGCAGTCAAAACCCTAAAAATGACCATTTTGCCCTTTTGGTGATCTGATCAAATTTCTTGTGGAATTGTGATCCAAACTTGACCAAATCGTTCATATGAGTTCATTATGTTGATGTGGGTCAAATTTCATGAGGTTTGACTGTCAATTGGCCACAGTTGACTTTTTCCCCAATACAGCTGATTTTAGGTCAACTGTCCCATTGACTGGGCAAAAATTGGAATCAAGGCCTGAAACTTGGCATGGATAAACTTGTGAGTCCAACATGAAGCATGAAAGTCATTTTGGGCACTTTAGGTCAAAACATCCTTGTGCAAACTCAAACCCTAATTTGGGTCAACAATGCAAGGAGGGGTCTTGAGCAGAGCAAACCCTAACTTGATCTTGAGCTCCAAGAGTCTTGTGGTGAGAAAATGTTGAAGAAAAGGGAGGGCAAATTTTGGGGTATAACACTAGATCACATAATTGACTGATACTTATGAGATTAGCAGTCAAACCATTTACCAGCAATACTTCATTTAGGTTTAGAACTCCAGGGCAGTCCATGTTTCCAACTCCTTTGATTTCTCCTCTAGCACCATCTCCAAAAGTGACATAACTAGTAGTATGAGGTTTAACATCATTCAGAAGATTCTTGATTCCAGTCATGTGTTTAGAGCATCCACTGTCAAAGTACCAGTCTTCCTTGGCAGAAACTCTAAGGGAGGTGTGAGCTATCAGGGCTGCAGACTTTTTCTTCCACTGTTGAGTATATGGTGCCTTGTTAGTCTTAGGTTTGATATATGGGTTCTGATTAGGATATCCATATAATCTGAAGCAGAATGGATTTATGTGACCAAACCTTCCACAATGATGACATCTCCATCTTTGATACTTTTTCTTCATATTTCTCTGTTCTTGATGTTGAGTGCTATGTTGTGACATCTGCTTTGACATTTGTTTATCAGGCCTGGTCTTCTTCTTATCAACAACAGATATCTTTACAGCCACAAATCCTAGACCAGACATGTTTCCTACATTATGTCCAGCCTGAAGGATTTCTTCCAACTTGTCAGTTCCATTTGTCAGCATCTTGACAGACTTGGTCATCTGATCAAGTTTGGAGTTCAGCATTTGAACTTCACCTTCGATATGGCTTATAGTATCAGTGTCTGCCTTCTTCTCAGCCTCCAAATTTACTATGATTTTTTCTGTTTCTCATTTTGCTGACAGACTTCAGCACTTCTGATACATAGCTTCTTGTAGGAGTCAGCAAGTTCTTCAAAAGTCACTTCCTCATCACTAGTGTCACTATCAGAGTTACAAATACCAGCTAGTGCAGTAACTAGTTTAGCAGATTCTTCTTCAGAGTTACTTTCTGAGTCACAATCAGACCAAGTAACAGACATTCCTTTCTTTTTTTTCTTAAGAAAGGTAGGACATTCAACTCGAATGTGCCCATATCCTTCACATCCATGGCATTGGATTCCTCTACTTTGGTTTCCCTTTTCTTCAGACTTAGGTCTTCTGCTGAAGTCATAGGATCTGCTAATGTCAGAGGGAATGTTCTTGACATTTGACCTTGACTTTGGGTTCATTCTCTTGATGAGTTTGTTGAACTGCCTTCCAAGCATTGCTATAGCTTCTGAAATATTCTCTTCATCACCCTCCTTGCTTTCATCTTCAGTATTGGATAAAAGGGCTATGCTCTTGTTTTTCTTGTCAACATTGTCACTGATCCCCATCTCAAAAGTCTGAAGTGACCCAATGAGTTCATCAACCTTCAAGTTGCAGATATCCTAAGCTTCCTCTATAGCAGTCACTTTCATTGCAAACCTTTTAGGCAAGGATCTGAGAATCTTTCTCACCAGCTTTTCTTTTGGCATCTTTTCTCCCAATGCTCATGAGGTGTTGGCAATTTCCAAGATGTTCATGTGAAACTCATGAATGGTCTCATCTTCCATCATCCTTAGGTTCTCAAATTTGGTAGTGAGCATCTGAAGTCTTGACATTTTTACCTTGGATGTACCCTCATGGGTGGTTTTGAGAGTGTCCCAAACATCCTTGGCCAGTTCACATTGATGTACTAGTCTGAATATGTTTCTATCAATTCCATTGAACAAAGCATTTAATGCTTTGGAGTTACCCAGGGCTAACTCATCTTCTTCTTTGCTCCATTCTTCCTCAGGTTTCAGACTGGTCGTCCCATCTTTCCCAGTTATGGTGGGATGGTTCCATCCTTTGTCAGCAGCTCTCCAAGCCTTTTTGTCCAGTGACTTCAAGAAGGCAATCATATGAGGTTTCCAGTAGTCATAATTTGATCCATCCAGAATAGGTGGTCTGTTCCCAAATCCTCCTTCCTTGTCCATAGCGCCATAAAATAATATCCCTAGATCTCACCCAGAAAGACAGGCAGGGTGCCTGCTCTGATACCAATTGAAATTCTAGCAACAGATACTTAATGTCACAGTGAATGTTATGACACCGTACCTGACAAACTTGTACACACTTCAAGACAGTAATTTAAATAAAGTAAAGAACACAATCAATTGTTAACCCAGTTCAGTGTGTAACAACACCTACTTTGGGGGCTACCAAGCCAGGGAGGAAATTCACTATAAGAGATATTAATTTAGGAATAAACCAACCAGTTTATCTCCTTCACTTAAGACCTACCCAATGCAACTTCAATCTAAGTTCAACTTAAACCTGAGTTCCTACTCACTCCCCCTCAATCACAGCAGTGATACTGAACTATTGATTAATGAGATTATGAAGACATTCTTCAATACACACACTTGATTTTGCTTCAAAGCTTTAATCAAGAGACACATTCACTCGTGCTTCAAAGCTTTGAGTGAAAAACAACCCTAACTTGATTTTGCTTTAAAGCTTTAATCAAGAGACACAAACACTCGTGCTTCAAAGCTTTTAGTGATAAACAACCCTTACAATCAAATCCTACTCCAAGTCACTTATCAAAACGATAATAGCTTGTCTCACATTAGTTACAACTATACAATCCCTTATTGATCTTCTATCAAAAAGTATTTTAGTCCATTAGGCTTCGTGAGAAATATATAAGCAGACTATTCCTCATTTAGGGATTCCATAAAAATAGCTAGGGTTAACTAAAGTTAACCTAAAGACTTGGTCTAGGGCTTTTTCATAATAGATTAGGGTTAAGCAAGGTTAACCTAATGTCCACGTGAGCAGCTGACCAATAATTCTTCAACTCAGAGCAGCACACCAGTTTCCTGAAAAATCTCAGGAATAATAAATCTGCAAAACAACTTGATCAGTACAGGATGTCTTAACATTGGTTATGACATCATGTATCTTGCTCAATGATTTTGGTAGAATTTAATATATGATCATAGCTTAATGATCATGATAATCACTCATACTGAGAGTTCCTGTAGAACATTCTTTTCTGCAGAATGTACCTTTATCCCAAAATGTTATGACATCAGTCATGACATTCACAAATCTGGTTTTACCAAAAAATGCCAACAAACAAACACTTACAGGCCGGAATCATCACGAGAGTTTGGTCTCAATGAGTGCAGCATACTACTATTGTTCTATGGCCGAGTTGGTCAATTATAGGTTCTAAGGTCAGTTGGTGCTTAATGACCCCTTAGAAGACCCATATTCTCCTCGTTGCGCCACAAGGGATATCAATACAAACTAAAGTTCCACACCAACGTAGCTACTGCTTCAACCGTATCGGTCTACGTCGTACAGTTCCCTCACTGTTTATTTCTAGTTACCTAAAAGGTATCCCCCAGATCCGGGTTAGGATCTATAGTAACTCCGATACAAGCCCACAAAAGATAAATCAAACAAATCATGCAATTGAAGACATTATTAACTATTCCTAAGGTACACCCCACTTATAATATTCCCCAGCAAAGTCGCCAGTTCTGTGATACGGTGGGAAGAACTGACTGTTTTTTGGAATGTTGGTTTGCGTTTTGTGTTTGTTTTCGCAAAATGTCTCGGTAAGCAAGAGTCGCCACCGACTTTTATTTTATCCAACAAGGAAAGGAAAAAAGCACAAAAAAATTCCTTTTTTCGAGATAGTTCTCGGGTTCGGGGGGTAGATTATAGAAAAGGAAGGTGTTAGCACCCTTTCTACCCATGGTTTTCCATGGGCTCTTAGGTACTTGCTCAATTGTTTTCAAATTTGTTTTCTTTGTGCTTGTGGGTTTGAAAAAGTTTTTGTTTTGAAAACTTTGATTTAACTCTTGCTTCTGTCCTCAAGAGCGTATGAAGTGTTTTTGAAAACTTTGTTCAAAAAGTGTAAGTGTGAAAAAGATTTTTGTTTTTGAAAGAGCAAGTATCTAAGAACCATCTACCTACTCGAAAAAGGAATCGTTCTATACTAATTTCCTTTAGACAATGCTATCCCACTATTAATGAGTAGATATCATCGTTGTTAGAGTTTGAGGGTCAATTCGAATGAGGGACTTACGGTCACTAAAGCAATGTTAGGACGCCTTAGCGGTAACCCTAATGTCTTAGATCATTTGTTTGAGGCAACAATATCCGAGGCAACCATTTTGAGGCGACTATGATCTTTTAGACAAGAGGACGACCTCTAAAGTGACCTATACTCAATGACCGCGTACGAAGGCAACCAAGTGGGGTGTACCCTAAGAGTGCGCATGTGCGAGTGTGTCATTTTCAGTTTATTTTTATCTTTGTACATGTTAATGGTGATCTAAGTTGATTTTAGGTTAAAACATTCAGTCTTGTCATGCCATCCTATTATCAAACATCTAACAGTTATATTTTGCGAAAATAAAATGCGGAATTTAAATTACAAGGCGTCGGGTATTTACATCGCCAAAGACAAATCCTTTAAAAATAAATAAAGTGATAAAAAATAAATAAAAGGTCCTATTAACTATTACAAACCGGGAGCAAGTACATTATTGGATAAAAATAAAAAAATCGTGTGCGGAAAATTAAATCGAGTGTAAGATTAGGGTTTTGACCCTTTAAAGAAACATTTTTTTTGTTTTTTATTTTAAGAAAGAAATTAACATAATTAATTATTAAATTAATTAATAAAAATAAATTATTTTTGGGTTTTGGTTATTTTAAGAAAGAAATCAAAATTAATTGAATTAGTAAAACCTAATTAAGTCTAGTTAATTTTTAATTATTTGCAAAAGAGTTAAAGCTTATTCTATAATTAAAACCTAAATTAATTTATTAATAAAAAATAACAATTAAAATTAATTTTGATAAAAAATATTTTTTGGTGATTTTATTTTATGAAGAAAAGAATTTTTTTGATCAGTTAGTAAATAATAAAAATAATTAAGCAATTAACAAAATAAAATAAATAAACAAAATAATGAGAGAAAGGGGGGGGTATGGGCCTGATTTAGGAGTTTGAAAAGTAAATCTGTGGCCCAAATGAGCTGGCCCTTTGCTGACTTTGTGAGATCTAGTGGGCATGTGTTGACTTTGCTTATGATGGACCCTCACTCCTAGATCACCAGATTTGGCCTTTGGCCATCTGGCCATTGGATAGATGATAATGTATGGTATGCTGCGCGGCTAGATATGCATATGATCACCTGAAGAGAAAAAACAAATGGAAATTGGGGGACCTGGGATTCGAACCCAGGTCCTGATGGTGATCGGAACGTTCCCCTTGCCACTATGCTGAATTGTTTGTTTGTTAATAATATACAAGGAAAATATAATAAAACAAAACGAGTTAATGTGCCAGCAAGACAAAAATATGCGCGCCATATTCGAATGGGCGAATGAGGAAGCAACACGCCATCGTCCCTGTCGTTGGAACGTGGCTAAAGATCAGAACACCTATACCAACGGACAAAGGTCAGTCGCTATAAACCATGTCCATTCCAAAATCTTGCATAGGCCATATAAATGAAAGGTAGCACCATGGTTGAGCTCGTCTTGTTCCCCTGAACAAGATGGTACCCTTCACGCAAGCCAATTATTCCTCTAATAAAAAGCCCTAAAAAAACCTAGAAAACCCTACAATGGTGATCCACGATATAAAGCATAAGAATGAAATTGGTTATTGCAGAAAGCTAGCAAATGATGTGGTGAATCAGAATATGCAATTATTTTTTACAATGGGTGCAAGAATAAAGATTTGCGACTTCAAGAACATGGCGGATCCGTGAGATACTTACAGTGCTCTAGGAGGTTAGAAAATGCGTGATTCTGATTGGTTTTGCTTCTTAGAATTTCCAGGAAGCAATTGGGATGCTTGCCAAGTCCTGATAGCGCCTCCAAGCTTGATTTCGATCTCAAGTTTTTTATGCTTTTTTTCAATTTTTGTTCTGCATCCTTCAACAGCTTCTAACCCTTGTCTCGATTCTTTGACTTCCTTATGTACTGTGGAGTGCATTAGGTTAAGAATTATGGCTTGAATCTTCTCATATCAATGCTTTGGGATTTGATTTGATTCATTCTTTAAAACTTGCCAAATTTATCAAAACTCAATGTTTTTGCACATGATATGGTGTGATACGAATTTGATGATGATCATGATGACAATTAAGACCTGAAACTGCCAAAAAATCTTAGATAATCAAAGCTTTGGATTTTTTATGATTTAATTTGATTAAAAATGAATAAATTCAATAAAAAATCAAATAAAATAATAAAAATAAGATATGGGCTCATGGCTGAAGCTAGGACACGTGGAAAATGATGCAAGCTCAAATCAAGTGGAAAAGAATGGGCCTATTTGACAAAATTTGAAGTTTTGGGGATAGTTGACTTTTGGTAATTTTGCAAAAATGTCCAACTTCAACAATGCATAACTTCTTCAATTTTGAACTTTTGGAAGTGTTCTTGGACTTTTTAGAAATCTTGAGATGTCCTCTAACCAACACTTTTGGTATCATATCATTTTGATATTCCATGCTCAAGTTATAAGCTTTGGAAAAAAAGGTGTTTTTGCTGACTTTCCTAAATGACCTATAATGTCCAAATTTATAACTTCTTGTGATTGCATTTTCTGATCTTATGGTATGAATATGGATTGTAGGAAATTGCATCCTCTTCAAAATGAGATTTGGATGGGTCATTTCTCATAAAGAATGAGAAAGTTATGCTTGGTCAAAGTCGATTTGACTTTTCCTACAAAACCCTAATTTAGTAACTTTTGAGTCTTGATGAATTTTGAGCAATCCTTGATGAATCATGATCAACCCTTGATAAAATGATGAAATATCCTTCAAAATGAGAATGTTGCCAAAAAATCTTGAAGTTTGACTGTATTTGGGTCACAATTGACTTTTGCCCTAACACAATCGATTTTTGGACCTTTGAGCAATTGACTGAGCAAACTTCCTCTGCAAGGATTAAAACTTGACATGGATGATATTGAGAACATATTAGGACATTGGGGAGCACTTGGGGTCATTTGGACTCAAGGACCTTGATGCAACACAAAACCCTAATTTGGGGTTGACTGCCTTAGGAGATAGCTTGTCTGACCAACTCTTGAGCAAACTTGAGCAACTTGGAGATTTTTCTTGCAATGTCTTGAGGAATATGAGAGGGAAAATTTTGGGGTACAACACCGGGAAATACAGTTTCTAGGATCCCAAGATAGATGAGCTGATCAGTCTGATTCCAGAGATTGAGTGTCCTGCAGACTTTCAGAAGAAGTATGGATCCATTATTCCTCTCATGAAGCTGAAGATGAAGGAGGGTATTCTCTCGACCTTGGCCTAGCTCTATGATCTGGTGTATCAGTGCTTTACTTTTCTCGATTATCAGCTGATGCCTACACTGGAGGAGTATTCTTATCTATTTGATCTACCTGTTACCGATTGTTTTCCTTTTACTAGTTTGGAGGGTGAGCCAAAACCACATGAGATTGCTGCTTTGATTCATCTGGGGAAGTCTGAGGTGGAAGCCCATATGACTACTAAAGGAGGGATTAGAGGATTACCAGCTCAGTTCTTATTGGAGAAAGCTCATTACTTTTCCAGAATGAAGAGTACGGTTGCTTTTGAGGCCATCTTTGCTTTACTTGCTTATGGATTGTTCTTATTTCCTAATGTGGACAAGTTTGTCGACATTAACACTATCAGGATTTTCATGATTGAAAATCCGATTCCTACACTGTTGGGTGATGCTTATTACTCTGTTCATCTTCGGAGTTCTTATCATGGAGGAATGATCATTTGTTGCACGCTTTTGTTGTACCGACGGTTCATCTCTCATATGCCTCAGTCTGATGCCTTTTGGGATGTCAAGAAGGAACCCCGTTGGGCTCCTAAGATCATGGCACTTACTCACTCGGATATTGATTGGTATCATCGAGCTTATCATGATATAGAGATTGTTGACAGTTGTGGTAGTTTCCCCAATGTACCTCTTCTTGGTACAAAGGGAGGAATTAACTATAACCTTGTTCTTGCACGGTGATAGCTTGGATATCCAATGAGAGATAAATCGAACAATATTCATTTGAGTAGTTTCTTTCTGAAGGTGGGAGAATACCACAAGGAAGCTAGGGAGAAGATTGCGAAGGCCTGGCGTCACATTCATAAGAAGAGTAGGAAGGATTTGGGGCCTAGGGGTGTTGTTTCTTTAGAGCCATATCTTCAGTGGGTCCGATTGAGAGCCATTCAGTTGAAAATGCCGTATACTCGGGAGACACCCATGCCTCATTTGTTTGTGAAGACCACTCCTCCTTTATTAGATGATCTAGAAGAGTTGCAGCTTGCTTTGGTTAGGATGCAACATGAAAGGGATGCTTGGAAGAACAAGTTCCAGAATTTAAAAAGTTCCTACAAGGCAGACTTGAAGGAGAAAGATGATTTGATCGAGATCCTTGAGAGTTGAGCGGTGGAGTCTATGGAGAGGCAAGGGGATTTATTTTCTCCTAAGCCTCAAACAGGTGCTGATTACTCACTTCCTACTTCAGATGATTGGAAGGAGGTTTCCATCAGACATGTGGAAGAAAACCAGAGGTTGAGGGCTCAGATTGCCAGACTCACAGGGAAGCACCAACGTACAAATTGATCTATATCAGTTTCTTTCTCTCAGGATCTTTAGATTGTATTTTCATCTTGTACTTGGGATCATTGAAACTTGTAATCCATTTTGGAGTTATTATGATAAAGAATTTTTGGTATTTCAAATGCGTTATTGTTTTGATGTTTGCAATATGTCTATAAATCTTAAATCCCTTGAAATATTAAAATGATGGAATAAAAAATAATCATGTGCATTGCATGACATGCACCATATTGCACATATTTCTTGCATTTATGCATACCCAGGTGCCTTACCCAGCTTCTTTGCTTCGTTCAGCAAGCTGACTCATCACTACAACACTCAGACTAACTTCAAAAAGAAGATGGACAATTTGGAACAGGAGAATCGCGAGCTATGCGAAGAAGTTTCTACTCTGAAGGCTGGCTTGGCCAATTTGAATACTCTGATGGAAGCTCTGGTGGCTGCTCAAAATCAGCCACCGAGTGTTCAACCTCAACCAACAAGGGCAAATGCTGAAGTTCCTGTTGTTCCCGTATCTGCCACTCCGACTGTTGTTCAGAACCGTATGCCTCAGGGTTATCCGTGGGGAATGCCAAAGAATTTTGCACCTGAAGGTTTAAATTTGGGTCCCCCAGATGCTCCAGTGGTTCCAAATGTTGTTACTCCATCACCTTCTGTGGTGCATATTGTTCCTGCTGCACCTCCTTCGGTGAATTTGGTTCCGTTTGAAGATATGTGTCGTCCTTTCCCTTCGCCGAGTGAAGATTTGGGTCTTTATGACAGAATGGATGATTTCCAAGAGCAGTTTGATAGAATGCAAAGAGAGATGAAGGCTCTTAGGGGAAAAGAGTTATTTAGGCAGAACATGAATGAGTTGTGTTTGGTCCCAAATGTTAAAGTGCCTGCTAAGTTCAAGGTCCCTGAGTTTGAGAAGTACAAGGGCAACCCTTGCCCTCGTGCTTATTTGGTGATGTATGTAAGGAGAATGTCAACCCACACTGATGATCATCGTCTGCTGATTCACTTTTTCCAGGATAGTCTGACCGGCGCAGTGTTGAAATGGTACATGAGTTTAGATAGTGCCAACATCCATACCTTTAATGATTTTGGAGAAGCATTCATAAAACAATATAAGTACAATGTGGACATGGCACCCAATCGTGACCAGCTTAGGGGCATGGTTCAAAAAGACAGAGAATCGTTTAAAGAGTATGCACAGAGTTGGCGCGAAGTGGCTGCACAAGTGATTCCTCCCATGGAGGAAAAAGAAATGACTAAAATTATTCTGAAGACACTAGGCGCTTTCTACTACGAAAGAATGGTAGCAAGTGCCCCAAGTGATTTTACAGAGATGGTAGGAATGAGAGTCCGCCTAGAAGAGGCAGTAAGAGAAGGCCGTTTGACAAAGGGTGAAGGATCTGGAGGTATGAAGAAGCCAATTTATGGGTTTACAAAGAAGAAATAGGGGGATACCAATGCTGTCATACAAGAGAGGAGAGTGAATGCTCCTAGAAGGAATTTTCAGCGACACCAGCAAGTTGCTTCAGTGACTCCTGTTATGAATGTCGCTTCAACTACTGTTGCTTATCAAAGACAATCCCAATAGGGGAACCAAGGGAATAGTCAGAGAAGGGAGAACTATCACCCTATTCCCATGAGTTATGCAGAGCTACTACCAACATTGATTCAGAAGAAGTTGGTCCAGACACGACCACTTCCAGCAGTACCATCACCTTTGCCTTGGTATTACAAAGCAGACCAGACGTGCGCCTTTCATCAGGGAGCATCATGGCATAGTGTTGAGAATTGTTATCCTTTGAGGACCGAAGTGCAAAGGTTGGTGAAGTCTGGAATTTTATCTTTTAAAGACACGGGACCTAATGTGAAAGACAATCCTCTACCCAAGAACGGGGGAGTGAATACTATGAATATGGTGGCCGGTTGTCCCGGTGATTTCCGGATTTTTGACATTAATCTGGTTAGAGGGGATTTGGTAAAGATGCACGCAGATCTATGTGAATTCAGTTATTATATGCATGACCATGCCGGTTGTGCTGTTTACAGTACAAACATCTAGGATTGCGAGAAGATAAAGGCTGATTTACAGGAAATAATGGATGAAGGTTTAATCCATATAATTAGGCCTAAGGAAGAATATGAGGAGGAAGTGAATATGGTTTCTGGATGTCCGGGTGAATTCAGAATTTTTTAAGTAGAGCATTTGAATGAAGATCTTGTACAGTTGCATGCTACTTTCTGCCGTACTACTGGTCAGGTGGAACACCAATATGGGTCTTGCATAGTTTGCTGTCGAAACCCCCGAGGATGTTCTATTGTGAGAGAGGGTGTTCAGCTGTTGTTAAACAATGGGACTATTAAGATCACAGGACATAGAGATGATTATCACGAGATTGATATGGTTGAAGTTTGTTTGATGAAAGAAGAGTTAGAGGAAGAGTATGCCTCCGCGGATGAGTATTTCTTTTTAGACGAAGATTTGTTTGCCGGAAATGACCTTTTGAGGGCTGATTGTGTTGAGGAAGGTGTAAACGTCATTGTACCTTGTTTTGGTGCACCCGCTCATCTTGAGGTGGAGTACCATAGCAAACCAGTTGTTACCCCATTGGTAATTAGCCTTCCAGGACCTGTTCCCTATAAATCAAATAAGGTCGTGCCTTACAAATACAACGCTACAATCTTAGAAGATGGGGTAGAGGTTCCCATCCAGCCAATACCAGATGTTAGGAATATAGCTGATAATAGCAGGGTGACCCGTAGTGGTCGTGTGTTTGCGCCGGTTATTTGAAAAGATGTTGTTGCTGGAATGAAAATTGTTGAGAACGTTGAGCCTAAGAAGGCTGCAGGAGAGACTAGTGGAGCCACATTAGAGAAAGAAGTGGATGATATCCTGAAGGTAATTAAGATGAGCGACTACAAAATTGTAGATCAGCTATTGCAGACCCCTTCAAAGATATCCATCCTGGCATTACTGATGAATTCCTATGCTCATAGGGAATCATTGATGAGAGTACTAGACCAAGATTTTGTAGAGAATGACATGTCGTTGGATCAATTCAGCAGCGTAATTGGAAACATTACATCATGTAACAACTTGAGTTTCTGCAATGATGAGTTACTAGATAAAGGGAGGAATCACAACCTGGCCCTCCACATATCCATGAACTGCAAGAATGACTCGCTATCTAATGTGCTAATTGATAATATATCTGCGTTTAATGTTATACCAAGAAGTACCCTCATGAAGTTAAAGTATCAGGGAACACCTATGCGCCCGAGTGGCATCATCGTGAAGGATTTTGATGGGTCAAGGAAATCTGTCATCGGTGAGGTAGACTTACCCATCCACATAGGACCACATTTGTTCTTGATAACTTTCCAGGTAATGGACATTATTCCTGCGTATAGTTGTTTGCTAGGACGACCATGGATACACGAAGTAGGGGCTGTCACTTCAACTCTGCATCAGAAGCTAAAGTTTGTGCGTGAAGGGAAGGTAGTGATCATAAATGGGGAACAGGCGTTATTGATATCCCATCTATCCTCTTTCAGTATTGTAGAAGCGAATGAGGTTGCTGTTGGAACCCAGTTCCAAGCCCTATCCATTAACAACATAAGGAAGAATGAGAATTCTATGGTCTCACTGAAGGATGCGCAACAGGTTGTGCGCAATGATCATAATGCAGTTTGGGGACGACTTGTGGATCCACCCGTGAACAAAAACAGAGTTGGTTTAGGTTTCTCTTCGAGGAATTGCAAAAGCAAAAGTTTGAAGTCAAAGTCTTCTGTGAACAGTTATCATGATGTTTTCCACAATGGAGGCTACCTCCATCCGATTGGTTCTGGAGTTAATGTTGTTGAAGAGGATGAAGCAGAGCAAGAAGCATCTAATTATGTGACACATGGAGTCTGAGTTCAGAACTGGGTCACCATTGATGTTCCTTCTTGCATACATGTTTCAAAGTAATTTGTTTTGTTAATCTGTTTCTTTCTTTTGAAAAGCTTTCACTCTGCCCAAGGTGGACATATTAATGTTGTAGGGCTTATCTATTTGCTATAACTGTTAAGATCATTAATAAAAGTTATCTTTGCTTCCAAAATTATGTCTTTTATTTTCTTCCTTTTTCTTAGGAAATGGTAATAAATAAATAAACCCCTTTCAAAATAAATAATAACTGAAAATTAATCTGCATGATCACTTGTTATATGTGTCAGTTTCTAAAAGCAATCATAAATCACATGTGCAGATTAATTAAAAAACCCGTTGAATACAATGACCCTGCACCCTCTCCCAACTTTGATTGTCCTGTGTTTAGGGCTGAAGAAGAAGATTATGATGAGATTCCAAAAGAGGTCTCACGGTTGCTTGAGCACGAGGAGAATACCATTCAGCCATATAAGGAGCCTTTGGAAGTGGTTAATTTGGGTTCAGAAGAAGATCCGAAGGAGGTTAAGATTGGAGCATCGTTACATCCTGATGTGAAGAGCAGGTTGATTGAGCTTTTGAAAGAGTACGTGGATATTTTTGCTTGGTCTTATCAAGATATGCCTGGTCTAGATACGGACATTGTCGAGCATCGTTTACCGTTGAAGTCAGAGTGTCCGCCAGTTAAACAAAATTTGAGAAGAACCCATCCAGATATGGCAGTAAAGATCAAGGAGGAGGTCCTAAAGCAGATTGATGCTGGTTTTCTTGTGACATCAGTGTATCCTGAATGGATTTCTAATATTGTCCCTGTACCGAAAAAAGATGGAAAAGTCTGCATGTGCGTAGATTATAGAGATCTAAATAAAGCTAGTCCAAAAGATGATTTTCCATTGCCTCACATCTACATGTTAGTGGATAGCACAACAAAATTCAAGGTATTCTCGTTCATGGACAAATTTTCTGGGTATAATCAAATAAGAATGGCTCCAGAGGACATGGAAAAAACAACGTTTATCTCACCCTGGGGAACATTTTGTTACAGAGTGATGCCCTTCGGGTTGAAGAACGCTGGTGCAACGTACTAGAGAGCTATGACAACCCTATTCCATGATCTGATGCAAAAGGAAATTGAAGTATATGTTGATGATATGATTGCCAAATCCCAAACTGAAGAAGGGCATATAGAAGATTTGTTGAAGTTATTTCGGTGTTTGAGGAAGTATCGTCTCCGCCTAAATCCAAAAAAATGCACCTTCGGAGTTAGATCGGGGAAATTGTTAGGTTTTATTGTTAGCCAGAAAGGAATTGAAGTTAACACTGATAAAGTCAAAGCGATTCAAGAAATTCCAGCACCAAGAACTGAAAAACAAGTCAGGGGTTTCCTCGGGCATTTGAATTATATCTCCAGATTTATTTCCCACATGACTACAATGTGTGAACCGATCTTTAAGTTGTTAAAGAAAGATCAAGGTTGTGTGTGGACAGATGACTACCAAAGGGCATTTGAAAGTATTAAAGAGTATCTGCTTGAACCTCCTATCTTGCTCCCTCCTGTAGAAGGAAGACCGTTGATTATGTATCTAACAGTGTTAGATAAATCCATGGATTGTATTCTGGGACAACAGGATGAAACAGGAAAGAAAGAGTTCGCCATTTATTATCTCAGCAAAAAGTTCACTGATTGTGAGTCGTAGTATTCTATGTTAGAAAAAACATGTTGTGCTTTGGCCTGGGCGACAAAGCATGTGCGGCAGTATATGTTGAATCATACTACTTGGTTGATCTCCAAAATGGATCCAATCAAGTATATTTTTGAAAAGCCTGCTCTTACTGGGAGAATTGCCCGCTGGCAGATGTTGTTATCTGAATATGATGTTAAATGCGACACTTAAAAAGCTATTAAAAGTAGTGTGTTGGCAGATTATCTTTCTCACCAGCCGGTGGAAGATCATCAGTCTGCGGAATATGAATTCCCCGATGAAGATGTGATGTTCTTGAAAGTGAAAGATTGTGACGAACCATTGCCTGAGGAGGGCCCCGACCCTGAATCTCGTTGGAGTATGGTATTTGATGGAGCTGTGGATGCTTATGGTAAAGGAATTGGTGTTGTGATTGTCACTCCTCATGGATCGCATATTCCTTTTACCGCGAGGTTAACATTTGATTGCACTAATAATATGGCGGAATCTGAGGCTTGCATCATGGGTCTTGAGGAAGCTATTGATCTCAGAATCAAGATTCTAGATGTGTATGGTGATTCAGCTTTGGTAATAAATCATATTAAAGGAGAATGGGACACTCGTCATCCTGGCTTTATCCCTTACAAAGATTATGCTAGAAGATTACTACCCTTCTTCAATAAAGTTGAATTCCATCACATTCCTAGAGATCAAAACCAAATGGCAGATGCTCTGGAAACTCTGGCTTCCATGTACCAAGTAAATGCTTGGAATGATATACCCCGAATTACAGTTTGACGGCTAGATAGGCCCGCTCATGTGTTTGCAACAGAGGAGGTAGCAAATGAAAAACCTTGGTACTATGATATCAAACATTTTCTTCAGACTCAAGAATACCTGTTTGGTACGTCAAAGAAAGATAGAAAGACACTGAGAAGATTTGCAGGCAGTTTCTTCCTCGGTGAAAATGTGTTATACAAGAGAAATTTCGACATGGTCTTGCTCAGATGCGTGGATAGACACGAAGCAGACATGTTGATGCATGAGATTCATGAAGGTTCATTTGGCACTCACGCTAATGGACATTCAATGGCTAAAAAGATGCTAAGGGCAGGATATTATTGGTTGACAATGGAATCTGATTGTTACAAATTTGCAAAGAAGTGCCATAAAAGCCAGATTTATGCAGATAAGATCCATGTGCCTACGACACTTCTCAATGTGATTTCCTCCCCATGGCCTTTCTCTATGTGGGGTATTGACATGATCGGGATGATAGAACCCAAGGCTTCGAATGGACACCGTTTCATCTTGGTAGAAATTGACTACTTTACCAAATGGGTAGAGGATGCTTCATATGCCAATGTTACCAAACAGGTGGTGGTGTGTTTCATCAAAAAAATCTTATATGTCGATACAGTGTGCCAAGTAGAATCATCACTGACAGTGGCTCAAATTTGAACAATAAGATGATCACGGAACTGTGTGAAGAATTCAAGATTATCCATCATAATTCATCTCCATACAGGCCAAAGATGAATAGGGCTGTTGAAGCTGCTAATAAGAATATCAAGAGAATTATCCAGAAAATGGTTGTCACTTATAAGGATTGGCATGAAATGCTCCCTTTTTGCTCTACATGGATATCGAACATCTTTTCGCACTTCAACAGGAGTGACCCCATTTTCCCTAGTGTATGGAATGGAAGTTATACTCCCTGTCGAGGTAGAGATTCCCTCGCTGCGTGTGATAATGGAAGCCAAATTGTCAGAGGCTGAATGGGTTCAGAACAGGTTTGACCAATTGAATTTGATTGAAGAGAAGAGAATGACAGCTTTGTGTCATGGGCAGTTATATCAGAAAAGAATGAAGAAAGCATTTGATAAAAAGGTCAAACCTCGTGAATTCAGAGAAGGCGGCCTCGTGCTTAGAAAGATCATGTCTTTCAACGCTGATTCTAGGGGCAAGTGGACTCCCAATTCTGAAGGCCCATATGGTGTCAAGAAAGCCTTCTCTGGTGGTGCATTAATTCTTGAAACTATGGATGGCAAGGAGTTCCCACGTCCCATAAATGCTGACGCAGTCAAGAAATACTTCGCCTAAAGAAATAAAAGAACATCTCGCTAAGTTGAAAACCTGAAAGGGCGGCTTAGGCAAAAATGAGCGTCTCGATAGGTCGAAAACCCGAAAGGGCGGTCTAGGCAAAAATTAGAGACATAAATAGAATAAATTTCCTGCAAAAATCTTCTCAGGATTTCAAAAGTTGTTAGGGGGGATAGTGGTCATTGTATCTCAATGTATATTTTCCATTATGTATTACCATTTCCCAAACTTTGTAATCATCCATGGAGTCTCGCCATTCGCAGACTACCATTCTATTAATGAAATTCGAGCTTTTGCCAAATTCTTTGTATTCTTAATTTTATTTAGCTTGCAAATACTTCATTTATTACTGATAATAACTTTTAAAGCAAAGAGATTAAAAAGAAAAATTGACTTTTCAAAAAAAAGAAGAGATCTTTACAATTTAATTTACTTTGGGATTTATGATGAAACAATGACAACAAAAATGGTGATCCCAAGGATGAATAAATTCTGGTTGCTTTAAGAAGATTTACTTCCTTCATAAAGGTTTCTCAGGTCATTTTGCTGGTATGTGCGCAATCTTTGTGTGTTTCCTAAATAGTTAAAGACGATATTAGTGGGTACAAATACAATATTTGGGTTGGTGATCCCATTATCCCCAGTCAAGTCTGGATTCACTTTTGATTTTGGGTTTGCATGGTCAGAAGCCTTCGTCCCAGCTTCCCCAGCAAAGTATTCCCTCATATGATGAAAGGTTTTATTCCCTTGGTGTGCTGAGATGTCGCTCTTTTTACAGTATCGGCACTAGTGTTGACTTGATCTCCCGGGAGGGTTATCCCAGGGCATCTCTTGTTGGAATGAGGGTTCGTGGTGAAAATTTTCAACCCGCAGTTTCTTTTCTCTTGGGAGGTAGGCTTGAATTCCCCAGTAAGGTTTGGTTGTTTCGATGTTTGTCTGCTTTATTGAAGGTTGATCTTGCAATCTCCGATAGGCGTGTTGATTTTGGAAAACTGTTTCTCCGATGAAACCGGAAGCAGGGTGTTCTATCCCGGTGTTTGTTTGATTTAAGCTACAGTCAGATTATGTTCTCCTCAGTGAAGTTAATGCAATAGGTTTGGTTTCCGCAGTCGCTTTCACCTTTCCTGGATTGATCTTTCTGATTGAAGCTTAGCCCAATGTTGTTAGTAACTGAGGCGGTTTCGTTTATCTGCACTGATTATGTATCCTTTTTATCAGCATATGCACAATAGCATTCATACATTCATACATGCATCATACATTTCTAAAATCATCATTCATGGACATTGTGTTTCTGACCTTTACTGCAGCATTCTTTGTTTAGTTGAATTTGGTCTTCCCTCTTGAGTTTACTTCTCAAAGGATGAATCTGCTTTGGCCGTCTTGCTCCGGTATTTTTCTGAATTGGATTTGTGGTTGCATGACGATGTCGTGTATTATGGATTTCTGAAAACTTTGAATTTTTGCTTGTGCATTTATTTTGCACAAGGAGACTTTATCTCCTCAGCGGGAATATCATGGCATTTCTCCGGGAAGTCATATTTCTATCCCTGGAAAGCCATTTTTCTTTGCATCTCCCTTTTGGTAATAAGTGGAAGTCTCTTTATTTGAGACAGGTTACATATTACCCTTTCCAGACAGATCTCTTTGGTTAAAGAAGAAGTTGAGACTCGTTCTTGGCAGAACACCAGAATTCTGGGAAAACTTGATATTTTCTCTTTCTACCTTCAGTGAATGTTGGTAGTACATCGGCAGTGAACGTTGGTGTTTGTTATCTTTTCTACCTTCAGTGAACGTTGGTAGTACATCGGCTGAGAACGTCGGTGTTTGTTATCTTTTCTACCTTCAGTGAACGTTGGTAGTACATCGATAGTGAACATCGGTGTTTGTTATCTTTTTGCTATCTTCAGTGAACGTTGATAGTTCATCCTTAGTGAACAGCGGTGGTATGATATTTTATCTTTCTACCTTCAGTGAATGTTGGTAGTACATCGGCAGTGAACGTTGGTGTTTCTTATCTTTTTGCTATCTTCAGTGAACGTTGATAGTTCATCGTCAGTGAACGGCGATGGTATGCTATTTTCTCTCTACCTTCAGTGAATGTTGGTAGTACATCGGCAGTGAACGTTGGTGTTTCTTATCTTTTTGCTATCTTTAGTGAACGTTGATAGGTCATCATTAGTGAACGGCGGTGGTATGATATATTCAATGAACGATGATAGTACATCGACAGTGAACGTCGATGCTTGTTATCCTTCTCTCTGATTCTGTTCTCGTGGTTTACCAGTGATTTATTTTCCTGGTGGGATTGCTCTTTTGCTTCTGCATTTTGTGTTTCCTCCCCAATGTTACTTTGTGTCTCTTCTGTTCATATGCATTCATATGCATAAACATTTGCATGGCATCTTTGGGCCAAAAACAGGGTTTGTTTTATATTTAAGTGTCTTCGATCACGTCGACATGAAGATTTTTAACCTTCTTATTTCTGGATAGAAGAAACTTAAATAAGGGCAGCTGTTGTACCCCAATTTTTCCCCCTAAGATCCCTTCATCATACCACATTGTTTCAATCACCACAAAATCACATTAGCGATTTTGGTTCTCCTCCCTATCTTTAGCTTTTCTCTTTGAGAAGTTACCAAGAACATTGATTTGTTTGCTTTTGTGATCATAGATATCGTACTTTGATTTTTCTCTATAATTAATAAAATGCAATATTGGTTTGTCTAACTTGTTGATAATGTAGGTAAAATCAATGAGGTTTAGCAAGTTGCTTCATGGGCTCATGAGTTTATTTCCATGCCCTAGTCAAAAGCTTGAGAGATTCAAACCTCACCATTGAAGTTGTTTTGAAGTTGATATGAAATTGGTTTTTGTGGCCATAGGTCCTCATCATCATCCTCAACAATTTATATTCACAAAGGAAGAATATTGGCATAAAAAGTTTGTTCAAACTTGGCAGAGTTCCACCAAGCATTCTCTTGATCTAGAGGCTAGGGTTTTGGACTTCAAAGAGGCATATCTTGCTCATCTTTTGTTATTTTTGAGTGATTCCAAAAACATTCTTCTCTTCAAAGAGTTACCAACAAATCATATAAAAAGTTCCAAAGATTTTTCATGTGAAAGGAACTTGGTGAAGAAGAAAGATTACAAGTCATCCAGTTGAATCCCTAATTTTCCATATGTGACTTCAAATTGTCATAACTTTGTCAATTTTTATCACCTTGAGCCCATTCTTTTTCCATGATGATCTTAAGGATGTGTACCTCATGCCTTATTTTATGTGAAAAGTAAGAAAATGGATGGAAGTTGTGTTAAGAATGTAAAAGATTATAGGTCATTTCATGACTTTTGGCCAACTTCAACAAGTCATAACTTGCTCAATTTTTGGATTTTTGAGTGGTTCAAATTGCAAAATGTCATTCAAGAGATCTACTTCATTCCATATTTTTGGGTCAAGAGTAAATTTTAAGTGGAAAGCCATGTTTGGATGCAAGAGATTATAGGTCATTTTTAAAGAAGAATTTGAAATATTTCTAAGTATGGAAAGTCAACTCTTTTTCTCCGACTTTGACTCCATGTAATTTTCAGCTCAAGCCTCCAATTGATTCCATTCTTTTTCCATTGCAAAGTTTGTTACCTCATCTTTCCAAAGCATCAAGAATCATGCCTTAAGACTCCCCGAGGTGGAAATGCCATTGTTTCAAAAGTGATAACTTGGAATTGAAGTTTCCCTGTGTTGTACCCCAAAATTTGCCCTCCCATATTCATCAAGAATTGTCAAAGTCAGGGTCACAAAATGCCCCAAGGGTTGTGCAGCTCAACTGTCTCCTAGACAGTCAAAACTAGGGTTTGAGTTCTGGTCAAGCAAATGAACTTTCCAAAGACCCAATCAAGTCCCATATGCCTACAAAGATGGTCAAGTATCCTCATGTCAAGTTTCAAGGCATTCAGCTCAAAATTGCACAGTCAAAACCCTAGATTGCACTACAGTCAACTGTAGGGGCAAAATGGTCATTTGGCAGTCAAAAGTTCAAATTTTTGGTCAATATATCATTTTGAAGCCATAAACATCATTTGATCAATGCTTGATCATGATTCTCAGAATTTGGCTCAGAAATCATCAAAAATGCAAAAGTTGCTATATTTGGACAGCTGAAAAAGTCAACTGAAATTGACCAGGGCATAACTTTCACATGGATTATCAGAAAAATTCCATCCAAAGCTCATTTTGAAGAGAAAGACATTTCCTACAATTCATCTTCATGTTCCAAGTCCAAGAAATGCTCTCACAAAAAGTTATCAATTTCACCATTATAGGTCATTTTCAAAAGTCAACAAAAAGTGACTTTAAGTCAAAGGCCATAACTTGAGATTGATAAATCAAAATGACATGGGACCAAAGGCATTGGTTAAAGGACTCAAAGACCTTTCCAAAATGTCCAAGAACATGTGAAAAGCTTAAAAATTGACCAAGTTATGCCTTGTGGAAGTTGGGAAATTTTTGGAAATTTTTGAAAATCAACAATGGTTCAAAAAGCCTAAAAATGCAAATGGGCCCAAGTTTCTTCCAAATTTCTTCATGCCAAGCCTATGCACGACCACTAGGCCCAAAGGGAAGTATTCTCATATCTTTTAATTATTTATTTGAATTAATATTAATTTATTTTCATTTAAATGATTTTAAATCATGAAAAATATAAACCTTAACATGAAAAATCTTTTTATACACATTATAGGCTCAATATTTCGTGGGAAGGCAAATGAGGGAAGATTTGGTATGATTGGAACTAATTGACATCAAAAACCATGAAAAAAAGATTGGAAAAAGATATTAAGCAAATCAAATCTTAAACCATTGAATTCATGAGATTCTATCCAACTTTGTTAACCTAATAGCTACCATATATGCTCAGCATCACAACCATAAGCCCTAGAGACTGCAAGCTGCGCTCATACACAATACACAAACTTGAAAATTTTCCAAGAATTCCAAAACTGAATTCAGAGTTCAAGGACGATTCAAGCTTGGATTTTTGTTTCAATAGCATTCTGAGACCTTCCTGAACCTTTGTCAATCATTAACATCAAGAAAAACACAAGGAATCGTTGGTTAGGATTCAAACTGTACCACAAATTTTTCCAAATCGCATATCATTACCTAGGCATCTTTTTGCATTTTTTGTTGTGGATTGTTATTTGTCATGATGTTTCTGTGCTAACCAATATGCTCAATTGAATTTTCATGCCATATTTATGCTTTCACCATTGTCAAGAAGCTAGGGTTTACAGGTTGCAATTTTGGGGCTTTTGCGTAGAGGCAAAATTAGACGTTCTCACCACCACGGTTGAACTCAGTGCTTCAAGACGAAGAAGAAAAGCTCATCGCGCCTAATTTATATTGGGACATGACCTAATCGCTATTTCTTGGAAAACGGCTTTAGGCCACACCTGGAAAACTGTTGCCTTTGTTTTGTATATTTCAGAGGACGAGGAAGACGAAATCGTGTCCAGCGCTGGTTGGTTCATTTGAACCAGCGCGCGTTTTTTTTATTTTTAGTGGCCACCAACGCGTTTGCTTTTTTTCTTATTTGTTTGTTAATATATGTTAAATATAAATTGCATGGTTCAGTGGCAGGTGGAAGGCATTGGCAAGGCATGAGACCTGGGTTCGATTCCCAGGTCTTCAACAACTCCATATTATTTTTCTTATTACTTTCCCATGCAGCATAAGTATTGAAGCACACCATAGGCTTCAAGATCCAAAGGCCCACGTGTCTAATGAATGCAGATCAATGGCTCATAATGGACGAACACCATAAAGCTTAGTCAACAGGCATGTACGTGGCTTAGGAAAGTCAACGAACTCTGAGTATAATTGGGCCAGGCCTTTCAAAATGATACCTCCATAATGGGACAGCAAACCCCCCCTGGTTATATTTTTCTAATTTTCTTTTATCCTTTATTATTTTTATTATGTATTTGTTTATTTATTTTCTAATTTAATTAAATATCCCTTTTTACAAAATATAAAAAAATCATAAAAGTCAGAAAAATAGAAAAAATATAATATTTATTTATTATGATCATTTTTAAACATGTAAATAATTTAGGTTAATTAGGCTATAATTTTAATTTTTCTAATAAAAAATAAAAAAAGTAGAACTTAAGTTTAAATAACTTTTTATTTTCTTTTTTTAATTTTCTTTTTTTTCAGAATAATATTATTTATTTATTTATTTTCTTATTTTAACTGTACATAAATTAATTTAGAGTTTAATTTAGGTTTAATCAAAGAACTTTCATAATAAATAAAAAAATACTAGAATAAGGTTTGTCCTTTAATTTAATTTCAATTAACTTCCTTTTTTTTAAATCTAAAAAACACAAAATACCAAAAATATTTAATCATTTAATTTTTAATTCTCATTAGCTTTTAATTATTTGCAAAGGGGCCCAACACCCTAGTTTCGTTTTAATTATTTAATTCGCGCATTTATTTTATTATCGTTTATTTTAATTTTGTAATTGCCCCGAAGCCATGTAACTCTAAATTCTTTGCACTTTTATTTTATCGCATTATTTATTTTCCGCTAAATCGGGTCCTGGAAATTTTGGCGATGTGGACCCGCGCCTTTGTAATAATCTTAGATTTATTTCCTCGCAAAATATTAACTGTTAATCAAGCATGAAAGACTGTATGGACTTAAAATAAAATCAATGCGTAGAACACGACAATCATGACAAGATAAATAACTGAAACATGACACACAATTCGCACACACCACCCCTAGGGTACGCCTCACTGTTGCCTTTCGAAAGGTGGTCGTCGAGTAGAGGACGTCTTAGTGAGTCCTCATGATCCGGGAACCTGGCATGAGGGTAGCTTCTAAGGTGTCTTCCTATTGCTCTGGTGATCACCATGTCCCGAAACTCGAATTGACCCGAACACCTCCAACGGTGGTGCTACCTACCTCTCAATGGTGGGATGGCACTACTTTAAAGGACTCTTACACAGACGAATTCCTTAGGGTAGGTAGGTTCTCGTAGGTACTTGCTCTAAACTCAAAAAATACTTTTCACACCACACAAAAGCTTTCAAAACAAAAACTTTTCAAACACTCTGACGTATGAGTCGATCTGAAACCTTTTTCAAAAGAAACTTTTTAACCCACATTGAAAAGCAAACACACAAATTGAAAACACAATGAGCAAGTATCTAAGAGCCCATGGATAACCATGGATAGAAAGGGTGCTAACACCTTCCCTTTCTATAACCTACCTCCCGAACCGAGAGCAATCTCTCTAAGGAATTTTTCTGTGCTTTTGTCCTTTCCTATTGGAGAAAATAAAAGACGGTGGCGACTTTTGCTTCCGCGACATTTCGCGAACCAGCGTTAAACAGTCAGTTCCAGATCCACCGATCACAGAACTGGCGACTCTGCTGGGGATCCTTATAAAGTGAGGTGTACCTTAGGGCTAGCTTATAACTATGTTTTCAATTGTCTTCCTTGTGTGCTTTAAATTGTGGGTTGCTTGGGAGTTCTATAGGTCCTACACCCGGATCTGGGGGATACCTTTCTTAGAAAGTAGCAACAAGGCTGTGAGGGAACTGTGCGGGGTATACCGACACGGTTGAAACAGTCTGCTACGTTGATGTGGCACTTTGGTGTGTACCGGTAACCCTTGAGTTCAGTCAAGGAGAGTACGGGGCCTCCGCGTGGTGTCGTGAAGCATCAACAGACCTTAGGAACCTTAATTGAACTATCTTGGCCTCTTTAGGGTAGTGAGATCACTGACTTTGGTGCAGTCCGAGGTTGGTGGATACTCGATACTACGCTCAATTGAGGGTTGCTTTCCTGGAATATTTCGGTCGCCAGTTCAATGGCTAAATCGAAACGATGAACAATGAAAGCAACCCCGTGATATTGGGAACCTTAGAACCCGGTTACTTTGATTAGGACAGGTATGAACCCACCAACTCAAGAGGGTACTACCCAGACCCCATGCTGGCCTTAAACCTTAAGGGCTTGTCTTGTGTGCCTTGTGTGCCTTACATGTTTGTCTTTGTAAATATCTGTGGTGTGTTTAATCATAGCATCATGACATCATCCAGCATCATATGCATTGACTAACCATTTCAGGGGTTCGAATTTTCATCTTTGTTCTTGTTTTGTAGGACATGGAAACTGCTCGTAGAAAGACAATTCAGGTCAATCTTGTAAGGATCCCTCCTCAGCTTAAGGAGCTTATATCCAGGATTCCCGAAAACTCTTCATTCAGCGACAGACATGGAAGCCTCATCAGCTTGGTCAACACCAACATTGAGGAAGATATGATAAAGGTCTTGTTCCAGTTCTTTGACCCTCTGCATCACTGCTTTACCTTCTTGGACTATCAGTTGGTACCTACACTGGAGGAGTTCTCCCGGCTCCTGAAGATCCCTATCCTTGATCAGCTGCCTTTCAACGGCACAGAAAGGGAACCTAAGCTTGAAGAGATTGCTAAAGCCTTGCACCTACAGTCATCTGACCTCAAGGGACATTGGGAAGTTAGAAGTGGTGTCAAAGGGTTCTTAGCCAAGTTTCTGTTTGAGAAAGCCCTTGAATGTTGGAACTCTCTTGATTTGCAAGCTTTTGAAGAAGTGGTAGCCCTCCTTGTTTATGGTTTGGTGTTGTTCCCTAATCCAGATCAGCTCATTGATATCAGTGCCGTTCAGATCTTTATGTCCAGGAACCCTATACCTACATTGCTGGGGGACATCCTTCACTCATGTTACACTCGAACCATGAGAAAAAGAGGTGTCCTTATGTGTTGCACTCCTCTCCTGGGAAGGTGGTTTATTTCGCACCTTCCCCAATCAGTCCTGAAGAATGAGCGGGGTTTGAGATGGTCACAACGGTTGATGACTCTTACACATGCAGATATACATTGGTGCCCTAGATCCAGAGGAGATGTCACTATCATTGATCGTTGTGGGGAGTACCCTAATGTTCCTTTACTTGGAATCAGAGGAGGTATTACTTATAGCCCATGCCTGGCTTGGAGACAGTTTGGTTATGCTCGGAGGGATGGTCCTCATGACATGTTAATTCCCGACATAGTTTTTGACTTCGACAGTGATACTCAAGGACTTCGTCAGAAATTTATCAGAGCCTGGAGGATGCCCAGTAGGATAAACAGCAAGGCATTGGGGCACAGGAACTCCATCCCTTTGGAGCCCTATCTCAAATGGGCACGCGCCCGTTCTCAGAAGTTAGTGATGCCTTATCCTCACATGCTTCCAGTAATCAAAGAACCTGTCTTGGAAGGGGAAGTGTCTCACGTTATTCAGCACCCTGATATGCCCACATCCTGGGAAGAGATGCAGAAGAGCTGGGTTCAGCTTAAGGAGGAAAGGAATTCTTTGGAGACTAATCTGCATGCCAGTGAAAAGAAAGTCTTGGAGCTCACCCGTCTGCTGCACGAGGAGAGGAACCTCAACACCTACATAGCTCCGAAGAGGATGCGCAGTGTATTTTGGGATTGACTTGACTTTTGTATTTCCTTTTTGCCCACGAGGCCTTGATGTATTAAACAATGATTTCTTTAATGATAACGTGTGTTCTTTTCTTGTCTACAATGAATTTGAACTTTCGAACCCTTGAATGCATTGCATACGCATTTCATACATCATGCGCATAGCAGGTTTTTTCCCTTTTCAGGTTGCTTACAGTTCTTCGCTGTTTATTTCAGCATCATGAATTCCGGATCTGAATCAACTGAGACTTCAATCAAGGCTCTCCAGGCGCAGAATGCGCAGTTTCAAGAAATGATCATGGGTCTAGCTAAAGGCCAAGATGAGCTGAAGGCCATGCTCCTGAAGAAGGAGAAGAAGAAGAAAAGAAGGACTGTTCTATTCAACTCGGGCCGAAGGTTGGGTAATACTCTGCACCAAGAAGAGGTTGTTTCTTCTGTTGGCAAAAGTCCTTCTCAGGCAGAAGCAAGGGTTCCTAGTCCGGTGGTCTCCGACAACGAGACAGATTTTGATGAAGAGCAGTACCCTCCTGAAGACAACAAGTATAAACAACTGGAGGACAGGCTGAAAGCTATGGAGGTGCAACAGACACCTGGGCTGGACTTCGGAGATCTGGGTTTGTCGACTGGTATAATTATCCCGCACAAGTTCAAAGCTCCAACCTTTTCCAAGTATGACGGGGCATCCTGTCCCAAGCTGCATTTGAGGTCTTACGTGCGAAAGATTCAGCCGTACTCTGCGGACAAAAATCTATGGATCCACTTCTTCCAGGAGAGTCTTTCAGGGACTCACCTCGAATGGTTCTATCAGCTGGATGGGACCAAAATTCGTAACTGGGAGGAGCTGGCCACTGCTTTCTACAAGCAGTATCAGTATAATGCCGACCTTGCCCCCACGCGTACCCAACTCCAGGGTATGTCGTTGGGCGTAAGCGAAGGTTTTAAAGAGTACGCGCAGAAGTGGAGAGATCTGGCTGGCAGGGTGCAGCCACCTTTGACTGATCGAGAGTTAGTGGATATGTTCTTGGGGACCCTATCTGGGCCGTTCTTTAATCATCTCATTGGGAATTCTTCTGCTGGTTTCACTGATTTGATCTTAACTGGAGAGAGAATTGAAGCTGGGTTGAAGTCTGGAAAGATTGCAAAGGCTGCATCATCATCTGGGTCGGACAAGAAACCGTTTAAAAAGGAGTCTAGTGCTGTGTATGGCTCCAGAAAATCAGAAAGACCGGATCGCCGCCAATCTGTCAGTGCGGTCATGATTGCTACGCCTGCTGCCGCTCCCCGGTCAAACAATCCTCCAAGGGCTGATAGACCCCGGAGAGAGTTCACTCGGTTAAGCATGACCCTGTCGCAAATCCTGCCACAGTTACTATCCACCAATTTGGTAACTGTCAAGGAGGCGCCAAAGTTCCCTAACACTACCTCTCCGAAGTACAACCCAAATGCCCGTTGTGCTTACCATTCAGACAGCCCGGGGCATGCCACTGATGACTGTTGGGCGTTAAAGAATAAGGTGCAAGACCTTATCGATGCTAAAGAGATACAATTCGAGGCGCCTGCAAAACCGAATGTAGTTACTGCCCCTATGCCTCAGCACGGGGTAAGTGCTATTGATGAAGATGTTTATGCTGTTTCTGTGGGTGATCTAGCCACTCCTTTGAAGATCATTAAGAAGAACCTACTGCAGGCCGGTTTATTTCCGGGTTGTAGTGAGGGTTGCCTGTTCTGCATCGTGTCCCCATCCGGTTGTCCCTTGCTCAAGTTAGGCATCCAAAGCTTAATGGACAGCAAGGAGATATTATTCAAGAAGTCTGCTGTTCGTGTGGTTCCAATGGAAGAAGTCTCTGTGGTGACTATCTTCAACAATCCGATCCCGGCTCTCCAGAAGAAGCCTGTCCAAATTCTGACCGTTGCACCTGTCACTATCACTGTTCCTGGGCCCCTGCCCTATGTATCCAACAAAGCTGTCCCTTGGCACTATGGGGCAGATGTATATATAAATGGAGTAAAACAAGAGCTCAACGCTGGCGCCAGCATCTGTGACATCACTGGCCCGGCCAAAGTTACCCGCAGTGGCAGGCTCTTCTCGCCTGACATTGCGCCACCTGCTGCTAGAAGACCACTCCTGATAATTCCTGCAAGTACACCTGCTCCCGTTGCTGATCAAGTTGTTATTCCTGCTGCTGATCCTGTTGTTTCTCCTGCTGCCGAGTCATCCAATGCTCGGGGCAAGGGAATTGAAACTGAGCCTGCCCAGATGGAGATACCCATACCCATAGCTGCTGAGGCCTCCCCACAAGAAATGGAGGAAATTTTGAAGATTATAAAGAAAAGCGATTTTAATGTTGTGGAACAGCTGGGGCATACGCCCTCCAAAATCTCCATGCTCTCTTTACTGCTGTGCTCTGAGGCCCATGCAAAGGCCCTCATCTCATTCCTTAAAAAGGCTCATGTGCCACATGAAACTTCTGCAGTCCAATTCACCGATTGCGTGGCAAGTCTGACGGCGGACAACGGCTTGGGTTTTTCAGACGCTGATTTGACCATGAAAGGGAAAGATCATAATGATGCTCTGCATGTCTCAATCGAATGCAGGGGCACCACCTTGGCACATGTGTTGGTTGATACTGGGTCATCTTTGAATGTGCTACCCAAAAAGGCTCTGGATCGTCTAGATTGTGAAGGCCTGGATTTGAAGCCCAGTAACATCATTGTCAGGGCCTTTGATGGTTCAAAGAGGATGGTCCATGGGGAGGTGGACATTCCAATTCGTGTGGGTTCTCAGGTGTTCGATTCCACTTTTTATGTGATGGATATTCGTCCGTCCTACTCTTGTCTGCTGGGTCGACCCTGGATACATAAGGCTGGGGCAGTGACCTCCACCTTGCATCAAAAACTGAAGTACCCCGTCAGAGGGAAAATCGTCACCGTGCAAGGTGAGGAAGAATACATGGTGAGCCACCTAAACTCGTTCAGATACATTGAGATGGATGGGGAGTTCATTGAGACCCCCTTTCAGCATTTCGAGGAGGTGTTTCCAATCGCAGCAGAAACAGCAGAAGCAGGTAGTCCTCTGAAGATGGCTTCCCTAAAGGATGCCAGGGCGGTAGTACAAAAGGGTGAAGGTGCCAACTGGGGCAGACTGCCAGACTTCGCCCAGAAGACTGATAAATTTGGGCTGGGCTTCACCTCAGAAGGGCAAAGAGCTATGAGGAAGGAGAAGATTGGAAGGCCTCCGGTGTTTATCAAGAGTTCAGAAGTGAATGCTGTCGGGGATGACTTTGAAGTGGACGAAGCCGAATTCAACAGCTGGATTTATCCGACGGCCGAAGAAGGATTGAACAATTGGAGTGCAAAGGATCACACCCCTGTTACCTTTGTGACACAGTAATGAATTCCCATGTTTTGATATTTTGTAATAAACATTGATAAACTCTATGGCCCGGTGTCTTACCCGAGGCACCGTGGTTCTATTTGTGAGGGCATATGAACTGTCATTTTATACATCATAAATGAAAATCTTGGACTTTTTCACATTACAAATATTGTGTTCCTTTTTCTTCTTTCATTTCCTTTACATAATTTTCAAAACAGCTGTATTTACACACACACTCACTCATACAGGTTCCAATCCACCCTGGATCTCACTGATAACAGCTCTGCTAATGCCAATTATGACTTCGAAAATCCGATCAACTTAGCCGAAGACGAAGGTGAAGATGATTGCGAAGTGCCTGGCGAGCTTGCTAGACTGTTGCTTCAGGAAGAGAGGGCAATTCAACCCCATGAAGAGCCAGTGGAAACTATAAACCTAGGTACTGAGGCAGACAGGAAAGAGGTAAAGATTGGTGCTAACCTAGAGCTCAGCGTGAAGCAACGGTTAACCAAGATGCTGCGTGACTATATGGAGATCTTTGCCTGGTCCTACGAAGACATGCCAGGGTTGGATACCGATATTGTTGTCCATCATTTGCCGACTAGAGAAGACTGCCCTCCAGTTAAACAAAAGGTCCGTCGGATGCGTCCAGAGATGTCCGAGAAGATTAAAGCCGAGGTCATGAAACAGTTTGATGCCGGGTTTCTTGCAGTGACTTCCTATCCTCAGTGGGTTGCAAATGTGGTGCCGGTGCCTAAAAAGGACGGCAAGGTCAGAATGTGTGTTGATTACAGGGATCTGAACAGGGCCAGCCCCAAGGATGACTTCCCCTTACCTCATATTGATGTCCTTGTTGATAATACAGCTCAACACAAAGTATTCTCTTTCATGGATGGTTTTTCAGGCTACAATCAGATCAAGATGGCACCTGAAGACATGGAGAAGACTACATTTGTTACTCAGTGGGGCACCTTCTGTTACAAGGTCATGCCGTTCGGATTGAAGAATGCTGGGGCAACCTACCAGCGTGCCATGGTTGCCTTATTTCATGATATGATCCACCATGAGATCGAAGTGTATGTGGACGACATGATCGCTAGGTCCCAGACTGAGGAAGAGCATCTAGATCACCTGCAGAAGTTGTTTGACCGTCTGAAACTGTACAAGCTGAGATTGAACCCGAACAAGTGCACCTTCGGGGTAAGATCTGGGAAGTTGCTAGGCTTCGTGGTCAGTGATAAAGGTATTCAAGTGGACCCTGCCAAGGTCAAGGCTATTCAAGAGATGCCAGTTCCTAAGACAGAGAAGGAAGTCAGAGGCTTTTTTAGGACGCCTGAATTACATCGCTCGATTCATCTCTCATCTGACTGCTACCTGTGAGCCAATCTTCAAGCTACTGAAGAAAGATCAGGTAGTACGTTGGAACGATGAATGTCAGGCTGCTTTCGACAAAATCAAAGAGTATCTCCAAGAACCACCCATCCTCATGCCACCGGTTGAAGGGAGACCTCTGATACTATATCTGACAGTGCTAGACAACTCAATGGGGTGCGTGCTGGGGCAGCATGACGAGTCTGGCCGAAAAGAGCATGCCATTTATTACCTTAGCAAAAAGTTTACCGACTGTGAGACCCGATACTCACTGCTTGAGAAAACTTGCTGCGCTTTGGTATGGGCTGCTCGCCGGCTGAGACAGTATATGCTGACTCACACTACCTTGTTGATCTCAAAAATGGATCCGATAAAGTACATATTCGAGAAGCCTGCTCTGTCTGGGAGAATTGCAAGATGGCAAATGATCTTGACGGAATACGACATTCAGTATACAACCCAGAAAGCCATCAAGGGGAGTGTATTGGCAGACCACTTAGCTCATCAAGCTGTAGATGACTACCAATCAATGAACTTCGAGTTTCCGGACGAAAGCATCATGATTGTAACTGATTGTGAAGTACCTGGACCGGATGAAGGACCTGAACCAGGATCCCGATGGTCTATGCACTTTGACGGAGCTTCCAATGCTTTGGGAAATGGTATCGGCGCCATCATCATATCTCCACAAGGTACTCATACTCCACTCACTGCCCGGCTGTGTTTCAACTGTACCAACAACATGGCGGAGTATGAGGCGTGTATCATGGGTCTTCAAGCTGCTATCGACCTACGAATCAAGTTCCTCAGTGTCTTCGGAGATTCCGCTCTAGTGATCAATCAGATCAATGGAGAGTGGGATACGAAACATCCAAACTTGATTCCTTACAAAGAATGTGTGTTGACCCTGATTCCCCACTTCACAGAGATAACCTTTGAGCACTTTCCAAGAGAAGAGAATCAGTTAGCGGACGCGTTAGCTACAATGTCTTCAATGTTCAAGGTTAAATGGGATAACGAAGCTCCCCGGATCACCATCGAGAAACTGGACGAACCGGCATACTGTTGTGATCTCGAAGCTGAATTGGTAACTGAGAAGCCTTGGTACCACGAAGTGAAGAGATATCTGGAAGCTCAGGAATACCCTGAAGGTGCCTCTATCAATGATAAGAAATTCCTGAGACGGTTCGCATCCAAGTTCTTCCTAAGCAACGGCATCTTGTACAAGAGAAACCATGATTCAACCTTACTGCGTTGTGTGGACAAGACTGAAGCGGAAAGAATCATGGAAGAGCTACACGAAGGGACCTTTGGTACGCATTCCAGTGGGCATACTATGGCTAAGAAGATCCTACGGGCAGGATATTACTGGTCCACCATGGAAGCTGATTGCTACCAACATTCTAGGACATGCCACAAGTGCCAGATCTATGCAGATAAGGTGCATGTTCCTCCGGTTCCCCTGAATGTTCTGACTGCGCCTTGGCCGTTTGCAATGTGGGGCATAGACATGATCGGCGAGATAAGACCTACGGCATCCAATGGACATCGCTTCATCCTAGTGGCGATTGACTATTTTACGAAGTGGGTTGAAGCAGCATCCTATGCTACAGTAACCAAGACTGTTGTGGCACGGTTTATTCGACACAACCTGATCTGTCGATACGGCGTCCCTGAACGGATAATTACAGACAACGGTACCAATCTGAACAATAAGATGATCGCTGAGCTTTGCGAACAGTTCAAAATACAGCACCACAATTCTTCTCCTTACAGACCGAAGATGAATGGGGCTGTAGAAGCAGCTAACAAGAACATCAAGAAGATCGTGCAAAAGATGACAGTAACGTACAAAGATTGGCACGAGATGTTACCGTTCGCTCTGCATGGGTACCGTACCTCAGCAAGGACGTCAACCGGGGCAACCCCCTTCTCTCTGGTTTATGGCATGGAGGCAGTCTTGCCGATCGAAGTGCAAATTCCCTCTCTCCGGATAATGAAGGATGCAAACCTGAACGAAGATGATTGGATCCAGACACGACTTGACCAACTCAATCTCATTGACGAAAAAAGACTTGCTGCTATCTGTCATGGTCAGACGTATCAGAAACGGATGATCAGGGCATTTAACAAGAAAGTCAGGCCGCAGGAATATCAAGTCGGGGACCTGGTTATCAAGAGAATCATCCTTCCTCAAAGTGATCCAAGGGGCAAATGGACCCCTACGTACGAAGGGCCATTTGTGGTTAAGCATGTGTTCTCAGGAGGAGCAATGATATTAACCAACATGGATGGTGACGACCTTCCTCACCCCGCCAATGCAGACATAGTTAAAAAATACTACGCATGAAAAAGACCCGCTAGGCTGACATGCCTAGGCAAAAGTTAGGACTTCCCGTCGAACCAAAAGGGTTCGGGCAAAATGTAGGGATGAAAATGAAAAATCTGTACACCCGGCAAGTCGAAAACCTGAAAGGGCGGCTTGGGCAAAAATGGGTATCCCGGTGGACTGAAAACCCGAAAGGGCGGTCCAGGCAAAAATTAGGGATAAAGCGTAAAGCTATGTCTCATTGATCACTTTGCATCCAGAATCCGGTACCAGCATCAAGTTCAAACGGCATCGATCAGTCAGCTTCATCTTCAACCAAGGTCATCAAGTGATGAGACGCTCGTAGTTATAAAGGCAATAGCAGGGCTGAAACCCAGTGGATCATTCATCTTTCACACAGCTGTTTTATTTTTGTACGAAACTTGTATAAATTCTTTTGATCGGCGACGTACCTCTTACTAGGACGTCAGCCTCTTGTATACAAAACGCCTACTTTAGGCCATTCAAAGATCAATAAAAATATATTTTCAGTTAAACGTGCCCAAGTGTTTTCTTTTCCTGTTTTGTTTTGCGAAGAACGTCCAAGGTTCAATTTGTGATGTATGCATTGACAATAATTTGCTAACTCATAAATATTTACATACGAAACAAAGGAATTCATTACAGGCGACACTAGAAACAGGGGCAATAAAGAGTTGTCTGAGCAGTCTAATTGTTCTATCCTCCAAGGTACTAAGGTAGGTTCAGCTAAAGAACATGGCCAAGTGTATCTTAATTCCCCAGGGAGTAGTAAAACAATACATGTTTCTCCAAGCAAAGTCATCAAATATCAAGGAAATTGAGTATCCTCCCGTAGTTCTCAATACCTCCCCAGCAGCACGCATTCTTAACAAGCATCCCCGGCAGTCTTGGTCTGAAGATTGTTCCCCGGCGGTATACTACTATTCAAAGGAATCACTTCGCCAGCATATCAAACTCCCCAGAAGAGTCCAATCCAGTTTCCCCAGGAAAGTTGGAACTCATATCTCCCCAAGCAGTAAGCTTATCCCCAGTAGATTCTGGAAGCTTACCCCTCGCAGAGCACGAACGCGTCGTCCCGGCTTAATTTAAAGAGTTATTTCCGTAACAGGATATAACTGGGTTATCCTCAGCCAAAAGCCACGGAAGGAGCGTCCTCGGCAAAGTATCTTCCTACCCCAGCAAAGTCTATCAACACTCCCAGCGCAACAAGGATATCCTCAATATAACTCATCAACGGTATCCCCAGCGGAGTTGTCTTCATCAACTCAGCAAAACATCGCTATCCCCACAGAGTAGCACTCCCCAGCATGATCGCTAGAGTATCTTTTCTCCCGCAGAATTATTTCATTTTGCCAAGTTTATTCCTCAACGGAGTTATCTTCTCCTATCGGTATTCTTGCAACAATCATCCACAGCGGAAGCACAATCTCTTCCTCAACATCAGCCCAGGATATGACTTCCCGGCACCCGTCAAGGATTTATTTTCCTAGACAAAAACATACATGAATCATCACATACATCATTATAGCATGCATAACGTATTGCATCATACAAATCTCATTTATATTGATAACATCATTGCTTGATCCATATCATGCATTGCATATAACTAACCTCTACCTTTCAGGAAGGGTGCAGTTGAAATTCCCAAACATATTTCAAAGATGTCTCTAGTCCAGTTAAATCGACTCCAAACAGATTTTTCTGATAAAGACTCAGTAGAAGTTATGGTTCCCTCTCCAACGGCGTGTGAGGTAGTAATCCCTTCTTCAGATGTTCCCCTCTCCGGCATGAGCGTGAGGTGATAGTCTTTTATGGTCCCCTCTCCGGCGGTGAGCGTGAGGTGGTAATTCCTTTTTCAAGATGTTTTCCTCTCCGACGATGAGCGTGAGGTGATAGTCTTTTGTGGTCCCCTCTCCGACGGTGAGCGTGAGGTGGTAATTCCTTTTTCAAGATGTTCTCCTCTCCGACATGAGCGTGAGGTGATAGTCTTTTGTGGTCCCCTCTCCGACGGTGAGCGTGAGGTGGTAATTCCTTTTTCAAGATGTTCTCCTCTCCGACATGAGCGTGAGGTGATAGTCTTTTATGGTCCCCTCTCCGGCGGTGAGCGTGAGGTGGTAATTCCTTTTTCAAGATGTTTTCCTCTCCGACGATGAGCGTGAGGTGATAGTCTTTTGTGGTCCCCTCTCCGACGGTGAGCGTGAGGTGGTAATTCCTTTTTCAAGATGTTCTCCTCTCCGACATGAGCGTGAGGTGATATTCTCTTATGGTCCCTTCTCCAACGGCGAGTGAAGTGGTAATTCCCTTTCAAGATGTTTCCCTCTCCGGCATGAGCGTGAGGTGATATCTCCTTTTAGATTATAATTTCCTATAGTTCCCTCTCCAACGTGAGTGAGGTAACTCCCTTTGAGATTGTAATATCCTTTGGTTCCCTTCCTGACACTACAAAGATGGTAATTCTCACCAAGATTTTTCTCAACGAGCGTTGTTGAAGTTAAAATCACCCAAGGTTCTCTTACCATTCATGATTAAGGCAGTAACCATTCCTGGTTCATTCATCAGCGTTTGAAGCTCCAGACTCAGCTCCTGTAACCAATCAGGATATATCTATGTCAAGCATCTAAAATCAGCTCCTGCGACGTGTCAGGTACTCATTTTTCTGTTTTACAGGTATGCAGTTTCTTGCTAAGGAATCTCCTACGCAATCAACGTCCAGATGGCATCTATAAGCCCATCATCCTATCTAAGCAATCTCTAAATGGCATCTATAAGCCCATTCCATCATCACTGTTACTATGTGAGCGCAAATTTCTGGGCACTTTAGTGTTCAATCATCCTCTACCCTCGGATTACGAAAGGCACGTCAGCCAATCTGCATCCTCAGGTCTAAGAAGATTGAACAGGGGCAACTGTTGTACCCCAAAATTTGCCCTCCCATATTCATCAAGAATTGTCAAAGTCAGGGTCACAAAATGCCCCAAGGGTTGTGCAGCTCAACTGTCTCCTAGACAGTCAAAACTAGGGTTTGAGTTCTGGTCAAGCAAATGAACTTTCCAAAGACCCAATCAAGTCCCATATGCCTACAAAGATGGTCAAGTATCCTCATGTCAAGTTTCAAGGCATTCAGCTCAAAATTGCACAGTCAAAACCCTAGATTGCACTACAGTCAACTGTAGGGGCAAAATGGTCATTTGGCAGTCAAAAGTTCAAATTTTTGGTCAATATATCATTTTGAAGCCATAAACATCATTTGATCAATGCTTGATCATGATTCTCAGAATTTGGCTCAGAAATCATCAAAAATGCAAAAGTTGCTATATTTGGACAGCTGAAAAAGTCAACTGAAATTGACCAGGGCATAACTTTCACATGGATTATCAGAAAAATTCCATCCAAAGCTCATTTTGAAGAGAAAGACATTTCCTACAATTCATCTTCATGTTCCAAGTCCAAGAAATGCTCTCACAAAAAGTTATCAATTTCACCATTATAGGTCATTTTCAAAAGTCAACAAAAAGTGACTTTAAGTCAAAGGCCATAACTTGAGATTGATAAATCAAAATGACATGGGACCAAAGGCATTGGTTAAAGGACTCAAAGACCTTTCCAAAATGTCCAAGAACATGTGAAAAGCTTAAAAATTGACCAAGTTATGCCTTGTGGAAGTTGGGAAATTTTTGGAAATTTTTGAAAATCAACAATGGTTCAAAAAGCCTAAAAATGCAAATGGGCCCAAGTTTCTTCCAAATTTCTTCATGCCAAGCCTATGCACGACCACTAGGCCCAAAGGGAAGTATTCTCATATCTTTTAATTATTTATTTGAATTAATATTAATTTATTTTCATTTAAATGATTTTAAATCATGAAAAATATAAACCTTAACATGAAAAATCTTTTTATACACATTATAGGCTCAATATTTCGTGGGAAGGCAAATGAGGGAAGATTTGGTATGATTGGAACTAATTGACATCAAAAACCATGAAAAAAAGATTGGAAAAAGATATTAAGCAAATCAAATCTTAAACCATTGAATTCATGAGATTCTATCCAACTTTGTTAACCTAATAGCTACCATATATGCTCAGCATCACAACCATAAGCCCTAGAGACTGCAAGCTGCGCTCATACACAATACACAAACTTGAAAATTTTCCAAGAATTCCAAAACTGAATTCAGAGTTCAAGGACGATTCAAGCTTGGATTTTTGTTTCAATAGCATTCTGAGACCTTCCTGAACCTTTGTCAATCATTAACATCAAGAAAAACACAAGGAATCGTTGGTTAGGATTCAAACTGTACCACAAATTTTTCCAAATCGCATATCATTACCTAGGCATCTTTTTGCATTTTTTGTTGTGGATTGTTATTTGTCATGATGTTTCTGTGCTAACCAATATGCTCAATTGAATTTTCATGCCATATTTATGCTTTCACCATTGTCAAGAAGCTAGGGTTTACAGGTTGCAATTTTGGGGCTTTTGCGTAGAGGCAAAATTAGACGTTCTCACCACCACGGTTGAACTCAGTGCTTCAAGACGAAGAAGAAAAGCTCATCGCGCCTAATTTATATTGGGACATGACCTAATCGCTATTTCTTGGAAAACGGCTTTAGGCCACACCTGGAAAACTGTTGCCTTTGTTTTGTATATTTCAGAGGACGAGGAAGACGAAATCGTGTCCAGCGCTGGTTGGTTCATTTGAACCAGCGCGCGTTTTTTTTATTTTTAGTGGCCACCAACGCGTTTGCTTTTTTTCTTATTTGTTTGTTAATATATGTTAAATATAAATTGCATGGTTCAGTGGCAGGTGGAAGGCATTGGCAAGGCATGAGACCTGGGTTCGATTCCCAGGTCTTCAACAACTCCATATTATTTTTCTTATTACTTTCCCATGCAGCATAAGTATTGAAGCACACCATAGGCTTCAAGATCCAAAGGCCCACGTGTCTAATGAATGCAGATCAATGGCTCATAATGGACGAACACCATAAAGCTTAGTCAACAGGCATGTACGTGGCTTAGGAAAGTCAACGAACTCTGAGTATAATTGGGCCAGGCCTTTCAAAATGATACCTCCATAATGGGACAGCAAACCCCCCCTGGTTATATTTTTCTAATTTTCTTTTATCCTTTATTATTTTTATTATGTATTTGTTTATTTATTTTCTAATTTAATTAAATATCCCTTTTTACAAAATATAAAAAAATCATAAAAGTCAGAAAAATAGAAAAAATATAATATTTATTTATTATGATCATTTTTAAACATGTAAATAATTTAGGTTAATTAGGCTATAATTTTAATTTTTCTAATAAAAAATAAAAAAAGTAGAACTTAAGTTTAAATAACTTTTTATTTTCTTTTTTTAATTTTCTTTTTTTTCAGAATAATATTATTTATTTATTTATTTTCTTATTTTAACTGTACATAAATTAATTTAGAGTTTAATTTAGGTTTAATCAAAGAACTTTCATAATAAATAAAAAAATACTAGAATAAGGTTTGTCCTTTAATTTAATTTCAATTAACTTCCTTTTTTTTAAATCTAAAAAACACAAAATACCAAAAATATTTAATCATTTAATTTTTAATTCTCATTAGCTTTTAATTATTTGCAAAGGGGCCCAACACCCTAGTTTCGTTTTAATTATTTAATTCGCGCATTTATTTTATTATCGTTTATTTTAATTTTGTAATTGCCCCGAAGCCATGTAACTCTAAATTCTTTGCACTTTTATTTTATCGCATTATTTATTTTCCGCTAAATCGGGTCCTGGAAATTTTGGCGATGTGGACCCGCGCCTTTGTAATAATCTTAGATTTATTTCCTCGCAAAATATTAACTGTTAATCAAGCATGAAAGACTGTATGGACTTAAAATAAAATCAATGCGTAGAACACGACAATCATGACAAGATAAATAACTGAAACATGACACACAATTCGCACACACCACCCCTAGGGTACGCCTCACTGTTGCCTTTCGAAAGGTGGTCGTCGAGTAGAGGACGTCTTAGTGAGTCCTCATGATCCGGGAACCTGGCATGAGGGTAGCTTCTAAGGTGTCTTCCTATTGCTCTGGTGATCACCATGTCCCGAAACTCGAATTGACCCGAACACCTCCAACGGTGGTGCTACCTACCTCTCAATGGTGGGATGGCACTACTTTAAAGGACTCTTACACAGACGAATTCCTTAGGGTAGGTAGGTTCTCGTAGGTACTTGCTCTAAACTCAAAAAATACTTTTCACACCACACAAAAGCTTTCAAAACAAAAACTTTTCAAACACTCTGACGTATGAGTCGATCTGAAACCTTTTTCAAAAGAAACTTTTTAACCCACATTGAAAAGCAAACACACAAATTGAAAACACAATGAGCAAGTATCTAAGAGCCCATGGATAACCATGGATAGAAAGGGTGCTAACACCTTCCCTTTCTATAACCTACCTCCCGAACCGAGAGCAATCTCTCTAAGGAATTTTTCTGTGCTTTTGTCCTTTCCTATTGGAGAAAATAAAAGACGGTGGCGACTTTTGCTTCCGCGACATTTCGCGAACCAGCGTTAAACAGTCAGTTCCAGATCCACCGATCACACCCTGCAAGTCAGAATTTGAATTTCATGTTACAACCTCTAAACCTCAAATTAGCACGCATTTTGGGTCTAAACATGATTAGCCAACTTTCCCAAGTGGATTAGTGCATCAAAACATAAGAATTGGATGAGTTTTGGTGAATTTTTGATCACACTTCACTCGTGCATCAGGTTTGCACGAATTCCCTCCAAAACGCATCATTCACTCTTCCTTTTGATCCCATTTTCTTCTCCTATAAATACATGTACTATCCCATTTATTTTCTCAAGCTTAGATAGCCATAATTACCCTGCCAAACTGGCTTCACAACTCAGAATTCAGCTACTTCGAATCCTATTCTCAAGCCTTTTTCAATCCATTTTCTTCATCAATTCACCTTCCTTGATCTTCCCTGAAGCTAACCATATAATCACATTAAATAATTGTGCCCTATATTGCTCCATAGAAGTCCAGTTTCAGAGCTCTGCAACTCAATTTCAATAGGTAGATTCCTTCATCAATTCTTCAAAACTTTGGTACCATTGTGTTGCTCTCATTGCCCTGGTTCTAGTCGCTAAACTTACTTTTATCTGGAAGCACGTTTTGACCATGGATTTTCAAATCCCTTTTCAAAACTTTCTTTCTAAATTGCTTGAGTTACAGTTTATATAAAAATGGCGTGAGGGTATGGTTGTCTTCATCTTGAAGAGACGAAGCGAATGGCATAGGTCTGAGCTTCTGATTTTACAGTTTGAGAGACCTGCAATTCGTGAGGGCTGGAGGTTGAAGATGACCAACGTGTCACCTTCTAACCAATGAAAGCGTGCCATTTTTTTTTTCAAAAATCTGATTTATTAATGATTCTGTACATTATTCACTAAAGACCATGATATGCACAGCGCGCCAGATCCTTTAGATTTGATTACTAACGCGTTTTGACTCTCATCCAATGGTCCACATCTTTTTCTTTTATTTTCTTTTTCTAATTTTTATATTTTAATTGTTTTAAATTTCAAAAAATCATAGAAAATTCATTTTTAGTCCAAAAAATTATGAAAAATATTTTTAATTATTCTCTTTCCAATTTTTATTTTTTCACAATTTAATTTTGTGTTTTGGTATTTTTTATGAATTTTACACTTATTTGATTTATTTAAAATGATTAAAAATACTTTTACACATTTTTAAATTCTAAAAAAATTATGGAATGATCCAATGATATTGTGACAAATATTGCTGACCTTATTTTATTTTTGTTTATGACTTTACTATTTTTTACTATTTTTTAATATTTTTGTTTATTTTACCCATTTATTTTAATTTTAAAAAATAGTTTATGACTTTTAAAAATTCCCAAAAAAATTGTATAATTACTTGACCTATTTTCTGATTTTTCTATGGTCTTATCTTTCATTTCTTGATTAATTTGAATATAATTGACTTTTTCCTCATTATTTTCCATTTTTTTAAAACATTTTTTAAAACCCTTTAATGTATATATTAAATATATTATTATTTTGTGAATATTTTCTGGCTGTCTTGAGTTAATTTTTTTATCATGGCTTTATTAACATCATTGGATCCATGGTGTTGAGTTTAACTCCACAAAAGATGGATGAATGATTTTAATAATAGTTTGATTAAATATTAATTCAAATGTGATTTTTTTTCTTTTTTCTTTTACCCTAATCCCTTTTCATCTCATCCCCTTCTCATTGCACTAAGTGTTGTTGGAGCATGATCTCTATATCATGTCTCAAAACAAATGGTGCATAGATTGTTATTGACCGGCCTCAAAATAGGTGCGACTTCTATATAATTCCACTTACGATTGCTTAACATAGCGCTAAATTTTGTCCCGATTCGAATAAATGTTCATTCGTGGCCCAAACTTATGATTGTCAGCCCAAGTATGTTAATTTGTTCTCTTTGATCCAATAACCTTGAGATTCATTGTGTGGAGGCTTTGGTTCTACCAATCCTCTAATGGATCTACAACACCTTTGGTCAACGCGGATCACTTAAACATCGTTGATCATTAAATGATACTTGTGAGAATTCCAAATGGATGATATACTTGACAAAAAGCAAATGCAACTTGTTGTGTGGAGGCTTTGGTTCTACCAATCCTCTAATGAGTTCCAAATGCAAGTTTCAAGATGGTCATCCAACTAACCACTAATTATTGACTTGTTTATTTCTTTGCTTGATTTCTTTTTATGCTTTATGTATCATTTACTTTTAGCATTTTACATTTCATGCCATTTTTATCTTTTCTCATTTGAGCACTTATTATTCTTGTCATTTTTATTTTGCTCACTTGAGCTTTTCTTTTCTTTTTTCTAAGATACTTAATAATCAACTTAAACCCTAAAAAACTCTTAATGGTACTTGGACTATTTGGTTACTATCCTTGGCATTATGGAGCAGTGGACTTTTTCTTGGACTTAGGATTAGAAACCTTGGCCTATCTTAGAGACCTTGTGATCTTATCTGATTATTTTGTCTGGAGCTCTTGAGGTTTACCTCAAGACATTGGGTTGCTTGTTTGTTTTTGTGTGCAGATTTTTTGTGATTACATCCTTTGTTTGTAATCTGGAATTCACCCGTATAAAGTCGTTACTCTGCTATATTTTTGTGAAGACTTAATACATTTGAAGAGGTCTAGTATCTTTGCTTGCTTGGTTTCTGTGATCGGTGGAAATAGAACTGACTATTTTTAATGCTGGTTCGCGAAATGTCGCGGTAAGCAAGAGTCGCCACCGTCTTTTATTTAATCCAACAAGGAAAGGACAAAAGCACAACAAAATTCCTTTTCGAGATGTTTCTCGGGTTCGAGAGGTAGATTATAGAAAGGGAAGGTGTTAGCACTCTTTCTATCCGTGGTTATCCACGGGCTCTTAGGTACTTGCTCACTATGTTTTCAAAATATTTTTATGTTCTTGTGTTTGTGGGTTTTGAAAAGAGTTTTGTTTGAAAACTTCGATTTAACTCTTGTATCTGTCCTCAAGAGTGTATGAAGTGTTTGTTTGAAAAAACTTTGTTCAAAAGTGTAAGTGCAAAAAAGTGGTTTTATTTTGAAAGTGCAAGTACCTGAGAACCTCTACCTACTCAAAAGGAATTAAGCTGTGTGAATGGTCAATTCGATTAAGGGACAAGTGGTCACTAAAGCAATGTTAGGACGCCTTAGCGGTAATCCTAATGTCTTAGATCATTTTTTATCCGAGGCAACCGTTTCGAGGCAACTTTGATCTTTAGACAGGAGGACGACCTCTAAAACACCCTATACTCAATGACCACGTCGAGGCAACCAAGTGAGGCGTACCCTAAGAGTGGTATGTGCATGTGTGTTAAATTCAGTTAAGATTATCTTGTACATGTTATTTGTGAGCTACGCTTTGATTTTATTTTATAGACAAGTCTTGCATGCATAGTTAACAGTTTAATAATTGTGCGGAAAATAAATTGCAGAAAATTGAATCTACGCTATTACAAGGCGTCGGGTTTTACATCGCCAAAAACATAACCCTTTGGAAAATAAATACGAGAAATTAAAGAAAGCGATAAAGTTCTAATTAACTATTACATCCTCGGAAACAGATACATAAATATAATCGAAATAAGATAATGCGCGTAAAAGAATCGAATCAGGACGTCCTTAGGGTTTTGACCCTTTTTGAGAGAAGAAAGTGAATTTTGTCCTTTTTACAATTAAATGAAATATTAAACCTAATACTAATTAATTAATTAATTAAAGAAAAAAATATTTTTTAGTTTTTTAATGTCTTAATGAAAATAAAAATAAAAAGAAATTAAAAGTCAACAGAACCCTAATTCTAAATTTATTTTATATTTGTGAAAAAAAGGTCAAAGTTATCCTAATTAATAAAAAGACTAAATTAGTTAATTTACATTTATTTACAAAATAATAATTGATAGTGAAAATAATAAATAATAAAATAAATAATATTTACATTTTCTGAATTTATTATGAAAATAAAAGTTTGTGAGTTAAATAATAATAATTAAAAGAAAATAAAAAGGAAAAGAAAATAAAAAGGAAAAGAAAATAAAAAGGAAAAGAAAATAAAAAGGAAAAGAAAATAAAAAGGAAACCAGGGGGGGTTGATGACCCAATAATGGAGGTTTGTAAGCAATCTGGCCCAATAATCACTCAAGCCTTGTTTGACTTCTGGAATCAGCTAGGCGTTTGTTTGACTGGGAGCATGGTGTCCAGCACCTTTTGGCCATTGGATTTATGATTGGGGCCACATGGCAAGCTGATGCGTGGGATGCATGATAGAACCCTTTTGAAAGCCTGCATAGGATTACACAAGAAAAAATAGAAACAATTATATGGGGGGACCTGGGAATCGAACCCAGGTCCCAATGGTTGCATGCCAACACGTCTTCCACTAGGCCAACTGAACGCGTTTGTTAACATAATAATAAACAATGATAATATGTGAAAACCAACGCATATACTGTAAACAAAGCATGCGCGCCTTTTTATTTGAATGGACCAATCATGCGCTTACACCTATTGTCTTCTTCGCTGAATACCTACAAAAACAAATCAAATAGCGGGGGTTTTTAACCCCCACAATATGGAACGACCAAAAATAGCGAATAGAGCTATGCTCTATATAAATAGGGCGCGATGGTTGGGTTCAATTCATCTTGTCTCCACAAATTCAACCATGTGCATTAGGGGGTTCAATTTTACTGGATGTGGAAAGCCCCAATATCAAAGCTTTGGAACCCTAAAATTCTCCAATGGCAATTTTCGATTCACTGCATAATAACTCAATTAACCTGTGCCAAAAGCTTCCTGTGGATTCAAGCAATGCAAAACACACAAAAAATCTCATTAATGATGCATGAATTATAAGTTTCGATTATGAGAAAGAAAGTTAAACCGTGTGACTGGGTAGAGCGATTTCTTGAGTTCTAGCATATGATTTTGATTGAAAAATGTTACTGAGAGTTCCTACAATGTGTTTGAATCACTGAAACGCCTTGAATTGGCTTGGAAGGTAGCAAACAGTTTTCAAATTTTCATGAGTTTTTTGGAATTGGTTATGGCTTTTTGCAGCAGCTTTTCACGTGTGCATGATTAGGTTTAGGTTATGCATATATAGTAGAATGGAATTAGGGTAAATCTTGGTCCAAAAATCCATGAAATAATGTTTTCAATATTTGATTTCCAATCACATCTTTTTGCATCTTTTTTGATTGAAAAACATTGCCAAATTGGGAGATTTTTGTCCCCTTGATGTGTACACGAAATCTCCAGCACATGTAGGTCATATTTGCTTCATGAAAAGATTGCAAAACCATATCTTGATATTTTCAAAAATTTCCCAACTTCTCCAATGCTTATCTTTCTCAATTTTGATCCTATGAACATGTTCTTGGACATTTTGGAAAGGTCTTGAAGTCCTCTAACAAATGCCTTTGGTCCCATGTCATTTGGCTTTACCAATCTCAAGTTATGGTCTTTGACTTAAAGTGCATTTTTGTTGACTTTTGAAATTGACCTATAATGTAGAAATTGATAACTTTTTGTGGGAGCATTTCTTGGACTTGGAATGTGAAGATGAGTTGTAGGAAATGTCATCCCCTTAAAAATGAACATTGGATGGGATTTTTCTGATGAACCATGAAAAAGTTATGCCTTGGTCAAGATGTAGTTGACTTTTCTAGTGTCCAAAAATAGTAACTTTGGGCATCTTGATGATTTTTGAGCCATTCTTGAGGAATCATGATCAAGACTTAATCAAATGATGATTGTGTGCTCAAAATAAGATGTTGACAATTTTTTTTGACTTTTGACTGTAAAATGACCATTTTACCCCTGCAGTTGATTGTGAAGCAAATGGAGCTTTTGATTGTGCAATTTGACATTGTGAGTCTTGAGACTTGGCATGTAGATGATCGGCAATGTATATAGGCCTATGAGACTTGATTGAGCCATTGAAAACCTCAATTTCCTTGAAAGAACCAAAACCCTAATTTCAGCTGACTTATGAGGCATTTGGACTGTGCAACCCTTGAGAAATCTTGAACCATTTGAAGATGACTCTTGATAAATCTTGAGGAATATGGGAGGGAAAATTTTGGGGTACAACAGTTGCCCCTGTTCAATCTTCTTAGACCTGAGGATGTAGATTGGCTTGCGTGCCTTTCGTGATCCGAAGGTGGAAGATGATTGAACACTAGAGTGCCCAGAAATTTGCACTCGCATAGTGTGGTATCAGCAATGTGATGTCGGGAATGGGCTTACAGATGCCATTTGGAGAGATGATGGATAGGAGGATGGGCTTATAGATGCCATCTGGAGATGTGACAGAACCTTGTCGGGAATGGGCTTATAGATGCCATTTGGAAATGTAACAGATAATTGTGGAGATGGGCTTAAAGATGCCATCCGGGGTGTCGATCGCGTAAGAGATCCCTTAGCGAGAACTTGCGTACCTGAGAAAGAAAGATAATTTCCTGGCCTGTTACAAGCGTTGATCTTCAAACTCTTCATGTAGATATGCCCTGGCTAGGTACAGGTATCGAATCCACAATCAATCACTCACAGATATGCCCTGGCTAGATACAGGTATCGAATCTGGAACTTCAATCTCTTCATGCAGATATGCCTTGGCTAGATACATGTATCAAATCCACAATCAATCGCTCACAGATATGCCCTGGCTAGATACAGGTATCGAATATGGAACTGGTCGTCTACAGATATGCCCTGGCTGGATACAGGTATCGAATCTCTAAACTCTTCATGCAGATATGCCCTGGCTAGATACAGGTATCGAATCCATAATCAATCGCTCACAGATATGCCCTAGTTGGATACAGGTATCGAATCTGGAACTGGTCGTCAACATATATGCCCTGGATGGATACAAGTATCAAATCTCTAAACTCTTCATGCAGATATGCCCTGGCTAGATACAGGTATCGAATCCATAATCAATCGCTCACAGATATGCCCTGGCTAGATACAGGTATAGAATCTGGAACTTCAAACTCTTCATGCAGATATGTCTTGGCTAGATACAGGTATCGAATCCATAATCAATCGCTCACAGATATGCCCTGGCTAGATACAGGTATCGAATCTGGAACTGGTCGTTTATAGATATGCCCTGGCTGGATACAGGTATCGAATCTCTAAACTGGTCGTCTACATATATGCCCTGGCTGGATACAAGTATCGAATCACCAAACTTTTCATGCATATATGCCCTGGCTAGATACATGTATCGAATCTACAATCAATCGCTCACAGATATGCCCTGGCTAGATATAGGTATCGAATCTGGAACTTCAAATTCTTCATGCAGATATGCCCTGGGTAGATACAGGTATCAAATCCACAATCAATCACTCACAGATATGCCCTGGCTAGATACAAGTATCGAATCCGGAATTAGTCGTCTACAGATATGCCCTGGCTAGATACAGGTATCGAATCCGGAATTAGTCGTCTACAGATATGCCCTAGCTAGATACAGGTATCGAATCTCTAAACTCTTCATGCAGATATGCCCTGGCTAGATACAGGTATCGAATCCATAATCAATCGCTCACAGATATGCCCTGGCTAGATACAGGTATCGAATCTGGAACTGGTCGTCTATAGATATGCCCTGGCTGGATACAGGTATCGAATCTCGAAACTCTTCATGCAGATATGCCCTGGCTAGATACAGGTATCGAATCTACAATCAATCGCTCACAGATATGCCCTGGCTAGATACAAGTATCGAATCTGGAACTTCAAATTCTTCATGCAGATATGCCCTGGCTAGATACAGATATTGAATCCACAATCAATCGCTCACAGATATGCCCTGGCTAGATACAGGTATCGAATCCGGAATTAGTCGTCTACAGATATGCCCTGGCTGGATACAGGTATCGAATCTCTAAACTCTTCATGCAGATATGCCCTGGCTAGATACAGGTATCGAATCTACAATCAATCGCTCACAGACATGCCCTGGCTAGATACAGGTATCGAATCTGGAACTGCGACAGTTGATAGTAATCATCTTTGGATTGACCTTTTCCTGAAAAGGCGAAACATTAGTTGTATGCAATGTCATGATGTATGAAATGCATGATGTCATGATGTTTTCAGGAATAAATGAGATTGTGTCGTATGCACTTTATCATGTATGTAAGCAGGATGTATAAAATGTGAAATGTTTATGAATGTATTTCATCTGGGAAAATAAATCCTTGACAAATGCCGGGAAGTTCGTTGAATCCTGGGCTGATGCTGAAGAGTAGAGTTCTTCATTTCCGCTGGGGATGATGGTTGCAAGAATAAACTGGTAGGAGAAGATGACTCCGTTGGGGAATAAACTTGGTGAAACGATTACTCTGCGGGGAATTACTCTGTGGGGAGAGATACTTCGCTGAGATTTTAACGATAACTCCGCTGGGGATTCCGTTGATAAGCTCTGTTGGGGAATTTGATGAACTCCGCTGGGGGATAGGAAGAACTTCGCTGGGGATGATCTTTCTGTTGCAATTTGCTGAGGATAACCCAGTTAGACTCTGGTGGGGATAACCTCTGAATATGGATGGGAGAGATATTTGTACTCTGCAGGGGACAAGCTTCCAGAATCTACTGGGGATAAGCTTCCAGAATCTACTGGGGAGATTGATTCAACTCTCCTGGGGAAACTCTTGGACTGCACTGGGGAAATGGCTCCACTGGGGTGTCTGATATATCACCGGGGAACAATCTTATATTAAGACTACCGGGGATGCTTGCTTAGGAACATCTGTATACTCCGCTGGGGAATATTGAGATTTTCTGGGGATACCCAACTTCCTTAAGGATGACAGTAGACTAACTCTGCTTGGGGAGAGTATTGCTGACTTGCTGGAGATACTGTGCCTTTTCGGGGCTGATGGGAGACCAACTCTGCTTGGGGAGAGTATTGCTGATTCTGGTCTTACTCTGCGGGGAGTGAAGGTATCCTGGTTACATTCTTCAGCTGAACTTACCTTGGTACCTTGGTGGACAGAGCAACTAGATCGCTTAGACAACTCATTATTGCCCCTGTTTCTGATGTCACCTGTAATTAGTCCTTTGTTTCCCATGCAAATATTTATGATTTAGCAATTAATGTCAAATGCATATATCAAAAATGAACATTGGACTTTCTTTGCAAAACAAAACAGAAAAAGGAAAAACACTTGGCAATTTGTCTGGAAAGTGAGTTTGTATTGATTTTGAAATTTGCCTGTAAATAGGCGTTTTGTGTACAAGAGGCTGACGTCCTAGTAAGAGAATGCCGCCAAACAACATAGAGTTTATACAACTTTGTGAAAAGAAAAACAAAACAGCTATGTGAAAAATCCCACTGGGTTCCAAATCTGCTATCGCCTTTATGCCTTCAAGCGTCTCATCACTTTGCTGCTTAGTTGGAGATGAAACTGACTGATTGGTGCCGTCTGAGCCTGATAGTTGATGCCGAATTCTGGATGCAAGGTGATCCAATGAGACATAGTATTACGCTTTAATCCCTAACTTTTGCCTGGACTGCCCTTTCGGGTTTTCAGTCCACCGGGATACCCATTTTTGCCCAAGCCGCCTTTTCAGGTTTTCGACTTGCCGGGTGTACAGATTTTTTTCATTTCATCCCTTATTTTTTCCCGAACCCTTTTGGTTCTCCAAGAAGCCCTTATTTTTTCCTAGGTGTGTCAACCTAGCAGGTCTTTTATTCATGCGTAGTATCTTTTTACTATGTCTGCATTTTCGGGGTGAGGAAGGTCGTTACCATCCACGGTAGTTAGAATCATCGCTCCTCCTGAGAAGATGTTTTTAACCACAAATGGCCCTTCGTACGTGGGGGTCCATTTGCCCCTGGGGTCACCTTGAGGAAGAATGATGCGCTTGATTACCAGGTCTCCGACTTAATACTCTTGTCGTCTGACTTTCTTGTTAAATGCCTTGATCATCCGCTTTTGGTACGTCTGACCATGACAAATAGCAGTGAGTCTCTTTTAATCAATCAGGTTTAATTGATCAAGCCGAGTCTGGATCCAGTCATCTTCGCTCAAACCTGCATCCTTCATTATCCGGAGAGAGGGTATCTGAACTTCAATAGGCAAGACTGCCTCCATGCCATAGACCAAGGAAAAGGGTGTTGCCCCTGTTGACGTCCGTGCTGAGGTACGGTACCCATGAAGAGCAAACGGTAACATCTCGTGCCAATATTTGTATGTAACTGTCATCTTCTGCACAATCTTCTTGATGTTTTTATTAGCTGCTTCTACAGCCCCATTCATCTTCGGCCGGTAAGGGGAAGAATTGTGGTGCTGTATCTTGAATTTCTCGCAGAGCTCAGTGATCATCTTGTTGTTAAGATTGGTACCATTGTCCATACTGATCCTCTCAGGTACACCGTATCGACAGATCAGCTTATGCTGAATGAACCGTGCCACGACATTCTTGGTTACGGTAGCATAGGAAGCTGCTTCGACCCACTTCGTGAAGTAAACAATTGCTACCAGGATGAAGCGATGCCCGTTGGATGCCGTAGGTCTGATCTCGCCGATCATATCAATGCCCCACATTGCAAAAGGCCAAGGTGTCGTCAAGACGTTCAGAGGAACTGGAGGAATGTGCACCTTATCAGCATAGATCTGGCATTTATGACATGTCTGAGAATGCTGGTAACAATCAGCTTCCATTGTGGACCAGTAATATCCTGCCCGAAGGATTTTCTTTGCCATGGTATGTCCACTGGAATATGTTCCGAAGGTACCTTCATGCAGCTCTGCCATGATCCTTTCTGCTTCAGTCTTATCCACACAATGCAGTAGGGTTGAATCATGGTTTCGCTTGTAAAGAATGCCATTGTTGAGGAAGAATTTGGTCGTGAACCTTCTCAGAAACTTTTTGTCATTAACAGATGCGCCTTCGGGGTATTCTTGAGCTTCAAGGTACCTCTTCACTTCATGATACCAATGCTTTTCAGTTACCTCTTCAGCCTCAAGATCACAACAATGTGCAGGTTCATCCAATTTCCAGATAATGATCCTGGGAGCCTCGTTGTCCCATTTGACTTTGAACATGGAAGACATCGTAGCCAACGCGTCCGCCAACTGGTTTTCTTCTCTTGGGAAGTGTTCAAAGGTTATCTCTTCGAAATGGGGGATCAGCGTCAGTACATAATCTTTGTAAGGAATAAGGTTTGGGTGTTTCGTATCCCACTCGCCTTTGATTTGACTGATCACAAGAGCGGAATCTCCGAAGACACTCAGAAACTTGATCCTTAGGTCAATTGCAGCTTGAAGATCCATAATGCATGCTTCATACTCCGCCATGTTGTTGGTGCAGTTGAAACATAGCCGGGCGGTAAGTGGAGTATGAGTGCCTTTAGGGGATATGATCACAGCGCCAATACCGTTACCCAAAGCGTTCGAGGCTCCGTCAAAGTGCATAGACCATCAGGATCCTTCCTCAGGTCCTTCATCTGGTCCAGGTACTTCACAATCAGTCACTACCATGATATTCTCGTCTGGAAATTCAAAGTTCATAGATTGGTAGTCATCCACTGCCTGGTGTGCCAAATGGTCTGCCAACACACTTCCCTTGATTGCTTTCTGAGTCGTGTACTGGATGTCATATTCGGTCAAGATCATCTTCCATCTTGCTATTCTTCCGGACAAGGCAGGCTTTTCGAAGATGTACTTTATTGGATCCATTTTTGAAATCAACAGAGTAGTGTGAGTTAACATATACTGTCTCAGCCGGCGAGCAGCCCATACTAAAGCGCAACAAGTTTTCTCGAGCAGTGAGTATCGGGTCTCATAGTCGGTAAACTTTTTGCTAAGGTAATAAATGGCGTGCTCTTTTCGGCCAGACTCGTCATGCTGCCCCAGCACACACCCCATTGAGCTGTCCAGTACTGTTCAGTATAAGATTAGAGGTCTCCCTTCAACCGGTGGCATAAGAATGGGTGGCTCTTGGAGATACTCTTTGATTCTTTTGAAAGCGGCCTGACATTCATTGTTCCAATGTACTACTTGATCTTTCTTCAGTACCTTGAAGATTGGTTCACAGGTAGCAGTTAGATGTGAGATGAATCAGGCAATATAATTCAGCCGTCCTAGAAAGCCTCTGACTTCTTTTTCTGTCTTGGGAACTGGCATCTCTTGTATGGCTTTCACCTTGGCAGGTTCCACTTGAATACCTTTGTCGCTTACGACGAAGCCTAGAAATTTTCCAGATCTCACCCCAAAGGTGCACTTGTTCGGGTTCAACCTCAGCTTGTACAACTTCAGACGGTCAAACAGCTTCTATAGATGGTCAAGGTGTTCCTCCTCAGTTTGGGACATTGCAATCATATCATCGACATATACTTCGATCTCGTGATGGATCATGTCATGAAACAAATCAACCATGGCACGTTGGTAGTTTGCCCCAGCATTTTTCAACCCAAAAGGCATGACCTTGTAGCAAAAGGTGCCCCACTGAGTAACAAAAGTGGTCTTCTCCATGTCTTCAGGAGCCATCTTGATCTGATTATAACCGGAGAAGCCGTCCATGAAGGAGAATACTTTATGATGAGCAGTGTTGTCAACCAGAACGTCGATATGAGGCAGAGGGAAATCATCCTTAGGGCTCGCCCTGTTCAAGTCCCTGTAATCAACACACATTCGGACTTTACCATCTTTCTTTGGCACCGGGACCATGTTGGCAACCCACTGAGGGTAAGAAGTCACTGCTAGAAACCCGACATCAAATTGTTTCATAACCTCAGCTTTGATTTTCTCGGACATTTCTGGACGCATACGGCGGACCTTTTGTTTTACCGGAGGGCATTCTTCCTTGGTAGGCAGGTGATGAACCACAATGTCGGTATCCAACCCAGGCATGTCTTCGTAAGACCAGGCAAAGATTTCCATGTAGTCGTGCAACATCTGAATCAACCGTTGTTTCACACTAGCCTCCAGATTGGCACCAATCTTGACTTCCTTTCTGTCTGTCTCAGTACCCAGATTTACCGTTTCCACTGGCTCTTCATGTGGCTGAATGGCCCTCTCTTCCTGGAGTAGCAGTCTTGCAAGCTCACCAGGCACTTTGCAATCATCTTCGCCTTCGTCTTCGGCTAAGTTGATCGGATTTTCGAAGTCATAACTGGCAGTAGCAAAGTCGTTACCAGTGAGATCCAGAGTGGATTGGAACTTGTATAGGTGACTGTGTGTAAATATAGCTGTTTTGAAATATAATAAAGAAAGACAAGGAGCGCAAGATTTGAAATGCAAAAAACGTCCAATGCTTTTATTCATGATATATGAAAATGACAAATAATAAGCCCTCACAAATGAAGCCACAGTGCCCCGGGTAAGACACTGGGCCATAAAGTTTAATAATATTGTTTGTTACAAATTCAAAACAAAGGAGTTCATTACTGAGTGACAAAAGTAATAGGTACGAAGTCTTTCGGAGTCCAGTTGCTTAGTCCATCTTCGGTCGTTGGGTAGATCCAGCTGTCAAATTCGAATTCCTCCACGTCGTCTTCAATAGCATTTACTCCCGAGTTGGTGATGAATACGGGAGGTCTTCCAATCCTTGCCTTACGAACAGCCCTCTGAGCTTCTACAGTGAAACCCAAACCAAATTTGTCAGTCTTCGGAGTGAAATCAGGAAGTCGGCCCCAGTTTGCGCACTCACCCTTCTCGATAACAGCCCGGGCATCCTTTAAGGAGGCCATCTTCAACGGAGAATCTTCTTCAGTCACAGTCTCTGCTGACACCAGTGTCTGAGGCACCTCTTCAAAGTGTTGAAAGGGGGTCTCAATGAACTCCCCATCCATCTCTATGTACCGGAACGAGTTGAGGTGGCTGACCATATATTCCTCCTCCCCCTGCACTGTAACAATCTTCCCTCGGACCGGGTATTTCAACTTCTGATGCAATATGGAGGTCACAGCTCCAGCCTTGTGGATCCAAGGACGAACCAGCAAACAAGAGTAGGATGGTCGGATGTCCATCACATAGAATGTTGAATCAAAGACCTGAGACCCAACCCTGATTGGAATGTCAACTTCTCCATGTACCATCCTCTTCGACCCGTCAAAGGCCCGGACAACAATGTTACTAGGCTTGAGCTCTAAACCCTCGCAATCCAGCCTGTCTAGAGCCTTCTTGGGTAATACGTTCAATGAAGAACCGGTGTCTACCAACACATGGGCAAGAGTAGTGCCCCTGCATTCAATGGAGACATGCAGGGCATCGTTATGGTTCTTCCCCTTAGAAGTCAGATCAGCGTCGGAGAAACCCATACCATTATCAGCAGTTAAGTTGGCCACGTAATCGGTAAACTGATCAGCTGACGTCTCTTGTGGCACGTGGGCCGTCTTTAGGAAGGTAATCAGAGCCTTGGCGTGGGGCTCTGAACACAACAACAGTGATAGCATAGAAATTTTAGATGGGGTGTGCCCCAGCTGCTCAACTACATTGAAATCACTCTTCTTGATAATCTTAAGAATCTCTTCCATCTCCTGCCTGGAAGCTTCAACATTGGTTGTCTTTGGTGCATCCGTCTGGGCAGGCACATCAGTGGCAATCCCTTTGCCCCGAGCGTCAGATGACTCGGCAGCAGGGGTAGAAATAGGAACTTGGTCAGGCAAGGAAGTGGGCACACTTGCAGGTGTAATGACAAGAGGTCTCTGAATAGCTGGTGGCGCAATATCAGGTGAGAAGAGCCTACCACTACGAGTGACTTTGGCAGGCCCGGTGATGTTGCTGACGCCGGTACTAGTATCGAACTCTTGTTTAACTCCAGGCACATAAACATCTGCCCCAAAGTGCCAAGGGACAGCTTTGTCAGACGTATAGGGGAGGGGCCCCGGAACAGTGATGATGATAAGGGCAATCTTCTGAGTGGACATGATTTTGACAGGCTTCTTTGAGGGAGCCTTAGGAGGGTTGTTGAAAATAGTAACAATGGACACTTCTTCAGCAGGGATAGCAGGAACAACAACCTTTTCGAACAAGATCTCTTTGTTATCCATCAGGTTTTGGACGCCTGACTTCAACAAAGGACAACCAGCAAGTGAAACAGAACATAGATGGCAACCTTTACTACATCCCGGAAATAAACCGGCTAGCAACAGGTTCCTTTTGACAGTCAACAATGGAGTAACAATATCATCCACAGAGGCTACATACAGGTCTTCTTCCATAGCATTCACTCCATGCTGGGGCATGGGAGCAGTCACAACATTGGGCCTTTCGGGCGCCTCGAACTGTATTTCTTTAGCATCAATAAGGTCTTGAACCTTATTCCTCAGAGCCCAACAATCATCCGTAGTATGCCCTGGGCTGTCAGAGTGATAAGCGCAGCGGGCGTTGGGATTGTACTTTGGAGATGTGGTGTTCACTACCTTCGGAGCTTCTTTGACAGTTATTAGGTTGGTTAACAGCAGTTGCGGCAATATCTTAGACAGGGTCATACTGAGCCGAGTGTACTGCCTTTTGGGTCTCTCACCCCTTGGTTGGTTGTATTGCTGAGGAGCAGCAGCAGGCTTTGAAATTACCACCGTGTTGACAGCTTGGCGGCGTTCCGGTTTGTTCTGTCTCCTTGGACCATAAACAGCACTAGATTCTTTCTTGAAGGGCTTCTTTTCAGAGCTCGAGGAGGCACCCTTTTGTATCTTCCCCGACTTGATACCAGCTTTTATCCTCTCACCAGTTAAGATCAGATCTGTAAACCCAGAAGAAGAATTACCAATCAGGTGGTTGAAGAACGGACCAGACAGAGTCCCCAAGAACATGTCAACGAGCTCACTGTCAGTCAAAGGTGGCTGCACCCTTCCAGCCAGGTCTCTCCACTTTTGCGCATACTCCTTAAAACCTTCTCCCATCCCTAGCGACATACCCTGGAGTTGGGTACGTGTAGGAGCGAGGTCGGAATTATACTGATACTGCTTATAAAATGCAGTAGCCAAGTCCTCCCAGTTATGAATACTGGTTCCATCCAGCTGATAGAACCATTCGAGTTGAGTCCTTGAAAGACTATCCTGGAAGAAATGGATCCATAGATTCTTGTCAGTTGTATACGGCTGGATCTTCCTCACATATGATCTGAGATGCAGCTTAGGACAGGAAGCTCCGTCGTACTTCGCAAAAGTAGGTGCCTTGAACTTGTGTGGGATCACCACCCCAGAAGATAAACCTAGATCTCCAAAATCCAACCCGGGCACATGTTGAATCTCCATAGCACTTAGACGGTCCTCTAGTTGTTTGTACCTGTCCTCAGCAGGAGGGTACTTTTCATCATTGTAATCTGTCTCGTTGTCGGAGACCACGGGACTAGGAACCCTTCTCTCTTGGGGACTGTCCTTCCCTACAGAGGAAGCAGTCTGATCAGCCTCATTTTGCAGTGCATTCCCAAATCTGCGTCTAGTGTTGAACAACACAGTCCTCTTCTTCTTCTTCTTCAAGAGCAGAGTCTTCAACTCCTGTTGACCCTGGGCTAAGCTCATGACCAGCTCTTGAAACTGGGCGTTCTGGGCCTGGAGGGCCTTGATAGCTTGTTCAGTAGTAGGTTCAGGATTCATGATGATTTCTGAAATAAACAGCGAAGAAGATTAAGCAACCTGTAGAAAAAGGGTACCTGTTATGCATATGATGAATGGAATGTGTGATCGGTGGGAATATAACTGACTGTTTTTGTAAGCTGGTTCACGAAATGTCGCGGTAAGCAAGAGTCGCCACCGTCTTTTATATTCTCCAACATGGAAAGGACAAAAGCACGGCAAAATTCCTTATTCGAGAATGTTTCTCGGTTCAGGAGGTAGATTTATAGAAAGGGAAGGTGTTAGCACCCTTTCTATCCGTGGTTATCCACGGGCTCTTAGGTACTTGCTCTTATGTTTTCAAAATGTTGTTTGCTTTTCAAGTGTGTGTGGGTTTTGAAAGAAAAAAAAAAGTTTCGTTTGAAAAATTTCTAAGTAACTCTTGTATCTGTCCTCAAGAGTGTATGAAAAATTTGTTTGAAAACTTTTTGAAAGTGTGGGTGCGAAAAGTTGTTTTTGTTTGTTTTAAAGAACAAGTACTTAAGAGAAATCTACCTACTATAAGGAATTAGGCTGTGTAAGAGTCCTTTAGATAGTGCTATCCCACCATTGAGAGGTAGGTAGCACCATCGTTGGAGGTGTTCGGGTCAATTCGATTAAGGGACAATGTGGTCACCAAAGCAATGGTAGGATACCTTAGTGATAACCCTAATGTCCTAGATCCTTTTATCCGAGGCAACGGTTTCGAGGCAACTGGATCTTAGACAGGAGGGCGACCTCTAAGACACCCTATACTTGATGACCACGTTCGAGGCAACCAGTGAGGCGTACCCTAGGGGTGGCATGTGCATGTGTGTTGTTTTTCAGTTAACGTTTGTCTTTGCATGTTATTTGTGAGCTACGGGTTGATTTTATTTGTCATACATTCTTGCAGGCATAATTAACAGTTAGGAGTGCGGAAAATAAATTGCAGAAATGTAAATCTAGCTATTATAAGGCGCGGGTCTATACATCACCAAAAACAAAAACCCGTTTTGGAAAATAAAGTGCGAGAATTTAAATAAGGCGATAAAATCCTAATTAACTATTACATACTCTATACAGGTACATAAATATAATCAAAATAAATAAATACGCGCGAATAGAAATTTAATCGGGAACGTCCTAAGGGTTTTGACCCTTTTTAGAATTAAATTAAACATTAAATCTAATTAACTAATTAATTATTTAATTAAAGAAAAAATGTTTTTGTGTTTTTTATATTTTTAATGAAAATAAAATAAAAAGAAGAAAAAATGTCAAAAGAAAAGCCTAAGTCTAAATTTGTTTTTATTTATTGTGAAAAAGTATTAAAGTTAACTAATTAAACTAATTTAATTTAATTTACATTTATTTACAAAATAAGTTAATAAATAATAAAAATGTTTTTTTTTTGTTTTCTGAATTTTATGGAAAAAATAATTCTTTAGTTAATAATTAAAAAAAAGAATAAAAAATAAAATAAAGCAAATGAAAAATAAAATGACAAAAATAAAATGCAAACCCATGGGGGGTTTGGGCCTAGAATAGGGGTGAATTCTGGAATTGTGAGGCCCATTTGCATCAAGCCCTTTTGACTTTTGAAATTAGCTGCGTGTGCTTTGACCAAGGTGTATGGTGGTCATCCTCTCTTGGCCTTCAGATCTGTGAGAAAGGCCACTTGGCGCGCTTGGATGTGAGGTGCATGATACACCTTCCTTGTGAACCTGCACATAAGTATGTAAAGAAAAAAATACATGGAAATTATGGGGGACCTGGGATTCGAACCCAGGTCCCAAGGGATGATTCCTGTACGTCTTAGCCAGCTGAGCTATGTGTCTTAATTGAAACAATAATAACAACTAAATATTATATTAGTAAATCAGCGTATATGCTAAAAAAAATAAAAAAAACGCGCGTTGGTTTGAAATGACCAATCACGTATCAACACGCCATCATCTTCTTCGCGTTTCCTGTAAAATAAAAGTTAGATAGCGGGGGTTTTAAACCCCCACAAACTACAAAATGCAAAAATAGCGATTAGCTTTGTGCGTTATATAAAAAAGGCGCGATGGTATCAACATGTTCGTCTCAATCCCCTGAGTTCAACCATAGGTCTTGTGAAGCCTGATTTTTCCTGTGCTGGAAATCCCCAAATTGCAAGCTTCGAAAACCTAGAATTCGTTAATGGTGGATTTCGTTTCACTGCATAATAATTCAATTAAGTAATACCAACAGCTTTATAGGGATGCAAGCAATACAAAACAAGCCATAAATCTCATCAAATGCTCATGAATCGTGCATTTTGATTCTAAAAAAAATGGACAAACCGTGGGACTGTGGTGGATGATTCCTTGAGTTCTAGCAAGTGGTTTTGATCCCAAATCACTCCTGAAGCTTCCAGCAATAGGTCTGAATCTTTAAATCTCCTTGAAAGGGCCTCTAAGGTGGAATTCAGTTTCAAACTTTCTTTGACTTTTTTCAATATGGTAATGGCCGTTTGTGCAGTGTTCAGGTCGTGAATCAGGTATGCAAGGCTTGCTTATGTATGTCTCAATGAATTTAGGTCACATTATGAGCTTGGGATCCATTGCAATTAAGTTTTTTGATTTTGCTTTAACACTATTAAAGGACTTTCCAAGTTTGAAGCAAAACTTGAATTTTATGCTCAAAATGGCCCTAGCACGAATTTGGTAGGTGGAATATGCTGTATGAAAGCCATTCAAACCACAAAGATGCCATTTAATTAATTTTTTGATTTTATTTGAATTATTATGGATTAAAATGAATTAAATCCATAAAAATTAAATAAAAATGAAAAAAATAAATGTTTGGTCTTGAAATTAATCATGGGACACGTGGGTGGCATGACAAGGCTGAATCAAGTGGAAGAAGGTGGGCCCTTTTGTCAAAAATTGAAGTTTCAAGAATAGTTGACTTTTGCCATTTCACAAAAATTTCCCAACTTCTCCAATGCATATCTCGCTCAATTTTGATCATATGAACATGTTCTTAGACATTTTGGAAAGGTCTTGAAGTCCTCTAACCAATGCCTTTGGTCCCATGTCATTTTGATTTACCAATCTCAAGTTATGGTCTTTGACTTAAAATGCCTTTTTGTTGACTTTTGAAAATGACCTATAATGTTGAAATTGATAACTTTTTGTGAGAGCATTTCTTGGACTTGGAATGTGAAGATGAGTTGTAGGAAATGTCCTCCCCTTCAAAATGAGCATTGGATGGGATTTTTATGATGAACCAAGAAAAAGTTATGCCTTGGTCAAGTTACAGTTGACTTTTCAACTGTCCAAAAATGGAAACTTTTGCATCTTGATGATTTTTGAGCCATTCTTGTGGAATCATGATCAAGACTTGATCAAATGATGATTATGGCTTCAAAATAAGATGTTGACCAAATTTTTTGACTTTTGACTGCCAAATGACCATTTTACCCCTACAGTTGATTGTGAAGCATTTACGGCTTTTGACTGTGCAACTTGATGTTGTGAGCCTTGAAACTTGACATGTAGGTGCTTGACAATGTATATAGGCATATGGGACTTGATTGGACCACTGAAAACCTCAACTTCCTTGCAAGAACCAAAACCCTAATTCTGACTGGCTTAGGAGATGGCTTGACTGTGCAACTCCTTGAGTAGACTTGAGCAAATTGAGATGATGCTTGTCAAAACTTTAAAGAATATGGGAGGGAAAATTTTGGGGTACAACAGTTGCCCCTGTTCAATCTTCTTAGACCTGAGGATGTAGATTGGCTTGTGTGCCTTTCGTGATCCGAAAGTGGAAGATGATTGAACACTAGAGTGCCCAGAAATTTGCACTCACATAGTAGAATATCAGCAGTATGATGGCGGGAATGGGCTTACAGATGCCATTTGGAGAGATGATGGATAGGAGGATGGGCTTATAGATGCCATCTGGAGATGTGACAGAACCTTGTCGGGAATGGGCTTATAGATGCCATTTGGAATTGTAATGGATAGTTGTGGAGATGGGCTTAAAGATGCCATCGGGGTGTCGATTGCGTAAGAGATTCCTTAGTGAGAACTTGCGTACCTGAGAAAGAAAGATAATTACCTGGTCTGTTACAGGGGTTGATCTTCAAACTCTTCGTGCAGATATGCCCTGGCTCGATACAGGTATCGAATCTACAATTGATTTCTCACAGATGTGACCTGGCTAGATACAGGAATCGAATCCGGAACTTTAAAAGGTTGCTTACAGACGTGCCATGGCTAGATACAGGTATCGAATCTCTAAACTCTTCATGCAGATATGCCCTGGCTGGACACATGAATCGAATCTACTCACAGATATTCCCTGGCTAGATACAGGTATCGAATCTGGAATTAGTCGTCTACAGATATGCCCTGGCTAGATACAGGAATCGAATCTCTAAACTCTTCATGCAGATATGCCCTGGCTGGATACAGGTGTCGAATCTACAATCAGTTACTCACAGATATGCCCTGGCTGGATACAAGAATCGAATCTGGAATTCTTCGTCTACAGATATGCCCTGGCTGGATACAGGAATTGAATCTCTAAACTCTTCATGCAGATATGCCCTGGCTGGATATAGGAATCGAATCTACTCACAGATATGCCCTGGCTGGATACAGGAATCGAATCTGGAATTTGTCGTCTACAGATATGCCCTGGCTGGATACAGGAATCAAATCTCTAAACTCTTCATGCAGATATGCCCTGCCTGGATACAGGAATCGAATCTACTCACAAATATGCCCTAGCTGGATACAGGAATCGAATCTGGAATTTGTCGTCTACAGATATGCCCTGGCTGGATACAGGAATCGAATCTCTAAACTCTTCATGCATATATGCCCTGGCTGGATACAGGAATCGAATCTACTCACAGATATGCCCTGGCTGGATACAGGAATCGAATCTGGAATTTGTCGTCTACAGATATGCCCTGGCTGGATACAGGAATCGAATCTCTAAACTCTTCATGCAGATATGCCCTGGCTGGATACAGGAATCGAATCTACTCACAGATATGCCCTGGCTAGATACAGGTATCGAATCATGAATTGGTCGTCTACAGATATGCCCTGGCTGGATACAGGAATCGAATCTCTAAACTCTTCATGCAGATATGCCCTGGCTGGATACAGGAATCGAATCTACTCACAGATATGCCCTGGATGGATACAGGAATCGAATCTGGAATTGGTCGTCTACAGATATGCCCTGGCTGGATACAAGAATCGAATCTCTAAACTCTTCATGCAGATATGCCCTGGCTGGATTCAGGAATCGAATCTACTCACAAATATGCCCTGGATGGATACAGGAATCGAATCTGGAATTAGTCGTCTACAAATATGCCCTGGCTGGATACAGGAATCGAATCTCTAAACTCTTCATGCAGATATGCCCTGGCTGGATACAGGAATCGAATCTACTCACAGATATGCCCTGGCTAGATACAGGAATCGAATATGGAATTAGTCGTCTACAGATATGCCCTGGCTGGATACAGGAATCGAATCTCTAAACTCTTCATGCAGACATGCCCTGGCTGGATACAGGTATCGAATCTACAATCAGTTACTCACAGATATGCCCTGGCTGGATACAGGTATCGAATCTGGAATTGCGACAGTTGATAGTAATCATCTTTGGATTGACCTTTTTCCTGAAAAGGTAAAACATCAGTTATATGCAATGTCATGATGTATGAAATGCATGATGTCATGATGTTCCAAATATAAATGAGATAATTGTGTTATGATGCGTATATGCATGCGTCATGGTGTATGATAATGTGAAATGTCTATGAATGTGTTTTCGTCTAGGAAAATAAATCCTTGACGACTGCCGGGAGTTTGAATCCTGGGCTGATGTTTGAAGAGTAGAGTTCTTCGTTTCTGCAGGGGACGATGGTTGCAAGAATAGACCGGTTAGGAGAAGATGTCTCCGTTGAGGAATAAACTTGTTGAAGAGATTTCTCTACGGGGAAATACTCTGTGGGAAGAGATACTTCGCTGAGATTTGATGATAATCCCGCTGGGGATACCTGTTGATAAGTTATGTTAAGGATTTTGATGAACTCCGCTGGGGGTAGGAAGAACTTCGCCAAGGACGATCTTTCCGTGGTAATTATCTGAGGATAACCCAGTTATACCCTGGTGGGGAATAACCTTCTGAAATAAAGTCGGGGAGAAGCGTTCGTACTCTGCAGGTGATAAGCTTCCAGAATCTACTGGCGATAAGCTTCCAGAATCTACTGGGGAGATGGTTTAACTCTCCCGGGGAGACTTTTGAGACTGTACTGGGGAGTGGCTCCACTAGGGCGTCTGTATTCCACCGGGGAACAATCTTAGATTAAGACTGTCGGGGATGCTTGCTTATGAACATCTGCATACTCCGTTGGGGAATATTGAGATTTTCTGGGGATACCCAACTTCCTTAAGGCTGACTGCAGGCTAACTCTGCTTGGGGAGAGTATCGCTGACTTGCTGGAGATACTGTGCCTTTTCGGGGCTGATTGGAGACCAACTCTGCTCGGGGAGAGTATTGCCGATTCTGGTCTTACTCTGTGGGGAGTGAAGGTATCTTGATTACGTTCTTCAGCCGAACCTACTTTTGTACCTCGGTGGACAGAGCAACTAGATCGCTTAGATAACTCATTATTGCCCCTGTTTCTGATGCCACCTGTAATTAATCCTTTGTTTCGCATGCAAGTATTTATGAATTAGTAATTAATGTCAAATGCATATATAAAAAATGAACATTGGACGTTCTTTGCAAAGCAAAACAGAAAAAGGAAAAACAATTGGCAATTTGTCTGGGAAAGTGAACTTGTATTGATTTTTGAATTTGCTTGAAAATAAGCGTTTATGTACAAGAGGCTGACGTTCTAGTAAGAGAACACCTCCGAACAACATAGAGTTTATACAATTTTGAAAAGGAAAACAAAACAGCTACGTGAAAAATCCCACTGGGTTTCAACTATGCTATCGCCTTTATGTCTTCAAGCGTCTCATCACTTTGCTGCTCAGTTGAAGATGAAGCTGACTGACTCGTGCTGTCTGAACCTGATAGTTGATGCAGGATTCTGGATGCAAGGTGATCCAATGAGACATAGTATTACGCTTATCCCTAACTTTTTCCTGGACCGCCCTTTCGGGTTTTCAGTCCACCGGGATACCCATTTTTGCCCAAGCCGCCTTTTCAGGTTTTCGACTTGCCGGGTGTACAGATTTTTTTCATTTCATCCCTTATTTTTTCCCGAACCCTTTTGGTTCGCCGGGAAGCCCTTATTTTTTCCTAGGTGTGTCAACCTAGCGGGTCTTTAGTCATGCGTAGTATCTTTTCACTATGTATGCATTGGCGGGGTGAGGAAGGTCGTCACCATCCATGGTGGTTAGAATCATGGCTCCTCCTAAGAAGATATGTTTAACCACAAATGGCCCTTCGTACGTAGGGGTCCATTTGCCCCTGGGATCACTTTAAGGGAGAACGATGCGCTTGTATACCAGGTCTCCGACTTGATACTCCTGTCGTCTGACTTTCTTGTTAAATGCCCTGATCATCCGTTTTTGGTACGTTTGACCATGAAAAATAGCGGTGAGTCTCTTTTCGTCAATTAGGTTTAATTGATCAAGTCGAGTCTGGATCCAGTCATCTTCGCTCAAACCTGCATCCTTCATTATCCGGAGAGAGGGTATATGGACTTCAATAGGCAAGACTGCCTCCATGCCATAGACCAAGGAAAAGGGTGTTGCCCCTGTTGACGTCCTTGCTGAGGTACGGTACCCATGAAGAGCAAACAGTAACATCTCGTGCCAATCTTTGTAGGTCACTGTCATCTTCTGCACAATCTTCTTGATATTCTTATTTGCCGCTTCGACAACCCCGTTCATCTTCGGCCGGTAGGGAGAAGAGTTATGGTGCTGTATCTTGAATTGCTCGCAGAGCTCAGTGATCATCTTGTTGTTAAGATTGGTACTTTTATCCGTAATGATCCTTTCTGGGACGCCATATCAACAAATCAGGTTATGCCGAATGAACTGTGCCACGACGTTCTTGGTTACGGTAGTATAGGAAGCTGCTTCGACCCACTTCGTAAAGTAATCAATCGCTACCAGGATGAAGCGATGCCCGTTGGATGCCGTAGGTCTGATCTCGCCGATCATGTCAATGCCCCACATTGCAAAAGGCCAAGGTGCTGTCAAGATGTTCAGAGGAACTGGAGGAACGTGCACCTTATCTGCATAAATCTGGCACTTGTGACATGTCCTAGAATATTGGTAACAGTCGGCTTCCATTGTGGACCAGAAATATCCTTCCCGAAGGATTTTCTTTGCCATGGTATGTCCACTGGAATGTGTTCCGAAGGTACCCTCATGTAGCTCTGCCATGATCCTTTCTGCTTCAGTCTTATCCACACAACGCAGTAAGGTTGAATCATGGTTTTGTTTGTAAAGAATGTCGTTGCTGAGGAAGAACTTTGCCGCGAACCTTCTCAGAAACTTCTTGTCGTTGACGGATGCACCCTCGGGGTATTCTTGAGCTTCCAAGTACCTCTTCACTTCATGATACCAAGGTTTCTCTGTTACCTCTTCAACCTCAAGATCGCAGCAATGTGCAGGTTCATCCAATTTCCAGATAATGATCCCGGGAGCCTCGTTGTCCCATTTGACTTTGAACATAGAAGACATCGTAGCTAACGCGTCCGCCAACTGATTCTCCTCTCTTGGGAAGTGTTCAAAAGTTATCTCCTCGAAGTGGGGGATCAACGTCAATACATACTCCTTGTAAGGGATCAGGTTTGGATGTTTCGTATCCCACTCGCCTTTGATCTGATTGATCACGAGAGCGGAATCTCTGAAGCCACTCAGAAACTTGATCCTTAGGTCAATTGCAGCTTGAAGACCCATGATGCATGCCTCATAGTCTGCCATGTTGTTGGTGCAGTTGAAACATAGCCGGGCAGTGAGTGGAGTATGAGTGCCTTTAGGGGATATGATCATGGCGCCAATACCATTACCCAAAGCGTTTGAGGCTCCGTCAAAGTGCATAGACCATCAGGATCCTTCCTCAGGTCCTTCATCCGGTCCAGGTACTTCACAATCAGTCACTACCATGATGTTCTCGTCTTGAAATTCAAAGTTCATAGATTGGTAGTCATCCACTGCTTGGTGTGCCAAATGGTCTGCCAGTACACTTCCTTTGATTGCTTTCTGAGTCGTGTACTGGATGTCGTATTCTGTCAAGCTCATCTGCCATCTTGCTATTCTTCCAGACAAGGCAGGCTTTTCGAATATGTACTTGATTGGATCCATTTTTGAAATCAACAGAGTAGTGTGAGTTAACATATACTGTCTCAGCCGGCGAGCAACCCATACCAAAGCGTAACAAGTTTTCTCGAGCAGTAATTATCGGGTCTCACAGTCGGTAAACTTTTTGCTAAGGTAATAAATAGCATGCTCTTTTCGGCCAGACTCGTCATGCTGCCCCAGCACACACCCCATTGAGCTGTCAAGTACTGTCAAGTATAATATTAGAGGTATCCCTTCAACCGGTGGCATAAGGATGGGTGGTTCTTGGAGATACTCTTTGATTCTGTCGAAAGCGGCCTGACATTCATCGTTCCAACGTACTACTTGATCTTTCTTCAGTAGCTTGAAGATTGGTTCACAGGTAGCAGTTAGATGTGAGATGAATTGGGCAATGTAATTCAGCTGTCCTAGAAAGCCTCTGACTTCTTTATCTGTCTTGGGAGCTGGCATCTCTTGTATGGCTTTCACTTTGGCAGGGTCCACTTGAATACCTTTGTCCCTCACGACGAAACCTACTAGTTTTCCAGATCTTACTCCGAAGGTGCACTTGTTCGGGTTCAATCTCAGCTTGTACAACTTCAGACGGTCAAACAGCTTCTGTATATGGTCAAGGTGTTCCTCCTCAGTTTGGGACCTTGCAATCATATTGTCGACATACACTTCGATCTCATGATGGATCATGTCATGAAACAAAGCAACCATGGCACGTTGGTAGGTCGCCCCAGCATTTTTCAACCCAAAAGGCATGACCTTGTAGCAGAAGGTGCCCCACTGAGTAACAAAAGTGGTCTTCTCCATGTCTTCGGGAGCCATCTTGATTTGGTTATATCCGGAGAAGCCGTCCATGAAGGAGAATATGTTATGCTGAGCAGTATTGTCAACCAGAACGTCGATGTGAGACAGAGGGAAATCATCCTTAGAGCTTTCCCTATTCAAATCCCTGTAATCAACACACATTCGGACCTTACCATCTTTCTTCGGTACTGGAACCACGTTGGCAACCCACTGAGGGTAAGAAGTCACTGCAAGAAAAACGGCGTCAAATTGTTTCATAACCTCAGCTTTGATTTTCTTGGACATCTCTAGACGCATACAGCAGACTTTCTGTTTTACCGGAGGGCATTCTTCCTTGGTAGGCAGGTGATGAACCACAATGTCAGTATCCAAACCAGGCATGTCTTCGTAAGACCAGGCAAAGATTTCCACATAGTCATGCAGCATCTGAATCAACCGTTGTTTCACACTAAGCTCTAGATTGGCACCAATCTTGACTTCCTTTCTGTCTGTCTCAGTACCCAGATTTACTGTTTCCACCGGCTCTTCATGTGGCTGAATGGCCCTCCCTTCCTGGAGTAACAGTCTTGCAAGCTCACCAGGCACTTCGCAATCATCTTCACATTCGTCTTCGGCTAAGTTGATCGGATTTTCGAAGTCATAACTGGCAGTAGCAGAGTCATTACCAGTGGGATCCAGAGTGGATTGGAACCTGTATAGGTGAGTGTGTGTAAATATAGTTGTTTTGCAATATATAAAGAAGGAAAGGGAGCGTATGATTTGAAATGCGAAAAACGTCCAATGCTTTTATTCATGATATATGAAAATGATAAATAATAAGCCCTCACAAATGAAGCCACGGTGCCCCGGGTAAGACACCGGGCCATAGAGTTTCAAATTATTGTTCGTTACAAATTTAACACAAAAGAGTTCATTACTGAGTGACAAAAGTAACAGGTATGGAGTCTTTGGCAGTCCAGTTTCTTGGTCCATCTTCGGTCGTTGGGTAGATCCAGCTGTCGAATTCGGATTCTTCCACTTCATCATCCATCCTGATAGCATTTACTCCATGGTTGGGCATGGGAGCTGTCACCACATTAGGCCTTTCGGGCGCCTCAAACTGAACCTCTTTAGCATCAATAAGGTCTTGAACCTTATTCCTCAGAGCCCAACAATCATCTGTGTTATGCCCCGGGCTATCAGAGTGATAAGCGCAACGGGCGTTGGGGTTGTACTTTGAAGAGGTCGTGTTCACTACCTTCGGAGCTTCCTTGACAGTTACCAGATTGGTTGATAGCAGTTGCGGCAATATCTGAGAGGGGGTCATATTGAGCCGAGTGTACTGCCTTTTGGGCCTCTCAACTCTTCGTTGGTTGTATTGCTGAGGAGCAGCAGCAGGCTTAGAAATAACCACCACGTTGACAGCTTGGCGGCGTTCCAGTTTATTTTGTCTTCTGGGACCATACACCACACTGGCTTCCTTCTTGAAGGGCTTCTTTTCAGAGCTCGAGGAGGCACCTTTCTATATCTTCCCCGATTTGATACCAGCTTCGATCCTCTCACCAGTCAGGATCAGGTCTATAAACCCAGAAGAGGAATTACCAATCAGGTGGTTAAAGAACGGACCTGACAGGGTCCCCAAGAACATGTCCACGAGTTCACGATCCGTCAATGGTGGCTGCACCCTGCCAGCCAGGTCTCTCCATTTCTGCGCATACTCCTTAAAACCTTCACCCGTTCCTAGTGACATACCCTGGAGTTGGGTACGCGTAGGAGCGAGGTCGGAATTTTACTGATACTGCTTATAAAAAGCAATAGCCAAGTCCTCCCAATTACGAATATTGGTTCCATCCAGCTGATAGAACTATTCGAGCTGAGTCCCTGAAAGACTTTCCTGAAAGAAATGGATCCATAAGTTCTTGTCTGCCGTGTAGGGCTGGATCTTCCTTGCGTATGAACGGAGGTGCAACTTAGGACAGGAAGCCCCGTCGTACTTTGCAAAGGCAGGTGCCTTGAACTTGTGAGGGATCACCACCCCAGAAGATAAACCTAGGTCTCTGAAGTCCAACCCAGGCACACGTTGAATCTCCATAGCATTTAACCGGTCCTCCAGCTGTTTGTACCTGTCCTCAGCAGGAGGGTGCTGTTCATCATTGAAATCTGTCTCGTTGTTGGAGACCACGGGACTAGGAACCTCTCTCCCTTGTGGGCTGTCTTTCCCGGCAGATGGGGTGGTCAGCTCAGCCTCATTTTGTGAACCATTCCCAGATCTGCGTCTAGGGTTGAACAAAACAGTCCTCTTCTTCTTTTTTTTCAAAAGCAGAGTCTTCAATTCCTGTTGTCCTTGGGCTAAGCTCATGACCAGCTCCTGGAACTGGGCATTCTGGGCCTGGAGGGCCTTGATAGCTTGTTCATTGGATGATTCAGGATTCATGATGACTGCTGCAATAAACAGCAAAGAAGGTAAGTGACCTGTACAAAGGGTACCTATAATGCAATGATATGTATGTATGCATGCAATGTTTTCAAGGATCTTGCGGGGTAAACAAGAAAATTGTTAGAATTTGAATTTTATAGCTTGATTGAAGGAGCTTCATGTTGATGAGAGTCCTTCTTCAAGAGTCAAGGCTCACCATATCGAGTGGGTCATAGCCCCTGACTCAAGTCATTAACCTTGGCTAGAGGAAAATAAATCCCCTTTGCCCCTTGCTAGACATTTGATTCATCATGACCTGCATCACAAACCCTTGAGATCCTTGAAATGGATTAGTCCTTATGTAGGATGTATGCAATGGTATTATGTTATGCTATGCATGGAGTGATGTAAGTAGGCCCTGTAATGAGTCCCAATTAAGGACTGTAAACAAAACCTGCAAGGAACTCGTGTTGTTAGATAACAAGTGTGCAAGTAATTCAAGTTTGAAGGCACACAAGTCATACAGAGCCCTTAGAGTTTAGGCCAGCATGAAGTTTGGGGTACTACTCTCTTGAAGTTGGTGGGCTCAAAAACATGTCCTATCAAAAGTAACCGGGTTCTAAGGAGCTCAATATCATTGGGTTATTTTCTATGTTCATTGTTTGGATTTAGCCACTGAACTGGAGATCAAAATATTCCAAGAAAACAACCCTCAATGAGTGTAGTATCGAGTATCTACCAACTTCGGACTGCACCAAAGTCAATCATCTCACTACCCCTAAAGAGGCCAGGATGGTTCAAGTAAGGTTCCTAAGGTCAGTTGATGCTTCACGACACCACGCGGCGTCCCCGTACTCTCCTTGTCTTGACTCAAGGGTTACCGGTACTCACCAAAGTGCCACACCAACGTAGCAAACTAGTTCAACCGTGTCGGTATACCCCGCACAGTTCCCCCACAGTTTGTTGCTACTTTCTAAGAGGTATCCCCCAGATCCGGGTTAGGATCTATGAAACTCCCAAAGCAGGCCCACAATATTTAAAGCAAACAGAGCAAGCAATTGAAAGCATAAGAGTGGTCTAATTCCTAAGGTACACCTCACTTTTAGTATCCCCAGCAGAGTCGCCAGTTCTGTGATCGGTGGGAATAGAACTGACTGTTTTTGTAAGCTGGTTCGCGAAATGTCGCGGTAAGCAAGAGTCTCCACCATCTTTTATATTCTCCAACATGGAAAGGACAAAAGCACAGCAAAATTCCTTATTCGAGAATGTTTCTCGGTTCGGGAGGTAGATTTATAGAAAGGGAAGGTGTTAGCACCCTTTCTATCCGTGGTTATCCACGGGCTCTTAGGTACTTGCTCTTATGTTTTCAAAATTTTGTTTGCTTTTCAAGTGTGTGTGGGTTTTGAAAGAAAAAAAAGTTTCGTTTGAAAAATTTCTAAGTAACTCTTGTATCTGTCCTCAAGAGTGTATGAAAAATTTGTTTGAAAACTTTTTGAAAGTGTGGGTGCGAAAAGTTGTTTTTGTTTGTTTGAAAGAGCAAGTACTTAAGAGAAATCTACCTACTCTAAGGAATTAGGCTGTGTAAGAGTCCTTTAGATAGTGCTATCCCACCATTGAGAGGTAGGTAGCACCATCGTTGGAGGTGTTCGGGTCAATTCGATTAAGGGATAATATGGTCACCAAAGCAATGGTAGGATACCTTGGTGATAACTCTAATGTCCTAGATCCTTTTATCCGAGGCAACCGTTTTGAGGCAACTGGATCTTAGACAGGAAGGCGACCTCTAAGACACCCTATACTTGATGACCACGTTCGAGGCAACCAGTGAGGCGTACCCTAGGGGTGGCATGTGCATGTGTGTTGTTTTTTAGTTAACGTTTGTCTTTGCATGTTATTTGTGAGCTACGAGTTGATTTTATTTGTCATACATTCTTGCAGGCATAATTAACAGTTAGGAGTGCGGAAAATAAATTGCAGAAATGTAAATCTAGCTATTACAAGGCGCGGGTCTATACATCGCCAAAAACAAAAACCCGTTTTGGAAAATAAAGTGCGAGAATTTAAATAAGGAGATAAAATCCTAATTAACTATTACATACTCTGTACAGGTACATAAATATAATCAAAATAAATAAATACGCGCGAATAGAAATTTAATCGGGAACGTCCTAAGGGTTTTGACCCTTTTTAGAATTAAATTAAACATTAAATCTAATTAACTAATTAATTATTTAATTAAAGAAAAAATGTTTTTGTGTTTTTTATATTTTTAATGAAAATAAAATAAAAAGAAGAAAAATGTCAAAAGGAAAGCCTAAGTCTAAATTTGTTTTTATTTATTGTGAAAAAGTATTAAAGTTAACTAATTAAACTAATTTAATTTAATTTACATTTATTTACAAAATAAGTTAATAAATAATAAAAATGTTTTTTTTTTGTTTTCTGAATTTTATGGAAAAAATAATTATTTAGTTAATAATTAAAAAAAAGAATAAAAAATAAAATAAAGCAAATGAAAAATAAAATGACAAAAATAAAATGCAAACCCATGGGGGGTTTGGGCCCAGAATAGGGGTGAATTCTGGAATTGTGAGGCCCATTTGCATCAAGCCCTTTTGACTTTTGAAATTAGCTGCGTGTGCTTTGACCAAGGTGTATGATGGTCATCCTCTCTTGGCCTTCAGATCTGTGAGAAAGGCCACTTGGCGCGCTTGGATGTGAGGTGTATGATACACCTTCCTTGTGAACCTGCACATAAGTATGTAAAGAAAAAAATACATGGAAATTATGGGGGACCTGGGATTCGAACCCATGTCCCAAGGGATGATTCCTGTACGTCTTAGCCAGCTGAGCTATGTGTCTTAATTGAAACAATAATAACAACTAAATATTATATTAGTAAATCAGCGTATATGCTAAAAAAAATAAAAAAACGCACGTTGGTTTGAAATGACCAATCACGTATCAACACGCCATCATCTTCTTCGCGTTTCCTGTAAAATAAAAGTTAGATAGCGGGGGTTTTAAACCCCCACAAACTACAAAATGCAAAAATAGCGATTAGCTTTGTGCGTTATATAAAAAAGGCGCGATGGTATCAACATGTTCGTCTCAATCCCCTGAGTTCAACCATAGGTCTTATGAAGCCTGATTTTTCCTGTGATGGAAATCCCCAAATTGCAAGCTTCGAAAACCTAGAATTCGTTAATGGTGGATTTCGTTTCACTGCATAATAATTCAATTAAGTAATACCAACAGCTTTATAGGGATGCAAGCAATACAAAACAAGCCATAAATATCATCAAATGCTCATGAATCGTGCATTTTGATTCTAAAAAAAATGGATAAACCGTGGGACTGTGGTGGACGATTCCTTGAGTTCTAGCAAGTGGTTTTGATCCCAAATCACTCCTGAAGCTTCCAGCAATAGGTCTGAATCTTTAAATCTCCTTGAAAGGGCCTCTAAGGTGGAATTCAGTTTCAAACTTTCTTTGACTTTTTTCAATATGGTAATGGCCGTTTGTGCAGTGTTCAGGTCATGAATCAGGTATGCAAGGCTTGCTTATGTATGTTTCAATAAATTTAGATCACATTATGAGCCTGGGATCCATTGCAATTAAGTTTTTGGATTTTGCTTTAACACCATTAAAGGACTTTCCAAGTTTGAAGCAAAACTTGAATTTTATGCTCAAAATGGCCCTAGCACGAATTTGGTAGGTGGAATATGCTGTATGAAAGCCATTCAAACCACAAAGATGCCATTTAATTAATTTTTTGATTTTATTTGAATTATTATGGATTAAAATGAATTAAATCTATAAAAATTAAATAAAAATGAAAAAATAAATGTTTGTTCTTGAAATTAATCATGGGACACGTGGGTGGCATGCCAAGGCTGAATCAACTGGAAGAAGGTGGGCCCTTTTGTCAAAAATTGAAGTTTCAAGGATAGTTGACTTTTGCCATTTCACAAAAATTTCCCAACTTCTCCAATGCATATCTTGCTCAATTTTGATCATATGAACTTGTTCTTGGACATTTTGGAAAGGTCTTGAAGTCCTCTAACCAATGCCTTTGGTCCCATGTCATTTTGATTTCCAATCTCAAGTTATGGTCTTTGACTTAAAATGCCTTTTTGTTGACTTTTGAAAATGACCTATAATGTTGAAATTGATAACTTTTTGTGAGAGCATTTCTTGGACTTGGAATGTGAAGATAAGTTGTAGGAAATGTCTTCCCCTTCAAAATGAGCATTGGATGGGATTTTTCTGATGAACCAAGAAAAGGTTATGCCTTGGTCAAGTTACAGTTAACTTTTCAGCTGTCCAAAAATGGAAACTTTTGCATCTTGATGATTTTTGAGCCATTCTTGTGGAATCATGATCAAGACTTGATCAAATGATGATTGTGGCTTCAAAATAAGATGTTGACCAAATTTTTTGACTTTTGACTGCCAAATGACCATTTTACCCCTATAGTTAATTGTGAAGCATTTAGGGCTTTTGACTGTGCAACTTGATGCTATGAGCCTTGAAACTTGACATGTAGGTGCTTGACAATGTATATAGGCATATGGGACTTGATTGGACCACTGAAAACCTCAACTTCCTTGCAAGAACCAAAACCCTAATTCTGACTGGCTTAGGAGATGGCTTGACTGTGCAACTCCTTGAGTAGACTTGAGCAAATTGAGATGATGCTTGTCAAAACTTTAAAGAATATGGGAGGGCAAATTTTGGGGTACAACAGAATGCGTATGATTTATGTTTTCAAAGAAAATCGGGATTCAACTTTGTAGACAAAAAGGAAACACACTTTATTAGATTCAAACTTTAAATTGTTCAAGAAATTGCCCTTAGGCGTTACAAGAATGAAAATACTGAAAAGGAAATAAAAACTGTAAAAGAAACATCCAAAGCCCATCAGTGCTCCCATGGCCTCCTCTTCTCAGTACAGATATAGTCATTCAAGATCCGCTCGTTCTCCAATTGCTTGGTCAGCTTCTGGATTTTCTGTTCCTGTTCATTGAACCTTTCCCGATAAGAATCCCGTTCTTCCTGCAGTTGTGCCCAAGACCTCTTTAGTGTATCAACATCAGTGGATATCTGAGGAGGGAGAACAGTTGGAGGAACCCCGTCTCTATCGGGAAATTCAAGAATGATAGGCCTGACAGCTTCGTATGGCATACCCAACTTCTGAGCACGGATGCGGACCCATCTGTAGTAGGGTTCCATTGGTAGAGAAGTCTTCGGTCCCAACTCATGTGGGTCAGCTTTGTGAATTTTGTCCCAAGCCCTGATGAATCTACGACGCAGCTCGTCACTGTCTACCTGAAACTCAAAACTGATGTGAGGTACCAACATCTCATGAGGCCCTGCTCTTCTGGCTCTTCTAAACTGGCGGAGAGCTAAACATGGATTATAAGAGATTCCTCCCTGGGTACCGATCAATGGAACATTAGGATATTCTCCGCAACGATCAATAACAGCTACTTCATCCAAACCTCTGAGAGTCCAAATGATGTCATTATCAGTGAGGGACATTAACCTATGAGCCCAGCCTCTTCCTTCTTTGTTCTTCAGCACAAACTTAGGGAGGTGCAAAATAAACCACCTCACTAACAAAGGAGCACAACACCACAAAGTTCCCCGTCTTCGGGCAGTACGAGCATAGAGTTGTTGCAGGATATCACCCAAGAGAGTGGGCACAGGGTTCCGAGACATGAAGATCCTTATGGCATTGATATTGACAAAGTTATCAGGATTTGGAAACAATACTAGACCATAGATTAGGAGGGCCAGAATGTCTTCGTACGCCCTGAAGTCTAAGTCATTCCAGAAACTATTAGCTTTACCAATCAGAAACTTAGCCAAAAAGCCCTTAACTCCACTTCTAGTCACCCAGTTATCCATTACCTCTCTGGTGGTCAAGGGAAGGGCTATAGCAATCTCCTCAAGCCTAAGAGTCTTTTCCCAACCAGTGAAGGGAGTCTACTCCAAAACAGGGATACCAAGCAAATCAGAGAATTCTTCCAGGGTAGGGACCAGCTGGAAGTCTTGAAAAGTGAAGCAATGGTACAGGGGATCATAAAACTGGGTCAGGACACTCATCAGTTGTTGGTCCCACTTTGAAGTGACTAAACCGAGAAGAGAACCATGCCTCTGGATGAAGGAAGTAGTGTTTGGAATTCTGTCAACCAATTCTTTGAGCAAATCAGGTGGGTGAACAAAATTGAGCCGGATAGTATTCCTTCGCATGGGCATCATAATGTCCTACAAAACAGAGCAAAGATGAAACCCTCTTGTCTTTGAAATGGGTCAGTCCTTATGCAGGATGCATGCAATGTTATGATGGTATGATGTTATGATAAAGCACACCACAAGTATTCACAAAGGCAAACATGATAAGGCACACAAGTCACGCAAGACAACCCTTAGAGTTTAAGCCAGCATGGAGTTTAGGTACTACCCTCTTTCAGTTTCGTTGGTTAAGACCTGTCCTAGAAAATAGTAACCGGGTTCTAGAGGATCTCAATATCATCGACTACCCTCGATCGGTCATAACTCCAGCATCGCAATCTTTTCTTGCGGCCAGAACCATCGCGAGAGTTTAGCCTCAATGAGTGTAGCATACTGCTACTGTTCTATAGCCAAGTTGGGTCAATTTAGGGTTCTAAGGTCGGTTGGTGCTTAATGAATCCTCAGAAGACCCATATTCTCCTTGTTGCAACACAAGGGATATCGGTACAGACCAAGGTGTCACACCAATGTAGCCACTGCTTCACCCGTGTCGGTCTATGCCGGACAGGTCCCTCATAGCTTATGCTACCTAAAGGGTATTCCCCAGATCCGGGTTAGGATCTATGAAACTCCAAAACAAGCCCACAATTTTAAAGCAATCAAAGCAGGCAATTGAAAACATAAGAGTGATCTAATCCTAAGGTACACCTCACTTATAAGGTCCCCAGCAGAGTCGCAAGTTCTATGATCGGTGGAAATATAACTGACTGTTTTTAATGCTGGTTCGCGAAATGTTGCGGTAAGCAAGAGTCGCCACCGTCTTTTATTTAATCCAACAAGGAAAGGACAAAAGCACAGCAAAATTCCTTTTCGAGATATTTCTCGGGTTCGGGAGGTAGATTATAGAAAGGGAAGGTGTTAGCACCCTTTCTATCCGTGGTTATCCACGGGCTCTTAGGTACTTGCTCACTATGTTTTCAAAAGATTTTGCTTTTCTTGTGTTTGTGGGTTTTGAAAAGAGTTTTGTTTGAAAACTTCGATTTAACTCTTGTATTTGTCCTCAAGAGTGTATGAAGTGTTTGTTTGAAAAAACTTTGTTCAAAAGTGTAAGTGCGAAAAAGTGGTTTTATTTTGAAAGTGCAAGTACCTGAGAACCTCTACCTACTCAAAAGGAATTAAGTTGTGTAAATGTCCTTTAGACAGTGCCATCCCACTATTGAGGAGTAGGTAGCACCGTCGTTGGAGTTTTCGGGTCAATTCGATTAAGGGACAAGTGGTCACTAAAGCAATGTTAGGACGCCTTAGCGGTAATCCTAATGTCTTAGATCATTTTTTATCCGAGGCAACCGTTTCGAGGCAACTTTGATATTTAGACAGGAGGACTACCTCTAAAACACCCCATACTCAATGACCATGTCGAGGCAACCAAGTGAGGCGTACCCTAAGAGTGGCATGTGCATGTGTGTTAAATTCAGTTAAGATTATCTTGTACATGTTATTTGTGAGCTACACTTTGATTTTATTTTCCAGACAAGTCTTGCATGCATAGTTAACAGTTTAATAATTATGCGGAAAATAAATTGCGGAAAATTGAATCTACGCTATTACAAGGCGTCGGGTTTTACATCGCCAAAAACATAACCCTTTAGAAAATAAATACGAGAAATTAAAGAAAACGATAAAGTTCTAATTAACTATTACATCCTCGGAAACAGATACATAAATATAATCGAAATAAGATAATGCGCGTAAAAGAATCGAATCAGGACGTCCTTAGGGTTTTGACCCTTTTTTAGAGAAGAAAGTGAATTTTGTCCTTTTTGCAATTAAATGAAATATTAAACCTAATACTAATTAATTAATTAATTAAAGAAAAAAATATTTTTTAGTTTTTTAATGTCTTAATGAAAATAAAAATAAAAAGAAATTAAAAGTCACGAGAACCCTAATTCTAAATTTATTTTATATTTGTGAAAAAAGGTCAAAGTTATCCTAATTAATAAAAAGACTAAATTAGTTAATTTACATTTATTTACAAAATAATAATTGATAGCGAAAATAATAAATAATAAAATAAATAATATTTACATTTTCTGAATTTATTATGAAATTAAAAGTTTGTGAGTTAAATAATAATAATTAAAAGAAAAATAAAAAGGAAAAGAAAATAAAAAGGAAAAGAAAATAAAAAGGAAACCAGGAGGGGTTGATGACCCAATAATGGAGGTTTGTAACCAATCTGGCCCAATAATCACTCAAGCCTTGTTTGACTTCTGGAATCAGCTAGGCGTTTGTTTGACTGGGAGCATGGTGTCCAACACCTTTTGGCCACTGGATTTATGATTGGGGCCACATGGCAAACTGATGCGTGGGATGCATGATAGAACCCTTTTGAAAGCCTGCATGGGATTACACAAGAAAAAATAGAAACAATTATATGGGGGGGCCTGGGAATCGAACCCAGGTCCCAATGGTTGCATGCCAGCACGTCTTCCACTAGGCCAACTGAACGCGTTTGTTAACATAATAATAAACAATGATAATATGTGAAAACCAATGCATATTCTATAAACAAAGAACGCGCGCCTTTTTATTTGAATGGACCAATCATGCGCTTACACCTATTGTCTTCTTCGTTGAATACCTGCAAAAACAAATCAAATAGCGGGGGTTTTTAACCCCCACAATATGGAACGACCAAAAATAGCGAATAGAGTTATGCTCTATATAAATAAGGCGTGATGGTTGGGTTCAATTCGTCTTGTCTCCACAAATTCAACCATGTGCATTAAGGGGTTCAATTTTACTGGATGTGGAAAGCCCCAATATCAAAGCTTCGGAACCCTAAAATTCTCCAATGGCAATTTTCAATTCACTGCATAATAACTCAATTAACCTGTGCCAAAAGCTTCATGTGGATTCAAGCAATGCAAAACACACAAAAAATCTTATTAATGATGCATGAATTACGAGTTTCGATTATGAGAAAGATAGTTAAACCGTGTGACTGGGTAGAGCGATTTCTTGAGTTCTAGCGTATGATTTTGATTGAAAAATGTTACTGAGAGTTCCTGCAATGTGTTTGAATCACTGAAACGCCTTGAATTGGCTTGGAAGGTAGCAAACCGTTTTCAAATTTTCTTGAGTTTTTTGGAATTGGTTATGGCTTTTTGCAGCAGCTTTTCACGTGTGCATGATTAGGTTTAGGTTATGCATATATAGTAGAATGGAATTAGGGTAAATCTTGGTCCAAAAATCCATGAAATAATGTTTTCAATATTTGATTTCTAATCACATCTTTTTGCATCTTTTTTTATTGAAAAACCTTGCCAAGTTGGGAGATTTTTGTCCCCTTGATGTGTACACGAAATCTCCAGCTCATGTAGGTCATATTTGCTTCATGAAAACATTGCAAAACCATATCTTGATATTTTCAAAAATTTCCCAACTTCTCCAATGCATATCTTGCTCAATTTTGATCCTATGAACATGTTCTTGGACATTTTGGAAAGGTCTTGAAGTCCTCTAACCAGTGCCTTTGGTCCCATGTCATTTGGCTTTACCAATCTCAAGTTATGGTCTTTGACTTAAAGTGCATTTTTGTTGACTTTTGAAATTGACCTATAATGTAGAAATTGATAACTTTTTGTGGGAGCATTTCTTGGACTTGGAATGTGAAGATGAGTTGTAGGAAATTTCATCCCCTTCAAAATGAGCATTGGATGGGATTTTTCTGATGAACCATGAAAAAGTTATGCCTTGGTCAAGATACAATTGACTTTTCTACTGTCCAAAAATAGTAAATTTGGGCATCTTGATGATTTTTGAGCCATTCTTGAGGAATCATGATCAAGACTTGATCAAATGATGATTGTGTGCTCAAAATAAGATGTTGACCAAAAATTTTGACTTTTGACTGTAAAATGACCATTTTACCCCTGCAGTTGATTGTGAAGCAAATGGAGCTTTTGACTGTGCAATTTGACATTATGAGTCTTGAGACTTGGCATGTAGATGCTTGGCAATGTATATATGCCTATGAGACTTGATTGAGCCATTTAAAACCTCAATTTCCTTGAAAGAACTAAAACCTTAATTTCAGCTGACTTAAGAGGCATTTGGATTGTGCAACCCTTGAGAAATCTTGAACCATTTGAAGATGACTCTTGATAAATCTTGAGGAATATGGGAGGGCAAATTTTGGGGTACAACAGTTTCAATCCAAAGAATGGGAATTTTATCTTGACTCATAATGTCCAGTTTTTGGCTTCTTATTGGTTAGATGGTCCTTATCCTTAGCTTTTACCTTATGCTTTAGGATAGTCTCTTCTTCTCCTCCCATCTTCTTTAATTTCAAAAATCTTCTCCCTCCTTTTGAAAACTCTTTTTGTTTTAAAACTTAAACACTTTCATAATAAAATTGGACTTAGGTCCATGCATTTTCAAAACATTTTCATAAATAAACCTCAATCAATTTAATAATACTTTGACATTTTTTTATGAGAAGACTAAAAGTCAACCAATCTCATTTCAAACCATTTTGCCACTTTGGCTTTTACCCTTATACTTTTTCTTAAAAGATTAGAATCTTGTCAATCCTTGTAGTGATGCAAACAACTATACTTCTACAATATGTAGTGAAGAGAGACATTTTCCACTTGGGTTTTGAGTGAGGCATTATTGATTTTAAAATCCAAGCCATATCCTTCAATTTGAGATGATGCAAATTCTCCTTTCTCATGATTGTGGGTAGTAAGTATGTTTTCCACACAGATAATGACGATGATGTCTTATTTCTTAAAATTAACCAACACACTTATGTTTCAAATCTTTTAAAAGAGGAACTACGTGTACCCTGATCCCCTATTGCACGAAAGGTGGTACGTAGGCAGTAAAGGTTCGCAACCGCAGCGGGTGCAAAAATCATAAAAATATATTTCTTTTCTCACCTCCACCATCCATTTTATATACAACACATTTTTATAGCAAAAATATACAGATTTTACAAAGAGTTTCCTGCGGAGTATCGTAGATGTTTAGGGTGCTAATACCTTCCCTTTGCATAACCAACCCCCTTACCTTGAATCTTTCCCCCCTTTTTTGGGTTATTCGCTTTTTTCCCATTCCTTTGGAAACATTAAAGCACGGTGGCAATTTTTATTTTTATTTTTATAAAGTCTAGTCAATCCAATGACTTAGTCTTGAACATTTCTACCGCTACAGATGTTGAAAGAGTATGTGGATATTTTTGCTTGGTCTTACCAAGATATGCATGGTTTAGATACAAATATTGTAGAACACCGGTTGCCGTTGAAGCCAGAGTTCTCGCCAATCAAACAGAAGTTGCGAAGAACTTACCCAGATATGGCAGTGAAGATAAAAGAAGAAGTTATAAAGAAGATTAATGCCGGTTTTCTTGTGACATCAGTGTACCCTTAGTGGATTGCCAATATTGTCCCAGTACCGAAGAAAGACGGAAAAGTTCGCATGTGCGTAGATTACAGATATCTAAATAAAGCTAGTCCAAAAGATGATTTTCCATTGCCACACATTGATATGTTAGTGGATAGCACATAAAAATTCAAAGTGTTCTCGTTCATGGATGTATTTTCCGGGTATAATCTAATAAGGATGGCTCCTGAGGACATGGAAAAAACAACGTTTATGACACCCTGGGGAACATTCTATTACAAAGTGATGCCCTTCGGGATGAAGAACGTCGGTGCAATGTACCAGAGGGCTATGACAACCCTATTCCATGATCTAATGCACAAGGAAATTGAGGTATATGTTGATGATATGATTTCTAAACCCCAGACTGAAGAAGGGCATGTAGAAGATTTGTTGAAGTTGTTTCAGCGTTTGAGGAAGTATCGTCTCTGCTTGAATCCAGATAAATGTACCTTCGGTGTTCGAGCAGGGAAATTGTTGGGTTTTATTGTTAGCCAGAGAGGGATTGAAGTTGACCCTGATAAAGTTAAAGCAATTCAAGAAATGCCAGCACCGAGAACTGAAAAGCAAGTCAGAGGGTTCCTCCAGCATTTGAATTATATTTCCATATTCATTTCCCACATGACTGCAACACATGAACCGATCTTTAAGTTGTTAAAGAAAGATCAAGGTTACGTGTCGACAGATGACTGCCAAATGGAATTTGAAAGTATTAAAGAATATCTTTTTGTACCTCCTATCTTGCTCCCTCCTGTTGAAGGAAGACCATTGATTATGTATCTGACAATGTTAGATAATTCCATGGGTTGTATTCTGGGACAACAAGATAAAATGGGGAAGAAAGAGTATGCCATTTGTTGCACCCCAAAATTTTCCCTCCCATTTTTACTCAAAACATACTCCTAGAGGTCCTTAACTTGCCCAAGGATGCCTAAGGAATGACCAGACAAATCCTCCTCCTAAGACTATGAGCCTCAAACTAGGGTTTCACTCCTCATCAAGATCTTTGAGTTCCAAGGGTCCTAAATGATTTCCATTGCCCTAATATGTTCTCAAGATCATCCATGCCAAGTTTCATGCCTTGCTCTACAAGTTTTCTCAGTTAACTGCTCAGATACCTGAAAATCAACTATGTTAGGTCAAAAGTCACCTATGACCCACATACAGTCAAACTTCAAGATTTTGGTCAACATAAATTTTTTGAGGTGATATCCATCATTTGATCAAGGGTTGATCATGATTCCTCAAGGAATGCCCCAAATTCGTCAAAACTCAGAAGTTGCTAAATTAGGGTTTCTATAAGAAAAGTCAACCAAACTTTGACCAGGCATAACTTTTTCATACTTTATCATAAATTTCCCATATAAGGCTGATTTTGAAGAGGATTCAATTCCCTACAACTCAAATTCATCCCTCAAGTTCAAGAAATGAACCCATGAAAAGATATAAATTAAGACATTATAGGTCCTTTTCAGAAGTCAACAAAAATACCTTTTGGGTCAAAGCTTCTTACATGAACATGGAAGACCCAATTGAGACGAAACTAAAAGGGTTGTTTAGAGGACATCCTAGGCTTTCCAAAAAGTCCAACAACACCCTCTTATGGTTAAAAATGAGTGAGATATGCATTGCTAAAGTTGACCTATTTTTGGAAATGTGCATGAAGTCAACATTGATCAAAATGACTTTTTTTTCCAAATGGGCCCATCTTTTCAGGCTTGAAACTTATTTCTAACATATCCCACGACCTTTGAGCTCATTCATACATTATTATTATATTTATATTATTTATTTTGAGATTTTATCTATTAAAAATGTAAAATTAAATAAATAAATAAAAGGAATAATGTAAGATTTGATTTCAAATCTTCTTCTCATCAAATAATGGGCAAGATGTGCTGGCATATCAAGGCAAACTCGTGGAGAAAGAGCAAGATTTGATTTGGTCTAAATATGCAAAAAATCATATGATTGAAAGAAAATATTTTCTCAATGAAAGCAAAGATTTCTTCCAATTTTGTTAACCTAATATGATTCACTATATATGCATGGTTATTCAGAAGCACAAGGGGACAGATACGCAGTCCTAAGTACTCATACCAAAATTGCAAAAATAATTAAAAATCGTGAAATTCCAAAGTGCAACTCCCAGCCTCTTTCAGTCCAACCTAAGCCTTCAATCCACGCCTAGAGGTTCCCAGGAGTCTATCCCTATCAATATCCAGGCTTGCAGCACCCTCAAACGCCCAGATCAAGAGTCACCGAATTGGTAAATTTCTCAAGCTTCAAAATTTTATTTCATGGCATGTAAATGATATCTTTGCATATATTTGTGTTTAATATCATATTTGCAAGATTTTTGAACCATTAGCAGCAAACATGCACGCCAGAACAACAACATGCCATTGTTAGGGCATAAAGGTCTCCCACCTTCGTATCTGCATTTACAACCACTTTCAGACTAAACCACCACCACCATGGAGTTTGCAGCCTAGGAAATAGGGGAGGGGGTAGCTGGAGCCTGGTGCCTTGATTCCATGTATTTTTTTCGTTTACATTTTTGTAGGGCCGAAGAAGACGACCGGAGTGCAGCCCCGGTATTGTTGACTCAGGCGAAGACCCTGCATGGCAATTCCTTACATTTTGATTGGTTGGTTTGAAATCTAGGATCCCACTGAAAGGGCGCGTGCTGCCAACTCATCATTCATGTCGTTTATATATTATATTATTATTTTGTCATTGATATAAATGAATAACAGGTTGCTCTGGTGGTAAGGAAGAATGCATGTGAGGTGAGAGACCTGGGTTCGATACCCAGGTCTGAAGTTTTTGTATTTTCTAACCATTTGATTTCAGATCTAATGAATCGTCATCCTACGTATATACCTTGCACCTTCAGATCCAGCCATTGGATCATTCGTCATACAGATCCAACGCTCCTGATTTGCATCCCCATGGTGAACTTTCCAAACGTGACAACACCAGATCTCACACACATCTTGGGCCAGCACATATGGGCTGAGAAAATTCGTCCAGCACCCCCCCCCCCCCCCAATTTGGGTTTCTTACCCCCCTCAGGCCCATTTATTAATTTTCTTTATTCTTTCTTTGGTTTATATTTATTTTTTGTTTATTCTTTTTATAATCATAAAATCAGAAAAACCACAAAATATTAGAATTAGGTTTTTTGCGCTAAATTTAATTTTGTTAATTAAGTAGATTAATTTAATTTAGGGTAAGTTGGTTTATTTTTCATAATTAAAATTAATTAGAAAAATTAGGTTTAATGCATAAATATCTTATTTTCTTAAATAAAAATACAAAAATATTTTCTTTAATTAATTATATTCGTTAGGATATTTAATTCCTGTGTTCTTCCCCGCGCGCGTTTTATTTATTTATTTTTTCCAATTATTGTAACTGCCAAGGGTTGTAATAGTTTTTTTTAATTAACTTTTATTACTGTTTTTACTTATTATTTTCCCCCTATTTTAGCTATGTAACCCCTCCCCAAGGCTTTGTAATAGCATAGATTTACTTTTCCGCTTTTAATTTCCGCAACTATAAACTGTCTAGATGTATGGATAATAGGATTGTATGCGAAAGATAAATCAATGTTTAAAACGGTAGAAAACCATAAATGTGCAAAGATTAAATAAACTGAAATCAATAACTTGCACATGCTTACTCCTAGGGTAATTCCCCACTTCGGTTGCCTTCGGTAAGCCGTCATGAAGTATAAGGAGTTTTAGTGGTTGCCCTATAGTCCCAAAAGATCAAAGATGACCCATTCGAATGTTGCCTCAGAAAGATCTTTAGGACTCCAGGGTAGCTACTAAGGTTGCCTAACCGTTGCTTTAGTGATCGTACTCGTCCCTTTTGATTGTCCTTCAAACTCCAACGATCGAGCTACCTAATCCTTAATAGTAGCATAGCGCTGTCTAAAGGAACTAAGAAAACGAATAACCTTTTTCGAGTAGGTAGAAACTCTTAAATACTTGCTCAAAACAACAACTTTTTACACTATACACTTTCAAACAAACTTTTCAAAACTAAAGTTTTTAAAACACTTTATCACACTCTTGAGGACTAATACAAGAGTTACCATAAAGTGAAACGCCGCGCTAAGGCAATTTCAAAACTTTTTTAAACACACAAACACACAAAAGCAATTTAAGAATGATCAAGTATCTAAGAGCCCATGGAAAACCATGGATAAAAAGGGTTCTAATACCTTCCCTTTCTATAATCTGCCCCCCGTACTCAGAAACATCTCGAAAAAGGTTTTTTCTGTTATTTTTCTGTTTCCTTTGTTGGATGAAATAAAAGTCGGTGGCGACTCTTGTTTACCGCGACATTTGCAAATACAAAATGCAAACCAGTAAAAACAGTCGGTTCTGCCACCGTATTACACCATTTATTATCTCAGTAAAAAGTTTACTGATTGTGAATCGCGGTATTCCATGCTGGAAAAGACATGTTGTGCTCTGACCTAGGCGAAAAAATGTTTGCGGCAGTATATGTTGAATCACACTACTTGGTTGATCTCCAAAATGGATCCAATCAAGTACATTTTTGAAAAGCCTGCTCTTACTGGGAGAATTTCCCGCTGGCAGATGCTGTTATCTGAATATGACATTGAATACTGCACTCAAAAAGCTATTAAAAGCAGTGTATTGGCAGATTATCTTGCTCACTAACCAGTTGATAATTATCAGTCTGTGATGTATGACTTCCCGATGAGGATGTGATGTTTTTGAAAGTGAAATATTGTGATGAACCATTGCCTGAGGAAGGTCCTGATCCTGAATCTCGCTGGAGCATGATATTTGATGGAGCTGTGAATGCTTATGGTAAAGGAATTGGTGTTATGATTGTCACTCCACATGGATCACACATTCCTTTTACTACAAGGTTGACATTTGATTGTGTTGATAATATGGCAGAATATGAGGCTTGCATCATGGGTCTCGAGGAAGCTATTGATCTCATAATTAAAATTCTTGATGTGTATGGAGATTCATCTTTGGTAATAAATCAGATTAAAGGAGAGTGGGATGCTCGTCACCCTGGCTTGATCCATTACAAAGATTATGCTAGAAGATTGTTACCCTTCTTTAATAAAGTTGAATTCCATCATATCCCCAGAGACGAAAATCAAATGGCGGATGCTCTGGCAACTCTGGATTCTATGTATCAAGTGAATAATTGGAATGATATACCTCGAATTATAGTTCGACGACTGGATAGGCCCGCTCATGTGTTTACAACAGAACAGGTAGCGGATGAGAAACCTTGGTATTATTATATCAAGCATTTTCTCCAGACTCCGGAATACCCGATTGGTGCATTGAATAAAGATAGAAAGACATTGAGAATATTGGATGGCCGCTTCTTCCTTAGTGAAAATGTGTTGTACAAGAGAAATTATGACATGGTATTGCTCAGATGCGTGGATAGACACGAAGAAAACATGTTGATGCATGAGATTTATGAAGGTTCACTTGGCACTCATGCCAATGGACATTCAATGGCTAAAAAGATGCTAAGGGCAGGTTACTATTGGCTGACAATGGAATCTGACTGTTACAAATTCGCAAAGAAGTGTCATAAATACCATATTTATGCGGACAAAATTCATGTGCCTCTAACACTTCTCAATGTTATTTCTTCCCCGTGGCCTTTCTCTATGTGGGGTATTGACATGATTGGGATGATAGAACCTAAAGCTTCGAATGGACACCATTTTATCTTGGTAGAAATTGATTACTTTACTAAATGGGTGGAAGCTGCTTCATTTGCTAATGTTACTAAGCAGGTAGTAGTGTGTTTCATTAAGAATAATCTCACATGTTGGTATGGTGTTCCGAGCAGAATCATCACCGACAATGGGCCGAATCTAAACAATAACATGATGATAAAACTTTGTGAAGAATTCAAGATTGTCCATCATAATTAATTTTCGTACAAGCCAAAGATTAATAGGGCTGTTGAAGCTACTAATAAGAATATCAAGAAGATCATCCAGAAGATGGTTGTTACTTATAGAGATTGGCATGAAATGCTCCCTTTTGCTTTACATGTATATCAGACATCTGTTCGCACTTCAATAGGAGAAACCCCATTATCCCTTGTGTATGTAATAGAAGTGGTGCTCCTAATCGAGGTTGAGATTCTGTCTTTGTGTGTGATAATGGAAACCATGTTGTCAGAGGCTGAATGGGTCCAGAACAGGTTTGACCAATTGAATTTGATCAAAGAGAAGAGAATGACGACTTTGTGTCATGGGCAATTATATAAGAAGAGAATGAAGAAAGATTTTGATAAGAAGGTCAAATCTCGTGAATTCAGAGAAGGCGGCCTCGTGCTCAGGAAGATCATGTCTTTTAATGTTGATTCTAGGGGCAAGTGGACTCCCAATTTTGAAGGCCCGTATATTGTCAAGAAAGCCTTCTATGGCGGTGCATTAATTCTTGAAACTATGGATGGTGAGGAGTTTCCACGTCCCATGAATGTTGATGCAGTCAAGAAATACTTTGCCTAAAGAAATAAAAGAACAACTTGCTAAGTTGAAAACCTGAAAGGGCGACTTAGGCAAAAAGGAGCGTCTCGGTAGCCGAAAACCCGAAAGGGCGGTCTAGGCATAATTAGAGACATAAACAGAATAAAATTTCACGCTAAGTTAAAAATCCGCAAGGGAAGCTTAAGAAAAAGTTAGGGACTTTCTTGGCAAGTAACTGCATCAAACAAGGCTTGATCGTTGAAGCAACAATCTTCTTGGATCCTCACCATACTTCAACAGAAGCTGCTGCTCAGGATTTCAAAGTTGTTAGAGGGAATAGTGGTCATTATATTTCAATGTATCTTTTCCATTATATATTACCATTTTCCGAACATTGTAATCATCCATTTAGTCTCTCCATTCGTAGACTACCATTCTATTAATAAAATTTGAGCTTTTACGCAATTCTTTGTATTTCTTATTTTATTCAGCTTACAAAGAATCCATTTATTATTGATAATAAGTTTCAAAGCAAAAAGATTAAATAACAAAATTATTTTTCAAAAAGAATTTACAACTTACTTTTACTTTAGATTTTGTGATTCAAGAGGAAAACAAAAGTGGTGATTCCAAGAATGGACGAACTCCAGTAATTTTGGGAAATTTTGTTTCCCCCAGGAAGGTTTCCTCAGGTCGTTTTTGCTGGTATGCATGATTTTTGTATTTTGAAGATGATACCAATTGGCGTAAGGTGCAATATTGGTTTTGTGATCCCATTGTCCCCAGTCAAGTCTTGGTTCATTTTTTATTTTTGGTTTACATGGTCTGAGGACTCTATCCCAGATTCCCCAGCAAAGTCTTCCCCCATATGGCGAAAGGTCTTTTTCCCTTTGGTGTGCTGAGATGGAATTATTTGCAAGATGTCGCTCTTTCTGCAGTGTTGACATTATTGTTGGTATTTATTTCCCAGGCAACTAGACCAGGCCAGTATATTTTCTAAGAATTTTTGAGGAATTTGTCAATTTTTTGCGTTTTCACCCGCCAAGTGCTGGGTTTAATTTAAAATCCCCATAAGATTGATTTATTGTTGTTATGTTTGACTTCTTAACTCCCCAAGTTGTCATCCCCATGAGGTTTCATAATTTTTCCCCAGAGAAGTTGGTGCAATACTTACTCTCAATATTGAAGAATGTGTTTTGGTTTCCTCTCTTTGATGTGGTGTTGACCTCCCCGATGAAGTCAACACGAGGTCTCCAGTTGATATCTCAATGATGAGGCATTATCTCCTCTAGTGAAGTGTGTATGATGTTTCTCCAATGAAGTCAACACTAGATCCTCAGTTGGGGTTTTAATGATATGGTTTCCATCTGCCTTATTTGAAATCAGTATTGCAATCCCCAGTAGAAGTGCGGACCGTGAAAACATTTGTTTCCCCATTGAAGTCTGTGTGTTATTCCACGATGAAACTTGGAAGAAGGATGTTATATCTCTGTATCAGTATTGTTTTGTCGCTATAATTTGATTATTTTAGGATTATGTTCATTCCCAGTGAAGTTAAGCCGCGAAATAGGTTTTTGTTTCCTCGTTTGGTGCTTATTTTCTTATGGAATGTTCATCTTGGATATGATTTAGCCGAGGGTTGATTGTGCCCGAGTTTGTTTTGCCTAGTTACTCCCAGTGTTATATGTGTATTTTGTCAGCATATACATGATAATACTCATACATTCATACACACATCATGCATAGTTAAATTTAGTAAATCATCGCCCATTCGCATTCATTAATATTTTGTTGGCATATTACCCTTGTTTTGCAGAGTTGTGTTGTCCTCTCTCCAATAGAGTGTCGGCCTTAAGCAGAAAGTGTATATTCTTTCAATTTTCCCACTGAGTTATCCCTCGTGGAAGATTTTTTCTTTATCCTTCCTGTACAGCTCTTTGTCTGGATAGATTGGGTTTCCCTCTTGAGTTTATTTCTCAAAGGATGTTTTTTGGTTGACTGTTTCACTCCAGTTTATTTCTGGTTTGAATCTTTGTTTCCCAGCAATATTATTACTTTGGATTTTTGCAAGTTTGAGCCTTGGTTTGAGAATGTGCATTTATTTTGCACGAGAAGACTTTATCTCCTCACCAGGAACATATTGGCATCTCCCCAGGAAGTCATGATTCATTCCCCAGGAAGTCATATTTCTTTCCCCAGGAAGTCATATTTCTTTCCCCAGGAAGTCATGATTTCTTTTCCGAGAAAGGCATTTTTACAATCCTTTATATAACAACAAGTAACAGGTCTCTTTATTTGAGACAACTTATACATTACCCTTTCCAGGCAGAATGCCTTGGTTAAATAAGAAGTTGAGACCCGTTCTAGGTGGAACGCTGGAATTTTGGGAAAACTTGTTATCTTTTTGCTACCCTCATAGAACATTGGTAGTTCACCGTCAGTGAACATCGGTGCTATGATATTTCTCTTCTCTCTACCTTTAGTGAAAGTTGGTAGTTCACCAACAGTGAAAGTTGGTGATTGTTATCTTTTTGCTACCCTCAGTGAACGTAGGTAGTTCATCGTTAGTGAATGTCGGTGCTATGATATTTCTCTTCTCTCTACCTTCAGTGAGAGTTGGTAGTTCACCATCAGTGAAAGTTGGTGATTGTTATCTTTTTTCTACCTTCAGTGAATGTTGGTAGTTCATCGTCAGTGAACGTCAGTGCTATGATATTTCTCTTCTCTCTACCTTTAGTGAAAGTTGGTAGTTCACCATCAGTGAAAGTTGGTGATTGTCATCTTTTTGCTACCTTCAGTGAATATTGGCAGTTCACCGTCAGTGAACGTTGGTGCTATGATATATTTTCTCTCTACCTTCAGTGAAAGTTGGTAGTTCACCATATGTGAAATTTGGTGATTGTTATCTTTTTGGTACCCTCAGTGAACGTTGGTAGTTCACCTTTAGTGAACGTCGGTGCTATGATATATTTTGTCTCTACCTTCAGTGAAAGTTGATAGTTCAGCATCAGTGAACGTTGGTGATTGTTATCTTTTTGCTACCCTCATTGAACGTTGGTAGTTCACCGTCAGTGAACGTCGATGCTATGATATTTTCTCTTACTACCTTCAGTGAAAGTTGGTAGGTCACCATCAGTGAAAGTTGGTGATTGTTATCTTTTTTTTACCCTCAGTGAACATTAGTAGTTCACCGTCAGTGAACCTCAGTACTATGGTATTTCTCTTATCTCTACCTTCAGTGAAAGTAAGTAGTTTACCGTCAGTGAAAGTTAGTGATTGTTATATTTTTGCTACCCTTAGTGAACGTTGGTAGTTCACCGTCAGTGAACGTCGGTGCTATGATATTCCTCTTCTCTCTACCTTCAATGAAAGTTGGTAGTTCACCATCAGTGAAAGTTGGTGATTATGATCTTTTTTCTACCCTCAGTGAACGTTGGTAGTTTACCATCAGTGAACGTCGATGTTATGATATTTCTCTTCTCTCTACCTTCAGTGAAAGTTGGTAGTTCACCATCAGTGAAAGTTGGTGATTGTTATCTTTTTGCTACCTTCAGTGAATGTTGGTAGTTCATCATCAGTGAACGTCAGTGCTATGATATTTATTTTCTCTCTACCATCAGTGAAAGTTGGTAGTTCATCATCAGTAAACGTCGATGTGTGTCTCTCTACCTTCAAGTGAATGTTGGTAGCTCACCATCAGTGAACGTCGGTGTTGTTATTATTTTCTCTTTCTACCTTCAGTGAATGTTGGTAGTTTCTCCTTCAGTGAAAGTTGGTGTATCCTTTGACCTTTTACCATCCTCTTTGAGTCGGGTCTTTTTGATTCACCAGTGATTTATTTTCCTTGTTGAGTTTCTCTTTTGATCCTCACTTCCTTTTGCTACATCCCCAGTGGTGTTTTGCGTCCCTTTGAAGTCGTTCATATGCATTCATACTCATAAGCATTGCATGGCATCTTAGGACCAAAAATAGGGTTTGTTTTATATTTAAGTATTTTCGATCACGTCGACACGAAGATTTTTAACCTTTGTATCTCCAGATAGAAGAAACTTAAATAAGGGAAGCTGTTGTACCCCAATTTTCCCCCCTAAGATCCCTTCACCAAACCATATTGATTCAATCACAACAAGATTACATTAGGGCTTTTGGTTCTCCTCCCTATCTTTAGCTTTTCTCTTTGAGGAATCACCAAGCACCTTGACTTGTTTTTCTTTTGTGATTATGCATGTTTTGTTTTGACTTTCCTTTTAACTAATAAGATGCAATGTTGGTTTGTCTTACTTGTTAATAATGTAGGTAAAGGCAATGTGGCTTAGCAAGTTGATCCATGGGTTCATGAGTTTACTTCCATGCCCTAGTCAATAAAGCTTGGGAAATTCAGACCTCACCATTGAAGTTATTTGGGAAGAAATGGCATGGCAAGGTTTATTTTGGTTCACCATATTTCAAAGTTATCAAGATTGATTCAAAAGTACAAGAGGTTGATTGAAGAAGTTATCATGGTTGGACAAGGCCTTGTTCCCATTGGTCACAAGTGCATATTGCTATCAATTCTCAAGATACGGAAGTGGTTTTGGTTCCCATGAGTTCTCCTTATCATCCTCAACAACTCCTATCTACAAAGCAAAAGTGTTGGTACAAGAAGGTTGTTCAAAATTGTCAAAGTTTCTCAAAGCATTTTCTTGATCTATGAGCTAGGGATTTGAATTTCAAGGAAGTATATCTTGCTCATCTTTTGGTATTTTGAGTTATTCAAAAAACATTATTCTCTTCAAAGGGTCATTAACAAATCACTTCAAAAGTTTCAAAGAGTTTTCTAGGCCATTTCATGATTTTTTGCCAACTTCAACAATTCATAACTCTCTAAATTTTTGGAGATTTTGAATTGGTTATGTTTCAAAATGTCATTCAAGAGGTCTATTTCATGCCATCTTTTTTGGTCAAGAGCAAATTCCAAGAGGAAGGCCATGTTTGGATGCAAAATATTATAGATCACTTTTGAAGAAAAACTTGAAATATTTCTAAGTATGGAAAGTAAACTTCTTTTTCCCAACTTTGACTCATTGCAACTTTCAGTTCAACCATCCATTTGATTCCTATCTTTTCCCATTGCAAAGCTTGTAATATCATCTTTATAAAGCTTCAAGAATCATGCCATAAGACCCCTTGAGCTGAGAATTCCATTGATTTGAACTTGGTAACTTGAAACTGAAGTTTCTTCAAAAGTCAGAATTTGAAATCCTTGATTTAGCTTCTAAACACATTTTTTCTGCGCGTTTTTGCTTCTAAACATGTTTAGTGAACTTCCAGAAGTGATTAGCATAGAAAAACATGCGTTTTGGATGAGTTTTGATCAAAATAGAAGTCACACTTTTCTTGTTTGCAACTTCACACGATTTCCCTCCAAACTTCATCATTTCACACACTTGAACATTCCATTTGATTCCCTATAAATAGAGGGTCATCCCTCATTCATTTCCTCAAGCTTGAACAACCAAAATCACCCTACCAAACTCATTCCATAACTCACTTTTCTGCAACTTCGAAATCAGTGTTCAAGCCTTTTTCAATCCATTTTTTCTACCAATTCACCTTCCTTGATCTTCCCTGGAGCTAACAATACAATTACCTTCAAGAATCGTGACATATATTGATCCATAGAAGTTCAGTTTCAGAGCTCTGCAACTCAACTTAAATAGGTAGATTTCTTCATCAATTCTTCCAAACTTTGATATCATTGTGAAGCTCTCATTGCCCTGGTTCTAGTCGCAACACTTGCTTTTAACTGGAAACACGTTTTGGCCATGAATTTTCAAATTCCCTTTCAAAACTTTCCTTCCAAATTGCTAGAGCTACAATTTATATAAATTTTTCGCGAAGGTGTGGTTGTCTTCGTCTTGATGAGACAAAGCGAATGGCATAGGTCTCGTGCTCTAATTTTACAGTTTGAGTGACCTGGTTTTGAGACCGGCTAGAGGTTGAAGATGACTAACGTGTCATCCTTCAACCAATGAAATAACGCCATCTGTTTTTTTTTAATTTCTGATTTATATTTGATCCTATGCTTTATTCAGTAATGACCATGATATGCACAACGCGCCAGATCCCTTGGATTTGATTACTAACGCGTTTTGACTTTCATCCAATGGTCCACATATTTTTGACTTTATTTTTTATTTCTGATTTTTATATTTAATTGATTTAAATTTCAAAAAAATCATAGGAAATTCATTTTTAGTCCAAAAAATATGAAAAAATTATGAAAAATATTTTTGATTTTTCTCTTTCTGATTTTTATGTTTTCACAATTTTATTTTGTGTTTTGATATATTTTTAAAATTTTCACTTTATATGAATTGTTTTAAATGTTTAAAAATACTTTTATGCATTTTTAAATTCTGAAAAAAATATGGAATGATCCAATGATATTGTGACAAATATTAGTGACCTCATTTATTTTTTATTTCTGACTTTGTTATTTTTTTTAATCATTTTTGGTTTATTTTACTCATTTCTTTGAATTTTAAAAATAGTTTCTGACTTAAAAAAATTACCAAAAAATTTATAAAAATATTTGAGTTCATTTCTGATTTTTCTATTGTCTTACTTAATATTTCTTGATTAATTTGAACATAGTTAATATTTTTCTCTTTTATTTCTATTTTAAAACATTTTAAAACCCCTTTTTAATGTATATATTAAATGTAATATTATTTTTTTTTTATTTTCTGGATGATCTTGGATTGAATTTTGATCATGAACTTTGTTAACATCATTGGATCCACGGTGTTGAGTCTAACTCCATAAAAATGGATGAATGATTTTAATAATAGTTTGATTAAATTTTAATTCAAATGTGGTTTGTATATTATTTCCCACCCCTCTTCATCTCATCCCCTTCTTATTGCACTAAGTGTTATTGGAGCATGATCTCTATATCATGTCTAAAAATAAATGGTGCATAGATTGCTATTGACCTGCCTCAAAATAGGTGTGACTTCTATATAAATCCACTTACGATTGTTAACATAGCGCTAAATTTTATCCCGATTTGAATAAATGATCATTCGTGGCTCAAACCTATGTTTGCAAGCCCAAGTATGTTAATTTGATCTCTTTGATCCAATAACCTTGAGATTCACTGTGTAGTTGCTTTGGTTCTACCAATCTTCTGATGGATCTTCATTAATTTTGGTCAACGCGGATCACTTAAACATCATTGATCATTATATGGTACTTTTGAGGATTCTAAAATAGATGATATACTTGATAAAAATCAAATGCAACTTATTGTGTGGAGGCTTTGGTTCTAACAATCCTCTAATGAGTTCCAAATGCAAGTTTTAAGATGGTCATCCAACTAACCACTAATTATTAATAATTGACTTTATTTTGTGTTTTATTTTATGCTCTTTTATTTTATGCACCATTTACTTTAGCAATTACATTTCATGATATTTTCATCTTTGCTCACTTGAGCCCCTTTATATTCTTGTCATTTTTACTTTGCTCACTTGAGCATTTCTTTTCTTTTTGAAGACACCTAATAATCAACATCAACCATAAAAATCTTTAATGATACTTGGACTATTTGGTTACTATCCTTGGCATTATGGAGTATTGAACTTATTGGACTTAGGATTAGAAACCTTGGCCTATGTTGGAGACTTTGTGACCTTAATTGATATTTTGTCTGGAATTCTTGAGGTTTACCTCAAAACATTGGGTTGTTTGTTTGTTTTGTGTGCAGGTTATTGTGATTACATACTTTGTAATCTAGAATTCACCCGTATACAGTCGTTAGTCTGCCCAATTTTTGTGAAGACTTAATATACTTGAAGTTTGGTTCTCTCAAGATGTCTAGTATCTTTGCTTGTTTGGTTTCAATCCAAAGAATGGGAATTTTATCTTGACTCATAATGTTAAGTATTGGCTTCTTGTTGGTTAGATGGGTCTTCTCCCTAGCTTTTACCTTATGCTTTAGGATAGTCTCTTCTTCTCCTCCCATCTTCTTTAATTTCAAAAATCTTCTCTCTCCTTTTGAAAACTCTTCTTGTTTTTTAAACTTGAACCACTTTCATAATAAAGTTGGACTTAGGTCCATGCATTTTCAAAACATTTTCATAAATAAACTTCAATCAACTTAATAATACCTTGACATTTTTGTGAGAAGACTAAAAGTCAATCAATCTCATTTCAAACCATTTTGCCACTTTGGCCTTTTATTTTTAAACCTTTCTCAAAAGATTAGACTCTTGTCAATCCTTGTTGTGATGCAAACATATATACTTCTATAATATATAGTGAAGAGAGATATTTTCCACTTGGATGTTGAGTGAGACATTATTGATTTTAAAATCCAAGCCATATCCTCCACTTTGAGATGATGAAAATTCTCCTTTCTCATGATTGTGGATAGTAAATATGTTTTTCCACACGAACAATGACGATGATATCTGTCGTACCCCAAAATTTTCCCTCCCATATTTCTCAATACATTTCAAGTGAGGTTCTCAAATTGCTCAAGGAAGTTCAAGAGTTGACTAGACAAACTCTCTCCTGAGGCAGTCCACCTCAAAATTAGGGTTACAGTTTGCATCAAGATGCTTGAGTCCAAAGGGTCTCTGAAGATGTGAAAAATACAAGAAGGGGGGTTGAATTGTTGAAACTTGAAATCAAATACAGACAACACGTTATTTTTATCCTGGTTCGTTTGATCTCAAACTACTCCAGTCCACCCGTCAAGGTGATTTCGCCTCTCTCCAACGAGGTCTTAATCCACTATATTCAACTGAATACAAAACTGCTTTAACAACTGCTAAAGCCTTCTTGAGTCTAAACCACAGACCGGTTTCTCAAAGAAATTCTTTCACAGATAAATGAACAAATGTGTGTTTGATGTTTCTAGAAAAACTATATATCACAACTGTGATAATACATAAAATGAAGCTTATATGAAACTATATTGCTAGAACTATAGAGTAAGCGGTTGAGAGCTTTAGCAAACTGAATGAATGAGGACGAAGATGATTATTGGCTTTAGGCGTGTATATGCGTGTAGAGTATTGTAGAGCATTAGCCATTTCACTTCTCACTGATTTGTTTAAATATCCTTGGAATAGATACGTTGCTGTCAATAATTCCATTTCAATGCTCATAACGTTCTTTCCATTTTGAGAAGATCTTTGTCTTAGAATAAAGTCGTTGGTAATTAATCTGCCATGAATGCAGTAACGTTAACACTTCAGAATGCTCTGCTTAATGAGGATCAGAGTGTTCTTGCCTTTAGCTTATTCTGGCGCTTCTGAGTGCTGATGACATAGTTAAGATCTTGATCATAATTAGAGTATGTTAAGTGCAGATTCTGTTCATCAGACTTCAGCTTAGCACATGTACTGATCTTCTGATGCTGACATATCTTCTGATGCTGATGTTGATATTGATGTTCTGATGCTGATTCCATCAGATTTTCCTGCAAATACACAACATAATTTTAAGTAGCATTTATGTCTTATATAAAACTCATAATTCATTTAATCTTGTATTTTGTTATCATCAAAACTCTAACTGAGGGTTGTAGAATCAAACTATGTTCTAACAATCTCCCCCTTTTTGATGATGACAAAAACTAGATTTTTTCAATTAAAATAAAATGATGAAAGTATCAGAGTTTAAGGATAGAGAGGAAACGGTATCAGAGATAATCTAATAATGAATAAAAGTATCAGAGCTAAGAGGGTAAGGAATAAAAAGCATCAGAGTAATGATGAGAAAAACTCCCCCTGAGTTGATTATTCCCTTTGATTCCTTGAGACCTTGAGCATCAGAACTTTATTGAACCTTTCTTTGATCATCAGAATTTTTCTTTATCAGAGTTCTTCAGATTCTTTTACCTGTAAGCTTTTCAGAACTGCAAATATATAAGGATGTTAGAATGTTTGAGACTTTTGTCTCAGTAAACCGTTATTGAAAAATATCATTCTTTCTCCCCCTTTTTGTCAGCATTCAAAAAGCATATATAATCAGTTAAAAAGATCAGAGGAAAACACATTTGTATTAAAACAGAAGCAATGATAGTTTAGAACAAGTAGAAATATTACAGACAAACATGTAAAGAAAATAAGGAAAACATAAGAAAAATCTAAGAAGAAGGAGGAAGTCGTGTGAACAGAGCTTCCAACATGCTCTTGATTTGTTCGCTGGTTTCGTTTTGCTTAGCTACCATGTTTGCTATAGATTCAATCTTGATATCCTGCTTGTCCATCCTTTCATTCATCAGCATGTCTGATCTCTTCAAATCCTCCAGAGTCTGCCTATCAAGAGAGGAAGATTGAGGATCTTCAGATACAGGCTGCTTCTCATAGCTTTCTGTAGTTTCTTCTGCTTGACCCAAGTCTTCAGCTTCAAATATCTCTTCTTCTGCAGGTTGAACTGTAGATGCTGGACGCTTTTCAGACCAAGGCTCACTGTCCAGATGGAGAACTTCTTCCTTCAGCAGCTTGCTCAGAACTGGACCTTCCATTTCCTTCAGCAGTTTGCTGAAGTTCTGTTGAGCCTGTCCATAAGTCTGGTCTTGCAACTTGAAGGTTTCAGCGCAAACCCATCTTCTGAATTGAGTCCAGAGATGATCTGATACAGCAGGATCAACCAGTTCCAGACTTGCTTGTTTCAAAGAAGTGATCCACTTCTGCATATCTGTTTCAAAGTTCAAAATGCTAGAACCAACATCTGGTTGTTTCGGTTTAGGGATGGCTGTTTTCTGGTTTATTGCAGCAAGGTGTTCAAGGATTGTTAGATCAATGACTGTCTTGCTGTGGTTTTCTGTATTTTTCTTAGGTGAGGGAGTGGGAGAGTCAGAAATAACGATTGGACTTGATGGGGTGTTTGGTGGAGTTGTTTCTGGTGAGGAGGGAAGTTGAGACATATTAACAGTTGTACCACAAGGCAATTGAATGGCCAAGGGTTGTGGTTTAGGAGACTCAGAGGTTTGAGCCTCAGAGTTTTGAGTCTCAGGCTGTGGTGATTGTGCATGTGGAGGAGATGGTGGATTACTTTCTGGTTGGGGAGAGGAAGGTTATGGGATTTCTGGTTCTGGTATGGGAGAGAGTGGAGTTTCTGGTATTGGAGAAAGTGGGATGTCAGGTTGTGGAGAAATGGGAATTTCTGGTTGTGGATTTGGATTGTTTGTTTCAGGAGCGGAAGTATGTTGGTCTATGTCAGACAGAACTTGTGCAAGTTCTGGTTCTGGTATGGTTGCAGTGTTTGGATTTTGGTTTGGAGCGGGATCTTCTGAGGGTTAATGACTCAGAAGGGTTAAAGTCAATGTCAAAATCTTCAAAGGTTTGGGGTGTTGGGATATCAGCTGGAGTTGGAGTGGGAGTAGGAATAGATGAGGAAACATCAGTTGAATTTAAAACAGATACAGAAACAGGATTACCTCTTTTCTTTGGAGTCTGTTGAGATGATCCTTCTGGAGCATCTTTTCTCTTCTTCGTCTTCTTCAGAACTACCTCTGGTGCCTTCTGCTGAAGATCTTGAATGTTTAGATTGGGTGCTGTACCATCAGCTTTACAAGCATCCAAGTATCTCAGAATGATCTGAGGCTTGGAGTCAATCTCTGAGAACATGGGGAAGTCGTCCAGAGGGACTCTTCTGCTGGAGATTTCAGCAAAAGGAGTGATGCTGGGCTCCTTCTTAATGTTCTCTATCAGCTTCATCTTCTTCAGATTTTTGGCGTTCATCTGCTTGCCAACAGAAGGTTCCAGGGTGCTGATCTCTTGTGCCTCTGTCAAGTGTTCAATCAACCTATTCTCAATCAGAATATCTGATATCAATCTACCCAAGGGTATCCAATCCCTTTTAGTGCGTTCATCTTCTCTGGTTTCCTTGACGCTGGTTCTCAGATGGTTGAACAGGAGATGAGCTAGATTAATCTTTACCTTCTGATTGATAAAATAAATCAGAAACTGCTGATCTATGTTTATGTAATCAGGAGAGCTTGTAGGCTTCATGTGATTGAAACAGCCCAGAATAATCTTTGCTCAAATTCCGTGCTTATATTTCAGATCCCTTATCTTGCTGGAGGGAAGCCCCAGCGTGAAAATTTCCCTTGCTATAATAGCAACATCTGAGCACCTTTCTGCCATGTCTATACAGCGAATGCCACCACCATTGTACCCAATGAGTTTTGCAATCAGGTCTTCAGTAATCACAATTTTCTTCCCCATTATGTAAGAAGTGACTTGGTGATTTGAGGAAGAGGCGTGAACCCAAAATTCCTTAACCAAAATAGGAAAAGTTGGACCCACCAACCTGTCAAAGTATTTCTCTTATCCTTGAGCTTGAATCTCTTCTGATAAATCAAAACCATTTTCCTTCAAACTGTTGAAATCCACTATAATCTCTGACAGAACTTCAAGGTTCTTGACTAGAGTGAGTAGCATTCTAAGAGGAACCTCATATTGCTCAGCTGATGCATCTTTCTGGGAACCTGAAGAGAGATTTCTGCTAGAAGCCATGTTCACACGAGTTTTTGAGAGAAAAAATTGAAAGGGTTTTCTTGATAAGGAAGAACACAAACACAGAAATCAGAAATATTGCTTGAAACGAAAGTAAGGGTAAAAATGTGTGAATGGTGTTTAAATAGATTTTGAAAAAGTTTTTGAAAACATAAACTCTTAAGAGAGAGAAATAAATCATGATTAATAGCATTTAATGATGGCTGATTTTAGGGGATTTCAGAAAGATACTTAAACGGTTACCAGTGACATGTGTCTCAATGCAACCAATCAGCGCTTTGCCTTTTCAGAAGCGTGAACGCGTGTACAGCCTCAGGAAACAGCTGATGACTGGATGTCACTTGTTTTCTTTGAGTGAACATCACTTCTATCCTTGAACTGAAGAGCTCAGAGCTTCATGGATAGATCTTATACAATCTGTATTTCTAAAATTCTGAAAGAGGATTGATCAGAAGTTCAGAGTAAAAAACATAATTCTGAAGGTTAATATATAAAATTAAAACAATTTTATTCTGGACAGAGCTTCATGCTGAGATGATTCAGAATGAAGTTGAACCTATCTTCAGAAAGTGGTTTTGTAAAGATATCAGCCCATTAATGGTCTGTATCAATAAATTTTAAGTTTAAGATTCCTTTCTGAATATAGTCCCTAATAAAATGATGTTTTATTTCTATATGCTTAGCCCTAGAATGCAAAATTAGATTTTTACTTAAGCAAATAGCAGAAGTATTATTACAGAGTATAGGAATGTTACTCTCATAAATCTGGAAGTCCTCAAGTTGACTTTTCATCCAGAGCATTTGTGTGCTGCATCCAGCTGCTGCTATGTATTCAGCTTCTGTTGTTGATAGAGCAATTGTGGATTGTCTTTTGCTGGACCATGAGATCAGATTTTCTCCCAAAAATTGGCAGCTTCCAAAAGTGCTTTTGCATTCTACTCTGTCTCCAGCAAAGTCAGCATCACAGTAACCTACTAAGTTGTAATCACTAGATTTTCTATAAAACAAACCCAGATTAGTAGTACCTTTCAGATACTTGAAAATTCGCTTAACAGCTGTTAAGTGAGATTCTCTAGGATCTGATTGGAATCTTGCACAAATGCATACACTGAATAAAATATCAGGCCTTGAGGCTGTCAGATAAAGAAGAGAACCAATCATACCTCTGTAGACTTTCTGTTCTACCTTTTTGCTTACCTCTTCTCTTTCCAGAATGCACGTGGGATGCATTGGAATCTTTGATGGCTTACATTCTGAGAGATCAAATTTCTTTAGAAGTTCTCTGACATATTTGCTCTGATGAATGTAAGTTCCTTCTGGGGTTTGATTGATCTGGATGCCCAGAAAGAATTTCAGTTCCCCCATTAGGCTCATCTCAAATTCTGCCTGCATACACTTAGCAAACTTTCTTCCCAGAGAGGGATTAGTAGATCCAAATATTATATCATCAACATAAATTTGGCAGACTAAAATGTCATTCTTAACTATCTTACAGAATAAGGTTGTGTCCACCTTCCCTCTGGTGAATTCCTTTTCTAACAGGAAGTTACTTAGTCTTTCATACCAAGCTCTGGGAGCTTGTTTCAGACTATACAGTGACTTCTTCAGTTTGAAAACATATTCTGGATTTTTTGAACTTTCAAAACCAGGGGGTTGGTGCACATATACCTCTTATTCTATATAGCCATTTAAGAATGCACTCTTGACATCCATCTGATACAGAGTGATGCCTCTATTAACAGCAAAAGAAATTAAAAGTCTGATAGATTCTAACCTGGCGACTGGAGCAAAGGTTTCTGTATAGTCTATCCCCTCTTGCTGACTATAACCTTGTGCTACTAATCGTGCCTTGTTTCTGATGACTTCACCTTGTTCATTCAGCTTGTTTCTGAACACCCATTTTGTTCCAATGATGTTGAATCCGTTTGGTTTAGGAACTAGATCCCATACGTCATTCCTTGTGAATTGATTCAGCTCCTCTTGCATTGCTAGAATCCAATCATTGTCCAGAAGTGCTTCATCAATTGAAGATGGTTCAATCAGAGAAACAAGTCCCATGAGGGATTCTTCAGAGTTTCTGAAGATGGCTCTTGTTCTGATTGGATCTTCCTTTCTTCCTAAAGATAGTTTCTTCTGGGTGATCCATGCTGCTTCTGGATGGTCTTTTCTGAGGTTGATCAGCAGAAGATGCTGGATTGCTTGCAGTTCCTCTTTCTAATGTTGAGGGAGTGTCTCTGTTAAGAGCTTCTGATGACTTGTCTTCAGTACCTGTGAATTCAACTTCCATACCTTCAAGTAATTCATTCTACTTTGACTTTTGAGAGTCAAGCTTATCATCAAAACGAACACTGATTGATTCTTCCACAATCTGTGTTTCTGTATTGTATACTCTGTACCCTCTTGAGCGTTCAGAGTATCCTAACATAATACACTTTTGTGCTTTAGAGTCAAACTTGTTCAAATAATTTTTAGTATTCAAAATAAAGCAAGTACATCCAAATGGATGAAAATATGAAATGTTGGGCTTTCTGTTCTTCCACAATTCATATGGAGTCTTTTCCAGAATATGTCTTATGGATATTCTATTCTGAATGTAGCACGCTGTGTTTATTGCCTCTGCCCAGAAGATCTTAGCAACATTAGTCTCGTTGATCATGGTTCTGGCCATTTCTTGCAATGTTCTGTTCTTTCGTTCTACAACTCCATTTTGTTGGGGAGTTCTAGGACAAGAGAAATCATGCAGAATGCCTTTGTCATTAAAAAATGATTCAAAATCTTTGTTTTCAAACTCTCCACCATGATCACTTCTGACTTTGACGATTCTAAGATCCTTTTCATTCTGAACTTGGTTGCAGAAGGTGACAAACACAGAGTGTGACTCGTCCTTGTGTCTTAAGAACTTTACCCATGTCCATCTGCTATAGTCATCTACGATTACTAACCCATACTTCTTGCAACTGACTGAAGAAGTTTTAATTGGTCCAAATAAGTCAATGTGCAGAAGTTCTAATGGCTTAGAGGTTGAAACAATGTTTTTAGATTTGAAAGCTGGTTTTGCAAACTTGCCTTTCTGACATGCTTCACACAGAGCATCTGAATTGAACTTCAGGTTAGGAAGTCCTCTGACCAGATTGAGTTTGTTAATCTGAGATATTCTTCTCATACTAACTTTTAAGAGGATGCAATTTCCTACAATACATCTTCAGCTCCCAAGTTCAAAATATGCACTCACAAGAAGTTATGAATTTTGACATTATAGGTCACTTTGAAAAGTCAACAAAAACACTTTTTTTGTCAAAGATTCATACATGAACATGGAATACCAAATTGAGATGAGACCAAAAGGGTTGCTTAGAGTACATCTTAAGATTTCTAAAAAGTCCAAGAACACCTTCAAAGAGTCAAAATTGGGGAAGTTATGCATTGGTGAAGTTGACCTTTTTTGCAAAATTGCCAAAAGTCAAAAGTGCCTCAAATTGCAATTTTTGCCAAATGGGCCTAACTTTTTGCATTTGTTTTGAGTTGGTAGCATGGTCCATGAGCCCTAGCTCTTCCCATTTGTCTTTATCCTATTTTTTCTATTTTTATTTTTATTGCAATTAAATCAATTTAAATCAAAACAAATCATGGAAAAATCCAAATCATTGAAATCTCAAGATATTGTGCATATCTCAGGTCCTATATCTAGCTAGCAAATGAATGAATTCGTGTAAGGCATAGATGGGAACAAAAAGATTGGTTTTGGCCTATTTTTAGAATGATTTTCAAGTGAATCAAATCAAGATCAAAAGCCATAATGGATAAAGATTGAGAATGCTTTTGCAACCCTAATTGATTCCTCAATATATAGTGAATATTTGCAGACCTAAAACACAAGGTTTTGGAGGCGTGAGAAGGAAGAGCAAACTTGGAAAAATCAAAGAAAAGTGGTAATCTGTTTTGCTACTTCCAGGCGATTACAAGGCTCCCTGACCATCTCATTCACTTCCTGGGATCACAAGCAAGCTATACCAATCAAGAACAAGGAGTTTCTAGCGCTATAACTCACTGTAAGTCAGCCACGACAATGGCTTCTTCTTGAAATCGAATTGCATGATTTTAGCATCTATAGCATAAAATACTTGTATATTCTTGATCCTTGGAACATTTGCAAACTATCTATAACATTCAATTGCATTTTTATGGACTATATCAAGATTTTCCATTATTAGGGTTTTATGCTTCATTTTAGGATCTTTTGTTATAGGTAAAATTGGCCCCCAAGAAGGGCAACATCATGTTCAGCAAGCCAGGACGAGTTGATTCATGGCATTGGATTATGTTTATCGTGCACGTACTTAATTTTGAAACAATCTAGGGTTGTAGCTACGAAAATATGTCCGTAGGTAAAAGTCTTGGACTTTTACCAACAGAGAGAGGACAAGGATGAAGGCGTGGCATCACCCTACTTGTCCATTTGAATTTTCGCACGAATATTTATTTATTTCGCTTGTTTTTAATATAATGATTATTGTTTATATTGTATACAACTAACACACGCAGCTCAGTTGGTGAAGAGGCATTAGAAAAAGGCTTTGGGGCCTGGGTTCGAATCCCAGGTCCCCCCATTATTTCACATATTTTTTCCTTCAATAATCAGGCGCGTGCATAGGTGGGATGACCACCATGGTCCATCATCATCTAACCACCAACGTGTAGCACTGGAACGGGAAAGTCAACAAGGATCAATTTCTGTTGGGCCCAAGACTTGCTATCAGCACCCTTCAAAATTACTTTCTCAGGCCCAATTCTTCTTCTTTTTCCTTTTATATTTTCTTTTATTTTATTTATTTAATTATCTTTACTAACACAAACTAATTTTTCTTTTTATCAAAAAAATCATAAAAATAACATTTTTATCCAATTAGATTTAGAATTTATTTTTTTATACAAATATTAATTTAATTAGTTTATTTAATTTTAGGGTAACTTAAATTCTTTTGTAAATAAATTAAAAACAATTAGAAAATTAGGGTTTTAGTTTAATTTAATTCTATTTTATTTCTCTTAAAAAATAACAAAATACAAAAATAGGTCATGTAAATTATTTTCTTTAAATTAATTTAATTACTAATTTTGTATCCAATCCTGTATCAAGTCAACAACGAAACCATAAACGCAGGCCGGATGTACCCATAAGAAGATTTACCTGGATCAACATGACCTTATCCCATGTTTTTCCGCATCTGTTGAAATCCAATCTAGTGACTCTAAAGGAAGCTCCCAAGAATCCTAATATTGCTTCTCCCCGCTACAACCCGAACGCTCGATGTGCCTATCATTTTGAGAGTCCGGGGCATGATACAAACGATTGTTGGACTCTGAAAAATAAGGTGAAAGACCTCATCGAGGAAAAAGAGATTGAGTTTGACCTTCCAGAGACACCTAATGTAATAACAGCGCCAATTCCCAAAAATGGCCAAGGTATCAATGTTGTTGATGACGACCGTTTTGTTTCCTCTATGGGTGAATTAACTACTCCTCTTCTGATTGTTAAAGAAAATTTGTTGTGAGCCGGTTTATTTCTGGGTTATGGTGAAAGTTGCCACTTATGTATGTCTCTACCAGATGGCTGTTTGTTATTAAAAATTGGTGTCCAACGCTTAATGGTTAACAAATAAATTTAGTTCAAAAAATTCCCCTTACAAAACTTGTTGTGAAGATGTCTCTATAATCACCATTTCAGACAATCCTCCCATGGTCTCCACCAAAAGTCCCGTTAGGATTACATATGTTACCAAGTTTGCTCCCTTGATCATCACCATGCTGGGGCCAATACCTTATTCCTCGGATAAAGTTGTTCCCTAGAATTATGGGGCTGATGTCTATTACCATGGCGTCAAGCAAGACCTATTGGCTATTGAAGATAAAGTTGCTGAAGATATTGATCCTAACATTAACAATATTGTCAGGACCAATAGAATTACGAGAAGCGAAAGAATTTTCTCTCACGAGATCTCTCTAAAAACTGTTACTATTCCTGTTATTATTCCTGCTGCTTCTCCTGTCAGTATTCCCATTGTTACTCCTACTGTTAGTCCTGCTGTTATCCCTGATACTGAGTCGGCCGAGACACGGGGAAAAGAAGTATTGCTTGAGCCTGTCCAGACGAAGGCACATCCAGAAGTCACCCATGAGCTTCTAAAAGGGAAATGGAAGAGATATTAAAGATAATCAAGAAAAGTGATTATAATGTCGTGGAGCAGTTGGGGAAGACCCCCTCAAAAATATCAATGTTGGCCTTAATTCTATGCTCTGAGGCCCACGCTAAGGCTTTAGTAAAATTCCTGAAGTCTGCCCATGTTCCCCAAGAGACTTCCGCTGATCAATTCAAGAGTTGCATGGCCAGCCTGACTGCTGATAATGGATTGGGTTTTTCTGACGCTGATTTAACTCCCAAGGGAAGGAAACACAATATTTCCTGCATGTCTCCATTGAGTGCACGGGCACTACATTAGCCCATGTTCTGGTGGATACATGATCGTCACTGAATGTCTTACCCAAGAATGCTTTGGACTGGTTTGATTGCGAAGGACTCACATTGAAGCCCAACAACATTGTGGTTAGGGCCTTCGATGGTTCTAAAAGAATGGTGCACGGGGAGGTGGACATCCCTATCAAAGTTGGTACTCATACTTTGGATTCAACCTTCTATATGATGGATATCCTCCCATCTTATTCCTGTTTGTTGGGACGACCCTGGATCCATGGGGCTGGTGTTGTTACTTCTACCCTGCATCAGATGTTGAAGTACCCAGTCAAGGGAAATATCATCACAGTCCATGGGGAGGAGGAATACATGGTTAGACACCTGAACTCTTTCAGGTATGTTGAAATGGATGGCGAATTCATTGAGACCCCCTGTCAGAATTTTGAGGAAGTTCCACAGACGGTGGCTGTAACCAAGACTGCTACTAAGGTTCCGAAGATCACCAGACCTCCATTAAAATTGCTTCTATGAAGGATGCTAAAGCAGTAGTTAAGGAAGGTGGATGTATAATTTGGGGTCAACTTCCGGATATTCCATACAAATCTAACTAGTTTGGTTTGGGTTTTACTTCGGAGGTCCAAAGAGTTGTTCGACGTGCTCGTGCTGGGGGACTGCCATTACACATCAGTAATCATGAAGTCAATGCATTAGAAGATAGTGATAACGATTATGACATGGACGGGTGGATTTTCCCGACCATCAGCGGTGGACTCAACAATTGGGAGGCCAAAGATTTTGTTCCTATTACTTTTATTCAAGAGTAATTGTCTTTTAAATTTTTGGACTTGTAATATTTAAACAATTGAAACTTTAAAACCTTGTGTCTTACCCGAGGCACAATGGTCTATCTGTGAGGGTTATTACTTCATCTTCATATGTCATTAATAAAGCATGGGACATTTTTGCATGCAAATTTTACGCTCTTTGTTTTTCTTTTTCTACCTTTTACTTTATCAAAAATAATTATGCTCTTACACACACTCACATATCAAAATACAGATCCACGTCCACTATGGATCCCCTTGGTATCGATTCTTCTATTGCCAATTATGACTTTGAAAATCCAGTCTACCAAGTTGATGACGAATGTGAGGAAGATTGTGAGGTACCAGGGGAACTTGTCAGACTGTTACGACAGAAAGAAAGGGCAATATAGCCCCACGAAGAGCCAGTTGAGACAGTAAACTTGGGTACTGAAGAGGATATGAAGGAGGTCAAGATAGGTGATAATTTGGAGCATAGTGTTAAAGAGTGTTTAATTTAGATGCTACATGACTATGTTAAAATCTTTTCTTGGTCATACGAAGACATGCCAGGACTCGACACTGATATCGTGGTCCATCGTCTGCCAACAAAAGAAGACTGCCCTCCTGTGAAATAGAAGGTTCGTCGTATGCGGCCAGAGATGTCAGAAAAGATCAAGGCCGAAGTCATGAAACAGTTCAATGTAGGTTTCTTAGCTGTCACATCTTATCCATAATGGGTTGCTAATGTTGTTCCGGTATCTAAGAAGGATGGTAAGGTATGCATGTGTGTGGCTTATAGAGACTTGAATAGGGAAAGCCCCAAGGATGACTTCCCGCTTCCCCATATTGATATTTTGGTTGACAACACCGCATAACATAAGATATTTTCCTTAATGGTTGGCTTCTCCGGGTACAATCAAATCAAAATGGTACCTGAGGATATGGAGAAAACAACCTTCGTCACACAGTGGGGCACTTTCTGCTACAAAGTTATGCCATTTAGATTGAAGAACGTCGGGGTAACCTATCAGTGTGCCATGGTAGCTTTGTTTCACGATATGATCCATCACGAGATAGAGGTCTATGTTGATGATATGATAGCCAGATCTCAAACTGAAGAGGAACACCTTGACCACATACATAAGCTATTTGAAAGACTGGAGAAATACAAACTAAGGTTGAACCCGAATAAATGCACCTTTGGAGTAAGATACAGTAAGCTCTTAGGCTTTGTTGTCAGCGGCAAAGGCATTGAAGTAGACCCTGCAAAGGTAAAAGCAATACAAGAAATGTCCGCTCCTCACACTGAGAAGGAAGTTAGGGGATTATTGGGACATCTAAACTACATCGCCAGATTCATTTCCCATCTAACTTCTACTTGTGAGCCAATCTTCAAATTACTGAAGAAAGATCAAGTGGTGAAGTGGAATGACGACTGCCAGGCTTCCTTTGACAGGATCAAGGAGTTCCTTCAAGAGCCTCCAATTTTGATGTCGTTAGTTGAGGGAAGACCTCTGATCATGTACTTAACAGTTTTGGAAAATTCAATGGGGTGTGTGCTGGGGCAGCATGACGAGTCTGGCCAAAAAGAGCATGCAATATACTACCTGAGAAAAAACATTACTAACTGTGAAACCAGATATTCATTGCTCGAGAAAACTTGTTGCACTCTGGCATGGGCTGCTCGTCGGCTAAGACAATATATGTTGACTCACACCACCTTATTGATATCTAAGATGGTCCTGACCGAATACGACATTCAGTACACTACCCAAAAAGTAATAAAAGGAAGTGTACTAACTGATCATTTGGCTCATTAGGTTGTGGATGAATATCAATCCATGAATTTTGAATTCCTGGACGAGGACGTCATGTTGGTGAATGATTGCGAAGAACTCAGACCATATGACAGACCTGAACAAGGATCTCAATGAACTATGGTTTTTGACGGAGCTTCCAATGCACTCGGAAATGGCATCGACGTTGTGATCATATCTCTCGAAGGTTTTCATACTCCTTTCACTGTCAAGTTGTGTTTCAAATGTACAAATAATAAGGCCGGATATGAAGCATGCATTATGGGTCTCAAAGCTTCTACAGATTTGGGGATCAAATCCTTAAGTGTATTTGGAGACTCAACCTTAGTAATCAGTCAAATCAAAGGATAATGGGACACGAAGCATCCTAATCGCATCCCTTACAAAGAGCATGTGTTGACATTGATCCGTTATTTTGAATAAATCACCTTTGAGCATTTTCCACGAGAAGAAAATCAACTAGCGGACGCGCTAGCTACTATGTCATCCATGTTCAAAATCAGGTGGGATAATGAGGCTCCTCATATCACTATTGAGAGGATGGATGAACCAGCATACTGTCATGAGATTGATACTGAAGAAGTAGCGGACAAACCTTGGTTACATGACGTTAAAATATATCTCGAGGCCCAAGAATATCCTGAAGGAGTTTCAGTCAATGATAAGAAGTTCCTAAGGAGGTTCTCTGCGAAATTCTTCCTCAGTAACGGAATCCTCTATAAGCGCAACCACGACTCGACTCTACTTTGGTGCATAGACAAGAGTGAGGCAAAAAAGATTATGGTTGATTTAAACGAAGGTACATTTGGCACCCATTCTAGTGGGTACACTATGGCTAAAAAGATCCTACGGGCAGGGTACTATTGATCCACTATGGAAGCAGATTGTTATCAGCATTCACGAACTTCTCACAAATGCCAGATCTATGATGATAAATTACATGTGCCACCGGTTCCTCTGAACGTCTTGACCGCTCCCTGGCCATTTGCAATGTGGGGCATTGACATGATTGGGGAGATCAGACCTACAACTTCAAATGGACACTGTTTGATCCTTATCTCCATGGATTACTTCACAAAATGGGTCGAGGCAGCTTTATTTGCTTCTATTACCAAGAACGTTGTAGCCCGTTTCATCAGACATAACCTTATATGTCGGTATGGTAATCCAGATAAAATCATCAGAGATAATGGTACCAATCTCAATAATACTATAACCATCGGGCTATGCATGCAATTCAAAATCCAGCATCATAAATCTTCTCCTTACCGGCCGAAGATGAACAGCGTTGTGGAGGCTGCTAATAAAAACATCAAAAATATCATACAAAAGATGACAGTGACCTATAAGGACTGGCATGAGATGTTATCATTTTCCCTCCACGGTTACCGTACCATGGTTTTCACATCAATAGGGGCAACTCCTTTCTCTTTGGTATACGGTATGGAAGTTATCCTACCAATTGAAGTCCAGATACCTTCTTTGAGAATGATGAAGGATGTGGGTTTAAATGAAGACGAATAGATTCAAACTCGACTTGACCAATTGAACCTGATTTATTAGAAGAGGCTCGAGGATTTCTTCCATGGTCAGATGTACCAAAAATGTATGATTAAAGCTTTTAACAAGAAGGTCAGACGTCAGATATATTAGGCTGGTAACTTAGAAATCAAGCGCACCATACTGCCACAAGGTGATCCCATGGGGCAAATGGACTCCTACATACGAAGTACCATTTGTGATCAAGAACTATTTTCTGGTGGAGCCATGATTTTAACCACTATGGACGGTGACGACCTTCCGCACCCTGTAAACACTGACATAGTTAAAAGATACTACGCATGAAAAATACCCGCTAGGTTGACTGGCCTAGGAAAAAATAAGGGTATCCCAGCGAATCAAAAGGGTTTGGGCAAAAATTAGGGATATACATGAAAAAAATCTGTACACCCGGCAAGTCGAAAACCTGAAAAGGCGGCAGGGGCAAAAAGGGTATCTGGGTGGATTGAAAACCCGAAGGAGTGGTCCAGGCAAAAGTTAGGGATTTAAAGTGTATACCTATGTCCCGTTGGATCACCTTACAGACAACCTTCAGTATTAACTGTCAAACTCAAATAGTACTAATCAAATTTAATCAACTTCGGACAAGCAGCAAAGGGATAAGACGCTCGAAGACATAAAGGCAATAGCAGAATGGGAACCCCATGGGATTACTTCACATAGTTGTATTTCTTTGTATTAGTTTTCTTTCTTACGACGACATTCCCTTACTAGGATGTTTGTCTCTTTGTACAAAAACGCTTATTCAAGTTAATATAAAGCTATTCCTTTGAAAGTGCAAAACTATTTGCTTTTATTTTCCTATTTTGCTTGTAAAAACGTCTAGTGATTATTTTTGAACATATGAATTTGAACGTGGTAACTTCTTACAAATATACGCATAAAAAATAGAAATATAGTTACTAATGGCTTTAAGAAATAGGACAATGTCTGAAGGTCATTCCATAAAATCCCCGCAGGTACTTTCTCCAGCAAGAACAGAGGCAGAGACATCCTGTTACAAGGTCACTGTCATATCTTCATTATATAGCCTAATTATGTCAAGTACTCTCATATCCCCGGCAGGGCAAAATTCCCAATTACTGCTCCAAAATTCCCCAGTAAAGTCGCCAAGTTTCTCAGGATTCCCTAGCAAGATTTCAAGTTCATGGAATTTCCCTTCCTCAACAGAGTTCATTTCTCTAGGCAACGGAAACCCGTATATCAACATTTCAACTTCAAACAAAATATGAACACTTACACTCCTCATCCCCAGCAGCAGTCAAGGATTTATTTTCCCCAGTCCAGCAACACTGCAACAGAGCAATTGATATGTTCATACATTGCATTCATACATCATAGCATGACAACAAAAATGCATATATCGCAATCTCATTTATTTTGAGAACATCATTACTCGATACATATCATGCATCATGACACTGCACACAGCTAACTCATTACCTTTTTTAGGAAAGTTAGAAAGCAAACAAATATTATTACCAATTCTCATTAATTCCAAATTAATACCTAGCACAGGAGAGGACAACTATATGTGGAAAAATTGATTATAGATCAATTCCCGAAACCGGACGGGATGACCATTTGCATGACAAATAATTAATTCAAGATCTCTGCTGGTTCAGTTTAAACCGATCACTGGTTTATCCTGATTCTGTTCCAGTATACACTTTCTCTGGTTCAAATAAATTACTCTAAAGGTTTATTTTAATTATTTCCCAGTTAAAGACTTTTTAGACCTCTGATAGTTCTGTTTAAATCGATCAATGGTTTATCCTAATTTCGTTCCAGTATACACTTTCTCTGGTTCAAATAAATCTCTCCAAAGATTTATTTTGATTCTTTTCTAGTTAAAGACTTTTTGAACCTCTGCTGGTTTAGTTTAAACCGATCAATGGTTTATTCTGATTCCGTTCCATTATACACTTTCTCTATCACTCCAAATATTTATTCTGATTCTTTTTCAATTAAAGACTTTTCAGACCTCTGCTGGTCCAGTTTAAACCGATCAAGGGTTTATCCTGGTTCCATTCCAGTATACACTTTCTCTGGTTCAAATAAATTGCTCCAAAGATTTATTCTGATTCTTTTCCAGTTAAAGACTTTTCAGACCTTTGCTGGTTCAGTTTAAACCGAGCAATGGTTTATCCTGATTCCGTTCTAGTATACACTTTCTATGGTTCAAATAAACCGCTCCAAATATTTATTCTGATTCTTTTCCAATTAAAGACTTTTTAGACCTCTGTTGGTTCAGTTTAAATTGATCAATGATGTATCCTGATTTCGTTCTAGTAGACACTTCCTCTGGTTCAGTTTAAATTGACCAAAGATTTATTCTGATTCTTTTCTAGTTAAAGTCTAGCTTAGACTTAGTCTAATTTTTATTAAACAAATACTTTTGGGTGGCATCTATAAAGCCCATCGTTGACAACTTTCCAAATGGCATCTTTAAGCCCATTTTCTACACAATCAATCACCACATCACCGAGTGCTAATTTATTGGCACTCTAGTGTTCAATCATCTTCCACCTTCAAGTCACGAATGGTATGACTCGCCAATCTAACTCTTCAGGTTTAAGAAGATTGAACAGGGATAGTTGTTGTACCCCAAAATTTTCCCTCTCATTTCTCAAGGCATTTCCTTACAATGATTTTCAAAAGTTCAAATTTGCACAAGTACAAGTGAGCTTTCAAGAATCAAATCAAAGAAGAGCATGCATGCTTCGATTTCACATCCTTCGATTGGGTTTTTGGCCTCTTTCGATGCAAGCTTGGCTTACATCCTTCGATTGGGCATTGGTCCCTAACATGTTTGTTTTGATTCATAAAACATTAGCTATCTGCATGTAGCTTTCGATTGAGCAAGTACATCTTTCCTGCATGCTTCGATTCACAGAGCAAGGGGTTCCCACCATGTTAGCGTACACAAGGCATAAGCTTCACTATGGCTAGCGTTCATATTAACACCCACAGGGGCAGTGGCTATCTTCATGGTAACTCTGACTGGGAAAAGTCCCCCTTAAAACAACTGGCTTTCGACTCATAAGAAAAACACCTATCTTCATACTAGCTTCGACTGGGAATTTAAAACAGCCCCTTTCGATTCAAAAAGGGAATGACCTTCTAAAAGTGTCTTTCGATTCAGAGTAAAATGACCTTATGAAAGCTTCCTTCAATTCATAAGGAAATGTCCTTATGAAAGTTTCCTTTGATTCACAAAGCAGGGACCTCCTGCATGCATCTTTCGTTTGGGTTTGTGGTTTCCTTCGAATGCAAGTTTAGGCTACATATTTCATTTGGACATGTGACCTCTTGCAGGAAAGTTTTGAATGGACAATGGTTCTTCATGCAAGCTTTAATTTGAGAAAAGGCCTCTTGCATGTTTGCTTGGATTCACAAAGTAATGGCCTCCTATAGCTTTCTTTCGACTCAGAAGCCAATGTTTTTGCATGATTTGCCAAATTCACAAGGCAAAAATTCCTCTCCATGCTAGTGCCCCAAAGCAAGTGGCCTCTGCATGTAAGCTTTGATTGAAGCAATGGCCCCTTAAAGTGTTCGTTTTGATTCAGGAAACAAAGGTTTCTTTCCTGCTTTGTTTCAAGTCACAGGGCAGGAACTTCCCTCACGCATTGGCCATTTTTATAGTTTTTGAATAGACAACATCTCCCTTTGAAATAGCTTGCTTCAATTCAACCTTTAAAAATATTCAATACATAATTGTTGTCCTGATCGAAAGACATACTATGGTGGCACATTTGAAGGACCTACCAGACGTACCTGGATGTCTCAATCGAATGACATATTTTGGTGGCCCATTCAAGGGGCATATATTTGGCCCCTTCGAAGGATGCATAAAAAGGGCCTATTCCAAAGACACTTATTGGGTGAAAATAAAATAGTATCATCTGAAGAAGAATCTGGTTGAAGGTTGGACCTAGGTGGTCAAAACGAAAGGTTGAGATATCAAAAGATGCTTGCTGGCCAGAGTCCTATGTGTTGCCAAGTACAAGCCTGTTGCACTGGCCACAACACTCAAAAACTGCTACAAAGCAGTCCTGCAATGCTGCTCCTATTCTTGCACCAAAATGGCAGACAAGCCTACACCTCGAAGACTACAAGAACAACATACCCAATTTGTTCAAATTTCTTTTGTTTTCCCTCCCAAACATCAGCTAAAAGCATCTATAAATAAGAGCCTCCACCACACATGTTAGGGGCCCTTGGAGAGTGGAAAAACTCTGGTTGTGAGAAAATTATCAATCTCTCAAAATCCTCAAACACTATAAAATGTTATCAAAACACTTCAATTCTAAAAAGTTCAGATCCCTTCATATACTAAGTGAACCTTTCAATTAACTCCTCAACTTCAAGATAATTAACCTTCGACCCATTCCCTAACTACAACATAATAGTCTTTTGATTCACTCCCTAGACTATTATATAATAACCTTCGATTCACTCACCATCATCATATACTCTCCTTCGATTCAGTGACTGCCCAAACAAAGCAGTAACTGAACTAGCTTCAGGAAGATTCCAGCGAAGTTCCATTCACCACCAAGGAAGTCACCTGTAGTTGCTTCGATCAAGCACTTCAAGAGGTAAGTTTTTCCTCCAAACTTGGAACTTGTTCATTTAAATATAATTTGCACAAATAAATAAAAGGAAAATGTAGATATCCCGTCTAGGAAGTGGACCATGTCTTAACTTTCGATCCTCCCTGCATGTATGTTGAAAATCTCAACCCTGACTGGTTAGACTTTCGATTTTGGTGCCCAATGATCTAGTGCTAACTCCTGGCTTGTAGCTTTCGAAAGTTACACTTGTTAGTTCCATTTCCAAGTTTAAGACAGGTTTGTTGTATCCTTCGACTGGCTAAACGTTGAAGCCTTTTGAATCTCAACTTAGGAGATTTTCATTTCTGCAATCGAAGGAGGTAGCAAAGAGTTTGAAACGAAGAGTGTGCCTCATGCTGGTTCTAGACCCAATCGAAAGATGCAGACAGAAGGATGAATCGAAAGTTGCCTGCACATGCTGACTTCCAGGCCAAATCGAAAGAAGCCAGGAAGAGCAAAATCGAAAGGTGTTGCTGCCTGGATCGAAAAGCTTATTTTTCTTTCTTTTATTTTGTTTTGTATTTACATTTTCTGGCTATTCAATATGGTTGTAATATTGTAGGATATTTATTTTCTGCATTTTTATTGCTTTATACAAATGTTAGTAATTAGGATGTATGGAAAGATAAAACCAACAAGTAGACCACCCTAATAAAAGACTAAATGCATGCAAATAAAACACATTATTCACACACATGCACCTCTAGGGTAATCCCACTTTCTGCCTCGGAAAATAGCCATGTCCCTCGAATGTGGGTGTTTTAGCAAAGACCCTCGATGGAAAATCGTAGTCCCTCGAATGTGGGTGTTTTAGCAAAGACCTTCGATGAAAGATCGTAGTCCCTCGATGACTCTCTATGTTGCCTTTGGTAAACGATCTAGTCCCTATACGAAATTTCTAAAACATCTTATAGGTTGCTTTTTGTGACTATACAAATGACCCACGCCCGTCCCTTCACATCCAACGTTGGTGCTTCTTATCAATCAATGGTGAGATAGCAACATCTAAAGGAGGAAGAAAAGAACATAGACCTTTTGAGTAGGTAGGATGCTCATAGTTGCTCGCTTGCTCACAACAAAAACATTTTACACACCAACACTTTCATTTGAAACATTTTCAAAAGACAAAACTCTGTGCACGCATTCTTATAGAGACGAGAATCATTACAAAGACACTTTTCAAAATCACTTTCAAAAACACATTCAACAAACACCTCTTTGAACTATTTTCAAAACCAACACTTTGTACGCATTCTTATAGAAATGAGAATCATTACAAATACGTTTTCAAAATACTTTCAAATCCACTTCACAAAGCACATTTTCAAACAAAAGCAAGTGATCTAGGAAGCAACTAAGAGCCCGTAGATAACTATGGATGAAAAGGGTGCTAATACCTTCCCTTTTCATAACCTACTTCCTGAACCCAAGAAATAATCTTAAAAGGTCTTTCCCGTTCTTTTCAACCTTTCCTTATTGGATAAAAGAAAAGTCGATGGTGACTCTTGCTATCCGCAATAATTGTGATCAAACCCAAAACCACTAAGTCAGTTCTCCCACCGTATTATAGACGTATCATCAGAGTCTGACTAGAAATACCTGTTACTCATCTCAGAACCTAGCTTACTATCAGAACACTATGAAGTAACAAAAAATGTTTAGTCATTGTCTTGATGACTTTCATCAAAAATCAGAACTAATTTACTGGTTCTTCCAAACACTAGAATCGTGCCACCAGAAGGTGCACAACAACATGTCACTAGAAGGTTTAGCACCTGAACCATTTCCTAACTGACCATGTCTTTCAAACATGTCTTCTGACCACGTCTTAGACCATGGCTTCTAAACATGTCTTCGAATATGTTTTTTTAGACCATGTGTTAGAGCATGTCTTTAGACCGTGTAATAGAACATGTGTTAGAATATGTCTTCTAAACATGTCTTAGAAAATGTCTTATACCATGTCTTAGACCATGTCTAAGACCATGTCTTCTGAACATGTCTTTAGACCATGTCTTAGGACATCTCTTAAACCATGTCTTAAACCATGTCTTAGACCGTGTCTTTAGAACATGTCTTTAGAACATCTCATTTGACCATGTCTTCTGAAGGTTCACAACCTTTGAACAATGCCTGGTTTACAATAGAATTACTATACTTCTAGAAAGTTTACAACTTCTGAAGTATGAGAGTCAGGTATAACATAACATGGTTACAAAACTTTCAGACAATTTGCAACTTCTAAACAGTCACGTGGTAATAGAAAAAACACTGTCAAAGCATACATTGACATTCTTTCAAATAGTCCACAACTTCTGAAATGAATTCTTAGTAACATATCAACTTTGTTAAGCTTCCAGACAGTTCACAACTTCTGAAACTTCAAAGTATGATCACCATATTTTTCAGAAAGTCCACAACTTCTAAATAATAGGTGTTGTCAACACATGATTACCTTAATTTTAGAAAGTTTACAACTTATGAATAGTATGGTGTATTAGAGCTTGATTTAATCATATTTTCATAAAGTTCACAACTTCTAAACAATAGGTGTTATCAGAGCCTATTTCATTATTTAACATAGTCAGAAACTTTTGACCATAATACAGTATCATGGCATAATTCATTTTAGACAGTTTACAACTTCTAACGAATACATATTCTTAGAAAATGAGCTCATCAGAGCATTCGTCATGCATCTTGTCTTCTGATTGGAAGATGATAATCTTATGATAGCCAATTTAACATGTCTATGAAAACCAGTGAGATTTTTCAAAGTTCCTAAATCAAACATCAAACAAATTATTAGCATTAAAAGCATTATATCGTGTTTGAGATCTTGAGAGTAAATACTATCAAAATCATATACTCTTTCTCCCCCTTTGTTAGAAATCAAAAAGATTTAACAGACAATAATATTTCATTGAAATCAAAGGGATAAAGATACAATTGTTTTAGAAACAAAAGAAAAACTATTCTTAAGTTATAGCGCAAAGGGCTAAGGATTCAAGTATCCTTATTATCAAATTTTCCCATGAACTTCATCAACGCATCAGACAATTGCTTGAAAGAGGCCTTTTGAGAAGCAATCATTTCATTATGCTTATCCAAGAGTTGATGGATGAAAAATTTATCTTCCAGCTGTTTATCTAAAATAGCCTTCAGCCCGGGTGACTGGTCTTCAACTTCCATAACTTGCTTCCCTTTGGAACTAGAAGGTTGTCCATCAACCAGCGACATCTCAAACCCAGAAGTAGTAGCAAGAACGGCTTTTGAAGTACCAACGAAGAACGCACCTTGTTGCGTTAGTTCAGAAACTAGAACCTCTAGAGCAGGAAGACATGGAAGAATTGTAGAATATTTAGTTTTGATTCATTCATTATGTTTCCTAATAGCTTCAAAGGAACAGTAGGATTGCATGATTATGGAATTTACATCAAACCATTTTTCTGAAGTCGTCCCAAGCATCATATGTCATATCTGGATCCCAGCTTAAAACAATTTTTTGAAGACAAATCTTAACGAGTTGCGAGCATAGAGTCTAAAGTGATACATTATTTCATCTAAGGGTATATGCTTAGTGTTGGTTCTAGAAAAGTGGGACAAAGGTTTTCCAGAATAAAGAGAGGGATCCCTATCTGGCACATCAATGATTTTCAAGATATCATCTCCTGATATGAAGTCTTCATAAGTATCTTGAGCATCAGGGGTGTGATGTTCAACTTGAGAAAATAAAGGGGTGAAATTTTAAAGAGGAGTGGTGTCAATCTCTGCTTCATTTAAGGGAGAAATGCTGGTTAGGATAGTGGAGAAGGAAAATTTCTAGTGATTGAGATGATGGGTTCAGATGGATTGATGGAGGATGGTTGAGGGAGATATTAATTTGACAGGGATGGATGACGATGGTGTTTGCTGAAGAGGAGTCTTTCGAGGGTTTTGGGACCAAATTTAAGTTTTTAGGATCATAAGAAGTGCCTTCTGAAACATTCGGATTGGGGGCAGAAAAAAATGTTTCAAAAGAGGAAAAAGATGATGGAACAGGTGATGGAATAGTGAAGGTGGATGAAGGAGAGGATGAAATAAAAACATCATCAAAATATGCAAGCTTGTTAAGAATATAGAGAAACTTTGGCTACCGAAGAAGTAGTAGAGGATTTTGATGTTTTAGCAACTTTGGAAGGTCTAGAATTATCAGGACCATCAGATATCGCATGTTGTCTCTTGACTATGTTTATCTTCATAACTTTTGCATGACATTCTTCAACATTTGGCTTCTTGGAGATTTCCTCTTCTTATTGTGGGTAGAAACTCTTACATGGGGTTTTGTATTAATCACTGAAGATCGATAAAGCACATACTCGGGAAAACCTTCAACACAAATCCTTTTGTGCATTATCTCAAAAGAAATTGGTTTTGTAGGTTCCTCAATTATTTCTTTAGTTACCCCTAATGTTTCTCATGGTTTTTCCATTTATAGAGGATCTAATAGCTACATCCATTGCTTCTTGATTCAGAGAGTAAGCAATATTACTTTCTAGAAGAATGTATGAAATCAGTCTTCCAAAAGAAATATGCTTCTTCTTCTTGGGACCTCCATCCCTTGATTCTGTAATAATGTTCTTCAGATGACTGAAGAAAACATTTGGAAGGTTTATCTTTTTATTGGAGTGAATTTCATGCAAGAGATACTTTTGATCTTCATTGAGATAATCTAAATAGTGTGTTTCGCAATGATGAGTGATGCTTCCTAGAAATATCTTGAACCAAACCCTAATCTTATTGAGAAGATATTTGGGTTTCTTTTTTTCATAACCATCTTTTAATATGACTTCTTCTTTTCCAGAATTCAGAAAATCATCTTACGTCATGTTGATTAATCTGGATCCAATTCCGTCATGACTGTATAATTTCGTAATGTCTTCTTCAACAATGAAGATCTTATTTCCGTAGACACTTGATAAAACATGTCCGTTGATAGATACATAGGCATGTATCCATAATTACTTAACCAGTTTAATAAGAACTGGTCCACATAGATGATCAAAGTAGACTGACCATTCTTGAAGAGTAACCACATCTAAAATATTGCAGCCATTAGCGACATGATTTATGAAATCCACAAGGGCTTCAGAAAAAATTGTTAATTCATTAACGAAAGTGGATAGAAACATATCAGAGGGTTGTTCTTGATGGAGAAATATTTTGAAAAACAAAGGAAACAAAAAATATGACAAGAGTTAAATTTGAGATTCAAATTTTAATTTCAAGATTATCTCGTTTCCCAATAAGTCACGTCACGTGATAATGAGTGGTTCAGAAAAGACAGTTGTCTATAATTTGAATCACTAACTATTCACAAAAATAACATCTTATTTAATGAAGTAAACTCTTCAGTTACCAAAGGATAGATGTATTCTAAAAAGAATATTCTAACCATGGACACTTTTGATATACGAGAATTTCACTAATCTGAAGCATCCCATTTCAGAAGTTGACAATAAGAACTACATACCTTAGAATATCAAACATCATTCTGGAAGTCTGCACACAAAGAGCACTTCTTTTTACATACATTATCCTAAGAAGCGATAAAGTTCTTCTTGTATAGCCAGAGTTAAGTCTTGTTCAGAAGTCCTTTATCAACATATGTAAGTTTTGTCATAGATGCTTAAATTCAAAACCAATTCCTCAGAATATGAAGGTCAATATTTTTTCTTAAATTTCTTCTAATTGAGTGTCTTTTGAGACAATGACTTCTTATTCTTTCATGTCCATTAGTTCCAGAGCCTGTGATCTTCCCTTTTGATCATCTCCAAAATCTACAATGCCTCCAAGCTTAAGTTACGGGCTTTGGAACATATGCCTTCTTCTCACCATGTGTTGCAAGCAGCCAGAGTCCAGGTACCATGACAGGTGTTTCAACTGTGTTGATATGAATATCTACAATATAGATTATTTGTTTCTTGGGTATCCATTATTTCTTGGGTCCTCTCTTGTTAGTTCCCCTAGATTTTTTAACAACTTTGGGTTTAACAACAGAATAATCATATTTTTAAGAATTAAAATGAGAAGGTTTAATCAGAGGTTTTGCCATAGGTTCATAATAGATTTTTCTTTTTCTTTTCCTTTATCTTTAGGCACAAATCCAGCAGAGAAAAAATGGGAGTGGAGAGTATTGAGTTTGTCTTCCTTATTATAATTAGATTCGTCATAGGAGTTATAACTAACGTCATTAGTCTCATTTCTGCTCACGCCGTAGATCATAGAATCCATCATGCTTCTCCCTAATTAAAATAACTCTTTTTAGCCACAAATTATCCGAATTTTGATTTTTTTTGCGTTCATTTGATGCATGTCCATGCTTTACTATTTGTTTGTGAATAATTGTGATCAAGTTTGCTCGTCTCCGTTGCATTTTTTGGTTTGATTCTTGTTTTAACTATGTGGCTTCCTGATTTTCTTTCTTGCACTTCCAATGTGATTTTGTTTATCATTTTCTCATGATTTAACTTTGTTTTGGATTGTGATAAATGTTGTTTGCTTCCGATAGCATTTCATTGTTATTTCTAACACTTTTGTTCACTTGTGTAAGGTACTTTGAGATAGTTTTCGATCATGTAATTACCGCTTGGTTATGTGATCAAAAAACATGCTTATGCCGCTAATTTGTGGTGCACACTTGCGTCCGATAAGCATGATGCATTCTCATTTCTTTGAGATTGTATTTCATATTGCTTGCATAAATTGTGTTTTGTGTAGGTACTCTATTTTGTTATACGGATAAGTTTGATACACATTCTGCATTATTGCGATATTGCTTGCATAAATTGTGTTTTGTTAGGTAATCTGTTCTGTTATACAGATGTGTTTGATACAAATTTTGCATTGTTGCGATATTTCTTGCATGAATTGTGTTTTGTGCAGGTACTCAGTTATTATACGGATGTGTTCGATACACATTCCGTGTTACATTTTATTTCGTTCCGTTTGTCTGAATTGTTATCTGGTGCAGGTGTATAGATTGGTACTTGGATGTGTATGACACACATTCCAATTTGTGGTTTATTATCATATTGATACTTTGAGATGTATTCCACACATGAGATCGCTTATTATTTTTCTATTGATTCAAGCCACTTGCGAAGTATTCCGAGTTTCATTTGCTACTGCTTAGCGTATACGGATTGATATCTGTTTGGTATTCTCCCGTTCCATTTATCTCGCATTCCTTACCGCTTTTTTAGATATCATGAGAATTAGTAAATCAAGAGCGTACACTCTAAGTCGCTATTTAAAGTCCTGTAGCAGGCATTCCACACTTATTTTCTATTTGTGTCTGTGCTTGTGTTTGCTTTATTTTGTTGATAGATGTGTCACTCAATTAGAATTGAGAGTAACGACTTTCGATCCTTTGCATTCTCCCTTAGGAGTTTATCGTTTTCCTTTATTTTGTTGATTGATGTGTCACTCAATTAGAATTGAGAGTAACGAATTCAATCTTTGCATGCTCCCTTAGGACTTTATCATTTTCCTTTATTTTGTTGATTGATGTGTCACTCAATTAGAATTGAGAGTAATGACTTTTATCCTTTGCATGCTACCTTAGGATTTTATCAGTTTCCTTTATTTTCAATCGATGATGTCACTCAATTATAATTGAGATAACGACTTTGATCCGATTCAAGTTTTATCTTGTCACTTGTTTGAGTTTCATCTCTTTTTATCACGTGATCTTGTCTTGATTAGGTGATGTTTGTTAACATGTAATTCCTTAATGATAGTTTGAGGTTTCCTAAACCATTTTATACTTGGGTTTCATCCTATTGATGTCTACTTATTTGAATGTTTTGTCATGTATTGAAGTTTTGTCTTCTAAATGCACACTTGCACTTTTACTTGCCTAATTAGGTAATAGTTCATTATTCTTAACCTTTGTTGCCATGATTAGGATAGTCTAAGGTGTTTAACATGTTAGGGTCCGAACTTAGATGACATATTGATATGCTTTTATGCCATGCCTCTTGATCGTTTATCTTTGCTTTCACCCTTCTTCTTCACTTCTTTAAGTTTGTTTGTGAAATCTCCATTTGTTTTGTATTTTGTCATCATGTCTTGTGTGATTGTTGATGTTTTATCATCTCATTTCTTACTTTATGTTTTATCATCTCATTTCTTACTTGATGTTTTATCATCCATATTTGATGTTTTATCATCTCTCCATGATGTTTTGTCATCTCTTACATGATATTTCATCATCCATACCTGATGCTTTGTCATCTATTATTTTATGTTTTGTCATCTCTTACATGATGTTTTGTCATCCATGATTGATATTTTATCATCCTATTTCTTGATTTTTTATAATCCATACTGATGTTTTATCATCCCATTTCTTGATGTTTTATCATCCCATTTCTTGATGTTTTAGTCATCCCATTTATTGATATTTTATCATTTATGATTGTGTTTTGTCATCTCCCTCTTTATTTGATGTTTTTGTCCTTTCACTTCATACTTGATGTTTTGTCACCTAATGCATGTATGCTTGATGTTTTACCATCATAATGTGATGCTTTACCATCTCTTCTCTTATGTGTTTTATCATATTGTTTTATGTGCTCGATGTCCTATAATCTCTTACTTGATGTATTACCATCTTTGCCCTACTTGATGTATTATCATCTTTTTGTTATGTTTTATCATCTTTCCTCTTTCTTGATTGTAGCGGTGAAAATCGAAGATCAAGCTATTAATTAACTTGACTCGCAAATAGCAAGAGTCGCCACCGCGCTTTATTATTTCCAAGGCAAAGGGAAAAAAGCGAAATAAAACCCTAAAATATGCAATGTAAAATAATACTTAAAAGTAATGAAAATACGATGCATTTTTTGAAAGAGATCTAAAGTTCGAGGGTTGGTTATGCAATGAGAAGGTATTAGCATCCAATGCATCTGCGGTACTCCGCAGAAACCTTTTGAAATATCTGTTTTTTGGTTAAAATTGTTTGTTTGGTTAAAATTGTTTGTTTGGTCAAAATGGGTGTGGACGAGATTTTGAAAATACAACGACCTAATATCGAGGTTTTGATTTAAAAGAGGGTAAGTTTAAAAATTGATTTTTTTGGAGATTTAACTTAAATTTAACAAAAAGTAAAATGTATGAAAGGGTCTCGCACAATCGTATCAGATGCTCAATGACATGAAGTCAACAAATTTAATTCTTTCCCTTGGAATAAATTGAGCGAATAAAATGGACATCAAAATATAAGCATTCAAAAATTCACAGGAAAATAAATCTAACTAAATAGATTAATGACCAAAAGGCACTGAAAAATTAAATGACAGAGATATTTAAATACAAATAAAAGAGAATGTAACTAATTATCTAAAAAAAAGTTATTTAAACTAAATTAAAATTCTAAGATTATTTACTAAGATAATTCTACTAACTACAAATTCTAAGGTTATAAAAATAATTCTAAAATTACTAAATTAAATCTAAATTAAATCTAAATTAAATCTAAATTAAATTAAAATTTTAAAATTACTAAATTAAATCTAAACTAAACTAAAATTTTAAGGTTACTAAATTAAATCTAAAACAAATAAAAACTCCAAAGTTACTAAACTAAATCTAAATCAAATAAAATTTTAAAACTACTAAACTAAATCTAAATCAAATACAAATTCTAAAGTTATTAAACTAAATCTAAATCAAATAAAATTCTAAAGTTATTGAATTAATTCTAAATCAAATAAAAATTCTAAAGTTATTAAATTAAATCTAAATCAAATAAAATTCTAAAGTTACTAAACTAAATCTAAATCGAATAAAAAATCTAGAGTTATTAAATTAAATCTAAATCAAATGAAAATTCTAAAGTTACTAATTCTAAATCAAATAAAATTCTAAACTAAATCTAAATCAAATAGAAATTTAAAAGCTATTAAATTAAATCTAAATCAAATGAAAATTCTAAAGTTACTAATTTTAAATCAAATAAAAATTTTAAAGTTATTAAAATAATTCTAAATCAAATAAAAATTCTAAAGTTATTAAACTAATTCTAAATCAAATAAAATTCTAAAATTACTAAATCAAATGAGAATTCTAAATCAAATTAAAATTCTAAAATTACTAAACTAAATTTGAATCAAATAAAAATTCTAAAGTTATTAAATTAAATCTAAATCAAATGAAAATTCTAAATCAAATAAAATTATAAAAGTTATTAAATTAAATTTAAATCAAATTAACTCTAAACCAAATAAAATTTTAAAGTTATCAAGAGTAATTCTAAAATTCTAAAGTTACTAAAATAATTCTAAACTAAATAATATTGTAAAAATTACTAAAATTAATTCCAAAAAAAAAAACTCTAAAGTTAATTAAATAAACTAAATGAAAATTTTATAGTTTGCAACTAAACTAAATAAAGATTAACATTCAAAATATTACTAAATTAAATTAAACAAAACAATAAAGTTAAGAAAAAAAATATTATTATAAGAAATTGAAACTAAATTACTACATTAGACCTAAACCAAATTAAAATTCTAAGGTTACAAAAACAATTCTAAAATTACTAAATTAGATCTAAACTAAATTATAATTTTAAAATTAGTAAGTTAAATCTAAAATAAATTAAAATCCTAAGGTTGCTAAAACAAATAAAAATTTCAAAGTTACTAAACTAAATCAAATAAAATTATGTAGAATTACTAAACTAAATCTAAATCAAATAAATTTTTTAAGTTTATTAAAGCTCTAAAATTAATAAATTATATCTAAACTAATTTAAAAATAAATTAAATTCCTTATAAAATTACTAATTAAAATCTAAACCATATTAATAATAAAAGGAGGTGTGAAACAGAAAATTAGAGGTGGAGATATCAATTTCAAATGGGCTTAGAAAGAATTGGTTGAGTTGAAGCCCAAAAAATACTATGAAAACAAATAAAGTAAAAAAAAAAAAACAATGTTGCTTCACACAGGTATTGAACCTATGTACTTTTATGTGTTTCACACACATGCTCCAGCCACTACACCAAATTTTTTATTCATTATATTCTCTTAATCAAAAACTATGAAATACAAAAATTGCGAAATAGGTTGGGCTAGGCCCAAACCCAGATCCAGGTTACTAAGAGGGAGTGGGGGAGCTTTTCTGGAACCCTAACTTTGGAATAAAAGAGGCGCCGAAGGATGTATTGGGAAGGGAAAGGATCAAAATTTAATTTTTTGTCAATTTCCCAAAAGCTTTTATTTCCTATGGTCTTCTAGTGAAACGTAATTTGTACACTCTCTCTTCTCTATTCATATTTCTACAGGTTTCTCAATCTCACTCTTTTCCTCTTGCTTTCATTCTCTAACATCTCACCAATTTGCTTATCACATAGTGAAATAAACAGAAAACAATAACAGCTCAAACTTCGATCCTCGCTGTACCGATCCTAATTTATGTTTTCATCTTAGTCTCAATTATAACATTTCTAACCATTGTTTTTTAGTTCATGACAACAACAATATCATCCCTCACGGTGGTTCTCCTAATTTATGTTGTTTCCCTATTCAAACTATGGAAGAATTCACACAATTAAGCTAGGCAAACGAAAAACGCAAAGGAGACAATAAACCTTTTGTGATTCAAACGCTCCACAAGTCGGCAGTTCCAGGAGATAAGCTTTTCTCTGAACATTTTAGGTATGTCGTTCGAAACATCTTCTTCTGAACTGTGGTGTGTACGCTGCAAATTTGATGATGATATGAGTGTTACATGTTTATGTGATTCGATCTAGAAGATATGAAAAGTTATTATAATTTGATGTAATGATTTTGAATCGTTGAAGACGAGCTTGCATATTGAATGATTGATGATGTTCTGAAATTCGATAATTGAAGTGAAGCAAGGTGCACGAAAGGTAGTAGAGTGATGAGAGAAGGTCTGTGAGGTGGGGTTCATCTTGTTGTACAAAGCTTTAACAGCTTGTTTCAGATTGCATTGTTTACATAATGATTGAATCAAGTTGCTATTGTGGTTTGCAGGATTAGTAGAAGGATTGAAAGAAATGGAAGATAATGTTAATCTTGGAGATTTGTATGAAGTGTAGAAACTTGGGTGGGGTTTGAATTTTAAATGGACCGTGTTTCACCAGTTGGCATTTGAAGGACCCTCATGAAGTATGTAGAATTTGTTGGAGGAAGTCACTGCCTTTCTGTAAAGACAATTTTTCTCTCTTCCTCTAATCTATGTATTTCTCTCTTTGTATAATGAATCAGAATAAATTTTGGGGGGAAAATTGGTGAGTCTTGGACAAATATGGTATGCTGATTTTTTCTTTCTGATGCAGGATTTGTGTTGCTTATTTGGTGCAAATTATTTGGACTAATATGCAGGTTTGGACAACAACTGTGCAGATTTATGGACAACATTATAGCAACAAGTTTTTCGTTGTTTTGTGGGCTGCATTTTGATTGTTTTTGCAGAGTCTTTGCAGGTTATGGGCAGCAACAAAATTATAGAAGGTTTACGGATATGGACTGGTTTTGCAAGTTCAAAAAATTTGGTTTTGGGACACAACTTTATTGGACATAAAACAATAAAACAAAGACAATAGTAATAATAATGATAAAAGGCAATTTGTTAGTAATACAAAACAGAAGAATAATAATAATAAAAATAAGATGCAAACAAAATTAATTTTATTTTAATTTTAATATTAATTCAATTTTAAAAATTGAATTAAAATTAGAATCAAATCAAAATTAATATTGGATTAAAAGAAGCTAAAACTATAATGACCAAAAAGAATCCAAAAATGTAAAATAAAGGAGAAAGATATTAACTATATTTTTTAAGATTTTTTGGATTAAAAATCTATACTAAAATAAAAATCTAAATGAAACCAATAAAACTATAATAATTTTTGATATTTTTTTTAATTAAGAATTGCAAATTTAAAATACTATAATGCTAATTATAAATATTTTTGTGATTTTTTCTAATAATGCGATAGTAAAAAGTGACATGAACTAAAATACATATTTTTTTAGATTTTTTCAAATAAGACAAAAATGGTAAATAAAAGACGAAAAAATATGCGCTATGCACGATTTGGTAAAGGTTGGGCAAGACATGATCAAATTTCATTAAATTCATAAAGCGACTTCTAACATTTTCATTTTTTCGTGGCATTTCAAAAATAATCAGCTCTTGAATTGTAAAGAAAAGTTATAGATGTTGTCAAGGAGAATCATATGTAAAAGAACCACTAAAAAATGTCGAAATTTGAAGAAGTTATGAATTTTTGAAATCTGACTCGAGAAATGGCAAAATAGGTCAAATTGCTTGTGAACACTTGCTATGTAATGACACAGATGGGAAGTGGGATCTTAGGTCAAAAATTGGGGTATGACAGCTGCCCCTATTTAAGTTTCTTCTATCTAGAGATATGAAGATTGGAATCTTCATTTCGACGAGATTGAAGGGACTTAAATATAGAATACACAATTTTTGGCCTTAAGATACCACAATTATGTTTATGATATGATATGAATGTAATATTTTGAATTTAACGAGGAACGATGCCGCATGAGACAAACTACTATTGGAGAAACCAAGCACATTATACAGTAATCCCATAGGAGAAGAGATTATAACTCCACTGGGGAACAGAGTCATAGACTTCGAATGAGAGACTCTTATTAGAGAATAACTTTGAGGGAAGAAATGAATGATTTACATCAGTATTGAGACTGGAAAAGAAATGGTTTACATCGGTACGGACACTGAAGAAGGGAAATGATTGTCATTAACACTGTGACTGGAAAAGGAAATGATTGACATCAACACTGAGACTAGAGAAAGGAAATGATTGACATCAGCACTGTGACTGGAAAAGGAAATGATTGACATCAGTACTGAGACTGGAGAAGGGAAATGATTGACATCAGCACTGTGACTGGAAAAGGAAATGATTGACATCAGTACTGAGACTGGAGAAAGAAATGATTGACATCAGTACTGAGACTGGCAAAAGATTGGCATCAATACTAAGACTGGAAAATGATTGGCATCAGTACTGAGACTGGAAATAAACATCTCTGACTTCTGAATTATACCAAGAACAGTAACACATTCCTTCTTTAACCAAGATATCGCTTGAAAAGGATAAAATACAAACTTCCCCACTGAACTTTTTGAAAGAGATGTCGTTTGCTGAGTAAACATTATTGTTGGGGATACACAAGCTGCTCAAATAAAAAGGCCGCCACTTTCTATCTTTCAAAGGTGTCAATAACATACAAGTTACTCATGAAAAGACCGCCGCTTGTTGTTTTTCAAAGATAACAATAACACACAAGTTGCTCATGAAGAGATCGCCGCTTGCTGTTTTTCAAAGGTGTCAATAACATACAAGTTGCTCATGAAGAGACCGCCGCTTGTTGTTTTTCAAAGGTATCAATAACATACAAGTTGCTCATGAAGAGACCGCCGCTTGCTGTTTTTTCAAAGATAACAATAACATACAAGTTGCTCATGAAGAGACCACCACTTGTTGTTTTTCAAGGGTATCAATAACATACAAGTTGCTCATGAAGAGACCGCCGCTTGCTGTTTTTTCAAAGGTAACAAAAACATACAAGTTGCTCATGAAGAGACCGCCACTTGCTGTTTTTCAAGGGTATCAATAACATACAAGTTGCGCATGAAGAGACCGCCACTTGCTGTTTTTTCAAAAGTATCAATAACATACAAGTTGCTCATGAAGAGACCGCCGCTTGCTGTTTTTTTTCAAAATTACCAATAACACACAAGTTGCTCATGAAGAGACCGCTGGTTGTTGTTTTCAAAGGTTACAATAACACACAAGTTTCTCATGAAGAGACTGTCGCTTGTTGTTTTTTGAGGGTATCAATCACATACAAGTTGCTCATGAAGAGATCGTCGCTTGCTATTTTTTCATAAGTATCAATAACATACAAGTTGCTCATGAAGAGACCGCTGCTTGCTGTTTTTTTTCAAAATTACCAATAACACACAAGTTATTCATGAAGAGACCGCCGCTTGCTGGTTTCCAAGGGTATCAATAACACACAAGTTGCTCATGAAGAGACTGTCGCTTGCTGTTTTTTCAAAGATAACAATAACACACAAGTTGCTCATGAAGAGACTGCCGCTTGTTGTTCCGTCGATATTCCAAAAGGATGTTGTGGTAACACTACTAGGGAATAAAGTTCTTCTTCAAAGGGAACCATGAATATGTCCTTCCTGAGGATACCAAGTATATTAATGCGCAAAATAAATGCGCTCTTCATCCAGGTTTCATAGCCTAGAGAACACCATGGGGTAGCCTATGCAAGAGACAAAGCTCAATCCAGGAATAAAACAGAGAAAAAACAATCAAACAAGACTCCACCCAATGAGGAAATAACTCAATTGGGGATTCATCATATCCATAGATGGACAAGGAAGGCTAAGCAAAATTCTTCCGTGAGGATTAGCTCAGTAGGGAATTAGAAAGGAGGCACACTTTCTGCTTAAGTTGACACTCTATTTGAGAAGAGGAAATATGATAACCAAAGTATACGAACCAAGAACATCAACAAATATCAATGCGTGTGCACGATGCAAGTGTGAACAAATAAATAAATGTCATGCATATGCTGACAAAATAGATATATGAGATAGACTGAAGATGATAAGACATCACAGCACAACCCGACACTCGGATAACCTCAACAAGATGAGAACATTACTGATGATAGAATAAAAGCCATCGACTGAGCATATTTCTGCTATAAGGCTATAATCCCTCTGGGGAGGAAGATATTTTCTGGTAGAAAACCCAAAGTCTAATCTTCTATCGTCAACAATCCATTGAAAGGATAACAACACGAAAAATGCTTCAACTGGAAAAGAAATCTTGCTTAGCTGGAGATACCAGGAACACCACCCTCTGATAATGTATGCAAAACATATCACATATCTTGACAAATCTGGATTTCCCCTGGGACTAATTTTGGATGCCCCAAGTTTATTGCTGATAAGCTGCGTGATGCACGACAATTCTTGCGAATAACTTCACTTCTAAAATGCCCCAAGCTATATGTTTGATGAGAAGAAATCGTCTCAAGAGTATTTTACAAAATACCTGGCATCCACCATGCTCTAGTGTCTTCAAACTCTTAGAGAGATTCGTCGAATCTCGACGTGATTGCCCCAGATTGATTGTACTTGGCACAACAAAGTCTTCAAATTTTACCCCAAAAGGGTAAACAAGTTGGGGAAGCATTAACTGAGATAAGCAACATGGTCGTGCTTAAGATCTTCATGTGACATGCCCCTGGATATGATTTTTCTTGAAATGATTCACCAATTACTCAACAAAGTTTCAGGACTTAAAAGAATAAACTCATCACTGGTGCTTATATGTGAGCTTCCTTGATATCAAACAAATGTTTTGCAGTTAGAAAAAGTTTATTATGATAATGAAAATTATAATGCAACCGTTATGTAAGTCTTGAAGATTTTGAAAAGATATCGCATAAATTTTGCGAGTTAGAGCACCGTTTATTTTTGTATAGCAAAAGCATATGATACCAACATAACTATTTAGCGAACATTCATAGGAGTCACAAACACTATCTCATTGAAGTATGCTTTCAAAAATAACCTTGCTTCAATTAGGACTTTTGAAGGTTGTAACGTGGCCTGGTTCATGGTTTTTAGAAAAAAGATTTTTAAGGCTCAAAATTTATAGGTGCCCACCATTCTTCGTGATGTTCTCCAACCCTATGTTCAGTTAATTCAACACGAGTGTTCATCTCTCAAAAGGATTTTGTGATGGTTAAGGAAACAACGAGGCTTTCGGAGTAGCAACCACCCTTATGTCTTCGTGTTTGTAGTCACCAATTTGTTCTTTGCTGAGGACTTTTCTTTGTATTCCTTTCTTTGCAATTTTTTATTTTCCCTAACTTTTGCATGAACTAATTCTTTTGAATTGATAGTCCAGCGGGATGCCTAATTTTTGCCTAAGCCGCACGTTTTCAAGTTTTCGACTTAGCAGGCTTTTTCTTTTTTCTTGATTTTTGATTTTTGAATGAAACGTGTGACACTAGTTTGTCTTTAATTGTTGAGAGGATTGTGACTGCCTCGTTTCTTGATGAATGAGGGATAACATTGTGGTTCCACATCTTCTGGCCTCATGATATATGAAGGATAGACATCACAGTTTCTCTTCAGAAATATCTTCCTTATGAATTTTGAACACTCAATCAGATTAACTGAAAACTACTCTGCCCCAGGTTAAAATTTGAGGGTTTTTTCGTATAGAAAAGAAACTCCTACTTCAAGGCTCAAAAGGGGTTAGCAAGGGATTATCTTACTTATATCTCCGGTGTTTAGGGATTTGAAATAATTCCTGTACATCGTCAGCAAGATTTTATTCAAAAAGCATACGACCAGAGATTTTGTGTTTTCCAGATCATCATCCTCCCTTCAATCTCTGCCTAGGCAGGAGAATGGGCAACAAGTTGGTATCATAATGCAAAAGCAATTTAAAATTTGAAAACCAATATGAGTGAAACGAATGAATTTCTTCAAGACAAACATACTCATTGTATTAAGATAATCATTCAAATGTAAACAAGTTCTTACATGCAAACAAAGCTTTAACAAACATGAAAGATTACAAAGGAAAGTCGTAAAAAAGATAATAAGCTGAGAAGTATCTCTCCATTTGGACTTGAACTACCTAAAACATCCTTCAAAACTCAGAGTGACCATCAATCGTGTTTACTCTTCGGCACATGCTTGATTTGAACTTCAAAACCAACGTCCTTGAATGACAAGATACCACTTCTGACCAACTTTTGAACCTCAATCTTCAAAGCAAAGCAACCCTCCAAGTCATGCCCAGAAGCACCTTGATGAAAGGTACAAGTCAAATCAGCTTTGTAGTACCAATGTATCTTCTCAGGAACCTTCGGTGGAGGTCGGGTCTGAACCAAATTCCTCTGCATCAGGATAGGGAACAACTTTGTATAGGTGATTGGAATTGGATCAAATTGAGTTTTCCTCTGATTAGGAACCTGCTGATTCTGTTGATGAATAGGAGAAACATGATGATTCTGACGATGATTATTTCTTCCTCTGGTTCTCTTCTTAAAAAGTTATTATCAAACTTCTTCACACCATTAGCTGAGCTACCATCTTCAAATAAACATCCCTTTCATACATCTTCTTCTAGACGCACTCCCACATTCACCTTGTCAGGAAAGTCATTAGGTGCATTAACCATCACCTTCTCATTTTTAGAGTTTCGGTGAAGACTTTTATCATCGCTTCCTCCCTCCTAGAAGGATTGACTTGGGCGGCAACCAAAATTTCAACCAAACCAGTTAAGTGCTCCATACTAGCTTTCAAATTAGTCATCTCTCTATGGAGTTCAGAAACCTCTTGCTTGATATTCTCCATTGTTCTCTTAGCGCGAGTGTTGTACCGGTGAGACCAAAGGAAAAATAAGACTTGGAAAAAGACCTTTGAAAGTGAAACAAAAAATGTAGAATGATGCATGATATGAAAAAGAGAGTTTTTATTTGACTTTCAAGAAACTCAAGATATTAAGTTGTAAACATCAAAGTATGAAGATAGAAGATGAATTTTAAATCAGATCAAAGCGTTGATCAAGTTATCATCAAGATCAATCATCTATTTAGGTCGATTAGGGTTTTCACCCCATCAACACCCAAGATCCATTGAGCTTGACGAAACTTGTGATGTTTACAATGAAGGACTTCCAAATTCCTTGAAAATCAAGTGAAAAAGGGTTTCATGGATGTATGAAGGCATGGCTAGGCAACAACCCCAAGTAAGGTCACAAACAAAGTCGAAAGGTTCAACGTCACGAGCATGGAGTCAAAGATAAAGACCATCCCCAAGGTATGTACTAAAGGTTTAATCACACATGTAAAACAAGGTTCTAAAAGTTCCCAGAGTCTACGTTCCTCCTTCGGATATTACCAACATCCCTATTACTCGGTAATTAGCAATATTCTCAAGAGAAACTCGTCCGAGTGTAGCATCGCGTGACAACTACTTCCGGATTACTCCGTTATAGTCTCCGCGCTACACCTAAAAGGCCAAGATGGGTTAAGGTTCTACAGTTCTCAGATTCTCTAGCTCCCTGGTCAAAAGCAATAACATCTTCCTGATTACTCGGTAAACAAATACTACGTTCAAAGGGGCTTCCACTGATTGAGGGATTTCATGCCTCCTTCTTTGGGATTACTCCCTCAAAGTCAACATGACTATACCGTCCGTCCTATTCCTAAGTGTAACTTAGTCCGGGTATAGGACTTATCCTTTGTAATCAACACCCAAATAACCACAATATATCACATATAATCAAACAAACAAGTAATAATAACAAAAAACAAATATGACAAATTAGGCTTAACACACTTAGGGATGGACCAGCAAGAGGTCAATCTTTCCCCAACAGAGTCGCCAATCCTGTAGCGGTGAAAATCGTAGATCAAGCTATTAATTAACTTGACTCGTAAATAGCAAGAGTCGCCACCACGCTTTATTATTTCCAAGGGAAAAGGGAAAAGAGCGAAATAAAACCCTACAATATGCAATGTAAAATAATACTTAAAAGTAATGAAAATACAATGCATTTTTTGAAAGAGATCTAAAGTTTGGGGGTTGGTTATGCAATGGGAAGGTATTAGCATCCAATGCATCTGCGGTACTCCGCAGGAACCTTTTGAAATATCCGTTTTTTGGTTAAAATTGTTTGTTTGGTTAAAATTGTTTGTTTGGTCAAAATGGGTGTGGACGAGATTTTGAAAATACAACGACCTAATATCGAGGTTTTGATTTAAAAGAGGGTAAGTTTAAAAATTGATTTTTTTGGAGATTTAACTTAAATTTAACAAAAAGTAAAATGTATGAAAGGGTCTCGCACAATCGTATCAGATGCTCAATGACATGAAGTCAACAAATTTAATTCTTTCCCTTGGAATAAATCGAGCGAATAAAATGGACATCAAAATATAAGCATATAAAAATTCACAGAAAAATAAATCTAACTAAAAAGATTAATGACCAAAAGGCACTGAAAAATTAAATGACAGATATTTAAATACAGATAAAAGAGAATGTAACTAATTATCTAAAAAAAAGTTATTTAAACTAAATTAAAATTCTAAGATTATTTACTAAGATAATTCTTCTAACTACAAATTCTAAGGTTATAAAAATAATTCTAAAATTACTAAATTAAATCTAAATTAAATTAAAATTTTAAAATTAGTAAATTAAATCTAAACTAAACTAAAATTTTAAGGTTACTAAATTAAATCTAAAATAAATAAAAACTCCAAAGTTACTAAACTAAATCTAAATCAAATAAAATTTTAAAACTACTAAACTAAATCTAAATCAAATACAAATTCTAAAGTTATTAAACTAAATCTAAATCAAATAAAATTCTAAAGTTATTGAATTAATTCTAAATCAAATAAAAATTCTAAAGTTATTAAATTAAATCTAAATCAAATAAAATTCTAAAGTTATTAAACTAAATGTAAATCGAATAAAAATTCTAGAGTTATTAAATTAAATCAAAATCAAATAAAAATTCTAAAGTTACTAATTCTAAATCAAATAAAATTTTAAACTAAATCTAAATCAAATAGAAATTCAAAAGCTATTAAATTAAATCTAAATCAAATGAAAATTCTAAAGTTACTAATTTTAAATTAAATAAATTTTTTAAAGTTATTAAACTAATTCTAAATCAAATAAAAATTCTAAAGTTATTAAACAAATTCTAAATCAAATAAAATTCTAAAATTACTAAATTAAATCTAAATTAAATGAAAATTCTAAATCAAATAAAATTTTAAAATTACTAAACTAAATTTGAATCAAATAAAAATTCTAAAGTTATTAAATTAAATCTAAATCAAATGAAAATTCTAAATCAAATAAAATTATAAAAGTTATTAAATTAAATTTAAATCAAATTAAATCTAAACCAAATAAAATTTTAAAGTTATCAAGAGTAATTCTAAAATTCTAAAGTTACTAAAATAATTCTAAACGAAATAATATTGTAAAAATTACTAAAATTAATTCTAAAAAAAAACTCTAAAGTTAATTAAATAAACTAAATGAAAATTTTATAATTTGCAACTAAACTAAATAAAGGTTAACATTCAAAATATTACTAAATTAAATTAAACAAAACAATAAAGTTAAGAAAAAAAATATTATTATAAGAAATTGAAACTAAATTACTACATTAGACCTAAACCAAATTAAAATTCTAAGGTTACAAAAACAATTCTAAAATTACTAAATTAGATCTAAACTAAATTATAATTTTAAAATTAGTAAATTAATCTAAAATAAATTAAAATCCTAAGGTTGCTAAAACAAATAAAAATTTCAAAGTTACTAAACTAAATCAAATAAAATTATGTAGAATTACTAAACTAAATCTAAATCAAATAAATTTTTTAAAGTTTACTAAAGCTCTAAAATTAATAAATTATATCTAAACTAATTTAAATATAAATTAAATTCCTTATAAAATTACTAATTAAAATCTAAACCATATTAATAATAAAAGGAGGTGTGAAACAGAAAATTAGAGGTGGAGATAACAGTTGCAAATGTGCTTAGAAAGAATTGGTTGAGTTGAAGCCCAAAAAATACTATGAAAACAAATAAAATAAAATAAAAACAATGTTGCTTCACACAGGTATTGAACGCATGTACTTATGTGTTTCACACACAGGCTCCAGCCATTACACCAAATTTTTTATTCATTATATTCTCTTAATCAAAAACTATGAAACACAAAAATTGCGAAATAGGTTGGGCTAGGCCCAAACCCAGATCCAGGTTACTAAGAGGGAGTGGGGGAACTTTTCTGGAACCCTAACTTTGGAATAAAAGAGGCGCCGAAGGATGTATTAGGAAGGAAAAGGATCAAAATTTAATTTTTTGTCAATTTCCCAAACGCTTCTATTTCCTATGGTCTTCCTGTGAAACGTAATTTGTACACTCTCTCTCTTCTCTATTCATATTTCTGCAGGTTTCTCAATCTCACTCTTTTCCTCTTGCTTTCATTCTCTAACATCTCACCAATTTGCTTATCACATAGTGAAATAAACAGAAAACAATAACAGCTCAAACTTCGATCCTCTCTGTACTGATCCTAATTTCTGTTTTCATCTTAGTCTCAATTATAACATTTTTAACCTTTGTTTTTTAGTTCATGACAACAACAATATCATCCCTCACTGTGGTTCTCCTATTTTATGTTGTTTCCCTATTTAAACTATGGAAGAATTCACACAATTAAGCTAGGCAAACGAAAAACGCAAAGGAGACAATAAACCTTTTGTGATTCAAACGCTCGACAAGTTGGCAGTTCCAGGAGATGAGATTTTCTCTGAAAATTTTAGGTATGTCGTTCGAAACATCTTCTTCCAAACTATGGTGTGTACGTTGCAAATTTGATGATGATATGAGTGTTGCAGGTTTATGTGATTCGACCTAGCAGATATGAAAAGTTATTATAATTTGATGTAATGATTTTGAATCGTTGAAGACGAGCTTGCATATTGAATGATTGATGATGTTCTGAAAGTTGATGATTGAAGTGAAGCAAGGTGCACGAAAGGTAGTAGAGTGATGAGAGAAGGTCTGTGAGGTGGGGTTCATCTTGTTGTACAAAGCTTTAACAGCTTGTTTCAGATTGCATTGTTTACATAATGATTGAATCAAGTTTCTATTGTGGTTTGCAGGATTAGTAGAAGGATTGAAAGAAACAGAAGATAATGGTAATCTTGGAGATGTGTGTGAAGTGTAGAAACTTGGGCGGGGTTTGAATTTTAAATGGACCGTGTTTCACCAGTTGGCATTTGAAGGACCCTCATGAAGTATGTAGAATTTGTTGGAGGAAGTCACTGCCTTTCTATACAGACAATTTTTATCTCTTCCTCTAATCTATGTATTGCTCTCTTTGTATAATGAATCAGAATAAATTTTGGGGGGGAAATTGGTGAGTCTTGGACAAATATGGTATGCTGATTTTTTCTTTCTGATGCAGGATTTGTGTTGCTTATTTGGTGCAAATTATTTGGACTGATATGCAGGTTTGGACAGTTTTTCGTTGTTTTATGGGCTGCATTTTGACTGTTTTTGCAGAGTCTTTGCAGGTTATGGGCAGCAACAAAATTATAGAAGGCTTACGGATATGGACTAGTTTTGCAAGTTCAAAAAATTTGGTTTTGGGACACAACTTTATTGGACATAAAACAATAAAACAAAGACAATAGTAATAATAATGATAAAAGGCAATTTGTTAGTAATACAAAACAGAATAATAATAATAATAATAATAATAATAATAATAAGATGCAAACAAAATTAATTTTATTTTAATTTTAATATTAATTCAATTTTAAAAATTGAATTAAAATTAGAATCAAATCAAAATTAATATTGGATTAAAAGAAGCTAAAACTATAATGACCAAAAAGAATCAAAAAATGTAAAATAAAGGAAAAAGATATTAACTATATTTTTTGAGATTTTTTGGATTAAAAATCTATACTAAAATAAAAATCTAAATGAAACCAATAAAACTATAATAATTTTTGATATTTTTTTGAATTAAGAATTGCGAATTTAAAATACTATAATGCTAATTATAAATATTTTTGTGATTTTTTCTAATAATGCGATAGTAAAAATTGACATGAACTAAAATACATATTTTTTTAGATTTTTTCAAATAAGACAAAAATGATAAATAAAAGAAGAAAAAATATGCGCTATGCACGATTTGGTAAAGGTTGGACAAGACATGATCAAATTTTATTAAATTCATAAAGCGACTTCTAACATTTTCATTCTTTCGTGGCATTTCAAAAATAATCAACTATTGACTTGTAAAGAAAAGTTGTAGATGTTGTCAAGGAGAATCATATGTAAAAGAACAACTAAAAAATGTCAAATTTTGAAGAAGTTATGAATTTTTGAAATCTGACTCGAGAAATGGCAAAATAGGTCAAATTGCTTGTGAACACTTGCTATGTAATGACACAGATGGGAAGTGGGATCTTAGGTCAAAATTTGGGGTATGACATTGATGTATTGCCATCTTTGTGATGTATCTTCATTTTTGTGATGTATTATCATCTATGTGACGTATTTCCATCTATGTGATGTATTGCCATCTTTGTGATGTATTGTCATCTTTGTGATGTATTGTCATCTTTGTGATGTATTGTCATCTTTGTGATGTGTTGTCATTTCTTCCTTATATCTTGATGTTTTGCCATCTTTTTAAGATTTTTTTATCATCTCTCTCCTATCTTTTCTTGCATCTCCTTTTGTATGCTCCCCATAGGATCTTTAGTTCACTCTTCTCTAAGTTTGAACTAAATAGACCTTAGGTTTGTTATCCATGCATGACAACATTAGTTAGATATTTTCCACCTATCCCAACTATAGGATCAACATTGCATGATAACTTTAGGACTATTTTTCTAGTCTCCCTTAAATTTGTGCATCTCATTATGACTAAAACTTATTTTTCTTTTCAAACTCTCAAAACACATAATAATAATTGATGAGAATTACACTCTTTACTAAGTATGGGAAATGATAAGCGGGTTTCTTCTCGATCTTATCGTTATTTCGTTCTTAGCCTTTGGTGTGATTCAAATCTAAATTCCTTTTTCAAGGTAAAAAATACAAACCAATGCAAATATTTTTGTCTTCGGACTTTTTCTTTTAAATCCTTTTCAAAAAGTACATGCTTCGATAGCATTGTTCATGAAAAACATTGCAACAAATGGAAAATTTTGAGCCGAACTACGGTGCTCTGATTCCTTAAAAGGGATACGTAGGCATCTGGTCACAAGGCTTAGTCGAGCGAAACTTTGTAAATATTTCTTTCTTTTCCCTGTGTTTTATTTTGCATGCATTCCCTCTTTGCATTTTCCCTTTTAGCATTAAGCTTTAGACATATGTTAGAAACACTACTATATTAGAACAAACTTAAGTGGATCATATGGAGTATCACAGGTGTGAGGGGTGCTAATACATTTCTTTTGCGTAACCGACTTTCTTACCCCTTTTATCTTGGTAGTGAGACCATGCTCCTTTCTGCCCCTCAGGTTTACTCAGTGTTTCCTTTCCCTCTCTTAGGAAAAATAACATTGATGGCGACTCTTTTGTTCCTTTTCGCCTCCGTGTTGCACTTTGATAAAAGTCCCAGACGCAACAACAAGAAAGGTCAGAGTGATCCTGTGGTGTATTTTTACATCATCTTAAGCATGCATAAAAGGGAAAGGGAAAAAATCTCTAAGCCTCACCTATAACCCTAATATACATCTTTTAATTATTCTGAATTCCTTAATGGTTGCAGTTACTTATCTCTAAGTAAACTAGGTCAAGTGAATATCTCTATCCTACTCTTTCAACCATTTTTACTCATGCAATACACTTGTTGTTGGATCTCTCACAATAACAAGTTGTTACCTATTTCTAAGTTGATCAAGCCAAGAATCAAGTTTATAACAGAACAAACACATGGTAAATCAAGCACTAGCCACACAACATATAACATAAAAACAACTTGACATTAATTTCAAATTGCTCAACTACAAAAGGTTTAGTTCATATTGAGTTGAGTACAAGCTACAAACATGCTTCTCAAAGGAAACATCTTAAGACAACAAATGACCAAAAGATATAAACCTAAGATAGACTTAGAGGATGCCCTAAGATGACTGATCTTCAAGAGATAACTCCGTTCACGCTACAACTCATCAGCAAGCACGTGATTGGATGATGAATGAAGACATTAGCACACTTCCACACTCAGGAACTCAAACTCTTGCAATATCATCTTGGAACGGATGAACTCTATCTTTATCTTCAATATCAGTCTATTTATAGACCAAAGGTTAGGGTTTGAATGTTGCATTGGATCATGGGCTTATGTTCATGAAATCACATCAAGCTCGCATAAACTTAGCGCCAATACACAATTCTTCAGCATAGGATCAAAGGATTTTATTATAAGAAGATAGTGGTGGGGGACAATGTGTAGTGTGGCATTCTGCTGCAGCAGGTGTAGGAAGCATGCTCTAATTGCAGCGTACTATCGTACCAACTTTTGTCTTCTAGTTCCTCCACTATCTTCTTTGAATATGAGTATTTTCTTTCTCTTTTTCAGCACCACCAAGATTTCCCTCCATTTGGTACTTCCTTCCACGCTATTCTCACAGGCAAGGAGCTTCCATTGTTGTTTCCCATTGTTCAGAGTTCTCTTACTTTCCTTTAGCTTCTGATTCATGCAACAAACTACTACAATCTTACCTTAGCTTGACTTTGCCATCCTTTGCACACATACAAAAACAATTAGACAATAAAATGGAGCACCTATTGTGCTCCAGCTAAAACAACTAAAATTCAAAAAATTATAACTGAAACATAAAGGTTAAATAAACAACTAAATAAACATGTATTAACTCACAAAATGTGGGTGTTTACCTCTGGGTTTGACAAACAATGCTCGTCTCTTAAAAAAAATTTACTGGCGAGATCGACCAGGGAATCTTAATACAATGCTTCAGTTTTCGAGTATCTTCACAAGGTATGTTCAAAAGGGTTCGTTCGACTAAGGCGAAACGAATTTAAAAGCAATAAAGCAGTACTTTTAAAATAAAATAAAACACATTTTAAAATGTAAAATAGATGACATAACATCAAAATAGTTGAAAATAGGTTGATTTAAACGTACATTTCCCTAGCTTGACTCATTTCGCTCGTTCGCTTGGTTACTCTGAGTGACTAGCATGTAGGAATGTGAAAGTTTGAACTTCTAACACTATGCACTAAGTGCCTTATTTATAATACATAAAATAATTACTTTTCAGCAGGTTTTGCTTATTTATAAGCCATGCGTCTCTTGTAACTTCTTTCCATGAACCCACATTCTCCATCCCTGCTATCAAACCCATGTTCTCTACCCATAACACTTTTCTTTTCTAGTTATGCACTCTTTGGGCTTTTTCACATTCCTGGGCCCAATCCATTGCTCATGAGGCCTTTTTTCTGGTCGACTGCATCCACAAGCCTAATTGACTATTTGTGAAATCTCTCTCGGTTGACTACTTTTGTAGTGGACTTCCTATAATTCAAAGTTATCAAAGAACATTTTGGCTTTTGGTTGGATTTTAACTCTTTGTGAAAATCCTAGCCAACAAATTGCCCCCCAAAATGTCCTTTTCGATTGAAAGAACAGAAACAAACATTTTAATCCTTTTCTCTTAGTGCGAAGTGACATCATCATAATCATGACCTTTTTCCTCAAATGTTACATCAGCGATTAGACAACCACTTCTCTACTTTCTAGCTTCAACTTTCTAGGATGATTGTGGCCTTCAACTAACCAACTACTTCAACTCAGTCGCCACCTGTTTGACATGTGTTGGTCGTGTAGCCACATTTTTCCCACTTTCTTACCAAATGTTTGGTTTCCGTGATGGTATAGATACCCCTTTCATCTATTCATTTTCCTCTTTATGTTTTCTCTACATACTCAAGCTCTTTATTTTCATACACAAAAGAAATTCTTACTTTCATTTCTACCTAGAAAAAACTTTCTACCATCTTCATGGCTGCTTCAAGCCAAATCTCTAAGCACATTCGAACTCCCCAGGAAATTGAACTGGTTTCCAACATGAGTGAGTTCTTCGTTCATAAATATAATTACTTTGTTTTGGAACCAACACCAAAACGAAATCTCCAAATTTTTCGCTCCCAGTTGTTGCTTCCCTTCATCTGTAACAACATTGCTTACGCTCTATTGGGGCCTATTTCAAATGAGATTAGGGCACCTAAACAATTGAAAAGTTGCTTCCCCACTCACAAAACTACAAAACACCATATCAATAGAGATTGCCCTATAAATGATTTTTTTATCAAACTTATAATGACCTTGTTTGCTGCTTCGACTTGCCCATTTTCCTGGGCATAACATTGCGTTGATGTTAACAGTTTGAACCCCATTTCTACAGTGAACTCAGTTACCTTTCGAACTATGAACATGGTTCCTTAGTCAGTTGTTATAGTTTCTGGTATTCCAAACCTATGTATGATTTGATTTTTAATAAAGGCCATTACTTCCTATTGATCTACTTTAACCAAAGTGATAACCTTTACCCATTTTGAAAAATAATCAATATCCACTAAGATGTACCTATGGCCTTTCGAAGGGTCCGGTTTGATTTCTCCTATAATATCCAAAGCCCATCCCCCGAAAGGCCAAGGTTTGATAAAATAATGTAATTCGCTAGCTAGTACATGTTGAATTCCAGAATGCTTTTTGGCATTTTTGGCAGCTTTTCGCAAACTCAATGAAATTTTTTAACATGGTCGGCCAATATACTCCTATTCCACTATGTACTTCAGATGTTTCCACATATGCTTCGTTTTCCCCTAAGAATTTTAACAACACTCCTTAAGAAGTTTTCCTGAACAATTTGTTTCCCATTAATCTGTAACTTAACGCCTTGAACTTAACTTTGCGTTTTTTCGTCCCAACTAGATTTTGTAAGTATTCGACTATAAGTTTCCTCCAGTCATTCTCAGCTAACGCATCAATGGCAAAAACTTCTTCTACCACTTCAAAATTTCCAAAATAATCATAATTCAGGAGATCAGGGATCACTCCAAGCGCTTCCCCCAAGTTTTTGTCATTTGCGTGTACTCAAACACCAATTTATCTTTTACCTCAATGAATTCGTCTATGCTCTCTTTAGATATATTATATGTAAACTCTAATTGGGCCATGTCGTTCGCCTCTTGTTGTCAATACGCCTCACATGACTAATCGGCACATTATCAAATTTTTGAAGTAACGACAATGCTTTGGCCACATACATTACCAGATGATCCTTAACGCATTATATTCTCTGGTCAACTGTTTCACCACTAACTCTGAATGTACTTTGATGTCAACGTCTTTGATTCCCACGTCTAACATAATTTGAAGTCCAATTATTAAGGCTTCATATTCAGCCTCATTATTAGAGCATTATCCTTTAATCTTACGACGAAATCTAGTAGGAACTCCATCTGGTGATAAAATAAAGATCCATACTCTAGTTCCTTGTTTATGTTTAGAACCATCAAAATAGCATTGCCAAGACTTAGTACTTACATAGGCTTCATTAATGTCGACCACTGAATGGCCAACTATAAAGTATTCAATAATTTGTCCTTTGACTACTTTTAAAGGAACATATGTTAAGGAGTATTCAGTTAATGCTATCACCCATTTCCTAATTTGACTGTGCAAGATAGGTTTAGATAACATATGCTTAATGACATAAAAATGAGAATAAATAGAAACTTCAACTGGTTTTATATAATGCTTGAGTTTAGTACATGAAAAATATAAACATAAACATAGTTTTCAATTGCATTATACCTAGTCTCAGCGTCATTTAACACTCGATTGAGGTAATAAATGACTCTTTCGATCCTATTCCCATCTTCCTAGGCTATCATGCTTCCTAGTGTCTACTCCGATGCTGCAATGTAAAGTTTCATGCCCTTGTTTCTGTTTGGGGGTGCTAATATTGGAGGCTTCACTAAGTAGTCTTTCAAATGTTCGAATGTCTCTTGGTGTTCTCTTTCCCACGTGAACTCAGACTCTTTGCTTAGTTTTAACAAAGGAAAGAACGCCAAAGTTTTTCCATTCATGTTTGATATGAATCATCTCAAGAAGTTCATCTTTCCCAACAAATATTAGAGCTCTTTCTTCGTTGTTGGCGCTTTTATACTCAAAATCGCCTTGGTTTTGTTCTGGTTAATCTATATACTCTTCTTGTGTATTACAAAACCTAGAAAATCTCCTGCATGAACACAAAAAGCACATTTTAATGGATTTATTTTTAATTCATAATCCCTCATTCTAACAAAAGGTTGTCGAAGGTGGTCTAAATGACCAGCTCCTGAGGGCGATTTGAATACAATGTCATCAATGTACACATGCATAAAGGTGTCTATGAAATCATGAAACATTGAGTTCATTTCTCTTTGATAAGTAGCCCTAGTGTTTTCAAACCAAAAGGAATGACTACCCACTCGTATGTGCCTAGTGCCTCAGGGCATCGAAATGCAGTTTTATGGGTATCCTCTTCAGCGATGAAAATTTGGTTGTAGCCTGAATATCCATCCAAAAGACTTAAATATTCATATTCTACATCTGAATCAACCAGCATTTCTGCCATAGGCATTAGATATTCATCCTTTGGAGTGGCTTTACTTAAACCCCTAAAATCTATGCAAATTCTTAAAGTTCCATTTTTTTCACCACATGGACTATATTAACTAACCATTCAACATACTTGGCTATGCTGATGAATCTGCTCTTCAACAACCGTTCGATCTCTATTTTGATTTTGGTTAGCACTTATGGAGCGAACCTCCTTGGCATTTGTTTGATTAGTCGCTTGCCCTGGATTTATAGGTAGTCTAATTTCCACCATCTCCCTTCTCAAACCAGACATCTTGTTGTAATCCCATGAAAAGAAATCTCTGAATTCTTTAAGCAGTTTGATTACTTGATCCTTCATCTTGTTTTCATTCTTAGTGCTAATGTGTGTAATTCACCTAATCGTGTCATCACCTAGGTCGACTTCCTCCAATGGATCTTGTGCTTGCATCTTCAAAATATTCTCTATTGGGTATTTTTCAAACCCTAAAGGTTCTTCTTCATATATACAGTCAAGCCTCTGGCTTTCTGAAGTTGTTGTTTGGCTTGGTTCTTAAAGCTTTTGCACCATAATGGCTTCAGGTGTCATATTTGAAACATTTCTAGCCTCTAAAGTCGAATTTATCATACTTTCGGCCATGTAGGCAAAAATCCTTGCCATAGCATTCGACTCAGGAATCATTATAAGTTTGTTCTTCCCATAATGTGTGTTCAAACTCCCCTTCTGTAGTTGGATATGTATCCAGCTTTTCTTGGTCCCAAATGAAACCATGAGTAGGGTGTAGGGTTAGAAACTTGATTGCATCATGATGTGACTCGAACACTACATCTTCAGGATTGCACGAAGGTATGGTAGCTAAGGCTTTGTCAAAATTCTTCCTATTGACCATACCCACATCAGTAGTAAAATAATTGTGACCTGCCTCAATATTCTCTACAATCACATTGATAACAAGAAAATATATCGTATAATTAACATACTTTTTACCGATTTTATATTCCATTAAGTTGTCTAACCCTCGATTATTCCTAGATTATTTGTCTTTTTTTACAGGTATAACACTTGTCGACTCAAACCGATGCAAAAGGACAACATAAAGAACGCTAGACGAAAAAAAAAGAGAAAAAGAATAAAAAAATACAAAGTGTGGACTTCTGGATAGGTGACGGTCGTCACGCCCCTGTGACGGGCGTAACACCCCACAACATAACCAAACGCTCGTCACACGCACCTGACGAGCGTAAGGCACCACTTCAGCGTGTGACGACCGTCACCCACCTGTGACGACCGTCACGCGCGTAAAGGAGGACGTTACGCATGGCTTGAAGACGTGGGCGTGAAGGGCAGACTACTTCTCCCGGTTTCCACTGAATCTCCTATTTTATTGCCACAACTATTACTGCTCCTAGAATTTCTCCACGAAGATTTCATCAAGAATTCAAAATTAAACTGCTGATTTTTCCTTCTATAAATATGAGTACCAAGGCACAGTCCAAGGGTCGAAGAATTTTACTCAGCAAATACTTATTTTATTTTTACAGTTATTTCCAATTTGTGTGTTTTGCAATTCTGCTTTCAATTCCTTGTAATTTTCATTCAAGCCTTAGTTTCTATTTTTAAGTGTTAATTCTTCTTACAAGAATTAACACGAATTTCTACTGCAAGTTAAGCTCGAGGATTTGGATTACTGTATTCCCTCAAGATTATTATAGCATCTGTAATTCCAGGTTTTTTATATTGCAATTATTATTTATTTAGTTTCTATAATATGCCGTTTATTGACATGAATTATATTCTAAACTTTATTGCTGTTAAGTTAATTATGTCTGGCTAAATTATTATTACCGGTATGTGACCGTAAGAACTGGAAGAATTCAATGATACCTTGGCCAAAAATATTTATAAAACAATTTATGGTTTCCAATTTCCAATATTAATTTAACTATCCTTGTCACGAGAGTGAGAGGTTAATTAACACGATTTTGCCACGAGAGTGGGAAATTAATTAAGGCAAGAACCTGCATGCGAGAGTTGGGGTTCAACCCAGATAGTGGTAACGAAGCATTGATTTTTAAATACACGAGAGTGTTTTAATAAATTAATTAAATTCAAATTGTTTTCAAAAAGTGTTATTAAATTTAAAGTGCATCCACTAGGTTTCGTAGCATGACTTATTTCATAAACACGAGAGTGTATGTCTCAGGTTTTTAAACAATTAGCTTTTACCGAAATACTTTATAGGCCAAGCGATTCATCGAATTCCCTAAGTCCGATTATCACATACCGGTATAATTAGTACTATTACTTTTAAAACTAAATTGTCTCCCCAAATATCGAATATTCATCGCTTAGTTAGACAAAACTGTAGCATTAGATCGTATGCGATTGATACACAGTCTCTGTGGGTTCGATAATCTTTTAAAACTAGAACGACTGAACTATATACTTGCAGTTAATATCCCGACACACTTATAAAGTCCCGATCAAGTTTTTGGCACCGTTGCCATAGAACTGGTAGTCAATTAATTACGATTCTTATGTTGCGCGTATAGACTAAGCAACAGACACCCTTTATCGATTTGTATGCCAAGGACTCGCTCACAAGGCGAACCACTTGACAAACCGACGGGCGAACCTGAACGCATTCTTTCCGTAAGACGTGCAGTCAGGGATTACTGTTTAAATCACGCTATTCCATTACCTAAACCAGAAATCAAGATTGATTCTGAAACTAATTCTAATTCTTCCTCTGAAACCGAAACCAATCCAAAATTAGACATGGCCGAAGAACAAAGGACCCGTCCACTGAAGGAGTACGCAGCTCCATCACAACAAGAGCCCCATAACAGCATTGCTGCTCCAGCAATAAACCGAAACGATTTCGAGTTAAAGCCTTCATTGATATCAGCTATCCAACAACGCCAATTCTCTGGAGATCCTTCCGAGGATCCGAATGAACACCTTACAAAATTCGTTCAATTTGCCGACACAGTTATAGCAAATGGTGTTAGTAAAGATGCGATAAGATTACGTCTTTTCCCTTTTTCACTAAGAGATAGAGCTTGGGCTTGGTTGCAATCCTTGCCATCAAATTCCGTCACTACGTGGGAAGGACTGAAGATCATATTCTTAGCACGATACTTTCCCCCAAGCAAGACCGCTGCACTAAGAGCCCAAATCAACGGATTTAGGCAGAAGGATACTGAATCACTATTCGATGCATGGGAGCGCTACAAAGATATGATGCGAATGTGCCCACATCACGGACTAGAAAAATGGCTGATAATCCACACGTTTTATAATGGACTCTTGTACAACACAAGACTATCTATAGATGCCGCCGCAGGTGGTACACTGATGGAAAAGCCTTATGACGAAGCTAACCAACTCATTGAAAACATGGCTCAAAACCACTATCAGTGGGGAGGAGAAAGAACATCTGTGGAGAAGACTCAAGCCAAAGGCGGGATGTACGAGGTTAGTAGCCTAGATAAAGTTAATGCTAAGGTAGATGCTCTTACCCAAAAGATAGAAAGCTTGACCTTACCTCCTGCAGCTACCGTAGCTGCAGTTACCCCGAGTTGCGATGTTTGTGGAGTACATGGTCATGTTGGAACCGAATGTCAAATCTTAGCAGGAATAACGGCTGATTAGGTAAATTACACTCAAGGAAATCCCTATGCCAATACCTACAATCATGGTTGGAAGAACCATCCTAACTTCTCGTACAAGAGCAATAATGCTTTATATGCACCTGGCCAAGCACCTGCTGTACCTCCAGGATATCAAAAACCCGCTGGTAATGTTCCTAACATTCCTAAGAAATCTAACCTTGAAATCCTAATGGAAAATTTTATCGCTAATCAAGCCCAACAAAACAAAGAATTCCTCAATCAAAACGTTCACACCGGTGAACAATTGAAGCTATTAGCGAACAAGGTAGATGCCCTAGCTACTCATAACAAAATGTTAGAAACCCAAATCTCCCAAGTAGCACAACACCAAGCTAGTTCTGCCACTCCTGCTGGTACATTTCCTGGACAGCCACAGCCCAATCCTAAAGGACATGCAAATGCTATTACATTACGAAGTGGGACAGCCCTTGATGGACCGGTAGATCCTAGACTCCAAAACCCGACCATGTATCAAAAACCTGAGAAAGAAATAGAGAAGTCGAAAGATCAATCTGAAAATGTAGAGGAAGACGCGAAAGAGAACAGAGAGGCCTCAGAAAAACCTTATGTGCTTCCACCACCATACAAACCACCAATTCCATACCCTCAAAGACTTGCAAAATCCAAGAACGAGGGACAATTCAAGAAATTTGTAGAACTTCTGAAACAACTAAATGTCACTATTCCGTTTACAGAAGGTATAACCCAAATGTCGTCATATGCTAAATTCCTAAAAGAAATATTGGCTAATAAGAAAAAAATCGTTGAGAACGAAACCGTTATGCTAACTGCCGAGTGTAGCGCCATAATTCAAAATAACATGCCTCTGAAGCTAAAAGATCCTGGTAGTTTCTCCATACCATGTGTAATTGGAAAATATGTCATAGACAAAGCTCTATGCGATTTAGGAACCAGTGTCAGTCTAATGCCCTTATCTATTTGCGAAAAGCTCAAATTAAGCGACATGAGACCTACCAAGATGTCCTTACAACTAACTGATAGATCAGTCAAATTTCCTGTAGGTATGCTAGAGAACATTCCTGTCCGAATAGGACAATTTTACATACCGAATGACTTCATAATAATGGACATCAAGGAAGATTCAAACATTCCCATCATACTAGGAAGACCATTTTTAGCTACTGTAGGAGCCATCATTGACGTCAAGAAAGGAAAACTTACCTTCGAGGTAGGAGAAGAAAAGGTAGAATTCATTCTTTCCCAATTCTTTAAAGCCCCTGCTATAGATGACTCGTGTTGTCTCCTAGATATCATTGATGAATGTGTCAAAGAACTTGAATGCCAAGAGGACACCTACTCTGAGATGCTGAAAATTCAGACACCGACTATCCTCAAGAACGAAGACTGGAAACAAGAACACTTATATGCCAACCTAAGCGAATGTTTAGCCTTAACACCCGATCCTGACTCAACTAATAAGAAACCCGGTATAGAACTTAAAACACTACCTGAAGATCTTAGGTATGAATACTTAGATAAAGAACTCGAACGAACAGTTATAGTCAATGCCGAATTAGGAGAGATCGAAACCGAAAAACTTCTTAGTGTGTTAAGGAAATATCCAACCGCGTTAGGCTATAATATCTCAGATCTCAAAGGAATAAGCCCTTCTCTCTGTATACACCGCATTATGCTGGAGGAGGACTGCAAGACTTCTAGAGAACATCAAAGACGAATAAATCCTATCCTAAGTGAAGTCGTTAAGAAGGAAGTGCAAAAACTACTAGAGGCAGACATCATATACCCAATATCAGATAGCAACTGGGTCAGTCCAGTTCATGTGGTTCCTAAGAAAGGAGGTGTTACAGTTATAACAAATACAAAAGGCGAATCGATAGCACAACGTACGCAAACAGGATGTAGGATGTGTATCGATTATAGAAAACTAAACAAAGCTACGCGCAAAGACCATTTCCCGTTACCATTCATTGATCAAATGCTCGAGCGTTTAGCCAAACATTCCCATTTCTGCTATCTTGATGGATACTCAGGATTCTTTCAAATTCCCATTCATCCTGACGATCAAGAGAAAACTATGTTCACATGTCCCTATTGTACCTTTGCATACCGGAGAATGCCATTTGGACTATGTAATGCACCTACAACCTTCCAACGATGCATGATGGCGATCTTCGCAGATTTCTTAGACGGAATCATGGAAGTATTTATGGACGATTTCTCTGTCTGTGGAGAAAGTTTCGACGGATGTTTAACAAATCTTGAATTAATACTGAAACACTGTGTTAATGTCAACCTAGTGCTCAATTGGGAAAAATGTCACTTCATGGTAAGACAAGGAATTGTGTTGGGTCACATTGTATCAAATAGAGGGATTGAAGTTGACAAAGCAAAGATCGAAATTATCAAAAACCTTTAACTACCCAAAACAGTTAGAGAAATACGAAGTTTTCTAGGACACGCGGGTTTTTACCGATGTTTCATAAAAGATTTCTCTAAAATCACTAAGCCACTAACTGAGTTATTAATGAAAGAGGCTGAGTTTATTTTTGACGATAAATGCTTGAACGCATTCGAGACACTAAAAGAGGCCTTAATATCGACACCTATTATGCAACCTCCTGATTGGAATTTACCATTTGAGATAATGTGCGATGCGAGTGATTATGCCGTAGGCGCAGTCCTAGGACAACGCAAAGAAAAGAAGCTTCACGCTATCTACTACGCAAGCAGAACACTCGACCCTGCATAAATGAATTACGCCACTACGGAGAAGGAACTCTTAGCTGTGATATTCGCATTGGACAAATTTCGTTCCTACTTAGTAGGCGCTAAAATCATTATCTATACGGATCTCGCTGCGATCCGATACCTACTAAGCAAGAAGGACGCCAAACCGCGATTACTCAGATGGATCTTACTCCTACAAGAGTTTGACCTAGAGATAAAAGACAAAAGAGGAACTGAAAATATGGTAGCTGACCATTTATCAAGATTAGATGGAATCCAAGCCGAGAGTGTTCCCATAAACAAAGATTTCCCTTATGAACGCCTCATCGCCAAGCTAGAGACAAACCCTGCCGACAGTTTAGATCCACGCAATGAAACTTTCACAACTGCGGTAGTAAAATCCATTTGTACTAATACCACATTACCATGGTACGCTGACTTCGTCAACTATTTAGCTGCCGGTGTTTTACCACCTGATTTGATGTACCAACAGCGGAAGAAATTTTTCCATGACCTTAAACACTACTTTTGGGATGAACCACTACTATTTAAAAGAGGCGCCGATGGTATCTACCGTTGCTGCGTTCCTAATGATGAAATAAACGACGTCATTTCCCATTGTCATTCCGCCCCTTATGGTGGACACGCTAGTACATCGAAAACCTGTGCAAAAATACTTCAAGCTGGCTTCTTTTGGCCTACCTTATGGAAAGACGTCCACGTAGCAATTATGAACTGCGATAGATGTCAACGCACAGGAAATATATCTAGACGTGACGAAATTCCGTTAAAAGGAATCCTCGAAGTAGAAGTTTTCGATGTGTGGGGAATTGATTTCATGGGACCTTTCCCCGCATCCTTTGGAAATAAATATATTTTGGTAGCCGTCGACTATGTATCAAAATGGATTGAAGCCATCGGTGCACCCACTAACGATACACGTGTGGTACTAAAACTATTCAAGAATATCATCTTCCCACGATTCGGTGTACCAAGACTAGTGATCAGCGATGGTGGCTCACATTTTATCTCCAGAATTTTCGAAAGGTTACTTTCCAAATACGGTGTTAAACATCGCATAGCCACACCATACCATCCTCAAACAAGTGGACAAGTGGAAGTATCAAATAGGGAGATCAAAAAAATACTTGATAAAACCGTAGCCCTATCCAGAAAGGACTGGTCCTCCAAGCTCAACGATGCTCTTTGGGCATATCGGACAGCTTTCAAAACTCTTATCGGAACAACGTCGTTCAAATTAGTTTATGGAAAATCTTGTCATTTGCCAGTAGAATTAGAACATAAAGCTTATTGGGCGATAAAAACCCTTAACTTAAACTATAAGAGTGCTGGCGAGAAACGAGTGTTAGATATCCATGAACTGGAAGAATTGCGTTTAGACGCTTATGAAAATGCTAAAATCTATAAAGAACGAACAAAAAAACGGCACGATAAGCGTATCTCGCGGAAAGACTTTAAGGAAGGAGACATCGTACTCCTATTCAACTCTAGACTAAAACTATTCCCGGGAAAATTACGTTCCAGATGGTCCGGACCGTTCGAAATTAGCAAAGTTTTCCCAAGTGGGGCGATAGAAATTAAAGGTAGTTCTATCGAACCATTCATTGTTAATGGCCAGCGCTTAAAGCACTATTTTAACGTCGAAAATATCAACTTCTCGGCCTATCTTCAGTTAAGTGAGTCGCCTACCCCTTTACCTAACTGAATAGGTATTTAATGTCGAGCCGTCGACATAAAATAAAGGCGCTTCGTGGGAGGCAACCCATGTTTTTACTTTAATTATTTTTCTGCTTTAATATGTTTTTATTTTTCTTTTCTTTTTCTTAATCTTTAAAATATTTTCATTATTGCATTTCTAACTCCTTTCTATTTTTCTTCTGTTTTTATTTCTCCCTTTCATATTTCTTTTTCTTTTTAATTTAACTTTGGCAATTTCCTAACCCGAAAATACTTACTTAATTTCCTTTTCTTTCAAACATTTTTCAAATATTTTCAGGGGGGTAACTCTTTTTCTTTCACATCTCGCGCTATGGATTGTGCTAACTTCATGAATGTCAAATTGCGAAGCCGACACCAGAGAAGACGGTTTGCAGACCTGGGTGAACGGGAGATGTGTCCTACTATATATGCAGATGATCATGCTATGGCTGCCCTTGGCATTCGCGAGAGTATCATGTACTTGCTGCACCAGATTGGTTGGGACACCGCCCCTATCCGTCAAAGGTTCTGTACCTACAAAAGGTTGACTCTGGAGTTTCTCAGCACCTTGAGTTTCATTCCAAATCATGGAATGGGATTCAACCGTGGGTTGATTACATTTAGAATGTTTAACATGGATTACACTTACAACCTGCGAGAGTTTAGCCATCTTCTTGGGTTCCCTTTTGGACCCGATGTTATCAGTATGACGCAGGAGAACCTTTTGCCCGTATCTGAGCTTGACTTTTTCTGGGGAAGCATAGCTGGTGTTAACCATCCTGAGCCGTCAGATCTGTACTCTGAATGCATTCATAACCCGACCATCAGGTATTTCCACAAGATCATAGCCCACACTATCTTCGGCAAACAGCAAAATGTCACCTCTGTATCCCGCGATGAGCTGTTTATTATGTATTGTACATCTCAAAACCGTCCGGTGAACGGTGCAGCTTATATGCTCGCTAATATGGAGCGGATCATTGGAACTCCAAATGCACCTATCTTGTTGGGTGGGTTGGTTACCATGCTGTCTAATGCCATTGGACTCAGCCGGCCTATGCTCGGTTCTGCTCCACTTTATGGCATAAAGCCGATGGACATTGCTTTTTGTTTCAACACTAGCATGATTGGAAACCTTGGACCAGATTCATTTGACCTGCTAGTTAATCATCAGATCGTCCATCATTTTAAGCTGCCTGACCCAAGAACCAGTGTGCACAACCGGGATAACTGGTTGTTTGATCTTCACTACCCTGCTTCACCACCCTCTTCACCATCTACAGTTGACATTTATGAGGTTCCAAACAATGCTAATGCTGAAGAAGATCCTGCTACACCGCCAGGCTACCATGATCTCCCTGATCCTTGGGAACAGGAGGCTACTTCCGGCGAGACCGCGCCCCAGGTTCCTGAGACTACTCCACCTCCACCTGCTGTTACCTTAGACTCCCTTCATGCGGCCATTACGGACATGCGGGGCGAGCTGACTTCCCTTAGGGTGGATTTCATTACCTTCATGGACTCGGTGACTGATCAGTTGGATTATATGCATCAGCATTTGTTTCCACCTCCCCGTGGCTAGATTGCCATCGTTATTTCATTTCCTTCTCTCTTGCATTTTTACGCACAGTGAGGACACTGTAAATTTCTGTGTGGGAGGGATTTTTAGTTTAGTTATTATTGCAACATTATCATTATTTTTATTTTTTACTTTGAAACAATTTGTTATGCATTTATTAAATTGAAGTTTATTTTAAATTCTTTCCCAATTTACTACTTATTGTTTACTGTCTATGCTTTATTTACTGTTATTTACTATTTACTGTCTATTTTCGTTAGATTTAAAACTTTAATTACTTAAAATAATTAATTAAAACAAACATTTCAAATAAACCAAAAAAAAATATATAAATTCTTCATAAACCAAAAAAATATATAAATTCTTCAAAAATCCAATTTCCAAAAAAATAATAATAAACTCATCACTCTCCAACGGTCCTGTAACGGATCTTTCATTTAAGACTCTGTCTACGTTACGACCGTCACACCCCTGTGACGAGCGTAACACGCCTCTTTGCTTCGTGACGAGCGTCACAACCCTGTGACGACCGTCACACAGACAGAAACCAACGGCTGTTACAGAGAACCGTTCCAACCTTCTTCCTTATAAACCCATTTTTCCTTCTCCATTATCACCACACCATACGAAAAACCACCTAGTCACTCCATTTTCCTTCCAATTTCTAAACTCCCAACACCAAATTAACATCCTTACAATCTCCCATTCTCACATTCCCAAATCAAATCCTTTATCACCATGGCAAACAACTCAAACGCTCAAGTTATCAATTTCAGAATCGGCGAACCTGGGGAGAATCAACGAGCAAAGTATCAAAAATTCCAACGTCGAGGTCTCCAACCCACAAGGTACGTCGACATCGACTGCCTACGGAGTTTGGGACTACTCGACCGTGTCCGCCGATTACTACAAAACCTCTGCCGCGAACCAAGACCAATCTACGAAACTCTTACTCTTGAGTTCTTGAGTTCGTTCGCTTACCTCACTCCGCCGGGTGTCACAAACCAATTATCAGGCGTGGCAAAATTTCGCATGTTCGGAGTTGAGCATCAGTTGCCTCAATCCGACATCGCGAGGCTTATGGGATTTTGTTCGGACGAAGGTGCTCATTTTCGGGTACCGGATAGTTTTAATGATGAGGCTTTCAACTTGTGGCACAGTTTAACGAACATCCGTGTCGGGTCCTACGACCACCTCAACGCTACCCACATCCACAATCCGGCCATCCGCTACTTTCATCGCATTCTTAGTAACATCATCTTCTCCCGCGACATCAACCATAAGCTCAACTCCAAGGAGCTCTTCTTTCTACATTGTGCGTTCACTGGGCAAAAGATAAATGCCGCCCCATTCCTACTTGCTCACATCCACTCTATTTGTGCTAGAGGTGGAAAACCTTTCTATTTCGGAGGGTTGGTTACTTCTATTGCCATTGGTCTGAATTATGGTGCTGCTATTGCAACCTTGCCTTCTATGGCACCGGCTTTGCTAACCTTGGATCACTGCAAAGCCGCACACCTCATCTACGAGCGGGAAGATGGCAGATTCCACCCCGTAATTAGGAATACCTTCTATCGAAATATCATTTTGCCAAACAGGGACCGAATCGATCCAAGTAACCGAGCAAACTGGTTGTTCGACCCTGAAGTTCACGCAGAGCCTGCACCCGCCCACGAAGACCAAGCTGCAGCCGCCGCAGACGATATACAAGAAGAGTTGGATAGTGCTCTGCCTGTCCATGATATCCATGGATCCTCATCTGCACCTCCTCCTATCAATCTCGAAGACATCCTCCTCGCCCTCCACATGCAAAATCAAATGAATGCGCCACTTGAAAGGAGGCAAGCTGAGAAGTTTAAGTCTATGTGTGCCCAAAACGCTCAGATCTTGACTGGGCAGCGAAACATGAATGAGAGGTTGGATGAGGCGCTGTCAGAGCTTAACGCCTTGAGAATAGATATGAACACCTATGGCTTCCAAGACACCGACGCTGAAGCCACTCCTACCAGACGCTCTCGCACCAGGAGCAGAGGACGTGGTCACCAGTAGTTTGTCTTTCTTTAATTTCTTTATAATTTGTTATTTTTCTGTTTCATTTCCTTTCCTTTTTGTTTTTGTAATTGTACTTCCCCGCATATTTATCGCAACATTGAGGACAATGTCGTATTTTGTGTGGGAGAGGTACCTTTCAATCGTTAATAAAACTAGTAAATTCTTGCGATATGTCTCGACTCAAATTCTTCGCTTTACTTTGCCATACCGAAATTTTTTTTATTTTCGCATTAGCCCGACATACCTACCTTAATGAAATCCCAGTTGAGGAAGCCGAAAACGACATAACAAGATCGATACGGTTCTGTCACCGTAGACTTCTTGCTTACGCGATCCGTTTCAATAACCATTATACCGATATCTGGAGTTTCAAGTTCTAGAAGTAACCCCTAGTAGTTTATACTAGCAGTCAGCACCGTCTTGACACAAACCACGTGGAGAATCGATGAATATAAGTGTTTGATGCCTGATTCTAAAAATATCCTTCCTATCTCGCTGCTAAAAGAAAAGAAAACTTGTGTACCAAAATATACGGGCACATACAAGAGCTGAGAAAATAATGAAGAAATCCAGTGTTGGTTGGTTCAGAGGTATCTGGTTCTGAACTCGGTAGGGCGTGCTACGGCCCGTTCCCCCACAACCTCCAATTTGGATAAAATATGTAGGGTTGCCACATTCATGTACCAGACCCCGTGCTAAAGGATCAAAATCACTAACTGGTTACTCCACTACGTGCGTGCTAAGGCAAAGGGCTTAATGTGATTGCGCCAGAACGAAACCGGGTGAAATAGATACGAGGAACTCCTGGCAGAGTTATAATGGAATTGTTGGATAGCTCGTTTAAAATGGAAGTCTACGAGTAAGCTTATTACTTGCGTCATTAGCGTATCTTTAGTGTTCTACTCAAGTATTGGCCGAACCAACAAGGATTTCCCGAAACCACTTTAAAAATCCAAGGGTATGTCATGCTTATGCGCTTACCAGAAAACTTGTCCAGCCTTTCGAATGACTATTTGCTTGAGGACAAGTAAAGGTTTAAGTATGGGGGAATTTGATAACAAGAAAATATATCGTATAATTAACATACTTTTTACCGATTTTATATTCCATTAAGTCGTCTAACCCTTGATTATTCCGAGATTATTTGTCTTTTTTTACAGGTATAACACTTGTCGACTCAAACCGATGCAAAAGGACAACATGAAGAAAGCTAGACGAAAAACAAAGAGAAAAAGAATAAAAAAATACAAAGTGTGGACTTCTGGATAGGTGACGGTCGTCACGCCCCTGTGACGGGCGTAACACCCCACAACATAACCAAATGCTCGTCACACGCACCTGACGAGCGTAAGGCACCACTTCAGCGTGTGACGACCGTCACCCACCTGTGACGACCGTCACGCGCGTAAAGGAGGACGTTACGCATGGCTTGAAGACGTGGGCGTGAAGGGCAGACTACTTCTCCCGGTTTCCACTGAATCTCCTATTTTATTGCCACAACTATTACTGCTCCTAGAATTTCTCCACGAAGATTTCATCAAGAATTCAAAATTAAACTGCTGATTTTTCCTGCTATAAATATGAATACCAAGGCACAGTCCAAGGGTCGAAGAATTTTACTCAGCAAATACTTATTTTATTTTTACAGTTATTTCCAATTTGTTTGTTTTGCAATTCTGCTTTCAATTCCTTGTAATTTTCATTCAAGCCTTAGTTTCTATTTTTAAGTGTTAATTCTTCTTACAAGAATTAACACGAATTTCTACTGCAAGTCAAGCTCGAGGATTTGGATTACTGTATTCCCTCAAGATTACTATAGCATCTGTAATTCCAGGTTTTTTATATTGCAATTATTATTTATTTAGTTTCTATAATATGCTGTTTATTGACATGAATTATATTCTAAACTTTATTGCTGTTAAGTTAATTATGTCTGGCTAAATTATTATTACCGGTATGTGACTGTATAAACTGAAAGAATTCAATGATACCTTGGCCAAAAATATTTATAAAACAATTTCTGGTTTCCAATTTCCAATATTAATTTAACTATCCTTGTCACGAGAGTGAGAGGTTAATTAACACGATTTTGCCACGAGAGTGGGAAATTAATTAAGGCAAGAACCTGCATGCGAGAGCTGGGGTTCAACCCAGATAGTGGTAACGAAGCATTGATTTTTAAATACACGAGAGTGTTTTAATAAATTAATTAAATTCAAATTGTTTTCAAAAAGTGTTATTAAATTTAAAGTGCATCCACTAGGTTTAGTAGCATGACTTATTTCATAAACACGAGAGTGTATGTCTCAGGTTTTTAAACAATTAGCTTTTACCGAAATACTTTATAGGCCAAGCGATTCATCGAATTCCCTAAGTCCGATTATCACATACCGGTATAATTAGTACTATTACTTTTAAAACTAAACTGTCTCCCCAAATATCGAATATTCATCGCTTAGTTAGACAAAACTGTAGCATTAGATCGTATGCGATTGATACACAGTCTCTGTGGGTTCGATAATCTTTTAAAACTAGAATAACTGAACTGTATACTTGCAGTTAATATCCCGACAGACTTATAAAGTCCCGATCACACATCTTGACGCCATATGGATAAGCGTTGATGCAGAGTCAATGGTACTGCCTTAGTTCCATGTATCCACTCATGCCCTAACAACAAGTTGTAGTTTTCTTTGGACGCAATCACCATGAACAATGTTGGCCTTGAAGTCGAGCCAACTGACAAATTTACGTGAATCACGCCTAGTATGTGACTTGTTTTCCCTTCATAGTTTGACAAAACCATGTTATGTAGTTTGAGGTCGGTGTCGAACTTGCCAATCCTTTTCAGCAATAATTGTGGCTCAAGTTCACAACACCACCACCATCAACAAACACTTTGTTCACATGGAAACCATCAAATTTAGCCCTTATAAACAAAGGCTTGAGATGGTACATCATATCATATGTTGGCTTCTGAAACATTGCATGTTGTTCTTCGACCACCCCATTATTCATGACATAGTAGTATATAGGTTTCTGGCCGGATGATTCTTCGCACATGGCTTCCTCTTCGTCCCCAGATGCCTCTGACGCGAAACCATAATCATTAGGAAGGACCGATACAATATTACAATGAATAATCAAACCATCTTCTGAACTATCTTCGAGGTCGTCAGATAATTCATCATTCATGTTGTCATCACTAGGATTTTCAATTTTTGCTGGCGGCGCACTCACAACCGGCATTGATAACCTCTCTTTTGTTGGTCGACAGTGCTCTTCCTTCTGAATGCTCTCACCCTTTGATGGAGCAACCTTTAATTCTGCTTCTCTTGTAGATTTTTTATTTCTCTAAAACCTTCTCTGCTGAGTCTTTGTCATAGGATTTTTCCCTTTGTATGTGGGAGGAACATGATACTTCTTTGAAGTGATCCCAGCTTCAGCAAATTAGGAAGAACTTGATCTTTTCTCCATCATTTCCCACTTATGACTTGAACCTGAACCTTTCTTTACTACCTTCCAATTTTGGTTTCCCCCATTGGATAGAAACGACGAACCCATTTGTTGTTGGAAACATCAGTTGGTGGCACAAAGGTCCTTTGATAGGAAAACCTAGATTTCTCTAGGGGCACTTGGACATTGTACGGTCCCTTTGCATAGTCGAACACCACCTTTGGGTTCTTATCTTGAGGGTGTTTCTTCTTCAATGCCTCAATTTTCTTTACAGCATTTTCGTTATAGACTATATTATAACTTAGGCATAACATAGATCTGGAATTACCCATCTTGCACCTATTTAGAAAATCCACCAACTCCTCTTCAGGTTTGGGAAAAACAACCTTCATTAATTCAGCAATTGTTTCTTCAGACAATTCCTCATTCTTAGTTTCACAATCCATTTTTTCCTTATCACCTTGATTACCTTTAGGATCTTCAGCAATATCAACTACAATCACTTCTTGTGGCTTAGGAAAATTGCCATTGGCACTTTTAAGACCTTCAGTAGTCTCGACTGTTGCAGCTACCGTTGGATCAGTGGTCACAACATGTTCGCTCTTAAAACCATAAGTGGTCTTGATTGTCAATGCTACGAGTGAGTTGATGAGGTCCACCTGTTCTCCTTCGAGACCATAAGTAGTCTCGATCATCAGCACTTCCAATGGTTCGACAAAGTGCGCATCAGAAACATGTAAAGGATCTGAGTCGACCTTCATGGAGCTTTTTGGTTTTTTTCCAAATTACAATCAACCATCTTTCAGAGCCTTCTTAATCAAATCCCTGAAAAGAAAACATTGAGAAGTATTATAACCCAAAAAATTATGATACTTGCAGAAACCTCTTTTTATTTTTGCTCTAATGATGGATTTTTACTGCCTGGAGGCACAATAATTTGACTATCGGAAACTAAAACATCAAATATTTTGTCACATTTTGACACATCAAAAGTATAAGTTTTAGTATTAAATATATCATTTTTTGGTTCTTCGACCGTCTTTCCTATTGACGGCCTTATAGGTTTACATGCATACGAAAGTCCAACTTTTAATTCAACCACATTCACTTCTCCTTCTTCCATGTATTCATCCTCAGACTATGGAATAATCTTTTATGTCTACATATGCCACTTTGCCTTTTCTATGATCCTTTGATAACCTAACTTTATCTGTCTTTAAATATTCGACACATCGAACCTTATCATCCAGTTGATACATATTTGTAATAGATTAAGGATGAAACTTTTTCCTAATAGAATAATCTAAGCCCCCAACGTCCATTTCGACCAGCCCATGATCAGGAACTCTAGGGAAGCATCTAGAGTTTAGGACCCTAAATCTATTTAAATAATCTTCCATTGACTCATACGTGTAAGTCTAAGAGTGCCTAAGGGGGGGGGGGGGGTGAATTAGGTCTATAAAAATTTATTCGGTTTTATGAGAATACTTGGTGTGATTTTTGGTTAAGTGTTTGAAGGTTTTGATTATATCTTATCTTTTCTTGATTATGATGATGAAAGCGATAAATGCGGAAAAGTAAAGAACACGGTGATATATCCTGGTTCCCCTTACAATCCGAGAGTACTCCAGTCCCCTTTCCAACACGAAATAGATTTCACTATAGTTAGAATGATTGTACAGCCTATGCTTACTATCTAACCTATAGGGTGACCAAAGGTTCTTAACACCTTTAAGATCAAACAAACACTAATGTGAATGAAGAACAATCCTCTTCAAATCACAACACTTACTTCCAACAATCCTGGATAGTAAGGGAATAATTTCTTTTTATAATACAATGATTTATTTGAAATATATGGATAGCACTATCAATCTTCAATTGATCTTCTTCTTCAAGATAGAAACAATTCTCAATCAATGATTATAAATGTTCACAATGTATGTATGAAACTTGTAATGATTTAATGAAAATGTATATGGCAAGTTTCACAAAATTTATGAACACATGAAAGTTTGAATGCAAATTTGAATGAATGAGAAAATTGTTAATATGAAGAAGGTTTATTGTTTTTTTTCTTGTTGTTTAAATCTGAAAATCTGCATTTTATAATGTCACAAGAACCTCTTCATTCATGCCATGTCATATGAAAAGATGCAATGCATTCATGAAAGAGTACCACTTGAAAAATGTTCAAAAACCAAAAGAAAAGCTGCACTGGTTCGCTGGGAACCGGTTCCGACACTGACAGAACCCGGTTTCTTAGTGAACGTTATAAACCAGATTTCAAAAATATCACGCAGGAACCAGTTCCCCTATTGGTACAACCCGGTTCCTGATACAAAATCCAGGGACATGTTTTTTGAACAAGTTTGGAACCCGGTTCCTGTTAGGGAGGAACCGGTTCCTGAAAATTAATTTTCAAAAATTCTTTTTGAAAAATATTTCAAACAAGGTTTTTCTCAACATTAAAAATGTGGGATATGTATATGATTATGAATGCATATTTTGTGAACATCTATATTCAAGATTAAGAATTATTTATACCATTTGACATTTGATGATTCTTCAATAATTCTTCTTCTAATCTTCAAGACTTGTATATGATGTTGATAAGCTTTTTGCACATCCTTTAAATGTTGATATCCATGTTGTCTTCATCAAAACAAATGCTTTAAACATGATTTGAGAAGCTTGCAATTACATTCTCCCCCTTTTTGATGATGACAACCAAGGCTTGAAAACGATTTTTGAAATGATGATGTTGTTTTGTGTAGCAAACATGTTGAGCAAATGCAAGGCTCCCCCTAAATTGTATGCTCCCCCTAAGTCCATGATTCCTTGAATTTTGGAGTGAGTTTGATAGATATTTGGGCCTGCAATTTCTTTGAAACAAAACAACACATATGCATATTCTTCTCCCCCTTTGTTAACATAAAAAAGGATGGGGAAAAAGAGTGAAACAAATACATTTAAAAATTAAGACGAACAATATATACACACATTTTTTATCAATTAAAAAACATATAAAAGAAGGAGTAGAAGCATAGTGCACTGAGACATAAAATTTTTGAAGAAAAAATTAAGACGTGCACCTTATGAGAAACATTTAGTGATCACCTTTATCCAAAATACCAAGTTCTTTTCGAAGCTTTTTGTTCTTGATGGACCAAAGAGATCCATGTGTAACAATTGTAGTGGCCTTGTTGTAGACACCACATTCTTAGATTTGAAAGTTGTTTTGGTCTGTTTTCCATTTTGACAAGCGCTACATAATTTGTCTTTGATGAACTTTATCTTTGGTAGACCAATAACTAAGTCATGCTTAACCAATTTGTTCAAGTGCTCCATGTGAATGTGAGCAATCCTCTTGTGCCATAACCAAGCGTCATTGTTGTTTACCATAAGACATTGTACCTTCATAGACAAATCATCTAAAGTAATCATAAAAATATTATTAGATCTTATACCTTTGAGTTTTACCTCATTGGTTGCCTCATCCATAATAAGACATTCTTCTTTGTTGAATTTGATCTTGAACCCTCTATCACAAAGTTGACTTATGCTAAGAAGGTTGTGCTTTAATCCTTTAACATAGAGAACATCCTCAATTTGAATGGATGGAGGTGTGCCAATTATTCCAACGCCAAGAATCTTTCCTTTGGTGTTGTCTCCATAGGTGACATACCCTTTGGCTTTATGTACTAGATATGAAAATTGGTGTACATCTCCTGTCATATGCTATGAACATCCACTATCAAGATACCAAACATTTGATGTGGATTTCAAGCATACCTACAAAAACAAATTATTCTTTGTTAGGTACCCAAGTTGCCTTGGGTCCTTCATAGTTAGTTCCCTTTTTCACCCACACATAATGCCCACTTGCCATACTAAAGTTTCTAACATAGCAAGCATTAGGTGTATGGCCTTTAATACCACAATAAAAACAAGTAGGTTCAAAGTTACTTCTATATCTAGAAGGATAAGATTTCTTCTTAGGAAATGTTTTCTTTTTGGATATATTAGCCTTTTTCTTTTGATGATTATGAACAACTTGCTTCTTTTCTATTTTCTTGGGATTGGAACTATTACTAGCCTTTACAAAAACAGTGGGATTGTTACTTGGTTTCTTAGAATTCACATAACCAAGACCTCTTTTATCATTTGGATAACGTTGTTGGCTTAGTAATCCTTCTAATCCTATTTGTCCTTTTTCATATTGTTCAATGACTCTTTTCAATTGAACAATTTGAAAGACATTTGATTCACACTTGGAGCATGCAAAGTTTTCCTTTTCTTTAATAAAATTTTGTTTTTGAAGATCAAAATATTTAGTCATGGTGTCAATTTTTTCTAGACAAATTAGAAGTTCTTTTTCTTGATTTGACACCTTTTTGTATAAACTTTTGCATTCTTTCAAGAGTTCATCAATAGCACCTTGAACATCATCATCAAAAAGATTAAATTCATTACTAACCTCTTCTTCATTGTCGGAGTGATGTGAAGCCATTAATGCTAGATTTGCACATTCGTCGCTTTCCGAATCGGATGAAGAACTTATCTCATTATCTTCCCATGCAACATAAGCCTTTTTCTTCTTGAACTCCTTTTTGCCTTTGAATCCATTTTTCTTGGAGAGTTTTGGACAATCCGGCTTTATGTGACCTTGCTTTCCACATTCATAGCATGTGACATCTTGTGTTGATGTGGAGGCTTCTTTATCTTTATGCTTATAGAATTTCTTTCTTTTGACAAAGTTAGCATTATGAAGATTATTTTTATGACCAAAATATTTTCCTAACCTTTTTACAAGAAGCAAGAGATTTTCATCTTCCTCCGATGCATCTTTATCTTGACTTTCTTTTGAATCAACTTTCAAAGCAATGCCTTTGGATTTCTTCTCATTATTCTCATGTTTTTCAAGTCTTCCATGTTCCGTCTCATATTCTTGAAGCTTTCTGAAAAGTGTTGCGGAAGTCATAGTTGCTAGGCTTTTCTTTTCGGATATTGCCGTTACTTTTGGTTGCCATTCCCTCGTTAAAGACCTAAGCACTTTAAGATTTAATTCATCGTTAGTTAAAGTCTTACCAAGTGCCTTCAAATGGTTTGTCAAGTGAACGAATCTCTTTTGCAAGTCAAGGATGGATTCTCCGGGCAGCATTCTGAATAATTCATATTCTTGACTCAAAGTGTTCAATCTAGACCTTTTGACTTCGGCGGTTCCTTCATGAGTTTCTACAAGAGTATCCCAAATTTCCTTCGCCGTTGTACATGCCGATACTCGGAAAAATTCATCCATACTAAGAGCACTTTGGAGAATATTGATTGCCTTTTTGTCAAAGAGAACTTTTTTCTTGTCATCGTCATCCCATGATACTTTAGGCTTTGATGACCCAACGCCATTGACAACATACACCGGAGTAAATGGACCATTCTCAACAGCATTCCATATTTCTTCTCCTTGCGCTTCAAGATGAGCCTTCATGCGAATTTTCCAAAAGTCAAAGTATTCACCACAAAACAATGGAGGCTTGTTGTTACTACCACCATCTTTGAAAACCGGATTTGGATTTGTGGAAGCCATTCTGGATCTTTAGGAACAAGTTACCTATAACTTTCTCTGATGCCAATTGTAAGTCTAAGAGTGCCTAAGAGGGGGGGGGGGGTGAATTAGGTCTATAAAAATTTATTCGGTTTTATGAGAATACTTGGTGTGATTTTTGGTTAAGTGTTTGAAGGTTTTGATTATATCTTATCTTTTCTTGATTATGGTGATGAAAGCGATAAATGTGGAAAAGTAAAGAACACGGTGATATATCCTGGTTCCCCTCACAATCCGAGAGTACTCCAGTCCTCTTTCCAACACGAAATAGATTTCACTATAGTTAGAATGATTGTACAGCCTATGCTTACTATCTAACCTATAGGGTGACCAAAGGTTCTTAACACCTTTAAGATCAAACAAACACTAATGTGAATGAAGAACAATCCTCTTCAAATCACAACACTTACTTCCAACAATCCTGGATAGTAAGGGAATAATTTCTTTTTATAATACAATGATTTATTTGAAATATATGGATAGCACTATCAATCTTCAATTGATCTTCTTCTTCAAGATAGAAACAATTCTCAAGCAATGATTATAAATGTTCACAATGTATGTATGAAACTTGTAATGATTTAATGAAAATGTATATGGCAAGTTTCACAAAATTTATGAACACATGAAAGTTTGAATGCAAATTTGAATGAATGAGAAAATTGTTAATATGAAGAAGGTTTATTGTTTTTTTTTCTTGTTGTTTAAATCTGAAAATCTGCATTTTATAATGTCACAAGAACCTCTTCATTCATGCCATTTCATATGAAAAGATGCAATGCATTCATGAAAGAGTACCACTTGAAAAATGTTCAAAAACCAAAAGAAAAGCTGCACTGGTTCGCTGGGAACCGGTTCCGACACTGACAGAACCCGGTTTCTTAGTGAACGTTATAAACCAGATTTCAAAAATATCACGCAGGAACCGGTTCCCCTATTGGTACAACCCGGTTCCTGATACAAAATCCAGGGACATGTTTTTTGAACAAGTTTGGAACCCGGTTCCCTGTTAGGGAGGAACCGGTTCCTGAAAATTAATTTTCAAAAATTCTTTTTGAAAAATATTTCAAACAAGGTTTTTCTCAACATTAACAATGTGGGATATGTATATGATTATGAATACATATTTTGTGAACATCTATATTCAAGATTAAGAATTATTTATACCATTTGACATTTGATGATTCTTCAATAATTCTTCTTCTAATCTTCAAGACTTGTATATGATGTTGATAAGCTTTTTGCACATCCTTTAAATGTTGATATCCATGTTGTCTTCATCAAAACAAATGCTTTAAACATGATTTTAGAAGCTTGCAATTACAATACGACCTCCTTTTGATTGAGGATAACTCTTTCAAACTTATCTTAGGTTGACCAGCATAAAATTGCTCATGAAATATACCCTTAAGTTGTTCCCAAGTGTGTTGGAATATGGAGTCAATATCGTAAACCAAGTAAAAGCGTTTTTGGTCAATAAATTAGGAAAATATCTTAATTTTAAAACCTCATCATTGACGTTATCGCCAACTTCTGTTTCATACCTAGTAATGTGTTCAGCGATCGACTCATTGGCATCACCAACAAACTTGGTAAATTTAGGTACCTTACACCCCCTAGGTAATTCTACCTGCCGAATGTAACCAGGCAAGAGCGAAGAGTAATTGGGCCTCCGAAGGTCAAAATTTACCCCATATCGTGTTAATACTTATTCTATCACATTTCTATGTTGTTACGCTCAACAGTGGCATTTCTGAACACTCGATCAACATCTTAGTTTCTCCTAACTATGACCGGCTTAGGTTCGTATTGTTCAACTTATAGACCTCGAAGAATGGAAGCACCCACTTTTAGACCTCGTATTGTGCCATTTTATTTACCTCTGGTTTTGGCAAATAACGTTGGTCTCTTAACAAAAAGTTTACTGGCGAGATCGACCAGGGAATCTTAGTACAATGCTTTAGTTTTCGAGTGTTTTCACAAAGTTTGTTCAAAAGGGTTCGTTTGACTAAGGCGAAACGAATTTAAAAGCAATAAAGCAGGACTTGTAAAATAAAACAAAATACGTTTTAAATTGTAAAAATAGATGACATAACATCAAAATATTTGAAAATGGGTTGATTCAAATGTACATTGCGCTAGCTTGACTCATTTTGCTCATTTGCTTGGGTACTCTGAGTGACTAGTGTGTAAGAATGTGAAAGTTTGAATCTCTAACACTATGCACTAAGTGCTTTATTTATAATACACAAAAATAAGTACTTTTCAGTTGGTTTCTCTTCTTTATAAGCCACGTGTCTCTTGTAACTTCCCTCTGTAAACCACGTTTTCCATCTCTGCTATCGAATCCATGTTCTCCATCCATAACAGTTTACTTTGTTAGTTATGAATTCTTTGGGCTTTTTAACATTCCTGAGCCCAATCCATTCCTCACGAGACCTCTTTTCTAGTCGACTGCGTCCATAAACCCAATTGACTATTTGTGAAATCTCTCCCGATCAACTGCTTCTGTAGTGGATTTTCTATAATTCAAAATTCTCAAAGAACCCTTTTTTATTTTTGGTTGGATTTTAATCCTTTATGAAAATTCTAGCCAACAGTGGATTAACAACATGATGGAGGTAGGATAGTAATAGGGTGGAATCTAACTACTTTTGATGTTTATATCCTTAAATGTACAAGTCAACCAATCCATTTAAAGGTTAGAAACATAAACCCGGAGGTGCAATTTCAAGCTACATTTATGTATGGATTCAATGATGAAGGTGGTAAAAGGGAGCTATGGAAAGACTTGGTGGGAGTAGCTAACAAGCAACCATGAATTGTGCTAGAGGACTTCAATGATATATTGGACAAGGAAGATAGAATAGGTAAATGTGTCTGTTACTTTAATACCAATCATTTTCTGACTTGTGTGAATGATTGTCAACTAAAGGATATCAAGTTCACAGGGAACTACTATACATGGAATAACAGGCAGCAAGGAGATGATAAAATATGCTCTAAGATTAATCGTGTGCTTTCTAACTAAGAGTGGCTTAACAAATATACAAAGGAAGAAGTTCATTTTCCTCCAGAAGGTAGTTTTGATCACTCTCCGACAATCCTCATTATTTCTCCTGAGCATGTTGGGGGGAAGAAACCCTTTAGATACTTTAGAATGTGGCAGCAATACCCTAAATTCAAAGAGATCCTAAAGGATGAGTGGAATGCCCCTATACAAGGTACTTTGATGTACATAGTTACTCAAAAAATGAAAAATCTCAAAAGGCCCCTGAAGGAGGTAAACAAAAATGGTTTCAACAGTCTACAAATTGTTGATACTGAAGCCAGAAAGCACCTTTAAGATTTCCAATTGGCTATGAAGAGGGACCCTCTTAAGGAAGATTTAGTTGAGAAAGAAAAGCAAGCTCATGATAATGACTTTATGACAGAGAAAGCTTATTACCCATTCCTATCTCAGAAAGCTAAACACACTTGGATAAAAGATGGAGACAATAATAATTCCCTATTTCATGCCAACATCTGACATCACATCAACACTAATATAATATATTATATCACAAAAACAAGGGTGATTAGCTTAGTAACCCCAATGATGTAGTAAATGAATTCATATCCTACTAGAAAGAGTTCTTAGGGACTTCAAATGAAGATGGTATACAGGTCAAGAAGAGTGTTCTTGAGTATGAGAGCTTGGTGTCTCATGATCAACAAGAATATTAGACAAGACCTTACATGGAGGATGAAGTCAAGGAAGTTGTCTTCTATATCCCAAGAAATAAATCCCCGGGCTCCGATGGTTACAACAGTTATCTCCTTCAATAGAGGTAGATTCCCTTTTAAGTACCTGGGGATGTCAATCAATTCTAAGAGGATATCTGCTAACCTACAGGAAATAACTAGATAGCTTGGAAGAGGCAAATTCAGTAAATTTAAGCAGCAGGTTTTCTCAGTAGTGGTCGTGGAAATGGTATATCATATATGGAAACTCTGGAATGAGGTCTTGTGGAATCATAAGCTCTTGATGTCGGAAATAGGGATTTAAAGGATAAAAGAGGTTGTAAAAAATAGAATTGTAAGCATATGTACCACTAAGATTAGTCTAGTGGATAAAAATTGGATTCAATCTCTAACAACAATATTTATTTATATTTATCTATTAACATAGACAAATTATTAAAAATATTTATGACAAAATAATAGTAAAAATATGAGAAAAAATCACCAAAATAAATACAAAGCTACAACAACAAAAAAATAAAAAAAATAGAAACAACACAAAAATAAACTCAAGAAAGTAAAAACCTTACCCTAGTCGGAGAAAGTGCATGATTTCACATCTAATATGCATATAAATCATTTTTTAGGAAAAAAAAACTTTTATCCTTCAATTTTTCACATATGTTAAAGAATTGGAAAAAATACTATCATTACGGAAAACTAAAAAAGAATTATGTGATCAGCGGTAAAAACTATTTGTCAATCCACCCACTAGATAATCATATATTACACTGTCAAAACTAGCTCACAAGTGATAAAAAGATGGGAAATTGACTCAACCGAACCCCCCACAGAAAAGACATGAGATCCCACTGGATCAACAATCGTCCTCCCAATTAAATAGGTTTTCTCTAGAGGGATCACTATCTTGTAATAGTTGTCTAGAAAAGACCACCACCTTAAATGGAGCCCAACTAATCCAGATAAGGAGAAGGGTTAGATTCTCAACTAGATGAGAAGTTAAAAAAGATATACTAAGGTCAAGTGAGCATGATAAGCATAAGCAACATAAAAAATACTATCTCTTGAAAGATTCCAACACAACTGAACTCTATTATGAGATGTAATTCCTTGAAGAACTGATAGAAGATTGTCATCAACTAGTAATTCGTGGAGGGTTAAAGTTCTCCTCCACCTGAAATCTCAAACAAGATTACCATTTCCCACTTAACAATCTCACTCACTAACCTAATTAGTTGGTTAGAAATTTAAAATAAGCCAAAGAACCTAATCTTAACGGTAATGTGCCTTATCCAATGATCCTCCCAAAAACTAGTTTGCAACCATGTTTCAATGTTATTTAAGATACCTTCGGAAAACCAATCATAGATTCATCCTCTTTGGACCCAAGAAGAGGCACACATTTCCACTAAGTAGATATTTACTGAAAACCGGAGGTACCCCGGCCCTCACCCGAAGAGAAGAAACACCAAAAATATCATATATATATATATATATATATATATATATATATATATATATATATATATATATATATATATATATATATATATATATATATATATATATATATATATATATATATATATATATATATATATATATATATATATATATATATATATATATATATATATATATATATATATATATATATATATATATATATATATATATATATATATATATATATATATATATATATATATATATATATATATATATATATATATATATATATATATATATACAAGAATATCACACAAAAGACCAAAAACACATCTAATCGATCTCCATCTCCATTTAACCAAAATGGTTAAATTAAAAAACTAGAGATCCCTAACACCTAACCATGCCCCCCTTTATTCTTAATTTTACACACAATATCCCACTTCACATAAGCAATATTGTTGGAAATCCACCAATACTCTATGATGAATTTCGACCACCACTGATGATTAGTTATGAGACAAACAAAGAAAAGACAATAGAGATATTTCTGCAGAGTTTCTCTCTGCCCACAAACTGTGGAAGTTTTATTATTCACTTTGCAACTGCAAAATACTGTGAATGACTTGATTACAAAATAGGGGTTACTCCCTCTATTTATAGATTTAGGTTAGCTTCTCCCTAAGCTAAACCCAAGCCCAAAATATCTCTTTACTAAATCAAATCTAATCCAGATTTAAATTCAAATATATTTAAATCTAAACAAATCAAATCTTCTTTTTACACATATGAATTACAATTTAACACACCACATAATTCATTGTGTCTAAACTGTCAATGTTCATCATGGCGCTTAGCTTTCTGAATATTTCGACCTGCACTCCCTTCGTCATGATGTCTGCAATCTGATTCTCAGTTCTGCAGTGTTCCAAATTCATCTTCCCATCTGCTACCTGCTCTCGAAGATAATGGAACCTCATTTCGATGTGCTTACTTCGACCATGTGCTATTGGATTCTTCACCAGATTGATAGCTGACATGCTGTCTATCTTCATGGTAATTGCTCCATGATTTTTCCCTGTTATCTCTTCGACCAAGTTCACCATCCAGGTTGCTTGACATGCACAAAGAGAAGCAGCTATGTATTCTGCTTCGCATGATGATAATGCTACTACTGGTTCTTTTCTCGAACTCCAAGCAATTGTTGCACCACCTAGCATAAACACATATCCTGCTGTTGACTTTCGATCTTCAGCATCACTACACCAGCTCGAATCAGTGTATCCCACTAACTTGCATTCTTTTCCTTTATCAACTGTAGGAAACAAAATGCCATAATCGAAAGTTCCTTTGAGATACCTTAGTATCCTCTTCACAGCTGCTAGATGTGATACCTTTGGCTTCTGCATGAATCTACTTACCAAACCTACGCTGTATGCTAAGTCAGGCCTTGTATGACAAAGGTATCTCAATGATCCAATAAGTCTTCTGTATTGGGTTGGATCAACATCATCTTTATCAGCATCTTTCGACAGTTGCAGTCTTGGTTCTGCAGGTGTCGAAGTTGCGTTGCATTCTTCCATCTCAAACCTTTTGAGAATTTCTCTTGCATATCTTCTTTGATGCATCATCAAACCTCTACTGCTCTTGTAGAATTCGATACCAAGGAAATATGAAATCTCACCCAAATCAGACATTTCGAATTCCTTGCTGAGATCACCTTTGAAGTCTTCGATCTCACTCTTGCAGCTACCTGTTATCAACAAATCATCTACATAGAGACATAGTATAAGCAATTTATTCTTGCTTCTTCTTACATATACTCCATGTTCAGTTATGCACTTCAGAAATTCCTTCTCCCTTAGAAAACTATCAATTTTCTTATTCCAAGCCCTTGGAGCTTGTTTCAATCCATACAGGGCTTTATGTAGCCTGTACACCTTTCTTTCTTCGTCATGTTTCACAAACCCAACTGGTTGTTTAACATAGACTTCTTCATCTAAGGGTCCATTTAGGAATGCACACTTCACGTCCATCTGACATATGTGCCAACTGTTGATTTCTGCTAGACCAACAACCAGCCTGATTGTTTCGATCCTAGCAACAAGTGCAAAAACTTCATCGAAGTCTATTCTTTCTTTCTGTAGAAATCCTTTCGCCACAAGTCTTTCTTTGTGTCGAGTTACTTCACCTTTCGAATTCGTCTTCACTTTGTATACCCACTTGACATCAATTGCCTTCTTTCCTTGAGGCAATTCGACAAGTGACCAAGTGTTGTTGTCTTCGATAGACTTTACTTCTTCGTTCATTGCTTTCACCCACTTCGAATCTTTTAATGCTTCAGCTGCATTAACAGGTTCGACATCTGCATAGAAAGCATAATGTACCAGCTCACCTTCATCATCTATCACATCATCTGATGTAATCACACAATCTTGCAATCTTGCAGGCATGCGTCTTCGAATAAGATTCCCACTGAATCTTTCTTGACATTTGCAGTCCAATCCCATTCTTTGAACTCATCTATGATCACGTCCCTGCTGATCACAATCTTCTTGTTCTCTGGATCGAACAACTTGTAGCCTCCTGTCGAATGATATCCAACTAGGATCATTTGACTTGACTTGTCATCAAGTTTCTTTCTCAACTGATCTGGCACATGTCTATGTGCAATAGATCCAAATACTTTCAGATGACTCAAGCTAGGCTTCACACCAGACCAACATTCTTCTGGAGTAATTCCTTCTAGCTTCTTTGTAGGACTTCTATTCAAAATGTATGTTGCAGTCGAAACAGCTTCACCCCAAAACTCTTTAGGTAAATTCTTGCCTTTCAACATACTTCGCACCATTTCATGATGGTTCGATTTTTTCTTTCTGCAATTCCATTTTGCTGTGGAGTATAGGGTGGCACCACCTCATGCACAATCCCTTCTTTTTCACATAATCTGTCGAAATCTTTCGACACATATTCTCCTCCACCATCAGTTCTCAAAACTTTGAGCTTTCGACCACTTTGTCTTTCGACCATGGACTTGAACTTGGTAAATACTTCGATCACTTCACTTTTCTGCTTGATCAGGTAAGTCCATAGCTTTCGACTGAAATCATCTATGAATGTAACAAAGTATTTGTTACCTCCCATCGAATCCACCTGAATTGGTCCACATACATCAGAGTATATGACTTCGAGATTAGCCTTCGATCTTCTTCCTGCATCCTTGCTGAAGCTGTTCTTGTGTTGCTTCGCCTGCACACATTCTTCACATACTTCGTTTGGAATATCAATTTCAGGCAATCCTGAAACCATATTTCTTCTCTTCAAATCTCTGATGTCTCTGAAGTTGAGATGACCTAGTCTATAATGCCATATCCATTCATCTCTGCTAGCTGCAGTCGAAAGGCACTTGTGCTCCATCACATTTAGTTCAATCTTGAAGGTTCGATTCTGAGACATAGGAGCCTTCAAGATTACTCTCCCATTTGCATCAACAACTCTCATCAACTTATCTTTGATTGACACTTTATAATTCTTTTCGACTAACTGCCCTATACTGAGCAAATTGCTCTTCATGCCTGGTATGTACAATACATTCGAAATTACTGACTTCTTGCCATCTTTCCTCATGATCATAACATCACCAATACCTTCAGCTGCTAGTGTGTTGTCATTTGCAAATTTTACCATATTCTTCGTTGAGGGTTTTATATTGACGAACCAGTCTTTCCTTCCAGACATATGTGATGAACATCCTGAATCCAAGTACCATTGGTCCTTGAATCTATCTTCATCTCTTGTTGTGACCATCAGCATCATCTCTTCTTCTTCTTCATGTTTTGCCAGCTTTGCATCACTTTCTTGATTCTTTCGTTTTTCTGGACAATCACTTGAATAGTGACCATACTTCTGACAATTGTAACATTGAATGTGACTCTTATCAGGTTTTCGACCACCACCTCTTCCTCTGTTTGCAGCACCACCTCTTTGGTTTCCGTGGTGTGGTCTTCTTTGATTCGACACGTCTCCTTCGATTTGGTTTCCTCTACCATTCGATTTGTTGTAGCCACCTCTACTTCTGTCGAAATACTTTCCTTTGCCTTTGGTTTCTTTTGCTGAATGTGCCTGCAAGGCTACATCACTCTTCGATTTTCCTGCAGCTCTTTCGTTCATTCTTTGTTCATGAGATTCGAGGGTCCCTTGAAGTTCTTCCTTTGTCAATTTCGACAAGTCTTTCCCTTCTTCGATCGCCACCACTATGTGGTCGAACTTAGGAGCTAAGGATCTCAGGATCTTCGAAACAACAGCTCTTGTTGTTAATGTTTCTCCACATGTCTTGATTTGATTCACTAGTTTTGTAACTCTAGTGAAGAAATCAGATATGTTTTCACTGTCTTCCATCTGAAGCAGTTCATAGGTCCTTTTGTGAGTTTGTAACCTCACTTCTTTCACCTTCTCAGCGCCTCCAAAAGATTTCTCCAGGATCTCCCAAGCTTCTTTTGCAGATTCTGAATCACTAATCTTTTCGAAGTTGTCTGGGCTGACACATTGATGAATTATAAACAATGCTTTATAACTCTGTTTCTCAGATTCTGTGTATTTATTCTTTTCTTCTTCTGAAGTGTTTTCGCCAAGCGCTTCGACTCCATCTTTTACAAGGTCCTAAAGGCCTTGACACCTTAATAGGACTTTCATCTGCTTGCACCAATTCTCATAGTTGTCAACTTTCAGAATTGGCAGCGTTGCTGGATAGTTTGCATTCCCATAACTTGTCATCGTGAATTCTTCAATCGTTCTTGATTGACACTTCCCTTGAATCGAAACACAAGCTCTTGATACCAGATGTTGGAAATCCACCAATACTCTATGATGAATTTCGACCACCACTGATGATTAGTTATGAGACAAACAAAGAAAAGACAATAGAGATATTTATGCAGAGTTTCTCTCTGCCCACAAACTGTGGAAGTTTTATTATTCACTTTGCAACTGCAAAATACTGTGAATGACTTGATTACAAAATAGGGGTTACTCCCTCTATTTATAGATTTAGGTTAGCTTCTCCCTAAGCTAAACCCAAGCCCAAAATATCTCTTTACTAAATCAAATCTAATCTAGATTTAAATTCAAATCTATTTAAATCTAAACAAATCAAATCTTCTTTTGACACATATGAATTACAATTTAACACACCACCTAATTCATTGTGTCTAAACTGTCTATGTTCATCATGGCCCTTAGCTTTCTGAATATTTCGACCTGCACCCCCTTCGTCATGATGTCTGCAATCTGATTCTCAGTTCTGCAGTGTTCCAAATTCATCTTCCCATCTGCTACCTGCTCTCGAAGATAATGGAACCTCATTTAGATGTGCTTACTTCGACCATGTGCTATTGGATTCTTCGCCAGATTGATAGCTGACATGCTGTCTATCTTCATGGTAATTGCTCCATGATTTTTCCCTGTTATCTCTTCGACCAAGTTCACCATCCAGGTTGCTTGACATGCACAAAGAGAAGCAGCTATGTATTCTGCTTCGCATGATGATAATGCTACTACTGGTTCTTTTCTCGAACTCCAAGAAATTGTTGCACCACCTAGCATAAACACATATCCTGCTGTTGACTTTCGATCTTCAGCATCACTACACCAGCTCGAATCAGTGTATCCCACTAACTTGCATTCTTTTCCTTTATCAACTGCAGGAAACAAAATGCCATAATCGAAAGTTCCTTTGAGATACCTTAGTATCCTCTTCACAGCTGCTAGATGTGATACCTTTGGCTTCTGCATGAATCTACTTACCATACCTACGTTGTATGCTAAGTCAGGCCTTGTATGACAAAGGTATCTCAATGATCCAATAAGTCTTCTGTATTGGGTTGGATCAACATCATCTTCATCAGCATCTTTCGACAGTTGCAGTCTTGGTTCTGCAGGTGTCGAAGTTGCGTTGCATTCTTCCATCTCAAACCTTTTGAGAATTTCTCTTGCATATCTTCTTTGATGCATCATCAAACCTCTACTGCTCTTGTAGAATTCGATACCAAGGAAATATGAAATCTCACCCAAATCAGACATTTCGAATTCCTTGCTGAGATCACCTTTGAAGTCTTCGATCTCACTCTTGCAGCTACCTGTTATCAACAAATCATCTACATAGAGACATAGTATAAGAAATTTACTCTTGCTTCTTCTTACATATACTCCATGTTCAGTTATGCACTTCACAAATTCCTTCTCCCTTAGAAAACTATCAATTTTCTTATTCCAAGCCCTTGGAGCTTGTTTCAATCCATACAGGGCTTTGTGTAGCCTGTACACCTTTCTTTCTTCGTCATGATTCACAAACCCAACTGGTTGTTTAACATAGACTTCTTCATCTAAGGGTCCATTTAGGAATGCACACTTCACGTCCATCTGACATATGTGCCAACTGCTGATTTCTGCTAGACCAACAACCAGCCTGATTGTTTCGATCCTAGCAACAGGTGCAAAAACTTCATCGAAGTCTATTCCTTCTTTCTGTAGAAATCCTTTCGCCACAAGTCTTGCTTTGTGTCGAGTTACTTCACCTTTCGAATTCGTCTTCACTTTGTATACCCACTTGACATCAATTGCCTTCTTGCCTTGAGGCAATTCGACAAGTGACCAAGTGTTGTTGTCTTCGATAGACTTTACTTCTTCGTTCATTGCTTTCACCCACTTCGAATCTTTTAATGCTTCAACTGCATTAACAGGTTCGACATCTGCATAGAAAGCATAATGTACCAGCTCACCTTCATCATCTATCACATCATCTGATGTAATCACACAATCTTGCAATCTTGCAGGCATGCGTCTTGTTCTTTGAGGTCTGCTTGTACTGGGTATATCTGTTGTCTCCTCTTGTCGAACTTCTCTTTTGACTTGAGTTTCTGGCTCTTCGAATAAGATTCCCACTAAATCTTTCTTGACATTTGCAGTCCAATCCCATTCTTTGAACTCATCTATAATCACGTCCCTGCTGATCACAATCTTCTTGTTCTCTGGATCGAACAACTTGTAGCCTCCTGTCGAATGATATCCAACTAGGATCATTTGACTTGACTTGTCATCAAGTTTCTTTCTCAACTGATCTGGCACATGTCTATGTGCAAATGATCCAAATACTTTCAGATGACTCAAGCTAGGCTTCACACCAGACCAACATTCTTCTGGAGTAATTCCTTCTAGCTTCTTTGTAGGACTTCTGTTCAAAATGTATGTTGCAGTCGAAACAGCTTCACCCCAAAACTCTTTAGGTAAATTCTTGCCTTTCAACATACTTCGCACCATTTCATGATGGTTCGATTTTTTCTTTCTGCAATTCCATTTTGCTGTGGAGTATAGGGTGGCACCACCTCATGCACAATCCCTTCTTTTTCACATAATCTGTCGAAATATTTCGACACATATTCTCCTCCACCATCAGTTCTCAAAACTTTGAGCTTTCGACCACTTTGTCTTTCGACCATGGACTTGAACTTGGTAAATACTTCGATCACTTCACTTTTCTGCTTGATCAGGTAAGTCCATAGCTTTCGACTGAAATCATCTATGAATGTAACAAAGTATTTGTTACCTCCCATCGAATCCACCTGAATTGGTCCACATACATCAGAGTATATGACTTCGAGATTAGCCTTCGATCTTCTTCCTGCATCCTTGCTGAAGCTGTTCTTGTGTTGCTTCGCCTGCACACATTCTTCACATACTTCGTTTGGAATATCAATTTCAGGCAATCCTGAAACCATATTTCTTCTCTTCAAATCTCTGATGTCTCTGAAGTTGAGATGACCTAGTCTATAATGCCATATCCATTCATCTCTGCTAGCTGCAGTCGAAAGGCACTTGTGCTCCATCACATTTAGTTCAATCTTGAAGGTTCGATTCTGAGACATAGGAGCCTTCAAGATTACTCTCCCATTTGCATCAACAACTCTCATCAACTTATCTTTGATTGACACTTTATTATTCTTTTCGACTAACTGCCCTATACTGAGCAAATTGCTCTTCATGCCTGGTATGTACAATACATTCGAAATTACTGACTTCTTGCCATCTTTCCTCATGATCATAACATCACCAATACCTTCAGCTGCTAGTGTGTTGTCATTTGCAAATTTTACCATATTCTTCATTGAGGGTTTTATATTGACGAACCAGTCTTTCCTTCCAGACATATGTGATGAACATCCTGAATCCAAGTACCATTGGTCCTTGAATCTATCTTCATCTCTTGTTGTGACCATCAGCATCATCTCTTCTTCTTCTTCATGTTTTGCTAGCTTTGCATCACTTTCTTGATTCTTTCGTTTTTCTGGACAATCACTCGAATAGTGACCATACATCTGACAATTGTAACATTGAATGTGACTCTTATCAGGTTTTCGACCACCACCTCTTCCTCTGTTTGCAGCACCACCTCTTTGGTTTCCATGGTGTGGTCTTCTTTGATTCGACACGTCTCCTTCGATTTGGTTTCCTCTACCATTCGATTTGTTGTAGCCACCTCTACTTCTGTCAAAATACTTTCCTTTGCCTTTGGTTTCTTTTGCTGAATGTGCCTGCAAGGCTACATCACTCTTCGATTTTCCTGCAGCTCTTTCGTTCATTCTTTGTTCATGAGATTGGAGGGTCCCTTGAAGTTCTTCCTTTGTCAATTTCGACAAGTCTTTCCCTTCTTCGATCGCCACCACTATGTGGTCGAACTTAGGAGCTAAGGATCTCAGGATCTTCGAAACAACAGCTCTTGTTGTTAATGTTTCTCCACATGTCTTGATTTGATTCACTAGTTTTGTAACTCTAGTGAAGAAATCAGATATGTTTTCACTGTCTTCCATCTGAAGTAGTTCATAGGTCCTTTTGTGAGTTTGTAACCTCACTTCTTTCACCTTCTCAGCGCCTCCAAAAGATTTCTCCAGGATCTCCCAAGCTTCTTTTGCAGATTCTGAATCACTAATCTTTTCGAAGTTGTCTGGGCTGACACATTGATGAATTATAAACAATGCTTTATAACTCTGTTTCTCAGATTCTGTGTATTTATTCTTTTCTTCTTCTGAAGCGTTTTCGCCAAGCGCTTCGACTCCATCTTTTACAAGGTCCCAAAGGCCTTGACACCTTAATAGGACTTTCATCTGCTTGCACCAATTCTCATAGTTGTCAACTTTCAGAATTGGCAGCGTTGCTGGATAGTTTGCATTCCCATAACTTGTCATCGTGAATTCTTCAATCGTTCTTGATTGATACTTCCCTTGAATCGAAACACAAGCTCTTGATACCAGATGTTGGAAATCCACCAATACTCTATGATGAATTTCGACCACCACTGATGATTAGTTATGAGACAAACAAAGAAAAGACAATAGAGATATTTATGGAGAGTTTCTCTCTGCCCACAAACTGTGTAAGTTTTATTATTCACTTTGCAACTGCAAAATACTGTGAATGACTTGATTACAAAATAAGGGTTACTCCCTCTATTTATAGATTTAGGTTAGCTTCTCCCTAAGCTAAACCCAAGCCCAAAATATCTCTTTACTAAATCAAATCTAATCTAGTTTTAAATTCAAATCTATTTAAATCTAAACAAATCAAATCTTCTTTTGACACATATGAATTACAATTTAACACACCACCTAATTCATTGTGTCTAAATTGTCTATGTTCATCATGGCCCTTAGCTTTCTGAATATTTCGACCTGCACCCCCTTCGTCATGATGTCTGCAATCTGATTCTCAGTTCTGCAGTGTTCCAAATTCATCTTCCCATCTGCTACATGCTCTCGAAGATAATGGAACCTCATTTAGATGTGCTTACTTCGACCATGTGCTATTGGATTCTTTGCCATATTGATAGCTGACATGCTGTCTATCTTCATGGTAATTGCTCCATGATTTTTCCCTGTTATCTCTTCGACCAAGTTCACCATCCAGGTTGCTTGACATGCACAAAGAGAAGCAGCTATGTATTCTGCTTCGCATGATGATAATGCTACTACTGGTTCTTTTCTCGAACTCCAAGAAATTGTTGCACCACCTAGCATAAACACATATCCTGCTGTTGACTTTCGATCTTCAGCATCACTACACCAGCTCGAATCAGTGTATCCCACTAACTTGCATTCTTTTCCTTTATCAACTGCAGGAAACAAAATGCCATAATTGAAAGTTCCTTTGAGATACCTTAGTATCCTCTTCACAGCTGCTAGATGTGATACCTTTGGCTTCTGCATGAATCTACTTACCATACCTATGTTGTATGCTAAGTCAGGCCTTGTATGACAAAGGTATCTCAATGATCCAATAAGTCTTCTGTATTGGGTTGGATCAACATCATCTTCATCAGCATCTTTCGACAGTTGCAGTCTTGGTTCTGCAGGTGTCGAAGTTGCGTTGCATTCTTCCATCTCAAACCTTTTGAGAATTTCTCTTGCATATCTTCTTTGATGCATCATCAAACCTCTACTGCTCTTGTAGAATTCGATACCAAGGAAATATGAAATCTCACCCAAATCAGACATTTCGAATTCCTTGCTGAGATCACCTTTGAAGTCTTCGATCTCACTCTTGCAGCTACCTGTTATCAACAAATCATCTACATAGAGACATAGTATAAGAAATTTACTCTTGCTTCTTCTTACATATACTCCATGTTCAGTTATGCACTTCACAAATTCCTTCTCCCTTAGAAAACTATCAATTTTCTTATTCCAAGCCCTTGGAGCTTGTTTCAATCCATACAGGGCTTTGTGTAGCCTGTACACCTTTCTTTCTTCGTCATGATTCACAAACCCAACTGGTTGTTTAACATAGACTTCTTCATCTAAGGGTCCATTTAGGAATGCACACTTCACGTCCATCTGACATATGTGCCAACTGTTGATTTCTGCTAGACCAACAACCAGCCTGATTGTTTTGATCCTAGTAACAGGTGCAAAAACTTCATCAAAGTCTATTCCTTCTTTCTGTAGAAATCCTTTCGCCACAAGTCTTGCTTTGTGTCGAGTTACTTCACCTTTCGAATTCGTCTTCACTTTGTATACCCACTTGACATCAATTGCCTTCTTGCCTTGAGGCAATTCGACAAGTGACCAAGTGTTGTTGTCTTCGATAGACTTTACTTCTTCGTTCATTGCTTTCACCCACTTCGAATCTTTTAATGCTTCAACTGCATTAACAGGTTCGACATCTGCATAGAAAGCATAATGTACCAGCTCACCTTCATCATCTATCACATCATCTGATGTAATCACACAATCTTGCAATCTTGCAGGCATGCGTCTTGTTCTTTGAGGTCTGCTTGTACTGGGTATATCTGCTGTCTCCTCTTGTCGAACTTCTCTTTTGACTTGAGTTTCTGGATCTTCGAATAAGATTCCCACTGAATCTTTCTTGACATTTGCAGTCCAATCTCATTCTTTGAACTCATCTATGATCACGTCCCTGCTGATCACAATCTTCTTGTTCTCTGGATCGAACAACTTGTAGCCTCCTGTCAAATGATATCCAACTAGGATCATTTGACTTGACTTGTCATCAAGTTTCTTTCTCAACTGATCTGGCACATGTCTATGTGCAATAGACCCAAATACTTTCAGATGACTCAAGCTAGGCTTCACACCAGACCAACATTCTTCTGGAGTAATTCCTTCTAGCTTCTTTGTAGGACTTCTGTTCAAAATGTATGTTGCAGTCGAAACAGCTTCACCCCAGAACTCTTTAGGTAAATTCTTGCCTTTCAACATACTTCGCACCATGTTCATGATGGTTCGATTTTTTCTTTCTGCAATTCCATTTTGCTGTGGAGTATAGGGTGGCACCACCTCATGCACAATCCCTTCTTTTTCACATAATCTGTCAAAATATTTCGACACATATTCTCCTCCACCATCAGTTCTCAAAACTTTGAGCTTTCGACCACTTTGTCTTTCGACCATGGACTTGAACTTGGTAAATACTTCGATCACTTCACTTTTCTGCTTGATCAGGTAAGTCCATAGCTTTCGACTGAAATCATCTATGAATGTAACAAAGTATTTGTTACCTCCCATCGAATCCACCTGAATTGGTCCACATACATCAGAGTATATGACTTCGAGATTAGCCTTCGATCTTCTTCCTGCATCCTTGCTGAAGCTGTTCTTGTGTTGCTTCGCCTGCACACATTCTTCACATACTTCGTTTGGAATATCAATTTCAGGCAATCCTGAAACCATATTTCTTCTCTTCAAATCTCTGATGTCTCTGAAGTTGAGATGACCTAGTCTATAATGCCATATCCATTCATCTCTGCTAGCTGCAGTCGAAAGGCACTTGTGCTCCATCACATTTAGTTCAATCTTGAAGGTTCGATTCTGAGACATAGGAGCCTTCAAGATTACTCTCCCATTTGCATCAACAACTCTCATCAACTTATCTTTGATTGACACTTTATAATTCTTTTCGACTAACTGCCCTATACTGAGCAAATTGCTCTTCATGCCTGGTATGTACAATACATTCGAAATTACTGACTTCTTGCCATCTTTCCTCATGATCATAACATCACCAATACCTTCAGCTGCTAGTGTGTTGTCATTTGCAAATTTTACCATATTCTTCGTTGAGGGTTTTATATTGACGAACCAGTCTTTCCTTCCAGACATATGTGATGAACATCCTGAATCCAAGTACCATTGGTCCTTGAATCTATCTTCATCTCTTGTTGTGACCATCAGCATCATCTCTTCTTCTTCTTCATGTTTTGCCAGCTTTGCATCACTTTCTTGATTCTTTCGTTTTTCTGGACAATCACTTGAATAGTGACCATACTTCTGACAATTGTAACATTGAATGTGACTCTTATCAGGTTTTCGACCACCACCTCTTCCTCTGTTTGCAGCACCACCTCTTTGGTTTCCGCGGTGTGGTCTTCTTTGATTCGACACGTCTCCTTCGATTTGGTTTCCTCTACCATTCGATTTGTTGTAGCCACCTCTACTTCTGTCGAAATACTTTCCTTTGCCTTTGGTTTCTTTTGCTGAATGTGCCTGCAAGGCTACATCACTCTTCGATTTTCCTGCAGCTCATTCGTTCATTCTTTGTTCATGAGATTCGAGGGTCCCTTGAAGTTCTTCCTTTGTCAATTTCGACAAGTCTTTCCCTTCTTCGATCGCCACCACTATGTGGTCGAACTTAGGAGCTAAGGATCTCAGGATCTTCGAAACAACAGCTCTTGTTGTTAATGTTTCTCCACATGTCTTGATTTGATTCACTAGTTTTGTAACTCTAGTGAAGAAATCAGATATGTTTTCACTGTCTTCCATCTGAAGCAGTTCATAGGTCCTTTTGTGAGTTTGTAACCTCACTTCTTTCACCTTCTCAGCGCCTCCAAAAGATTTCTCCAGGATCTCCGAAGCTTCTTTTGCAGATTCTGAATCACTAATCTTTTCGAAGTTGTCTGGGCTGACACATTGATGAATTATAAACAATGCTTTATAACTCTGTTTCTCAGATTCTGTGTATTTATTCTTTTCTTCTTCTGAAGTGTTTTCGCCAAGCGCTTCGACTCCATCTTTTACAAGGTCCCAAAGGCCTTGACACCTTAATAGGACTTTCATCTGCTTGCACCAATTCTCATAGTTGTCAACTTTCAGAATTGGCAGTGTTGCTGGATAGTTTGCATTCCCATAACTTGTCATCGTGAATTCTTCAATCGTTCTTGATTGACACTTCCCTTGAATCGAAACACAAGCTCTTGATACCAGATGTTGGAAATCCACCAATACTCTATGATGAATTTCGACCACCACTGATGATTAGTTATGAGACAAACAAAGAAAAGACAATAGAGATATTTATGCAGAGTTTCTCTCTGCCCACAAACTGTGGAAGTTTTATTATTCACTTTGCAACTGCAAAATACTGTGAATGACTTGATTACAAAATAGGGGTTACTCCCTCTATTTATAGATTTAGGTTAGCTTCTCCCTAAGCTAAACCCAAGCCCAAAATATCTCTTTACTAAATCAAATCTAATCTAGATTTAAATTCAAATCTATTTAAATCTAAACAAATCAAATCTTCTTTTGACACATATGAATTACAATTTAACACACCACCTAATTCATTGTGTCTAAACTGTCTATGTTCATCATGGCCCTTAGCTTTCTGAATATTTCGACCTGCACCCCCTTCGTCATGATGTCTGCAATCTGATTCTCAGTTCTGCAGTGTTCCAAATTCATCTTCCCATCTGCTACCTGCTCTCGAAGATAATGGAACCTCATTTAGATGTGCTTACTTCGACCATGTGCTATTGGATTCTTCGCCAGATTGATAGCTGACATGCTGTCTATCTTCATGGTAATTGCTCCATGATTTTTCCCTGTTATCTCTTCGACCAAGTTCACCATCCAGGTTGCTTGACATGCACAAAGAGAAGCAGCTATGTATTCTGCTTCGCATGATGGTAATGCTACTACTGGTTCTTTTCTCGAACTCCAAGAAATTGTTGCACCACCTAGCATAAACACATATCCTGCTGTTGACTTTCGATCTTCAGCATCACTACACCAGCTCGAATCAGTGTATCCCACTAACTTGCATTCTTTTCCTTTATCAACTGCAGGAAACAAAATGCCATAATCGAAAGTTCCTTTAAGATACCTTAGTATCCTCTTCACAGCTGCTAGATGTGATACCTTTGGCTTCTGCATGAATCTACTTACCATACCTACGCTGTATGCTAAGTCAGGCCTTGTATGACAAAGGTATCTCAATGATCCAATAAGTCTTCTGTATTGGGTTGGATCAACATCATCTTCATCAGCATCTTTCGACAGTTGCAGTCTTGGTTCTGCAGGTGTCGAAGTTGCGTTGCATTCTTCCATCTCAAACCTTTTGAGAATTTCTCCTGCATATCTTCTTTGATGCATCATCAAACCTCTACTGCTCTTGTAGAATTCGATACCAAGGAAATATGAAATCTCACCCAAATCAGACATTTCGAATTCCTTGCTGAGATCACCTTTGAAGTCTTCGATCTCACTCTTGCAGCTACCTGTTATCAACAAATCATCTATATAGAGACATAGTATAAGCAATTTACTCTTGCTTCTTCTTACATATACTCCATGTTCAGTTATGCACTTCACAAATTCCTTCTCCCTTAGAAAACTATCAATTTTCTTATTCGAAGCCCTTGGAGCTTGTTTCAATCCATACAGGGCTTTATGTAGCCTGTACACCTTTCTTTCTTCGTCATGTTTCACAAACCCAACTGGTTGTTTAACATAGACTTCTTCATCTAAGGGTCCATTTAGGAATGCACACTTCACGTACATCTGACATATGTGCCAACTATTGATTTCTGCTAGACCAACAACCAGCCTGATTGTTTCGATCCTAGCAACAGGTGCAAAAACTTCATCGAAGTCTATTCCTTCTTTCTGTAGAAATCCTTTCGCCACAAGTCTTGCTTTGTGTCGAGTTACTTCACCTTTCGAATTCGTCTTCACTTTGTATACCCACTTGACATCAATTGCCTTCTTGCCTTGAGGCAATTCGACAAGTGACCAAGTGTTGTTGTCTTCGATAGACTTTACTTCTTCGTTCATTGCTTTCACCCACTTCGAATCTTTTAATGCTTCAGCTGCATTAACAGGTTCGACATCTGCATAGAAAGCATAATGTACCAGCTCACCTTCATCATCTATCACATCATCTGATGTAATCACACAATCTTGCAATCTTGCAGGCATGCGTCTTGTTCTTTGAGGTCTGCTTGTACTGGGTATATCTGTTGTCTCCTCTTGTCGAACTTCTCTTTCGACTTGAGTTTCTGGCTCTTCGAATAAGATTCCCACTGAATCTTTCTTGACATTTGCAGTCCAATCCCATTCTTTGAACTCATCTATGATCACGTCCCTGCTGATCACAATCTTCTTGTTCTCTGGATCGAACAACTTGTAGCCTCCTGTCGAATGATATCCAACTAGGATCATTTGACTTGACTTGTCATCAAGTTTCTTTCTCAACTGATCTGGCACATGTCTATGTGCAATAGATCCAAATACTTTCAGATGACTCAAGCTAGGCTTCACACCAGACCAACATTCTTCTGGAGTAATTCCTTCTAGCTTCTTTGTAGGACTTCTGTTCAAAATGTATGTTGCAGTCGAAACAGCTTCACCCCAGAACTCTTTAGGTAAATTCTTGCCTTTCACCATACTTCGCACCATGTTCATGATGGTTCTATTTTTTCTTTCTGCAATTCCATTTTGCTGTGGAGTATAGGGTGGCACCACCTCATGCACAATCCCTTCTTTTTCACATAATGTGTCGAAATCTTTCGACACATATTCTCCTCCACCATCAGTTCTCAAAACTTTGAGCTTTCGACCACTTTTTCTTTCGACCATGGACTTGAACTTGGTAAATACTTCGATCACTTCACTTTTCTGCTTGATCAGGTAAGTCCATAGCTTTCGACTGAAATCATCTATGAATGTAACAAAGTATTTGTTACCTCCCATCGAATCCACCTGAATTGGTCCACATACATCAGAGTATATGACTTCGAGATTAGCCTTCGATCTTCTTCCTGCATCCTTGCTGAAGCTGTTCTTGTGTTGCTTCGCCTGCACACATTCTTCACATACTTCGTTTGGAATATCAATTTTAGGCAATCCTGAAACCATATTTCTTCTCTTCAAATCTCTGATGTCTCTGAAGTTGAGATGACCTAGTCTATAGTGCCATATCCATTCATCTCTGCTAGTTGAAGTCGAAAGGCACTTGTGCTCCATCACATTTAGTTCAATCTTGAAGGTTCTATTCTGAGACATAGGAGCCTTCAAGATTACTCTCCCATTTGCATCAACAACTCTCATCAACTTATCTTCGATTGACACTTTATAATTCTTTTCGACCAACTGCCCTATACTGAGCAAATTGCTCTTCATGCCTGGTATGTACAATACATTTGAAATTACTGACTTATTGCCATCTTTCCTCATGATCATAACATCACCAATACCTTCATCTGCTAGTGTGTTGTCATTTGCAAATTTTACCATATTCTTCGTTGAGGGTTTTATATTGACGAACCAATCTTTCCTTCCAGACATATGTGATGAACATCCTGAATCCAAGTACCATTGGTCCTTGAATCTATCTTCATCTCTTGTTTTGACCATCAGCATCATCTCTTCTTCTTCATGTTTTGCCAGCTTTGCATCAATTTCTTGATTCTTTCGTTTTTCTGGACAATCACTCGAATAGTGACCATACTTCTGACAATTGTAACATTGAATGTGACTCTTATCAGGTTTTCGACCACCACCTCTTCCTTTGTTTGCAGCACCACCTCTTTGGTTGTCGTGGTGTGGTCTTCTTTGATTCGACACGTCTCCTTCGATTTGGTTTCCTCTACCATTCGATTTGTTGTAGCCACCTCTACTTCTGTCGAAATACTTTCCTTTGCCTTTGGTTTCTTTTGCTGAATGTGCCTGCAAGACTACATCACTCTTCGATTTTCCTGCAGCTCTTTCGTTCATTCTTTGTTCATGAGATTGGAGGGTCCCTTGAAGTTCTTCCTTTGTCAATTTTGACAAGTCTTTCCCTTCTTCGATCGCCACCACTATGTGGTCGAACTTAGGAGCTAAGGATCTCAGGATCTTCGAAACAACAACTCTTGTTGTTAATGTTTTTCCATATGTCTTGATTTGATTCACTAGTTTTGTAACTCTAGTGAAGAAATCAGATATATTTTCACTGTCTTCCATCTGAAGCAGTTCATAGATCCTTTTGTGTGTTTGTAACCTCACTTCTTTCACCTTCTCAGCGCCTCCAAAAGATTTCTCCAGGATCTCCCAAGCTTCTTTTGCAGATTCTGAATCACTAATCTTTTCGAAGTTGTCTGGGCTGACACATTGATGAATTATAAACAATGCTTTATAACTTTGTTTCTCAGATTCTGTGTATTTCTTCTTTTCTTCTTCTGAAGCGTTTTCGCCAAGCGCTTCGACTCCATCTTTTACAAGGTCCCAAAGGCCTTGACACCTTAATAGGACTTTCATCTGCTTGCATCAATTCTCATAGTTGTCAACTTTCAGAATTGGCAGCGTTGCTGGATAGTTTGCATTCCCATAACTTGTCATCGTGAATTCTTCAATCGTTCTTGATTGACACTTCCCTTGAATCGAAACACAAGCTCTTGATACCAGATGTTGGAAATCCACCAATACTCTATGATGAATTTCGACCACCACTGATGATTAGTTATGAGACAAACAAAGAAAAGACAATAGAGATATTTCTGCAGAGTTTCTCTCTGCCCACAAACTGTGAAAGTTTTATTATTCACTTTGCAACTGCAAAATACTGTGAATGACTTGATTACAAAATAGGGGTTACTCCCTCTATTTATATATTTAGGTTAGCTTGCTCCCTAAGCTAAACCCAAGCCCAAAATATCTCTTTACTAAATCAAATCTAATCTAGATTTAAATTCAAATCTATTTAAATCTAAACAAATCAAATCTTCTTTTGACACATATGAATTACAATTTAACAAATATTAGCATATCCCTTCACACATCTCCAAAGCAACGATAAAGGCGTATATTAGTTATCTAGAAATTAACATGTAACGTTTACAATTTAGTTTTTTAGAGTTGGTGCTCTGGAATATTTACAAAGAAACAAAAACAAAATAGATACATTGGTGGTCTTTTATGAAATCAATCCCACCCAAAATTTAAACATAAATGGCTCTTGATTGCCTTTATCTTGCGCCACTCGCGTACTACAACTGTGGCTTCTTACCTGCAAACAAAAGTACATGGGATGAGAAACTAATTTTTCCCAGTACTTATCTCAAATCAAAGGTGGACAGAGAATTTTGTACCTCTTTTTATTTAAATACTATGAGGGTTAACAAATGAACCTTTACCTAAGTGCTCAGGCCTCATGAACGTGAGAATAATCTCGAGACTCTAGCCTAAATATACTACAGGTTCATGATACTCAATCACCATAAAATTTGGCTATCATATAATGTTTTGTAAGATTGGATATAAATCACCATACATGTCCCATCATATAACCGAGAGCTTGCTTAGCAAAGATGAGCCATGTTACTATCACTTAACAGCTATATCATAATAGAATCCTACTTCTATTTCTACTTAAGGTTGCACATATATAATGTCCTAATCCACTAAACTATAAGTCTAATGAGGTAATGCACAATCATATATCAACTCTAAATTACAAATGACAAAGGTCAACATGCCTAAGAGATCTCATCTACGTATGATAACGTCTAATCAAACATGCATGTTCATAGTTTCATTAAATCCTAGGATATGAATGATCACGAAAATGTAATGCTTATTTCTTATTTGCATTCATTTCCTGTCCTATGTGAATGATATTTCAATATGTACATATGACTGAAGAAAAATCTAAGTTGGTAATGGCCCTGGATAAGCCTAAGAGATCACATAGTAATCAAGCACTAGAATAGGGTTTATGACGTGGAACCAGGGTTGAACCCATGGTCTAGAAGGAATTACGGCTAACCCGTAATCTAGCTTACGGGTGTAATTTTGGCCTAGGAGAAATTACAGGCGAGTCGTAATTAGGCATAAGTCATATTTTCCCAAAGAGCTTTTCCTAGTAGGCTAGGCAGATATAATTATGACCATGTTGTAATTAGGCTTATGGTCGTAAAACGATCTAGTTCTATGCATTTTCTATACAACTCCCTTCTTCCATTCCTTGCGATAAAACCAGTCTAGGCCTAAAACAACTCTCATCTCTCACTTGCCTAGTCTTTCCTAACTTGCTATATGTGGTATTAAGTTCAATAATACATCAATTAACATTATTCATCGTGTCATATCTCAAATTTTCTCGAGTGTTATACCCTAATGTTTTCTTCTAAGATCTCTCATCATCTCATATCATCACAATACATCAAGATCACACATTAGGGTTGGTTTTCTCTTTCTACTTCCATCCTATTTTTAAGTTTGCTCTTGAGGGATCACCAAGTACCTTGAATTGTGCATCTTGTACATGTGTTCTTTTGACTAACATCAAGATATGTATATATGTTCCTTTGAATGTTCATATTATAGGTGATCACAATTGCATTCATCTCACCATCTAATATAGGGTTTGAGGGGTGATTCTTAATCAAATGGTTGTCTAATGGATTGCAAGAGCTCAAGCTTCAAGGCTATATCTATGATATCAAATATTTGGGGTTCAAAGAACTGCCTCATTTTGTTTAGGTCAAGTTTTCCTCAAAGTTAGTAGAGGCATTCATCAAGATTATTAGGTTCATGTGTTTATTTTCATGCATTCTTCAACAAGTTTCATTGAGACTTAAGCTCCATATTTGAGTGTACTTCAATATAACATCATTTCAATGCCTCTTATGATTGCTCATGCTTATTTTTCCAAGAAAGTTAAAAAACATTCAAGGTTAATTAAACAAGTTTAACCTATTTGAACAAATATTAGATTCAATGATCACATGTGCATAACTCTCTCAATTTTCAACATTTTTAGTTGGTTCTTTTTTCTATGGATTCTTATCATCATCTACAACAACCTCCCTTCACATGACAAGATCCAATTGTGCAATAAAAATCATCAAAAGTTGAAAGGGGTTTCAACTCATTTTGATACTCTCTGAGCTAGGGTTTGTTGACTTCCGAGGACTATATCTTTCTCATTTTTTGAGATTTTTGAGTGACTCTAAAGCCATGATTCTCTTTAAAGGATCCTTAACAAGCTCTCTTCAAATATCTAAAGATGATTTTGAATGGAATATCACTAATGATTGAGAAAGATTACAAGTCACCTTGAAGAACCTTTGAATTCTAGGGTTTGACTTCAAATGATCATAACTTGGTTAATTTTTATCTTCTTGGGTCTATTAATTTTTTGAGATGTCTACTACAAATTTGTTTTAATTTTCAAGACTTGAAGATACTTGAAAAGTGGTTGAAGAATTGAAAAGATTATAGGTCTTTTGTGAATTTCCCCAAATTTATTCATCATCTTCCAAAGACCATAACTCTTTTAATTTTTATGATTTTTGAGTGAACTCAATTCCACAATTTAATTAAAGAGGTCTACTTCATGTCATATTCAGATATCAAGACCAAATTTTGAGTGGAAGGTCATGATATTTTGAAGAACATTATAGGTCATTTTGAAGTTCAACACTTAGAATTTTTCTAAGTGCAAAATATTGTGTTTTTCACATATTCAAATGGATATAACTTCCAGGTTAATTATCGAAATAGAGTCTTTCTCGGAATATTGTAAAGATTGTGACTTTGTCTTTTTAATACTTCAAGAATTATGCCCTAAAGCCTCTTGAGTTGTGTCACCATGGATTCAAAGTTGACACCTTGAAACTGATTTTGTCAAAACAGTCATATTGAAAATTGGTTAATGTGGCCTCTAATCACAAAATTGTTGCGCGTTTTTACTTCTAATCATGCTTAACAACCATCCAGAAGCGATTAGCATCTTGATGTTAGAACATAGTTTGATTCTACAACTCTTGGTTAGAGTTTTGATGATAACAAATACAAAGAACAAATATGCTCCTTAAAAAATATATTTTATGTATGCAGAAGTTCTAATCAAATCAGCATCGGAAGATAAGCCATAAGTGCTACACGCTGAAGCAATCAGAACATACACTGAAGATTGATGACCAGAACCTGCGCTTAATCAAGTAAACTCTGACTCTGAACAAGAACATATCAAACCAAGTCATCAATATTCTGAAGCGTCATCAGCAGTAAGGAGAAAAGATTCTGAAGCGTTACTGAACATTCAAGACAACATCAATTCCAACGGCTTCCTTCAGACAGGATCTTCTCCAAAAGGAAAGTGTGTTAATGACATTAAACTTACTTTATGATCAACGCCATTACACTGCCTATATAAACAAGTCTTCTTTCAAAATGAAGCACGTACGTACATACAACGATTTGCAAAATCACCACTCACGCATATTCAAGCTACAAGCAAACTCATTCTTTATTCTAAGCTATAAACCTGTGTAATTTATCGCAGTTGTGATAAACCGTTTTTGTTAGAAAAACAACAACACATATTGTTTTATCTTATTGAAAAAGAGATCCTTGAGATTAACCGGATTGTGGTTGTACTCAAGAAGACTTTAATAGTTATTAAGTAGCTTTTGTAATCTTGTTGAGATTAGTGGATTAAGACCTCGTTGGAGAGAGGCGAAATCACCTTGACGGGTGGACTGGAGTAGTTTGAGATCAAACGAACCAGGATAAAAATACTGTATCATTAAGCTGTTTTAGATTCAAGATTTCAATTTAACCCCCCGTTCTTGTGTTTTTCACATCTTCAATTGGTATCAGAGTGCCTGGTTCTGAGCTTAAACACTTAACCGTGTCAGTACAAGATCCAAGCATCAGAAAAACACTATGGTGGGACCAAGCCAAAACATCAGCAATGACAACAATGAAGACATGGGCAGATTCAGTGGTAAACCTCCAGTCTTTGGTGGAGAAAACTTTGACTACTGGAAAGACAGAATTGAGAGTTTCTTTCTGGCACATGATGCTGATCTGTGGGACATGGTGACTGATGGATACACGCATCCTGTGGATGGACGTGGTCAGAAGATAAACAGGAAAATGATGTCTGATCAGCAAAAGCGTGAATTCAGAAACCACCACAAGGCCAGAACAATTCTCCTCAGCGCCATCTCATATTCAGAATATGAGAAAATATCAAACAGAGAAACTGCCAAGAATATGTTTGACTCTCTGAGAATGACGCATGAAGGCAACATTCAAGTCAAAGAAACCAAGGCACTTGTGCTCATTCAGAAGTATGAGGCATTCAAGATGGAAGATAGTGAATCTATAGAAACTATGTTTTCAAGATTTCAAATTCTTGTTGTTGAACTAAAAGTTCTTGACAAAGGGTATTCTACTACTGATCACGTTAAGAAGATCATCAGAAGCTTGCCAAAACAATGGAGGCCAATGGTCACAACACTTAAGCTAGCCAAAGATCTCAACAAAATATCTCTGGAGGAACTTGTTAGCTCCCTCAGAAGTCACGAGATAGAGCTAGAAGAAGACGAACCTCAAAAGCAAGGTAAGCCATTAGCTTTAAAATATAACAGAAAATCTGACTCCAAAATTTTACAGGCTGTGGAAGAAACTTCTGATGGATCCTCATCAGAAGAAGATGAATTGTCTCTCCTCTCCAGAAGGGTGAACCAACTGTGGAAGCAGAGACAAAGGAAGTTCAGGAATCCCAAAAGATCAGAGAATCAGAATGAATCCTCCTCCAGATACAGAAAGTCTGAGTCATCTTCTAGACACCGAAGATATGAAGGTTCTTCAGGATACAGAAAGCCAAACAACAAGGACATCATCTGCTATGAATGTAATGAGCAAGGACACTACAAAAGTGACTGCCCAAAGCTTCAGAAGGAAAATTTCAAAAAGAAGTTTCTCAAGGAAAAGAAGAAAAGCCTCATGGATACATGGGATGATTCTGACACATCTGAAGCTGACTCAGAATCAGATGATGAAAGAGCAAACATAGCTCTCATGGAAAACGTATCAGTAGACAGTGAAGCTTCTGGTTCAGATTCAGAATCAGACACAGAAGAGGTATTCCATGACTTTACCATAAACTTTACTAAGGCTGAACTTGCTGAAAGCCTAAATGAAATTCTGGAAAGGTATCCGCAGATCAGAGTCAAATTTAGAAACCTGAAAAGAAATCTTGCCTATGACTCTAAAAATACTGAGAGTCTCAGATTGGAGAATTCTGAGTTAAGAGAAAAAATTTCAAAATTAGAAAATCATTTGCAAAACTCTCAGAAGGAAACAATCTCTGAAACTCCCAGCAATGCTGATGAGATCATCAAAGAGTATGATCACAGCTTTCAGAAGTTTCTAGCTAAAAACATAGACATAAGCAAAATGGCTTCAATGATCTATGGAGTTAGCAGAAATGGTAGAAAAGGGATAGGATATCAAGGTAATGTACCTACAACAAAAAATGCCATGGACTTAGTTATAAAATGCACACCACTTAATTCACAGTTTATATATGGGCACATACATGACATAAAATACACAAGTAGTGATTATTCTGTCAAACCAAAATTCAATCAGAATTTTGGTAAAACTAACAAATCAGGACCCAAGAAAATGTGGGTACCTAAGGATAAAATCATACATGTGGCAGATATCTTTAGCAACAAGGCTAAGACACCAATCATGGTACCTGGACTCTGGCTGCTCACGACACATGACGGGAAGAAGACATATGTTCCAAAGCTTGGAACTTAATCCTGGAGGCCATGTAGGATTTAAAGGCAATCAGAGAGGAAAGATCATTGGTTCTGGAATAGTAGGTAATGGAAATCTTTCCTTTATAAGTAATGTTTTATTAGTTGATGGATTAATGCATAACCTGTTATCTATAAGTCAATTAAGTGATAATGGTTATGATATAATCTTCAATCAAAATTCATGCAAAGTTGTTAGTCAGAAAGATGGGACTATCCTATTTAATGGAAAGAGGAAAAACAATATTTATAAAATAAAACTTTCTGAACTAAAGAGTCAAAATGTAAAATGTCTACTGTCTGTTAACAACGAGCAATGGATCTGGCACAGAAGATTGGGACATGTTAGTATGAGAAGAATATCTCAGATTAACAAACTCAATTTGGTCAGAGGACTTCCTAACTCGAAGTTCAATTCAGATGCTCTGTGTGAAGCATGTCAGAAAGGCAAATTTTCAAAACTTGCTTTCAAATCCAAAAATGTTGTTTCCACCTCTAAGCCATTAGAACTTCTGCACATTGACTTATTTGGACCAGTAAAAACTGCTTCAGTCAGTGGCAAGAAGTATGGGTTAGTAATCGTAGATGACTATAGCAGATGGACATGGGTAAAGTTCTTAAGACACAAGGACGAGTCACACTCTGTGTTTGTTACCTTCTGCAACCAAGTTCAGAATGAAAAGGATCTTAGAATTGTCAAAGTTCAGAAGTGATCATGGTGGAGAATTTGAAAATAAAGATTTTGAAGTATTCTTTAATGAAAAAGGCATTCTACATGATTTCTCTTGTCCTATAACTCCCCAGCAAAATGGAGTTGTAGAACGAAAGAACAGAACATTGCAAGAAATGGCTAGAACCATGATCAACGAGACTAACGTTGCTAAGATTTTATGGGCAGAGGCAATAAACACATCGTGTTACATTCAGAATAGAATCTCCATAAGACCTATTCTGGAAAAGACTCCATATGAATTGTGGAAGAACAGAAAGCCCAACATTTCTTATTTTCACCCATTTAGATGCACATGTTTTATTCTAAATACAAAAAATTATTTGAACAAGTTTGACTCTAAAGCACAAAAGTGTATTATGTTAGGATACTCTGAACGCTCGAGAGGGTACAGAGTATATAATACAGAAACACAGATTGTTGAAGAGTCAAACAGTGTTAGGTTTGATGATAAGCTTGACTTTCAAAAGTCAAAGCAGAATGAACTCCTTGCAGGTATGGAAGTTGAACTCATAGGTACTGAAGACAACTCATCAGAGGTTCTCAATAGAGACACTCCCTCAACAGCGGAAAGAGTCACTGCAAGCAATCCAGCACCTTCTGTTGATCAACTCCAGAAAAGACTATCCAGAAGCAGCATTGATCACCCATAAGATACAATACTGGGAAAGAAGGAAGATCCAATCAGAACAAGATCAACATTCAGAAACTCTGAAGAATCTCTCATGGGACTTGTTTCATTGGTTGAAGGATGACACGTTGGTCATCTTCAACCTCCAGTTAGTCTCAAAACTAGGTCGCACAAACTGTAAAACTAGAGCACGATACCGGTACCATTCGCTTCATCTCATCAACACGAATACAACCACACCTTCGTGAAAAATTTATATAAACTGTAGCTCAAGCAATTTAGAAGGGAATTTTTGAAAAGGGATTTGAAATTTCATGGTCAAAATGTGCTTCCAGTTAAAAACAAATGTTGCGACTAGAACCAGAGTGATGAGAGCTTCACAATAGTATCAAAGTTTGAGAGAATTAGTGAAGGAATCTACCTATTGAAATTAAGTTGCGGAGCTCTGAAATTGGACTTCTGTGGATCAATATAGGTCACGATTCTTGAAAGTAATTGTATGGTATGCTTCAGGGAAGTTCAATGAAGGTGAATTGACAAATAAAAATGATTGAGGGATACTGCAAAAGAAAATTTGAAGTAGCTGGAAATTTGATTCAAGAGAGAGTTTGGCAGGGTGATCTTGGCTATCTAAGCTTGAAGAAATGAATGAGGGATGATCCTCTATTTATAGGAGAATGAATGGGATCCTTAAGTGTGTGAAATGATGCAATTTGGAGGGAAATCGTGTGGGTCTATAGCATGAACAAAGTGTAACTTGTTTAGCATCAAAACTCAGCTAAATTGTGCGTTTCATGATGCTAAACACCTTTGGGATGTTTCTAAACATGATTAGAATAAAAAACGCATGGAAAATATGTGGTTAGAATCCAAAACAAGGATTTCAAAATCTGACTTGTGACGAAACTTCAGTTTCAAGTTACCAAATTCAAATCAATGGCATTCTCAACTCAAGGGGTCTTACGGCCTAATTGTTGAAGATTTAGAAAGATGATGTAACAAGCTTTGTAATTGAAAAAGAATGGAACAAAATGGTTGCTTGAGGTGAAAGTGGCAATGAGTCAAAGTTGGGAAAACGAAGTTGACTTTTCATACTTAGAAAATTTCTAAGTTTTTCTTCAAAAATGACTTATAATGTTTTGTATCCAAACATGGCCTTCCACTTGGAATTTGATATTGACCAAAATAAATGGCATGAATTAGATCTCTTGAATGACATTTTGAGAGTTGAACCATTCAAAATATCCAAAAATTGAGAGAGTTATGACTTGAAGTTGGAAAAAATTCATGAAATGACCTATAATCGTTTGCATCCTTAGGGCATCTTCCTTATATTTTCACACTTTGCACTTTGAAGATGGGTTGAAGTTCACACATTCAATATCATTTTGGAAAATGAATTGGTTCAAGGTGATGAAAATTGATCAAGTTATGATCATTTGAAGTCACATAAATGGATTTGAAGGTTCATCTGGAGGACTTGTAATCTTTCTTCATCATGAAGTTTCTTTCACACAAAATTTCCTTAAGACTTTTGAAGTGATTTGTTAATAACCCTTTAAAGACAAGGATGTATTTAGAATCAATCAAAATACCAAAATATGAGCAAGATATACCCCTTTGAAGTTCAAAACCCTAGCTCCTAGAGTAACAAAATGCCTTGAGAAATCTTTGAAAATTTGATGAACCTTTTTGCACAAATACTTTTGTCATGTGATTATAAGTTGTTGAGGATGTTAAGGGGAAACCATTGCAACCAAAACCATATCCAAATATTGAGAATAGAGGGAGATATGCACTTGTGATCAATGGAGACAAAGACTTGTCCAATTGAGTCAAACTTCTTTAGTCAACCCTTGTACTTTTTGAGCTAAATTTGACAACTTGAGGCATAATAAATCATGAAAGACTTTGTCATGATGCCAATTCAATGTATCTTTCATAGAGGCTTGAATCTCAATGAATCTTTGTTGAGGAAAGTACAAAGAAGGAACTCATGAATCCAAAAGCTGACTTTGATGGAATGAATTATGCTTTCACCTACATCATCAACAAATAGGATACACATACATTGTATTTATTAGTAGTCAAACATATATGATCACAAAGTACAAGTCAAGGTGCTTGGTGATTCCTCATAGAGCTAGACCAAATATAGGGATAGGAAACAAACCCTAGTATGTGACTTTGTTGTGATTGAATTGATATGATATGATGAAGGAATCTTTGGGGGGAAATTGGGGTACAACAGATGCCCTTATTTAAGTGTCTTCTATCCAGAGATACGAAGGTTAAAATCTCTGTGTCTACGCGATTGAAGATACTTAAATATAAATCAAGCCCTATTTTTGGCCCTAATATGCCATGTGTGATACGGTGGCAGAACCGACTGTTAATACTGGTTTGTGTTTTTTGTTCACAAATGTCACGGTAAGCAAGAGTCGCCACTGACTTTTATTTTATCTAATCAGGAAAAGGAAAAAGAACAAAAAAACCTTTTTCGAGATATTTCTGAGTACGGGGGGGGGGGGGGGGGGGGTACATTATATAAAGGGAAGGTGTTAGCACCCTTTCTATCTGTGGTTTTCCACGGGCTCTTAGGTACTTGCTCATTTTTGAAATTGCTTGTGTGTGCTTGTTTTGAAAAGTTTTGTTTTACTTCGTTTTAACCCTTGTTTTTGTCCTCAAGAGTGTTACGAAGTGTTTTGAAAATTTGTTTTAAAAGGTGTTTGTGTAAAAAAAATTGTTGAGCAAGTACTTAAGATTCTACCTACTCGAAAAAAGGTTATTTATTCTCATTTCCTTTAGATAGTGCTATCCTACTATTAAGGAGTAGGTAGCCCCTTCATTGGAGTTTGTAAGGGACGTTCGAAAGGGACAAGTACAGTCACCAGAGAAATGGGTAGGAAACCTTAGTAGTAACCCTAGAGTCTTAAGATCTTTCCGAGGCAAAATTTCCGAGGCAACATTCGAATAGGACATTTGATCTTTTAGACAGGAGGGCAACCACTAAAATCTCCTATGCTTAAATGACTATTTTACCGAAGGCAACCGAAGTGAGGCAAACCCTAGGAGTGAAATATGTGCACATGATTTTTTCAGTTAATTAGTCTTTTCACATTAAGTGAGCTACCGTTTTAATTTTAAACATCTTTCCATACAATCCTATTAACCATGCATCTAACAGTTAATAATTGCGGAAATTTAAAAGTGCAAGAAAATAAACCTAGCTATTACAAGGCTTCAGGGATAGGGATTAATTACATAACCAAAATCGGGGACAAAGTGATAAATGAAAACCCTTGTTTAACCATTACAAACCATTGGCGGTTACAAAAATATGAAAAGAATTAATTAAACGCGCAGCGAATTAAATGCGAGGACGCTTAAAAAAAACTAAAACCCTAATTGAGAGAAAAATATTTTTTGTACATTTTTATTTGAGAAAAGAATTTAATTGCACATTAATTAAAACCCTAATTTCTAATTGCTTTTAATTATGAAAAGAAATTAAATTAACCTATATTTCTAATTAAATTTAAATAAATATTTTATTAAAAAAAATGCTTTTTTGGTGTTTTGTGATTTATTAATTTTATGATTAATAAAAAAGTAATTAATTTGGTGAAAAATAATTAAACAAAATAATTAAAATAAAAGAAATAAATAAAGAAAAGAAAATGGGCCTATGTTGAATAGCAAATCTGGGGGTGTGAGGAATTTAATTTGTTGGACCCAAGACTGTTGGCCCACCTGCCTGCGTGAGATCCTGTGTAGCGCTCTCCTGAAGGTACACCATGCTTCTTCAGGCTTGAAGCATTAGATCTGAAGAAGCTATGATTCGTTGGTTAGAAGTGATGGAACATGATAGGCGCTCGAGCGTGTGATGCACTAAATCTGCAAAGGCAAAATAATACAAAGTAAATTGTTGGGACCTGGGATCGAACCCAGGTCCTTATGCTTACCACTAGCGCGCTCTTCCATTGGGCCAATTTGTTTAGTTGTCATTATACTGAAACAAAATATAATATAACAAAATAAATGAGTTAGCGGGAAACGCGCGCGAGATTTCAAATGGTCCACTGATTGGCTGCCACCTATTCTTCTTCTCCAAGGCTCCATCGTCTTAACTATATACCTTTTACCTACAGCCGTGCATCTGTAGCTATAGCCCTGTCACCTTCAAAAACTCATAAAATGCATGATAAATGAAATTGGAGACCAGAATCCAATTGGTCTTGATGTCACAGTCATCATGGTATCTTGTTCATGGCCTGATTTTACTTGTATGCAAAAACCCTAAAATCCGCATAGAAAACCTAGCAATGGTAGATCTAGATATAGGAATCAAAAATACAATTTAATCATACAGTCATGTTGCAAACATCTCAAACATCACAAATATACCAATTAAACATGTTAATGATGCAGGAATTACAGTAATCGGTTTTGAAAAAAAGGAAAACCGTGTGAGTTACAGCTTGCGTTATTTGATGCTTCAGACCTTGCAAATGATTGGGATAGCTTCAGAAACTCCCAAGGAATGTTGTTTGATCCTTAGAACGCTTTGAACTGGCATGTGGAGCAAGATTGGATCTGCACTTTTCTTTGACAAATTGAAATTTTGTTCTGCTTTTTTACGCCTGCCAACCTTGTTTTATCCTTGGTCTTGTTCATTATATATGCTAGAGCAAATTAGGGTTGCAAAAACAGATGATATCTTTGGAATTTTGGAAGATTTGATTTGATTTTTCATCCATATGCAAACCTTCTATATTGATCCAAATCATCCCATTTTTGTACCAATCATGCTTGATTCGATTTGGTCTTGATATCTCAGCATAATTTGATTGAGATCCTGTCCAAAAATCATATCAAAACATATCTTTGATATTACTTACCAATTATTTGATTTTATTCAATTTTTAACAAATAAAAAATCAAAATAAAATAAATAGTAAAGCAAATAATATGTGAGTGAACATTTGGGTCGTGGACCATGCTACAAGTGAGGTGCAATCATGAAATGCTAAGCCCATTTGGTAAAAAAAGCACTTTTGAGCATATTTGACTTTTGGCATTTTTTCAAAAAATGATAACTTTGACAAGGCATATCTCCTCTAAGTTTAACCCTAGAGAGGTGTTCTTGGACTTTTTAGAAAGCTTAGGATGTTTCCTAAGCAACCCTTTTGGTCTCATTTCAATTGGGTCTTCCATGTTCATGTAAGAAGCTTTGACCCACAAAGTGTTTTTGTTGACTTTTCAAAAGGACCTATGATGTGGAAATGAATATCTTTTTATGTGCATATTTTGAACTTGTGGGCTGAAGATGAGTTGTAGGGAATTGCATCCTCTTCAAAATGACCCTTGGTTAAATTTTGGTTGACTTTTCCTAAGAAACCCTAATTTAGTAACTTTTGGGTTTTGATGAATTTAGGGAATTCCTTGAAGAATCATGATCAAACCTTGATCAAATGATGGATATCACTTCAAAATGTTTATGTTGACGAAAAATCTTGAAGTTTTACTGTATGTGGGCCACAATTGAATTTTGACCTAATATAGCCGATTCTCAAGCATCTCAGCAGTTCACTGAGCAAACTTCTTGTGCAGTGCTTAAAATTTGACATAGAGGGTCTTGAGAACATATTAGGACCATGGAGAACATATGAGGTCTTTGGAGTTCACATATCTTGATGAAAATGGAAACCCTAATTAGAGACACACTGCCTTAGGAGAGAGTTTGTCTGGTTAACTCTTGGGCAAACTTGAGCAAATTGAGGATCTATAGGAGTAAGTATTGAGTAAAATGAGAGGGAAAATTTTGGGGTACAACAGCTTCCCCTGTTCAATCTTCTTAAACCTGAGGATGTAGATTGGCTTGTCTGCCTTTCGTGATCTGAAGGTGGAAGATGATTGAACACTAGAGTGCCCAAAAATTTGCACTCGCATGAAGTGATACTTGATTTGTAATATTGGGAATGGGCTTATAGATTCCATTTGGAAGTTGCTAGAGAAGTCGAAGATGGGCTTAAAGATGCCATCTAGAGGATGTTGATTTCCTGAGATATTCTTTTGATGAGAGTCCTGTCATACCCCAATTTTTGACCTAAGATCCCATTTTTTATTTTTGCATTTTTATACAAAAGTCAAGGTCACTAAATACAGTCGGTTTTAACCTCTCACCTTCGAGCATTGATTATGCAGAAATTGTCAAGTGTTTTGAACATTCTTAGCCTATGTATTACTAACTTCTAATCAAGCACGAAATGTGTGTTTTTTTTGTTTCTTTGATTTCATGTGCTGACAGGTCTCCTTCGATTCAGCCTTTCGATTGGACAAGTTTACTGCCTGCAAGCCTGCTTCGACTGGAAAAGTTTACTGCCTGCAAACATGCTTCGATTGGGCAATATGTTTGTTTCGATCCACATGCTTCGATTGGGAAACATTGCTTCCTTCGAACACGGGCTTTCGATTGGGCAATATATTTGTTTCGATCCAAGATTCGTTTGGGCATGTGGCTCCCTTCGTGCAAGTCTTTGTTTGAGCATTGACCTTTTTGTGTGCTTGCTTGGAGTCACAAAGTTTAGACCTCCTCCATGCAGGCTTCGACTATGTTTGTACTAGCTTCGACTGGACAACATTTCTCTTTAGTATGCTGCATTTCCATCCTCGACAAACTTCAGCACATGGTTGATGGCCCCCTCAAAATACATATAGTGGTGGACTTGAGGGGCATACATATGAGTCCCTGTCGAAGGGTACGCCTTACTAGTCCATTCAAAGCACACATTTGGCCCCTTCAAATGATGCACAAAGATGATTCGTTCGAAGGACACTTGTTGGAGGAAAGTCAAACAATGTGTTGGAAGAAGAATCTGGTCAAAGGAGGGTCAAAATGAAAGGATAAAATATTCAAAGATGCTTGCTGCCAAGTTCAGACATGGTACACTGGCCAAAACTGCTGCATAGCAGTCCTGAAACACTGCCCCATTCTTGCACCGAAATGGCAATAAAGCACTATCCCTCAAAGGCTACAAAGAGCAGTTTACTCAAATTGTTCAAATTATTTTGTTTTCCCTCCAAAAACTTCAGCCCACTTTGCCTATAAATAAGAGGCTCCAACACATGTTTAAGAGAGGATCTTTGGACCAGAGGAACGAATCTTCCAAAATTTCTCAAACACAACAAATCTCTCAAGTCCCTTCGACACTTGTGAGAACAAACCCAGAATCACATACTTACTTCCTTTGATTCTGAAGAACAAGTACTCTTCAGTATCCTTTGAATCTAGTTTGGAAAGGAACATAAAACTTGTTTCTTTCCTTCCTTCGAATCCAGCATTCCAAGCACAGCTGTTGGCCCTCTCTTTCAAATCCAGAACCTTGGGCCTCCACTCAAGGTCCCACACCCATTCAAAGCCTCCATCAAGGTAAGTCACTCTTACCCTTGAACCTTTCATTTCATGCCATAACATGTAAATAATCTTTTTGTTCGTTTCAAGCATGTATATACCATTGTTCCTTTCGTTTCCACCCTGTTAACATGTTTTTTTTAAAAAGTTAACCCTTTTGTTTTGCTTTTTGTTTACCTGAACTAGATTTAATTATTAAATTGTTCGAAAGATAAATACTAGCATGGCCTCAGGCCATGTTGTCATTTAATGCTTGAAATGAAAGAAACAGGAAACAGGAGTACGAAATGAAGCCTTTGGTTTCTACACTGACTTCCAGGCCCAGCCAGAGACACGCTCACACTGATTTCACTGGCCCAATTGAAGAAGGCACCAAGGCAGAAAGGCCCAACCAGAGGCACACTTGCACTAAGTCCAGGCTCATACGAAAGGCGCTCCCATGCTGGTGCCAGCCTCCAATCGAAGTACGTGACCTGACTGGTGCCAAAGCCCAATCGAAGGCCATGACCTCACTGGTGCGAACTCCCAATCGAAGGAGGCCAACAAAATGCAAGTCGAAAGGTACTACTGCCTGGGTCGAAAAACACTCATTTTTCTTACTTTTATCTTATTTTTTCCTTCATATTTTTTATGCCTTTTGATACGGTTATAATAGCGTAGGATTTTATCTTTCTGCATTTTATTTACTTTGTATAAATGCTAGTAATTAGGCGTGTATGGCAATATAAAATCAACAAGTAAACAAACCAAAAAAATCCAAAAAACACTCTTTAATCCTTACTTGAATATATCTTAAAACCCGCAAAACACTCAACAAATCAAAACTCCCCCCAAGGGCATGTGTTATACCCCAAAATTTGCCCTCCCATATTCCTCAAGAAATTGCCAAGCCAAGCTACAAAATTCCCCAAGGGTTGTGCAGTGCAACAGTCTCCCATACAGTCAAAATTAGGGTTTTGAGTCTGATCAAGAAAAGGAAGTTTTCAAAGGCTCAATCAAGTCTCATATGCTTACAAACATGGTCAAACATCCTCATGTCAAGTTTCAAGGCATTCAGCTCAAGATTGCACAGTCAAAACCCTAAATTGCACTACAGTCAACTGTAGGGGCAAAATGGTCATTTGGCAGTCAAAAGTTCAAATTTTTGGTCAACATATCATTTTGAAGCCACAAACATCATTTGATCAATGCTTGATCATGATTCTCAAAATTTGGCTCAGAAATCATCAAAGATGCAAAAGTTGCTATATTTGGACAGCTGAAAAAGTCAACTGAAATTGACCAGGGCATAACTTTCACATGGATTATCAGAAAAATTCCATCCAAAGCTCATTTTGAAGAGAAAGACATTTCCTACAACTCATCTTCATACTTCAAGTCCAAGAAATGCTCTCACAAAAAGTTATCAATTCCAACATTATAGGTCATTTTCAAAAGTCAACAAAAAGGGACTTTAAGTCAAAGGCCATAACTTGAGATTGGTAAATCAAAATGACATGGGACCAAAGGCATTGGTTAAAGGACTCAAAGACCTTTCCAAAATGTCCAAGAACATGTGAAAAGCTTAAAAATTGAGCAAGTTATGCCTTGTAGAAGTTGGGAAATTTTTGTGAAATGGCAAAAGTCAACTATCATTGAAACTCCAATTTTTGACAAAAGGGCCCACTTTTTTCCACTTGATTCATCCTTGTCATGCCACACACGAGTCCCATGATTAATTTCAAGGCCAAATATTGATTTTTCTATTTTATTTAATTTTTAATAATTTAATTCATTTTAAATCTTTGAAAATTCAAATAAAATTCAAAAACCAATGGAATAGTGTCATGTGAATTTGGACAACTTCCTTGTATCATGGGCCAATTCAAAAACTCAGGCTAGGGTTAAACTTCACACTAAGTCTAGGTCTTGGCTAAAAAGGAGGAAAAATGGTTAATGGTGAAAACCCTAGGACTTGTTCTTTCCTAAGCATGAATTAAGGTCAAATAGCAAGCCAATTCCATTCCAGCATAAGCACACAGTCAAACCCTAAGCCTAAGACATCATAAGCTGCGCCCAAACCAGCTTTTGCAATTTGAAATTTTTCCTTAAAACTCAAACACTGAAAACTAGTTTAGGGGTCGATTCAAGCATCAATTTTCATTCCATTAGCATCTTGGACAAATTCTGAACGCATCCCAATTCCAAACATCTTTCAAAACTCCCTGAACTGGTATCCATGAGTCAAACTGTACCTCAAAATTTCTGGAATCGCATAGCATAATTCAAGCATTGTTTTTCATTTTTATTTATGTATTCATGATCACAATGATGTTTCTAAGCTAACCATGGTGTTTGATTGCATTTTTGTCAACCATACGCGATTTTGCCATTGCTAAAACTTAGGGTTACAGGTTTCTGAAATTGGGGATTTTGCATAGAGGAAAAATTAGGGCTCAGGAGTACCATGGTTGGATTCAGTACCTCAAGACGAAGGAAGATTGACCCTCGCGCCTAATTTCTGATCACCATAGCGCTATTCGCTATTTCTTGGAAGGCTGCCTAATGCTACGCTTCAAAAACCGTTGCCTTCTTTCTTTGTGTTTCAGGAAAACGAAAGAGATGATGGCGTGGCACAAGTGGATTGGAGGAATTTAAAAACGCGCGCGCTGAATCATTAACGTCTTGGTTTTGTTTTTTATTATTTAATGATCATTATATGTTAATTGAAACACAAGTGGCTCAGTGGACAAAGATGCGTGCATGTGACTCTCATGACCTGGGTTCAAGTCCCAGGTCTGGCAAAATTCCATATTATTTTTCAATATGAAATCCTATGCTTTACTAACTTCCAGGTACACCATTCTTCATCCTCATCCAACCTCCACGCGTCCAGAGGGCATCAGATCCATGGCCAAGATGCAAAGTGCACCATACATCAGGTCAAAACGCTGACACATGATCCACAAAAAGTCAACAAAGTTCAATACAAATGGGCCAAAACTCCAGGCCTATACCTCCTGAATTGGGGACTACCCCCCCCTGGTTTGCCTTATTATTTTTATTTTTATTCTTTCTTTAATTTTTCTTTTTTTTATTTCTTTTATTTTGCTATTTATTTAGTTAATTATTTTTAACAAAATATAAAAACACACAAAAATCAGAAAAATATAAAAAATATAATATTTATTTTATTATGATTATTTTCAAATAAACATGTAAATAATTTAGTAAATTAGGTTATAAGTTTAATTCTTTTTTAACAAAAATGTAAAGAATATAGAATTAGGTTAATAAACACTTTTTCTTCCTTTTTAATTTTTTCCCTTTTTTTCACAATAATAATTATTTATTTATTTATTTTTTATAATTAAATTGCACATAAATAAATTAGGGTTTAATGTAGATTATATTTTAATTCTTTCATAATAAATAAAAAAATATTAGAATTAGGGTTTGTCTTTTAATTTAATTTCAATTAACTCCTTTTCCTCATTAAATCTAAAAAACACAAAATACCAGAAAAAAACATTTAATCATTTAATTTTTAATTCTCATTAATCTTAATTGTTTGTAAAAGGGTCCAACGCCCTAGTTTTGTTTTTAATTCCCTTATTTCGCACATTTATTTTATATCGTTTAAATAATTATGTATATGCCCCAAAGCCTTGTAATATTTTTTTTACTTTATTTCTCGCACTTTTATTTTATTGCTTTTTTACTTTCAGTCAAATCGGGTTCGGTTTATTTTGGCGATGTGGACCCGCGCCATTTGTAATAGTTTAGATTTATTTTCTCGCAAATATACAACTGTTAATAAATATGCATGAAAGAATGTATGGACTTAAAAATAAAATCAAGCGTAGATCACAACAAACATGACAAGACAAAAATAATTGAAACATGACACACGGACCGCACACACCACCCCTAGAGTACGCCTCACTGTTGCCTTTCGAAAGGTGATCGTCGAGTAGAGGACGTCTTAGTAAGTCCTCATGATCCGGGAACCTGGCATGAGGGTAGCTTCTAAGGTGTCTTCCCATTGCTCTGGTGATCACCATGTCCCGAACATCGAATTGACCCGAACACCTCCAACGGTGGTGCTACCTACCTCTCAATGGTGGGATGGCATTACTTTAAAGGACATTTACACAGACGAATTCCTTAGGGTAGGTAGGTTCTCAAGGATACTTGCTCTAATTTCAAACAAATCAAAATACTTTTCACACCAACACACTTTCAAAAAACTTTCAAAACAAACTTTTCAAACACTCTGACGTACGAGTGGAACTGAAACTTTTTTCAAAGAATATTTTTGAAACCCACATTGAAAAGCAAACAAACAATTTTGAAAACACATTGAGCAAGTATCTAAGAGCCCATGGATAACCATGGATAGAAAGGGTGCTAACACCTTCCCTTTCTATAACCTACCTCCCGAACCGAGAGCAATCTCTTTAAAGGAATTTTTCTGTGCTTTTGTCCTTTCCATTTGGAGAAAATAAAAGACGGTGGCGACTCTTGCTTACCGCGACATTTCGCGAACCAGCTTTAAAACAGTCAGTTCCAGATCCACCGATCACAGAACTGGCGACTCTGCTGGGGACTAAACTTAAAGTGAGGTGTACCTTAGGGCTAGTTCATAACTGTGTTTTCAATTGTTTTCCTTGTGTGCTTTAAATTTGTGGGTTGCATGGGAGTTACATAGATCCTAACCCGGATCTGGGGGGATACCCTTTTAGAAAGTAGCAACAAGGCTGTGAGGGAACTGTGCGGGGTATACCGACATGGTTGAAACAGTCTGCTACGTTGATGTGGCACTTTGGTGTGTACCGGTAACCCTTGAGTTCAGTCAAGGAGAGTACGGGGCCTCCGCGTGGTGTCGTGAAGCATCAACAGACCTTAGGAACCTTAATTGAACTATCTTGGCCTCTTTAGGGTAGTGAGATAACTGACTTTGGTGCAGTCCGAGGTTGGTTGATACTCGATACTACACTCAATTGAGGGTTGCTTTCCTGGAATATTTCGGTCGCCAGTTCAGTGGCTAAATCGAAACGATGAACAATGAAAGCAGTCCCGTGATATTGGGAACCTTAGAACCCGGTTACTTTGATTAGGACAGGTTGAACCCACCAACTTCAAGAGGGTACTACCCAGACTCCATGCTGGCCTAAACTTTAAGGGCTTCTCTTGTGTGACTTGTGTGCCTTCCTACTTGAACTACTTGCATGCTTATTACCTGACATTTGTCTTGCAGGGTCTGTTTATAGTCCTTAATTGGGACTCGTAACAGGGTTTACCTACATTACCCCATGCATAGCATGACATCATACCATTGCATACATCCTGCATAAAAAACTAATCCATTTCAAGGATCTCAAGGGCGTGTGATGCAGGTCACGGTGAATCAACTATCCCAGCAAGGGGCAAAGAGGATTTATTTTCCTATAGACAAAGTTGTCAGGGGCTATGACCCACTTGATATGGTGAGCTATGACTCCTGAAGAAGGTTCCCTAACCAAGGTTGTTTGGAAATCAAAACCAGACATGATGACTAAAGTCAGGGGCTATGACCCACTTGATATGGTGAGCCTTTGACTCTTGAAGAAGAGTTCTCAATAACATGGGTGTCCTTCAATCAAGCTCTAAATTCCAATGCTAACAAATTTTCTGGTTTACCCCGCGAGATCCTTGAAAACATTGCATGCATATCATACTCATCCTTACATAACAGGTATCTTTGTTGCAAGTCACTTATCATCTCCGCTGTTTATTTCAGCAATGGCTTCCCAACCAGATAACCAGGACCTTCTTGCTCAAGGGACCCGGTTCGAGGAAATCCTCCTGAATCTATCCAAGGGGCAGGAGGAGCTAAGGACACTTCTCATGGAGACTTTAGTCAGGAACAGTACTGAGGACGAACGGCTGGAACGCCTGCAAGCTGAGATAGATGCAATGAAAGCCCAGATGCTGGGGCAGATGACTGCCATTCAAGGTTTAGCTCAAAGACAAGATGAGCTCGGGGTTCTCGTCAACAAACTGCTTCAGGGTAACCAACTGGAAAAAACATCTAAGGGTAAAAAGCCAATCATCGTTCAACCACCTTTGAGAAAAAGAGGCAAGGAGAAAGCTCCTCATATGGCTCCAGTATCACCAATTCAGCAGCAACTTCATCAACTTCAGACAGACAAGCCCAGGAGGCAGTTCACCCCGCTCAATATGTCGATGTTTCAAGCTTTACAACGCCTGTTGAGATTGAACCTGATCACATTAAGGGCTCATCCCCAGAACCCCAACACAGCACATCCTGCTTATGATCCCAATAAAAGGTGTGCCTATCACTCTGCCTGTCCAGGACATGATGCAAACGAGTGTTGGGCTTTGAAAAACAAGATCCAGGACCTGATTGATGAAGGAGCACTGGAATTCACACAAGATGGTCAGGCTGAATTTTTCTACCATCCCTCCAAGGCTCACCATTTGAAGTGACAAGCCCTGAGACTAGAAATTTTTGTTCATTCGAATGTTCAAGTTGCAATTTTCTTTTGTTCAAACATTTACTCATTGTTAAAACATTGTTATTTCATTAATGCATCGCTTATGTCTATTTTGAATCAATATATTCGTATTCACTATACGCAAATTATTTTCATATTTGTTCTGATATCAACTCTCTCAATCAATAATTCTAAGCCTCTTGAGGGAGGATGACGAAAACGATACCACGATCTACAGTATGCTTTTGAACAGACCCCGCTGGTGAGGTACAGGCATTGTTTCAATCCCTAAACACTGGAGTTATAAGGATGATAATCCCTCGTCAACCCCTCTGAGCCAAAGAAGTAGGAGTTTTTATTTTCGAAAATCAAAACCCTCAATCATAACCTGGGGCAGGGTAGTTCTCTCAATTGATCCAAGTGCTTAACGAATGGCACCAAAGAGGTCCTTACAAAACAAAACGAAGAAAGACAGTGATGGTTCCGAATAATCAATAAAGAAAGGCAGTCATTATCTCAAAAAAAAAAAAAAAAAAAAAAAACCCCTTAAGTCAAAACCCATGAAGGAGACTTACAAAACTGGGGCATCCCGCTGACTGAAATTCCAAAAAAGGAAACAGTTCAGGCAAAAAAAGAAAGGGATAACAAAAATCAGACAAGAAAAAGGTCTTACAGACCCTCGACAAAAAAATGATGACTGCCTATTCAGAATAAATCATCAATGACTGAACCATCACCGGAAAATCAGAACGAAGACTCAAACCAGGTCTAACGCATGATCAACTGAGTTTAGGTTTGAAGAACGTCACGAAGAGTGGGTGGGTACAAATAATTTGAGCCTTTATTCTTTGTTTCTTAAACCGTGAACCAGGCCACGTTATAACCCTCAAGAGTCCTAGCTGAAGCATGGGTTAGTTCGAAAGCATACTGTTACGAAAGGTATCCTGACTCCTGAAGGCCCACGGTAAATACGGAGTTGACATCATGTTTTTACAAACATTTACTTGTTTTATCAAAAAGAATGCATTTTCAAAATCTTCGAGACAGACATAAGCTTTGCATTTTTAACATAACTTTGTTTGCATATGATTTTTGTTTGAACAGCATAGAAATTCGCATGACGAAAGTCTAATGAACAAGAGTATCTCCAATCAAGGGGCACGACATGATCATGGTCTACCATCTGGGGCAGTTAAGTCAAGATCCAGAGAATCTCTCAAAAGGCCAACCAGCCTGGGGCAAATCTCCATCTGGATCACCTGGGGCATTCCGACAACGAATCTTGCCTGATCAGACATCTTCTAGTGGTACGGCAACGCAATGCTACTGACAGGGGCATCTCCCTACATTCTGAGAGCATAGACATAGTCGAAAAATAATACGCAAAATCAAAGACCCGCTAGGTTGACACACCTAGGCAAAAATAAGGGCTTCCCGGCGAACCAAAAGGGTTCGGGCAAAATGAAGGGATGAAATAAAAAGAATCTGTACACCCGGCGAGTCGAAAACCTGAAAAGGCGGCTTGGTAAAAAATGGGTATCCCAGTGGACTGGAAACCCGAAAGGGCGGTCCAGGCAAAAGTTAGGGATCAAAGCGTACGACTATGTCCTGTCATCTCGTCACCTGCCTACCAGAAGAAGGTTTGTCCATCAGCAAGCTATCAGCACCTCTCAAACAAGGGGCAATAAGGAGTTGTCTAAGAGCAATCTAATTGTTCTATCCTCCCAGGTACCAAGGTAGGTTCAGCTAAAGAACCTAACCAGGCATCTTAAATTCCCCAGAGAGTGAGACAGCAAGTCAGTGCATTCTTCCCCAAACAAAGTTAACAAGTCTCAAGGAAATTGGGTATCCTCCAGTAGATCCCAATATTCCCCAACTGCATATATTCTTAACAAGCATCCCCGGCAGTCTTGGTCTAAAGATTGTTCCCCGGCGGCATACATCAACATTCAAAGGAATCACTTCCCCAGCATATCAAAACTTCCCCAGGAGAGTCCCATCCAAGTTCCCCAGGAAAGATGGAATTCATCTCCCCAAGCAGTAAGCTTATCCCCAGTATATTCTGGAAGCTTATCCCCTAGCAGAGCACGAACGCGTCATCCGGCTTTATTTAAAGAGTTATTTCCTTAACAGGATATGACTGGGTTATCCTCAGCCGAAAGCCACGGAAAGGTCGTCGTCAACGTAATTCCTTCCTATCCCCAGCGAAGTCTATTCACACTTCCAATACAACAACGGTATCCCCAACAGAGTTACTATCAATACTCAGCAAGGCATCTCTCTTCCCACAGAGTATTGCTTCCCAGCATGATCACTAGAGTATCTTTTCTCCCCGCAGAATCTTCCATTCGCCAAGTTTATTCCGCAACGGAGTCATCTTCTCCTACCGGTATTCTTGCAGTTATCATCCCCAGCGGAAGCAAAATCTATTCTTCAACATCAGCCCAGGATACGACTTCCCGGCACCCGTCAAGGATTCACTTTCTTCGACAAAAACATACATAAAACTTCACATACATCATTATAATATGCATAGACACATCATATCATACAAGTCTCATTTATATTGAGAACATCATTGCTTGATCCATATCATGCATTGCATATGACTGACTTTTATCTTTCAGGAAAGATCCAGTTAAGTTCTCAAGACATTTCAAGACCTAGACCGGTTCAGTTAAATCGTCCCAAGATTTTCCTGATGCTTATCCAGTCAAAGGCCTTCTCTGGTTCAGTCAGATCGACCCTAAGATCTCCCTGATGCTTATCCAGTTGAAGACATTTCAAGACCTAGACCGGTTCAGTTAAATCGACCTTAAGATTTTCCTGATGCTTATCCAGTCAAAGGCCTTCTCTGGTTCAGTCAAATCGTCCCAAGATTTCCCTGATGCTTATCCAGTTGAAGACATTTCAAGACCTAGACCGGTTCAGTTAAATCGTCCCAAGATTTTCCTGATGCTTATCCAGTCAAAGGCCTTCTCTGGTTCAGTCAGATCGACCCTAAGATCTCCCTGATGCTTATCCAGTTGAAGACATTTCAAGACCTAGACCGGTTCAGTTAAATCGACCTTAAGATTTTCCTGATGCTTATCCAGTCAAAGGCCTTCTCTGGTTCAGTCAAATCGTCCCAAGATTTCCCTGATGCTTATCCAGTTGAAGACATTTCAAGACCTAGACCGGTTCAGTTAAATCGTCCCAAGATTTTCCTGATGCTTATCCAGTCAAAGGCCTTCTCTGGTTCAGTCAAATCGTCCCAAGATTTCCCTGATGCTTATCCAGTTGAAGACATTTCAAGACCTAGACCGGTTCAGTTAAATCGTCCCAAGATTTTCCTGATGCTTATCCAGTCAAAGGCCTTCCCTGGTTCAGTCAGGTCGACCCTAAGATCTCCCTGATGCTTATCCAGTTGAAGACATTTCAAGACCTAGACCGGTTCAGTTAAATCGTCCCAAGATTTTCCTGATGCTTATCCAGTCAGAGGCCTTCTCTGGTTCAGTCAGATCGACCCTAAGATCTCCCTGATGCTCATCCAGTTGAAGACATTTCAAGACCTAGACCGGTTCAGTTAAATCGTCCCAAGATTTTCCTGATGCTTATCCAGTCAAAGGCCTTCTCTGGTTCAGTTAAATCGTCCCAAGATTTTCCTGATGCTTATCCAGTTGAAGACATTTCAAGACCTAGACCGGTTCAGTTAAATCGTCCCAAGATTTTCCTGATGCTTATCCAGTCAAAGGCCTTCTCTGGTTCAGTCAGATCGACCCTAAGATCTCCCTGATGCTTATCCAGTTGAAGACATTTCAAGACCTAGACCGGTTCAGTTAAATCGACCCTAAGATTTTCCTGATTCTTACCCAGTCAAAGGCCTCTCTGGTTCAGTCAGATCGACCCTAAGATCTCCCTGATTCTTATCCCAGTAGAAGACACCCCAGATTTTTCTCAACGAGCGTTGTTGAAGTTAAAGTCGCCCAAGGCTCTCTTACCATTCATGGTGCTCATTTTCTGTTTTGCAGGTATGCAGGTTCTCGCCAAGGAATCTCCTACGCAATCAAACATCCAGATGGCATCTATAAGCCCATTCCACCATCATTGCTAACATGTGAGCGCAAATTTCCGGGCACTCTAGTGTCCAATCATCTTTTACCCTCGGATTACGAAAGGCACGTCAGCCAATCTGCATCCTCAGGTCTAAGAAGATTGAACAGGGGAAACTGTTATACCCCAAAATTTGCCCTCCCATATTCCTCAAGAAATTGCCAAGCCAAGCTACAAAATTCCCCAAGGGTTGTGCAGTGCAACAGTCTCCCATACAGTCAAAATTAGGGTTTTGAGTCTGATCAAGAAAAGGAAGTTTTCAAAGGCTCAATCAAGTCTCATATGCTTAAAAACATGGTCAAACATCCTCATGTCAAGTTTCAAGGCATTCAGCTCAAGATTGCACAGTCAAAACCCTAAATTGCACTACAGTCAACTGTAGGGGCAAAATGGTCATTTGGCAGTCAAAAGTTCAAATTTTTGGTCAACATATCATTTTGAAGCCACAAACATCATTTGATCAATGCTTGATCATGATTCTCAAAATTTGGCTCAGAAATCATCAAAGATGCAAAAGTTGCTATATTTGGACAGTTGAAAAAGTCAACTGAAATTGACCAGGGCATAACTTTCACATGGATTATCAGAAAAATTCCATCCAAAGCTCATTTTGAAGAGAAAGACATTTCCTACAACTCATCTTCATACTTCAAGTCCAAGAAATGCTCTCACAAAAAGTTATCAATTCCAACATTATAGGTCATTTTCAAAAGTCAACAAAAAGGGACTTTAAGTCAAAGGCCATAACTTGAGATTGGTAAATCAAAATGACATGGGACCAAAGGCATTGGTTAAAGGACTCAAAGACCTTTCCAAAATGTCCAAGAACATGTGAAAAGCTTAAAAATTGAGCAAGTTATGCCTTGTAGAAGTTGGGAAATTTTTGTGAAATGGCAAAAGTCAACTATCATTGAAACTCCAATTTTTGACAAAAGGGCCCACTTTTTTCCACTTGATTCATCCTTGTCATGCCACACACGAGTCCCATGATTAATTTCAAGGCCAAATATTGATTTTTCTATTTTATTTAATTTTTAATAATTTAATTCATTTTAAATCTTTGAAAATTCAAATAAAATTCAAAAACCAATGGAATAGTGTCATGTGAATTTGGACAACTTCCTTGTATCATGGGCCAATTCAAAAACTCAGGCTAGGGTTAAACTTCACACTAAGTCTAGGTCTTGGCTAAAAAGGAGGAAAAATGGTTAATGGTGAAAACCCTAGGACTTGTTCTTTCCTAAGCATGAATTAAGGTCAAATAGCAAGCCAATTCCATTCCAGCATAAGCACACAGTCAAACCCTAAGCCTAAGACATCATAAGCTGCGCCCAAACCAGCTTTTGCAATTTGAAATTTTTCCTTAAAACTCAAACACTGAAAACTAGTTTAGGGGTCGATTCAAGCATCAATTTTCATTCCATTAGCATCTTGGACAAATTCTGAACGCATCCCAATTCCAAACATCTTTCAAAACTCCCTGAACTGGTATCCATGAGTCAAACTGTACCTCAAAATTTCTGGAATCGCATAGCATAATTCAAGCATTGTTTTTCATTTTTATTTATGTATTCATGATCACAATGATGTTTCTAAGCTAACCATGGTGTTTGATTGCATTTTTGTCAACCATACGCGATTTTGCCATTGCTAAAACTTAGGGTTACAGGTTTCTGAAATTGGGGATTTTGCATAGAGGAAAAATTAGGGCTCAGGAGTACCATGGTTGGATTCAGTACCTCAAGACGAAGGAAGATTGACCCTCGCGCCTAATTTCTGATCACCATAGCGCTATTCGCTATTTCTTGGAAGGCTGCCTAATGCTACGCTTCAAAAACCGTTGCCTTCTTTCTTTGTGTTTCAGGAAAACGAAAGAGATGATGGCGTGGCACAAGTGGATTGGAGGAATTTAAAAACGCGCGCGCTGAATCATTAACGTCTTGGTTTTGTTTTTTATTATTTAATGATCATTATATGTTAATTGAAACACAAGTGGCTCAGTGGACAAAGATGCGTGCATGTGACTCTCATGACCTGGGTTCAAGTCCCAGGTCTGGCAAAATTCCATATTATTTTTCAATATGAAATCCTATGCTTTACTAACTTCCAGGTACACCATGCTCCATCCTCATCCAACCTCCACGCGTCCAGAGGGCATCAGATCCATGGCCAAGATGCAAAGTGCACCATACATCAGGTCAAAACGCTGACACATGATCCACAAAAAGTCAACAAAGTTCAATACAAATGGGCCAAAACTCCAGGCCTATACCTCCTGAATTGGGGACTACCCCCCCCTGGTTTGCCTTATTATTTTTATTTTTATTCTTTCTTTAATTTTTCTTTTTTTTATTTCTTTTATTTTGCTATTTATTTAGTTAATTATTTTTAACAAAATATAAAAACACACAAAAATCAGAAAAATATAAAAAATATAATATTTATTTTATTATGATTATTTTCAAATAAACATGTAAATAATTTAGTAAATTAGGTTATAAGTTTAATTCTTTTTTAACAAAAATGTAAAGAATATAGAATTAGGTTAATAAACACTTTTTCTTCCTTTTTAATTTTTTCCCTTTTTTTCACAATAATAATTATTTATTTATTTATTTTTTATAATTAAATTGCACATAAATAAATTAGGGTTTAATGTAGATTATATTTTAATTCTTTCATAATAAATAAAAAAATATTAGAATTAGGGTTTGTCTTTTAATTTAATTTCAATTAACTCCTTTTCCTCATTAAATCTAAAAAACACAAAATACCAGAAAAAAACATTTAATCATTTAATTTTTAATTCTCATTAATCTTAATTGTTTGTAAAAGGGTCCAACGCCCTAGTTTTGTTTTTAATTCCCTTATTTCGCACATTTATTTTATATCGTTTAAATAATTATGTATATGCCCCAAAGCCTTGTAATATTTTTTTTACTTTATTTCTCGCACTTTTATTTTATTGCTTTTTTACTTTCAGTCAAATCGGGTTCGGTTTATTTTGGCGATGTGGACCCGCGCCATTTGTAATAGTTTAGATTTATTTTCTCGCAAATATACAACTGTTAATAAATATGCATGAAAGAATGTATGGACTTAAAAATAAAATCAAGCGTAGATCACAACAAACATGACAAGACAAAAATAATTGAAACATGACACACGGACCGCACACACCACCCCTAGAGTACGCCTCACTGTTGCCTTTCGAAAGGTGATCGTCGAGTAGAGGACGTCTTAGTAAGTCCTCATGATCCGGGAACCTGGCATGAGGGTAGCTTCTAAGGTGTCTTCCCATTGCTCTGGTGATCACCATGTCCCGAACATCGAATTGACCCGAACACCTCCAACGGTGGTGCTACCTACCTCTCAATGGTGGGATGGCATTACTTTAAAGGACATTTACACAGACGAATTCCTTAGGGTAGGTAGGTTCTCAAGGATACTTGCTCTAATTTCAAACAAATCAAAATACTTTTCACACCAACACACTTTCAAAAAACTTTCAAAACAAACTTTTCAAACACTCTGACGTACGAGTGGAACTGAAACTTTTTTCAAAGAATATTTTTGAAACCCACATTGAAAAGCAAACAAACAATTTTGAAAACACATTGAGCAAGTATCTAAGAGCCCATGGATAACCATGGATAGAAAGGGTGCTAACACCTTCCCTTTCTATAACCTACCTCCCGAACCGAGAGCAATCTCTTTAAAGGAATTTTTCTGTGCTTTTGTCCTTTCCATTTGGAGAAAATAAAAGACGGTGGCGACTCTTGCTTACCGCGACATTTCGCGAACCAGCTTTAAAACAGTCAGTTCCAGATCCACCGATCACAGCATGTTATCTCCGTTCTACCGCGATACCGGCCGTGCCTATTGCTAGAATGCGTGCGTTAATTTCGCCCACTAAAAAAACACAAACAAATCAACTTTTTCTAGAAGAACTACGATGTTTTGATTCCTTCATTGGATACGTAGGCAAAGGGTCGCGAAACCCTCACGAACGCAATAATAAAAACTCATTTCTTTCCCCTTAAGCAAACATAGTTGTAGATAAATACACCCTTGTATATAACAAACAATTTTAACCAAAAACAGATATTCCAAAAGGTTCCTGCGGAGTTCCGCAGATACATTGGGTGCTAATACCTTCCCATTGTATAACCAACCCCCGAACTCTAGACCTCTTTTCAAAAACGCCTTGTATTTTCATTACTTTTAAGTATTATTTTACATTGCATGTTTTAGGGTTTTATTTCGCTCTTTTCCTTTTCCCCTTGGAAATAATAAAGCCGGTGGCGACTCTTGCTTTTGTTAGTCGAGTTAATTAATAGCTCGATCTCCGATTTTCACCGCTACAGAATTGGCGACTCTACTGGGGAAAGATTGACCTCTTGCTGGTCCATCCCTAAGTGGGTTAAGCCTAATTTGTCATATCTGTTTTTTATTTATTATTACTTGTTTGTTTGATTATATGTTTATATTGTGGTTATTTGGGTTTTTGCAAAGGACAAGTCCTATACCCGGACTAAGTTACACTGAGGAATAGGATGGGCGGTATAGTCATGTTAACTTTGAGGGAGTAATCCCGAAGAAGGAGGCATGAAATCCCCCACTCAGTGGAAGCCCCTTTGAACGTAGTATTTGTTTACCGAGTAATCGGGAAGACGTTATTGCTTTCGACCTGGGAGCCAGAGAAGCTGAAAACCGTAGAACCCTTAACCCATCTTGGCCTCTTAGGTGTAGTGCGGAGATTATAAAAGAGTAATCCGGAAGTAGTTGTCACGCGATGCTGCACTCAGACGAGTTTCTCTTGAGAGTATTGTTGATTACCGAGTAATTGGGACGTTGGTAATATCCGAAGGAGGAATGTAGACTCTGGGAACTTTTAGAACCATGTTTTACAGGTGTGATTAAACCTTTAGTACATACCTTGGGGATGTTTCTTACCTTTGACTCCATGCTCGTGACGTTGAACCTTTCGACTTTATTTGTGACCTTGCTTGTGGTTGTTGCATAGCCATGCATTCATGCATCCATAAAACCCTTTTCACTTTCGTCAAGCTCAATGGATCTTGGGTGTTGATGGGGTGAAAACCCTAATCCACCAAAATGGATGATTGATCTTGATGATAACTTGATCAACACTTTGATCCAATTTAAAATTCATCTTCTATCTTCATACTTTGATGTCTATAACTTAATATCTTGAGTTCCTTGAAAGTCAAATAAAAACTCTCTTTTGCATATCATACATCATTCTACATTTTTTGTTTCACTTTCAAAGGTCTTTTTCCAAGTCTTATTTTTCCTTTTGGTCTGACCAGTGCAACACTCGCGCTAAGAGAACAATGGAGCATATCAAGCAAGAGGTTTCTGAACTCCGTAGAGAGATGACTATTTTGAAAGCTAGTGTGGAGCACTTAACTGGTTTGGTTGAAAATTTGGTTTCTTTACTTTGAAGATCGAGGTTCAGAAGTTAGTCAGAAGTGGTATCTTGTCATTCAAGGACGTTGGTTTTGAAGTTCAAATCAAGCATGTGCCGAAGAGTAAACACGATTGATGGTCACTTTGAGTTTTGAAGGATGTTTTCGGTAATTCAAGTCCAGATGGAAAGCCTTCCTAGATTATTAACTTATTCAGGCTTTTTGTAATTTTTCTTGTTTATCAAAACATTGTTTGCATGTAAGAACTTGTTTGCATCTGAATGATTATCTTAATACAATGAGTATGTTTGTCTTGAAGAAATTCATTCGTTTCACTCATATTTGTTTTCAAATTTTAAATTTCTTTTGCATTATGATACCAACCTGTTGCTCATTCTCTTGCCTAGGCAGAGATTAAAGGGAGGATGATGATCTGAAAAACACAAAATCTCTGGTTGTATGCTTTTGAATAAAATCTTGCTGACGATGTACATGCATTGTTTCAAATCCCTAAACACCAGAGATATAAGGAAGATAATCCCTTGCTAACCCCTTTTGAGCCTTGAAGTAGGAGTTTCTTTTCTATACAAAAAACCCTCAAATTTTAACCTGGGGCAGGGTAGTTTTCAGTTAATCTGATTGAGTGTTCAAAATTCATAAGGAAGATATTTCTGAAGAGAAACTACGAGGGCTATCCTTCATGTATAATGAAGCTAGAATATGTGGAACCACAATGTTATCCCTCATGCATCAAGAAACGAGGCAGTCATAATCCTCTCAACAAGTAAAGACAAGCTGATGTCACACATTTTGTTCAAAAGTCAAAAATCAAGAGAAAAAAAGCCTGCTAAGTCGAAAACTTGAAAACGGGCGGCTTAGGCAAAAATTAAGGCATCCCGCTGGACTATCAATTCAAAATAATTAGTTCAGACAAAAGTTAGGGAAAATAAAAATTGCAAAGAAAGGACTACAAAGAAAAGTCCTCAGCAAAGAACAAATTGGTGACTACAAACACGAAGACATAAGGGTGGTTTCTACTCCAAAAGCCTCATCGTTTCCTTAACCGTCACAAAATCCTTTTGAGAGATGAACGCTCATGTTGAATTAACTGAACATAGGGTTGGAGAACATCATGAAGAATGGGTGGGCACCTATAAATTTTGAGCCTTAAAAATCTTTTTTCTAAAAACCATGAACCAGGCCACGTTACAACCTTCAAAAGTCCTAATTGAAGCAAGGTTATTTTGAAAGCATACTTCAATGAGATAGTGTTCCTGACTCCCATGAATGTTCTAAATAGTTATGTTGGTATCATATGTTTTTCCTATACAAAAATAAATGGTGCTCTAACTCGCAAAATTTGTGCGATATCTTTTCAAAACCTTCAAGACTTACATAACTGTTGCATTAGAATTTTCATTCTCATAATAAACTTTTCTAACTGCAAAACATTTGTTTGATATCAAGGGAGCTCACATATAAGCACTAGTGATGAGTTTATTCTTTTAAGGCTTGAAACTATGTTGAGTAATTGGCGAATCATTTCAAGAAAAAATCATATCCAGGGGCATGTCACCTGAAGACCATAAGCACATGCATGTTGCTTCTCCCAGTTAATTCTTCTCCAACTTGTTTACCCTTTTGGGGGAAAATTTGAAGACTTTGTTGTGCCAACTACAGTCAATCCGGGGCAATCACGTTGAGATTTGATGAATCTCTCTAAGAGTTTGAAGACACCAGAGCATGGTGAATGCCAGGTCTTTTGTAAATTCCTCTTGAGACGATTTCTCCTCATCAACCATATAGCTTGGGGCATTTTAGAAGTGAAGTTATTCGCAAGAATTGTCGTGCAACATGCAGCTTATCAGCAGTAAACTTGGGGCATCCAAAATTAGTCCCAGGGGCAATCCATATTTGTCAAGATATGTGATATGTATTGCACACATTATCAGAGGGTGGTGTTCCCAGTATCTCCAGCTAAGCATGACTTTTTCCAGCTGAAACATTGTTTGTGTTGTTATCCTTTCAATGGATTGTTTGCGATAGAAGACTGGACTTTGGGTTTTCTACCTGAAAATATCTTCCCCTCCATAGATATTTAAGCCTTGTAAAAGGACTTTGCTCCAATGATGGCTTTTGTTTTTATCTCCAGTAATGTTACCATCTTGTTGAGATTAGCTGAGTGTCGGGTTGTGCTGTGATGTCTTATCATCTTCTGTCTATCTCCTCTATTTGTTTTGTCAGCATATACATGACATTCATTTATTCATTCACACCTGCATCATGCACACACATTGATATTTTTTGATGTTCTTGATTTGTATACTTTGGTTATCGTATTTCCTCTTCTCAAATAGAGTGTCAACTTAAGCAGAAAGTGTATCCTTTCTAATTCCCCACTGAGTTTATTCCTCATGGAAGAGTTGTTGCTTTAGCCTTCCTTTCTATCTCAGGATAGGATAAGTCTCGATTGAGTTTATTCCTCATCTTGTAAGGTCTTGTTTGACTGTTTCTCTCCAGTTTGTTCTTGGATTGCATTTTGTCTATTACAAATGTTGCTTTGAGAATCCCTCTAAGCTGTGAAACCTAGATAGAGAGTTCATTGATCTTGCGTATGTAAATACTTGGTCTCCTCAGGAAGGATTTATTCATGGTTACCCATTGAAGATGAACTTTATTCCCTAGTAGTGTTATCATAACCTTCTTCTGGAATATCGACGGGACAACAAGGGACTGACTCTTTATTTGAGCAGTTTGATTACTTCTGAATTTCTTTATGTTATGACAAATGGCGGTCTCTTCATGAGCAGTTTGTCCATCCCCGATGAAATTATTGACTCTCACCTCCAGCAATATCTTCACGATATTTATTTGATACCTTTGAAAAAACAGCAAGCGGCGGTCTCTTCATGAGCAACTTGTATGTTATTGATACCTTTGAAAAAACAGCAAGCGGCGGTCTCTTCATGAGCAACTTGTATGTTATTGATACCTTTGAGAAAACAACAAGCGGCGGTCTCTTCATGAGCAACTTGTATGTTATTGTCACCTTTGAAAACAGCAACCGGCGGTCTCTTCATGAGCAACTTGTATGTTATTGATACCTTTGAGAAAACAGCAAGCGGCGGTCTCTTCATGAGCAACTTGTATATTATTGATACCTTTGAGAAAACAGCAAGCGGCGGTCTCTTCATGAGCAACTTGTATGTTATTGTCACCTTTGAAAACAGCAAGCGGCGGTCTCTTCATGAGAAACTTGTATTTTATTGATACCTTTGAGAAAACAGCAAGCGGCAGTCTCTTCATGAGCAACTTATATGTTATTGTCACCTTTGAGAAAATAGCAAGCGGCGGTCTCTTCATGAGCAACTTGTATGTTATTGTTACCTTTGGAAAAAACAGCAAGCGACGGTCTCTTCATGAGCAACTTGTGTGTTATTGTTCTCTTGAAAAACAGCAAGCGGCGGTCTCTTCATGAGCAACTTGTATGTTATTGACACCTTTGAAAGGAAGCAAGTGGCGGCCTCTTTATTTGAGCAGCTTGTGTATCCCCAACAATAATGCAAACGACACATCTTCGGAAAAGTTCCATGGGGAAATTTGTATTTTATCCTTTTCAAGCGAAATCTTGGTTAAAGAAGAAATGTGTTACCGTTCTTGGTAAAATTCAGAAGTCAGAAATGTTTATTTCTAGTCTCAGTACTGATGCCAATCATTTTCCAGTCTCAGTACTGATGCCAATCATTTACCAGTCTCAGTGCTGATGTCAATCATCATCTGCCAGCCTTAGTGCTGATGTCAATCATTTCTTTTCCAGTCTCAACAATTATGTAAATCATGCATTTCTTCCCTCAAAGTTATTCTCTAATAGGAGTCTCTCATTTGAAGTCTATGACTCTGTTTCCCCAGTGGAGTTATAATCTCTTCCCCTATGGGATTATTGTATAATGTACTTGGTTTCTCCAGTAGTAGTTTGTCTCATGGGGCATCATTCCTTGTTAAATTCAAAATCTTACATTCATACCATATCATAAACATAATTGCGGTATCTTAAAGCCAAAAATTGTGTATTCTATATTTAAGTCCCTTCAATCTCGTCGAAATGAAGATCCCAATCTTCATATCTCCAGATAGAAGAAACTTAAATAAGGGCAGCTGTCATACCCCAATTTTTGACCTAAGATCCCATTTTTTATTTTTGCATTTTTATACAAAAGTCAAGGTCACTAAATACAATCGGTTTTAACCTCTCACCTTCGAGCATTGATTATGCAGAAATTGTCAAGTCTTTTGAACATTCTTAGCCTATGTATCACTAACTTCTAATCAAGCACGAAATGTGTGTTTTTTTTTTCTTTGATTTCATGTGCTGACAGGTCTCCTTCGATTCAGCCTTTCGATTGGACAAGTTTACTTCCTGCAAGCCTTCTTTGACTGGACAAGTTTACTTCCTGCAAACATGCCTCGATTAGGCAATATGTTTGTTTCGATCCACATGCTTCGATTGGGCAACATTGCTTCCTTCGAACACGGGCTTTCGATTGGGCAATATATTTGTTTCGATCAAAGATTCGTTTGGGCATGTGGCTCCCTTCGTACAAGTCTTTGTTTGAGAATTGACCTTTTTGTGTGCTTGCTTGGAGTCACAAAGTTTAGACCTCCTCCATGCAGGCTTCGACTATGTTTGTACTAGCTTCGACTGGACAACATTTCTCTTTAGTATGCTGCATTTCAATCCTCGACAAACTTCAGCACATGGTTGATGCCCCCTCAAAAGACATATAGTGGTGGACTTGAGGGGCATACATATGAGTCCCTGTCGAAGGGTACGCCTTATTAGTCCATTCGAAGCACACATTTGGCCCCTTCAAATGATGCACAAAGATGATTCGTTCGAAAGACACTTGTTGGAGGAAAGTCAAACAATGTGTTGGAAGAAGAATCTGGTCAAAGGAGGGTCAAAATGAAAGGATAAAATATTCAAAGATGCTTGCTGCCAAGTTCAGACATGGTACACTGGCCAAAACTGCTGCATAGCAGTCCTGAAACACTGCCCCATTCTTGCACCGAAATGGCAATAAAGCACTGTCCCTCAAAAGGCTACAAAGAGCAGTTTACTCAAATTGTTCAAATTATTTTGTTTTCCCTCCAAAAACTTCAGCCCACTTTGCCTATAAATAAGAGGCTCCAACACATGTTTAAGAGAGGATCTTTGGACCAGAGGAACGAATCTCCCAAATTTTCTCAAACACAACAAACCTCTCAAGTCCCTTCAACACTTGTGAGAACAAACCCAGAATCACATACTTACTTCCTTCGATTCTGAAGAACAAGTACTCTTCAGTATCCTTTGAATCCAGTTTGGAAAGGAACATAAAACTTGTTTCTTTCCTTCCTTCGAATCCAGCATTCCAAGCACAGCTGTTGGCCCTCTCTTTCAAATCCAGAACCTTGGGCCTCCACTCAAGGTCCCACACCCATTCAAAGCCTCCATCAAGGTAAGTCACTCTTACCCTTGAACCTGTCATTTCATGCCATAACATGTAAATAATCTTTTTGTTCGTTTCAAGCATGTATATACCATTGTTCCTTTCGTTTCCACCCTGTTAACATGTTTTTTTTAAAAAGTTAACCCTTTCGTTTTGCTTTCTGTTTACCTGAACTAGCTTTAATTATTAAACTATTCGAAAGATAAATACTAGCATGGCCTCAGGCCATGTTGTCATTTAATGCTTGAAATGAAAGAAACAGGAAACAGGAGTACGAAACGAAGCCTTTGGTTTCCACACTGACTTCTAGGCCCAGCCAGAGACACGCTCACACTGATTTCACTGGCCCAATCGAAGAAGGAAACAAGGCAAAAAGGCCCAGCCAGAGGCACACTTGCACTAAGTCCAGGCTCAGACGAAAGGCGCTCCCATGCTGGTGCCAGCCTCCAATCGAAGTACGTGACCTGACTGGTGCCAAATCCCAATCGAAGGCCATGACCTCATTGGTGCGAACTCCCAATCAAAGGAGGCCAACAAAATGCAAGTCGAAAGGTACTACTGCCTGGGTCGAAAGACACTCATTTTTCTTACTTTTATCTTATTTTTTCCTTCATATTTTTTATGCCTTTCGATACGGTTGTAATTGCGTAGGATTTTATCTTTCTGCATTTTATTTACTTTGTACAAATGCTAGTAATTAGGCGTGTATGGCAAGATAAAATCAACAAGTAAACAAACCAAAAAAATCCAAAAAACACTCTTTAATCCTTACTTGAATATATCTTAAAACCCGCAAAACACTCAACAAATCAAAACTCCCCCCAAGGGCATGTTATCTCCGTTCTACCGCGATACTGGTCGTGCCTATTGCTAGAATGCGTGCGTTAATGTCGCCCACTAAAAAAACACAAACAAATCAACTTTTTCTAGAAGAACTACAGTGTTTTGATTCCTTCATTGGATACGTAGGCAAAGGGTCGCGAAACCCTCATGAACGCAATAATAAAAACTCATTTCTTTCCCCTTAAGCGAACATAGTTGTAGATAAATACACCCTTGTATATAACAAACAATTTTAACCAAAAACTGATATTCCAAAAGGTTCCTGCGGAGTACCGCAGATACATTTGGTGCTAATACCTTCCCATTGTATAACCAACCCCCGAACTCTAGACCTCTTTTCAAAAACGCCTTGTATTTTCATTACTTTTAAGTATTATTTTACATTGCATGTTTTAGGGTTTTATTTCGCTCTTTTCCCTTTCCCCTTGGAAATAATAAAGCGTGGTGGCGACTCTTGCTTTTGTTAGTCGAGTTAATTAATAGCTCGATCTCCAATTTTCACCGCTACAAGTCCCTGCTCCTTTCGTTGAGGAGGAATCCGTTGAGGAATGTTGGTATATGTCTTGGGAGAAATAGAATTTTAGGAGCTTCAATTGTCCTTTACTTTAATGGGGAATTAACTTCTGCTTGAGGAAGTGGAGGTGAACTGCATATCTGGTCAGTGTACAGGCTGCATCACGACTTACTGGGGAAAGGTGAAATTGACCGAAACTGGTCAGGTCTAGGTTTTACCGTGTTGTAAACTGTCGTCTGGAGGTAAGAGAAAAGAAACATGGATGGTAAGGTTATGAGAAGGAACCTGGATAGTAGGGTTACTTTGAAGTGAAATACTAGATATTAGGGATGTGAGAAGGAACCTGGATATTAGGGTTGTGAGAAGGAACCTGGATAGTAGGGTTACTTCGATATGAAAGCCAGGATAGTAGGGCTGTGAGAAGGAACCTAGATAGTAGGGTTACTTCGGAATGAAAGCCTGGATAATAGGGCTGTAAGAAGGAACCTGGATAGTAGGGTTACTTCGAAATGAAAGTCTGGATAGTAGGGCTGTGAGAAGGAACCTGGATAGTAGGGTTACTTTGATATGAAGGCCTGGATAGTAGGGATGTGAGAAGGAACCTGGGTAGCAGGGTTACTTCGAAATGAAAGCCTAGATAGTAGGGTTGTGAGAAGGATATTGGGTTGTAGGGTTACTTCGATATGAAAGCCTGGATAATAGGGCTGTGAGAAGGAACCTGGATAGTAGGGTTACTTCGAAATGAAAGCCTGGATAGTAGGGCTGTGAGAAAGAACCTGGGTCATAGGGTTACTTCGAAATGAAAGCCTGGATAGTAGGGATATGAGAAGGAACCTGGGTCGTAGGGTTACTTCGATATGAAAGCCTGGATAGTAGGGTTGTGAGAAGGAACCTGGATAGTAGGGTTACTTCGATATGAAATCTTGGATAGTAGGGCTGTGAGAAGGAACTTGGGTCGCAGGGTTACTTCGATATGAAAGCCTGGATAGTAGGGCTGTGAGAAGGAACCTGGATAGTAGGGTTACCTCGAAATGAAAGCTTGGATAGTGGGGCTGTGAGAAGGAACCTGGATAGTAGGGTTACTTTGATATGAAGGCCTGGATAGTAGGGCTGTGAGAAGGAACCTGGATAGTAGGGCTGTTAGAAGGAACCTGAGTCATAGGGTTACTTCGATATGAAAGCCTGGATAGTAGGGCTGTGAGAAGGAACATGGATAGTAGGGTTACTTCGAAATGAAAGCCTGGATAGTAGGGCTTTGAGAAGGAACCTGGGTCGTAGGGTTACTTTGATATGAAAGCCTGGATAGTAGGGCTATGAGAAGGAACCTGGGTAGTAGGGTTACTTCGAAATGAAAGCCTGGATAGAAGAGCTGTGAGAAGGAACCTGGATAGTAGGGTTACTTCTAAATGAAAGCCTTGATAGTAGGGTGAGATGATGTTCTTAAAATAAATGAGATTATGCTGTATATGATATGTATGCGTATGTCATGATGTATGTTCATGAAATGATGTCGGGGTATGCTCGCGTCTGGGAAAATAAATCCCTGAAGGTTGCTGGAGATTTGTAAATATTCTGTCGGGAGGAGATGCTGCTTGAGAATAAACTCTGCGGGGAATGAACTTAGAAAATGTATTTTTGTAGCTGAATTAATGAACTCTGTCGGGGGTTAAGCTTCTGCATCTAGAGAAATAAACTCTACTTGGGGGATGAATTTTACTAACTCGCCCGCGAATATGGGAATCGGCTGGGGGATATAGCTGCCATGTTTCAGAAGGACCCTGGCTGGGGAGGTTACGTCATGTTTCGGGAAAGAGGGCATCAATGCTTTTGAATACTTTTACTTTGTGGGGAGTGTATGTATTGATGATTGTGCTCCAAAGTTGACTCTATCCCGACACCTGTTGGGCAGAGTAACCGTCGGGTTTGGCACTTCTTGTTTTTGCCCCTGTATCTGGAATTACGAGTAATTGTCTTTTGTTTTTTATGTAAGTATTTATGAGCAGCAATCATTTTCAAATGCATATATAAAAAATAAGTCATTGGACGTTCTGGCAAAATAAAACAGAAAACAAAAACAAACTCGAAGTGAAAATAATTTTGTATTGATTTTTGAAGTCGGCCTGTAATAGGCATTTTTGTACAAGCAGGTTGAAGCTCTAGTAAGAGAACACCGCCGAAAAAATAGAAGCTATAAAAATTTATGAAAAAGAAAAACAACTATATGCAACAACCCCATTGGGTTCCAACTTTGATATTGCCTTTATATCTTCAAGCGTCTCATCACTTTGCTTCTTGGCCAAAAGTTGATCAGATTGATTGGTGTCGTCCGAGATTGATAGTCGATACCGAAGTCTGGTCGCAAGATGATCCAATGAGACATAGTGATACACTTCATGTCCCTAACTTTTGCATGGACCGCCTGTTGTACCCCAATTTTTACCCCTAAGATTCCCCTATCATATCATATCAACTCAATTATGACAAGATCACATTAGGTTTGGTTCTTCATCTTTTTCTATCTCCTATTTTTAAGTTTGCTCTTGAGGAATTTTCAAGCACCTTGGTTATGTATCTTGTATATGTGTTGTTGACTAACTTCTAATCAAAATACAAAAAATATTTGTCTTTGCCTTTGCATAATTGTGTTTTGTAGGTACCAAGTCAAAGCATCCAACAAATAAGGTCATGCAAAGTTGATTGATCCTATTGTGGCAAAAAAAATCCAGCATGCATCGACTCATTTTGTTGTGCATAACTAGCATGTGTCGACACATGCATGTATGTATCGACTCATCCTAATTATAAAACTAGCATGTGTCGACACATACATGTTATGTATCGACTCATGCAGTTTGTGTGATTCTATAATGTGTTGAAATAACAGTATGTATCGACATATAGAGGCATGTATCGACACATGTTGTGTTATACAACTAGGATGTATCGACACATACCCCCTATGTATCGACTCATAATGGCAAAATGCACGTGTTTTTTGAAAAAAGCCAGCAAATTCAAATTGTTATCATTTTGGCTCCAATTTTTTTCCTGCATAATTTGAAATTATATCATTAATTCAAATTTGGCTCCAAGAATCAATTACCAAATTACCACTAATCCCAATCATAAAACTCTATAAATAGAGACCTCATTTCATTCAAATCACAAGCTTTTGATAGCCAAAATCATCTTGCTAAAAAATCTCTCAATCCTCTCCATTTTTACCAAATTCACTCAAAGCTCCATTTTCAAAAAGTTAGTAAGCTTTGCATTAAAGCTTACTAATCTTTGAGCTAAACCTTCATCCAAACACTTTTTGTTCAACAATTCTCTACATCCAAGCTTTGGTGATTGATTCTTGTTGTTGAATTGAAGCAAATTCTGAAGTTGTTTGATAATTCTCAAATTCTACCTTTGGTAAGTTGGATCATCATCTTTCACAATGTGATCTCTTGTGGATTTCTGGTTTTGATTCATTGAGCACTGTTTTATAACTCCATTAGTTCTATTTTCTCAAAATTTGCTGGAATTTTCATGTTCAATTGGATCCATGATCATAACGTGTTTGATGAAAAGTTGGAACAAGAATTTGATCTTTAAAATGCTGTTTTCTACTGATTTTTAACAGGTTACAATCAATTGTTGTAAAATTTCAATTGATTGTCACAGAAAAATTGATTTGATAAAAAAACTGCACTGATGCAATAGGTTGCTGTCTAAGCAATTGATTGTAACAGTGCCAAAAATACTTTTTTGCCTTATTTTGGGGTTGTTTTGACTCAAATATTTTTCTGCACTCTCTTTGATGGATAATTTGGATTGCAATTTTAAATGTCCAATTTGTTTTTAAACTCAATGGACTTTGTGATGTAGATGAAGTTGGATAAATGTTCATCAATTCAAATCTACCTAAGAGTGAATTATTTTAATTCATTTTTGGTGCTTTGGATTAATGATATGTTTAGTACTTTAATCCATCTAGAGGAGTGGTTGAATTTAAAGATGAAATAATTTTGAAATGGTAATCCAAATTAGCTTATCATTCCCCTCCCTCTTCATCTTATCCCTTTCTCTTTTATTAAATTGTGCTACATGTTAAGGGATGATGATCTCTATATCATTTATCCAAACATAAAGTACATAGATTTCTATTGACCGGCCTCAAAATAGGTGTGACTTCTACATAAGTCCACTTACGATTGCTTAAAATAGCGCTAAATTTTATCCCGATCCGAATAAATGATCATTCGTGGCCCAAACTTATGATTGCAAGCCCAAGTATGTTAATTTTATCTCCTTGATCCAATAACCTTGAGATTCATTGTGTGGAGGCTTTGGTTCTACCAATCCTCTAATGGATCTACAACACCTTTGGTCAACGCGGATCACTTAAACATCGTTGATCATTACATGTTACTTTTTTGAGGATTCTAAAATGGATGATATACTTGACAAAAAGCAAATGCAACTTGTTGTGTGGAGGCTTTGGTTCTACCAATCCTCTAATGAGTTCCAAATGCAAGTTTCAAGATGGTCATCCAACTAACCACTAATTTCTAACAATTGACTTTACTTTATGCTTTTATTTTTTATGCTTTATGTACAATTTAATTTAAGCATTTACATTTCATGCCATTTTTATTTTTGCTCACTTGAGCATTTACTTTTATGTCATTTTTATTTTGCTCACTTGAGCTTTTCTTTTCCTTTTAAAGACACCTAATAATCAACATGAACCATAAAAATCTTTAATAATACTTGGACTATTTTGTCACTATCCTTGGCATTATGGAGTATTGGACTTCTTGGACTTAGGATTAGAGACCTTGGCCTATCTTGGAGACTTTGTGATTTTATTTGATATTTTGTCTGGAGTTCTTGAGGTTTACCTCAAGACATTAGGTTGTTTGTTTGTTTTGTGTGCAGTTTATTGTGATTACATACTTTGTTTGTAATCTAGAATTCACCCGTATACAGCCGTTACTCTGCCCAATTTTTGTGAAGACTTAATACACTTGAAGTTTGGCTCTCTCAAGAGGTCTAGTATCTTTGATTTCTTGGCTTCAATCCAAAGAATGAGAATTCTATATTGACGCATAATGTCAAGTATCAGCTTCTTGTTGGTTAGATGGTTCTTATCCCTAGATTTTACCTTATGCTTTAGGATAACCTCTTCTTCTCCTCCATCTTCTTTAATTTCAAAAATCTTCTCCCTCCTTTTTGGAAACTCTTCTTGTTTTGAAACTTGAAACACTTTCATAATAAACTTGGACTTATGTCCATGCATTTTCAAAACATTTTCATAAATCAATCAATTTAATAATACCTTGACATTTTTTGTGAGAAGACTAAAAGTCAACCAATCTCATTTCAAACCATTTTTGCCACTTTGGTTTTTTCATTTTAAAACTTTTCTTAAAAAATTATATTCTTGTCAATCCTTGTAGTGATGCAAACAACTATACTTCTACAATATGTAGTGAAGTGAGATATTTTCCACTTGGATGTTGAGTGAGGCATTGTTGATTTTAAAATCCAAGTCATATCCTCCACTTTGAGATGATGCAAATTCTCCTTTCTCATGATTGTGGGTAGTAAGTATGTTTTCCACACGGACAATGACGATGATTTCTTATCTCATAAAATTAACCAACACACTTGTGTTTCAAATTTTTAAAAGAGGAACTACGTGTACCCTGATCCCCTATTGCATGAAAGGTGGTACGTAGGCACTAAAGGTTTGCAACCGCGGCGTGTGCAAAAATCATAAAAATATTTCTTTTCTCCCCTCCACCATCCATTTTTCATATAACACATTTTCATAACCAAAATATACAGATTTTTCAAAGAGGTTCCTGCGGAGTACCGTAGATGTTTATGGTGATAATACCTTCCCTTTGCATAACTAACCCCCTTACCTTGAATCTTACCCCCTTTTTGGGTTATTCGCTCTTTTCTCATTCCTTTGGAAACAATAAAGCGCGGTGGCGATTTTTTATTTTTGATTTATATAAAGTCTAGTCAATCCAATGTGTTGTACCCCAAAATTTTCCCTCCCATATTCTTCAAGAAATTGCCAAGCCAAGTCACAAAATTCCCCAAGGGTTGTACAGTGCAAGGTCTCCTATACAGTCAAGATTAGGGTTTTGAGTCTGATCAAGAAAATGAAGTTTTCAAAGGCCCAATCAAGTCTCATATGCCTACAAATATGGTCAAGTATCTTCATATCAAGTTTCAAGGCATTCAACACAAAATTGCACAGTCAAAACCCTAAGTTGCACTACAGTCAACTGTAGGGGCAAAATGGTCATTTGACAGTCAAAAGTTCAAGTTTTTTGGTCAACATATCATTTTGAAGCCACAAACATCATTTGATCAATGCTTGATCATGATTCTCAAAATTTGGCTCAGAAATCATCAAAGATGCAAAAGTTTCCTTATTTGGACAGTTGAAAAAGTCAACTGAAATTGACCAGGGCATAACTTTCACATGGATTATCAGAAAAATTCCATCCAAAGCTCATTTTGAAGATAAAGACATTTCCTACAACTCATCTTCATACTTCAAGTCCAAGAAATGCTCTCACAAAAAGTTATCAATTTCAACATTATAGGTCATTTTCAAAAGTCAACAAAAAGGGACTTTAAGTCAAAGGCCATAACTTGAGATTGGTAAATCAAAATGACATGGGACCAAAGGCATTGGTTAGAGGACTCAAAGACCTTTCCAAAATGTCCAAGAACATGAGAAAAGCTTAAAAATTGAGCAAGTTATGCCTTGAAGAAGTTGGGAAAGTTTTGGATATTTTGAAAAGTCAACATTACTTCAAATGACCTAAAATTGCTAATGGGCCCATTTTTCTTCCATGATTCATCATTCTAAGCATATGCACGACCACTTGGCCCAAAGGGAAGTATTTTCTCATTTTTTATTTATTTATTTGAATTTTTATTTATATTAATTCATTTAAATCATTTAAATATATGAAAAATATTTAATTCACCCTAACCAATCTTTTTATACATGTTTTATGCTCAATATTTCGTGCTTGGCCAAATAAGGAAAGAATTGGAGCAATTGGATATGATTTGAATCAAATGCACATGGAAAAAGATATGAAAAAGATCTTAAGAAATCAAATATGCAAAACCATGATTACAAGAGATTTGATTGAGTTTTTGTGACCTAATAGACTCCATACAAATACATGATCATAACCCTAATGATGCTAGATACAAAGCTGCGCAGAAGAGCTAAGAACAAACTTGGAAATTTCTCTCAAAAAGTCAATTCTGAAAACAAGGTTAGAGAGCGATTCAAGACCTAATTTTCATTCCAATAGCTTCCTCAAGGTCCCTTGATCACATTCCAATCAAAAACAACAACCCAAACGCAAGGAATTGGTATACAGAACCTGGAATACCTTGTGAAAAATTTGTGATCGTGTTTTAAAATTTATGCATCTTCATAACATATTATGCATTGATTCATATTCCTGATGAAGTTTTGATGCTAACTGTACAATTTAATTGTGTTTTTGTGCTCTCAACGCGATTTCACCATGTTTGATATTTAGGGTTTGCAGGATGTTAAATTAGGGCTTTTGCAATAAGGCAAAATTAGAGGCTGAGACTAAGACCATTGAGTTCAACGCATGTGGACGAAGAAGATACAACATTCGCGCTTAATTTATATGGCCTTATGGCCTATTCGTTATTTTTTCTAATGGTGCATTATAGAACGGTTCAAAAACCGTTGTCTATGGCTTTTGTGTTTCAGGAAAATCCAACACCATGAAGAAGATGAGTCCGTGGCATAATTTGGTTGGTTGATTTGAAATTCGCGCGTTTTATACCACTAGCGCGTAGTTTCATATTTTGTTATTTGATTGTTTATTATATAACAAAAGAATTTCATGGTTCAGCTGGCAAGCGCTCATTGTGTTGACATCTAAGACCTGGGTTCGAACCCCAGGTCTGTATAATTTCCTATATTATTTTGCTATAAATGTTCACGTGCAGTTTCAAAGGTCAAGACCACCATACATTCATCATATCAAGCCAGCCACGCGTCCTGGGAGATCAATCAAAGGGCTCAGATTCAAGGCATATGGTAGACCCTGGTCAAAGGTGCCACTTAGTGGCTGGAAAAGTCAATGGACCTGAAGGTCATTGGGCCCAAACTCTTGGATCTATACCTCCACATTGGGGCCTGAAACCCCCCTGGTTTGCCATTTTTCTATTTTTCTTATATTTTATTTTCAATTGTTATTTTATTTTCTTTATTTGTTTGATTTAATTAATTATTCTTACCAAATATAAAAAAATGCCTAAAAATCAAAAAAGACAAAAAAATATAATAAACACTTTATTTTAATTATTTTCATAAACAAATTGCATGTAAATAAATTAATTTAAATTAGGGTTTGCAATATTAATTCTTTTCATAAAAAAATCTAAAAATGTAGAACTAGGTTTAATTGATAATTTTCATTCCTTTTAATTTTTTCTTTCTCACAATAATATTATTTATTTATTTTTATAATCAAATTTGCATGAAAATAACTTGGATTTAAATTAGGTTAAAATTCAACATATTTCTTAATAAATTAAAAAATAACTAGAATTAGGGTTTGCCTTTTATTTTAATTTTAATTAATTCTTTTTCATATTAAATCTTAAAATACTAAAAAACACCAAAAAATAAGTTCCTTTTCTTTTAATTTTAATTTTAATTCCTTATTAATTTAATATTTTGCAAAAGGATCCAACGCCCACGTTCTTAATTTCTTATTTATTCGCGCATTTATTTTATTTCGCTTAAATAATCATGTACCTCTCCCGAAGCTTTGTAATTACTTCTCGCATTTTTTTTAATTCTTTTAATTTCTTTATCTTTCTGTCAAATCGGGTCCGGTTTAATTTTGGCGATGTGGACCCGCGCCATTTGTAATAGTTGTAGATTTACTTTTCCTCGCAAATATTTTAACTGTTAAACAAAACATGCAAGAATGAATGGCCATAATAAAAACAATGCGTAGAACACCAATAACATGAACAAGATAAATGCAAACGAAAACGACACACAAATCGCACACACCACCCCTAGGGTACGCCTCACTGTTGCCTTGCCTCGAAAGGTGATCGTCGAGTAGAGGATGTCTTAGTAAGTCCTCATGATCCGGGAACCTGGCATGAGGGTAGCTTCTAAGGTGTCTTCCCATTGCTCTGGTGATCACCATGTCCCAAACCTCGAATTGACCCGAACACCTCCAACGGTGGTGCTACCTACCTCTCAATGGTGGGATGGCATTACTTTAAAGACATTTACACAGACGAATTCCTTAGGGTAGGTAGGTTCTCGTAGATACTTGCTCTCTTCAAAAACAAACAAAAATCTTTTCACACCGACACTTTTCAAAAGCTTTCAAAGCAATTTTTCAAACACTCTGACACAAGAGTCGAACTGGAATTTTCAAAGAAACCTTTTTTAAACCCACATTGAAAAGCAAACAAGTCATTTTTGAAAACACAAATGAGCAAGTATCTAAGAGCCCATGGATAACCATGGATAGAAAGGGTGCTAACACCTTCCCTTTCTATAATCTACCTCCCGAACCGAGAGCAATCTCTTTAAGGAATTTTTCTGTGCTTTTGTCCTTTCCATTTGGAGAAAATAAAAGACGGTGGCGACTCTTGCTTCCGCGACATTTCGCGAACCAGCGTTAAACAGTCAGTTCCAGATCCACCGATCACAGAACTGGCGACTCTGCTGGGGATACCTTTATAAAGTGAGGTGTACCTTAGGGTTAGTTCATAACTGTGTTTTCAATTGTCTTCTTTGCTTGCTTTACTATTGTGGGTTGTATCGGAGTTACATAGATCCTAACCCGGATCTGGGGATACCCTGTTTAGGTAGCATAAGCTGTGAGGGACCTGTCCGGCGTAGACCGACATGGGTGAAACAGTGGCTACGTTGGTGTGGCACCTTGGTCTGTACCGATATCCCTTGTGTTGCAACGAGGAGAATATGGGTCTTCTAAGGAGTCATTAAGCACCAACAACCTTAGAACCTTAATTGACACAACTTGGCCTTTAGAACAGTAGCAGTATGCTACGCCCAGTGAGGCTAAACTCTCGTGATGGTTCTGGCCGCAAGAAAAGATTGCGATGCTGGAGTTATGACCGATTGAGGGTAGTCAATGATATTGGGATCCTCTAAGAACCCGGTTACTTTTGATTAGGACAGGTATGAACCAACAAACTGAAAGAGGGTAGTACCTAGACATCATGCTGGCCTAAACTTTAGGGGCTTGCCTTGTGTGACTTGTGTGCCTTACCATGTTTGCCTTTGTATCTATATGTGGTGTGCTTTATCATAACATCATAGCATCATGAGCATTGCATGCATCCTGCATAAGGACTGACCATTTCAAAGACAAGAGGGTTTCATCTTTACTCTGTTTTGTAGGACATTATGATGCCTGTGCGAAGGAATACTATCCGGTTCAACTTTGTTCGTTCACCTGAGTTGCTTGATGAGTTGGTTAGCAGAATCCCAAATACCACTTCCTTCATTCAGAGGCATGGCTCCCTTCTCAGTTTAGTCACTGCGAAGCGGGATCAACAGTTGATGAGTGTTCTGACCCAGTTCTATGACCCTCTGTACCAGTGCTTCACCTTTCAAGACTTCCAGATGGTCCCTACCCTGGAAGAGTTCTCTGATTTGCTTGGTATCCCTATCTTGGATCAGACTCCCTTTACTGGTTGGGAAAAGATCCTCAGGCTTGAGGATGTGGCTGCAACTCTTGCTTTGACCCATCAAGAGGTAACAGACAACTGGGTAACTAGAAGCGGAGTTAAGGGTTTCTTGGCCAAGTTTCTGATTGGTAAAGCTAACAATTTCTGGAATGACCTGGACTTTAGGGCATATGAAGACATCTTGGCTCTCCTAATCTATGGGTTAGTCCTGTTTCCTAATCCTGACAACTTCATCAATGTCACTGCCATAAGGATCTTTATGTCTCAGAATCCTGTGCCCACTCTCTTGGGTGACATCTTGCAACAACTTCATGCCCGTACTACCCGAAGACGAGGAACCCTATGGTGCTGTATCCCTTTGTTGGTGAGGTGGTTTATTTCGCACCTCCCTAAGTTCATACTAAAGAACCAAGAAGGAAGAGGTTGGGCTCATAGGTTAATGTCTCTCACCGATAAAGACATCATTTGGACTTGCAGAGGTTTGGATGAGATAGCTATTATTGATCGATGCAGGGAGTACCCTAATGTTCCTTTGATTGGTACCCAAGGAGGGATCTCTTACAATCCATGTCTAGCACTCCGTCAGTTTGGAAGAGCAAGAAGAGCAGGTCCCCATGAGATGTTGGTGCCTCACATCAGTTTTGAATTTCAGGTGGATAGTGACGAGCTGCGTCGTAGGTTCATCAAGGATTGGGACAAAGTTCATAAAGCTGACCCACAAGAGTTAGGGCCAAAGACTTCTTTACCTATGGAAGCCTACTACAAATGGGTTCGCATCCGTGCTCAGAATTTAGGTATGCCATATGAAGCTGTCAGACCCATCATTCTTGAGTGTCCTGATAAAGATGGTGTTCTTCCAACTGTCCTTCCTCCTCAGATACCTACTGATTATGAGACATTGAAGAGATCTTGGTCGTAACTGCGAGAAGAGCGGGATTCTTACCGGGAAAAGTTCAACGAGCAGGAATCAAAGATCCAGAAGCTGATAAAACAGTTGGAGAATGAGAGAGCTCTGAATGCCTACATCCGTACTGAGAAGAGGAGACCATGGGATCAATAAGGAGCTTTTACAGTTTTATTTCCTTTTCAGTATTTCTTTTCATGTAACGCCTAAGGGCAACCTGTTGAATAATTTCAGTTGCAAAGTTGAATCTAATGAAGTGTGTTCTTTTTTGTTTACAAAGTTGGTTCCCGATTGTCTTTGAAAACATAAGTCATACGCATTTCATACATCATGTGCATAGCAGGTTTTTCCCCTTTTCAGGTTGCTTACAGTTCTTCGCTGTTTATTTCAGCATCATGAATTCTGACTCTGCATCAACTGAGACATCAATCAAGGCTCTTCAGGCGCAGAATGCGCAGTTTCAAGAATTAATCAAGGGTCTGGCTCAAGGCCAAGAAGAACTGAAGGCTATGCTCCTGAAGAAGGAGAAGAAGAAGAAGAGAAGAACTGTTCTGTTCAACTCGGGCCGAAGGTTTAACAATACTCTGCAACAGGAAGAGGCTGGTTCTTCTGTTGAAAAGAATTCTCCTCAGGCAGAAGCAAGGGTTCCTAGTCCGGTAGTCTCCGACAACGAGACAGATTTTGATGAAGAACAGTACCCTCCTGAAGACGACAGATACAAGCAATTGGAGGACAGGTTGAAGGCTATGGAGGTTCAACAGGTACCTGGGCTGGATTTCGGAGATCTGGGTTTGTCAACTGGTGTGATCATCCCTCACAAGTTCAAAGCACCATCCTTCTCTAAATATGACGGGGCGTCTTGTCCCAAGCTGCATCTAAGGTCCTATGTTCGGAAAATTCAGCCGTACTCTACGGATAAGAATTTGTGGATCCACTTCTTCCAGGAGAGTCTTTCAGGGACTCATCTCGAATGGTTCTATCAGCTGGATGGGACCAAGGTTCGTAACTGGGAGGAGTTGGCTACTGCTTTCTATAAGCAGTATCAATATAATGCCGACCTTGCCCCCACACGTACCCAACTCCAGGGTATGTCGTTAGGTGCAAGCGAAGGTTTTAAGGAGTATGCTCAGAAGTGGAGAGACCTGGCTGGCAGGGTGCAGCCTCCGTTGACTGATCGGGAGTTGGTAGACATGTTCTTGGGGACCCTATCTGGGCCATTTTTCAACCATCTCATCGGGAATTCTTCTGCTGGGTTCACTGATCTAATCTTGACTGGAGAGAGGATTGAAGCTGGGTTAAAATCTGGAAAAATTCCGAAGGGTGCATCATCTAGTTCTGAGAAGAAACCCTTCAAGAAGGAGTCTAGTGCCGTATATGGTTCCAGGAAATCAGAGAGACATGAGCACCGCCAATCTGTCAGTGCGGTAATAATTGCTAAACCTGCTGCCGCTCCTCGGCCAACTAAACCTCAGAAGGTTGAAAGACCCCGGAGATAATTCACCCGCTTAAGCATGACTTTGTCACAGATCCTGCCACAGTTGCTATCCACCAACTTAGTGACTGTCAGGGAGGCACCGAAGTTTCCAAATACTGCATCTCCCAAGTACAACCCGAATGCTCGTTGTGCCTACCATTCAGATAGCCCGGGGCACTCTACTGATGACTGTTGGGCGTTAAAAAATAAGGTGCAAGACCTTATCGACGCAAAGGAGATACAGTTCGAAGCGCCTGCGAAGCCGAATGTAGTTACTGCCCCTATGCCTCAACATGGGGTAAATGCTGTTGATGAAGACGTTTATGCTGTTTCTGTGGATGATCTAGCCACTCCTCTAAAGATCGTCAAGAAGAACCTACTGCAGGCCGGTTTATTTCCGGGTTGTAGTGAGGGTTGCCTATTCTGTGCTGTGTCCCCATCTGGTTGTCCCTTGCTAAAGTTAGGCATCCAAAGCTTAATGGATAGCAAGGAGATTCTATTCAAGAAGTCTGTTGTTCGGTTGGTTCCAGTGGAAGAAGTTTCTGTGGTGACTATCTTCAATAATCCGATCCCGGCTCTCCCGAAGAAGCCCGTCCAAATCATGACCGTTGCGCCTGTTATTATCACTGTTCCAGGGCCCCTGCCCTATGTATCTGACAAAGCTGTCCCCTGGCATTATGGGGCAGATGTATATGTAAATGGGATTAAACAAGAGCTCAACGCTGGCGCCAGCATTTGTGACATCACTGGCCCAGCCAAAGTTACCCGCAGTGGCAGGCTCTTCTCGCCTGACATTGCACCACCTGCTGCCCGAAGACCGCTTCTCATAACCCCCGCAAGTGTACCTGTTCCTGCTGCTGATCCAATTATTTCTCCTGCTGCTGAGTCATCCAACGCTCGGGGCAAAGGAGTTGAAGTTGAGCCTGCCCAAGTGGAGGCACCTGTACCGATAACTGCTGAGGCCTCCCAACAAGAGATGGAGGAGATTCTAAAAATTATAAAGAAGAGTGACTTCAATGTTGTGGAACAGCTGGGGCACACGCCCTCTAAAATCTCCATGCTCTCTTTATTGCTGTGCTCCGAGGCCCATGCTAAGGCCCTAATCTCATTCCTCAAGACGGCCCATGTGCCACATGAAACCTCTGCAGTCCAGTTCACTGATTGCGTAGCAAATCTGACAGCAGACAATGGCTTGGGTTTCTCGGATGCTGACTTGACCGCAAAGGGAAGAGACCATAATGATGCTCTGCATGTCTCTATTGAATGCAGGGGCACTACCTTGGCACATGTGCTGGTGGATACTGGGTCATCTTTGAATGTGCTACCCAAGAAGGCTTTGGACCGTCTAGATTGTGAAGGACTGGAATTAAAACCCAGCAACATCATCGTCAGGGCCTTTGATGGTTCAAAGAGGATGGTTCATGGAGAGGTTGACATTCCGATTCGTGTGGGCTCTCAGGTGTTCAACTCCACTTTTTATGTGATGGATATCCGTCCATCTTACTCTTGTCTATTGGGTCGACCTTGGATACATAAGGCTGGGGCAGTGACCTCTACCTTGCATCAGAAGCTGAAGTACCCCGTCAGAGGGAAGATCGTCACCGTGCAGGGAGAGGAGGAATATATGGTGAGCCACCTGAACTCTTTCAGGTACATTGAGATGGATGGGGAGTTTATTGAAACCCCCTTTCAGCATTTCGAGGAGGTGTTTCCAATTGCAGCAACAGTGACAGAAGAAGGTGTTCCTTTGAAGATGGCTTCCCTAAAGGACGCCCGGGCTGTGGTTCAGAAGGGTGAATGTGCCGACTGGGGCAGGCTCCCAGACTTCACACAGAAGACTGATAAACTTGGGCTGGGTTTTACCACAGAAGGTCAGAAAGCTATGAGGAAAGCGAAGATCGGAAGACCTTCGGTATTTATTAAAAGTTCAGGAGTGAATGCTGTTGAGGAAGACCATGAAGTGGACGAAGCTGAATTCAACAGCTGGATCTATCCGACGGCTGAAGGCGGGTTGAACAATTGGATTGCTAAAGACCATACTCCTGTTACCTTTGTGACGCAGTAATAAATTTCTTTGTTTCGTTATTTTGTAATAAACAATGATAAACTCTATGGCCCGGTGTCTTACCCGAGGCACCGTGGTTCTATTTGTGAGGGCATACAAACTGTCATTTCATATATCATGAATGAAAATCTTGGACGTATTTTTCGCATTGCAAATATTGTGCTCCTTTTCTGTCTTTCTTTTCCTTTACATAATTTTCAAAACAGCTGTATTTACACACACACTCACTCATACAGGTTCCAATCCACTCTGGATCTTACTGGTAACAACTCTGCTACTGCCAGTTATGACTTCGAAAATCCGATCAACTTAGCCGAAGACGAACGTGAAGATGACTGCGAAGTGCCTGGCGAGCTTGCAAGACTGTTGCTTCAGGAAGAGAGGGCAATTCAACCCCATGAAGAGCCAGTGGAAACCATAAACCTGGGTACAGAGACAGACAGAAAAGAGGTAAAAATTGGCGCCAACCTAGAGCTCAGCGTGAAGCAACGGTTGACTCAAATGCTGCATGACTATATGGAGATCTTTGCCTGGTCCTACGAAGACATGCCAGGGTTGGATACCGATATTGTGGTCCATCACTTGCCAACTAAGGAAGACTGCCCTCCGGTTAAGCAAAAGGTCCGTCGGATGCGTCCAGAGATGTCCGAGAAGATTAAGGCCGAGGTTATGAAACAATTTGATGCTGGGTTCCTTGCAGTGACTTCTTACCCTCAGTGGGTTGCTAATGTGGTGCCGGTACCTAAGAAGGACGGTAAGGTCAGAATGTGTGTCGATTACAGGGATCTGAACAGGGCCAGCCCCAAAGATGACTTCCCCTTACCTCACATTGATGTCCTTGTTGATAATACAGCTCAGCACAAAGTGTTCTCTTTCATGGATGGCTTTTCAGGATACAATCAGATTAAGATGGCACCTGAAGACATGGAAAAGACTACATTTGTTACTCAGTGGGGCACCTTTTGTTACAAGGTCATGCCATTCGGATTGAAGAACGCTGGGGCAACCTACCAACGTGCCATGGTCGCCTTATTTCATGACATGATCCATCACGAGATAGAGGTGTATGTTGACGACATGATTGCAAGGTCCCAAACTGAGGAAGAGCACTTAGATCATCTGCAGAAGTTGTTTGACCGGTTGAAACTATACAAACTGAGATTGAACCCGAACAAGTGCACCTTCGGGGTAAGATCTGGGAAGTTGCTAGGCTTCGTGGTCAGTGACAAGGGAATTCAAGTGGACCCTGCTAAGGTCAAAGCTATTCAAGAGATGCCAGTTCCTAAGACAGAGAAGGAAGTCAGAGGCTTTTTAGGACGCCTGAATTACATCGCTCGATTCATCTCACATCTGACTGCTACTTGCGAGCCAATCTTCAAGCTGCTGAAGAAAGATCAGGTAGTACGTTGGAACGATGAATGTCAGGCTGCTTTCGACAGAATCAAAGAGTATCTCCAAGAACCACCTATCCTTATGCCACCGGTTGAAGGGAGACCTCTGATACTATACCTGACAGTGCTCGAAAATTCAATGGGGTGTGTGCTGGGGCACCATGACGAGTCTGGCCGAAAAGAGCATGCCATTTATTACCTTAGCAAAAAGTTTACCGACTGTGAGACCCGATACTCACTGCTTGAGAAAACTTGCTGCGCTTTGGTATGGGCTGCTCGCCGGCTGAGACAGTATATGCTGACTCACACTACCTTGTTGATCTCAAAGATGGATCCTATAAAGTACATATTCGAAAAGCCTGCTCTGTCTGGGAGAATTGCAAGATGGAAAATGATCTTGACGGAATACGACATTCAGTACACAACCCAGAAAGCCATCAAGGGAAGTGTATTGGCAGACCACCTGGCACATCAAGCTGTAGATGACTATCAATCAATGAACTTCGAGTTTCCAGATGAAAGCATCATGATAGTAACAGATTGTGAGGTACCTGGACCGGATGAAGGACCTGAGCCAGGATCCCGATGGTCTATGCACTTTGACGGAGCCTCCAATGCTTTGGGAAATGGTATCGGCGCCATCATCATATCACCTCAAGGTACTCATACTCCACTCACTGCCCGACTGTGTTTCAACTGTACTAACAACATGGCGGAGTATGAGGCGTGCATCATGGGTCTTCAAGCTGCGATCGACCTAAGGATCAAATTTCTAAGTGTCTTCGGAGATTCCGCTCTTGTGATCAATCAGATCAAAGGAGAGTGGGATACGAAACATCCAAACTTGATTCCTTACAGAGAATGTGTGTTGACCCTGATCCCCCACTTCACAGAGATAACCTTTGAACACTTCCCGAGAGAAGATAATCAGTTGGCGGACGCGTTAGCTACAATGTCTTCAATGTTCAAAGTTAAATGGGATAACGAGGCTCCCCGAATCATCATCTGGAAACTGGACGAACCGGCATACTGTTGTGATATCGAGACTGAATTGGTGACTGAGAAGCCTTGGTACCACGAAGTGAAGAGATATCTGGAAGCTCAGGAATACCCTGAAGGTGCATCTGTCAATGACAAGAAATTCCTGAGGAGGTTTGCAGCCAAGTTCTTCCTAAGCAACGACATCTTGTACAAACGAAACCATGATTCAACCTTACTGCGTTGTGTGGATAAGACTGAAGCAGGAAGGATCATGGAAGAGCTACATGAAGGGACTTTTGGTACGCATTCCAGTGGACACACTATGGCTAAGAAGATCCTACGGGCAGGATATTACTGGTCCACAATGGAAGCTGACTGTTACCAACATTCCAGGACATGCCACAAGTGCCAGATTTATGCAGACAAGGTGCATGTTCCTCCGGTTCCCCTGAATGTTCTGACTGCGCCTTGGCCGTTTGCAATGTGGGGCATAGACATGATCAGCGAGATTAAACCTACGGCATCCAATGGACATCGCTTCATCCTAGTGGCGATTGATTATTTCACGAAGTGGGTTGAGGCAGCATCCTATGCTACGGTAACCAAGACTGTTGTGGCACGGTTCATTCGACACAACCTGATTTGTCGGTACGGCGTCCCTGAGCGGATTATTACAGACAACGGTACCAATCTAAACAACAAGATGATCGCTGAGCTCTGCGAACAGTTCAAGATACAGCACCACAATTCTTCTCCTTACAGACCGAAGATGAATGGGGCTGTAGAAGCAGCAAAGAAGAACATCAAGAAAATCGTGCAGAAGATGACAGTGACCTATAAAGATTGGCACGAGATGTTACCGTTCGCTCTACATGGGTACCGTACGTCAGCTAGGACGTCAACCGGGGCAACTCCTTTCTCTCTGGTTTATGGCATGGAGGCAGTCTTGCCGATCGAAGTGCAAATACCCTCTCTCCGGATAATGAAGGATGCAAATCTGAACGAAGATGATTGGATCCAGACACGACTTGATCAGCTCAACCTCATTGATGAAAAGAGACTTGCTGCTATCTGCCATGGTCAGACGTATCAGAAACGGATGATCAGGGCATTTAACAAAAAGGTCAGACCACAGGAATATCAAGTTGGGGATCTGGTAATCAAGAGAATCATCCTTCCTCAGAGTGATCCAAGGGGAAAATGGACCCCCACGTACGAAGGGCCATTTGTGGTTAAACATGTGTTCTCAGGAGGAGCAATGATTCTAACCAACATGGATGGTGACGACCTTCCTCACCCCGCCAATGCAGACATAGTAAAAAAATACTACGCATAAAAAAGACCCGCTAGGCTGACATGCCTAGGCAAAAGTTAGGGCTTCCCGTCGAACCAAAAGGGTTCGGGCAAAATGAAGGGATGAAATGAAAAAAAATCTGTACACCCGGCAAGTCGAAAAACTGAAAAGGCGGCTTGGGCAAAAATGGGTATCCCGGTGGACTGAAAACCCGAAAGGGCGGTCCAGGCAAAAATTAGGGATAAAAGCGTAATACTATGTCTCATTGATCACTTTGCGCCCAGAATCCGGTATCTACATCAAGTTCGAACGGCATCGATCAGTCAGCTTCACCTTCAACCAAGGTCATCAAGTGATGAGACGCTCGGAGTTATAAAGGCAATAGCAGAGTTGAAACCCAGTGGGATCATTCACTTCACACAGCTGTTTTATTTTCTTTTGTACAAAATTTGTATAAACTCTCTTATTCGGCGGCGTTCCTCTTACTAGGACGTCAGCCTCTTGTATACAAAACGCCTATTCACAGGCCATTCAAAATCAATACAAATATATTTTCAGTTAAACGTGCCAAGTATTTTTCTTTTTTTGTTTTGTTTTGCGAAGAACGTCCAAGGTTCAATTTGTGATATATGCATTGACAATAATTTTCTAACTCATAAATATTTGCATACGAAACAAAGGAATCAATTGCAGGTGACACTAGAAACAGGGGCAATAAAGAGTTGTCTGAGCAGTCTAATTGTTCTATCCTCCAAGGTACCAAGGTAGGTTCAGCTAAAGAACACGACCAAGTACATATTAAATCCCCAGAGAGTGGTTCAGCAAAACAGTACATTCCTCTCCAAGCAAAATTATAAATCTCAAGGAAATTGAGTATCCTCCCGTAGATCTCAATACTTCCCCAGCAGCAATACATATATTCTTAACAAGCATCCCCGGCAGTCTTGGTCTAAAGATTGTTCCCCGGCGGCATATCAGCATTCAAAGGAATCACTTCCCCAGCATATCAAAGCTTCCCAGAAGAGTCCAATCCAGTTTCCCCAGGAAAGTGGGAATTCGTCTCCCCAAGCAGTAAGCTTATCCCCAGTAGATTCTGGAAGCTTATCCCCTCGTAGAGCACGAATGCGTCGTCCGACTTGATTTAAAGAGTTATTTCCTTAACAGGATATAACTGGGTTATCCTCAGCCAAAAGCCACGGAAAGAGCGTCCTCGACGAAATTTTCTTATCCCCGGCAAATTATTATCAACACTCAGCAAGGCATCCCTCTTCCCACAGAGTATTGCTTCCCAGCATGGTCGCTAGAGTATCTTTTCTCCCCGCAGAATCTCCCATTCGCCAAGTTTATTCCGCAACGGAGTTATCTTCTCCTACCGGTATTCTTGCAACTGTCATCCCCGGCGGAAGCAAAATCTATTCCTCAATATCAACCCAGGATACGACTTCCCGACACCCGTCAAGGATTCACTGTCCTAGACAAAAACATACATAAAACATCACATACATCATTATAGCATGCATAGACGCATCATATCATACAAATCTCATTTATGTTGAGAACATCATTGCTTGGTCCATATCATGCATAACATATGACTGACCTCTACCTTTCAGGAAAGATGCAGTTAAATTCTCAATCACATTCTAAGACCTTGTCCGGTTCAGTTAAATCGACCCTAAGATTTTCCTGATGCTTATCCAGTCAAAGGCCTTCTCTGGTTCAGTCAGATCGACCCTAAGATCTCCCTGATGCTTATCCAGTTGAAGACATTTCAAGACCTAGACCGGTTCAGTTAAATCGACCCTAAGATTTTCCTGATGCTTATCCAGTCAAAGGCCTTCTCTGGTTCAGTCAGATCGACCCTAAGATCTCCCTGATGCTTATCCAGTTGAAGACATTTCAAGACCTAGACCGGTTCAGTTAAATCGACCCTAAGATTTTCCTGATGCTTATCCAGTCAAAGGCCTTCTCTGGTTCAGTCAGATCGACCCTAAGATCTCCCTGATGCTTATCCAGTTGAAGATATTCCAAGACCTTGTCCGGTTCAGTTAAATCGACCCTAAGATTTTCCTGATGCTTATCCAGTCAAAGGCCTTCTCTGGTTCAGTCAGATCGACCCTAAGATCTCCCTGATGCTTATCCAGTTGAAGATATTTCAAGACCTTCTCTGGTTCAGTCAGATCGACCCTAAGATCTCCCTGATTCTTATCCCAGTAGAAGACACCCAAGATTTTTCTCAACGAGCGTTGTTGAAGTTAAAGTCTCCCAAGGTTCTCTTACCATTCATGCAAGTTAGTAACCATCCCTGGTTCATTCATCATCGTTTGAAGCTCCAGACTCAGCTCCTGTAACCAGTCAGGACACATCTATACTAAGCATCTAAAAATCAGCTCCTGCAACGTGTCAGGTACTCATTTTCTGTTTTGCAGGTATGCAGGTTCTCGCTAAGGAATCTCCTACGCGATCAACATCCAGATGGAATCTATAAGCCCATCATCCTATCCAGCAATCTCCAAATGGCATCTATAAGCCCATTCCCACCATCACCACTACTATGTGAGCGCAAATTTCTGGGCACTTTGGTGTTCAATCATCTTCCACCCTCGGATTACGAAAGGCACGTCAGCCAATCTGCATCCTCAGGTCTAAGAAGATTGAACAGGGGCAACTGTTGTACCCCAAAATTTTCCCTCCCATATTCTTCAAGAAATTGCCAAGCCAAGTCACAAAATTCCCCAAGGGTTGTACAGTGCAAGGTCTCCTATACAGTCAAGATTAGGGTTTTGAGTCTGATCAAGAAAATGAAGTTTTCAAAGGCCCAATCAAGTCTCATATGCCTACAAATATGGTCAAGTATCTTCATATCAAGTTTCAAGGCATTCAACACAAAATTGCACAGTCAAAACCCTAAGTTGCACTACAGTCAACTGTAGGGGCAAAATGGTCATTTGACAGTCAAAAGTTCAAGTTTTTTGGTCAACATATCATTTTGAAGCCACAAACATCATTTGATCAATGCTTGATCATGATTCTCAAAATTTGGCTCAGAAATCATCAAAGATGCAAAAGTTTCCTTATTTGGACAGCTGAAAAAGTCAACTGAAATTGACCAGGGCATAACTTTCACATGGATTATCAGAAAAATTCCATCCAAAGCTCATTTTGAAGAGAAAGACATTTCCTACAACTCATCTTCATACTTCAAGTCCAAGAAATGCTCTCACAAAAAGTTATCAATTTCAACATTATAGGTCATTTTCAAAAGTCAACAAAAAGGGACTTTAAGTCAAAGGCCATAACTTGAGATTGGTAAATCAAAATGACATGGGACCAAAGGCATTGGTTAGAGGACTCAAAGACTTTTCCAAAATGTCCAAGAACATGAGAAAAGCTTAAAAATTGAGCAAGTTATGCCTTGAAGAAGTTGGGAAATTTTTGGATATTTTGAAAAGTCAACATTACTTCAAATGACCTAAAATTGCTAATGGGCCCATTTTTCTTCCATGATTCATCATTCTAAGCATATGCACGACCACTTGGCCCAAAGGGAAGTATTTTCTCATTTTTTATTTATTTATTTGAATTTTTATTTATATTAATTCATTTAAATCATTTAAATATATGAAAAATATTTAATTCACCCTAACCAATCTTTTTATACATGTTTTATGCTCAATATTTCGTGCTTGGCCAAATAAGGAAAGAATTGGAGCAATTGGATATGATTTGAATCAAATGCACATGGAAAAAGATATGAAAAAGATCTTAAGAAATCAAATATGCAAAACCATGATTACAAGAGATTTGATTGAGTTTTTGTGACCTAATAGACTCCATACAAATACATGATCATAACCCTAATGATGCTAGATACAAAGCTGCGCAGAAGAGCTAAGAACAAACTTGGAAATTTCTCTCAAAAAGTCAATTCTGAAAACAAGGTTAGAGAGCGATTCAAGACCTAATTTTCATTCCAATAGCTTCCTCAAGGTCCCTTGATCACATTCCAATCAAAAACAACAACCCAAACGCAAGGAATTGGTATACAGAACCTGGAATACCTTGTGAAAAATTTGTGATCGTGTTTTAAAATTTATGCATCTTCATAACATATTATGCATTGATTCATATTCCTGATGAAGTTTTGATGCTAACTGTACAATTTAATTGTGTTTTTGTGCTCTCAACGCGATTTCACCATGTTTGATATTTAGGGTTTGCAGGATGTTAAATTAGGGCTTTTGCAATAAGGCAAAATTAGAGGCTGAGACTAAGACCATTGAGTTCAACGCATGTGGACGAAGAAGATACAACATTCGCGCTTAATTTATATGGCCTTATGGCCTATTCGTTATTTTTTCTAATGGTGCATTATAGAACGGTTCAAAAACCGTTGTCTATGGCTTTTGTGTTTCAGGAAAATCCAACACCATGAAGAAGATGAGTCCGTGGCATAATTTGGTTGGTTGATTTGAAATTCGCGCGTTTTATACCACTAGCGCGTAGTTTCATATTTTGTTATTTGATTGTTTATTATATAACAAAAGAATTTCATGGTTCAGCTGGCAAGCGCTCATTGTGTTGACATCTAAGACCTGGGTTCGAACCCCAGGTCTGTATAATTTCCTATATTATTTTGCTATAAATGTTCACGTGCAGTTTCAAAGGTCAAGACCACCATACATTCATCATATCAAGCCAGCCACGCGTCCTGGGAGATCAATCAAAGGGCTCAGATTCAAGGCATATGGTAGACCCTGGTCAAAGGTGCCACTTAGTGGCTGGAAAAGTCAATGGACCTGAAGGTCATTGGGCCCAAACTCTTGGATCTATACCTCCACATTGGGGCCTGAAACCCCCCTGGTTTGCCATTTTTCTATTTTTCTTATATTTTATTTTCAATTGTTATTTTATTTTCTTTATTTGTTTGATTTAATTAATTATTCTTACCAAATATAAAAAAATGCCTAAAAATCAAAAAAGACAAAAAAATATAATAAACACTTTATTTTAATTATTTTCATAAACAAATTGCATGTAAATAAATTAATTTAAATTAGGGTTTGCAATATTAATTCTTTTCATAAAAAAATCTAAAAATGTAGAACTAGGTTTAATTGATAATTTTCATTCCTTTTAATTTTTTCTTTCTCACAATAATATTATTTATTTATTTTTATAATCAAATTTGCATGAAAATAACTTGGATTTAAATTAGGTTAAAATTCAACATATTTCTTAATAAATTAAAAAATAACTAGAATTAGGGTTTGCCTTTTATTTTAATTTTAATTAATTCTTTTTCATATTAAATCTTAAAATACTAAAAAACACCAAAAAATAAGTTCCTTTTCTTTTAATTTTAATTTTAATTCCTTATTAATTTAATATTTTGCAAAAGGGTCCAACGCCCACGTTCTTAATTTCTTATTTATTCGCGCATTTATTTTATTTCGCTTAAATAATCATGTACCTCTCCCGAAGCTTTGTAATTACTTCTCGCATTTTTTTTAATTCTTTTAATTTCTTTATCTTTCTGTCAAATCGGGTCCGGTTTAATTTTGGCGATGTGGACCCGCGCCATTTGTAATAGTTGTAGATTTACTTTTCCTTGCAAATATTTTAACTGTTAAACAAAACATGCAAGAATGAATGGCCATAATAAAAACAATGCGTAGAACACCAATAACATGAACAAGATAAATGCAAACGAAAACGACACACAAATCGCACACACCACCCCTAGGGTACGCCTCACTGTTGCCTTGCCTCGAAAGGTGATCGTCGAGTAGAGGATGTCTTAGTAAGTCCTCATGATCCGGGAACCTGGCATGAGGGTAGCTTCTAAGGTGTCTTCCCATTGCTCTGGTGATCACCATGTCCCAAACCTCGAATTGACCCGAATACCTCCAACGGTGGTGCTACCTACCTCTCAATGGTGGGATGGCATTACTTTAAAGACATTTACACAGACGAATTCCTTAGGGTAGGTAGGTTCTCGTAGATACTTGCTCTCTTAAAAAAAAACAAAAATCTTTTCACACCGACACTTTTCAAAAGCTTTCAAAGCAATTTTTCAAACACTCTGACACAAGAGTCGAACTGGAATTTTCAAAGAAACCTTTTTTAAACCCACATTGAAAAGCAAACAAGTCATTTTTGAAAACACAAATGAGCAAGTATCTAAGAGCCCATGGATAACCATGGATAGAAAGGGTGCTAACACCTTCCCTTTCTATAATCTACCTCCCGAACCGAGAGCAATCTCTTTAAGGAATTTTTCTGTGCTTTTGTCCTTTCCATTTGGAGAAAATAAAAGACGGTGGCGACTCTTGCTTCTGCGACATTTCGCGAACCAGCGTTAAACAGTCAGTTCCAGATCCACCGATCACACAATGGCTTAGTCTTGAACATTTCTACCGCTACACCGCCCTTTCGGGTTTTCAGTCCATCGGGATACCCTTTTTGCCCAAGCCGCCCTTTTGGGTTTTCGACTTGCCGGGTGTATGGACTTTTCATTTTCATCCCTTACTTTTTCCCGAACCCTTTTGGTTCGCCGGGAAGCCCTTATTTTTGTCTAGGTCGGTCAACCTAGTGGGTCTTTAATTAGGCGTAGTATTTTTCACTATGTTTGCATTAATAGGGTGAGGAAGGTCATCACCATCTATGGTGGTTAGAATCATAGCTCCTCCCGAGAAAATGTTCTTAACCAAAAATGGCCCTTCGTACGTGAGGGTCCATTTTCCCCTGGGATCACCTTATGGTAGTATGATGCGTTTGATCACTAGATCCGTGACTTGATATTCTTGGTGTCTAACTTTCTTGTTAAAAGCCTTGATCATTCGCTTTTTATACGTCTAACCATGGCAGATAGCGGTACGTCTCTTTTCACCAATTAGATTTAACTGATCAAGTAGGGTTTGGATCCAGTCGTCTTTGTTCAAACCCACATCCTTCATAATCCTGAGAGAAGTTATCTGGACTTTGATGGGTAGGACTGCCTCCATGCCATATACTAGAGAGTAGGGTGTTGCCCCTGTCGACGTCCGTGCTGAGGTACAGTACCCATGAAGAGCGAATGATAACATCTCATGCCAGTCTTTATATGTCACTGTCATCTACTGCACAATCTTCTTGATACTCTTGTTAGTTGCTTCAACAACGCAATTCATCTTCAGTCGGTAGGGAGAAGAATTATGATGTTGTATCTTGAATTGTTTATAGAGCTCGGTGATCATTTTGTTATTGAGATTCGTACCATTTTCAGTGATAATTCTCTCTGGCACACGATATCAACAGATCAGATTATGTCGGATAAATCGCGCTACGACGTTCTTGGTTACTGTATCAAAGGAAGTTGCCTCAACCCACTTTGTGAAGTAATCAATGGCTACTAGGATGAAGCGATGTCCATTGGAAGCGGTGGGCCTGATTTCTCTGATCATGTTGATGCCCCACATTGCAAAGTGCCACAGAGCTGTCAAGACGTTTAAGGGGACCAGAGGCACATGCACCTTATCAGCGTAGATTTAGCATTTATAACAAGTTTGAGAGTGCTGATAACAATCGGTTTCCATAGTGGACCAATAATATCCTGCCCGTAGGATCTTCTTAGCCATGGTATATCCACTAGAATGAGTTCCGAAGGTGCCTTCATGTAGATCTGTCATGATTCTCTTTGCTTCACTCTTGTCTACACACCGTAGTAGTGTGGATTCATGGTTGCGTTTATAGAGGATTCCATTACTGAGGAAGAACTTTGCAGCAAACCTTCTCAGAAACTTCTTATCATTGACAGATGCTCCTTCGGGATACTCTTGAGCCTCGAGATACCTTTTGACTTCGTGAAACCAGGGTTTGTCTGCCACTTCTTCGGTATCGATTTCACAGCAGTGTGCTGGTTCATCCTACCTCTCAATGGTAATTTGGGGAGCTTTGTTGTCCCACCTAACCTTGAACATGGAACACATGGTAGCTAGCGCGTCCCCTAACTGATTCTCCTCTTGTGGGAAATGTTCAAAGGTTACCTCCTCAAAGTGTGGGAGCAATGTCAGTACATACTCTTTGTAAAGAATGAGATTCGGGTGTTTTGTATCCTATTCGCCTTTGATCTGACTTATTACCAAGGCTGAATCCTCGAAAACATCCAAGGATTTGATCTTGAAGTCGATAGTGGCCTTCAGTCCCATGATACAAGCTTCATACTCTGCCATGTTGTTAGTGCAGTTGAAACATAGTCGGGCAGTGAAATGAGTATGACAACCCTCATAAGATATGATTACGGCGCCAATGTCGTCACCCAGTGCGTTTGAGGCTCCGTCAAAATACATATACCATCAGGATCCCTCCTCAGGTCCTTCATTCGGTTCAGGTTCTTCATAGTCAGTCACCAGCATAATATCCTCATCTGGGAACTCAAAATTCATGGACTGGTAGTCGTCCACGGCCTGATGAGCCAAATGATCAGCCAACACACTTCCCTTGATTTCTTTCTAGGTCGTATATTATATGTCGTACTCAGTTAAGATCATTTGCCACCTTGCTATCCTTCCAGAGAGAGCGGGCTTCTCGAAAATGTACTTGATCGGATCTATCTTCGATATCAACAAGGTAGTGTGAGTCAGCATATACTGTCTCAGTCAGCGAGCAGCCCATGCCAAATGGCAACAAGTTTTCTCGAGCAATTAGTATCGTGTCTCACAATCGGTAAATTTTTTGCTAAGGTAGTATATTGCATGCTCTTTTCGACCAGACTCGTCATGTTGCCCCAACACACACCCCATTGAATTGTCTAGCACTGTCAAGTACAATATCAAAGGTCTTCCTTCAACTGGAGGCATCAGAATTGGTGGTTCTTGAAGGTATTCCTTGATTCTTTCAAAAGCGGTCTGGCATTCATAATTCCACTTTACCACTTGATCTTTCTTCAGAAGCTTGAAGATTGGCTCACAAGTAGCAGTCAGATGTGAAATGAACCTTGCGATGTAATTCAGGCGTCCTAAGAAACCCCTAACTTCCTTCTCTGTACGGGGAGCTGGCATTTCTTGTATAGCTTTTACCTTTACAGGATCTACTTGGATTCCTTTGTCACTGACAATGAAACCCAGAAGTTTACCAGACCTTACCCCGAAGGTGAACTTGTTCGGATTCAACCTCATCTTAGACATCTTTAACCTGTCGAACAACTTTTGGATATGGTCCAGGTGCTCTTCCTTAGTCTGAGACCTGGCTATCATGTCATCAACATAGACTTCGATCTCGTGGTGAATCATATCATGGAACAAAATGACCATGTCGCGCTGATAAGTTTCCCCATCACTCTTCAACCCAAAAGGCATCACCTTGAAGCAGAAAGTGCCCCATTGTGTAATGAAGGTTGTCTTCTCCATGTCTTCAGGAGCCATCTTGAGCTGGTTGTAGCCAGAGAAACCATCCATGAAAGATAATGTTTTGTGTTGCGTGGTGTTGTCAACCAGAACATCAATGTGAGGAAGTGGGAAGTCATCCTTGGGGCTTTCCCTATTCAGATCTCTGTAATCCACACACATCCATACCTTACCGTTCTTCTTACGTACCGTAACAACGTTAGCAACCCACTGTGGATAAGAAGTGAAAGCTAAGAATCATGCGTCGAACTATTTCATGACCTCCGCCTTGATCTTCTCTGACATTTCGGGACGCATACGGCGGTCCTTCTTCTTAACCGGAGGAAAGTCTTCTTTAGTCGGCAGGCGATGTACCACAATATCAGTGTCCAAACCAGGCATGTCTTCATAGGACCAGCCGAAGATCTCAACATAGTCGTGAAACATCTGTATTAACCTCTGTTTGATGCTAAGCTCCAGATTTGAACCTATTTTAACCTCTTTTTTGTCTTTCTCAGTACCTAAGTTCACTGTCTCAACCGGCTCTTCATGAGGCTATACGGCCCTTTCTTCCTGCTGTAATAGTCTAGCAAGTTCTCCAGGCACCTCACAATCATCCTCACCTTCATCCTCGGCTTGATGATCGGATTTTCGAAGTTATAACTGGAAATAGAAGAGCTGTTATCAATGGGATCCAGAGTGGATATGGATCTGCAGTATGATACGTGAGTGTGTGTAAGAGAATAGCTGTTTTGATAAAGTGATAACATAAAAGAAAAAATTGAGAGCGTAAAATTTATATGCAAGAAACTTCCAATGCTTTATTAATGATATATTAAATGACAAATAATAGCCCTCACAAGCAAAGCCAATGTGCCTCGGGCAAGGCACAAGGCCGTAAAGTTTTAAATTGTTTGTTATAAATCTCAAAACAAGTAAGACAATTACTGCAGAATAAAATAAATTGGTATAAAGTCTGTAGCCGTCCAGTTACTCGGTCCATCGTTGGTAGTTGGGTAGATCCAGCTGTCAATGTCTGACTCTTCCTCGCTGTCTTCAATGGAATTAACCCCACAATTGCTTATGTGTAGGGGAGGTCCTCCAGCCCGAGCGCGTCGAACAACCCTTTGGTCCCTTTAGTAAAGCCCAAACCAAATATATCAGTTTTGTGAGTGAAATCAGGGAGCTGACCCCAATTGGCACACCCACCTTCTTCAACCACGGCCTTGGCGTCCTTGAGGGAAGCCATCTTCAGAGGAGGTTTGCTGCTGGTAGTAGTTTCAGTCGATGCCATGATCTGAGGGACCTCTTCGAAGTTATGACAAGGAGTTTCTATAAATTCCCCGTCCATCTCTACGTAGCGGAAGGAATTGAGGTGGCTCACCATATACTCCTCTTCACCCCGCACTGTGACAATCTTCCCTTTTACCGGATACTTCAGCATTTGGTGGAGTGTGGAAGTAACTACCCCAACCTCGTGGATCCAAGGACGACCCAGCAAATACGAATACGACGGCTTGATGTCCATCACATAGAAGGTGGACCCAAAAGTCTGAGAACCCACTTTGACAGGGATGTCCACCTCCCCGTGCACCATTCTCTTTGATCCGTCAAAAGCCCTTACCATAATGTTACAATAAACAGAATACAATTTCCCGCTAAGTTGAAAACTCGTAAGGGCAGCTTAGGCAAAATTTAGGGACTTTCTTGGCAAGTAACTACATCAGACAAGACTTGATCATTAAAGCAACAATCTTCTTGGATCCTCACCAAACTTCAACAGAAGCTGCTGCTCAGAATTTCAAAGTTGTTAGAGGGAATAGTGGTCATTGTATCTCAATGTATCTTTTCCATTATATATTACCATTTTTGAACTTTGTAATCATCCTTGGAGTCTCGCCATTTGCAGACTACCATTCTATCAATAAAATTTGAGCTTTTACATAATTCTTTGTAATTCTTATTTTTATTCAACTTACAAAGACTCCATTTATTATTGATAATAATTTTCAAAGCAAAAAGATTAAATAACAAAATTATTTTTCAAAAAAAGAATTTACAACTTACTTTTACTTTATATTTTTTGATTCAAGAGGAAAACAAAAGTGGTGATCCTAGGAATGGACGAACTCCAGTAATTTTTTGAAGTTTTGTTTCCCCCGGGAAGGTTTTCTCAGGTCGTTTTCATACGCGTGATTTTTGTATATTAAAGACGATACCAATTGGCATAAGGTGCAGTATTGGGTTTGTGATCCCAGTCAAGTCTTGGTTCTTTTTGAATTTTGGGTTTGCATGGTCTGAAGCCTCTAACCTAGATTCCCCAGAAAAGTCTTCCCTCATATGACGAAAGTTCTTGTTCCCTTGGTGCTGAGATGGAACTATTTGCAAAATGTCGCTCTTTCTGCAGTATTGGCATTATTATTGGTATTTACTTCCCAGGTAACTAGACCAGGGCTGTATATTTTCTAAGAAGTGTTGAGACTGTTGTCAACCCTTTAGGTTTTCACCCGCCAAGTCCTGGGTTTAATTTAAAATCCCCATGAGTTTGACTTTTTTCTATAATGTTGACTTCTTGATTCCCCAGGAAGGCTATCCCAGGGCATCTTTTATTGGAATAAGTTTGCATGATATGAAGACTCAAACCAAGATTCCCCAATGGAGGCTTCGCTATTTGATAGAAGTCTTTTCTCCCCGTGCACGCTGAGTTTGACTCATTTATGAAGCATATCCCTTTCGGAAGTACTTGCATTTTGTTTGATTACCCGATAATCAGGCAATGGCAATGTTTTATTTAAGAAGTGTTGAGGCATTTGTTAGTTTTTTGGGTTTTCACCCGCCAGGTGCCAAGTTTGATTTAAAATCCCCATAAGATTGATTTCTTGCTATAATGTTTGACTTCTTAACTCCCCAAGTTGTTATCCCCATGAGGTTTCATACTTTTCCCCCAGAGAAGTTGGTGCAATACTTACTCTCAATATTGAAGAACGTATCTTGGTTTCCTCTCTTCGATGTGGGATTGACCTCCCCAATAAACTCAGCACGAGGTCCCCAGTTGGTATCTCGGTAATGAGGCACTATCTCCCCTAGTGAATTTTGTATGATGTTTCCCCAATAAAGTCAGCACGAGATCCTCAGTTGGTGTTTTGACGATATGGTTTTCCATCTGCCTTATTTAAAATCAGTATTGCAATCCCCAGTAGGGATGCGGACCGTGAAAATATTTGTTTCCCCATTAAAGTTTGATTTTTGTTCCCCGGTGAAGCCTGGAGAAGGATGTTATATCCCTGTATATGTATTGTTTTCTCGCTATGATTTGTTTACTTCTGGATTATGTTCCTTCGCAGTGAAGTTAAGTCGTGAAATAGGATTCAGTTTCCTCGTTTGGTGCTTATTTTCTTATGGAATGTTCATCTTGGATGTGATTTAGCCGAGTGTTGATTGTGCCCGAGTTGGTTTTGCTTGGTTACTCCCAGTGTTATATGTCTGTTTTGTCAACATATACATAATAACACTCATACATTCATACATACATAGTTAAATTAAGAAAATCATTGCTCATTCACATTCGTTAATGTTTTGTTAACATATTACCATGTTTTGCAGAGTTGTATTGTCCTCTCTCCAATAGAGTGTCAGCCTTAAGAAAAAAGTGTATATTCTTTCAATTTCCTCACTGAGTTATCCCTCATGGAAGATTTTTGCTTTAGCCTTCCTATACAACTCTTTGTCTGGATAGATTGGGTTTCCCTCTTTTGTTTATTTCTCAAGGGATATATTTCGGTTGACTGTTTTACTCCAGCTTATTTCTGGTTTGAATCTTTATTTCCCAGCGATATTATTACTTTGGATTTCTGCAAGCTTCGAGCCTTGGTTTGAGAATGTGCATTTATTTTGCACGAGAAAACTTTATCTCCTCGGTAGGAATATGTCGGCATTTCCCCAGGAATCATGATTCATTCCCCAGGAAGTCATGATTCTTTCCCCAGGAATCCATATTTCTTTCCCCAGGAAGTCATTTTTACAATCCTTCCTATAACAGCAAGTAGCATGTCTGTTTATTTGAGCAACTTGTACTTCCCTGTAAAAGTCGGCGTTACTTTTTTTTTCTATCTTCTCTATGAGTGGATAGTTTGCAGTTCGTTGTCAAATTACTCCAATGGATGGCAAGTCTTTTCAATATGACAGGGACAATTCATTGTGAAATCTTTTTAAGTGATAGTCTCTTTATTTGAGACAGCTTATATATTAACCTTTCCAGGCGGAATGTCTTGGTTAAAGAAGAAGTTGAGACCCTTTCTAGGTGAAACGCCATGATTTTGGGAAACTTGTTATCTTTTTTGCTGCCTTCAGTGAATGTTGGTAGTTCACCGTCAGTGAACGGCGGTGCTATGATATTTCTTTTCTCTCTACCTTCAGTGAAAGTTGGTAGATCACCATCAGTGAAAGTTGGTGATTGTTATCTTTTTTCTACCCTCAGTGAACGTTGGTAGTTCACCGTCATTGAATATCGGTGCTATGATATTTATTTTCTCACTACCTTCAGTGAAAGTTGGTAGATCACCATCAGTGAAAGTTGGTGATTGTTATCTTTTTGCTACCCTCAGTGAACGTTGGTAGTTCACCGTCAGTGAACGTCGGTGCTATGATATTTATTTTCTCTCTACCTTCAGTGAAAGTTGGTAGATCACCATCAGTAAAAGTTGGTGATTGTTATCTTTTTGCTACCCTCAGTGAATGTTGGTAGTTCACTGTCAGTGAACGGCGGTTCTATGGTATTTCTTTTCTCTCTACCTTCAGTGAAAGTTGGTAGATCACCATCATTGAAAGTTGGTGATTGTTATCTTTTTGCTACCTTCAGTGAACGTTGGTAGTTCACCGTTTGTGAACGTCGGTGCTATGATATTTCTTTTCTCTCTACCTTCAGTGAAAGTTGGTAGTTCACCATCAGTGAACGTTGGTGATTGTTATCTTTTTTCTACTCTCAGTAAACGTTGGTAGTTCACCGTCAGTGAACGGTGGTGCTATGATATTTCTTTTTCTCTTTACCTTCAGTGAAAGTTGGTGATTGTTATCTTTTGCTACCCTCAGTGAATGTTGGTAGTTCACCGTCAATGAATGGTGGTGCTATGATATTTCTTTCCTCTCTACCTTCAGTGAAATTTGGTAGTTCATCGTCACTGAACGTTGATGTTTGTCTCTCTACCTTCAGTGAATGTTGGTAGCTCACCATTAGTGAATGTCGGTGTTATTATTCTTTTCTATTTCTACCTTCAGTGAACGTCGGTAGTTTCGCCTTCAGTAAAAGTTGGTGTATCCTTTTTATCTTCTACCTCCGACTTTTGAGTTTGGTAATTCACAATTGGTTGTCAATCACTTTTATCCTGTACTATCTCCTCTTTAGCTGAGTTGATGCTACCTTATCTCTTCTTTGGGTGTTACACCAATAGAGCCGGGTCTTTTTGATTCACCAGTGATTTATTTTCCTGGCCGAGTTTCTCTTTTGATCCTTATTTCCTTTGCTACATCCCCAGTGGTGTCTTGCGTCTCTTTAGAGTTGTTCATGTGCATTCATACTCATAAGCATTGCATGGCATCTTAGGGCCAAAAATAGGGTTTGTTTTATATTGAAGTATCTTCGATCACGTTAAAACGAAGATTTTTAACCTTCGTATCTCCAGATAGAAGAAACTTAAATAAGGGCAGATGTTGTAACCCAATTTCCCCCCCTAAGATCCCTTCATCATAGCATATTGATTCAATCACAAGATCACATTAGGGCTTTTGGTTCTCCTCCCTATCTTTAGCTTTGCTCTTTGAGGAATCACCAAGCACCTTGACTTGTTTTTCTTTTATGATCATGCATGTTTTGTTTTTACTTTCTTTTTAATTAATAAAATGCAATGTTGGTTTGTCTTACTTGTTAATGATGTAGGTAAACGCAATGTGGCTTAGCAAGTTGATCCATGGGTTCATGATTTTATTTCCATTCCCTAGTAAATAAAGCTTGAGAAATTCAAACCTCACCATTGAATTTGTTTTGGAAGAAATGGCATGGCAAGGTTTATTTTGGTTCACCATATTTCAAAGTTATCAAGATTGATTCAAAAGTACAAGGGGTTGATTAAAGAAGTTGTCATGGTTGGACAAGGCCTTGTTCCCATTGGTCACAAGTGCATAGTTCTCTCAATTCTCAAGATGTGGAAGTGGTTTTGGTTGCTACGAGTTCTCATTATCATCCTCAACAACTTCTATCTACAGAGTAAAAGTGCTAGTACAAGAAGGTTGTTTAAAATTGTCAAAGTTCCTCAAAGCATTTTCTTGATCTAGGAGATAGGGTTTTGAACTTCAAAGAAGTATATCTTGCTCATATTTTGGTATTTTTGAGTGATTCCAAAAACATCCCTCTCTTCAAAGGGTTATTAAAAAATCACTTCAAAATTTTCAATGAGTTTTCATGTGGAAGAAACTTGATGATGAAGAAAGATTACAAGTCCTCCAAATGAACCCCCAACTTCCCATGTGTGACTTCAAATGATCATAACTTGGTCAATTTTTATCACCTTGAGCCCATTCTTTTTCCATAATTATCTTAAGGATGTGAAATTTATTCCTTTTTTATGTGAAAAGTGCGAAAATGTATGGAGGATGCCTAAAGGATACAAAAGATTATAAGTCATTTCATGATTTTTTGACAACTTCAACAATTCATAACTCTCTCAATTTTTGGAGATTTTGAATGGATCAAGTTTCAAAATATCATTCAAGAGGTCTATTTAATTCCATCTTTTTTGGTCAAGAATAAATTCCAAGTGGAAGGCCATGTTTGGATGCAAAACATTATAGGTCACTTTTGAAGAAAAACTTGAAATATTTCTAAGTATTGAAAGTCTACTTATTTTTCCCAACTTTGACTCATTGCAAATTTCAGCTCAAACATCCATTTGATTCCATTATTTTCCCATTGCAAAGCTTGTAATCTCATATTTCTAACGCATCAAGAACCATGCCTTAAGACCCCTTGAGTTGAGAATGCCATTGATTTGAATTTGGTAACTTGATACTGAAGTTTCATCACAAGTCAGATTTTGAAATCTTTGTTTTGGCTTCTAATCACATGTTTTCCACACATTTTTGCTTCTTATCATGTTAAGCAACTTTCCAAAGGCGTTTAGCATCATGAAACGCGTGATTTGGCTGAGTTTTGATGCTAAACAAGTCTCACTTTGTTCATGTTGCAGACCCCCATGATTTCCCTCCAATCTTCATCATTTCGCACGCTTAAGGATCCCATTCATTCTCCTATAATTAGAGGGTCGTCCCCCATTCATTTTATCAAGCTTGAACAACCAAAATCACCCTGGCAAACTCACTCCATAAATCACTTTTATACAACTTCGAAATCATTGTTCAAGCTTTTTTCAATCTATTTTTTCTATCAATTCACTTTCCTTGATATTCCCCGAAGCTAACCATACAATTACTTTCAAGAATCATGACCTATATTGATCCATAGATGTCCAGTTTCAGAGCTCTGCAACTTAACTTTAATAGGTAGATTCCTTCACCAATTCTCTCAAACATTGATACTATTGTGAAGTTCTCATCACCATGGTTCTAGTCGCAACATTCGTTTTTAACTGGAAGCACGTTTTGACCATGAAATTTCAAATCCCTTTTCAAATCTTCTCTTGTTTGAGCTACAATTTACATAAATTTTTCGTGAAGGTGTGGTTGTCTTCGTCTTGATGAGACGAAGCGAATGGTACCAGTCTCGTGCTCTAATTTTAAAGTTTAAGTAACCTGGTTTTGAGACTGGCTGGAGGTTGAAGATGACCAACGTGTCATCCTTCACCAATGAAACATCACCATTTATGAATTTTTTTTTTGGAATAACCATGTATTAAAATTTTTTTCGCAAATAACCATGTTTCAGATGACTCCCCAAAGGAGGAGCCATATCACTTGGCGCCTACACCTACTTTTTAAGGGGAGGCGCCATCTCACTTGGCGCCTAGGTGCTTAGGGCTTGCCCTAAGCCAAGTGAGATGGCGCCTTAGTGCATTTTCTAGGGCAATTTTCACGTTTTTTTATCAATGCAGTGCGTTACATATTCGATATAGGATCAACAAAATTGACTTTTTATTTACAAAATATGATTACACACATAAGTATTACGTAAAAAAAAACAAATTAATCAGTGGTCCCCCGGAACCCGGTAATGACCCCCGGTTCCGCATCCCTGTCCTCGCCTTTCCCGTGCTGGGTTTCATCGCGTTTCCTGCCGTGGCGGGGTTGATGGCCCAGCGAGGTCAATGCGTTTCGGATCCATGAAGTCAGTCAGATCTCCATATCTAGAAGATCCGCTTTGGTACAGTCGGTTACCCATACCCTCAAAGTTTGGTCGTGTTGTCGGTGGTTGGGGTTCCATGGTTTATCTGTAGCATTGGTCGTTTGAGTATGGGGGGTAGAAAGGAAATGGATCTTGGGGTGTTTGGTATTAAGAATGTTGGGTGGTTTGGTGATATTGTGGTTGATGGTAAGTTGGGTCGGTTGGTTCATAATCTTCTGACATTCCCAGATCATGGTTAAGGTTGGATGTTGAGGGGCCCATATTGGGATATGCAGAAGACTGAAATTATGTGTGGGCTATGAGGGTGTGTTGGTATTGTGATTGAAATTACGGTTGGGTGTGAGGCATTTGGGTGTATTGGTACTGAAGTGGTGATTGTGGTTGGTTGTGGGGCATGTGGGTGTAATTGTATTATGGTGGTGACTGTGGTTGGGTGTTTGTGGTTCTGTTTCGTCTGGGGGTTTGGTGGGAGGTTAATGTGTGTTGGGTTTGTTGTTGGGGAAATGAGGGTTGTGCCCATTGTGTTCGTGGGTCAAACAAATACCTCAGATGAGACACGTGTATTTCAGGGCTACTAACTGATCTATACCAAGATAAACACTGATCCGTGTGTCGCATATTACCATGGTTGAGGAAAACTGGAAATTGCAAGACATGTCGGTGACGCCTCTGCCACATCTTACACCATTCTGGAGCAAAGTCTTTCCAGTTGGTAAGACCCCATTGGGCGTCGACCCTTTTGAGATGCCACGGGGACAAACAAGTCGGATCGCTGGGTATCTCTTGATGCATTCCAAACTGCATCTTCACACGGTCGCTGTGGTGCATCTCCATAACATTGAACCGTATGATTGCAGTCTTTGCGCTCCAAATTGCTGCATCCTCGGGGTTTGGTTCATGGCCCATACCCAAATATGGTTTCCAAACAAACTGCAGATAAAATTAAATCATGTTAATGAAAACGTAATATATAAATAATTTAAAAGTAGAAAAGTTGAAAGGTACGACGTACATCATCCGGGCCAAGGTGATCCAATAGATTGCGGTATAGTGCGACATTGAATCTTGGATTCTTGCCGTAATCCATACCCCTCACGCAATACCTAAAGGAAATGAAAAGTATTTTACTTTTATCATATATTTGGTGAAGAGATGAATAGTAATAAATGATATAACTTGATGACTTACTTTGTTGTGTAAGGGAAAACGAATGTGTTGTTGTTGACGGGGTTTAGGGACTCCATCCTCCACCAACCCGAGGCTTAAAGTAAAAAAGCGCAGCCATAAAATTTACATTTTTCCTTGATTGCATTTTTACACAAGGAACTGTATAGGTGGGCTAAAACAGCAGAACCCCAACCAACTTTCTAGTTTTTTTGAAGTCTCTAAGTAAATTTAAATACATAAAATTTACACTATTTCCCATACTTTCGGGGAATAAAAAGGTTCTAAATAGTATCATTATATAAGTTCTAGATTTTATTACTTTGGCTAGCTCGGAGGAATTTTCTTTTAATTCCAGAGTCGCATAATGATTTTTTAGCTCAGTTAGTAGGATACCCTGACCTCTCGCACCACCACCGTCAACCATATCCCTGCCCAACAATTCTTCACACGGAGAATTGGGTTATTGAACCGACCTGTTAACAGCCTTACCATCGATAGGGAGACCCAATAACATGTACACGTCCTCTAGCGTGACGGTACATTCACCTATTGGTAGGTGAAATGTATGGGTCTCTGGTCTCCACCTTTCCAACATTGCAAGTATGAACTTTGAATCAATTGTGCAGTTGGAGATCTTTATAACGTTTCCAAAACCTGCGTATTCCAGATATGGTACAATCAATGGGTCTAGAGCAAGGTAGTTGTGTGACCGGATTCTGAATCTTTTGGTATCCTAAGTTAATAATGTAAAAGGTGTAAGAGTAAGTAAGATGAACAAAGCATTACTAGAAGTATGAAAAATGTATAACTATAAAAGAAACTTACAAATGCTGCAATGTTTTCCCTTGTGCCTCTATGAGAATCGCCCGTAGCAGAGAGTGAGACGATTGTAGATGCGAGAGAAGTATGTAATGCTCTGTATTTATAGGCAAAAAAATTTCATAGAGTAAGTGAGGTGGTAGATGGGTACATGCATGCATGATAAGTGTCACTCTTGCAGAGTAGGCGCAGGCTAGGTTGTAGCCTTGGAGAAGGCATCTCTAAATGCATGTAACACGATTGGACATGAAGGGAGGCGCCATTGGACTTGACGAAAGAGTACAAAATTGAAAGGTGTCGCCATCCCCATTGGCGAATAAGAGGTGGCATGGGTTGTAGAGTAGGTGCGGGCTAGGTGACAGCCTTGGAGAAGGCATCTCTGAATGCATGTAACACTATTGGACGTGATGGGAGGAGCCTTAGAGGTTACAGTGTAGGTGCAGAGTAGGCGCACGCTAGGTGGCAGCCTTGGAGAAGGCATCTCTGAATGCATGTAACACGATTGGACATGAAGGAAGGCGCCATTGGACTAGGCGAAAGAGTACACAATTTAAAGGTGTCGCCATCCCCATTGGCGAATAAGAGGTGGCATAGGTTGCAGAGTAAGCGCAGGCTAGGTGACAACCTTGGAGAAGGCATCTCTGAATGCATGTAACATGATTGGACATGAAGGGAGGCGCCATTGGACTTGGCGAAAGAGTACAAAATTTAAAGGTGTCGCCATCCCCATTGGCGAATAAGAGGTGGCATGGGTTGCAGAGTAGGCGCAGGCTAGGTGATAGCCTTGGAGAAGGCATCTCTGAATGCATGTAACACTATTGGACGTGATGGGAGGTGCCTTAGAGGTTATAGTATATGTGCAGAGTAGGCGCAGGCTAGGTGGCAGCCTTGGAGAAGGCATCTCTGAATGCATGTAACACGATTGGACATGAAGGGAGGCGCCATTGGATTTGGCGAAAGAGTACAAAATTGAAAGGTGTCTCCATCCCCATTGGCGAATAAGAGGTGGCATGGGTTGCAGAGTAGGCGCAGGCTAGGTGACAGCCTTGGAGAAGGCATCTCTGAATGCATGTAACCTATTTAGTCTTACATTTATCAAAACACTGATTCACTTAATCTCTCAAACACTAGAACATTCAAAAATTCCTGCAAATAACTCATAAACTTCCAACCTTCCAACCTTCAAACCTTCAAACAGTCATACACAATGGCCTCTGCACCCCAATATGTCATCAGTGCACATTTCAACGGTGAGACATACATTTGTCCCACCTCTAGGTTTCTGTTTAGAGACACAAACAACATTCGATTTTGTTTAAACAGGAAAGCCAATTTCTTGTACTTCAAAAAATGATTGGAGGCCAAACTTGGACGAGGCACCGTGACACAAATATTTTATCAGAATCCGATTTTTTTGGTAACAACCAAATAATATTTTATAAGGTTGAGGTTCAAGATGACGAAGATCTTCAGAATATGTTTTCCAGTCATGAGTATTCTTGGTACGACTTTATTGAGTTGTACATTATGCTGCGAGAGCCTCAACTGTCACAAGTGGTTCATCCTTTGGAGACGGAACAAGCAGAAGTAGATGCAGTTGATGAAGAAGAAGAAGATGACGAGTTGGAGTTTGACGAAATAGTGAATGATGATTCCAAAGACGAAGGGATACCTGGTATTTCTGCAAACGAGATCTACACCCCACCTCTGCACATGACAAAATTCAACATGGGCGGAGATGAACCATCTTCTAATTTATTTTTCAACCCGTATATGTAGTCGGATGAAAACTTAAAAGAGAAAGAAAAATTTCGTAACAGAAAAGAATGTATCAGAGCCATCAAAAAATTCCACATGCTCAACTCGGTCGATTTTAAGGTGGACCGTGTAAACCCAGAAAGGTACAATATCAAGTGTGTCCACCATGATTGTATGTTCAAGCTCACTGCATCATACAAATTAAGAGGTGATTGTTGGGTCATAGGTTCCATGTCTACCCACACTCGTGTCAGTTCTACTCAATCACAGGATCGTCGAAAACTTAATTATGATCTCATTTGTCAAGAAATCCTACCACTCGTCAGCAACGATCCATCTTTGAAGGTGAAAACCATAATCTCCCACATCACTAGGGTTTTTAACTATACTCCTCCTTACCGAAAGGCGTGGTTAGCAAAGACCAAGGCGATTGAAAAGGTATATGGAAACTGGGAGGAGTCATACCAAGAACTTCCTCGCTACCTGAATGCACTCCAGACTTATTCTCCGGGTACTGTTTACATTCTGGAAACAGTGCCAGCATACGCCCCGGATGGTAGTCAACTCAACGGAAATGGAATATTCAGTCGAGTGTTTTGGGCTTTTCAACCTTGCATCACAGGGTTTGCATCATGCAAACCAATTATATAAATTGATGGGACTTTGTTGTATAGGAAATACAAAGGCACGCTACTGATGGCAGTTGCATAAGATGGCAACAACAACATTTTCCCAATTTCCTTTGCCCTAGTCGAGGGGGAGACTGGTGGTGCTTGGAGCTTTTTTCTAAAAAATCTACGAACACACGTGGCTCCTCAACCAGATCTCTGTTTGATCTCGGATAGACATGCATCCATTGAAATTGCATACAATAATCCTGCAAACGGTTGGCATGACCCTCCTTTTACGCATGTCTATTGCGTTAGACATATCGTCCAAAATTTCACGAGGGAGATCAAAGACAAAACACTAAGGAAAGCGGTTATGAATGTGGGATATGCATTGGCACATCCTACGTTCAAATATTATCGCAACGAGATCCATTTGTCAAATCTGGAAGCCGGTAGGTGGATTGACAATATTCCGGTGGAAAAATGGACTAGGTCATACGACAAGGGCCAAACATGGAGCCACATGACAACAAATCTAATTGAATCAATGAATGGGGTATTCAAAGGCATACGAAACCTCCTGGCCACTGCTTTGGTAAAATCAACATATTTTAGGATGGCTTCGTTGTTTTCCAAAAGAGGTGAAATGTGGAATGCGGTGTTGCAATCTGGACAACTATGGAGTGAAAGCTGCATGAAGTACATTAAGGCAAAAAGTGCCAAAGCCAACACCCATATGGTTATACGGTTTAACCGACACAGCCACAACTTCATTGTGAAAGAGACAATCGACCACAACGAGGATCTGCCAAGACAAGAATATAGGGTTGTACTACCTTCTCGTTGGTGCGATTGTGGCAAGTTTCAAGCCTTTCGTATGCCTTGCTCTCATGTAATTTTCGCGTGTGCCTATACTCATGAAGACACACTACAACTTTTATCACACATTTACAAATCTGAAATGTTGCTCAACGTTTACAACAACAGCTTCCCTTTGGTAGCAAAACCAGATTATTGGCCTGCATACGACGGTGAAATAGTATGGCACAATGACCAAATGCGAAGGAATAAAAAGGGTCGTCCCAAAAGTAAGCGCATCACAACCAAAATGGACTCCCTTGACAAGCTAGAAAGAAAGTGTGGTTTATGTTTCCAGGTCGAACACAATCGCAAAAATTTTCCGAATCGGGCTACTGCCTCAACCACATAAAAATTGTATTACATAAAATCTTTCCTTTATTATGTTATAAACATTAGGGTTTTTCGTTAACAGTATTTGTTACAATAAACATTGCGCGAACAAGAAAAAAAACACGATATTCCGTCTACGAAATTACAACTGTTAAAGCAATATCATCTGACCCATGCATCATCAACATTACATCGCTGTCTGTTTTGACTTCCTCCAACCAAACATTAGGTCTTCCTGTCGCATGTGAGGTTGTTGTTCGTCTTCGCTGAATCCTTCTAATTTTCCCCCCTCTACGACGTCTCCATCTAGCCATCGTATCAGCTCCCGCTTCAGATGCTCCATGGAGTGAATGTGCCAGAATTTCATTTTTATCGGAGGTTTTATGGCGGAGAAGATAACGTAACCATCTCTGGTAAAAGTCATGGGCAATGTCATGACGCAAATCATAGAGTAAAAAATAATAAAACAGTGCGAGAAAGTGTGAGAAATGACGGAGAAACAGACAAATTATTTATAAAAACAACATTTTTCCCTAGGAGTCAAGTGAGATGGCGCCTCCTCTCACTTTTAAAGTGTAGGTGCCATCTCACTTGGCTAAAAGAGAGAGGAGGTGCCAAGTGGGATGGCGCCTAGGGCTAAATGCTTAGTGGAGGCGCCAAGTGAGATGGCTCCTCCTTTGGAGAGTCACCTGAAACATGGTTATTTACGTAATTTTTTCCAAAACATGGTTATTTGCGAATTTTTTTTAATACTTGGTTATTCCAAAAAAAAATCGCCATTTGTTTTTTTTTTAATTTTTGATTTTATATTGAATCTTATGCTTTATTCAGTAATGACCATGATATGCACAGCGCGTCAGATCCCTTGGATTTGATTACTAACGCGTTTTGACTCTCATCTAATTGTCCACATATTTTTTACTTTATTTTATTTTCTGATTTTTATATTTAAATTGTTTTAAACTTCAAAAAATCATAGAAAATTCATTTTTAGTCAAAAAATCTAAAAAAATTATGAAAAATATTTTTTATTTTTCTCTTTCAAATTTTTATTTTTTTACAATTTTATTTTGTGTTTTGATATTTTTTATAAATTTTCACTTTATTTGAATTGTTTTAAATGTTTAAAAATACTTTTATGCATTTTTAAATTCTAAAAAAAATATGGAATGATCCAATGATATTGTGAAAAATATTGGTAACCTCATTTATTTTTTATTTCTGACTTTGTTATTTTTTTTTAATCATTTTTGGTTTATTTTACTCATTTCTTTTAATTTTAAAAATAGTTTCTGACTTTAAAAAATTACCAAAAATTTTATAAAAATATTTGAGTTCATTTCTGATTTTTCTATGGTCTTACTTAATATTTCTTGATTAATTTGAACATAGTTAATATTTTTCTCTCTTATTTGTATTTTAAAAATTTTAAAAACCTTTTTTAATGTATATATTAAATGTAATATTATTTTGTGATTATTTTCTGGCTGATCTTGGGTTAAGTTTTTTATCATGAACTTTGTTAACATTTGGATTCATGGTGTTGAGTCTAACTCCATAAAAATGGATGAATGATTTTAATAATAGTTTGATTAAATTTTAATTCAAATGTGGTTTGTATATTCTTTCTCACCCCTCTTCATCTTATCCCTTTCTTATTGCACTAAGTGTTATTGGAGCATGATCTCTATATCATGTCTCAAAATAAATGGTGCATAGATTGCTGACCGCCTTCAAAATAGGTGCGACTTCTATATAATTCCACTTACGATTTCTTAACATAGCGCTAAATTTTGTCCCGATTCGAATAAATGATCATTCGTGGCCCAAACCTATGTTTGCAAGCCCAAGTATGTTAATTTGAACTCTTTGATCCAATAACCTTGAGATTCATTGTGTGGAGGCTTTGGTTTTACCAATCCTCTAATGGATCTACATCACTTTTGGTCAACGCGGATCACTTAAACATCGTTGATCATTAAATGGTAGTTTTGAGGATTCCAAAATGGATTATATACTTGACAAAAAGAAAATGCAACTTATTGTGTGGAGGCTTTGGTTCTACCAATCCTCTAATGAGTTCCAAATGCAAGTTTCAAGATGGTCATCCAACTAACCACTAATTACTAATAATAGACTTTATTTTGTGTTTTTATTTTATGCTCTTTTACTTTATGCACCCTTTACTTTAGCATTTAAATTTCATGTTATTTTCATCTTTGCTCACTTGAGCGTTTACTTTCCTGTCATTTTTATTTTGCTCACTTGAAAAGCTTTAGTGATACTTGGACTATTTGGTTACTATCCTTGGCATTATGGAGTATTGGACTTCTTAGACTTAGGATTACAAGCCTTGGCCTATGTTGGAGACCTTGTGACCTTAATTAATGTTTTGTATGGAGTTCTTGAGGTTTACCTCAAGACACTGGGTTGCTTGTTTGTTTTGTGTGCAGGTTATTGAGATTACATACTTGGTTTGTAATCTGGAATTCACCCGTACACAGCCGTTACTCTGCCCAATTTTTGTGATGACTTAATACACTTGAAGTTTAGTTTTCTCAAGAGGTCTAGTATCTTTGCTTGCTTGGTTTCAATCCAAAGAATGGGAACTCTATCTTGACTCATAATGTCAAGCATTGGCTTCTTGTCGGTTAGATGATTCATATCCCTAGCTTTTACCTTATGCTTTAGGATAGTCCCTTCTTCTCCTCCCATCTTCTTTAATTTCAAAAATCTTCCTCCTCCTTTTGAAAACTCTTCTTGTTTTTTAAACTTAAACCATTTTCATAATAAACTTGGACTTAGGTCCATGCATTTTCAAAACATTTTCAGGAATAAACTTCAATCGACTTAATAATACCTTGACATTTTTTGTGAGAAGACTAAAAGTCAATCAATCTCATTTCAAACCATTTTTGCCACTTTGGCTTTTTATCTTAAAACTTTTCTCAAAAGACTAGACTCTTGTCAATCCTTGTAGTGATGTAAACAACAATACTTCTAGAATATGTAGTGAAATGAGACATTTTCCACTTGGATGTTGAGTGAGGCATTGTTGATTTTAAAATTCAAGCCATATCCTCCACTTTGAGATGATGCAAATTCTCCTCTCTTATGATTATGGGTAGTAAGTATGTTTTCCACACGGCCAATGATGATGATGTCTTATCTCATAAAATTAATCAACACACTTGTGTTTTAAATTTTTTAAAAGGTGAAGTATGTGTACCCTGATCCCTTATTGCACGAAATATGGTACGTAGGCACTAAAGGTTCGCAACCGCGGCAGGTGCAAAAATCATAAAAAATACTTCTTTTCTCACCTCCACCATCTATTTTTTATACAACATTTTATAGCCAAAATATACAGGTTTTACAAAGAGGTTCCTGCGGAGTACCGTGGATGTTTAGGGTGCTAATATCTTCCCTTTGAATAACCAACCCCCTTACCTAGAATCTTTCCCCCTATTTTTTGGGTTATTCTCTCTTTTCCCATTACTTTGGAAACAATAAAGCGCGATGGCGATTTTTATTTTGATCTGTATAAGTCTAGTCAATCCAATAGCTTAGTCTTAAACATTTCTACCGCTACAGAAAAAATGGCGACTTCACTGAGGAAAGATTGACCTCTTGTTGGTCCATCCCTAAGTAGGTTAAACCTATCTTTGTTTACATCTGTATATGTGTTATTGTTGTTTATGTGTTATATTATTTATTGTATATATGTTTTCCTGGATTTTCCTGGTTTCAGGGTGCTTGGTGATTACTTATAAGTCTTATACCCGGACTTGGGAAAAATTAAGATAGGACGGGTGGTATAGCCATGCTAAATTTGAGGGAGTAATCCCAAAAAAGTAGGCATGAGATCCCCCACTCAGTGGAGGCCCCTTTGACTGTAGTGTCGTTTATCGTGTAATCGGGAAGACGTGTTACCTTTGACCTGGAAGCCTGCTGAAGCTGAGGACCATAGAATACCTAACCCATCTTGTCCTTTTAGGTGTTATGCGGAAGCTATGACGGAGTAATCCAGAAATAGTTGTCACGTGATACTATGCTCGGACGAGTTTTTTTGAGAACATTACTAATTACAGAGTTAATCGGGAAGTTGGTAATATTCGAAGGAAGGATGTAGACTATGGAAACCTCTAGAACCTTGTTCGGCAGGTGATAACTTTTTAGACCATACCTTATGGGTAGTACCTTCGACCTCATGCTCGAGATGTTGAACCTATGAACCCTATGTTTGTTGTCTTGTGTGTGATTGATGCATCAGCATCCATGCACTCATAAGCATCTTTCGAAGAAATTTTATTTCAAGGGAATTAAAAGTTGACCATTTGTGAATATCTCAGGTACCTTTTGACCATGGATTCTGGAAAAAGAAAGATCGGAAAATACAGTTTCAAAGATCCCAAGATAGATGAGTTGATCAGTCTGATTCCCGAGATTGAGTGTTCTGCAGATTTTTGGAAGAAGTATGGATCCACCATTCCTCTCATGAAGCTTAGGATGAAGGGGGGTATTCTCTCGACCATGGTCCAGTTCTATGATCTAATGTATCATTGCGTTACTTTCCATGACTATCAGTTGATGCCTACACTAGAGGAGTATTCTTATCTGTTGGATTTACATATTACCGATCATGTTCCTTTTACTGGTTTGGAGGGTGAGCCAAAACCACACGAGATTGCTGCTTTGATCCATCTAAGGAAGTCTGAGGTTGAAGCCTATATGACTACCAAAGGAGGGATTAGAGGATTACCAGCTTAGTTCTTATTGGACAAATCTCGTTACTTTGCCAGGATGAAGAGTACAATCGCTTTTGAGGCCATCTTTGCTCTACTTGCTTACGGGTTGTTTTTATTTCCTAATGTGGACAAGTTTGTTGATGTTAATGCCATCAGGATCTTCATGATTGGAAACCCAGTCCCTACATTGTTGGGTGATGCTTATTACTCTACTCATCTTTAGAATTCTTATCATGGGTGGAAGATTATCTGTTGCACGCCTCTGTTGTACAAGTGGTTCATTTCTCATATGCCTCAGTCTGATGCTTTCTGGGATGTCAGGAAGGAACCCTGTTGGGCTCCTAATATTTGGCTTCTTGTCAAGTATTGGCTTCTTGTCGGTTAGATGGTTCTCATCCCTAGCTTTTACCTTATGATTTAGGATAGTCCCTTCTTCTCCTCCCATCTTCTTTAATTTCAAAAATCTTCCTCCTCCTATTGAAAACTCTTCTTGGTCTTTAAACTTGAACAATTTTCATAATAAACTTGAACTTAGGTCCATGCATTTTCAAAACATTTTCATGAATAAACTTCAATCAACTTAATAATACCTTGACATTTTTTTTGTGAGAAGACTAAAAGTCAATCAATCTCATTTCAAACCATTTTTTCCACTTTGGCTTTTTATCTTAAAACTTTTCTCAAAAGATTGGACTCTTGTCAATCCTTGTAGTGATGCAAACAACTATACTTCTAGAATATATAGTGAAGTGAGACATTTTCCACTTGGATGTTGAGTGAGGAATTGTTGATTTTAAAATCCAAGCCATATCCTCCACTTTGAGATGATGCAAATTCTCCTCTCTCATGATTGTCGTTGTCAAAGTCGAAAACCAAACCTTGAATCAGCATGTGGGCCATCCCTTCGGGCATACCCAAATTGTCTCAGAGCCAAGAAAGGGTTATAGGTGATGCCTCCCCTAATTCCAAGTAGAGGGACATTAGGGAATTCCCCATAACGGTCAATGATGATGACATTCTCTTTTCATCGAGAACACCAATGAATGTCTGAATGGGTAAGAGTCATCAATCGTTGTGACCACCTCAAACCTTGCTCATTCTTCAAAACTGATTGGGGAAGATGAGAAATAAACCATCTTTCCAGTAGAGGAGTGCAACACATGAGAACACCTCTTTTCCTCATTGTACGAGTGTGAAAAGAGTGGAGGATATCCCCAAGCAATGTAGGCACTGGGTTGCGAGTCATGAAGATTTTGACAGCACTTACATCTATAAGTTGGTCAGGATTAGGGAACAAGACCATCCCATAGATGAGAAGAGCTACAATCTCCTCAAAAGCTTGCAAGTCTAGAGAATTCCAACAGCTTTGGGCCTTCTCAAACAGAAACTTTGACAAGAAGCCTTTGACACCACTTCTAGTTTACCAATGTGTTATGACATCAGAGGAGAGCAAGTGTAAGGCTTGATAAATCTCTTCTAGCTTTGGATCTCTTTTTGTACCGTTGAAGGGTAGTTGATTGAGAATAAGAATCCTCAAGAGTTGAGAAAATTCCTCCAAATTAGGCACAAGTTGGTAGTCAAGAAATGTGAAGCAATGATGTAAAGGGTCAAAGAACTAGAAGAGAACTTTCAGCATATCCTCCTCTGTGTTGGCAGATACTAAGTTGAGTAGACGACCATGTCTCTCGGTGAATGGAGAATTCTCAGGAATCCTTGAAGCTAGCTCCTTGAGTTGAGGAGGAATTCTTACAAGGTTGATTTGGACAGTTTTCCTACGAAGCGAATCCATAACCTACAAAACAGGAACAAAGATGAAAATCCAAAATCCTTGAAATAGTTAGTGGATGCATATGATGCTTCATGATGTCCATGATGTTATGCACAAGTATATATGTACAGACAAATCACACAACTTCATAGTTTAGGCTTGCATGGGGTTTCATAGGTAAGTACCCTCTTGAAGTTAGTTGGCTCAACCTGTCCTAGAAATAGTAACCGGGTTCTAAGGAGCTCAATATCACTGGATTGTTTCCTTGTTCATTGTTTCAATTCAGCCTCTTTACTGGCGACCGAAATATTCCAAGGAACCAACCCTCAATGAGTGTAGTATCGAGTATCTACCAACTTCGGACTGCACCAAAGCCGGTCATCTCACTACATCCTAAAAAGACCAAGTTGGTCAAGTAAAGGTTCTAAAAGTCCATTAGTGCTTCATGACATCACTCAGCGGCCCCGTATTCTCTTTGATTGACTCAAAGGCCACCGGTACCCACAAATATGTCGCACTAATATAGCTATTGCTTAGACCATGTCGGTATACCCCGCACAGTTTCCACAATGTATTGCTATTTACCTATGAATGTTTCCCAAATCCGAGTAGAGGATTCAAACCCAAACAATAGAACCAAAGTGTAAAGCAAACAAGTCAAGCAAGATAAGCATGTAAAGGTGATCTAAAACCCTAAGGTAACCCCACTTTTATATTTTTCCCCAGCAGAGTCGCCAGTTTTGTGATGCGGTGGGAGGACTGACTTGAGGTTTTGTGTTTGTGTTTGCAAATGTTGTGGTTTAGCAAGAGTCGCCATTGACTTTTATTTTATCCAAAAGAAAAGGTAAAAAAGCAGAGGAAAGACCTTTGAGATTGTTTTTGGGTTCGGGGGGTAGATTATGAAAAGGGAAGGTGCTAGCAACCTTTTCATCTATGGTTTTCCATGGGCTCTTAGTTACTTGTTTTAGATCACTTGCTTTTGCTTTACAATTGTTTGAAATGATGCTTTGTATGGTTTTGAAAGTATTTTGAAAAGAGGTCTTTGTTTAGGAAATCTTTGTAATGATTCTCGTTCGTAAGAATGTATACAAAGATGTTTGTCTTTTGAAAAATGTTTCAATGTTTTGAAAGTTGTTTGGAAATTGTTTTGAAATGTGTATGGGTTTTTGAAAATAGCAAGATTTGTTCGCAAATTTGATCAAGTAACTAGAAGCATCTACCTACTCAAAAGTCTTTCTTGTACATTTTCATTCCTTTGACATTGTTAACCTACCATGTTTTGGTAGATAACCCTATCTTTGGATGTTAAACGGGACGGGCGTGGGTCATCGTATGACCATGATAACAATATTTCCAAGTATCTTTAGCAAGTTTTGAGGGACTAAGATCATTTGTTTTTAGGCAACTTGTCTAGCGTCATCGAGGGACTATGATCTTTTGCTTTGTTTTGTTTTGCCAAGATACCTAGCATGCATACCATGGCCATTTTGTTTTAAGGCAACCAAGTGGGTGAAACCCTAGAGGTGCTTGTGTGCAAGGTGTTGTCATTTTTCATGCATTTGTTTGTCTTGAATTAGGTTATGCTATTTGTTTGATTTTGTCTTATCATACAAACCCTAGTTTTTATTAAACATGCATATAATGCGATAAATTGCGTCAAGTAAATCTAAACTATTACAACAATATTATGGGGAGGGGGATACAAGTTTTGAATGGGGATATTTGCACAAAATAAAACCCTAATTCACTATTACAACCCAATTGAATTTATTGCACAATAAATAAATAAATAAATAAGCAATTATTTAAATATGCAATAAAATGTAAATATGCAAAAAATGTTTTGTAATTGTTTTATGTATGAGAAAATAAAATTATCTAAGTCCTAAAAATAAGAAAAAAAATAATGTTATTATTTTTGAAAGGGAAAACCCTAATTTTGATTTAATAGAAAATATTGTTTTCTAATATTTATTTGTCCATTTTTGTTTAAGAAAAATAATAATAATATGTACAAATGTTTAAAAAATAAAATATGTATGAAAATAATTATTTTTATGTGAAAAAAAATAATAAAATAAAATGTATAATATTTTCAAATTATTTACAAGTTTTATTTTAAGAAAATAAAGTATAAAATCTTAATAAACTATTTATTATGCAAAAAAAATAAAAAAAATATAATAAAATGCAAAAAATAAAGAAAATATTTTTGGGTATTTTTTATCATTTGGAAAAAATGAATGCAAGCACAAAAAATAAAAATATGCAAAAAAAACCAAAAATATAAAATAATAATTCAGGGGGTGCAGAAGTAAAATGGGGGGTGCAAAAAGTTAGAAATGCAAGGCCCAAGCGTGCCAGGCCCAGACAACTTCGTCCCTGACCTCTGTCTCTCCAAACGCGCGCGTTCTTCTTCAAATCTTGTTCTTGCTCATGCTTGCATGAAATCAAAAACTTACAACATGCAACTTATAGCATTTTTAATCACGATTCCAACCATATCCATTTTGTGACCTAACTCTCAAAGGACAGAGAGAATTTCAATGGCCCTAATTTATGACCTAGTTTTTTCATGAACTTCAACAATCAAATACTCTTAGCTCAGTTAATATAAATGGAAACTATGCATATGTACAGCTTAAGAAAGTTAAGGACTACATTTTTGCTTCACAAATCGTGACCTAAGGATGCCTAAATAGAGAGATAGAAACTTGACAAATACCTTGTTCAGTTGAGTTTGGATATGGCAATTTGGGGACTTTGAGTGAGGCCTGAAGTTCTTGTGAGCTTCCTTGAAGTTCCCTCAAGCTTCTCCAATGCTCAGCTTGTCTTGTAGATGCCTGAATCTCCCTGTAAAAGTCAACCTGCAAACCTTCAAAATGAAAATGGTGAAGCTTGAAACAGGGCACACAGTTGTAAGACAGGGGCCTGGATATCTTGGATGTGATGTAGGGAAGATGTTTCAAGGGTTGAATCAAGAAACACATGAGCAAATTTCAAGTTGGCAAGAAATTTGCAGAGACTGCCCTGTTTGGGCAGAAAATGGTCTTTTTTGTGTTTTTGAGTGTTTGAGATGTTTGCAATTCGTGCTTAGGCTTGTTACAAGGTTCTGAAGTTGTTTGAAATGAAGCCAAGGCTTGCCTTTATCAGATGGATCAGTTGTATTGACTTTTGCAAGTTTACTTGCTTTTGAAGAAAGTTGAAGTGACAAAGCCAAAGGCCTGTACATGCTTGCTTGTTAGCTGCATAGGGTTGGTGTACTTTGCTTGATGTTTGTGGATTTTGTTTGCAACAATAGATCAGGTCCATGGCTCAAGAAATGCAAAGTTTGCAAAAGTATGCTTTATGAAAATGGTATTGAGACCTTTATGCCATAAATGGAATAATTCATTGTGCAATGCTTCAAAGGTCATAACAAGACCATTATCCAATGTGTTTGTATTTAATTATGGAGTGTAGAAGGGATTAGAAACTGTAAAACCAAGTACAAGCATGTTTGAAACTGATTTGCAACTTGTAACATTGTGAAAATGCCTTGCACAAAAGTGATAAATTGCCATTTTCATTTCTTCGATTCTCCATAACCATAAATGATCTTGGAGAGTTCTTGGACATTTTGGAAAGCTTGTAACATGATCTACAATACATATTTGAAATGAATTTTGATATTACTCTTGTAACTAGGTGAAAAGTTTCCATGAAGTTAGGTAAAAAACCTGCCTAAACTAGGGCAAAATTTCACTAAGTTAAAAGGTTTATGGACCCCTATTCACAAACTCATAACTTGAGATCCAAGCATCCTTTTGGAAAACTTTGTGAATCAAAGTTGTAGATTTCATGGAGGACTACAACTTTCATGTTGGAAGTTTTCTTTGAATCCAATTGCATCATGGTGAAAAAGTTGTGGAAAGTTGGGAAAAAATAAGAAATTTCCATAACTTAGAAAAATTCTAAGTTATGAAAAAATTCAAATTAAAACCCTAATTTTCAAAATTAGGTTTCTTGGTCAACAAGTCTCACATTTTGACCTATCTTGATGAATTATGACCCTTGGCACTTCATTTTGACCAAAAAGTCAAAGTTTGACTTTTAGTGTACAGTTGACTTTTGATCAGTTGACTGGAAAATTCATCTGTCAATCCAATGCTTTTGAGATCTTTTGAACTATGTGATTAGGTCAAGATGATGCTATTGAGTCCTTGAAATAATGCTTGAACCCAATTGGTCATTGGCTAGGTTAAAAAATCAGAAATTGCCCTTTCTCAGTCAAAACCCTAATTTTGACCATTTTGCCCTTTTGATGATCTGATCAAATTTCTTGAGGAGTTGTGATCCAAACTTGATCAAATGGTACATAGGAGCCTAGAATGTTGTTGTGGATCAAAATTTATGAAGTTTGACTGTAAATTGGCCATGGTTGACCTTTTCCCCAATACAGCTGATTTTTAGGTCAACTGTCCAATTGACTGGGCAAACATGTGATTCAAGGCTTGAAACTTGATATGGGCAATCTTAGGGGTCCAAGATGGTGTATGAAAGTCACATTAGGCATTTATGGTCCAAAAATCCTTGTGAAAACTCAAACCCTAATTTCAGGTCATCAATGCAAGGAGATGTCTTGAGCTGGGCAAACCCTAATCCTGTCTGGAGTCCAAGAAGTATTGTGAGGAAAATCTTGATAATATGAGAGGGAAAATTTTAGGGTACAACAAAATGTTAAAACTTATGTTTCAACGTAAAACATGATATAAGGAGAATGTTATAACATCACCTACTGACAAAAAATACTTGATTGTGCAGAAAGATAAATTGAAAAAATTTAAATAACACAATCAATTGTTAACCTAATGCAGTGCAACTCACCTACTCTATGGGATACCAAGCCAGGAAGGAAATTGACTATATAGTATTAGTTAAAAGCTTGAACAATCTCAATTTACAATTTTCTTTCTAATCACTACCCTGTACAACTTCTACCTAGGAGCCTCCTAGATATGAGATCCTCTCACTTCCAATCACCACAATGATAATAAACCAGTTACAATCCCAGTAACTAGTATACAAAATAGAAGATTACACTTCCAATCCACAATGCTTAGTTAATACTCTTAACTAAGAATAACACTCAACCCTTTTCTTAAAAGCTCATGGATGAGAAAAATAGCTTGATAAATAAGTGACAATCAGTAAACTCAATGCATCAAAAGATACATGAGTGACATACAAAGAACACAAGCACAAAGAACATGAAATACTCCCAAAACCCTAAACCCTTATATTGTACCCATGATTTCTTCTTGTGAATGCTTGCTATTTTAGGTTTAGCAAGTCCTTATATATAGACTATTGCATTATGGCCTCAGACTCTTCAAATAGATCCAATCTTCAAGTTTAAAACAGATGCAAAATCTTCTCATGAAAATAGGAACAAATATTTTTAAATCTTCCTAAAAATTCTCCAAGATCCTTTTTAAGAAATCAATTAAAGCTGCACTTTGTTCCTAAATAATCTCCTTGACCTACGCATAATGATGAGTAATATCCAAAAGGATCTCATCAAATTAAATTAAATATGTCAAGAGATATACAACAGAAACGCCTAATGTACACAATCCAGGATGTCATGACATTTGTCTTCAAAATCTGGTTGGAAATTTATAACAGCTGAACTATCATGACAGTTGATATAAATGTTACAACATCTTGCTCAACATCAGTAAAGAACCGTGTTTTACCAAAATTTAGTCAATCATAAAACCATGGAACTTACAATATATGCTCTTAACATGGAGGAAGTGAGTCGACTTAGTTAGTATATATACTACTGCCCATGTAGAATCGAACCCAAATTATGTTCTAGGTAACTCTATCATAAATTCCATGGTTACTTTACCCCATTTCCACTCCAAAATTTCTAAAGGTTGCAATGACCCTTTTTGCCTTTGATCTTCCACCTTCAACTTTGAGAATAACATGCACTGGGCCACATACAAAACAATCTCTCTCTTCATTTTGACCCATAAATAACCCTTCATAAGGCCCTGCTACATTTTGGTGGTCCTGGGGTGAATATAATGTCTGCTTTTGTGGGTTTCATATAGATTTCTTCCTTTAGGTTCTTTTCAGTGGGAACATGCAACCTTTCTGGAAAGATGATTAACATATCGTGTGCTACTGAGAATGCTGGTTGTAATCCTACTTTGAAAGGCCCCATTAACTAGTTGTGTTATCCTAATCTTCTCCCTTATGTTATAAGACACTCTTAGAGAAAAAAGCAGAACCCCTGCCTCTACAGGAAAAATTTCAATTATAGGTTTACGAAGATCTCTAAGACATTCATCTGATGAACTATCATGTAAGACACTTAAAGATATTTTTTACTCAAGGCATCGTCCATGACATTCTCCTTTCTTTGATTTTACTTCAACTCAAAGTCGTAATCACTCAAGAATTCCATCCACCTTCTTTATCTCATGCTCAACATTATCTGGTCAAACAGGTATTACAAGCTCTTGTGGTTGCTAAAAATTTCAAACTTGGTATCATACAAGTAATGTCTCCATATATTCAAAGAAGATATCACGGATTCTAGTTTTAAGTCATGGGTGGGGTTATTATGTTCATGAGGCCTAATTTATCTCGATACATAGGCCACCGCCTTACGGTTTTTCACTAACGCACACCCTAAACCCTTTAAGGAGACATCACAGTAAACTTTGAAACTTGGGGTAGGATCATAAATTACATGAATATTAGTGTTGTACCCCAAAATTTTCCCTCCCATATTTCTCAAAACATTTCAAGAAAGATCCTCAAGTTGCTCAAGGAAGTCCAAGGGTTGACCGGACAAGCTCTCTCCTAAGGCAGTCTACCTCAAATTAGGGTTTCATGTTACATCAAGATACTTGAGTCCAAGGAATCCCAAATTCTCACAATTTTCCTAATTTGTTATCAAGATCATTCATGTCAAGTTTCAAACCTTGCAGAGAAAGTTCGCTCAGTTAATTGCTCAAAGGCCTGAAAATCGACTGTGTTAGAGCAAAAGTCAACTGTAGTCTACATACAGTAAAACTTCAAGATTGTTGGTCAACATACTAATTTTGAAGTATCATTCATCATTTTATCAAGGGTTGATCATGATTCATCAAGGATTGCTCATAATTCATCAAAACCCAAAAGTTGCTAAATTACGGTTTTGCAGGAAAGGTCAACCCAAATTTGACCGAGCATAACTTTCCCATACTTTAAGATAAATGACCCATCCAAATCTCATTTTTAAGAATATGAAATTATCTACAATCCCTCTTCAGCTCCCAAGTTCAAAATATGCACTCACAAGAAGTTATGAATTTGGACATTATAGGTCATTTTGAAAAGTCAACAAAAACACCTTTTTTGTCAAAGCTTCATACATGAACATCGAATACCAAATTGAGATGATACCAAAAGGGTTGCTTATATAACATCTCAATCTTTCTAAAAAGTCCAAGAAAACCTTCAAAGAGTAAAAATTGAGGAAGTTATGCATTGGTGAATTTGACCTTTTTTGCAAAATTGTCAAAAGTCAACTATGCCTCAAATTGCAAATTTTGCCAAATGGGCCCAATCTTTTGCATTTGTTTTGAGTTGGTAGAATGGTCCACGAGCCCTAGATCTTTACCCTTGTCATTATCTTATTTTTATTATTTATTTTGATTTTTATTTGAATTAAATCAATTTAAATCAAAACAAATCATGAAAAAATCCAAAACATTGAAATCTCAAGATATTGTGCATGTTTCAGGTTCTATATCCAGCTAGCAAAAGATTGAATTCGTGCAAAGCCTTGGTTTGCACAAAAAGATTGAACTTTGCCTATTTTTGGAAGTATCTTCAAGTGAATCAAATCCAAATCAAAAGCCATAATGGAGGAAGATTGAGATCATGTTTGCAGCCCTAATTCAATCATTGATATATATTGAACAATTGCAGACCTAAAGAAAAAGGTTAGATAGGCGCACAAAGTCAGAACAAACTTGAAAAAATCAAAGAAAAGTGGTGATCCAATTTTGCACTTCCAGGCATTTTCAAGACCCTCTAGCCATTCCATTCGCTTCCTGGGATCACAAGCAAGCGAAACCAATCAAGAACAAGCACTTTCAGGCACTATAACTCACTGTAAGTCAGCCACGACAATGTCTTTTTCTTGAATTCGAGTTGCATGATTCTGGCATCTATAGCATGAAATAATCACATATTCTTGTTCCTTAACACATTTGCAAACTATGCATAACATTTAATTTCGTTTTTGTGGACTGTATCAAGAATTGCCATTGTTAGGGTTCTTGGTTTCATTTTAGGGTTTTCGTGTGCAGGCAAAATTAGCCCCCATGAAGGGTATCATGATGTTCAGGATGCCAAGACGGTTCGATTCATGGCATTAGAAGTCATTTATCGTTCCCATGGAGGATTTTAAGATGAACCGGGGTTGTAGCTACGGACATATGTCTGTAGGTAAAAGTCCCTGCATCTTTTAGCCACGGAGAGAGGACAGGGATGATGGCGTGGCAAGCTCCTATTGCTTCGTTTAAAAATTCGCGCGCTGAATTAACATATTATGCTTTCTTAATATTTAATTATTGTTTTGTCTTTGATGTACAAATAAAATGCACAGCTCAGTTGGTGGCCAGGTCATTGGAAAATGCTTTGGGGCCTGGGTTCGAATCCCAGGTCCCCCAATTATTTCATATTATTTTCTTTCATGTGATCAGGTGCGCATATAGGGACAAAGGACCACCATGTGCCCTCAAAATCCAACCAGCCAGGTGTCTAGATGGCCAGATCTAATGGAAATCATATGAAGGACCATCATAGGCTTCAGTCAACGCATAGTTGGGAATCTGGCAAGTCAACGTGGATCAAGTTCTCTTGGGCCCAGAATCTGCTTTTGACACCCTCCAAATTTGCTTTCTCAGGCCCAATATCTCTTTTCTCTATTCTTTTTATATTTTCTTTTTTTCTTTATTTATTCATTTAAATTATTTTTATTAACACCAATTATTTTTCTTTTTATCAAAAAAATCACAAAAAATAATATTTTTCACCCAATTAGATTTAGGATTTATTTTTTATACAAAAAATTAATTTAATTAGTTTTATTCAATTTTAGGGCAATTTTAATTATTTTGTAAATAAATTAAAAAAAATTAGAACAATTAGGGTTTTTTCTAACTTAATTCTATTTTCTTTTTCTCAAAATAACAAAAATACAAAAAATTGGCCATGAAAAATTATTTTCTTTTAATTAATTAATTATTAATTAATTTTGTATTTAATTTTAAAACCTAACTCTTTTTCTTAAAAATTCACAAAAACAACAAATAATTTTTCTTTCGTTTAGGTGAGACGGGGTCAAAACCCTAATTTCTTATCGCTCTTAATTTCCTCGCGTGCGCTTTATTATTTATTTTTACCATATTAATGTAATTGCTCACAAGTTGTAATAGATTAATTAGGACTTTTACTTTCGTTTATCATTTTTTTTACGGGTTTGTTTTTGGCTATGTAAATACCCGAAGCCTTGTAATAGTTTAGCTTTACTTTTCGCATTTTAAATTCCGCAAATATTAACGGTTAGATGTATGAATAATTAGGGTTGCATGACAAGAATGTATGATCAAATTTAAAACGGTTAGCAAACCCTAAATGTGCAAAGATAATAAACTTGAAATTGAATCACTCGCACATGCACACTCCTAGGGTATACTCCCACTTCGGTTGCCTTCAGTAAATGGTCATTAAGTATAGGATGCTTTAGCGATCGCTCTCTTGTCTAAACAAAGATCAAAGTCCCGTTCGGAAAAGTCTCCTCGGAATGGTTGCCTCGGAATTGTTGCCTCGAATAATTGATATAAGACATTAGGGTTACTACTAAGACGTCCTAACATTGCTTTAGTGATCGTACGTCCCTTTCGAATTGACCCTTAAAACTCCAACGACAATGCTACCTACTCACTAATAGTGGGATAGCACTGTCTAAAGGAAACAAGAATAGAACAATTCTCTTTTTCGAGTAGGTAGGTTAGCTCTTAAGTACTTGCTCAATCCAAACTAACTTTTTCACACTTACACTCCTCTTTTAAAAGAAAGCTTTCAAAAACACTTCGTAACACTCTTGAAGACAGAAGCAAGAGTTAAATCGAAGTCAAAATCTTTTTCAAATCAAACACACACAAGCAAATTTTGAAAATGATGAGCAAGTACCTAAGATCCCGTAGAAAACTACGGATAGAAAGGGTGCTAATACCTTCCCTTTCTATAATCTACCCCCCGTACTCAAAATCTCGAAAAAGGGAATTCTTCTGTGCTTTTTTCCTTTCCAGTTGGATAAAATGAAAGTCGGTGGCGACTCTTCCTTACCGCGACATTTTTCGAACACAAACTCAAAATGCAAACCAGAATTCCTAAAACAGTCCGGTTCTGGCCACCGTATCACAGAACTGGCGACTCTGCTGGGGAAAAATAATAAGTGGGGTATACCTTAGGATTAGTTCATCATATTGCTTCTATTGTTTGATTTGATTGCTTTATCTTTGTGGGGTTTGTATTGGAGTTACTATAGATCCTAACCCGGATCTAGGGGACACCTTTTAGGTAAGTAGCAATAAACTTTGAGGGAACTGTACGGCGTAGACCGATATGGTTGAAGTAGTAGCTACGTTGATGTGGCATATTAGTTGGTACCGGTATCCCTTGTGGAGAAACAAGGAGAATATGGGGCTGCTATGTGGGTCGTTAAGCATCAACTGACCTTAGAACCTATAATTGACCAACTTGGCCATATGAAGTAGTGAGATAGCCGGCCTCGGCATAGAGCTGAGAACTGGTTGATACTCGATACTACACTCATTGAGACCATACTCTCGAGATAGTTTTGGCCGCAAGAAAAGATTGTGTGAGCTGAAACCATGACCGATGGAGGATGGTCAGTGATATTGAGAACCTCTAGAACCCGGTTACTATTATTAGGACAGGTTGAACCAACTGAACTTCAAGAGGGTAATACCTAGACCCCATGCAAGCCTGAAACTTAAGGGCTATTGTGTGACTTGTTTGCCTTTACCATGTTTGCTATCTGCCATACCTGTTGTGTGTTTTTATCATGACATCATGCATCATGACATAGCATGCATATTTCATTAGACTAACCATTTAAAAGACCGAGGGGATTTATCTTTGTTCTGTTTTGTAGATCATGACTTCTATGCGCAGAAACACCATTCGAGTTAACTTTGTGCAAATACATGCTCAGCTCAAAGATTTGGCCTCGAGAATTTCTTATACTTCCTCGTTCATTAGAAGACATAGTCAGTTGCTTAGTTTGGTTACCTCCAGGTTTGATGAGCAAATGATGAGTGTGTTATTCCAGTTCTTCGATCCAGTGCATCATTGTTTCACCTTCCCGGATTATCAGCTAGTTCCTACTTTGGAAGAGTTTTCTCATTTGTTGGATATATCCATCCTCGAGCAGATGCCCTTCACAGGTTTAGAAGAGACTCCTAGGCCATAAGGCATTGCTTCAGCTTTACACTTGAAAAAGGCTGATGTAGTGTCTAATTGGGAGACACGGAGCAGGGTTAAAGGTTTCTTGGCCAAGTTTCTAATGGATCAAGCTCAACAGTTCTGGGATGACTTGGACTTTCAAGCTTTTGAAGACACTTTGGCTCTCATCATCTACGGTTTGGTTCTTTTCCCGAATCCAGATTCCTTCATAGATGTGAATGCGGTCAAGATCCTTTTGTCTCGTAATCCAGTGCCTACTCTTCTGGGTGACATTTTACATGCTCTCTATACCCGTACTGTGCGAAGAAGGGGGGCCCTCATGTGTTGCACGCTGCTGATAGCGAGGTGGTTTATTTCGAACCTCCCCAAGTCTGTATTGAAGAATGAGGAAGGTGTAGGTTGGGCTTACAAAATCATGTTCGTTGCTCATACGGACATTCTTTGGAGTTCTAAGGATATGGAAAGAGTGGCTATCATTGATCAATGTGGGGAATACCCTAATGTCCCGTTGCTTGGAATTAGAGGGGGTATAACTTACAGTCCTTGTTTGGCTTTACGACAGTTTGGTCGTGCTCGGAGAGACGATCCCCATGAGCTGCTTCTTACAGACATTGTCTTTGACTACAAGGGGGACGTGGATGAGCATCGCCGAAGGTTTATACGAGCCTGGAGCATGGCAAACAGGTCGGACCCTCAAGAGCTAAGACTGAAGACGTCTCTCCCTATGCAACCTTATCTCCAGTGGGTTCGAGCCCGTGCTCAAAAGTTGGGGATGCCTTATGAAGTTGTTTTGCCGGTGATTGTAGAGCATACTAATGAAGAAGGGGTTCCTTATACCATGCTTTATCCCTACATGCCTACCGATCTTGGGGCATTAAAGAGATCTTGGATCCAGCTAAAGAAGGAGTGGGATACCTACAGGGAGAAGTATCATGAGTAGGAGAGGAAGATCCTGAGGCTCACGAGGCAGCTTGAGAATGAAAGGATGATCAATGATTATGTCAGCACGAAGGGAAAGCGACCATGGGATTTCTGATTTCTGCTTGTTTCTAGTTTAGATTTATTTTCAGTCTATTTCTTTTGTAACGCCTTAAAGGCATTGTTAAACATTTTACAAGTTTGAATCTAATAAAGTTTGTTTATTTCTTGGTTCGCAAATTTAAATCTCCCAAAGTATTTGAAATCATTTCATACGCATTCCATTATCATGCACCTCATTACATGTACCATTACAGGTTTCTTATCTTCTTTGTTGTTTATTTCAGTATAAAATGTCTTCTGAAACACCTACCGATCAAGCCAACAAGGCTCTTCAAGCACAGAATTCTCAATTCCAGGAGATTTTCCTGAACTTGGCCAAAGGGCAACAGGATTTGAAGACTCTCATCCTGAAGGAGAAGAAGAAGAAGAAGAAGGTGGTTCTTCTGAATATGGGTCACAGATTTGGAAATAGGTTGCGACAAGAAGCTGATTTGTCTCAATCATCTGGAGGAGGAGAGAATCAAGAGGAAGGAAAGGGTCCTAGTCCTGTGGTGTCTGATAATGACACTGATTTTGAGGAAGAACAGTATCCTCCTGCTGAGGATAGGTATAAGCAACTTGAAGACCGGTTGAGTGCAATGGAGATTCAGAAGATCCCTGGGTTGGACTTCGGAGATCTGGGACTGGCATCTGGGGTGGTGATCCCTCACAAGTTTAAAGCTCTTGTCTTTGCTAAGTATGATGGAGTATCTTGTCCAAAGCTACACCTCCGCTCATACGTCAGAAAAATTCAACCCTATACTGCTGATAGAAACATGTGGGTTCATTTCTTTCAAGATAGTCTGTCAGGGACTCAACTTGAATGGTTCTATCAATTGGAAGGAGCTAATGTCCGCAACTGGGAGGACCTTGCTACTGCTTTTTACAAGCAATACCAGTATAACGCCGACCTTGCTCCCACGCGTACTCAGCTTAAGGGTATGTCTATGGGTACAGGCGAAGGCTTTAAGGACTATACTCAAAAATGGAGAGATCTAGCTGGAAGAGTCCAACCCCCCTGTCTGATAGGGAGTTGGTGGATATGTTTCTTGGGACATTGTCTGGTCCATTTTTCAATCACTTGATCGGCAGTTCATCATCGTGGTTCACTCAATTGATTTTGACTGGGGAGAGGGTAGAAGCTGGTATCAAAAGTGGCAAGATACAGAAAGGTGCTTCATCAAGTATAGAAAAGAAGCCTTTTTAGAAAAGAAGCTAGTGCAGTTTACAGCTCGAGGAGCAAAAACCGACCTGAACACCGTCAAGCAGTTAATGTGATAGTAATATCAAGACCCACTGTTACCCCACAACGCAACAATCGGCAAAGAGTAGAGAGACTGCAAAGACAGTATAGTCGGCTCAGTATGACCTTGTCTCAAATTCTGCCGCAACTGTTAAAAACCAACTTGATAACTCTGAGGGAAGCCCTGAAGAATCCCAGCACTACATCACTGCTATATAATCCGAACGCCCGATGTGCCTATAACTCCGATATCCCAGGGCATGATACAAACAACTGCTGGGCCTTGAGGAATAAGGTGCAAGATTTAATTGAAGCTAAAGAAATTGAGTTTGACGCACCAGAAAAGCCTAACGTCATAACTGCACCCATGCCCAAGCATGACCAGGGAGTGAATGCAATTGAGGATTATAAAGAAGAGTCTGATATTGACAGCTGGATCTACCCGACTACCGACGGTGGATTGAACAATTGGACGGCGAAGGACTTCGTGCCCGTTTCTTTTATTACACAGTAATAGACTTTTGTTTTTGAGATTTGTAACAGACAATTTGAAACTTTACGGCCTGGTGCCTTGCCCGAGGCACCGTGGCTTTGTTTGTGAGGGCTTAATACGTGTCATTTCCATATATCATCAATAAAGCATTGGACGTTTTCTTGCATTACAAATTTTGCGCTCCTTGTTTTTCTTTTCTATTTTGAACTTTATTAAAACAACTATTGTCTTACACACACTCACATATCATAATGCAGATCTACATCCACTCTGGATCCCACTGATAACGACTCTGCTACTGCCAGTTATAACTTCAAAAGTCTGATCAACCAAGCCGAGGACGAAGGTGAGGATGATTGTGAAGTTCCAGGGGAACTTGCTAGACTGTTACTACAGGAAGAGAGGGCCATACAACCCCATGAAGAGCCAGTGGAATCATGGAATCTGGGTACCGAAGAAGACAAGAAAGAGGTTAAGATTGGTGCAAATCTGGAGCTTAGTGTCAAGCAACGGTTGATACAAATGTTGCGTGACTATGTTGAGATTTTCGCTTGGTTTTATGAAGATATGCCTGGGTTGGATACTGATATTGTGGTACACCGCTTGCCAACCAAAGAAGATTGTCCTCCAGTGAAGCAGAAAGTTCGCCGAATGCGCCCCGATATGTCTGAGAAAATCAAAGTTGAGGTCATGAAACAATTTGATGCCAGTTTTCTAGCTGTCACTTCTTACCCGCAGTGGGTCGCCAACGTGGTTCCGGTGCCGAAGAAAGATGGTAAAGTACGAATGTGTGTGGACTATAGGGATCTGAATAGGGCAAGCCCCAAGGATGATTTCCCACTTCCTCACATTGGCATTCTGGTCGACAACACCGTGCAACATAAGATCTTCTCATTTATGGATGGTTTTTCTGGTTACAATCAGATTAAGATGGCTCCCGAAGACATGGAGAAGACGGTGTTCGTTACGCAGTGGGGTACCTTTTGCTACAAGGTCATGCCGTTCGGATTGAAGAACGTTGGGGCAACATATCAGCGCACCATGGTTGCTTTATTCCACGACATGATTCATCATGAGATTGAGGTATACGTTGACGACATGATTACAAGATCCCAGGCTGAGGAGGAACATCTTGACCACCTCCAGAAACTATTCGACAGGTTGAAGATGTACAAGCTGAGGTTAAACCCGAACAAGTGCACCTTCGGGGTAAGATCTGGTAAGCTGTTGGGCTTCGTCGTTAGTGATAAAGGTATTCAAGTGGATCCTGCCAAGGTAAAGGCTATACAGGAAATGCCAGCTCCCCGAACAGAAAAATAAGTCAGAGGCTTTTTGGGACGTCTGAACTACATTACCCAATTCATTTCACATATGACTGCTACTTGTGAGCCAATCTTCAAGCTGCTGAAGAAAGATCAAGTGGTAAAATGGAATGATGAATGTCAGGCCGCTTTCGAAAGGATCAAGGAATATCTCCAAGAGCCACCTATTCTAATGCCTCCAGTTGAAGGGAAGCCTTTGATCTTATACTTGACAGTACTCGACAATTTGATGGGGTGTGTGCTGGGGCAGCATGACGAGTCTAGCCGAAAAGAGCATGCTATTTACTACCTTAGCAAAATGTTTACCGACTGTGAGACCCGATACTCACTGTTTGAGAAAACTTGCTGCGCTTTGGCATGGGCTACTCGCCGGCTGAGACAGTATATGCTGACTCACAAGACCCTATTGATATCAAAGATGGATCCAATCAAGTATATCTTTGAAAAGTCTGCCTTATCCGGAAGAATAGCAAGATGGCAGATGATCTTGACTGAGTACGACATCTAATACACGACCCAAAAGGCAATTAAGGGGAGTGTGTTAGCAGATCATTTGGCATATTAGGCAGTGGATGATTACCAGTCTATAAATTTCGAGTTTCTGGATGAGAGCATAATGTTGGTGACTGACTGTGAAAAACCTGGACCGGATGAAGGACCTGAGGAAGGATCCCGATGGTCTATGTATTTTGATGGAGCTTCAAACGCTTTGGGTAATGGCATTGGCACCGTGATCATATCTCTGGAAGGCTGTCATACTTCGTTCACCGCCCGATTATGTTTTAACTGCACCAACAATATGGCGGAGTATGAAGCATGCATCATGGGCCTTCGAGCAGCTATTGACCTAAGGATTAAGTTCTTGAGTGTGTTCGGAGATTCCGCTCTAGTGATCATTCAGATCAAAGGCGAGTGGGATATGAAGCACCCAAATCTTATTCCTTACAAAGAGTATGTATTGATGTTGCTTCCACATTTCGAGGAGATAACCTTTGAAAATTTCCCCAGGGAGGAGAATCAGTTAGAGGACACGCTAGCTACTATGTCTTCTATGTTCAAAGTCAGGTGGGACAATGAAGCTCCCCAGATTACCATTGAGAGGTTGGAAGAACCCGCACATTGCTGTGACATTGATACTGAGGAGGTAGCAGATAAACCCTGGTTCCACGAGGTAAAGAAGTATCTTGAGGCTCAGGAGTACCCCGAGGGTGCATCTGTTAATGATAGGAAGTTCTTGAGGAGGTTCGCTGCAAAGTTCTTCATCAGTAATGGTATCCTTTACAAGTGTAATCATGATTCGACCTTACTGCGTTGTATGGATAAGAACGAGGCAGAAAGGATTATGGCAGAGTTGCATGAACCTTCGGAACTCATTCTAGTGGACACACCATGGCAAAGAAAATCCTACGGGCAAGATATTATTGGTCTACTATGGAAGCCGACTGTTATCAACATTCTCGGACCTGTCATAAATGCCAAGTCTATGCTGATAAGGTGCATATACCTCCAGTTCCTCTGAACGTCTTGACGGCACCTTGGCCTTTTGCAATGTGGGGCACCAATATGATTGGTGAGATCAGGCCTACCGCGTCCAACGGGCATCGTTTCATCCTGGTAGAAATTGATTACTTTACAAAGTGGGTTGAGGCAGCTTCCTTTGCTACGGTAACCAAGAACGTCATGGCACGGTTTATCCGACACAATTTGATCTGTCGATATGGTGTACCAGAGAGGATCATTACGGACAATGGTACAAATCTCAACAATACGATGATCACCGAGCTCTGCATACAGTTTAAGATACAGCATCACAACTCTTCTCCTTACCGGCCGAAGATGAATGGAGCTGTTGAAGCGGAAAATAAGAACATCAAGAAGATTTTGCAGAAGATGACGGTAACATACAAAGACTGGAATGATATGTTACCATTTTCTCTTCATGGGTACCGAACCTCAGCGCGAACTTCAACAGGGGCAACACCCTACTCTTTGGTGTATGGCATGGAAGTAGTCTTACCCATTGAGGTCCAGATACCCTCTCTTCGGATTATGAAGGATGCGGGTTTGAGCAAGGACGACTGGATCCATACCCGACTTGATCAGCTAAACTTAATCGACAAAAAGAGACTTACTGCTATTTGTCATGGTCAGACGTATCAAAAGCGAATGATCAAGGCATTTAATAAGAAGGTTAGACGACAAGAGTATCAAGTTGGGGATCTGGTGATCAAACGCATCATACTGCCACAAGGTGATCCCAGGGGAAAATGGACCCCTACGTACGAAGGGCCATTTATGGTTAAGAATATTTTCTCAGGAGGAGCTATGATTCTAACCACAATGGATGGTGACGACCTTCCTCACCCCGTCAATGCAGACATAGTGAAAAAATACTACGCATAATCAAAGACCCGCTAGGTTGACTGGCCTAGGCAAAAATAAGGGCTTCCCGGCGAACCAAATGGGTTCGGGCAAAAATAAGGGATGAAAATGAAAAATCTATACACCCAGCAAGTCGAAAGCCTGAAAAGCCGGCTTGGGCAAAAAAGGGTATCCTGGTGGACTGAAAACCCGAAAGGGCAGTTCAGGAAAAAATTAGGGATTAAAGAGTAATGCTATGTCTCATTGGATCACCTTGCAACCAGACTTCAGTATCGACTATCAAGCTCGGACATCACTAATTAATCTGATCTACCTTCAACAAAGTAGGAAAGTGATGAGACTCTCGAAGATATAAAGGCAATAGCAGAGTTGGAACTCAGTGGGATTGTTCATATAGCTGTTTTTCTTTGCTTTTCACAAATTGTATAAATCCTATATTTCGGCGGCGTTCTCTTACTAGGACGTCAGCCTCTTGTACAAAAACGCCTATTTACAGGCCGACTACAAAATCAATACAATTCATTTTCACAAAGAAATTTCAAATTGTTTTCCTTTTTCTGTTTTGTTTTGCAAGAACGTCCAATGTTCATTTTTGATATATGCATTTGACAATAATTGTTGCTCATAAATATTTACATGCGAAACAAAAGACGATTACTCTTAATATCAAGAACAGGGGCAAACAAGAAATGTCCAAACCTTACAGTTTCTCTGTCCACCAGGTATAGGGATAGACCTAGTTGGAGAAAATGATTGAAGGTACATTCACTCCCTGCAGAGTAAGAAAAAGACAGTGATGTTAGCGTTCCCGAACAGGACACCACTCTCCCAAGCTGAGGCTCACAACCGCGAATTAGTCGGTAAGATTCTCCCCAAGCAGAGTTTATCTATCACCAGCACTAGAAGATTATCCCCAGTGGAGTTTATTTCTTTCACAAACATAAACTCATTCCCTAACAGGGTTCATTATCTCCAGCAACGGTAATTCATCCCCAGCCGAGGTTATTCCTCCAAATCAACAGATCCTCTAGCAGAACATCTCTTCCCCACAGAGTCATTTTCTCGTCAGTTTATTCTCCAGCAGGATTATTCTCACAATCATCTTCATTCACTATCCCCAGCAGAAACGAAGAATTCAACTTCTTGCACTCTCCAGCAGCAATCCGGGATTTATTTTCCCCAGTAAGAGAACATCATAAAAACATTGCATGCCCAAACATCTTGACATGCACATACGCATCATACAGCACAATCTCATTTATTTTGAGAACATCATTGCTTGATACATATCATGCATTACATACGACTAAACGTTACCTTTCAGGAAAGATACAATCAAATTCTCACAAAGTTCAAGCTATGAAGCCCGGATCCGACCGGATAGTATCTTGATTTCTACATCATATTGTGAAGCCCAGATTACAACCGGATAGCAGTATCAAACACCGCGAAGCCTGGAATCGACCAGATAGTGGTTTATCTCTAAGCTATGAAGCCCGGATTCGACCGGATAATAGTTTAATCCCAAGCAAGCCGTGAAGCCAGGATTACGACCGGATAACAGCTCGGCAAGTTACTATGAAGCCTGAATTACGACCAGATAGCAGTGCAAGACACCATGAAGCCTGGATTCGACCAGATAGTGGTATATCATAAACATAAGCGGTGAAGCCCGGATTACGACCGGATAACAGCTCAGCAAGTTACTGTGAAGCCTGGATTACGACCAGATAGCAGTGCAAGACACAATGAAGCCTGGATTCGACCAGATAGTGGTATATCGTAAACACAAGCCGTGAAGCCCGGATTACGACCAGGTGGACTTACGCTCAGCAAGTTACTAGGAACCCAAGCTTGAAGAGATTGCTAAAGCCTTGCACCTACAGTCATCTGACCTCAAGGGACATTGGGAAGTTAGAAGTGGTATCAAAGGGTTCTTAGCCAGGTTTCTGTTTGAAAAAGCCCATGAATGTTGGAACTCCCTTGATTTGCAAGCTTTTGAAGAGGTTGTGGCCCTCCTTGTCTATGGTTTGGTGTTGTTCCCTAACCCAGATCAGCTTATAGATATCAGTGCTGTCCAGATCTTTATGTCCAGGAATCCTATACCTACGTTGCTGGGAGACATCCTTCACTCATGTTACACTCGAACCATGAGAAAAAGAGGTGTCCTTATGTGTTGCACTCCTCTCCTGGGAAGGTGGTTTATTTTGCACCTTCCACAATCAGTTTTGAAGAACGAGCGGGGTTTGAGATGGTCATAACGGCCGATGACTCTCACACATGCAGATATACATTGGTGCCCTAGGTCCAGAGAAGATGTCACTATCATTGATCGTTGCGGGGAGTACCCTAATGTTCCTTTACTTGGAATCAGAGGAGGTATTACTTACAACCCATGTCTGGCTTGGAGACAGTTTGGTTATGCTCGGAGGGATGGTCCTCATGATATGTTAATTCCTGACATAGTTTTTGACTTCGACAACGATACTCAAGGACTTCGCCAGAGATTTATCAAAGCCTGGAGGATGCCAAGTAGGATAGACAGCAAGACACTGGGGCACAGGAACTCCATCCCGTTGGAACCTTATCTCAAGTGGGTACGCGCCCGCTCCCAGAAGTTAGTGATGCCTTATCCTCATATGCTCCCTGTGATCAAAGAGCCAGTCTCGGAAGGAGAGGTGTCCTACATTATTCAGCACCCTGATATGCCCACATCCTGGGAAGAGATGCAGAAGAGCTGGATCCAGCTTAAGGAAGAATGGAATTCTCTTGAGACCAGTCTACATGCTAGTGAAAAGAAGGTCTTGGAGCTCACCCGCTTATTGCATGAGGAGAGGAATCTCAACACTTACATAGCTCCAAAGAGGATGCGAAGTGTCTTTTGGGATTGATTTGCTTTGTAATTTGTGCCCATGAGGCTTTGATGTACTAAACAATTATTTCCTTAATGATAATGTGTGTTCCTTTTTGTCTACAACAAATTTGAACTTTCGAACCCTTGAATGCATTGCATAAACACATATCATTCATCATGTGCATAGCAGGTTTTTCCTCTTTTCAGGTTGCTTACAGTTCTTCGCTGTTTATTTCAGCATCATGAATCCTGACTCATCATCAACTGAGACATCCATCAAAGCTCTTCAGGTGCATAATGCGCAATTTCAGGAATTAATCAAGGGTTTGGCTCAAGGCCAAGAAGAGCTGAAGGCTCTGCTCCTGAAGAAGGAGAAGAAGAAGAAGAGAAGAACTATTTTGTTTAGCTCGGGCCGAAGGTTTGGCAACACTTTGCAGAATGAAGAGGCTGGTTCTTCCATTGGCAAGAGTACTCCTCAGGAAGAAAAAGGTCCTAGTCCGGTAGTCTCCGACAACGAGACTGATTTTGATGAAGAGCAGTATCCTCCGGCAGAAGACCGTTACAAACAGTTGGAAGACAGGTTGAATGCTATGGAGATACAACAGGTGCCTGGGCTGGATTTCGGAGATCTGGGTTTGTCTACTGGTGTGATCATTCCTCGTAAATTCAAAGCACCATCTTTCACTAAGTACGACGGGGCGTCTTGTCCCAAGCTACATCTCAGGTCCTATGTTCGGAAGATTCAACCGTACTCAGCGGATAAGAACTTGTGGATCCACTTCTTCCAGGAGAGTCTTTCAGGGACTCATCTCGAATGGTTCTATCAGCTGGATGGGACCAAGGTTCGTAACTGTGAGGAGTTGGCTACTGCTTTCTATAAGCAGTATCAATATAATGCGACCTTGCCCCTACACGTACCCAACTCCAGGGTATGTCGTTAGGTTCAAGTGAAGGTTTTAAAGAGTACGCTCAGAAGTGGAGAGACCTGGCTGGCAGGGTGCAGCCACCGTTGACTGATCGGGAATTGGTAGACATGTTCTTGGGGACCCTATCTGGGCCATTTTTCAACCATCTTATCGGGAATTCGTCTGCAGGGTTCACTGATCTGATTCTGACTGGGGAGAGAATTGAGGCTGGGTTGAAGTCTGGAAAGATTCCGAAGGGTGCATCGTCTAGTTCTGAGAAGAAACCCTTCAAAAAGGAGGCTAGTGCTGTATATGGCTCCCGGTGACCAGAGAGATCTGAGCGCCGCCAATCTGTCAGTGCGGTAATGATTGCTAAGCCTGCTGCCGCTCCTCGGCCAACCAATCCTCAAAGGGCTGAAAGACCCCGGAGAGAGTTTACCCGTTTGAGCATGACCTTATCGCAGATCTTGCCACAGCTGCTCTCAACCAACTTAGTAACCGTCAGAGAGCCTCCGAAGTTTGCAAATACTACATCTCCTAAGTACAATCCAAATGCCCGCTGTGCGTACCATTCTGATAGCCCGGGGCATTCCACTGATGACTGTTGGGCGTTAAGGAGCAAGCTGCAGGACCTTATTGACGCCAAGGAGGTACAGTTTGAGGCATCTGAGAAGCCTAACGTAGTGACAGCTCCCCTGCCTGCTCATGGAGTAAATGCTATTGGGGACGAAGATGGAGTGGATGAAGCTGAGTTTGATAGCTGGATTTACCCGGCAACCGACAGTGGACCTAGCAATTGGAGTGCAAAAGACAATCTACCTGTTTCTCTTGTTACTAAGTAATGAATTCCTATGTTTTTGGTATCTGTAATAAACGATAAATTGAACTTTATGGCCCGGTGTCTTACCCGGGGCACCGTGGTTTCATTTGTGAGGGCATATAAATTGTCATTTCATATATCATAAATGAAAATCTTGGACGTTTTCTCGCATTGCAAATCTTATGCTCCTTTTCTGTCTTTCTTTCCTTTACATATATTTCAAAACAGCTGTATTTACACACACACTCACTCATACAGGTTTCAATCCACTCTGGATCTCACTGGTAACGACTCTGCTACTGCCAGTTATGACTTCGAAAATCCGATCAACTTAGCCGAAGACGAAGGTGAAGATGATTGTGAAGTGCCTGGAGAGCTTGCAAGACTGTTACTTCAAGAAGAGAGGGAAATTCGACCACACGAAGAGCCAGTGGAAATAATAAACTTGGGTACTGAGGCAGACAGGAAAGAGGTAAAGATCGGTGCCAACCTAGAGCTCAGCGTGAAGCAACGGTTGACTAAGATGCTACATGATTATATGGAGATCTTTGCCTGGTCCTACGAAGACATGCCCGGGTTGGATACCGATATTGTGGTACATCACTTGCCTACTAAGGAAGACTGCCCCCCGGTTAAGCAAAAGGTCCGCCGTATGCGTCCAGAGATGTCTGAGAAGATCAAAGCCGAGGTTATGAAGCAGTTTGATGCCGGGTTCCTTGCAGTGACTTCTTACCCTCAGTGGGTTGCTAATGTGGTGCCGGTACCTAAGAAGGACGGTAAGGTCAGAATGTGTGTCGACTACAGGGATCTGAACAGGGCCAGCCCCAAAGATGACTTCCCTCTACCTCACATTGACGTCCTGGTGGATAATACTGCTCAGCATAAGGTGTTCTCTTTCATGGATGGCTTTTCAGGTTACAATCAGATCAAGATGGCACCTGAAGACATGGAGAAGACTACCTTTGTTACTCAGTGGGGCACCTTCTGCTACAAGGCCATGTCGTTTGGACTAAAGAACGCTGGGGCAACCTACCAGCGTGCCATGGTTGCTTTATTTCATGACATGATCCATCATGAGATAGAAGTGTATGTTGACGACATGATCGCAAGGTCCCAGACTGAGGAAGAGCACCTAGATCATCTGCAGAAGTTGTTTGACCGTTTGAAACTGTACAAGCTGAGGTTGAACCCGAACAAGTGCACCTTCGGGGTAAGATCTGGAAAGCTGCTAGGCTTTGTTGTAAGTGACAAGGGTATTCAAGTGGACCCTGCTAAGGTCAAAGCTATTCAAGAGATGCCAGTTCCTAAGACAGAGAAGGAAGTCAGAGGCTTTTTAGGACGCCTGAATTACATTGCTCGGTTCATTTCACACCTGACTTCTACCTGTGAGCCAATCTTCAAGCTGCTGAAGAAAGATCAGGTAGTACGTTGGAACGATGAATGTCATGCCTCTTTTGACAGAATCAAAGAGTATCTCCAAAAACCACCCATCCTCATGCCACCGGTTGAAGGGAGACCTCTAATATTATACCTGACAGTGCTTGACAACTCAATGGGGTGTGTGCTGGGGCAGCATGACGAGTCTGGCCGAAAAGAGCATGCCATTTATTACCTTAGCAAAAAGTTTACCGACTGTGAGACCCGATACTCACTGCTCGAGAAAACTTTCTGCGCTTTGGTATGGGCTGCTCGCTGGCTGAGACAGTATATGCTGACTCACACTACCTTGTTGATCTCAAAGATGGATCCGATAAAGTACATATTCGAAAAGCCTGCTCTGTCTGGGAGAATAGCAAGATGGCAAATGATCTTGACGGAATACGACATTCAGTACACAACCCAGAAAGCCATCAAAGGAAGTGTATTGGCAGACCACTTGGCACATCAGGCCGTAGATGACTATCAGTCAATGAACTTTGAGTTTCCAGACGAAAGCATCATGATTGTGACTGATTGTGAAGTACCTGGACCGGATGAAGGACCCGAGGAAGGATCCCGATGGTCTATGCACTTTGACGGAGCCTCCAACGCTTTGGGTAACGGTATCGGCGCCATAATCATATCACCTCAAGGCACTCATACTCCGCTCACTGCCCGGCTATGTTTCAACTGTACCAACAACATGGCAGAGTATGAGGCATGCATCATGGGTCTTCAAGCTGTGATTGACTTAAGGATCAAGTTTCTGAGTGTCTTCGGAGATTCCGCTCTGGTGATCAATCAGATCAAAGGAGAGTGGGATACGAAACATCTGAATCTTATCCCTTACAGAGAATGTGTGTTGACCTTGATCCCCCACTTCACAGAAATAACCTTCGAACATTTCCCAAGAGAGGAGAATCAGCTGGCGAACGCGTTAGCTACAATGTCTTCTATGTTCAAAGTCAAATGGGATAATGAGGCTCCCCGGATCATCATCTGGAAACTGGACGAACCGGCATACTGTTGCGATCTCGAGACTGAATTGGTGACTGAGAAGCCTTGGTACCATGAGGTGAAGAGATATCTGGAAGCGCAGGAATATCCGGAGGATGCCTCTGTCAATGATAAGAAGTTCCTGAGAAGGTTCGCAGCAAAGTTCTTCCTTAGCAACGGCATTCCAGTGGACATACAATGGCAAATAAGATCCTTCGGGCAGGGTATTACTGGTCCACAATGGAAGCTGACTGCTACCAACATTCCAGGACATGCCATAAGTGCCAGATTTATGCAGACAAGGTGCATGTTCCTCCAGTTCCCCTGAATGTTCTGACTGCGCCTTGGCCGTTTGCAATGTGGGGCATAGACATGATCGGTGAGATTAAACCTATGGCATCCAATGGGCATCGCTTTATCCTAGTGGCGATTGATTATTTTACGAAGTGGGTCGAAGCAGCGTCCTATGCTACGGTAACCAAGACTGTTGTGGCACGGTTCATTCGGCACAACCTGATCTGTCGGTACGGCGTCCCAGAAAGAATCATTACAGACAACGGTACCAATCTGAATAACAAGATGATCGCTGAGCTCTGCGAGCAGTTCAAAATACAGCACCACAATTCTTCTCCTTACAGACCGAAGATGAATGGGGCTGTAGAAGCAGTAAATAAAAATATCAAGAAAATCGTGCAGAAAATGACAGTGACTTATAAAGATTGGCACGAGATGTTACCGTTCGCTCTACATGGGTACCGTACCTCAGCTAGGACGTCAACCGGGGCAACTCCTTTCTCCTTGGTTTATGGTATGGAGGCAGTCTTACCGATCGAAGTGAAAATACCCTCTCTCCGGATAATGAAGGATGCAAATCTGAACGAAGATGATTGGATCCAGACACGACTTGATCAGCTAAACCTAATTGATGAGAAGTGACTTGCTGCTATCTGTCATGGTCAGACGTATCAGAAACGGATGATCAGGGCATTTAACAAAAAGGTCAGACCACAGGAATATCAAGTTGGGGATTTGGTAATCAAGCGAATCATCCTTCCTCAGAGTGACCCAAGGGGCAAATGGACCCCTACGTACGAAGGGCCATTTGTGGTTAAGCATGTGTTCTCAGGAGGAGCCATGATTTTAACCAACATGGATGGTGACGACCTCCCTCACCCCGCTAATGCAGACATAGTAAAAAGATACTACGCATAAAAAGACCCGCTAGGCTGACATGCCTAGGCAAAAATTAGGGCTTCCCGATGAACCAAAAGGGTTCGGGCAAAATGAAGGGATGAAATGAAAAAATCTGTACACCCGGCAAGTCGAAAACCTGAAAAGGCGGCTTGGGCAAAAATGGGTATCCCGGTTGACTGAAAACCCGAAATGGCGGTCCAGGCAAAAATTAGGGATAAAGCGTAATACTATGTCTCATTGGATCACTTTGCATCCAGAATCCGGTATCTATATCAAGTTCAGACGGCATCGATCAGTCAGTTTCATCTTCGTTTAGGTCATCAAGGGATGAGACGCTCGGAGTTATAATGGCAATAGCAGAGTTGAAACCCAGTGGGATCATTCATTTCACACAGCTTTTTTATTTTCTTTTGTATAAAATTTGTATAAACTCTTTTGTTCGGCGGAGTTCTCTTACTAGGACGTCAGCCTCTTGTACACAAAACGCCTATTTACAGGCCATTCAAAATCAATACAAATATATTTTGCAGTTAAAATGGCCAATTGTTTTTTCCTTTTTCTGTTTTGTTTTGCGAAGAACGTCCAAGGTTCAATTTGTGATATATGCATTGACAATAATTTGCTAACTCATGAATATTTGCATACGAAACAAAGGATTAATTACAGGTAACATTAGAAACAGGGGCAATAAAGAGTTGTCTGAGCAATCTAATTGTTCTGTCCTCCAAGGTACCAAGGTAGGTTCAGCTAAAAAAACATAACCAGTACATCTTAATTCCCCAGAGAGTGAGCCAGCAAGCCAGTACACTCTCCTCGAGCAAAGTTATCAAATCTTAAGGAAGTTGGGTATCCTCCAGCAGATATCAACATTCCCCGGCAGCATATACCTATTCTTAACAAACATCCCCGGAAGTCTTGGCCTAAAGATTGTTCCCCGGCGGTATATCAAATATTCAGTGGAGTCCCTTCCAATACAGTTCAAAACTTCCCCAAGAGAGTCCAATCCAGTTTCCCCAGGAAAAGTTGGCATCCATCTCCCCAAGCAGTAAGCTTATCCCCAGTAGATTCTGGAAGCTTATCCCCGCAGAGCACGAACGCGTCTCCTGGCTTTATTCAAAGAGTTATTTCCTTACCAGGATATAATTGGGTTATCCTCAGCCAAAAGCCACAGAATGATCGTCGTCGACACAGTCTTCTTATCCCCAGCGAAGTCTATTAACACTTCCAACACAACAAGGGTATCCCCAGCAAGTCTTCATCAACTCAACAAAGTACCTCTCTTCCCACAGAGTATTGCTTCCCAGCAAGATCGTTAGAGTTGCTTTTCTCCCCGCAAAGTTATCATTCGCCAAGTGTATTCCCCAACGGAGTCATCTTCTCCTACCGGTATTCTTGCAATTATCATCCCCAGCGGAAGCAAAATCTATTCTCCAACATCAGCCCAGGAGTGACTTCCCGGCACCCGTCAAGGATTTACTGTCCTAGACAAATACATTCATAAACATCGCACTTCCATACATCATTATAGCATGCATAGACGCATCATATCTTACAAATCTCATTTATGTTGAGAACATCATTGCTTGGTCCATATCATGCATTACATTTGACTGACCTTTACCTTTCAGGAAAGATTCAGTTAAATTCTCAATCATATTTCAAGACTCTAAGACTTTATCCGGTTCAGTTAAATCGACTCCAAAGATTTCTATGGTTATTATCCAAGTCCAAAGCCTTCTCTAGTCCAGCTAAATCGACCCCAAACGGATTTTTCTGATGAAGACTCAGTAGAAGTCATCTAAGGTTTTCTCAATGATTGCTATTGAGTTATAATCGCCTATGGTTCTCTCCCCGATCCTGCGGAGACGATAATTCCATCCAAGGTTTTCTCAATGATTGCTATTGAGTTGTAATCGCCTATGGTTCTCTCCCCGATCCTGCGGAGACGATAATTCCATCCAAGGTTTTCTCAATGATTGCTATTGAGTTGTAATCGCCTATGGTTCTCTCCCCGATCCTGCGGAGACGATAATTCCATCCAAGGTTTTCTCAATGATTGCTATTGAGTTGTAATCGCCTATGGTTCTCTCCCCGATCCTACGGAGATGATAATTCCATCCAAGGTTTTCTCAATGATTGCTATTGAGTTGTAATCGCCTATGGTTCTCTCCCCGATCCTGCGGAGACGATAATTCCATCCAAGGTTTTCTCAATGATTGCTATTGAGTTGTAATCGCCTATGGTTCTCTCCCTGATCTTGCGGAGACGATAATTCCATCCAAGGTTTTCTCAATGATTGCTATTGAGTTGTAATCGCCTATGGTTCTCTCCCCGACCCTGCGGAGATGATAATTCCATTCCAGGTTTTCTCAATGATTGCTATTGAGATTGTAATTGCCTATGGTTCTCTCCTCGATCCTGCGGAGATGATAATTCCCACCAAGATTTTCTCAACGATTGCTGTTGAAGTTAAAATCATCCAAGGTTCTCTCACCGTTCCTGTTGAGGTAGTAACCATCCCTGGTTCATTCATCACCGCTTGAAGATCCAGACTCAGCTCCTGTAACCAGTCAGGACACATCCATACCAAGCATCTGAAGACCAGCTCCTGCAACATGTCAGGTACTCATTTTTCTTATGGAGGTACGCAAGTTCTCGCTAAGGAATCTCTTATGCGATTGATACCCAGATGGCATCTATAAGCCCATCCACCTTCCATCATCTCTTAGCATGGCATCTATAAGTCCATCATCCTATCCAGCAATCTCTAAATGGCATCTATAAGCCCATTCCACCATCACACTGCTTCTATGTGAGCGCAAATTTCTGGGCACTCTAGTGTTCAATCATCTTCTACCCTCGGATTACGAAAGGCACGTCAGCCAATCTGCATCCTCAGGTCTAAGAAGATTGAACAGGGGCAACTGTTGTACCCCAAAATTTTCCCTCCCATATTCTACAAGAATTGCAAAGTCAAGCTTCAAAATCTCCCCAAAGGTTGCACAGTTCAAGGGCCTCCTAAGCAGTCAAAATTAGGGTTTTGGTTCTGATCAAGAAAATGAAGTTTCCAAGGGTCCAATCAAGTCTCACATGCCTACAAATATGGTCAAGCATCCTCATACAAAGTTTCAAGACTTTCAGCACAAAATTGCACAGTCAAAAACCCTAATTGCACTACAGTCAACTGTAGGGGCAAAATGGTCATTTGACAGTCAAAAGTCCAAATTTTTGGTCAACATCTCATTTTGAAGCCACAAACATCATTTGATCAATGCTTGATCATGATTCTCAAAGCTTGGCTCAAAAATCATCAAGATGCAAAAGTTTCCTTATTTGGACAGTTGAAAAAGTCAACTGTAAATTGACCAGGGCATAACTTTCACATGGATTATCAGAAAAATTCCATCCAAAGCTCATTCTGAAGAGAAAGACATTTCCAACAACTCCTCTTCACACTTCAAGTCCAAGAAATACTCTCACAAAAAGTTATCAATTTCAACATTATAGGTCATTTTCAAAAGTCAACAAAAAGGGACTTTAAGTCAAAGGCCATAACTTGAGATTGGTAAATCAAAATGACATGGGACCAAAGGTATTAGTTAGAGGACTCAAAGACCTTTCCAGAATGTCCAAGAACATGAGCAAAGCTTAAAAATTGAGCAAGTTATGCCTTGTGGAAGTTGGGAAATTTTGGATATTTTGAAAAGTCAACATTGCTTCAAATGACCTAAAATTGCTAATGGGCCTATTTTTCTTCCACAATTCATCATCCAAGGCATGTGCACGACCACTTGGCCCAAAGGGAAGTTTTTATTCATTATTTATTTATTTATTTGGATTTTTATTATTAATAATTCATTTTAATTAAATAAAATACATGAAAAATACTAAACCTAAGTTTTTCAATCTTTTTGTGCATGATATATACTCAATAATTCGTGCATGATCAGATATGGAAGGAATTGAAGTGATTGGATATGATTGAGGTCAAAATAGCATGAAAAAATATTGAAAAAGATCTTGAAAAATCAAATCTTACAAACCATGAATGCAAAGGTTTTGGATCAATTTCTTTAACCCTAATCACTCTCCTATACATACACAAGCAAGACCTAATCCTCCTAACCAAAAAGCTGCGCAAGAACCTGAAGAAAGAACTTGAAATTTTGGCTTGAAAACTCAAAACTGAAAATACACTTGTAGGTCGTTTCAAGCCACAATACTGATTCCACTGCATCCCTGGGACATCAAGCAACGTACCTGGATCAAGAACACAGTCCCTAACCCTTTGAATCATTGTACAGAAGTCAAACTTTTTTCACTTTTTTTCATAATCGTATTTTACAATTTAAGCATATTCATTGCATTTTGTTCATGAATTCTTATTAATTAACTGATTCTGAAGCTAACCCAATTGCTTAATTGTGTTTTTATCACCTCTATGCGAATCTACCATTGTCGTATTTTAGGGTTTATGAAGCTTTGAATTGGGGGTTTTCGTTTAAGGAACAATTGGCATATAAGACTTAGACCATCCAACTCAGTGCGCTTGGACGAAGAGAATGAGACCATCGCGCCTAATTTATGAAGTCCCAGGGGCTAATCGCTATTTTCCAGTAGGGTGTCTATAGGAACGGTGTAAAACCGTTGCTGATTATTTTCTCGTTTCAGGAAAAATAAAGCCAAGGAGGAAGACGATGATGTGTAGGGCATTGGTTGGTCCGTTCAAAATCTCGCGCGAAAAAAGAAGCATTGATGTTTGTTTGTTTTATTATATTTATTGATTATATTATTTACAGATAAACAAGGCAGCATGGTTGGCAAGCGCGTTGGTTGGTAATGTTTAGGACCTGGGTTCGAGCCCCAGGTCCTCACCCCTTTCCTTATATTTTTCCTTTAAACGTATTCCCATACAATTTCAATACAGGGAGCGTATCATGCACCCACAGTATCAAGCGTCCACGCGTCTCATCATACTCCATCAAAGGTCAGGATCTGAAGACTAGGGTGTGCCTCAGTCAAAGGTGCCATATGCTAGTGTCAAAGTCAACGAGGCTTAAGGATAATTGGGCCCTAAATTGCTGGGCTTCACCTCACAACTGGGGGCAGACCCCCCTAGGTTTGCAAATTTTTTTACTTTCTTTATTTTTCATTATTTTTACTTTCTTTTAATTATTGTTTTTTTAATTAATTTAATATTTTCATAATATATAAAAAACACCAAAAAATCAGAAAAGATAAAAAATAAAAAATATTTTTATTTTAGTATTTTTGTAAATAAATTGCATTAATTCACTTAGTTTTAATTTAGGGTTTAATCTTAACATTTTTTAATAAAAAAACCTAAAATTGGTAGAATTAGGGTTTATAATAATTCTTATTCCTTTTTCTTTTCTTTCATAATAATTAAATATTTAATATTATTTACTTTTATAAATTAAAATTGCATGTAAAATAATTAGGTCTAATTTTAGGTTAAAGTTTAATACTTTCTTAACAAATAAAAAATTGTAGAATTAGGTTTAATTGCATTTAATTCTTTTTTCCATTTAAATCTTAAAATACCAAAAACAAATTTCTTTTCATTTTAATTTTTTTTAATTTAATAATTGTTTAATTTAATTTAATTAAAAAGGGTCCAACGCCCTCGTTTCAATTAAAAATCTCAATGCGCGTATTTATTTCTTTTTTCTTTTAATATTTATGTATCTCTCCCAAAGCCGTGTAATTAATTTCTCGCACTTCATTTTATTTCTTTATTTATTTTCTGTCAACTCGGGTTCTGGAAATTTTGGCGATGTGGACCCGCGCCTTTTGTAATAGCTTAGAATCTTTTACTTCTCGCACTTTTAACTGTTAATCAAGGCATGCAAGAATGAATGGACAAAAATAAAAACAAAAGCGTAGATCACCCATGACATGACAAAAGACAAAAAATATCTGAAAACGACACACAAATCACACACCACCCCTAGGGTACGACTCACTGTTGCCTTGCCTCGAAAGGTGATCGTCGAGTAGAGGATGTCTTAGTAAGTCCTCATGATCCGGGAACCTGGCATGAGGGTAGCTTCTAAGGTGTCTTCCCATTGCTCTGGTGATCACCATGTCCCGAACCTCGAATCGACCCGAACACCTCCAACGGTGGTGCTACCTACCTCTCAATGGTGGGATGGCACTACTTTAAAGGACATTTACACAGACGAATTCCTTAGGGTAGGTAGACGACTCTAGATACTTGCTCTAAATTTCAAAACAAATCAAAAATACTTTTCACACCGACACCTTTTCAAAAAGCTTTCGAAAGCAATTTTTCAAACACTCTTGAGGACCGATACAAGAGTCGAACTGGAATTTTCAAAGAAACTTTTTAAACCCACAGTTGAAAAGCAAACAAACCTTTTGAAAACACAAATGAGCAAGTATCTAAGAGCCCATGGATAACCATGGATAGAAAGGGTGCTAACACCTTCCCTTTCTATAATCTACCTCCCGAACCGAGAGCAATCTCTATAAGGAATTTTTCTGTGCTTTTGTCCTTTCCATTTGGAGAAAATAAAAGACAGTGGCGACTCTTGCTTCCGCGACATTTCGCGAACCAGCGTTAAACAGTCAGTTCCAGATCCACCGATCACAATTGGATTTTTAATTGATTTTAATTCATTTAATTAATTTAAAATGTAGGAAATACAAAGATTTGAGTTTTCAATCTTTTGGTGAAGCAAACAAGCTCAAGATATGCTGATAATTTCGTGTGCCAATCAAAGGGACAAGAATCTCCCAATTTAGCAACTTTCTTCAATCAAAAAGATTCAAAATTATTTGATTTTCAATCAAATATTGAATCATCATTCCATGGATCTTTTGTGCAAGATTGTAACCTAATTCAACTCTTCTATAAATACACAAACTAACCCTAATGCATTGGACGTGAAATTGTTGCATACAAAGCCATAACAACATTGAAAAAATTCAAGAAAAAGTCAAAACTGATTTCCATATTCCAATGTGATTCAAAGGCTTTTCTTGTTTCTAATACCTTGCAGGAACTCTCAGGGACCTTTTGCAATCAAAATCACACGCCAAAGCTCAAGAAATCATCATTCACAGACCCACGGTTTGCTTGACTTTTTCAGAATCGAAACTCATATTTCATGCATAATTAACATGTTCTAATCATTGTTTTGCATTGCTTGAATCTATACAAAGCTAATGGTACAGGTTAATTGAATTATAGAGCCCTAAATCAAAAGATACCATTGAAGAAATCCAGGGTTCCTAAGCTTTGATTTTGGGGCTTTATTACCCAGGAAAAATTAGCACCTCTAATGCCTATGGTTGAGATCGTTGCGTCCAGACGAACATAAAGTCGTGCTCGCGAAATATTTATATAGCCTAGGGAGCTAATCGCTATTATTCCTCGTTCCATATTGTGGGGGTTAAAAACCCCCGCAATTTGATTTGTTTTTTGCAGGTATACAGGAAGAAGATGAAGACGTGTCGGCTTTTGGTTGGGCTATTCAAAAAATAGGCGCGCGTGTTTCTTGTTTTCCAGCATTTTGATTGTTTCTTAATAAAACAATTGTCACTTGTTTTACTAACGAATAACGCGCGCAGTTGGAGTGGTTGAGGCATTGGTGTATTGATCATTGGGACCTGGGTTCGATTCCCAGGTCCCCCCAAATATTTGTTTCTACTTTTTCTAACATAATTGCATGCAGACTTCCTAGCGCGATTCACCATGTGCCTCCAAACATCAGCATGCCATGTGTCCTGAAGCAGCAATCCAATGGCCAGGAGATGAAGAACACCATGTTCCCAGTCAAAGCATGCGTGGACAATTTCCATAAAGTCAACAAGGCTTGAGCTTAATGGGCTGGAAAATTGCTAACAAACCTCCATATTTGGGCCATCACCCCCCCTGGTTTCTTTGATTCTTTCCTTTTTTATTTTCTTTTTCTTTTAATTTCTTTTATTAACTATTATTATTATTTAATTAACTTAACTAATATTTTTCATAATAAATTCTGAAAACTAATATTATTATTATTATTTATTAAATTCACTATTAATTATTATTTTGTAAATAAATACTAACATAAATTAATTTAGTTTAATTAGGTTAAATTTGACTTTTTTTCACAATAAATAAAATTAACCTAGAATTTGGGTTTTTCTTTTGACAATTTTAATCCTTTTTATTTTATTTTCATTAAGACCAAAAAAACATAAAAAATACTTTTTCTTTTAATTAAATAATTAATTAGTAAATTAGGTTTAATATTAATTAATTGCAAAAAGGACCAAAATTCCATTCTTTTCTCAAAAAGGGTCAAAACCCTAAGACTTTTCCCGATTCAATTTTTCTCGCGCATGTTTATTCTTGATTCCTGTTTTGATCATATTTATGTAACTGTTTCGAGAATGTAATAGTTAATTAGGACTTTTATCGCTTTCTTTATTTTCCCGCATTTACTTTTCCAAAGGGTTATGTTTTTGGCGATGTAAATACCCGACGCCTTGTAATAGCGTAGATTTACTTTCCGCAATTTACTTTCTGCACAATTATTAACTGTTAACTATGCATGACAAGACTTGCCTGAAAATTAAAATCAACTTGTAGCTCACAATTACATGTGCAAAGATAATCTTAACATGAAACCTGACACACTCACACACGCCACTCCTAGGGTACGCCTCACTTGGTTGCCTCGAGGTGGTCATTAAGTATAGGGTGTTTTAGAGGTCGCCCTCCTGTCTAAAGATCCAGTTGCCTCGGATAAAAAGGATCTAGGACATTAGGCTTACCGCTAAGGCGTCCTACTATTGCTTTGGTGACCACACATGTCCCTATAATCGAATTGACCCGAATAACTCCAACGACGGTGCTACCTACTTCTCAATAGTGGGATAGTACTGTCTAAAGGACTCTTACACAGCTTAATTCCTTAGAGTAGGTAGATTTCTCCTGGGTACTTGCTCTTTCAAAAACAAAAAAACAACTTTTCGCACTTACACTTTCAAACAAAAGTTTTCAAGCAAACACTTCATACACTCTTGAGGACTGATACAAGAGTTACCTAGAAGTTTTCAAAACAAACTTTTTCAAAACCCACAAACACAAGAAAAGCAAACAATTTTTGAAAACATAGTGAGCAAGTACCTAAGAGCCCGTGGATAACCACAGATAGAAAGGGTGCTAACACCTTCCCTTTCTATAATCTACCTCCTGAACCGAGAAACATCTCGAAAAGGAATTTTGTTGTGCTTTTGTCCTTTCCTTGTTGGAGAAAATAAAAGACGGTGGCGACTCTTGCTTACCGCGACATTTCGCGAACCAGCATTTCAAAACAGTCAGTTCTATTCCCACCGATCACAACAGGGTTATAGTTAATTCCTCCCTTTGTACCAAGAAGAGGAACATTAGGGAAACTACCACAACTGTCAATAATCTCCACATCCTGGTGAGCTCGATGATACCAATCAATATTCGAGTGAGTAAGTGCCATGATCTTAGGAGCCCAACAAGGTTCCTTCTTGACATCCCAAAAAGCGTCAGACTGAGGTATATGAGAGGTAAACCACCGATACAATAAAGGCGTTCAACAGTTAATCATTCCCCCATGATAAGAATTCCGAAGATGAACAGAGTAATAAGCATCACCCAACAGTGTAGGAACCGGGTTTCCAATCATGAAAATCTTGATAGCGTTAATGTCGACAAACTTGTCCACATTAGGAAATAAGAATAATCCATAGGCGAGTAAAGCAAAGATGGCCTCAAAAGCAACCGTACTCTTCATCCTGGCAAAGTAACGAGCTTTCTCCAATAAGAACTGAGCTGGTAATCCTCTAATCCCTCCTTTGGTAGTCATATGAGCTTCCACCTCAGTCTTCCCCAGATGAATCAAAGCAGCAATCTCATGTGGTTTTGGCTCACCTTCCAAACCAGTAAAAGGAACGCGATCGGTAACAGGTAAATCCAATAGATAGGAATACTCTTCCAGTGTTGGCATCAACTGATAATCGGGAAAAGTAAAGCAGTGATACACCGGATCATAGAACTGGACCAAAGTTGAGAGAAGACCCTCCTTCATCTTCAGCTTCATGAGAGGAATAATGGATCCATACTTCTTCCGAAAGTCTGCAGAACACTCGATCTCGGGAATTAGACTGATCAACTCATCTATCTTAGGATCCTTGAAACTGTATTTCCCGGTCTTTCTCTTTCCAGAATCCATGGTTTAAAAGTACTTGAGATATTCACAAATAGTCGACCTTTAAATCCCTTGAAATATTGTTTTTTTCAAAAGATGCTTATGAGTGCATGGATGCATGATGCAACAATCACACACAAGATCACACATATAGGGTTCATAGGTTCAACGTCACGAGCATGAGGTCGAAGGTACTACCCATAAGGTATTGGTCTAAGAGGTTATCACCTGCCGACCAAGGTTCTAGAGGTTCCCAGAGTCTACATCCTTCCTTCGGATATTACCAACTTCCCAATTAACTCGGTAATTAGTAATATTCTCAAGAAAGACTCGTCCGAGCGTAGTATCGCGTGACAACTACTTCCGGATTACTCCGTCATAGCTTCCGCACTACACCTAAAAGGCCAAGAGGGGTTAGGTAATCTACGGTCCTCAGCTTCGCAGGCTCCCAGGTCGAAAGCAGTATGTCTTCCCGATTACTCGGTAAACGATACTACAGTCAAAGGGGCCTCCATTGAGTGGGGGATCTCATGCCTCCTTTTTTGGGATTACTCCTTCAAAGTTAACATGACTATACCACCCGTCCTATCTTAAAGTTTGCCCAAGTCCGGGTATAGGACTTATGAGTAATCACCAAGCACCCTGTAAACCAGGAAAATCCATACAAACCTATATACAAAATATAACACATGAACAACAATAGCACATATACAGATATAAACAAAGATAGGTTTAACCCACTTAGGGATGGACCAACAAGAGGTCAATCTTTCCCCAGTAAAGTCGCCATTTTTTTCTGTAGCGGTAGAAATGTGCAAGACTAAGCCATAGAATTGACTAGACTTTATACAAATCAAAATTAAAATCGCCACCGCGCTTTATTGTTTCCAAAGGAATGGGAAAAGAGCGAATAACCCAAAAAGAGGGGGAAAGATTCAAGGTAAGGGGGTTGGTTATGCAAAGGGAAGGTATTAGCACCCTAAACATCTACGGTACTCCGTAGGAACCTCTTTGAAAAATCTGTATATTTGGCTATAAAAATGTGTTGTATATAAAATGGATGGTGGAGGTGAGAAGAGAAATATTTTTTTTAATGATTTTTGCACCCGCCGCGGTTGCGAACCTTTAGTGCCTACGTACTACCTTTCGTGCAATAGGGGATCAGGGTACACGTAGTTCCTCTTTTAAAAATTTGAAACACAAGTGTGTTGGTTGATTTTATGAGATAAGACATCATCGCAATTGTCCGTGTGGAAAACATACTTACTACCCACAATCATGAGAAAGGAGAATTTGCATCATCTCAAAGTGGAGGATATGGCTTGGATTTTAAAATCAACAATGCCTCACTCAACACCCAAGTGGAAAATATCTCACTTCACTATATATTGTAGAAGTATAGTTGTTTGCATCACTACAAGGATTGACAAGAGTCTAATCTTTTGAGAAAAGTTTAAAGATAAAAGCCAAAGTGGAAAAATGGTTTGAAATTAGATTGATTGACTTTTAGTCTTCTCACAAAAAAAGGTCAAGGTATTATTAAATTGATTGAAATTTATTTATGAAAATGTTTTGAAAATGCATGGACCTAAATCCAAGTTTATTATGAAAATGTTTCAAGTTTCAAAACAAGAAGAGTTTTTTTTTAAAGGAGGGAGAAGATTTTTTGAAATTAAAGAAGATGGGAGGAGAAGAAGAGGCTATTCTAAAGCATAAAATAAAAGATAGGGATAAGAACCATCTAACCAACAAGAAGCCAATACTTGACATTATGAGTCAATATAGAATTCCCATTCTTCGGATTGAAACCAAGCTAGCAAAGATACTAGACCTCTTGAGAGAAGCAAACTTCAAGTGTTTTAAGTCTTCGCAAAAATTGGGCAGAGTAACGGCTGTATACGAGTGAATTTCAGATTACAAACAAAGATCGTAATCTCAATTACCTGCACACAAAACAAACAAACAACCCAATGTCTTGAGGTAAACATCAAGAACTCCAGAAAAAATAATGAATTAAGGTCACAAAGTCTCCAAGATAGGCCAAGGTCTCTAATCCTAAGTCCAAGAAGTCCATCACTCCATAATGCAAAGGATAGTAACCATGTAGTCCAAGTATCATTAATGATTTTTATGGTTCATGTTGATTATTAGGTGTATTTTAAAAAAGAAAGAAAAGCTCAAGTGAGAAAAATAAAAATGACATAAAAGTAAATGCTCAAGTGAGCAAAGATGAAAATAGCATGAAATGTAAAATGCTAAAAGTAAATGGTACATAAAGCATGAAAATAAAAGCGTAAAGTAAAGTTAATTGTTAGTAATTAGTGGTTAGTTGGATGACCATCTTGAAACTTGCTGTGATCGGTGGATCTGGAACTAACTGTTTAACGCTGGTTCGCGAAATGTCGCGGTAAGCAAGAGTCGCCACCGTCTTTTATTTTCTCCAACATGGAAAGGACAAAAGCACAGAAAAATTCCTTATTGAGATTAGTTCTCGGTTCGGGAGGTAGATTTATAGAAAGGGAAGGTGTTAGCACCCTTTCTATCCATGGTTATCCATGGGCTCTTAGATACTTGCTCATTGTGTTTTCAAAATGTTTGTTTGCTTTTCAAGGTGAGTGGGTTTGAAAAAGTTTCTTTGAAAGTTTCAGATCGACTCTTGTATCAGTCCTCAAGAGTGTTTGAAAAATTGTTTTTGAAAGCTTTTTGCAAAGTGTCGGTGTGAAAAGAAGTTTTTGATTTGTTTTGAATTAGAGCAAGTATCTACGAGTCATCTACCTACCCTAAGGAATTAGTCTGTATAAATGTCCTTAAGGTAGTGCCATCCCACCATTGAGAGGTAGGTAGCACCACCGTTGGAGGTGTTCGGGTCAATTCGAGGGTTAGGGACAGTGTGGTCACCGAGCAATAGTAAGATACCTTAGAAGCTACCCTTATGCCATTGATCTTTTTATTCTGAGGCAACCGTTTCGAGGCAACTGTTCCGAGGCAACTTGTTCCGAGGAAACTTGTTCGAGGCAACTAGATCAATGGAACATAAGGACTCACTAAGACGTCCTATACTCGACGACCACGTTTCGAGGGGCAAGGCAACAGTGTGATCACCAGAGCAACAATAGGACACCTTAGAAGCTACCCTTATGCCATGTTCATGGACATAAGGACTTACTAAGACGTCCTATATTCGACGACCACGTTTCGAGGGGCAAGGCAACAGTGAGGCGTACCCTAGGAGTGGTGTGTGAATTGTGAGTCATTTTCAGTTATTATTTGTCTTGTCATGTATTGGGTGAGCTACACTTTGATTTTATTTGGGCATTCATTCTTTCATGTGATTAGTAGTTTAAAGGGTGCGGAAATTAAAAGGCGGAAAAAAATAAAGGTCCTACGCTATTACAAGGCGCGGGTCTACATCGCCAAATTAAACCAAGACCCGATTTGAATAAAAGTACGGAAAGTAAAAAAACAGTAAAAAGGTCCTATTTATTATTACATATCCAGAGCAATTACATAATAATCGAACAAATTAAATACGCGCGAATAAAGAAAAGGGAATTAATTTTTTTGTCTTTTTTTTTGGTAATTAAATGAAATTGAAAACTAATTAATTATTTTAATTACAAGAAAATATTTTTTGACCTTTTTTATGTTTTTATGAAATAAAATAAAAAAAGAATTAAAAATGTCAAAAGAAAAAGCCTAAGTCTAAATTTGTTTTTATTTATTGTGAAAAAAGGTTAAAATTAACTAATTAAACTAATTAATTTGTTAGTATTTTATTTACAAAAATAATTACTAAAGTGAAATTAATAATTACATTTTTTTTGTTTTTTTTCTGAATTTATGAAAATAATTATTTGTGAACTAACTAAATAATAATAATAATTAATAAAAGGAAAGAAAATAAGAAAAGAAATGCTAAACCAAGGAGGTGAAGGCCGGATTTTTGAGGTTTTACTCAAAATCATCCTTAGGCATCAAAAATTCCATCTAAGCCCATGGTTGTGATCGTCCATGTCTCCTGATCACGTCTATGCTTATGGTTTGTCCCAATTTCACCTGTAGACAAAATACCTAAAAACAAAACCAACGAACCCTAGGCACGGGTATTGTTATACGAAGCCTAAAAATGAAATTGAATATAGCAGTTACATTGGAAATTAGGCATGGAGTATGAATATGCTATTATTTTCCAGAAAAGTGCAAGAATGGAGAAACATGATTTCGTGTACAGGGGTGAGTTTGAGACAACTTACAGCGCTTGGTAGTGGACCTTAGGACGCGTTTGTGGTTGCTTTGGCTTCAGGGAGTGGCAAGGAAGAAAGCCACGTGCTTGCTTTGATCTGAAAATGTTTGCAACACCGCTTTAGATCTCTCACTTTTTTGGACAAATTTTGAACTTTTCCTCTGGCCGTTTGTGCACACTCTCCTTTTTTTCTAGGTCTTGAATGAAGCTTGCAAGGCTTGTATATATAGGCTTGGATGAGAATCAGTCACATTAAGGAGCTTTTAAGCCTTGCAATGAAGTTTTGATTTTCTCCATAATAACCATTGAAATAACTTGCCATATTTGCTCCAAATTTGAATTTTTTTGCTTGAAATAGGTCTTGAACGAATTTGGTATATGTTTTATGGTGTATCAAAGCTATTCAAACCACAAAATATCCTCCCATTAATTTTCTTGATTTTTATTTGAATTTTAAAGATTTAAAATGAATTAAATCAAATAAAATTAAACAAAAATAGAAAAATTAATTTTTATTCTTGAAATAAAACATGGGACACGTGGGAGGTATGGAAAAGCTGAATCAAGTGGAAAAAGTGGGCCCCTTTTGTCAAAAAATGAAATTTCAAGGATAAATGATTTTGGCCATTTCACAAAAATTTCCCAACTTCTCCAATGCATATCTTGCTCAATTTTTAAGCTTTGATCATGTTCTTGGACATTTTGGAAAGGTCTTGAAGTCCTCTAACCAATGTCTTTGGTCCCATGTCATTTTGATTTACCAATCTCAAGTTATGGTCTTTGACTTAAAGTCCCTTTTTGTTGACTTTTGAAAATGACCTATAATGTTGAAATTGATAACTTTTTGTGAGAGCATTTCCTGGACTTGGAATGTGAAGATGAGTTGTAGGAAATGTCTTCCCCTTCAAGATGAGCATTGGATGGAATTTTTCTGATGAACCATGAAAAAGTTATGCCTTGGTCAAGTTACAATTGACTTTTCAGTTGTCCAAAAATAGAAACTTTTGACACCTTGATGATTTTTGAGCCATTCTTGTGAAATCATGGTCAAGACTTTACCAAATGATGATTGTGGCTTCAAAATAAGATGTTGACCAAAATCTTTGACTTTTGACTGCCAAATGACCATTTTGCCCCTACAGTTGACTATTGAGCAAATGGGACTTTTGACTGTGCAACTTGACCTTGTAAGCCTTGAAATTTGACATGTAGGTGCTTGACAATGTTTATGAGCATATGGGACTTGATTGAGCCCTTGAAAACTTCAACTTCCTTGCCAGAACCAAAACCCTAATTTTGACTGTTAGGAGGCCATTGGACTGTGCAACCCTTGGGAGATTTTGAAGCATGATCTTAGCAAACCTTGAAGAATATGGGAGGGCAAATTTTGGGGTACAACAGTTGCCCCTGTTAAATCTTCTTAGACCTGAGGATGTAGATTGGCTTGTGTGCCTTTCGTGATCCGAGGGTGGAAGATGATTGAACACTAGAGTGCCCTGAAATTTGCACTCACATAGTAGAGTATCAGCAGTGTGATAGCGGGAATGGGCTTATAGATGCCATTTGGAGACTGATGGATAGGAGGATGGGCTTACAGATGCCATCTGGAGGTGTGACAGAACCTTGTCGGAAATGGGCTTATAGATGCCATTTGGAACTGTAATGGATAGTTAAATCTGAATAAGAAATAGAATAGCTTCCGTGTCTGGAGCATATCTAGTCTGTGCCTGATTGCTGACGTCTGAATAAATGGTAGAATGACCGCCATGTCTGGGATATATCCATACTGCATGAGTAACATAATGTCATCCAAATATGGATCGTATCTGGACTGAACAATAGAATAACATCCGGGATGGAGCATCTCTAAGTTGTCTTTAGAAGTTTGAATCTGAATAAGCAATAGAATAGCGTCCGGATCTGGAGCATTTCTAGGCTATATCTGAAAGGAAATCTGAATAAGTATCAGAATGTCGCCATGCCTGGGTCACATCTGAACTATCTCTAGAAGGAGTCTTGAATAAGCAAAAGAACAACATCCATATCTTGAGCATTTCCAAGCTATCTCTGAAAGGAAATCTGGAATGAGTATCAGAACGTCGCCATGCCTGGGTCACATATGAACTATCTCTAGAAGGAGTCTTGAATAAGAAAAAGAACAGCATCCATATCTGGAGCATTCCCAAGCTATCTCTGAAAGGAAATATGGAATAAGTATCAGAACGTCGCCATGCCTGGGTCACATCTGAACTATATCTAGAAGGAGTCTTGAATTAGCAAAAGAACAGCATCCATATCTGGAGCATTTCCAAGCTATCTCTGAAAGGAAATCTGGAATAAGTATCAGAACGTCGCCATGCCTGGGTCACATCTGAACTATATCTAGAAGGAGTCTTGAATAAGCAAAAGAACAGCATCCATATCTGGAGCATGTCTAAGCTATCTCTGAAAGGAAATATGGAATAAGTATCAGAACGTCGCCATGCCTGGGTCACATCTGAACTATATCTAGAAGGAGTCTTGAATAAGCAAAAGAACAACATCCATATCTGGAGCATGTCTAAGCTATCTCTAAAAGGAAATCTGGAATAAGTATCAGAACGTCGCCATGCCTGGGTCACATCTGAACTATATCTAGAAGGAGTCTTGAATAAGCAAAAGAACAGCATCCATATTTGGAGCATTTCCAAGCTATCTCTGAAAGGAAATCTGGAATGAGTATCAGAACGTCGCCATGCCTGGGTCACATCTGAACTATATCTAGAAGGAGTCTTGAATAAGCAAAAGAACAACATCCATATCTTGAGCATTTCCAAGCTATCTCTGAAAGGAAATCTGGAATAAGTATCAGAACGTCGCCATGCCTGGGTCACATCTGAACTATATCTAGAAGGAGTCTTGAATAAGCAAAATAACAACATCCATATCTGGAGCATTTCCAAGCTATCTCTGAAAGGAAATCTGGAATAAGTATCAGAACGTCGCCATGCCTGGGTCACATCTGAACTATATCTAGAAGGAGTCTTGAATAAGCAAAAGAACAGCATCCATATCTGGAGCATGTCTAAGCTATCTCTGAAAGGAAATATGGAATAAGTATCAGAACGTCGCCATGCCTGGGTCACATCTGAACTATATCTAGAAGGAGTCTTGAATAAGCAAAAGAACAACATCCATATCTGGAGCATGTCTAAGCTATCTCTGAAAGGAAATCTGGAATAAGTATTAGAACGTCGCCATGCCTGGGTCACATCTGAACTATATCTAGAAGGAGTCTCTGAATAAACAATAGAATAGCATCTGTGGTTGGAGCATCTCTAAGTTATTTCTGAAAATAAGCCCTGAATAAGCAACAGAATAGCGTCCATCTGGAGCATCTCTGAACTATTTCTGAACAAGTAACTCTGAATAAGCAACAGAATAGCGTCCATCTCTGGAGCATTTCTAAGCCATCTCTGAAGAGAAAATATGAATAAGCAAAAGAACAACATCCATATCTTGAGCATTTCCCAGCTATCTCTTTAATCTCTTTAATGTAGATATGCCCTGGCTAGATACATGTATCGAATCCACAATCAATCGCTCACAGATATGCCCTGGCTAGATGCAGGTATCGAATCTGGAATTGCAACAGTTGATAGTAATCGTCTTTGGATTGACCTTTTTCCTGAAAAAGGCAAAACATCAGTTGTGCAATGCATGATGTCATGATGTTCTCAGGGAGAAATGATATTGTGTGATATGATGCGTATGTGCATGCATTGTGTATGTAAGCAAGATGTATGAAAGGTGATATGTTTATGAATGTATTTTCGTCTAGGAAAATAAATCCTTGACGAATGCCGGGAAGTTGAATCCTGGGCTGATGTTGAAGAACAGAGTTCTTCGTTTCCGCTGGGGATGATGGTTGCAAGAATAAACCGGTAGGAGAAGATGACTCCGTTGGGGAATAAACTTGTTGGAGAGATTACTCTGCGAGGAATTACTCTGCGGGGAAGAGATGCTTCGCTGAGATTTTAATGAGAACTCTGCTGGGGGATAGGAAGAGCTTCGCCGAGGACGATCTTTCCGTGGTTATTGGCTGAGGATAACCCAGTTATATCCTGGTGGGGAAATAATCTTTGAATAAAGCCGGGGAGACGCGCTCGTGCTCTGCAGAGGATAAGCTTCCAGAATCTACTGGGGATAAGCTTCCAGAATCTACTGGGGAGATTGATTCAACTCTCCTGGGGAGACTTTTGGACTGTACTGGGGGAACGGCTCCGCTGGATGTCTGTATTCCGCCGGGGAACAATCTTATATTAAGACTGTCGGGGATGCTTGCTTAGGAATGTTTGCATACTCCGTTGGGGAATATTGAGATTTTCTGGGGATACCCATCTTCCTTAAGGCTGATTGTAGGCTAACTCTGCTTGGGGAGAGTATCGCTGACTTGCTGGAGATACTGTGCCTTGTAGGGCTTTTGGGAGACCAACTCTGCTCAGGGAGAGTATTGTTGAGTCTTGACTTACTCTGAGGGGAGTGGAGGCATCTTGGTCAAATCCTTCAACTGAATCTACCTTACACCTGGAGGAAAGCAGCTGTACAGTTTGGGCGACTCTTATTGCCCCAGTTTCTGTGGGAGAAGGTACCTGTAGAGGTGCTTGAGGACTGACGATTGACAAATCTTCTTCTGGTAGGCAAGTGACGAGATGCTGGGACATAGTCGTACGCTTTGATCCCTAACTTTTTCCTGGACCACCCTTTCGGGTTTTCAGTCCACCGGGATACCCGTTTTTGCCCAAGCCGCCTTTTCAGGTTTTCGACTTGCCGGGTGTACAGATTTTTCTATTTCACCCCTTATTTTTGCCCGAACCCTTTTGGTTCGCCGGGAAGCCCTTATTTTTGCCTAGGTGTGTCAACCTAGCGGGTCTTTGATTATGCGTAGTATTTTTTTCGACTATGTCCGTGCTCAGAATGCAGGGAGTTGTCACCGTCAGTAGTGTTGTGTTGTCGTACTACCAGAAAATGTTGATCGTGCAAGATTCGTCGCTGGAATTCATGTCCAATTCCCCAAGTGATCTAGATGGAGATTTTCCCCAAGCTGGTTGGCCTTTTGAGAGGTTCTCCGAATCTTGACTTAACTGCCCCAGATGATGGACAATGATCATGCCATGCCCCTTGATTGGAGGTGCTTTTGTTCATTAGACATTCGTCGTGCGAACTTCTATGCTGTTCAAACAAATAGTCATATGCAAGCAATGTTATATTAAAATGCAAAGCTCATGTCTGTCTTGAAGTTTTTGAAAATGTATTTTTTTCAGTAAAACAAGCAAATTTTGTAGAATGTGATGTCAACTCAGGATTTTACAGTGAGCCTTAAGGAGTCAGGATACCTTTGTAACAGTATGCTTTTGAACTAACCCATGCCTCAGCTAGGACTTTTAAGGGTTATAACATGGCCTGGTTCACGGTTTAAGAAACAAAGGATAAAGGCTCAAATTATTTGTACCCACCCGCTCTTCGTGATGTTCTTCAAACCTAAACTCAGCTGATCGTGCGTTAGACCTTGTTTGAGTCTTCACTCTGACATTTCGGTGATGGTTCGGATATTGACAATTTATTTTGAATAGGCAGTCATTTCCTTTTTTTTTTGGTGGAGGGTTTGTAGGACCTCTTTCTTTTTGATTTCATTATCCCTGTTTTTTCCTGAACTGTTTCAGTCAGCGGGATGCCCCAGTTTTCGTAAGTCCCCTTCATAGGTTTTGACTTATTGGGCTTTTATTTTGGGAAATGATGACTGCCTATCTTTATGATTATTCGGAACCATCACTGTCTTTTGTTTTGTATGGACTTTTTGGTGCCATTCGTTGTGCACTCGGATCAACTGAGAGAACTACCCTGCCCTAGGTTATGATTAAGGGTTTTAATTTTCAAAAAGAACAACTCCTACTTCTTTGGCTCAAAGGGGTTGACGAGGGATTATCATCCTTATAACTCCAGTGTTTGGGAATTGAAACAATGCCTGTACCTCATCAGCGGGGTTCGTTCAAAAGCATACTGTAGATTGTGGTATCGTTTTCGTCATCCTCCCTCAAGAGGCTTAGAATTATTAATTGAGAGTTGATCATCAAAAAATGAACGCAATTTGAATATAATGAAAATAATTGGATTAATTCAAAAACAGACATATGCAGTGCATTAGTGAAATAAAAGAGTTTGCTATGACATTAATTGTTTGTATAAGCAAAAAAAATTACAACTCGAAAATTCAAATAAACAAAAGCCTTCAATGATTGGGCAAAGGAGCATTGATTATGTTTGGAGTCTCTAACGCTTCAAACTGAATCTCTCCAGCGTCGATCATGTCTTGAATCTTGTTCTTCAAAGGCCAGTAGTTGTCCGTAGAATGATCCGGGCTATCGGAGTGGTATGTGCACCTCTCATTATGATGGTAGTTGGGAGCAGAGGTATTTGGATTCCGGAGAGGAGCCCTCAAGGTAATCAGCCCTGCCTTCAACATTTGCTGTAGCGCTTGATCCAGTGACATGTTGATTTTAGTGAATTGTCTCTTGGGTGCGACCTCCTTACGTTGATGCCCCTGTCCTTGTTGAGCGGGCCTAGGATTAGAGATCTGGACTGCCCCTACATGTTGATCATGGCGACCCTTTTGGCTGTACGCAACATTGGCCTCTTTCTTCCCAGTGTAAGGCTTTTTGTGAGTATCAGAAGGTGCAGCTTCTTGAATCTTTCCAGCCTTAATGCCAGCTTCGATCCTCTCCCCGGTCAAGATCAAATCTGTAAACCCAACAGAAGAATTTCCAATCAGATGGTTGATGAAGGGACCAGACAGGGTCCCCAAGAACATGTCAACAAGCTCACGGTCAGTCAAGGGCGGCTGCACCCTTCCAGCCAGATCTCTCCACCTTTGCGCATACTCCTTAAAACCTTCACTCGTCCCAAGTGACATACCCTAGAGTTGGGTACGCGTGGGAGCGAGGTCGGCATTATACTGATACTGCTTATAAAAAGCAGTTGCCAAGTCCTCCCAGTTACGAATACTGGTTCCATCCAACTGATAGAACCAATCAAGCTGAGTCCCTGAAAGACTCTCCTGGAAGAAATGGATCCATAGATTCTTGTCTGCCGTGTAGGGCTGGATCTTCCTTGCGTATGAACGGAGGTGCAGCTTAGGACAGGAAACCCCGTCGTACTTTACAAAGGCAGGTGCCTTGAACTTGTGAGGGATCACCACCCCAGAAGATAAACCTAGGTCCCCAAAGTCCAACCCAGGCACACGTTGGATATCCATAGCATTTAACCGGTCCTCCAGCTGTTTGTACCTGTCTTCAGCAGAGGGGTACTGTTCATCATTGAAGTCTGTCTCGGTGTCAGAGACCACAGGGCTAGGAACCTCTCTCCCTTGGTGACTGCCTTCCCCCACAGATGGAGTAGTCCTCTCAGCTTCATTCTGCAGTGTGTTCCCAGATCTGCGTCTAGGGTTGAACAAAACAGTCCTCTTCTTCTTTTTCTTCAAAAGCAGAGTCTTCAATTCCTGTTGTCCTTGGGCTAAGCTCATGACCAGCTCTTGGAACTGGGCGTTCTGGGCCTGGAGGGCCTTGATAGCTTGTTCATTGGATGATTTAGGATTCATGATGACTGCTGAAATAAACAGCGAAGAAGGTTAAGCGACCTGTAGAACAGAGTACCTGTAATGCAATGATATGTATGTATGCATGCGATGTTTTCAAGGATCTCGCAGGGTAAATAGAGAAACTTGTTAGAATTTGAATTTGGGTAGCTTGATTGAAGGAACTTCATGTTGCTGAGAGTCCTTCTTCAAGAGTCAAGGCTCACCATATCGAGTGGGTCATAGCCCCTAACTCAGGTCATCATGCTTGGATTTCTGGAAAACCTTGGCTAGAGGAAAATAAATCCTCTTTGCCCCTTGCTAGACATCATGACCTGCATCACAAACCCTTGAGATCCTTGAAATGGATTAGTCTTTATGCAGGGTGTATGCAATGGTATGATGTTATGCTATGCGTGGAGTAATGTAGGTAAACCCTGTTATGAGTCCAGATTAAGGACTGTAAACAAACCCTGCAAGAAACTCATGTTGTTAGATAACAAGTATGCAAGTAGTCAAGTTTGAAAGCACACAAGTCACACAAGACAGCCCTTAGAGTTTAGGCCAGCATGAGGTCTAGGTATTACCCTCTTGAAGTTGGTGGGCTCAAAACCTGTCCTATCAGAAGTAACCGAGTTCTAGAGGATCCCAATATCACGGACTACCCTCAATCGGTCATAACTCCAGCGTCGCAATCTTTTCTTGCGGCCAGAACCATCGCGAGAGTTTAGCCTCAATGGGTGTAGCATACTGCTACTGTTCTATGGCCAAGTTGGGTCAATTTAGGGTTCTAAGGTCGGTTGGTGCTTAATGACTCCTCGGAAGACCCATATTCTCCTCGTTGCAACACAAGGGATATCGGTACAGACCAAGGTGCCACATCAATGTAGCCACTGCTTCACCCGTGTCGGTCTACGCCGGACAGGTCCCTCACAGCTTATGCTACCTAAAAGGGTATCCCCAGATCCGGGTTAGGATCTATGAAACTCCAATGCAAAGCCCACAAATATAAAGCAATCAAAGCAGAGCAATTGAAAACATAAGTATGATCTAATCCTAAGGTACACCTCACTTTTATAGTCCCCAGCAGAGTCGCCAGTTCTGTGATCGGTGGATCTGGAACTGACTATTTAACGCTGGTTCGCGAAATGTCGCGGTAAGCAAGAGTCTCCACCGTCTTTTATTTTCTCCAACATGGAAAGGACAAAAGCACAGAAAAATTCCTTATTGAGATTAGTTCTCGGTTCGGGAGGTAGATTTATAGAAAGGGAAGGTGTTAGCACCCTTTCTATCCATGGTTATCCATGGGCTCTTAGATACTTGCTCATTGTGTTTTCAAAATGTTTGTTTTCTTTTCAAGGTGAGTGGGTTTGAAAAAGTTTCTTTGAAAGTTTCAGATCGACTCTTGTATCAGTCCTCAAGAGTGTTTGAAAAATTGTTTTTGAAAGCTTTTTGCAAAGTGTCGGTGTGAAAAGAAGTTTTTGATTTGTTTTGAATTAGAGCAAGTATCTACGAGTCATCTACCTACCCTAAGGAATTAGTCTGTGTAAATGTCCTTAAGGTAGTGCCATCCCACCATTGAGAGGTAGGTAGCACCACCGTTGGAGGTGTTCAGGTCAATTCGAGGGTTAGGGACAGTGTGGTCACCGAGAAATAGTAAGATACCTTAGAAGCTACCCTTATGCCATTGATCTTTTTATCCGAGGAAACCGTTTCGAGGCAACTGTTCCGAGGCAACTTATTTCGAGGCAACTTGTTCGAGGCAACTAGATCAATGGAACATAAGGATTCACTAAGACGTCCTATACTCGACGACCACGTTTCGAGGGGCAAGGCAACAGTGTGATCACCATAGCAACAGTAGGACACCTTAGAAGCTACCCTTATGCCATGTTCATGGACATAAGGACTTACTAAGACGTCTTGTACTCGACGACCACGTTTCGAGGGGCAAGGCAACAGTGAGGCGTACCCTAGGAGTGGTGTGTGAATTGTGAGTCATTTTCAGTTATTATTTGTCTTGTCATGTATTGGGTGAGCTACGCTTTGATTTTATTTGGGCATTCATTCTTTCATGTGATTAGCAGTTTAAAGGGTGCGGAAATTAAAAGGCGGAAAAAAATAAAGGTCCTACGCTATTACAAGGCGCGGGTCTACATCGCCAAATTAAACCAAGACCCGATTTGAATAAAAGTACGGAAAGTAAAAAAACAGTAAAAAGGTCCTATTTGTAGTTGTTTAGGTATTGGCTTGCATTTTTGGTAAAACCCAAGTGTATGTGTGAATGTCATGACTGATGTCATAACATTCTAGTTTAGTTTGTACTGACTCATTAGGTACCTTTGCAGAAAAATATTGTAATTCAAGTACTGATGTTTATAAGTGTGTATCTGAGCATTTTGCAAAATGATCACATTTTGCTAAATCAGTAGACAGGTTTTCTCAGATGTCATAACAGATGTTATGACATCCTGTTCTGAACTAACAGGTTTGCAGGTTGGATAAGTCTGAGTTTTTTCAGGAAAATAACTCAGTCTTTCCTGAACAGAATCCTGCGTTTTCTGAGGGGTAACCTAGCTCAACCCTAACCTGGTTAATAAAGTCCTGTGACCTGGTCTTTAGGTCAAACGGAATTAACCCTAGGTTTTTGTGGAAACCCTAACTGAAGTTGCAGCTGCTATATATTCAACAGAGCTGCTGTTTTGCAAGGCATCCCTTTTATTGATCAGAAGATCATTTGTAATCTGTATAGGTTTGATTATTGTACTCCAAGCAATTATCATTGTGATAAGTGACTTGGAATAGGTTTCTAATTGTAAGGGCTGTGTAGCACTCAAAGCTTTGAAGCAAGAGTGTTTGAATGTTCCTTGACTAAAGCTGTGAAGCAGAGTCAAGTTAGTTGTGTGGATCACTCAAAGCTGTGAAGCAAGAGTGATTGTGTTACTTGATTAAAAAGCTGTGAAGCTTAATCAAGTGTTTGTTTTTGAAGAGTGTCTTCATCAATTCTTAAGTCAAATTATGTTATGTATCACTGCTGTGATTGAGGGGGAGTAAGTAGGAACTCAGGTTTAAGTTGTACTTAGATTGGAATTGCATTGGGTAGGTCTTAAGTGAAGGAGATAAACTGGTTGGTTTATTCCTGAATTAACATCTCTTATAGTGGATTTCCTCCCTGGCTTGGTAGCCCCCAGAGTAGGTGTTGTTGCACACTGAACTGGGTAAACAATTGACTGTGTTCTTTATTGCTTTTGTATTTACTGTCATATAGTAAGTCAGATACGGTGTCATAACATTGAACGTGACATTGAGTATCTGCAGCCAAAATTTCAATTGGCATCAGAGCAGGCACCCTGCCTGTATTACTGGGTGAGATCTAGGGATATCACTTTCTGGCACTATGGACAAAGAAGGAGTTTTTGGAAATAGACCACCCATTCTGGATGGAACTAATTATGACTACTGAAAACCCCGTATGATTGCCTTCCTAAAATCTCTGGACAAAAAGGCTTGGAGAGCTGCTGACAAAGGATGGATCCATCCCACCATAACTGAGAAAGATGGGACAATCAGTCTGAAGCCTGAGGAAGATTGGAGTAAAGAAGAAGATGAGTTAGCTCTGGGAAATTCAAAAGCTTTAAATGCCTTGTTCAATGGAATTGATAGAAACATTTTCAGACTAGTACATCAATATGAACTGGCCAAGGAAATTTGGGACACTCTCAAAACTACTCATGAGGGCACTTCCAAAGTAAAAATGTCAAGGCTTCAGATGTTGACCACCAAGTTTGAGAATCTAAAAATGATGGTAGATGAAACCATTCATGAGTTTCACATGAACATCTTGGAGATTGCCAACACCTCAGGAGCACTGGGAGAAAAGATGTCAGAAGAAAAACTGGTAAGGAAGATTCTCAGATCCTTGCCTAAAAGATTTGCAATGAAGGTAACTGCCATAGAGGAAGCCCAGGACATCAGCAAGTTGAAAGTGGATGAACTTATTGGGTCTCTTCAGACTTTTGAGATGGGGATCACTGATAATGGTGACAAGAAGAACAAAAGCATAGCACTTGTATCCAACACTGATGTTGAAAACAAGGAGGATGAAGAAGAAAATATATCAGAAGCTATTGCCATGCTTGGAAGACAGTTCAACAAGCTCATCAAAAGAATGGATCCAAAGTCAAGGTCTAATGTTCATAACATTCCCTCTGACATTGATAGTTCCAGCAGAAGACCAAGGTCAGAAGATAAGGGAAACCAAGGCAGAGGTATTCAATGCCATGGATGTGAAGGATATGGACATATTCGAGCTGAATGTCCTACCTTTCTTAAGAAACAAAAGAAAGGAATGACTGTTACTTGGTCTGACTATGATTCAGAAAGTAATTCTGAAGAAGAATCTGCCAAACTAGTTACTGCTCTAACTAGTGTTTGTACTTCTGAAAGTGACACTAGTGATGAAGAAGTGACATTTGAAGAACTGGCTGATACCTACAAGAAATTGTGTATCAGAAGTGCTGAAGTCTGTGTACAGAATGAGAAACAATCAAAACTCATTATAAAGCTGGAGGCGGAAAAAAGGGCAGATCTTGAAACTATAAGTCACCTAGAAGGGGAAGTTCAATTACTGAACTCACAACTGAACCAAATGACAAAATCTGTCAAGATGTTGACCAATGGATCAGATAAATTGGAAGAGATCCTACAAGTGGGACAAAATGTGGGAAACAAATCTGGTCTAGGATTTGTGGAAGCTAAGAAACCTGGTGCAGACAAGAAGATCAGGCATGTTAAACAATTGTCAAAGCAGATGTCTCAACACAACTCTCAACATCAGAAATACATGAAGAAAAAATACCAAAGATGGAGATGTCATCATTGTGGGAGGTATGGACACATAAAGCCCTTCTGTTTCAAATTGCATGGATACCCTAATCAAAACTCAGGTGCTAAACCTAAGCCAAAAAGGGTGCCACATACTCCTCATTGGAAGAAAAAGGCTACTGCCCTGATAGCCCATACTTCCCTGAGAGTGTCTGCAAAGGAAGGCTGGTACTTTGACAGTGGATGTTCCAGACACATGACTGGATTCAAAAATCTCCTCAATAATGTTATGCCTCACACCACCAGTTTTGTGACCTTTGGAGATGGTGCTAAAGGTGAAGTCAAAGGAGTTGGTAATTTGGACTGCCCTGGAGTTCCAAGTCTGAATAAAGTACTGCTGGTAAAAGGGCTGACTGCTAATCTCATTAGTATCAGTCAATTATGTGATCTAGGATTCAAGGTCAACTTCTCAAGATCTGAATGTCTAGTAATTAATGAAAAACTAGAAGTTGTAATGAGAGGAATCAGATCCAAAGATAACTGCTACTTGTGGCAGCCTGAGAACACTGATATCTCCACTATGTGTCCAATTATCAAAGAAGAAAAAGAGATGACACTGTGGCAGCTTAAACTTGGTCCTCTTCATCTAAGAAGAATGAAAAGAGCTATTTCTATGGAAGCAGTCAGAAGAACTCCAAAACTACAGGTTGATAATATCTGTGATGTGGCAAATAAACTTGAAGAAGTATGTGTTGTCAGAACCATAAGTCATCTTGACAAGGATGTTGGAAATAACAAGTCTAATAAATTCTGTTTCCCTGAAGAAATGAGGCTTGAAGTCTCCTCTCCTATAACTCTCCATCAAAATGGACTGGACAGACAGAAAATTATTCAAGAATCAACCAGAACTATGATTCATATCAAAAGAATGCCTTCCCAATTCTGTGCGGAAATAGTTGCTGCTAGGAAAAACTGTTCTCAAAACATCTGGTCAAAACAGATGCTCCCTAAGTACAATGTCACACAAGATGTTGTGACATTGTGTTGTGACAATCTGAATACAATCAACATTTCCTTGAACCCTATTGACTTTGAAGAGAAGAAGTCATTTAAACTGGAACATAGTTTCTCTAAGCTTCAGCTGACTGATTCTTCTACCAAGGCTCTTGTTGGAAATAAACTTGAAAATTTGAGGGGCAGGTTGGGTATTCACCAACATAAGAAATTATAGCAATTAATTTTTCTTAAAACAAAGGTTGAAGGAATTAATTTTATTAAGTCTATCTTTAGTGGGTTAATCATATACTTTCACAATTCTTTCAAAATCTTTAAGAAGTTGAAAAGACTCCCTTTTACCCCCTACCTCTCTCGTCCTTGCAACCTGTTTCCTCCTCTTAATCAAAGATTTTTCTCAAACTGCTACCATTACTCAAAGTCAATCAAAATGTCTCAGACATCGTCTTCAACCATGGCGACTTCGTCATCCTCATCATCGTCATCATCTGACCAAGACTCTAGGGCAATCACCACATGCATAGAATCTGAAGTTCTTGAGGTCACTCCTCTCATAGAGATGGCAACTGATCCAGCCAAAGTCAAAAAGCTCAGAACCAGACATGCAGGAAGAGCTCAAGCTACAGCCTCTGGTAATTCTTCTCATCCTTCTTCTTCTGTACCAAATAGAGAAGGATCAGTTCAAGTTCATCAAGCTATTGCTAGGCTGGTTACTAGTATACTGAGTGGAAACCAATCTGTACCGGGGATTTCTGTCCCTTTAAATCAATCAGAAAGTCCAAATGTGGAAGTTTATGAGAATGTAGATGTCACTGAGAATGTTGTGACACAAAAAGACAACATTCAGAACCCTTCAGAAAAGGCTGCTGATCCACCTATCATTGATGTGGATGAGGATTACTCAGATAATGATCTGATTGCTAATGTGAACCCTAGCATAGCTAGGAGATTGATGAAAAGAAAGAGTAGTCAGAATGATAAACCTAATGCTAAGAAATCCAAGGCTGAAGGCATGGCTGAGAAAAGTATTCAGACAAAAGGGAAGAAGGCCCAGGTGCATACTGCTAGACAACCAATCTCTAAGAAGAGAAAAGAACCTGAATCTTCTGATTCTGATGAGGAATCAGAATTTGAGATTGATATTGAAGAAACTCCTATCAGAAGGAAGCTCCCCTCCAGCAAAATTGCTAGAGTGCCTGAAGTCCCAACAGACAACATCTCTTTTCATCATCCTGACAATGCAAACAGATGGAAGTATGTTTGCTTAAAGAGAATAGCCTTAGAGAGAGAACTCAACAATGATGCCTTGGAGTGCAAAGACATCATGGACCTGATCAAGAATGCTGGACTAATGAAGACAGTGATAAAATTTAACAAATGTTATGAAAATCTGGTCAAGGAGTTTGTAGTGAACTTGTCTAATGATTGTGCTGATGGAAGGTCAGCTGACTTTGAAAGTGTTTTTGTTAGAGGAAGAAGGGTCAAGTTCTCTCCATCAGAAATCAACAAGTTTCTTGGAAGAACAAATGAGGATTGTCCTGATCTGGAGGCAACTGACAATGAAGTTTGTCAAACCATCACAGCCAGGCAAGTAAAGTGCTGGCCCTTGAAAGGCAAGCTGAATGCCAGTAAACTCAGCATGAAATTTGCCATCTTGCATAAAATAGGTGCAGCCAACTGGGTGCCTACAAATCATAAATCAACTATCTCCACAGGATTGGGGAGATTTATTTATGCTGTGGGAACCAAGACTGCTTTTGACTATGGCAGGTACATCTTTGAACAAACTTTAAAGCATGCTGGCAGTTATGCTGTCAAAGGACTAATTGCCTTTCCCTCCCTCCTTTGTGGAATCATCCTTGCATAATATCCTGATATCCTTGTGGCAAGAGATACAGTCTGCAAAAGAGCTCCTGCCCTTGGCTTGCACTACAAACTGTTTCAGGGATCTCATGCTCCAGACATTATCATAACATCAGCTGAGACATCGTCTGTGAAGACCCAGTCCAAGACATCAGATGTCATAGCTGTTTTAAAAGAAACTTGCAAAGAGCTGGATGCTAGAAAAAGGACCCTAGAAATTCTAATTGCCAGGCTAGAAAAGGAGGAAGCTGAAGAAAATAGAAGGGAAGAAGGTGTAGAAGCTGAAGGTCATCTCAACATTGAAGAAACTAGCTCCTCTGAGTCTGATGACAGTGCTTGAAGGTTGGTTGCTGTTTGGTGGTGTTGCTGGTTGGTGCTGATATCTGGTGGAGTTTGGAAGTGTGTTCAGTTCTTTTTTCTGCTGCTACTCTTATTAATTGTTTTTGGATAATTGTATAATCACTATGAACATGTATCTTTGGCCCATTTGTGGCTAAAGAGGGGGAGAATATTTTGGTACTTAATATGTACTTGCTCAATTAGACATTCTATTTTTCTGCAGTCATTTATTTCTGCTGCTATCTATCTCTGATTGCTTAGGGTCTTTAGCCAAAAATCTGCCAAAGGGGGAGTTTGTAGTTGTTTAGGTATTGGCTTGCATTTTTGGTAAAACCCAAGTGTATGTGTGAATGTCATGACTGATGTCATAAAATTCTAGTTTAGTTTGTACTGACTCATTAGGTACCTTTGCAGAAAAATATTGTAATTCAAGTACTGATGTTTATAAGTGTGTATCTGAGCATTTTGCAAAATGATCACATTTTGCTAAATCAGTAGACAGGTTTTCTCAGATGTCATAACAGATGTTATGACATCCTGTTCTGAACTAACGGGTTTGCAGGTTGGATAAGTCTGAGTTTTTTCAGGAAAATAACTCAGTCTTTCCTGAACAGAATCCTGCGTTTTCTGAGGGGTAACCTAGCTCAACCCTAACCTGGTTAATAAAGTCCTGTGACCTGGTCTTTAGGTCAAACGGAATTAACCCTAGGTTTTTGTGGAAACCCTAACTGAAGTTGCAGCTGCTATATATTCAATAGAGCTGCTGTTTTGCAAGGCATCCCTTTTATTGATCAGAAGATCATTTGTAATCTGTATAGGTTTGATTATTGTACTCCAAGCAATTATCATTGTGATAAGTGACTTGGAATAGGTTTCTAATTGTAAGGGTTGTGTAGCACTCAAAGCTTTGAAGCAAGAGTGTTTGAATGTTCCTTGACTAAAGCTGTGAAGCAGAGTCAAGTTAGTTGTGTGGATCACTCAAAGCTGTGAAGCAAGAGTGATTGTGTTGCTTGATTAAAAAGCTGTGAAGCTTAATCAAGTGTTTGTTTTTGAAGAGTGTCTTCATCAATTCTTAAGTCAAATTATGTTATGTATCACTGCTGTGATTGAGGGGGAGTGAGTAGGAACTCAGGTTTAAGTTGTACTTAGATTGGAATTGCATTGGGTAGGTCTTAAGTGAAGGAGATAAACTGGTTGGTTTATTCCTGAATTAACATCTCTTATAGTGGATTTCCTCCCTGGCTTGGTAGCCCCCAGAGTAGGTGTTGTTGCACACTGAACTGGGTAAACAATTGACTGTGTTCTTTATTGCTTTTGTATTTACTGTCATATAGTAAGTCAGATACGGTGTCATAACATTGAACGTGACATTGAGTATCTGCAGCCAAAATTTCACTATTTACTATTACATATCCGGAGCAATTACATAATAATCGAACAAATTAAATACGCGCGAATAAAGAAAAGGGAATTAATTTTTTTGTCTTCTTTTTTGGTAATTAAATGAAATTGAAAACTAATTAATTATTTTAATTACAAGAAAATATTTTTTGACCTTTTTTATGTTTTTATGAAATAAAATAAAAAAAGAATTAAAAATGTCAAAAGAAAAAGCCTAAGTCTAAATTTGTTTTTATTTATTGTGAAAAAAGGTTAAAATTAACTAATTAAACTAATTAATTTGTTAGTATTTTATTTACAAAAATAATTACTAAAGTGAAATTAATAATTACATTTTTTTTTTGTTTTTTTCTGAATTTATGAAAATAATTATTTGTGAACTAACTAAATAATAATAATAATTAATAAAAGGAAAGAAAATAAGAAAAGAAATGCTAAACCAAGGAGGTGAAGGCCGGATTTTGGAGGTTTTACTCAAAATCATCCTTAGGCATCAAAAATTCCATCTAAGCCCATGGTTGTGATCGTCCATGTCTCCTGATCACGTCTATGCTTATGGTTTGTCCCAATTTCACCTGTAGACAAAATACCTAAAAACAAAACCAACGAACCATAGGCACGGGTATTGTAATACGGAGCCTAAAAATGAAATTGAATATAGCAGTTACATTGGAAATTAGGCATGGAGTATGAATATGCTATTATTTTCCAGAAAAAGTGCAAGAATGGAGAAACATGATTTCGTGTACAGGGGTGAGTTTGAGACAACTTACAGCGCTTGGTAGTGGACCTTAGGACGCGTTTGTGGTTGCTTTGGCTTCAGGGAGTGGCAAGGAAGAAAGCCACGTGCTTGCTTTGATCTGAAAATGTTTGCAACACCGCTTTAGATCTCTCACTTTTTTGGACAAATTTTGAACTTTTCCTCTGGCCGTTTGTGCACACTCTCCTTTTTTTCTAGGTCTTGAATGAGGCTTTCAAGGCTTGTATATATAGTCTTGGATGAGAATCAGTCACATTAAGGAGCTTTTAAGCCTTGCAATGAAGTTTTGATTTTCTCCATAATAACCATTGAAATAACTTGCCATATTTGCTCCAAATTTGAATTTTTTTTTGCTTGAAATAGGTCTTGAACGAATTTGGTATATGTTTTATGGTGTATCAAAGCTATTCAAACCACAAAATATCCTCCCATTAATTTTCTTGATTTTTATTTGAATTTTAAAGATTTAAAATGAATTAAATCAAATAAAATTAAACAAAAATAGAAAAATTAATTTTTATTCTTGAAATAAAACATGGGACACGTGGGAGGTATGGCAAAGCTGAATCAAGTGGAAAAAGTGGGCCCCTTTTGTCAAAAAATGAAATTTCAAGGATAAATGATTTTGGCCATTTCACAAAAATTTCCCAACTTCTCTAATGCATATCTTGCTCAATTGTTAAGCTTTGATCATGTTCTTGGACATTTTGGAAAGGTCTTGAAGTCCTCTAACCAATGTTTTTGGTCCCATGTCATTTTCATTTACCAATCTCAAGTTATGGTCTTTGACTTAAAGTCCCTTTTTGTTGACTTTTGAAAATGACCTATAATGTTGAAATTGATAACTTTTTGTGAGAGCATTTCCTGGACTTGGAATGTGAAGATGAGTTGTAGGAAATGTATTCCTATTCAAGATGAACATTGGATGGAATTTTTCTGATGAACCATGAAAAAGTTATGCCTTGGTCAAGTTACAGTTGACTTTTCAGTTGTCCAAAAATAGAAACTTTTGACACCTTGATGATTTTTGAGCCATTCTTGTGAAATCATGGTCAAGACTTGACCAAATGATGATTGTGGCTTCAAAATAAGATGTTGACCAAAAATTTTGACTTTTGACTGCCAAATAACCATTTTGCCCCTACAGTTGACTGTTGAGCAAATGGGACTTTTGACTGTGCAACTTGACCTTGTAAGCCTTGAAATTTGACATGTAGGTGCTTGACAATGTTTATGAGCATATGGGACTTGATTGAGCCCTTGAAAACTTCAACTTCCTTGCCAGAACCAAAACCCTAATTTTGACTGTTAGGAGGCCATTGGACTGTGCAACCCTTGGGAGATTTTGAAGCATGATCTTAGCAAACCTTGAAGAATATGGGAGGGCAAATTTTAGGGTACAACACTTGAATTTGGAACTCATTAGGGGATTGGTAGAACCAAAGCCTCTACACAACAAGTTGCATTTGCTTTTTGTCAAGTATATCATCCATTTTGGAATTCTCACAAGGCAACATGTAATGATCAACGATGTTTAAGTGATCCGCGTTGACCAAAGGTGTTGTAGATCCATCAGAGGATTGGTAGAACCAAAGCCTCTACACAATGAATCTCAAGGTTATTGGATTAAAGAGATCAAATTAACATACTTGGGCTTGCAATCATAAGTTTGGGCCACGAATGCTCATTTATTCGAATCGGGACAAAATTTAGCGCTATGTTAAGCAATCGTAAGTGGACTTATGTAGAAGTCGCACCCATTTTGAGGCCGGTTAATAGCAATCTATGTACTTCATGTTTGGATAAATGATATAGAGATCACCATCCCTTAACATGTAGCACAATAAAAGAAGAAAGGGATAAGATGAAGAGGGAGGGAAATGATAAGCTAATTTGGATCACCATTTCAAAATTCTTTCATCTTTAAATTCAACCACTCCTCTAGATGGATTAAAGCACTAAACATATCATTAATCCAAAGCACCAAAAATGAATTAAATACTTCACTCTTAGGTAGATTTGAATTGATGAACATTTATCCAACTTCATCTACATCACAAAGTCCATTGAGTTTAAAGACAAATTGGACATTTAAAATTGCAATCCAAACCAACAATCACAAGGAGTGAGTAGCAAAAGCATTTTGGATCAAAGTTGCCCCAAAACAAGGCAAAAAATACATTCTGTTCAGGTGTAAATCGATTTACACTACTATGTAAATCGATTTACACAGTATAATTTTCAAAAATTTGTTCAAAATTGTGCTGTGTAAATCGATTTACACTACTATGTAAATCGATTGCACACAGAAGCAGTAGCAAAAACAGCATTTTAAAAGGGCAATTACTTGTTCAAACTTTCCATCAAACACCTTATGATCATGGATCCACTTGAGCACGAAAATTCCATCAAATTATGAGAAAATAACACCATTGGAATCACAAAATAATGCTCAAAGAATCAATCCCAAAGATCACCAAGAGATCACATTGTGAAAGATGAATTATCCAAACTTACCAAAGGTAGATCTATAGAATTATCAAAACAACTTCAAGAATTTGCTTCAATTCAACCATAAGAATCAATTGACCAATCTTAGATGTAGAGAATTGATGGAGAAAAAGTGTTTGGATGAAGGTTTAGCTCAAAGATTAGTAAGCTTCAATGCAAAGCTTACTAAATTTTTGAAAATGGAGCTTTGAGTGAATTTGGTAGATGGAGAGAGTTGAGAGATTTTTTAGCAAGGTGGATTTGGCTATCAAAAGCTTGAAATTTGAATGAAATGAGGGCTCTATTTATAGAGTTTTAGGATTGGGATTAGTGGTAATTTGGTAATTGATTCTTGGAGCCAAAATTTGAATTAATGATAACTCTTTCAAAAATTAGAGCCAAAATTTGAATTAATGATAATTCTTTCAAATATTAGAGCCAAAATTTGAATTAATGATAATTCTTCTTAAAAATGAAAAACTGGCACTAAAATTTGAATTAATTATACATCTTTCAAAAATGAAGGAAAATTGGAGCCAAAATTTGACAATTTTAAAATGCTGATTTTTCTTTAATTTTCACGCTGTGCAATCGATTGCACTACAGTGCAAATCGATTGCACAGTGTATTTTTTTTCAAAAATGGCGCAAAATACACTATGTGCAATCGATTTCACTTTAAGAGCAATCGATTGCATCAGTGAAAAAAAATGAAATTTTTTTAATTCTTTTTCTTTGCAAATAGAGATTTTAGGAAAATGATACCAGAAATCCTTATTTGTCAGATGCTTCGACTTGGTACCTACAAAACAAAAATATACAAAGACAAAGACAAATATTTTTTTGGTATTTTGATTAGAAGTTAGTCAACAACACATATACAAAATACACAACCAAGGTGCTTGGAGATTCCTCAAGAGAAAACTTAAAGATAGGAAAAAAGAGGAAGAACCAACCCTAATGTGATCTTGTTATGATCGAGTTGACATGATATGATAGAGGAATCTTAGGGGCAAAAATTAGGGTACAACAGTGGGATAGCACTGTCTAAAGGAAACAAGAATAGAACAATTCTCTTTTTCGAGTAGGTAGATTAACTCTTAAGTACTTGCTCAATCCAAACAAACTTTTTCACACGTACACTCCTCTTTTAAAAAAAAGCATTCAAAACACTTCGTAACACTCTTGAAGACAGAAGCAAGAGTTAAATCGAAGTCAAAAACTTTTTAAAATCAAACACACACAAGCAAATTTTGAAAATGATGAGCAAGTACCTAAGAGCCCGTAGAAAACTACGGATAGAAAGGGTGCTAATACCTTCCCTTTTTATAATCTACCCCCCGTACTCAAAATGTCGAAAAAGGGAATTTTTCTGTGCTTTTTTCCTTTCCTGTTGGATAAAATAAAAGTCAGTGGCGACTCTTGCTTACTGCGACATTTTGCAAACACAAACACAAAACGCAAACCAGCATTCCTAAAACAGTCTGGTTCTGGCCACCGTATCACAATGAGCCTATGTTATTAGTGTTTAAAGTTCTAGGAAAATCTTTTCACATTCCTTGGTCCACTTGAAAGGAAACTCCTTACGTGTAAGTCGGTTCAGGGGTAAGGCTATTCTAGAGACTTACTAATGAACATATGATAGTACCCGACAAACCCTAGGAAACTCTTAAATCCAAACCAAAATAGAAGAGGATATCATCAACGAAAAAAACTATAAACTAGACCAAAATTGATTCAAATGTGTTATGGACTGGCCAAAATAGTCCCACGTTGCTTGGAAATCTAGCCTAAGGTTAATGTTAAAGTCGTGAGGGTTCTCACTCAAAACTTGTGGTTGACCGCAACATTGACACTGTTTGTGGGAACTCAAAGTTTTCATCGCGCATCTTAGCCTTAACTAGGGGCCAATTGTTCTGGGATGGGAAAATGGTCCTACATTAATTAATAATCAAGGCTATGGATATTTTATATTCAACACCTTAATCAAATGAGGCTTCTAAAGGATAAAGTCGTAAGGTTATCACACCCAAAGTGGACAATACCTAGTAGTCGTAATGGTACAGACTTGAGGGATCCTCTGAAATACACTATTTAGATGTTCATCGCAGATCTCTTTACTTTCGAACTTAACAATAATATTTTCCGTGTAGACTTTCAACCTTTCGACAATATCTACCAAAAATATTTATTCATCATTCTCTAATATGTTGTCCCCATATTTTTCAAGTCAAGAGGCATGACGTTGTATCAATAGTGGACCCCCTCAGTCATGAAGGTTTTCTTTGTTTGTTCGCCTCGTACATGGGATTTTTTTGAATCCAGAGTTTGTGTCCATGTATGACAGCAACTTGTAGCCGGCCAAATTGTCCACTACCTAGTCTATGTTTGAGAGTGGGTAGGAATCCTTAGGGAGGGTCCAGTTGAAATCAGAGTAATTGACGCACATTCTCCAATTCCCCGAATATTTCTTCACTTATACAAAATTGGACATTAATTCAATATACGCTACTTTAGAAATAAAGTTGGCGTATAGCAGGCCTTGTGTTATCTTTGTGGTTGCTTTATCCTTCTGAAGGGATTTCCTTCTTCTTCACTTATCCATATAGCGGCCAAAGGGGTCAATGTTCAATTGAAGACAAGCCATGCTAGGGTGTATGTGGGGCATCTCGTTAGGAGAAGCTGCAAAGAGGTTGGCATTATCTTTAAGGCATTCAATGATCCATTTCTTCACCACGGGAGGTAACTTAGCCCCTATACAAATTGACTGTGTTGGATTATCTCCAAGATGGATGATCCCAAAGTTGCATCCAAAACTGGCCTCAGGGTTCTCAGTTTGACTTCCGTGATTGGGACGAGTTCATTGTTTAACAACATTTTGTCTCCTCTCACGTAGAGGTCGATCATACTTTTTACTTGACAAATCTTCTTTCCTTTTATCTCAAAAGTAAGAGCAGTCATGAGAAAATTCTTTTGTATGGTTTCATTTATGAGGGGTGCTCTGCAAAGACCATTTGAAATGAAAATTTGTTTGCATGCATCATTGTGATATTCATTTTAAAATGGACCTAAAAGGTTAGTGTATATGATGTTGCGAGGAATGACCTCCCAAGAATTTCGTTGTAAACACTTTTGCAAGGGATCACGAGAAAATGCACATCCACATACCCCTCATCCTTCCCTTCCCTGAAAGAGACTGAGAGCTTGATATCCACATGGAAGAGTTGAAGAATCATTGAACGCTAACAGATTCCCGACTTCATATACAATTTCAAATATAGATCGTGTAACCATAATCTCATGAAGATTCCAATGAACATCAGATGCATGAGCTCCCATCATGAATGAGGATTTTTTATACATGATGGTTTTCTATGGTGGCGGTTGCGACTAGGGGAAGTGTCGTATTAGGAGTCCCATCCAATTTCTCATTGTCTCAAAACCCTATAATAGGTCTCTTACCTTCCTGCCTCTTGTTCGTCATTAGCGGATTGAGGAATATTCATTGTGGAGGTTCTTTCTTAATAGACTATTAATTATCGATTGAACTAATGGAGAGGAAATGGAAAGATCTTAAAGCTGGGAAACATGTGGTGTCTTTTGAAGATGGATCGGTCATCATCATCTTCTTCAAGTAAGGCTAATATAGCAATTCTTGATTTTGACGGAGAGAGATATGATCTTAGAATTCGTATAAATCATAAGTCGTTTCTCACAGACGACATCATTGTTCCATTAAGAAACTAAAAATGCATGGTGAAGTAATGAAATAGTATCTTGGTATGGGGATGCAAGCTTCTGGTACAAAGAAGAGGGGGTGAACCTACAAGGTTAACACTACAATTCCTAAGTTAGTGAGTGATTAACAAAAGAGTGGAGTAAGTTATCGTTTGATCTATTGGGGAAGTCTTGGGAGCGAGGTTCAGAAGTGTCAATGGATCAAATGTTCATGGTTACAAGAGACCTTGATACCATATATCCACCGAAAACCTTAAGGCAATGGGGTATGGGTCACATCTCTTATAAACCCAACCTTTTCTCTATTCTTAGTCGATGTGGGACTTTAGCACAACATTCACACTTGAAACCCAACAATATCCCCCACAAGTGAGAATCAAGCATAAGACTAGCCTTGATCTACACCAGGATCCACTTCCTCTCCCCCACCAAACCAACCAAGGCTCTGATACCACTTGTTGGGGAGTCCGAGGAAGGCGTAAGCACCAATGGGACCAATGTTCCAGGACCACAAGAGAGGGAGACGCTACATCTCTATGTAAAACCTTATTGTGTTAGGTAAACGTGTCCTATCTCTTATAAATTAATAGGTTGTAAATGTACATGTTTTTTAGTTTGTTTTCCATTGTATTTCTTATGTGTTTTAGAATGTTTAAGTTCATTTTTACGCGTTTTTTTTTGTTTCCATGTTTGTTGATAATAAAAGTTCAAATGATGAATTGGGGAAAAAAGGATCAAAATACCAGTGAAAGGACCATCTCTAGTACACATTGGCATGGGAGAACACGGTAAGCCCATGTCTCATTACACGACTGTGTTCCCCCCTTTGAACCACCCTCATAGGATGCACCAGAGGCAAACACGGTCACTCCATGTCAGGTGACACAACCCATGTCAGCAGTGTAGGCAATTACGATTTGTGTTTTGGATTCCATTTCTTCTAAATTTATAACCTTTGTAACCCCCGTTTCATGATTTAAGACTGTTAATGCACCAATTTAGTGTATTCATTTAGTTCCTTAGGCCTTTGAGTTACTATAAATTGATGCCTTATGTTTTATAGTTGGCATCATTTCTTACTATATTACTTGTACTCTTAAGCTCTTGTTCTCTTAGTAACTTGAAGGTTTTTAATTATATCGCAAGCATTTTGTTCTAATTTTATTATTTCCTTGGTATTTACTTTTCTTACTTTTTATGCATAATGCTTCATTATTTTGTTATAATGCACTTTACCATTACTGAGTAAACTCATAGGGGCAAGGGGATTATGTAAGTTCATCTTATGATGAACTTATACTAAGTTTATGTAGAAATTAAGGGAAAGTTCAAAGGAATATTTATTTTAGAACTTAAGATCATTTTGTACGTCTGTGATTCTTGTGAATGCAAGATTAATATAGATGTCATTCATGTATCAAAAGGTAATTTATTGGCATTCAAAAACAAGTTGCTAAACAATTGAGTTCGAGGCGCCATTAACAAAGCGATTTGATCTCAATTGAGAAACAATCAATATCGCGACACTTACGTGACAAAGTGTACGCTCTTGAATGTATTAACCGTGCATATAAAATGTCCAGTTGTGCATGCCACGGAAGTGGGTGATGCACATAATTTTCTACTTCTGTAAAAATTTCTTAAGAACTTCCCATAATTCAAAACATATGCAAAGAGTAAATTTAAATCTAGATGAACAAAATATAATTCGCATGTCCTGCTTTATCTATTATTGTTATCATTTCTTTATTTTTCTACTTAAAACAACAAACCAATATTGATCGCCTTAGATAAACACAATTAACATAAAGCTTGGTAATGATAAACTTCTCCATGAGATCGAATTTATTATATTACTTAACACAAACCGTGAACTTGCGGTTCACACACCATCAAGTTTTTGGTGTAGTTTCTGGGGAAGTATTTGTTAATGGAGAACTTTATTGCGACGCAAGCTCGCTCTAACTTAGAATCTATGATGGAGAGTTTTATGGCTATGCAAATTCTCCATAATGAAGAACTTAGAAACCACTCTCAATACTAGTGAAGTCCTTAGACAGCTAACAACTATGGTTGAGTCCCTCGCAACTCACAGCAAGGCATTGGAGACCCAAATCTGCCAGCTTGCACACATCCCTCTAGGACCAACCAAAAGTGAAAAACAAATTGGGAATTCTGGGAAGAATGATATAAAGGTTGAGAAAATTTCTAGAGAGGACAAGGTAGAGATTGAGAAAAATTTACCGACACCAATATTGATCGTCTTAGATAAACACATTTAACATAAAGCCCACCAATCCATAGGTAATGTGGGACTTTAACCACTCACGTTTGTATCCAACATTCTTCTCGACAAGTGTGAGTCCCCAACATCCTATAACAGAATTCAATACTGAATCCAGCTCCCGCTCCTCCACCCAGCCGAACCACAACTCTGATACCACTTGTTGGGGGAAGTCTGAGGAGTGTGGTCTAAAAGTGTCAATGGGGCAAACGTTTATGGTTACAAGAGACTTGACACTACATATCCACCCAAAACTTTAAAGCAATGGGGTATGAGTCACCTCTCTTATAAACTCAACGTTTCCTCCATTCCTAGTCGATGTGGGACTTTAGCACAACTTTCACACTTGAAATCCAACAATCCACTTCTGCTCCCCACCGATCCAACCAGGGTTCTGATACCACTTGTTGAGGAGTCCAAAAAACGCGGAAGCACCAACGAAACCAATGCTCCAGGACCACGAGAGAGACACGTCACATCTCCACCTAAAATCTTAAAGTGTTAAGTAAATGAGTCATCTTTCTTATAAATTCAACATTTCATTCATTCGTAGACAATATAGGACTTTAACCACTTACGTTTACACTCTACAAGAGTATAATTAAATTGTGTGTGGAATTTCTTATATATGACGAAGGGCGGGATAGAGATATCATATGCTTTCCGACGTAGAATGCATGAGACTGTTATATGATGTCCAAAAATAAGTTATTTGTTTATGACATATATCAAGTATGGATCTTAAAGACGTAGGTGCAATATACCTTCCACACCTTTTGACTTTGTATCTAGACTCTTCTTCATTGGACCTCTGACTAGCGCGAGACAAAATGATACTGCAAACACTCGTTATATTAGTAGCTCAAGCAACAAAAATAACTTAACTTTTTATTATAGTGTGGTACGTCCAATATCCATATTCCTCGATTGAAAATTGGGGATACTAGTCAATTTTAATAAAAGTGTACCACTAACTTTTTAATCACTATACATATCGTGAGTGCCAAAAAACTACAAGAACTATGTAAGCCAATATATATTAATTTATGCAATATAGTCACTCATAAATAAATAATTTATATAGACACTATTGCACGTGCAAGTAAATTATTGTACCAAGCAAATATCTTTGCACAATTTGTTTATTTTATTTATAGAAAAGACTTATCTTTACACAAATGGCTTTTGCAAATGAAACATGATTATCGCAATTTAGAATACGTAAGTATCAAAAGCTAGAAAAAAGATATTTGATTTTTTAATAAATAAATCAATAATTCATTTTTAATGTTTTTAAAATATATATATATATATATATATATATATATATATATATATATATATATATATATATATATATATATATATATATATATATATATATATATATATATATATATATATATATATATATATATATATATATATATATATATATATATATATATATATATATATATATATATATATATCAAGCAACGAATGTTTTAAAATTCTTAATAGAGAATTTTTTTAATTAAATAAAAATTAAAAATTTTGAAATTTTAAAATTATTATAAGTTGGATCATGAATTTCTCATTATTACATTTAATAACTGATCATTTTCCTACCAACGCCCAAAAACTTATTATGATGTTTGGTTATTTTTGGTTGAGGTAAACAAAAGAAATCACTTTCCCACCAAAAGTTAATTATGATGTTTGGTTATTTTTGGTTGATATAAACAAAAGAAAGTTGGATAATTAAAATTGTAAATACCTTGCTAGCTATAAAAGTGAAGCATAATGAGAAACAAAAATGTGGGTTTGTCAATGTTGTCATGGTGGGGTGCACACGCATGATTTTTATGAGACACCACTTCCTACTTACTCACTTCTACCAAAATGGGATGAAAAAAAGAAAGAAAACAAAGACCTCCACAATAAACTTTATATGACAAATAAAATATACATTTTTTTAAAGAAAGGTCCACCCAAAATTTTGAAAAGAAGAAGAACAAAACAAGGGGACTAAAGTAAAAAAAAAAAAAAAAACCTCTTAAAAGGGAAATCATCTAAGCTTGAGAAAATCAAGTTTGTTACACAAAAAATATCCTTAAGATCATAAATTAAGTGTTTATACAAAATTTAATTTTTAGTCTTCCATCAATTTTTTTTAAGAAGTTAAAATGATAAATTAACTAAAAAATTTTTCAAGCATAAAACGTACTAAGAATTTTAAAAAAGTCTTAATATAACTCTATCTGGAATAAAACAACCACAAAACGAAAAATCCAAACTAAACAATAGTAACGGTAATACATTGTAAATGGTTGACCTTTCAAATCTGATAATCAAAACAGAAAGCTGAATAGTGATATTTCAACTACCAGAACGCTTAAAGTTTCACCTTTTCATATATAGTCATCAGCGACAAACTTTTATTCTGAAAAACCCACTGATTCCTCATTTTCCAAATTAACCACATTGTCGCTACCCAAATAATATGAAAAACGTTTCGGCACGCTTTCGAACATCCATCCAAAGCCCCAAATCGATCATGATGATTCTTGCACTGGCCATGAAAAACCGACGAAAACCCTAACAAACCAGACAACAAAAACCAAAATTTACCATAATAATCACATTGAACAAATAAATTATCCTGATTCTCATTCTCCCCAAAATCTATATAACAATTTTGCGCCTCTGTTATAATAATATGTCTACTAACCAAACTATCTTTCGTCAGGAGTCACATTATAACGATTTGAAGAATGGTGTCTCCACACCTAAGTATCGTCCACCGCTTCCTACAAAACAACTGAATCCAATAACACAATACACTCCTCCACCAACTCTTTCTCCCATGCAAACAACCTCCTATTTCAATTCCATGCCCCTCCATCGACCCCCACCCTAAAGAATACATCTCTGCTACCGTAGCATCCTTATAATCAGTTAAATCATAAGGCTTTCTGAATCTAGTCATTAACACCCCTCTTTCCAACCAAGGATCCCTCAAGAATAAGGAGTTTACCCCATTACCTACTTTCAATCATCCCACTCCCAAGTCTAATCCTATTCATTTTTCCACCACATAAACCCCCCAGCTACACCATACTTCAACTGCCCCCTTTCCTCACCATATCGATGAACTAACACCCTATACCAAATACTAGCAAAGTGCGCACATGTTATTTTTTATTTATAAATGTGTGATTATAAAATCTAAATTTCTCATTATATGGAAGCAATTCAACCATCGATTCTTAATGATCTAAGAAACAATAGTTAGATTGGAGAGAGTCTTAATCACCATTAAGGAGCGAGTTTCAACAAATTTCGAGGATCATGATCACACACAAAAAATAAAATAGGAAAACAATTATCCAACTGAGTTGGTACCTTAAAGAACATTTATATTTAATGGTCTAAATTTGACTTTGGTTCAACAAACCAGATGAGAGATGAATTGTTTTAATAGAGAAGAGAAATATTAAAGTTTTTCTATTTGATGGGTTAAATTTGAATTTGATTAAAAAAAGTGGATGAGAGATGAATGATTTTAATAGAGAAGAGAAATATTAAAGTCTTTATTTTTGGTTATCGGGTTGCGAGATTTTAATAGAGAAATTGAAAAATATTTCTCTAAAACTCTTTAGTTTTAGAGGAGATAAAATTGGTGTTTAGATACATTTTGATCTTGACCTCTACATCTAAATAATTTAACAAAATTAGTTATTGAAGTGTGAGTTTAACTACTCTATTATTTGAAAAAAATTGCTTAGTATGTATTTCGTATTTCATTATGTAAAATCAAGCTTCTCAAATGCACTTCTGTTTTGATGAAGACAAATGATGGGTTTAATCTGTAACGTATAGCCTAAATGTAGTACTGCAAGTGTACAGCCTATCGAAGTAATATATAAGATTATCGAACCACAGAGACCAATTGTCAATCTATCAACTCTATTGCTAAGGTGTTTATCTAAGGCGAACAAGAATATTGATGTGAGTGCAGTGCACAAAGTAAATGAGCGAGGTAAATAACAGTTTAAAAGACAGGTTGAATGTAAATCATGTAATCAGATATTGGTCCGGTCATGCGTAGATAAAACTACTTATGGGGCAGTATTTTCTATTGATAGTAAAGAATCAATTTAACGGGAACTTGTAGCTTTTGACTACTAAGAACCGAGTTTACTCTTTAAATTAAATTCCTTTATTGTCACATATAAAGGGTGCCTTCCGCGTTAAAGAGGTAAACCTATTTTTAAGAAATTGATAGTTTTGACTTAACAGAAAAGTGATTTTACTTGGAAAGATTAACTTAAAGAGACTTTTGGCTTTTGACCAAGAGTCAGATTTCAAACCTACAAACGCGTCCGAAAATAGTTTCAAAATCGTTTTCTAAAAAGGTCAATGATTCCTATTTAACCAATCAACGGCTTTCGCTCTTTTTGTTTGGTTAAATAATAATCAAGTCGTATCATTAGTTTGGACGGCTTTCGATCTTACCCAATAAACATTTAAACACAATTGACTTAAGTTAGAAGCAAAACATCCCCAGAGTATTTTCACTAGCATGATAATTGGAACACGACCATGATGACAATCATTACATCCTAACCTTTATAGTTTAGCCAGACATAATAAGTGCGAGTCTATAAAACGTGTAGACTATGGTAAGAGCATTTAAAGTCTATAAAACGTGTAGACTATGGTAAGAGCATTTAAAGTCTATAAAACGTGTAGACTATGGTAAGAGCATTTAAAGTCTATAAAACGTGTAGACTATGGTAAGAGCATTTAAAGTCTATAAAACGTGTAGACTATGGTAAGAGCATTTAAAGTCTATAAAACGTGTAGACTATGGTAAGAGCAATTAAATAAAGAAATGCAATAAAATAGAACCTTGCTCCGGTCGGAGACTTGAATCTGATACAAATCTACGGAAAGGTAAGGCTGGTATGATGAACTTCAACCAAAGTGCTCCAAGACTCGATTACAACTCAATCTACACCGCAATAACTCCCCGATGTGAAGAGATTATCACTTTACAGAAACTGATAGTATATGGCTTAAGATTGTACTAAGCTTGGATGAAACTAAAGAATGAAAATCGAAAACTATTTATAGAGGATCCTTGAGGTGCGTAAAGACCAGCATGCCCCTTAACTTCTTTTGAGCGGGAAGCTTGTTGTGAAGGCCGCGGGCGCGGTGAGGGTGGCCGCGGGCGCGGTGCATGGAACTGCCACATCATGGGAACGTGGCAGTTGATCTCTGGGTGAAAGTGGGCCACGTCATCGCGTTCCCTGTAGCCAGCGCGGTGCTGAACGCCATAAGTGCAAAATGTCTTGAAAAACCCTAATTTCTTGGCGTTTTGGCTCGTTTCTTCACAGAAGGCTCTGAAATGATAAGAATCCTGAAAACAAAGGAAAAAGGAACATAATACGAGAAAATGACAATAAAAACTAAGGAAAACATGTTATATTTGAGTCAGAAACATAGTGCGATTCAGTGCGATCAAATCCTCCCACACTTAGACCTTTGCTTGTCCTCAAGCAACAACTCTTAGAAGTAGATGAAAGAAAATTATGGTGTATACAGGTTTTGGGCAAAGAGGGCTTCTAAGTCCGAGTAAGGGTGTGTTGTCAGGCACTAACTATCTGAATCAAGGGTATCGTAATTACACTACTCGCAGAAATGCGGACATAAACCTCATAAGTATACAGATCGATCCTAATATCCTTACTATGCTAAGATTTCCCTTTTTACGAGGTCCTTTTTCATTCAGGCGCAATCACATTTAGCCCGTTATCCGTACATACTCATGGTGTAGTGACCGGTTAGTGACTCTGATCTCAAGTGATGGGATTCTGGTACAAGAGTTGGTTTAATCCCTTTTTATTTTACCCATTTGCAGTTGCGGGGGATCGGACCATAGTCCGCCCTACCAAGTCCAGCACCAGATACCTCTGAACCAACTACAACGAATATGCCTTATATTTTTTTTTCTTTGCTTTTGTTAGTGCTTACAACTTTCTTGAGTTTGAGTAATCTTTGTGAGAATCACCCAACTCGTAGTCGTATTCATACTTTATTTTATACCTTTTAAGGCAAAATAGAGATCATCCACTTATATTCATCGATCCCACACTTAGAGCATGCTTAGGCCGGAGCTGACTGCTAAGATAAACTACTTGAAGACCTATTTGTACAGTTTTATTCAAAATCATAGCATATTGGGGAGAAAAGGATCTAAATGTTCAAAAAGGCTTACGGTGTAAAAGCGATAACGAATTTTTCAAAAAGTGAGTGTCCAAGAAATAGACCCTATCTAGGACCTGTCTCATAGCCCAAATCCTTAAAAATAACCACAATTCTTTGAAAAAGAAAATTTTTGTAAGGCTAAAAAGTGGGGGAAATGAAGGGGTACACTACGCAGAAAGACTCGCTTATCACATGCATTTTATTAACTACGAATATAACATACCTAAAAGGAAAAATGCGGAAGGGAAATAAAAGCAGGAAAAATGGAAAATAAAAGCGGAAAATAAAAGCGAAAACGGGAAATAAAAGCGATAAATGCTCCTCCCACACTTAAATCAGACATTGTCCTCAATGTTCCAAAATAAGGTAGGAGGAGGTACCTGAAAACACTAGTGGGGGCCACTAGGACCTTCACCATCCTGGTTGGTACGACCGGAACGGCGGCTACGGCTGCGACGGCGGCTATCTCGGTCCAAAACAAGCTGCTCCAATCTCTCTGACAAGGAGGCATTTTCCGCTTGTAGCTCTTGGGTCCTACCAATGAGGGTGCCTTGGGTTGCCTCCATAAATTGGAAGTGACGAGCGTATGTGGTCTGGTGTAGGTGATGTTCTCTCTGGAAAGCCAGCTGACTTTCCATAATAGTGCGCAGAGAGCTAGCATTTTGTTCTTGGGATGCTTGCATGAAGGCCATGTTATCGGCCGCCTGTTGCTGCAATGTAGCAAGGAGGGTGTCCCTCTGGGCCTCTCGGGCCATATGCTCACGCCACATGTCCTCAGTGACATGGAAACTAGGAGCTGTACCTGCATGTGGGTTAGAGGTAGATGGTGTCGTGTGTGGTGGTGAAAAATGGGGTGGTTCCTCTGTTTGGAAATCGTACTCATCATCAGTGTTGTTACCCTCATTTAAAGGTAGATTTGGGGGCAACAGACCAATAAAAGCAGGAGCGTTGAGATCGTAGGTCCAGTTACGCTCAAATCTAATATCAGTACGACGGGAGCAAGGAATAACAACACTGGGTACAGCAGCACCTCCAACCATGAGGAAGTAACCACCTTCCTTCCTCGTCTTGCATAAACGCATATCCCTGAAAAATTTAAGATTTGCAATCCGAGGAGGAAGTGGCTCAAGGGTGGCAAGTTCCGTATCCAATCCTATGGCACGGGCAATAGTGGTAATCAGTCCACCAAAGGAAATCGGCCCACCCTTTCTTAAAACATGGTGCATGTGGGCAATCATGAATGGGACGGGATTAACTTTGGTGTCTGTGAGGCAGCTCTGCATGATAATTAATTCTTTAGCATTCACCTTGTTTGGGTTTTCCCGAGCAAAGATGGTGGATGCTAAAAGAAATCTAAAGACACGAAGGGCAGGATTGTGGATGTGAGAAGCAAGCAGGCCATCAAAAGATGTGGCATTTTGTTTAGTAATTCTGGCCCAAAATGCTTCAAATGCCCAATCCGTGTCTAAAGGTGCTTCACAAATGGCACCATCCCCATAAGGCCATCCTAACATGGCGGCTAGACCGTCAGTGGAGTAGTCATATTCAACATTAAACATTCTAAATTTGACTCCACCTACGGTGCTAGCAGTGTTAGGAGAGACGTTATAAATTAAAGAACTTAAAAATTCGAACGTCAGCCTAGGGTAGGTTGGTGCTTGAGTAGCAAAAATATCATGCATGCCTATTTTATCGAGAAGGAAGAATACACTATGGTATATACCTAATGAATATAGACAGTTTTCATCGATATACCTGGTAGGGTGTATCGGTGTTGTCAGCAATTTTTCAAGCCGCTTTAGTTGCCTTTCTCCGGCTTGACCACCACGCAAAATGTAACCGTGAAACTCCATAGGATTTTCTTGTGGATGAATAAAGAGAAGGAATGGGATGTAGAAGTAATGAAGGTGTGAGGAAGAAAATGAAATAGTGGGGGTATTTATAGGAAGGGAAGAAAAATGGTGGTTGTAAATATTTATGATGGGAATAATGGAAATAAATGTAGTGGGTTGATATAGGTAATAAAGGAAGTTATGGTGGGTTAAAAATGGAAGAAAATGGGATTGGAAATGGAAAAAGTGGTAAAATGGGGGGAAAAACGAGCAACTAGCCGTTAGGTGACCGTTGCGTCACCGCGGGCGCGGCAGGCCCTACCGCGGGCGCGGTGAGGTCGAGGTCAGTTGGGCTGGCTTGGCTTCCTTTCCATTGGGCTTTTCCTTCCTTGCCATTAGCTTCAATTTTTGGAGGTGTACCTATTTTTCTTATGAATGTGCATATATGTATGCGAATACATATATACAAGTATATTTATTTTATTTTTATATTAAAATTATGGTGACCAGAAAAACAAAAACATTAGTAAATAAATGAAACACATGCATATATATATATATATAGGTACGGACATCGGGTCACCAAAATAATTATTAACAACGCAGGAAATAGATAATGCAAATAAAAATGAGTCTGAAAAGGAAATCAACATAATACTAATAATACTGGAACTAGATATCTTGTGAACAATACAGATCTATTGCCAACCGGTAGGATGCTCTGCAGGAGTGTCTGGGCCACGCAGCTCAGTCAGCTGGCGTCGAATCTCTGCCACCTCGTGAGCTAATTCATCTAACTCACCAGCAAAGGTAACATCATTCACTTCTAACTGCAAATGAAGGTCAGCCACCTCATTGCGGAGAGTGGTTATCTCAGTGCGCATAGCAGTCAATAGAGTGCGAATATCAGGTTCCTGCAAGCTGAGGTTATTAGTAAGAACAATAGTGTGTGTAACCTCGGGTCGGGATGTGTGATCTGGAGTGGAGTCCTCGGGAGCAGGAGTGTAGTCTTGAGTGGGATCTTCGGAAGCAGGAGTGTATTCTGGAGTGAGATCTTCGGAAGCAGGAGTGTATTCTGGAGTGTACTCTGATATCTCACCCCAACCTTCTATAGAATAGTTCCAATTAGCAGAGTTGGAAACACAAGTCATCTGTGGGTCTGGCATTGTGAAGGTGTAAACTGTCTGGTCATTGATGAGCAATCTGTACCGATATGGGTGGAAAGAGGCCCTCCTCATGAGCCCACGATCCATGCAAAAATCTAAATCCAGGAAGGTATATCCACAGTATGGGGTCAGCTGTGCTATCATACTATCCAAACCCAAAGCAGAAGCTATCTGTGTCACATTCCCTCCGGAATGAATGAGTCCTACAGTGGATCGAGCAGTCTGCTCGAGGCTCTCTATCAGAAAACTTCCACTAGCTATAGGTCTGGACTGATTGGCACAGTACAGGAAAAGGATCTCCTCAGCGGTGACTAAGTGGTCACAGTAACTCCTCCCAAAGAAAGTGTGGCACATAATCATCTCGAAGTATCGGAAAGCCGGGTTATGGATCTTTCGGGACAGCTGGGTAGAGGGGTCAAGGCTGGCTCTATCAGTAATGTCCTGCCAAAATTTATCAATATCTCTGTCCATGTAGTAACTCAATGGAAACTCAGTGATAGCGGTCGGTCCAGTTTGGAAACCAAGCAAATCCCCAAATTCTTTAGTAGTCAGGGTATACTCGGTACCAAACAATCTGAAACTTAGGCAACCTCGCTCATCTCCTTCACCCACTCGTGGGTTATAATCCATAGAGCTAAGAAACTCTAGAGTAAGGTTTCTGTAGGTTTTATGGACATCATCAGCATAAGAATCCCAGCCAAGTTGGTTGCACAGATACCTAATACTTGGCTCAATCCCGAGTGCCTCCATGCAGCTCTGATCGGGGTACCTAGTGGGTACCATAGGTCTAGCAGATAAGGTAGCAAATCGGGCTTTTTGTGCTTCATCTCTAAAAATCACAACCATACCATCGGGGTAATGCATCCTGAAAATATAAACACAAGAAATTAGTCCAGATAAAATATATAAATTACTAAAATAAAATAAAATAAAGAATAAACCATGGGTTGCCTCCCATGCAGCGCTTGTTTAACGTCGTTAGCTTGACGATTAGATCTTACTTTATGTGGGTATTGGTGGGTCTATAAGAATATGACTAGAGTAGTCGACAAGCAAATCGCCTCCTTTGTAGAGCTTCAGTCTTTGTCCATTTACCACAAATGGAGCGCATGAATTGTTTTTGATTTCTACTGCTCCAGACTTTAGAACTTTTGACACTTCAAATGGACCTGTCCATCTTGAACGAAGCTTACCAGGAAAAAGTCGTAACCTTGAGTTAAATAGGAGAACAGGATCACCAATGTTGAAATCTTTCTTGATGATTTTTTTATCATGCCACATCTTGGTTCTTTCCTTATATATGATGGCATTCTCATAGGCATTCAAGCGAAGCTCTTCTAGCTTGTGAATGTCCAGGATACGTTTTTCTCCGGCTTTTAGGTAATCTAGATTCAAGGATTTAATGGCCCAATAGGCTTTATGTTCTAGTTCGAAGGGTAAATGACAGGACTTTCCATAAACCAGTTGATAAGGAGTTGTTCCAATAGGGGTTTTATAAGCCGTTCTATAAGCCCATAGGGCGTCTTTAAGTTTTCCGGACCAGTCTTTTCTGGATAGTGATACGGTTTTTTCTAGGATCTGCTTAATCTCCCTATTCGATACTTCTACTTGGCCACTAGTTTGCGGGTGATATGGTGATGCTACTCTATGTTTTACTCCGTATTTGCTTAGAAGCTTGTCAAATATCTTAGATATAAAATGTGATCCTCCATCACTTATGACTAACCTCGGGGTTCCAAACCTAGGAAAAATAATATTCTTAAACAGTTTGATAACTACCTTGGTGTCGTTGGTGGGTGATGCAACAGCTTCGATCCACTTTGAGACATAATCGACAGCTACTAGGATATACTTGTTACCCATTGAGGAAGGAAAAGGTCCCATGAAATCTATACCCCAGACATCAAATATTTCCACTTCTTGAATGTTACTTAAAGGCATTTCATCACGTCTTGAGATGTTCCCAGTGCGTTGGCATCGGTCACATTTTGTAATGTAAGTGTGGACATCGCGCCATACAGTAGGCCAATAAAAACCTGCTTGAAATATTTTGGCGCATGTTTTAGACGTGCTTGCATGTCCACCATAAGGTGAAGCATGACAATGTTTAATGACGTTGCCTACTTCTTCTTCCGGCACACATCGTCTGAATATATTATCTATTCCTCTTTTGAATAGGAGGGGTTCATCCCAAAAGAAGTGTTTAACATCTCTAAAAAACTTCTTCTTCTGTTGGTAGCTTAAATCAGGGGGTATGATATCATCGGCTAGATAATTCACAATATCTGCGTACCATGGTATGTTGTTCATGGTTGAGATTTCCTCATAGGTCTCTTCTTCAGTTGAGTTTATCCCAGCTATTAATCTTTCATAAGTGGAGTGATCGTCTATAGGTATAAGTTCAGGCTTAAGGTGTTCTAACCTAGAGAGATGATCAGCTACTAAGTTTTCAGCTCCTTTTTTATCCTTAATATCCAAGTCAAATTCTTGGAGTAAAAGTACCCATCTGAGCAATCTAGGCTTAGCATCTTTCTTACTTAACAAGTACCGGATTGCTGCATGATCTGTGTATACTATTATTTTTGCTCCCACCAAATAAGATCGAAATTTATCAATAGCAAAAACTACGGCTAGTAATTCTTTTTCTGTGGTTGTATACATTAGTTGTGCAGCGTCTAGTGTTCTACTAGCGTAGTAAATTGCATGCAGTTTCTTGTCTTTTCTTTGCCCTAGTACAGCTCCTACAGCGAAATCACTAGCATCGCACATGATTTCAAAGGGTTGTGTCCAATCAGGTGGTCTTATGATAGGTGCTGAAATAAGAGCTTGCTTTAAAACTTCAAAGGCTTCAAGACATTTTTGGTCGAATTCAAACTCGACATCCTTCATCAATAAGTTAGTTAAAGGTTTTGTTATTCCAGAAAAATTCTTGATGAAACGTCGGTAGAACCCGGCATGTCCTAGAAAACTTCTTATTTCCCTAACGGTCTTAGGTGGGTTTAAGTTTTCTATAACTTCTATCTTGGCCTTATCGACTTCTATACCTCTTTCAGAAATAATGTGTCCCAAGACTATCCCTTCATTTACCATAAAGTGGCACTTTTCCCAATTCAACACAAGGTTTACTTCCACACATCTTTTTAAGATTTTCTCTAAGTTCGAGAGGCAGTTTTTGAAATCAAACCCACACACTGAAAAATCGTCCATAAATACTTCCATAATTCCATCTAGGTAGTCTGCGAAAATTGACATCATACAACGTTGGAAAGTGGCAGGTGCATTACAGAGTCCAAAGGGCATTCGTCTATAAGCGAATGTTCCATAAGGGCAGGTAAATGTGGTTTTTTCTTGGTCCTCTGGGTGAATAGGGATTTGGAAAAACCCCGAATACCCATCAAGATAGCAGAAACATGAGTGTCTTGCTAGACGTTCAAGCATTTGATCTATAAATGGGAGAGGGAAATGGTCTTTCCTCGTTGCCTTATTCAACTTTCTGTAATCAATACACATACGCCATCCTCCTTCTGTTCGTTTTTCCACATGCTCACCTTTCTCATTTTTCAGAACGGTGATACCTCCTTTCTTGGGTACCACATGGACTGGGCTTACCCATTCACTATCCGAAATTTGGTATATGATACCAGCTTCTAATAACTTAAGAACTTCTTTCTTGACTACATCACTCATGATAGGGTTTATTCTTCTTTGATGTTCTCTTTAGGGTTTTGAATCTTCTTCTAGCATAATCCGATGCATGCATACGGACGGGCTTATACCTCTTAAATCTGAAACTTTATACCCTAAAGCTGAGGGATATTTTCGCAAGGTATCTAAGAGTTGATTTGTTTCTATTTGGTTTAGAGCGGCGCTAATTATAACAGGTCTATTCATCTCCTCATCCAAAAACTCATATCTTAGATTCTTGGGTAGTTCCTTAAGTTCTATAGTGGTTTTCTCAGTACGCGGCATAAGGTCATGGGTAAGAGCTAAGCATTCGAAAAGGTTGTCGACAATGTACGGTTCGATACTCTCAAATCCGTCATCCTCTAAAATAGGGGTTGATGGTAATTTGATTAAAAATTCGTTTTGTTCGAGCTCATTTACACATTCATCAATGATGTCGATGGCATAACACACATCTCCTATCACTGGTGCCATTAGAAATTTTGATAAAATGAACTCAATCTTTTCATCTCCTACCTCGAAAGTCAGTTTCCCTTTCTTAACATCTATTATAGCTCCGGCGGTCGATAGGAAGGGTCTTCCTAAGAGGATTGGGATGTCTTCATCTTCTTTGATATCCATTACGACGAAGTCGGTCGGAATGTACAACTGACCAATCTTGACAGGTATGTCTTCTAAAATACCCATGGGATATTTGACAGATCTATCAGCTAGTTGTAAGGACATCTTAGTAGGTTGAAGTTCTCCTAATTTTAACCTCTTACAGACGGCCAGAGGCATCAGACTTACGCTTGCTCCTAGGTCTAGAAATGCTTTGTCTATCATGTGGTTACCCAGGATACAAGGGATAGAAAAACTTCCAGGGTCTTTATCTTTCTTGGCGAGTTTATTTTCGGATATAGAATGACATTCTAAAGGCTTGGGATCATCGAGTCGCCGTTTATTGGTCAAAATATCTTTCAAAAACTTAGCATATGATGGTATCTGGGTTATAGCTTCAGTAAAAGGAATCTCAACATGGAGTTTCTCTATTACCTTAATAAACTTTTGGTACTGGTTTTCTACTTTGGTGTTTTTCAGCCTCTGTGGGAACGGAATAGGTGGTTTATAAGGTTGTTGAGTGTTATTCCCTACTTCTGGTTTTGATTGCTTTTCTGGTTTCTCTGGTTCCTCTACCTGGTCTTTAGGCGTAGCATCTTCCATAGGTTTTTCTGATGTGCTTAAGTTAGGATTTCTAGGCCCTTCATAAGCAGTTCCACTTCTTAATGTGATAGAATTTGCTTGGCCTTTTGGATTTGGTTGAGTTTGTCCAGGAAATTGTCCTCCAGGTGCAACTTGTACAGAGGTGTTTTGTGCTACTTGGGAAATCTGAGTCTCAAGCATTTTGGTGTGGGTTATTATCTGGTCAAACTTGGTTGCTAGTTGAGTAACCAGTTCGTTCGTGTGAATGTGTTGGTTCATAAACTCCTTATTTTGCTGGGTTTGAGCCTGAATAAAGGTGTCTATGGTTTCTTTAACGTTTGGTCTTGGGGGCACTATTTGCATAGGTTGGTTTTGTTTTTGCGTTTGGAATCCTTGAGGTCTCGAAGGTCCGGGATTTTGGATAGGGTTGTTGTTTTTGTAAGAGAAATTCTGGTGGTTCCTCCATCCAGGATTGTAGGTATTCGAGAAAGGGTTCCCTTGGGTATAGTTAACTTGGTCTGAGCTTGATTCGTTCAAAAGTTTACAGTCAACGGTTTGATGTCCTTGAGTTCCACAGAGTTCGCACTCTGATTGGATTGCTGCTACTGTAGTTGGGTTTTGAGACATGTTCTCGACTCTCAAAGCTAGGGCGTCCATCTTGGCATTAATCATGTCCATGCAACTTACCTCATGCTTTCCTCCATGGCTCTCCTTTTTCTCCACTGTCGCTCGTTCTAATCCCCACTGGGCGTGGTTTTGGGCCATGTCCTCTATTAGGGCACAAGCGTCAGGGCAAGGTTTGTTCATCAACGCTCCGCCAGCGGCAGCGTCTATGGACATCTTTGTGTTGTAATGGAGTCCATTATAGAAGGTATGTATGATTAACCATTGCTCCAGGCCATGGTGCGGACAAGCTCTTAAAAGTTCTTTATATCTCTCCCAGGCATCAAAAAGTGATTCGCCTTGGTTTTGGGTGAAACAAGTGATCAGGTTCCTAAGAACAGCGGTCTTGCTTGGTGGAAAATACCTCGCAAGAAAAGCTCTCCTAAGGTCTTCCCAAGTTGTTATTGAGTTAGTTGGAAGGGCGTCTAACCAGTCGTGAGCTTTACCTCTAAGGGAAAAAGGAAACAGTCTTAAACGGATAGCTTCGGGTGTGGCTCCATTTGCCTTAAGGGTGTCAGCTAACTGGATAAATACCTTTAAATGTTGATTCGGGTTCTCGGTAGCGAGACCAGCGAATTGGTTTTGTTGTACTAATTGTAACAAGGAGGGTTTTAGTTCGAAGTTGTTGGTAGTTATAGCAGGGTTTACTATACTAGAACTAGGTTCCTCGTTAGATGGTTGGGCGAATTCCTTGAGTGGTCTTCGGTTACGATCTTCTGCCATAGCTCTTCTTATCTTGCAAATAAAAAGACGGGCACGAGCGTAACGTTCAGGTTCTACTAAAGGATCTATTAGGTTGCCGGTGCTACGATTTCTTCGCATCTACCGGCTAGAATAGCCTTAGTCTAAACTGGATAACAATAGGGTACGAAATTTGACGAAGTTGGTCCCCGGCAACGGCGCCAAAAACTTGATGGGTTTAATCTGTAACGTATAGCCTAAATGTAGTACTGCAAGTGTACAGCCTATCGAAGTAATATATAAGATTATCGAACCACAGAGACCAATTGTCAATCTATCAACTCTATTGCTAAGGTGCTTATCTAAGGCGAACAAGAATATTGATGTGAGTGCAGTGCACAAAGTAAATGAGCGAGGTAAATAACAGTTTAAAAGACAGGTTGAATGTAAATCATGTAATCAGATATTGGTCCGGTCATGCGTAGATAAAACTACTTATGGGGCAGTATTTTCTATTGATAGTAAAGAATCAATTTAACGGGAACTTGTAGCTTTTGACTACTAAGAACCGAGTTTACTCTTTAAATTAAATTCCTTTATTGTCACATATAAAGGGTGCCTTCCGCGTTAAAGAGGTAAACCTATTTTTAAGAAATTGATAGTTTTGACTTAACAGAAAAGTGATTTTACTTGGAAAGATTAACTTAAAGAGACTTTTGGCTTTTGACCAAGAGTCAGATTTCAAACCTACAAACGCGTCCGAAAATAGTTTCAAAATCGTTTTCTAAAAAGGTCAATGATTCCTATTTAACCAATCAACGGCTTTCGCTATTTTTGTTTGGTTAAATAATAATCAAGTCGTATCATTAGTTTGGACGGCTTTCGATCTTACCCAATAAACATTTAAACACAATTGACTTAAGTTAGAAGCAAAACATCCCCAGAGTATTTTCACTAGCATGATAATTGGAACACGACCATGATGACAATCATTACATCCTAACCTTTATAGTTTAGCCAGACATAATAAGTGCGAGTCTATAAAACGTGTAGACTATGGTAAGAGCATTTAAAGTCTATAAAACGTGTAGACTATGGTAAGAGCATTTAAAGTCTATAAAACGTGTAGACTATGGTAAGAGCATTTAAAGTCTATAAAACGTGTAGACTATGGTAAGAGCATTTAAAGTCTATAAAACGTGTAGACTATGGTAAGAGCATTTAAAGTCTATAAAACGTGTAGACTATGGTAAGAGCAATTAAATAAAGAAATGCAATAAAATAGAACCTTGCTCCGGTCGGAGACTTGAATCTGATACAAATCTACGGAAAGGTAAGGCTGGTATGATGAACTTCAACCAAAGTGCTCCAAGACTCGATTACAACTCAATCTACACCGCAATAACTCCCCGATGTGAAGAGATTATCACTTTACAGAAACTGATAGTATATGGCTTAAGATTGTACTAAGCTTGGATGAAACTAAAGAATGAAAATCGAAAACTATTTATAGAGGATCCTTGAGGTGCGTAAAGACCAGCATGCCCCTTAACTTCTTTTGAGCGGGAAGCTTGTTGTGAAGGCCGCGGGCGCGGTGAGGGTGGCCGCGGGCGCGGTGCATGGAACTGCCACATCATGGGAACGTGGCAGTTGATCTCTGGGTGAAAGTGGGCCACGTCATCGCGTTCCCTGTAGCCAGCGCGGTGCTGAACGCCATAAGTGCAAAATGTCTTGAAAAACCCTAATTTCTTGGCGTTTTGGCTCGTTTCTTCACAGAAGGCTCTGAAATGACAAGAATCCTGAAAACAAAGGAAAAAGGAACATAATACGAGAAAATGACAATAAAAACTAAGGAAAACATGTGATATTTGAGTCAGAAACATAGTGCGATTCAGTGCGATCAACAAACCATGTTGACAAGAAGGAAAAGATGATTGATCAAGCTAAAAGCATCTGTGGATAAACTCTTTGGTTCAAGCACTTAGAAAATTTCAAGGTATAATGATAATACTTACTTTAAACTTAAGACATAGATGCTCAATGGTCAAAAGAAATATTTTATATTGTCCAAACCTTTACTCAAGTTTTTCTAAGAAAAATTCAATTTTTACTTGGGTGCAATCGATTTGTATATTGGTGCAATCGATTGCATGCTTCAATTTTTCAAAACATTTTCTACTGTTTCTAAGTGCAATTGATTTGCATGTTTGTGCAATCGATTTCTCTCAATCAATTTTTGCTATTGACTTCAAGTGCAATTGATTTACACAATTGTGCAATCGATTGCTCACTCAAAATATTTGAATTTATAGCTGTTAAAACCCCATGCAATCGATTTACACAAGGGTGCAATCGATTGCATGCTGAAAGATTTTGAAAAACAACAACTTTACTCATGCCTGTTCATAACACCAATTCATGAAAACCTTTCACTCATTCTTGAAAATTGTTCATGATTAACTTGCATAATTTTATGTTGTTTCAAAAGGGTGCTATGAACATATAAATACACATTTTCAAAATCATTTTAAGTACCTCTTCCAATCATATTTTGTGAATTTTCAAAAATCAAACTCAAGTTGTTATACATTTTCATACACAAGTTTTCTGCATACTTTCACATATTGTCAACCAGAAAAATTTGAGCATTATATATCTTGAGTCATTGTATACTATTATCATTGGAAGGGAAGATCACGTCATTGATAAAATCACTCAAAATGATCATTGCTACACAAACTCACTCAAATCAAATATTGCTATACTTGCTTATTTTTTCAGGATTGTTGAAAATAAGTTCAAGTTCTTTTGAAATCTTGTTTTTCCAGGAAGTTTGGATACAAGTAAGGTCACTTTGAGAGGATTGTTCTCATTGTTGACATAGTGAAAATCCAAGAGGATTGTTCTTGGTCCAAGAGGATTGTTCTTGGTGGTTTTATTGGTTAGAGTCTTGTATAGAAGGACTAGGGTGTCTTGTCTAGAGATATAACAATAAGGAAATCTCTTTCATGTTGAAAGGGGACTAGAGTACTCTCGGACTGTGAGTCGAACCAGGATACATCTTTGTGTTCTTTACTTTTCCGCATTTATCGCTTTCATCACTAGTCATAAACCCGAAAAGAAAGAAACACATTTGTAAATTCATGCACTAAACCATAAAAATAATATCCATCATCAATAAAAGAGTAAAAATTTTAAAGTACCTAATTCACCCCCCTCTTAGGCGTACTCTTATACTTACAATTGGTATCAGATCAGGTTATAGGTAACCTGCTCCTAAAAGATCCAGAATGGCTTCTGCAAATCAAAATCCTGTTTTCAGAGATGGTGGTAGTAACAACAAGCCTCCTCTATTTTATGGTGAATATTTTGACTTTTGGAAAATACGCATGAAGGCACATCTACAAGCACAAGGAGAAGAAATATAGGATGTCGTCGAGAATGGTCCATTTATTCCTATAACGGTGATCAATGGTGCTGGCTCATCAAAGCCTAAAGCTGCATGGGATGAAGATGATAAGAAAAAGGTCATCTATGATAAAAAGGAAATCAATCTTCTTTAAGGTGCACTTAGCATGGATGAATTCTTCCGTGTCTCGTCATGCAAAATGTCAAAAGAAATATGGGATACCTTGGTAGAAACTCATGAAGCAACCACTGAAGTTAAAAGATCAAGATTAAATACATTGAGTCAAGAATATGAACTATTCAGAATGCAGCCCCGAGAATCAATCCTCGACTTGTAGAAAATATTTGTACACTTGACAAATCATTTGAAATCACTCGGTAAGACTTTAACTAATGATGAACTTAATCTTAAAGTGCTTAGATCTTTATCCAGGGAATGACAATTAAAAGTGACAACAATATCTGAAAAGAAGAACCTATCCACAATGACTTCCGCCATTTTGTTCGGAAAACTTCAAAAATATGAGACGAAACTTGCAAGACTTGAAAAGCATGAAATCCAAGTAAAAGATTCAAAAGTCATTGCTTTAAATACAAGGATAAAAAATAATGATAGCAATCAAGAGGATGAATCCACTTGTAGTGAAGATAATGATCTCATCAGGAAGATTGAAAAGGTTCTACGAAAAGAAAGAAAAGGGGAAGCACCAACAAGGAAGGTTATATGCTTTGAATGTGGAGAAAAGGGACATGTTAAAAGTGAATTTCCTACACTTGAAAGTAATAAGAAATATTTCAAGAGAAATAAAGATAAGAAGTCAAAGAAAGCATATATAGCATGGGAAAGTTCATCTTTCGATTTCGAAAATAATCAACGTGCAAATCTAGCATTGATGGCCTCACACCATTGCGATAATGAAGATGATGAGGTTAGTAATGAATTTTGTCTTTTTGATATTGGCACACAAGGTGCTATAGATGAAATATTAAATGAATGCAAAATTCTGTACACAACTATTTGATCTCAAAAGAAACAAATTTCATCTTTAGAAGAAAAATGTGAGTCTATGGAAAAAGATCTCAAAGATGAAAAACAAAAATTTAGTGAGCAAAAACAGAATTTTGTATGCAAAAATTGTGAATCACTCTCTTTCCAAATTGTCCAATTAAAAAGAGTTATTGAAAGATATGAAAAAGGTCAAATTGGATTGGAAGGTGCTCTTAGCCAACAAAGATATTCCAATGATAAAAGTGGACTTGGATATTCAAAGTTTTCAAAACCAAGTTCTAATAAAACTATATTTGTTAAGGCTAGTGATCAATCATCCAAATAGAAAGTGAACATACCTAAAGTAGTTCATCAATATCCTAAAAAGAAAAGATTTGTTAAGAAGAAATCTTACTCTTCTAGATATATAAGTAACTTTGAACCTACTTGATTTTATTTTGGTATTGTTGGCCATACACCTAATGTTGGCCATGTTAGAAACTTTAGTGTAGCAAGTGTGCATTATGTGTGGGTAAAGAAAGGAACTAACTATGATGGACCTAAAGCACATTGGGTACAAAATCAAACTTAATTTGTTTTGTAGGTTTGCTTGAGGACCACTTTAAATCTATGATGTTTTGATAAGTGGTGGCTCTAAGCATTTGGTGGAAGATATACACTAACTTTCCAATCTAGTTCAAGTCCTAGGATTATTTCACATATGGGAAATACCTTAAAGGAAGAATTCTTGGCATTGGAAAAGTTCATACACTAACTTTCATATCCATTGAAGATGTACTTTATGTTGAAGAATAAGAGACAACTTCTAAGTAAAAGACAAATTTATTGAAAAGGCTTCAAATTCATCGAAGATGAATGGTTTATGAAGTCACTTTTGAGGTAAAACTCATAGGTAAAAATTGGTTTTATGTTTATAATTTAATTATATATTTTAAGGCTTTTCCCATCATTTTTTGATAATGACAAAGGGGGAGAAGATGTATATATATATATATATATATATATATATATATATATATATATATATATATATATATATATATATATATATATATATATATATATATATGTGTGTGTGTGTGTGTGTGTGTGTGTGTGTGTGTGTGTGTGTGTGTGTGTGTGTGTGTGTGTGTGTGTGTGTGTGTGTGTGTGTGTGTGTGTGTGTGTGTGTGTGTGTGTGTGTGTGTGTGTGTGTGTGTGTGTGTGTGTGTGTGTGTGTGCTTGTCTCTAACTATTGCAGCCCAAAGAAAGATGCAAATTCTCTATGATTCAAGGGAGAATTTTGATCAAGAGGGACTATCAGAGATAGGGGGAGCATTCACATAAGAATTTCTCATTCTGCTAAAAGAGTCAAGCATCTTCAACATTATATTTTAATGAAGACAACTACTATGCATTTATCAAAGGATGAGAAAAAGCATCATGAAGCAATATGGCTATGGTTAAGCTTTCAATATTATTATATGTATTTTGTCCATTTTATATGCATATTTCCCTTCTTTTTGATAATATCAAAGTGGGAGAAGGATGTTATACTTTATGCTTTTGTATTTCCTTGTCTTAATCTTTTAAGGTACAAAGAATCCTTCAAGATGAGCAAATCCAAATGATTTAAAAGCTTCTCATACAAAGGGGGAGTTATACATCTTAGGGGGAGAAGTCTCTTTCCAGAAATTACAACGCATCAAGCAAGATCATTTGTCATCATCAAAAATAGGGAGAAGGTAAAATCAAGCTTCTCAAATGCACTTATGTTTTGATGAAGACAAACCATGTTGATAAGAAGGCAAAGATGATTGATCAAGCTAAAAGCATTTGTGGATAAAATCTTTGGTTCAAGCACTTAGCAAATTTCAAGGTATAATGATAATACTTACTTTGAACTTAAGACATAGATGCTCAATGGTCAAAAGAAATATTTTATATTGTCCAAACCTTTACTCAAGTTTTTCTAAGAAAAAATTGAAAGTTTACTTGGGTGCATTCGATTTCCATATTGGTGCAATCGATTGCATGCTTCAATTTTTCAAAACATTTGCTATTGTTTCTAAGTGCAATCAATTTTCATGTTTGTGCAATCGATTGCTCTCAATCAATTTTTGCTACTGACTTCAAGTGCAATCGATTTACACGCTTGTGCAAACGATTGTTCACTCAAAATATTTGAATTTATAGTTGTTAAAACCCCGTGCAATCGATTTACACAAGGGTGAAATCGATTGCATGTTGAACGATTTTGAAAAACAACAGCTTTACTCATGCCTTTTCATAACACCAATTCATGAAAACCTTTCACTCAATCTTGACAACTGTTCATGATTCACTTGCAGAATTTTATGCTGTTTCAAAGGGGTTCTATGAACATATAAATAGTCATTTTCAAAATCATTTTAAGTACCTCTTCCAATCATATTTTCTGAATTTTCAAAAATCAAATTCAAGTTGTTATACATTTTCATACACAAGTTTTCTGCACACTTTCACATATTGTCAACCAGAAAACTTTGAGAATTATATATCTTGAGTCATTGTATACTATTATCATTGGAAGGGAAGATCAAGTCATTGATAAAATCACTCAAAGTGATCATTGCTACACAAACTCACTAAAATCAAATATTGTTATACTTGCTTATTTTTCAGGAATGTTGAAAATAAGTTCAAGTGATTTTGAAATCTTGTTTTTCCAGGATTTTTGGATATAAGTAAGGTCACCTTGAGAGGATTGTTCTCATTGTTGACATAGTGATAATCCAAGAGGATTGTTCTTGGTGGTTTTATTGGTTAGAGTCTTGTATAGAAGGACTAGGGTGTCTTGTCTAGAGATCTAACAATAAGGAAATCTCTTTATGTTGAAAGGGGACTGGAGTACTCTCGGACTGTGAGGGGAACCATGATACATCTTTGTGTTCTTTACTTTTCCGCATTTACCTCTTTCATCACTAGTCATAAACCAGAAAAGAAAGAAACACATTTGTAAACTCATGCACGAAACTAGAAAAATAATATCCATCATCACTAAAACGGTAAAACTTTTAAAGTACCTAATTCACCCCCCCCCCCCCTCTCTTAGGCGCACTCTTATACTTACACATTACAGAAAATGATCAGAGAGATAAAGACGATCATCATGAAGATGTTCTTAATGTAATACTGATAGTTCGCTGATGATTGAAGTGAGTGATGGAATAAGTTTGGTTCTATATCTACAATCTTTAAGTTTTGATAATAACAAAGTATAGAAAATAATTTTGTACACTAATCGATTTATTAAGTGTGTATAATCTTAAGATAGTGATAACTGCTCTGGACAAAGCTAGACAAAGCAAACTCTAGACTCTAAACAAATCAGACTCTGGACTCTAAACTTCAACAGATTCTGAAATAAATTTGAAATATGAAGAAGTGTTGATCTGATAGTCAATCATCTGGATAACCAAGAGAACGCCTCTGTAACAAATAACCCAGACTTACTCCGAGAACTCAAGTCTCATTTTCACCAGACTCTGAAGTCTAATCTTCAAGTCTTTGAACTCTGATCAAGCTTCAAATCATCTCAAATACGAAGCAAGTTATTTAGAGAATAATGATTGAAAGAATATTCCTGGAGATAGTACATTCAAGCGGAAAAATCAAATATTCCCTTAAAAGGACACTAGTCACTAGTCTCTTCTATGAACTAGCGAACATGCCTCTTGACACAACAAATGATGCATGTGCAATTATAACAACCATATGCAATTAATACCGTTCTCTAATCTTAATATCCATACATATCTTCAATAATTCATCACACTTGAATTAACATACAATTGCACATACAAACATATTTTCAAAATCACAGCATTCTTACTCCAAACGTTACCACCATATTTAGCAAATAATACACAAAGTATCAACACAATCCAACCTCAATTCAAAAAATACATATTACCAATTAAATATAGAATAATTAATCCATAATTAATAATTAAACTCAATATTTAATTGATAACTACTAACTTTATCTTATCTCATTCTCTTATTTTATCAAATCTCACAATTTCATTAGACTTACTTAACCCACACTCACACTTTCTATTCACACTCACAATCTAGGCCCAAGTACTAATTTTACCACTTCTATACTATTTTCACCAAATAAAATAAATCACATAGTGCAATTAAGTCAATTAAATCAATAATGCACAAAATTACACAATAAATTAATAAATCATATATTTCACCAAAACCACCAATTAATTAATTACTATATCATATAATAATTAACAAATATATAATCTAATAAATAAAAATTGGGGCGTTACAAATCACATCAATAAAGTAAGCGGTACATGGTGCAAGGTGGAGTATAAAACACATACATAATCCACAAACAATTTTATACAGTATCACACAACACATTCTCACACCCAACCCAACAATCACACACAAATCAATATTATGCATACAAGTCGTTTCTATAATGCAACTCAACTATGCAATTCAATGCATATTCATGTGGTACCAAATCAATATTTAGTTGTCTCGGGAACAGGGTCCCCTCGATGAACCACTGAGCCTCGTCTCAGAGCTCCAAACCCCCTCTCTGAGTTTGGGACAAGCCACTAGTCCCCTCTCTGAACTAATGAACATGTCTCTTGACACAACTTAAATGATGAATGAATCATACATAAACATCTATGAAAAACACCTTTCATCAAACAATATTACAACAACCTTTCATTAATCATGGTGGAATCACGTTTTTGGGATTTTTTTTTTGTTTTTACTAAAAGATATTTCACTACGGTCATTGTTAAACCTCATAGTAAAATGTACCAGGAGTTACAACGTTCGAATCTCAACTCCTTCAATTTCCAATTTTATCGTCACAAAAAGAGAATTATTACAGTTATTTTATTCAGCTGCGGTGTAAAGTCTATTTATTGCACCACGGTTTTTCTAGTCAACTGAGATAAAATATAATATATTTTAATACATAATCGAAAGTATCTTTCACTCAGCACATAACAACCGTTTATCTCAAAACAAAACCATAACATATTTCACTCTTCTCTCTCAAACATAATCCTGACATCCATGTCACTCTTCACACGTTCTGCAACCTTCAGATTTGTCTTCACCAATCTCTACCTTAAGGTTCGTTCATTAAACTTATGTTCCGATTTCTTGTATGTTTCCTGTTAAAAATGGATACTCATTTTTTTTCATTTGGTGAATATTCTATGTAATGCGGTTAATGTCATTGTGTTTATTTTTTACTTATTGAGAAAGTGATTAAAGAAAATCACCTTAGCAAAACACCTGCTTTGGCTATGGTACATATGGTTTTTATTGCTATGAAAAAAAATGCAAGAAGTATGAAGCTATTATGTAAACTTCATCCACCTTGTATTTCTTTATCATAGCATCATAAACTAGAAGAACTTCATAATTGATTTAAGTTCCACGATTAGTTTCATTAAAAGGTGCATTTTTGAAACATTTTATTATATCTCATGTTATTCAATGTTGTTGCATGTTGTTAATATTTTGTTTCTAAAAGGTATGTTTTTTATGTGGTGTTGATAAATGTTGTTGTCATTGATTAATGTTCTCAGAACAAGAACAAAATATTGATAACTCCCAAGAAAGAGACTTCTTGTGACTTAGCAATATTTTGTTCTTTAAATTCTTTTGCAGATTGACAGAAGATCAAGTTAAGTTTATTATATTCTACGTAGATTGTTTGTTTCACTAACCTGTCATTGAAAATATATTCATTTAAATTAACATAGATACTTATAAACTGAAAAATAGGTTGTATTTAAAAAACAACTTATATCAGTCAATGTTTTATGAATTACAAGTTTCTCATCATTCATTTTCCACTCTTTAACATATAAAATATGGTTCAATGATCTAATATAAAATATGAACCCATGAGCCCCGTCTCTGAACTCCAAGCCCCCTCTCTGAGCTTATGATAAGCCACTAGTCCCCTCTCTGAACTAAAGAACATGCCTCTTGACACAACTTAAATGATGAATGAATCATACATACACTACTATGGAAAACACCTTTCATCATACAATATTACAACGAACTTTCACTAATCGTGGTGGAATCACGTTTTTGGGCTTTCTTTTTTGTTTTTACTATAATATATTTCTCTATGATTATTGTTAAAACCCGTAGTGAAATGTATCATAAGTTACAGCGTTCGGATATCAACTCCTTCAATTTCCAATTTTATCGTCACAAAAACGGAATGTCCTTTTATATCTCCACGATTATTTTATTCAGTCGTGGTGTGTAGTTTATTGATTGCACAATGGTTCTTCTAGTCAACTGAGATGAAATGTAATATATTTTAATATATAATTGAAAGTATCTGTCGCTCAACACATAACAACCATTTCTCTCAAAAGAAAACCATAACATATATCACTCTTCTCTCTCAAAACATAACCCTGACATCCATGTCACTCTTCACATGTACTACAACCTTCAAATTCATCTTCACTAATCGCTACCATGAGGTTCGTTCACTAAACTTATGCTCCGATTTCATGTACGTTTCCTGTTAAAAATGGATTCTCATTTTTTTTCTCATTTGGTGAATGTTCCATGTAATGTGGTTAACGTCATTGTGTTTATTTTTTACTCATATAGAAAGTGATTGAAGAAAATCACCTTAGTAAAACACCTACTTTGGCAATGGTACATATGGTTTGTGTTGCTATGAAAAAAATGCAAGAAGTATGAAGCTATTATGTAATCTTCATCCGCCTTGTATTAATTTTTCATAGCATGATAAACTAGAAGAACTTCATAATTTATTTAAGTTCCACAATTAGTTTCAATAAAAGGTGCATTCTTGAAACATATTATTATATCTTGTTTTGTTGAACATTGTTGCATGTTGTTAATATTTTGTTGCAAAAAGGTATTTTTTTATATGGTGTTGATAAATTTTGTTGTATGTTGTTGTTGTTGTTGATTAATGTTCTCAGGACAAGAACAAAATATTGCTAAGTCACAAGAAAGAGGCTTCTTGTGACTTAGCAATATTTTGTTCTTTAAATTCTTATGCAGATTGACAGAATATCAAGTTGAGTTTATTATATTCTATGTAGATTGTTTGTTTCACTAACCCTTCACTGAAAATATATTCATTTAAATTAACATAGAAACTTATAAACTAAAAAATAAGTTTTATTTGAAAAACAACTTATATCAGTCAACGTTTTCCGAATTGCATGTTTATCATCGTTCATTTCCCACTCTTTAACATATAAAATATGATTCAATGACCTGATATAAAATATTTTTCGGCTTTTTGACCGAATTTCTTAAACTTCCGATTTTCGCAGTATATGCAATCTCCGAAAATATGTTTTCTTCTTCATCATTAACAAAGGTTTTTAGGCACATTACAACAATATTAAACTTTAACAACGCAAAAATTAACTTTTCACAATACAAAAGAAAATATCTTCGTCTTCCTAGTGTTACATATCAGAGAAATTTAATCTAAAGACGCAAAATAAAAAGGAAATAAAAACAGCATCGCGCCATCATCCCGCTCTAAGCTCCTACTTACTTACCTGCCTATCTATACTCCAAAGAGGAGCACAAACCACAACAAAAAAATGGTGAGAAATCACATTAATAAAGTAAGTGGTACATGCTACAAGGTGGAGTATAAAACACATACATAATCCACAAATAATTTCGTACAGTATCACACAACACATCCTCACACCCAACCCAACGATAACACGCAAATTGATATTATACATATAACTCGTTTATGTAATAAAACTCAACTATGTACTTCAATTCATATGCATGTGGTACCAACTAAATATTTGGTTATCTCAAGAACAAGGTCCCCTCTATGAACCCATGAGCCCACTCTCTGAGCTCCAAGCCCACTCTCTGAGCTTAGGACAAGCCACTAGTTCTCTCTCTGAACTAAAGAACATGCCTCTTGACACAACTTAATTGATGAATGAATCATACATACACTACTATGGAAAACACCTTTCATCAAACAATATTACAACGACCTTTCATTAATCGTGGTGGAATCACGTTTTTGGGCTTTCTTTTTGTTTTTACTTTAATATATTTCACTACGGTCATTGTTAAACCTCGTAGTGAAATGTACCAGAAGTTACAGCGTTTGAATATCAGCTCCTTTAATTTCCAATTTTATCGTCACAAAAATGGAATGTCCTTGTATATGTCCATAATTATTTTATTCAGACGTGGTGTAAAGTCTAATGATTGCACCAAAATTCTTCTAGTCAACTGAGATGAAATGTAATATATTTTAATATATAATCGAAAGTATTTGTCGCTCAACACATAACAACCGTTTCTCTAAAAATAAAATCATAACATATTTCACTCTTCTCTCTCAAAAAATAACCCTGATATCCATGTCACTCTTCACAAGTATTGCAAACTTTAGATTCGTCTTCACCAATTGCTACCTTAAGGTTCGTTCAAGAAACTTATGCTTCGATTTCATGTATGTTTCCTGTTAAAAATGGACTCTCATTTTGTTTTTCATTTGGTGAATGTTCCATGTAAGGCGATTAATGTCATTGTGTTCATTTTTTTACTTATAGAGAAAGTGATTAAAGAAAATCACCTTAGCAAAACACCTACTTTAGCTATGGTGCATATGGTTTGTATTGCTATGAAAAAAAATGCAAGAAGTATGAATATATTATGTAAACTTCATCTACCTTGTATTTCTTTTTCATAGGATCACAAACTAGAAGAATTTCATAATTGATTTAAGTTCCACGATTAGTTTCAATAAAAGATGCATTCTTGAAATATTTTATTATATCTTGTGTTGTTGAATGTTTTTGAATGTTGTTAATATTTTGTTGCTAAAAGGTATATTTTTTTATGTGGTGTTGATAAATTTTGTTGTATGTTTTTCTTGTTGATTAATGTTCTCAGAACAAGAACAAAATATTGCTAAGTCACAATAAAGAGACTTCTTGTGACTTAGCAATATTTTGTTATTTAAATTCTTATGCAGATTGACTGAAGATCAAGTTGAGTTTATTATATTCTATGTAGATTGTTTGTTTCTCTAACCTTTCAGTGAAAAAATATTCATTTAAATTAACATAGAAACTTATAAACCGAAAAATAAGTTGTATTTAAAAAATAACTTATATAAGTCAATGTTTTCCGAATTGCAAGTTTCTCATCGTTCATTTCCCACTCTTTAACATATAAAATATGGTTCAATGACCTCATATAAAATATTTTTGGGCTTTTTGACCGAATTTCTTAAACTTCCAATTTTCGCGGTATATGCAATCTCCAAAAATATGTTTACATTTGCTTCATCAACAAAGGTTTTTAGGCACATTACCACAATATTAAACTTTAACAATGCAGAAATTAACTTCGAACAATACAAAAGAGAATATCTTTCGCCCTCCTAGTGTTACATATCATAGAAATCTAATCTAAAGATGCAAAATAAAAAGGAAAGAAAAACAACACCGTGCCATCCTCCCTCTCTAAGAAGCTACTCACTTACCTGCCTATCTATACTCCAAAGAGGAGCACAAACCTCAATAACAAAGGGGTGAGAAATCACATCAGTAAAGTAAGCGGTACATGTTGCAAGATGGAGTATAAAACATATACATAATCCACATACAATTTCATACAGTATCACACAACACATCCTCACACCCAACCCAACCATCACACACAAATCGATGTTATGCATACAACTCATTTCTATAATGCAACTCAACTATGCAATTCAATGCATATGCATGTGGTACCAACTCAATATTTTGTTATCTTAGGGACAAGGTCCCCTCTATGAACCCATGAGCCCCGTCTCTGAGCTCTAAGCCCCCTCTCTGAGCTTTGGATAAGCCACTAGTCCCCTCTATGAACTTACGAACATACCTCTTGACACAACTTAAATGATGAATGAATCATATATACACTACTATAGAAAATACCTTTCATCAAACAATATTACAACGACCTTTCATTAATCGTGGTGGAATCGCGTTTTTGGGCTTTTTTTTTTGTTTTACTAAAAGATATTTCACTACGGTCATTGTTAAACCCCGTAGTGAAATTTACCAGGAGTTACAACATTCAAATCTCAAATCTTTCAATATCCAATTTTATCGTCAACAAAAGGTGATGTCCTTGTATGTCTCCATGATTATTTTATTCAGTTGTGGTGTAAAGTTTATTCATTGCACCATGGTTCTTATAGTCAACTGAGACGAAATGTAATATATTTTAATATATAATCGAAAATATCGGCCGCTTAGCACATAACAATTGTTTCTATCAAAATAAAACCATAACATATTTCACTCTTCTCTCTCAAAACATAACCCTGACATCCATGTCACTCTTCACACGTACTGTAACCTTCAGATTCGTCTTCGCTAATCGCTACCTTGAGGTTCGTTCATTAAACTTATGCTCCAATTTCATGTACGTTTCCTGTTAAAAATGGATTCTCATTTTTTTTCATTTGGTGAATGTTTCATGTAATGCGGTTAACGTCATTGTGTTTATTTTTTTCTTATAGAGAAAGTGGTTGAAGAAAATCACCTTAGCAAAATAACTTCTTTGGCTATAGTACACATGGTTTGTGTTGCTATGAAAAAATGCAAGAAGTATGAAGCTATTATGTAAACTTCATCTTCCTTGTATTTATTTTTCATAGAATCATAAACTAGAAGAACTTCATAATCGATTTATGTTCCACGATTAGTTTCAATAACAGGTGCATTCTTGAAACATTTTATAATATCTTGTTTTGTTGAATATTGTTGCATGTTGTTAAATTTTTGTTGATAAAAGGTATGTTTCTTATGTGGTGTTGATAAATGTTGTTGTATGTTATTGTTGTTGTTGGTTAATGTTCTCAGAACAAGAACAAAATATTGTTAAGTCACGAGAAAGAGGCTTCTTGTGACTTAGTAATATTTTGTTCTTTAAATTCTTATGCAGATTAATAGAAGATCAAGTTGAGTTTATTATATTCTATGTAGACTTTTTGTTTCACTAATCCTTCACTGAAAATATATTCATTTAATTTAACATAGAAACTTATAAACTGAAAAATAAGTTTTATTTGAAAAACAACTTATATCAGTCAATGTTTTCCGAATTTCAAGTTTCTCATCGTTCATTTCCCACTCTTTAAGATATAAAATATGATTCAATGACCTGATATAAAATATTTTTCGGCTTTTTGACCAAATTTCTTAAACTTCTGATTTTCACGGTATATGCGATCTCCGAAAATATGTTTTCCTTTTCTTCATCAACAAAGGTTTTTAGGCACATTACATTAATATTAAACTTTAACAACGCGGAAATTAACTTCGCACAATACAAAATAAAATATCTTCGCCCACCTAGTGTTACATATCAGAGAAATGTAATCTAAAGTTGCAAAATAAAAAGGAAAGAAAAACAACATTATACCATCCTCCCGTTCTAATTAGCTACTCACTTACCTGCCTATCTATACTCCAAAGAGGAGCATAAACCACAATAACAAAATGGTGAGAAATCACATTAATAAAGTAAGTGGTACATGCTGCAAGGTGGAGTACAAAACACATACATAATTCAGAGACAATTTCATATAGTATCACACAACACATCCTCACACCCAACCCAACAATCATACACAAATCGATATTATGCATACAACTCGTTTCTATAATACAACTCAACTATTCAATTCAATGCATATGCATGTAATACCAACTCAATATTTAGTTGTCTCAGGAAGAAGGTCCCCTCTATGAACCCATGAGACTCGTCTCTGAGCTCCAAGCCCCGTCTTTTTGCTCTAAACTAGCGAACATGCCTCTTGAGACAACTTAAATGATGAATGAATCATACATACACTATTATGGAAAACACCTTTCATAAAACAATATTAGAACGACCTTTTATTAATCATGGTGGAATCACGTTTTTGGGCTATTTTTTTGTTTTTACTAAAAGATATTTCACTAAAGTCATTGTTAAACCTCGTAGTGAAATGTATGGGGAGTTACAACGTTCTAATCTCGCCTCCTTCAATTTCCAATTTTATCGTCACAAAAAGGGAATGTCCTTGTATATCTCCATGATTATTTTATTCAGCCGTGGTGTAAGTTTTATTTATTGCACCACGGTTCTTCTAGTCAACTGAGATGGAATGTAATATATTTTCAGTATTCTCTCTAAAAATATAACCCTGACATCCATGTCACTCTTCACACTTACTGCAACCTTCAGATTCATCTTAACCAATCACTACCTTGAGGTTCATTCATTAAACTTATGCTCTAATTTCATTGATCTTTCATGTTACAAATGGATTCTCATTTTTTTTTTCATTTGGTGAATTTTCCATTTAATGTGGTTAATGTCATTGTGTTTATTTTTCACTTATGGAGAAAGTGATTGAAGAAAATCACCTTAGCAAAACACCTACTTTGGCTATAGTACACAAGGTTTGTGTTGCTATGAAAAAAATGCAATAACTATGAAGCTATTATGTAAACTTCATCTTCCTTGTATTTATTTTTCATAGAATCATAAACTAGAAGAACTTCATAATTGATTTATGTTCCACGATTAGTTTCAATAACATGTGCATTCTTGAAACATTTTATAATATCTTATTTTGTTGAATATTGTTGCACGTTGTTTAATTTTTGTTGCTAAAAGGTATGTTTTTTATGTGGTGTCGATAAATGTTGTTGTATGTTATTGTTGTTGTTGGTTAATATTCTCAGAACAAGAACAAAATATTGTTAAGTCACAAGAAAGAGGCTTCTTGTGACTTAGTAATATTTTGTTCTTTAAATTCTTATGCAGATTGTTAGAAGATCATGTTGAGTTTATTATATTCTATGTATATTTTTTGTTTCACTAACACTTCACTGAAAATATATTCATTTAAATTAACATAAAAACTTATAAACTGAAAAATAATTTTTATTTGAAAAACAACTTATATCAGTCAATGTTTTCCAAATTGCAAGTTTCTCATCGTTCATTTCCCACTCTTTAACATATAAAATATGGTTCAATGACATGATATAAAATATTTTTTGGCTTTTTGACCGAATTTCTTAAACTTCCGATTTTCACGGTATATGCAATCTCCGAAAATATGTTTTCCTTTTCTTTATCAACAAAGGTTTTTAGGCACATTACATTAATATTAAACTTTAACAACGCAGAAATTAACTTTGCGCAATACAAAAGAAAATATCTTCGCCCGCCTAGTGTTACATATCAGAGAAATGTAATCTAAAGACGCAAAATAAAAAGGCAAGAAAAAAAGCATTACGCCAACCTACCATTCTAAGAAGCTACTCACTTACCTACCTATCTATACTCCAAAGAGGAGCATAAACCACAATAACAAAATGGTGAGAAATCACATCAATAAAGTAAGTGGTACATGCTGCAAGGTGGAGTATAAAACACATACATAATTCAGAGACAATTTCATACAGTATCACACAACACATCCTCACACCCAACCCAACGATCATACATAAATCGATATTATGCATACAACTCGTTTCTATAATACAACTCAACTATGCAATTCAATGCATATGCATATGATACCAACTCAATATTTAGTTGTCTCAAGAACAAGATCCCCTATATGAACCCATGAGACTCGTCTCTGAGCTCCAAGCCCTGTCTTTGAGCTCTAAACTAACGAACATGCCACTTGAGACAACTTAAATTATGAATGAATCATAAATAAACTACTATGGAAAATACCTTTCATCAAACAATATTAGAACGACCTTTTATTAGTCATGGTGGAATCACGTTTTTTGGCTTTTTTGTTTTTACTAAAAGATATTTCACTATGGTCTTTGTTAAACCTCGTAGTGAAGTGTATGGGGAGTTACAACGTTCTAATCTCGGCTCCTTCAATTTCCAATTTTATCGTCACAAAAAGGGAATGTCCTTGTATATCTCCACGATTATTTTATTCAGGCGTGGTGTAAGTTTTATTCATTGCACCACGGTTCTCCTAGTCAACTGAGATGGAATGTAATATATTTTCACTATTCTCTCTGAAAATATAACCCTGACATCCATGTCACTCTTCACACTTACTGCAACCTTCAGATTCATCTTCACTAATCGCTACCTTGAGGTTCGTTCATTAAACTTATGCTCCAATTTCATGTATGTTTCCTGTTAAAAATGGATTCTCATTTTTTTTCATTTGGTGAATGTTCCATCTAATGCGATTAACGTCATTGTGTTTATTTTTTTCTTATAGAGAAAGTGGTTGAAGAAAATCACCTTAGCAAAAGACCTACTTTGGCTATAGTACACATGGTTTGTGTTGCTATGAAAAAATGTAAGAAGTATGAAGCTATGATGTAAACTTCATATTCCTTGTATTTATTTTTCATAGAATCATAAACTAGAAGAACTTCATAATCAATTTATGTTCCACGATTTGTTTCAATAACAGGTGCATTCTTGAAATATTTTATAATATCTTGTTTTGTTGAATATTGTTGCATGTTGTTAAATTTTTGTTGATAAAAGGTATGTTTTTTATGTGGTGTTCATAAATGTTGTTGTATGTTATTGTTGTTGTTGATTAATGTTCTCAGAACTAGAACAAAATAATGCTAAGTCCCAAGAAAGAGGCTTCTTTTGATTTAGCAATATTTTGTTCTTTAAATTCTTATGCAGATTGATAGAAGATTAGTTGAAATTATTATATTCTATGTAGATTGTTTATTTCACTAACCCTTCAATGGAAAAACAACTCATATCAGTCAACGTTTTCCGAATTGCAAGTTTCTCATTGTTCATTTCCCACTTTTTAACATATAAAATATGGTTCAATGACCTGATATAAAATATTTTTGGCTTTTTGACCAAATTTCTTAAACTTCCGATTTAGCGGTATATGCAATATCCGAAAAATATGTTTTCTTTTTCTTCATCAACAAAGGTTTTTAGGCACATTACAACAATATTAAACTTTAACAATGCATAAATTAACTTCACACAATACAAAAGAAAATATCTTTGCCTGCCTAGTGTTACATATAAGAGAAATGTAATCTAAAGACGCAAAATAAAAAGGAAATAAAAATATCATCGCGCCATCCTCCCTCTCCAAGAAGCTACTCACTTACCTGCCTATATATACTCCTAAGAGGAGCACAAACCACAATAACAAAGGGTTGAGAAATCACATAAATAAAGTAAGTGGTACATGCTGCAAGGTGGAGTATAAAAACATACATAATCCACAACCAATTTCATACAGTATCACATAACAAAACCTCTCACCCAACCCAACAATCACACACAAATCGATATTATGCATACAACTCGTTTCTATAATGCAACTCAACTATGCAATTCAATACATATGCATGTGATACAACTTCAATATTTGGTTGCGTCAGGAACAAGGCCCCCTCTATGAACCCATGAGCCCCGTCTCTGAGCTCCAAGCCCCCTATCTGAACTAAAGAACATGCCTCTTGAGACAACTTAAATGATGAATCAATCATACATACACTACTATGGAAAATACCTTTCATCCAACAATATTACAACGACCTTTCATTAATCATGGTGGAATCACATTTTTGGGCTTTTTTTTGTTTTTACTAAAATATATTTCACTATGGTCATTGTTAAACCTCGTAGTTAAATGTATCAGGAGTTACAGCATTCAAATTTCAGCTCCTTCAATTTCCAATTTTATCGTCACAAAAAAGGAATGTCTTTGTATATCTCCATAGTTATTTTATTCAGTCGTGGTTTAAAGTTTATTCATTGTACCATGATTCTTCTAGTCAAATGAGATGAAATGTAATACATTTTAATATATAATCAAAAGTATCTATCACTCAGCACATAACAATTGTTTCTCTCAAAAGAAAACCATAACATATTTCACTCTTCTCTCTCAAAAGATAACCCTGACATCCATGTCACTCTTCACACTTTTTGCAACCTTCATATTCTTCTTCACCAATCGCTACCTTGAGGTTTGTTCATTAAACTTATGTTTTGATTTCATGTACATTTCCTATTAAAATAGGATTCTCATTTTTTTTCATTTAGTAAATGTTCCATGTAATGCGGTTAATGTCATTGTTTTTATTTTTTACTTATAGAGAAATTTATTGAAGAAAATCACCTTAGTGTTGTACCCCAATTTTTGCCCCTAAGATCCCTTAATGATACCATGTTGATTCAATCACAACAAGATCACATTAGGACTTTTGGTTCTTCTCCTTATCTTTAGCTTTGATCTTTGAAGAATCCCCAAACACCTTTACTTGTTTTCTTTTGTGATCATGAATATTTTGTCTTGATTTTCTTTCTAATTAATAAAATGGAATGTTGGTTTGTCTTACTTGTTAATAATGTAGGTAAAGGCAATGTGGCTTAGCAAGTTGATCCATGGGTTCATGAGTTTATATCTATTCCCTAGCCAATAATGATTGAAAAGTTAAAACCTCATCATTGAAGTTATTTTGGAAGAAATGGCAAGGTTTATCTTAGTTCACCACCTTTCAAAGTTATCAAAATTGAAACAAAATTACAAGGGGTTGATGGAAGAAGTTGTCATGATTGGATAAGGTCTTGTTCCCATTGGTCACAAGTGCATATTTCTCTCAATTCTCAAGATATGGAAGTGTTTTTTGTTGCTATGAGTTCTCATTATCATCCTTAACAACTTTTATTTACAAGGAAAGGGTGTTGGTACAAGAAGTTTGTTCAAAATTGTCAAAATTCCTCAAAGCATTTTCTTGATCTAGGAGCTAAGGTTTTGAACTTCAAAGAAGTATATCTTGCTTATATTTTGGTATTTTTGAGTTATTCCAAATACATCCTTCTCTTAAAATGGTTATTAACAAATCACTTCAAAAGTTTCAAGGAGTTTTCATGTGGAAGAAACTTGATGATGAAGAAAAATTACAAGTCCTCCAGATGAACCCCCAATTTCTCATGTGTAACTTCAAATGATCATAACTTGGTCCATTTTTATCACCTTGAGCCCAATCTTTTTCCAAAATGATCTCAAGGATGTGAACTTTATTCCTTCTTTTATGTTCAAAGTGAGAAAATGGATGGAAGATGCCCTAAGGATACAAACGATTATAGGTCATTTCATGATTTTTTGCCAACTTCAACAATTCATAACTCTCTCAATTTTTGGAGATTTTGAATGGTTTAAATTTAAAAGTGTCATTCAATAGGTCTATTTCATGCAATCTGTTTTGGTCAAGAGAAAATTCCAAGTGGAAGGCCATGTTTGGATGCAAAACATTATAGGTCACTTTTGAAGAAAAATTTGAAATATTTCTAAGTATGGAAAGTCATCCTTTTTTCCCCAACTTTGACTCAATGAAACTTTCATCTCAAGCATCCATTTGATTCCATTATTTTTCCATTTCAAAGCTTGTAACCTCATCTTTTTAAAGCATCAAGAATCATGCCCTAAGACCCCTTGAGTTGAAAATGCCATTGTTTTGAAATTGGTAACTTGGAACTGAATTTCTCACAAAGTCAGAATTTTGAAATCCATAATATGGCCTCTAATCACAAGATTTATGCGTGTTTTTGATTTAAACTTGATTAAAAAACTTTCCAGAAGTGTTTAGCACCTCAAAACACAAAGATTGGATGCGTTTTGGTGAAAATGAGATCACACTTCACTCGTGCATCAGGTTCACACGAATTCCCTCCAAAATGCATCATTCACTCCTCCTTTTGATCCCATTTGCTTCTCATATAAATACATGAGCTATCCTATTCATTTTCTCAAGCTTGGATATCCAGAATCACCCTACCAAACTTGCTTCATAACTCAATTTTCTGTAACTTCATAATCAATGTTCAAGCCTTTTTCAATCCAATTTTACTATCAATTCACTTTTCTTGATCTTCCCTGAAGCTAACCATACAATTACCTTCAAGAATTGTGCCTTATATTTCTCCATAGAAGTCCAATTTCAGAGGTCTGCAACTCAACTTCAATAGGTAGATTTCTCCATCAATTCTTCAAAACTTTGATATCATTGTGATGCTCTCATTTCCCTGGTTCTAGTTGCAACACTTGCTTTTATCTAGAAACACATTTTGACCATGAAATTTCAAATCCCTTTTCAAAACTTTCCTTCCAAATTGCCTGAGCTACATTTTATATAAATTTATCGCGAAGGTGTGGTTGTCTTCGTCTTGAAGAGACGAAGCGAATGGCATAGGTCTGAGCTTCTGATTTTACAGTTTGAGAGATCTACAATTCACGTTGGCTGGAGGTTGAAGATGACCAACATGTCATCTTCCAACCAATGATGGTGCGCCACTTGTTTTTTTTAAATTTATGATTTAATAAGTGATCCAGTGTTTTATTCACTAATGACCATGATATGCACAACACGCCAAATCTCTTGGATTTGATTACTAACGCGTTTTGACTCTCATCCATTGGTCCCCATCTTTTTGGTTTTTATTTTATTTTCTGATTTTTATATTTAATTGTTTTAAACTTCAAAAAATCATAGAAAATTAATTTTTAGTCCAAAAAATCTGAAAAAATTATGAAAAATATTTTTGATTTTTCTCTTTCTGATTTTTATTTTTTCACAGTTTTATTTTTTGTTTTGATATTTTTTTTTATAAATTTTCACTTTATTTGAATTGTTTTAAATGTTTAAAAATACTTTTATGCATTTTTAAATTCTGAAAAAATTATGGAATGATTCAATGATATTGTGACATATATTGGTGATCTCATTTATTTTTTATTTCTGACTTTGTTATTTTTTATCGTTTTTGGTTTATTTTACCTATTTCTTTTAATTTTAAAAATAGTTTCTGACTTTAAAAAATTACCAAAAATTTTATAAAAATATTTGAGTCTTTTTCTGATTATGAACTTTATTAATATCATTAGATCCATGGTGTTGAGTCTAACTCCACATAAATGGATGAATGATTTTAATAATAGTTTGATTAAATTTTAATTCAAATGTGGTTTATATTCTTTCCCACCCCTCTTCATCTTGTCCCTTTCTTATTGCACTAAGTGTTATTAGAGTATGATCTCTATATCATGTCTCAAAACAAATGGTGCATATATTGCTATTGACCAACCTCAAAATAGGTGTGACTTCTATATAAGTCCACTTACGATTGCTTAACATAGCGCTAAATTTTGTCCCGATTCGAATAAATGATCATTTGTGGCCCAAACTTATGTTTGCAAGCCCAAGTATGTTAATTTGATCTCTTTCATCCAATAACCTTGAGATTCATTGTGTGGAGGCTTTGGTTCTACCAATCCTCTAATGGATCTACAAAACTTTTGGTCAACGCGGATCACTTAAACATCGTTGATCATTAAATGGTACTTGTGAGGATTCCAAATGGATGATATACTTGACAAAAAGCAAATGCAACATGTTGTGTGGAGGCTTTGGTTCTACCAATCCTCTAATGAGTTCCAAATGCAAGTTTCAAGATGGTCATCCAACTAACCACTAATTATTAATTTGTTTCACTTTATGCTTTTATTTTTTATGCTTTATGTACCATTTACTTTAAGCATTACATTTCATGTCATTTGTAATTTGTTCACTTGAGCATTTATATCTTTGTTATCTTAATTTTTCTCATTTGAGACTTTCTTTTCTTTTTTCAAGACACCTAATAATCAAAATGAACCCTAAAAAAGCTTTAATGATACTTGGACTATTTGGTTACTATCCTTGGCATTATAGAGTATTGGACTTCTTGGACTTAGGGTTAGAAACCTTGGCCTATGTTGGAGACCTTGTGACCTTAATTGATATTTTGTCTGGAGCTCTTGAGGTTTACCTCATGACATTGGGTTTTTTTGTTTATTTTGTGTGCAGGTTATTGTGATTACATTCTTTGTTTGTAATCTGGAATTCACCCGTATACAGCCGTTACTATGCCCAATTTTTTTTGAAGACTTAATACACTTGAAGTTTGGTTCTCTCAAGAGGTCTAGTATCTTTGCTTGTTTGGTTTCAATCCAAGGAGTGGGAATTCTATCTTGACTCATAATGTCAAGTATTGGCTTCTTTTTGGTTAGATGGTTCTTATCCGTAGCTTTTACTTTATGCTTTAAGATAGTCTCTTCTTCTCCTTCAATCTTCTTTAATTTCAAAAATCTTCTTCCTCTTTTGAAAACCCTTCTTGTTGTGAAACTTGAACCATTTTGATTATAAACTTGGACTTATGTCCATGCATTTTTAAAGACATTTTCATAAATAAACTTCAATCAACTTAATGATACCTTGACATTTTTTGTTAGAAGACTAAAAGCCAGTCAATCTCATTTCAAACCATTTTGCAACTTTGGCCTTTACTTTAAACTTTTCTCAAAAGATTAGACTCTTGTCAATCCTTGTAGTGATGCGAACAACTATACGTCTACAATATATAGTGAAGAGAGATATTTTCCACTTTGGTGTTGAGTGAGGCATTGTTGATCTTTTAAAATCCAAGCCATATCCTCCACTTTGAGATGATACAAATTCTCCTTTCTCATGATTAAGGGTAGTAAGTATATTTTCCACACAGATAATAAAAAGGTGAACTACGTGTACCCTGATCCCCTATTGCATGAAAGGTGGTACGTAGGCACTAACGGTTCCCAACCACGGCGAGTGCAAAAATCATAAAAATATATTTCTTTTCTCACCTCCACCATCTATTTTTATACAACATTTTATAGCCAAAATATACAGATTTTTACAAAGAGGTTCCTGCGGAGTACCGTAGATGTTTAGGGTGCTAATACCTTCCCTTTGCATAACCAACCCCTTACCTTGAATCTTCCCCCCCCTCTCTTGGGTTATTAGCTCTTTTCCCATTCCTTTGAAAACAAGAAAGTGCGGTGGCTATTTTTATTTTGATCTGTACAAGTAAAGTCAATCAAATGGCTTAGTCTTAAACATTTCTACTACTACAGAAAAAAATGGCAACTTCATTGGGAAAAGATTGACCTCTTGCTGGTCCATCCCTAAGTGGGTTGAGCCTATTATTTTTTATATTTGTATATGTGCTATTGTTGTTTACGTGTTATATGTTGTATATATGTTTGTCTGAATTTTCCTGGTTTTCAGGGTGCTTGGTGATTACTTATAAGTCCTATACCCGGACTTGGGCAAACTTTAAGATATGACGGGCGAAATAGTCATGTTAACTTTGAGGGATTAATCCTAAAAAAGGAGGCATGATATCCCCCACTCAGTGGAGGCCCCTTTGACTGTAGTGTCGTTTACCGAGTAATCGGGAAGACGTACTACTTTCAATCTGGGAGCCTGCTGAAGTTGAGGATCATAAAATACCTAACCCATCTTGGCCTTTTAGGTGTAGTGAGAAAGCTATGACGGAGTAATCCGGAAATAGTTGTCACACGATACTATGCTCGAACGAGTTTTTCTTGAGAATATTACTAATTATCGAGTTAATCGGGAAGTTGGTAATATCCGAAGGTAGGATGTAGACTCTGGGAACCTCTAGAACCTTGTTCGGCAAGTGATAACTTTTAGACCATACCTTATGGGTAGTACCTTCGACCTCATGCTCGTGACGTTGAACCTATGAACCCTATGTTTGTGATCTTGTATGTGATTGCTACATCATGGATCCATGCACTCATAAACATCTTTTGAAGAAATTTTATTTCAAGGGACTTGAAGGTTGACCATTTGTGAATATCTCAGGTACCTTTTGACCATGGATTCTGGAAAAAGAAAGACCAGAAAATATAGTTTCAAAGATCCCAAGATAGATGAGTTGATCAGTCTAATTCCCTATATTGAGTGTTCTGCAGATTTTCAGAAGAAGTATGGATCCATCATTCCTCTCATGAAGCTTAGGATGAAGGAGGGTATTCTCTCGACCTTGGTCCAGTTCTATAATCTGATGTCTCATTACTTTACTTTCCCCGACTATCAGTTGATGCCTACACTAGAGGAGTATTCTTATCTGTTGGATTTACCTGTTACTAATCGTGTTCCTTTTACTGGTTTGGAGGGTGAGCCAAAACCACATGAGATTGCTGCTTTGATCCATCTGGGGAAGTCTGAGGTGGAAGCCCATATGACTACTAAAGGGGCGATTAGAGGATTTCCAGCTCAGTTCTTATTGGAGAAAGCTCGTTACTTTGCCAGGATGAAGAGTACAATCGCTTTTGAGGCCATCTTTGCTCTACTTGCTTACGGGTTGTTCTTATTTCCTAATGTGGACAAGTTTGTTGACGTTATCTTCGAAGATACTTATTACTCTATTCATCTTTGGAATTCTTATCATGGGGGGAATGATTATCTGTTGCACGCCTCTGTTGTACCAGTGGTTTATCTCTCATATGCCTGAGTCTGATGCTTTTTGGGATGTCAGGAAGAAACCCCGTTGGGCTCCTAAGATCATGGCACTTACTCACTCGGATATTGATTGGTATCATCGAGCTTACCAGGATATAGAGATTGTTGATAGTTGTGGTAGTTTCCCTAATGTACCTCTTCTTGGTACAAAGGAAGGAATTAACTACAACCCTGTTCTTGTACAACGACAGCTTGGTTATCCGATGAGGGATAAACCAAATAGTATTCATTTGAGTAGTTTCTTTATGAAGGAGGGAGATGACCATAAGGAAGCTAGGGAGCAGATTATGAAGGCCTAGCGTCACATTCATAAGAAGAGTAGGAAAGACTTGGGACCTAGGGGGGCTGTTTCTTTGGAGCCATATCTTCAGTGGGTCAAAACGAGAGCTATTCAGTTGAAGATTTCATATTCCCGGGAAACAACTATGCCTTATATGTTTGTGAAGACCACTTCTCCCCTATTGGATGATGTGGAAGAGCTACAACTTGCTTTGGTCAGGATGCAGCAGGAAAAGGATGCTTGGAAGAATAAGTGCCAAACTTTAGAGACTTCCTATAGAGTAGATTTGAAGGAGAAAGACGACTTGATTGAGATTCTTGAGAGTCGGGCTGTAGAGATGATGGAGAGGCAAGGGGATTTATTTTCTCCTAAGCCTCACTCGGATGCTAGTTTCTCACTTCTTGATTCAGGTGATTAGAAGGAGTTTGCCACCAGATATGCGGAAGAAAACCAGAGGTTTAAGGCTCAGATTGTCGGACTTACAGGGAAGCGCCAGCGTATAGAGTGATCTCCATCACCTTTGCTTCTTAGGGTTTTATACTTTATTTTCATCTTGTACTTGGGATAATTGAAACTTGTAATCCATTTTGAAGTTATTATAATAAATTTTTTCAGTATTTCAAATGTGTTATTACTTTGATATTTGCAATGTGTCTATAAATCTTTAAGTCCCTTGAAATATTAATAATAAAATAAATCATGTGCATTGCACGTCATGCATCATATTGTACATACTTCTTGCATTTTTTTGCATATCCAGGGGTCTTAATGAGCTTCTTTACTTTGTTCAGCAAGTTTTCTCACCACTACAATACTCGAGCTAATTTTAGAAGGAAGATGGACAACTTAGAACAAGAGAATCGCGAGCTGCGCAGGGAAGTTTCTGCTCTGAAGGCCCGTAAGGCCAATCTCACTGCTCTGATGGAATCTCTGGTGGATGCTCAGAATCAGCCACTGATTGCTCGACCTCAATAGACAAAGGTTACTACTAAAGCTCTGACTGTTCATGTGTCTGTTACTCCAGTTGCTCAGACTACTGTTATTCCTGCACCTCCTGCAATGCATGGTACTTCTGCGACACCTCCTTCGGTGAATGTGTTCCCATTTTCTAATGATGATATTTATCGTCCTTTTCATCCACCAAGTGATGGCTTGGGTCTCTATGATCGAATGGATGATTTTCAAGATCAGTTTGACAAGATGCAGAGGGAGATGAAGGCCCTCAGGGGAAAGGAATTGTTGGGGAAGAATGTGAATGATTTATGCTTGGTCCCAAATGTCAAGATACCTGTGAAGTTTAAAGTCCCGGAATTCGATAAGTACAAGGGAAACACTTGTCCTCGTGCCGATATTGTGATATATATAAGAAGAATGTCTACCCACACTGATGATCAACATCTGTTGATTCATTTTTTTATGGATAGTTTGACTGGTGCTGTGTTGAAGTGGTATATGAGTTTAGGCAGCGTCAATATCCATACTTTCAATGACTTGGGAGAATCATTTATCAGATAATACAAATACAACGTGGACATGGTGCCTGACCGTGATCAACTTAGGGTCATGGTCCAGAAGGACATGGAATCATTCAAAGAATATGCACAGAGATGGCGTGAGGTAGCCACCCAAGTGATTCCTCCCATGGAAGAAAAGGAGATGACTAAGATTTTCCTGAAGACTCTGGGTGCTTTTTACTATGAGAGGATGGTAGAAAGTGCGCCAAGTGACTTTACTGAAATGGTGGGCATGGGTATCCATTTGGAAGAGGCTGTAAGAGAGGGTCATTTAACAAAAAGCAAAAGTTCCGGAGGTACGAAGAAGCCATCCTATGGGTTTTCCAAAAAGAAGGAAGGAGATATAAATTCTATTATGCAAGAGAGAAGAGTTAATCCCCCTTGAAAAAATTATCAGTGTCATCAACAGGTCGCCTCAGTAACTCCAATTGTTAGTGTAGCTTCAACCACCGTTGCTTATCAGAGACCATTCCATCAGGGGAATCAAGGGAATAATCAGAGAAGGGAGCGTTATGACCCCATCCCTATGAGCTATGCAGAATTACTACCGGCGTTAATTCAAAAGAAGTTGGTTCAGACCAGACCACCTCCTGTTGTACCATCATTGTTGACTTGGTATTACAAAGGAAGACCAAACATGTGCTTTTCATCAGGGAGCACCAGGGCAAAATGTTGAGAACTGCTATCCTTTGAAAACTGAAGTACAAAAATTGGTGAGGTCTGGTATCTTATCCTTCAAAGATGTTGGCCCTAATGTGAAAGATAATCCTTTGCCAAAGTATGAAGGGGAAAATGTTGTGAACATGGTGGCTGGTTGTCCAGGCGACTTCCGGATTTTCGATATTAAATTGGTTAGAGGAGATTTGGTAAAAATGCATGCATACCTCTGTGAATTTAGCTACTATATGCATGACCATGCTGGTTGTGCTATTTGCAGTACGAATATACAGGGTTGTGACAAGATAAAGGCTGATTTGCGGGAGATGATGGATGAGGGCCTCATCCACATAATCAGACCTAGGGTAAAGTTTGAAGAGCAAGTAAACATGGTTTCTGGATGTCCTAGAGAGTTCAGAATCTTTGATGTGGAACATATAAGTGAGGATCTTGTACAATTGCATGCTACTTTCTGCCACATGGCTGGTCAGGGAGAACATCATTATGGATCTTGCCAGATCTGCTGCAGAGACTCCCGAGGATGTTCAATTGTAAGTAAAGGTATTCAGTTGTTATTAGATAATGGAACTATCAAGGTTACATGCCAAAGGGATGATTACCATGAGGTTAATGAGATTGAGGTTTGTTTAGCTGAAGAAGAATCAGATGATGAGTATGCCTCTGCGGATGAGTTCTTCTCCTCAAATGAAGATATGTTTCCCAGAGATGACTCTATAACGACTAAGTGTGTTGATGAGGGAGTAAATGTTATTGTGCCTTTTTTGGTTCACCCACCCCTTTTGAAGTTGAATATCATGGCAAGCCAACTATTACTCCATTAGTGATTAGCTTACCGGGTCCTGTCCCCTACAAGTCAGACAAGGTTGTACCCTACAAGTATAATGCTACAATTTTGGAGGATGGTGTGGAAGTTCCCATCCAACCTATGTCTAATGTTAGAAATATTGCTGAGACTAGTAGAGTCACCCGCATTGGTCGTGTATTTGCACCAATTGTTCGTGGAAATGATAATGCTGGAAAGAAAACTGTTGAAGTTGTTGAACCCAAGAAGGCTGCAGGTGAATCTAGTGGAGCTACGCTAGAAAAAGAGGTGGATGATATTTTAAAGATAATCAAGATGAGCGACTATAGAGTTGTAGATCAGCTACTGCAGACTCCTTTAAAAATATCTATTTTGGCTATATTGATGAACTCTGCTGCTCATAGAGAATCTTTAATGAGGGTATTGGACCAAGCTTTTCGTGGAAAGTGATATACCAGTAGACCAATTCAGAAGTGTGGTAGGGAATATCACATCATGTAATAACCTGAGTTTCTATGATGATGAACTGCCCGATGAAGGAAGGAATCACAACCTGGCCCTGCACATCTTTATGAACTACAAAAGTGACTCATTATCTAATGTGCTGATTGATAATGGATCTGCATTGAATGTTATACCAAGGAGAACGCTTATGAAGTTGAAATATCAAGGAACGCCCATGCGTCCGAGTGGCATTATTATGAAAGAGTTTGATGGATCAAGGAAATTTGTTATTGGTGAAGTGGACTTGCCTATTCACATAGGCCCACATTTGTTTTAGATTAATTTCCAGGTCATGGATATTGTACCCGCATATAATTGCTTGCCGGGACGGCCGTGGATACATGAGGTAGGGGCTGTCACTTTAACTTTACACCATAAGATGAAGTTTGTACGGGAAGGAAAAATGGTAATTATAAATGGAGAACAGGAATCATTGATATCTCATTTGTCCTCTTTCAGCATTGTGGAGGCGGATGAAGCTACTGTAGGAACCCAACTCCAAGATTTATCCATTGACAACATAAGAGGAAATGAGAATTCTATGGTTTCTCTTAAGGATGCGCAACAGGTTCTGCGTAATTGCCATAGTGAAGTTTGGGGACAAATTGTGGATTCACCTGTAAACAAGAATAGAGTTGGCTTGGGGTTCTCTGTGAAGAATGATAAAGGTAAGGGCATGAATCCAATGTCTGATGCAGGAAAGTATCAAGACATCTTCCGTAGCGGGGGTTATCTTCATCCAACTGTTTCTAGGATTAATGCCATTGTGGAAGATGAAGCAGATCCAGAAATGTCAAATTATGTGACGAACGAATTTAGGGTTAAGAACTGGATCACCATTGATGTTCCCTCTTGCATACATGTTTCATAGTAATTTGTTTTGTTAATATTTTTGAAAAACTTTCACTTTGCCCAAGGTGAAAGTATTAATATTGTTTGGGCTAATCTATTTGTTGTGACTTTTAAAATCAATAATAAAAGTTATCTTTGTTTCCCAAATTGTGTTTTTATTTTTTGCTTTTTCTTGGAAAATGGTAATCAGAAAAAAAAAACCTTTCAAAATAAATAATAACTGAAATTCAATCTGCATGATCACTTGTTATATGTGTCAGTTTCTAAAAAAAATCATAAATCATATGTGCAGATTAATTAAAAAACCCGTTGAATACAATGACCTTGCACCCTCTCCCAACTTTGAATGTCCTGTGTATGGGGCCGGAGAAGAAGACTATGATCAGATTCAAGAAGAGGTCTCACGGTTGCTTGAGCGTGAGGAAAATGCCATTCAACCATATAAAGAGCCACTGGAAGTAATCAATTTAGGTTCAGAAGAAGATCTGAAGGAAGTTAAGATCGGAGCATTGCTACATCCTGATGTGAAGAGCAAGTTGATTGAGATGTTTAAAGAGTATGTGGATATCTTTGCTTGGTCTTATCAAGACATGCCTGGTTTAGACACACATATTATAGTGCACCATTTCCCGCTAAAGCCAGAGTGTCCACCAATCAAACAAAAGTTGTGAAGAACTCACCCAGATATGGCAATGAAGATCATAGAAGAGGTTCTAAAGTAGATTAATGTCGGTTTTCTTGTGAAATTAGTGTACCCTCAGTGGATTTCCAATATTGTTCTAGTACCGAAGAAAGTCGGAAAAGTTAGCATGTGCGTAGATTACATAGATCTCAATAAAGCTAGTCCAAAAGATGATTTTCCATTGCCACACATTGATATGTTAGTGGATAGCACAACAAAATTCAAAGTTTTCTCGTTCATGGAGGGATTTTCCGGGTATAATCAAATAAGGATGGCGCCTGAGGACATGGAAAAAATAACGTTTATCACACACTGTGGAACATTCTGTTACAGAGTGATTCCCTTTGGGTTGAAGAACGCTGGTGCAACGTACCAGAGGGTTATGACAACCCTATTCCATGATCTGATAAACAAGGAAATTGAGGTATATGTTGATGATATGATTGCTAAATCCAAAACTGAAGAAGGGCATGTAGAAGATTTGTTGAAGTTGTTTCAGCGTTTGAGGAAGTATCGTCTTCGCTTGAATCCAAATAAATGTAACTTTGGTGTTTGGTCAGGGAAATTGTTGGGTTTTATTTTTATCCAGAGAGGGATTGAAGTTGACCCTGATAAAGTCAAAGCAATTCAAGAAATTCTAGCACCGAGAACTGAAAAACAAGTCAGAGGCTTCCTCGGGCGTTTGAATTAAATTTCCAAACTCATTTCCCACATGACTGCAATGTGTAAACCGATCTTTAAGTTGTTAAAGAAAGATCAAGGTTATGTGTGGATGGATGACTACAAAAGGGAATTTGAAAGTGTGATACGGTGGCAAAACCGACTGTTTTTACTGGTTTGTGTTTTGTATTCGCAAATGTCGCGATAAGCAAGAGTCGCCACCGACTTTTATTTCATCCAATCATGGAAAAGGAAAAAGAATAGAAAAACCTTTTTTCGAGATATTCAGAGTACGAGGTGTAGATTATAAAAAGGGAAGGTGTTAGCACCCTTTCTATCCGTAGTTATCTACGGGCTCTTAGGTACTTGCTCATTTTTCAAATTGCTTGCGTGTGTTTGTCTTGAAAATGTTTTACCTCGTGATAACCCTTGTATCAGTCCTCAAGAGTGTGACGAAGTTGTTTTGAAAACTGTTTTGAAAGGTGTTTGTGTGAAACGTTTTTATTTTAGCAAGTACCTACTAGCATCTACCTACTCAAAAAAAGATTTTTTCTGTTCTATTTCCTTTAGACAGTGCTATCCCACTATTAAGGAGTAGGTAGCACCGTCGTTGGAGTTTGTAAGGGACATTCGAAAGGGAAAAGTACAATCACTAAAGCAATAGTTAGAAAACCTTAGTAGTAACCCTAGAGTCTTAAGATCTTTCTGAGGCAACATTTCTGAGGCAACATTTTCGAGGCAACAATTGAATGGGACAATTTGATCTCTTTAGACTGGAAGGAAACCACTAAAATCTCCTATGCTTAATGGTTGTTTACCGAAGGCAACCGAAGTGAGGTAAACCCTAGGAGTGAACATGTGCGAGTGATTTATTTCAATTATTTAATCTTTGCACATTAGGGTTTTCTAACTGTTTTAATGTTTCATGCATTCTTGCCATACAATCCTATTAATACATCTAACAGTTAATAATTTGCTGAAAGTAAAAGCGGAAATAAACCTAGCTATTACATGGCTTTGACAGTTACATAATTGCCTTGACGGGAAATAAAAGTACGGAATTTTAAAACCCTAATCAAAACTATTATAACCTTGAAACAATTCCAAAAATAATGGCAAAAATAATAACAAGCGCGCGGAAAATTAAATGCGAGAGAAATTAGGGTTTTGACCCATGACTAAATCTAATTGCAATTGATTAAAAAAACATCATTTTTTGTCATTTTTTCGTTATTTAAGAAAATAAGTAATAATTGAATTAAAAAAAGAACCTAATTACTAATTAACTTTAATTAAGAAGAATAATTTAATTAGCCTATTTTTTGTGTTTTTGTTTAAAAGAGAAAAAATCATTAAATCAAGAATTTAAACCTAGTTTTCTAATTGATTTTTTATTGTAAAATACATTAAAGTTACCCTAAATTAGATAAAATAATTAATTTAAAAATTAAATTTGATAAAAAAACTAATTCTAAATTTGTGAATTCTTGATTTTGGGATTTTTATGGAAAAAAATTGATTTTTTTAAAAATAAAATAAATAAATAAATTGCAAAGAATAAAGAAAAATAAGAAAAATAAAAAAAGAATTGAGAATGGGGCCTGCTGTTAGCAATTCTGGGGGTATGAATCTGAATCCCTTGGCCCATTATGCTTCCAAGCCCAGTCAGCACTGGATCTGGTGTAACGTTGACTTTGAGGTGCATCATACTCCTTCATTGCATGCGTTGGATCTTGGCTGGAGATGAATTTGATGGTCAGATCTTGAGTTGCATGGTGGATGGTTGGGAGTGTGGTACACCTGATCACATGAGAAAAAACAATAGAAAGCAATTGTTGGGACCTGGGATCGAACCCAGGTCCTTATACTCGCCTCCAATGATGCACTGCCAGTTGCGCTACCATGTTATTTTATTCATATAATAGAAACAAAGCATAATAAACAAATGAAAGATTAAGAAAATGCACGCAAAATTCAAATCAGCCATTCATGGGATGCCACGCATCATCTTCTTCCTTGGACCGTTGCTTTAGGTAAAACACTTTTACCTACAGACGTCTGTTCGTAGCTACAACCCTGTTCATCTCAAAAATTACATACAAGCAAGATAAATGAAATTGGTGACCATGAATCAACTGGGCTTGAAGCCCTGATCATCATGGTACCCAATATGAGAACCAATTGTCCCTGCATTGAAAACCCCTAAAACAAACTCGTAAACCCTAGCAATGGCATACTGTGATTCCTGCATTGTAAATGCAATTAAATGATGCCAATAGCTTGCAAACAAGATGATGAACAAGAATATATAATCAAAACATGCTAATGTTGCCAAAATCAAGGAAATCAGAATCGAGTTTTTGGGCAAACCCTGGTTGATGGTGGGCACGATTCTTGGCGTTTTGAAGCCTGAGGATAGGTGGAATAGCTTCCTGGGATGTCCTGGAATAGATTCAAATCTTTAAATCTCTGTGAGGATGGCTCTAGAGTGGATTTTGATCTCACACTTTTTGGCCAAAATTTCAATTTTGTTCTTGCTGTTTCACGCCTCCAATCCTCCTTCTTATGGTCTGGAATTATTGTGTATATGTAGGAGACTGAATTAGGTCAACAAAATTGACATGAATCTTGAGAAATAATGGAGATTTGATTTGATTTGCTTGATGTATGATTTCTTTCCAAAACTTGCTTCAATCCAATCTTTTTCAACCCTAATGAGTCTTGCACGAATTGGCTGGCATGCTAGCTGTGTATGGACTCAAAATGTGCACAAAAATTCCAAGATTTGATTTGTTTTCATTATTTTACCATTTAGTTTGATTTATTTTGATTTAAATGAATAAAAAATCAAAATAAATGATGAAAGTAATAAAATAATAGGTGGAAAAGCTCAGGGGTCGTGGGTCTTATTAGAAACATGTTCCAAGCAAGAAAACATGGGCCCTTTTGGAAAAAAATGCCAATTTGATCAATGTTGACTTTTGACAATTTTCCAAAAATTTCCAAATTTGACAATGCACAACTCTCTCAATTTTGACCCTAGGAGGGTGTTCTTGGATTTTTTAGAAATCTTAGGATGTCCCCTAACTAAACTTTTTGGTTTAATCTCAATTGGATCTTCCATGTTCATGTATGTAGCTTTGACCCAAAACGTGTTTTTGTTGACTTTTCAAAAGGACCTATAATGTCAAAATTCATATCTTTTTGTGAGTGTATATTTTGAACTTGTAAGCTGAAGATGAATTGTAGGGAATTGCATCCTCTTCAAAATGAGCTTTGGATGATTTTTTTTTGATAAAGTATGAAGAAATTATGCTTGGTCAAAGTTGGGTTGACTTTTACTAAGAAACCCTAATTTAGCAACTTTTGGGTTTTGATGAATTTGGATCGTTCCATGAGGAAGCATGATCAACCCTTGGTGAAATGATGGATATCACTTCAAAATGTTGATGTTGACCAAAAATCTTGAGGTTTGACTGTATGTGGGCCACAGTTGACTTTTGACCTAGTATAGTTGATTCTCAAGCATCTGGGCAGTTGATTGAGCAAAATTCTTGTACAAGGCTTGAAACATGACATGGAGGGTCTTGAGAACATATTGGGACCATGGAAGGAATTTGGGACCTTTGGAGTTCATATATCTTGATAAAAATGGAAACCCTAGTTTGAGGTACATTGCCTTAGGAGAGAGTTTGTCTGGTCAAATCTTGGATTTCCTTGAGCAACTTGGGGACCTCAATTGACATTTGTTGAATAAAATGGGAGGACAAATTTTAGGGTACGACAGCTGCCCCTTCTTAATCTTCTTAAACCTGAGGTTATAGATTGGTTGTGCTGCCTTTCGTGATCTGAAGGTGGAAGATGATTGAACACTAGAGTGTCCAGAAATTTGCACTCGCATGAAGGGCACTTGATTTGTGATATCGGGAATGGGCTTAAAGATGCCATTTGGAGGTTGAGGATTGAAGATTGTCGGAGATGGGCTTAAAGATGCCCTCCTGGATGCGAAGGAGAATTACAAGATATGGGCTTAAGGATGCCATCTAGGGGATACTGATTTCCTGTCTTGGGAGAAGTAGAGTTTAGGAGCTTCAGTTGTCTGTTACTCTATTGGGGAATAACTCCAGCTTGAGGAAGCGGAAGTGAAATGCATATCTGGTCAGGGTATATGCTGCACCGTGACTTATTGGGGAACTGCGAAACCAATCGTGTTTGATTGGGTCCCGATCTTACAGTGTTGTCAACTGTTGTCTGGAGATAAGAGAGAAGGGACCTGGATAGTAAGGTTATGAGAAGGAACCTGGATAGTAGGGTTGCTTCGATATGAAAGCATAGATAGTAGGGCTATGAGAAGGAACCTGGATAGTAGGGTTGTGAGAAGGAACCTGGATAATAGGGTTACTTCGATATGAAAGCCTGGATAGTAGGGCTATAAGAAGGAACCTGGATAGTAGGGTTACTTCGATATGAAAGCCTGGATAGTAGGGCTGTGAGAAGGAACCTGGATAGTAGGGTTACTTTGATATGAAATCCTGGATAGTAGGGCCGTGAGAAGGAACCTGGATAGTAGGGTTACTTCGATATGAAAACCTGGATAGTAGGGCTGTGAGATGGAACCTGGATAGTAGGGTTACTTGGATATGAAAGCCTGGATAGTATGGTCGTGAGAAGGAACCTGGATAGTAGGTTTACTTCGATATGAAAGCCTAGATAGTAGGGCTGTGAGAAGGAACCTGGATAGTAGGGTTACTTCGATATGAAAGCCTGGGTAAGGTTGTTTCGTGAGGAGTTTGAGTAAAACTGTATCTGGACCGAGAAGGAACCTAGGTAATGTTGCTTTGGGACAAGTTTGTGTAAAACTTCAGAATGAACCGGGGTAAGGTTACTTCGAGATGAGTTTGTGTAAAACTTCAGGAGGAACTTGGGTAAGGTTACTTCGAGATGAGTTTGTGTAAAACTTCAGGAGGAACTTGGGTAAGGTTACTTTGAGATGAGTTTGTGTAAAACTTCAGGAGGAACTTGGGTAAGGTTACTTTGTGATAAGTTCGTGTAAAACTTCAGAATGAACTGGGGTAAGGTTACTTTGATCTAATAACATAGATTAATTGACCCGTTTGATTTCGGGAATTGAGTTTCCATTAGTTGTCTGTAGATGTGATCTGTATAACTGCTGGATTCATTGAAGCTAATCGTCTCTTCTTGAAAAATATCAGGGTTAGTTATATGCGATGCATGAAATGCAGGGAGAGATGATGTTCTCAAAATAAATGAGATTATGCTGTATATGATATGCATGCATATGTCATGATGTATGTTCATGAAATGTTGTCAGGGTCTGCTCGTGTCTGGGAAAATAAATCCCTGACTGTTGCTGGAGATTCGCGAGTATTCTCCCGGGAAGAGATGCTGGAGAATAACTCTGCGGGGACCAAACTTTGGGGGAAGAGATACTCTGTTAGACCTGCTGATCTAGAGGAATAAACTCAGCTGGGGATGAAATTAAGTTGCTGGAGGTGATGAGCTCTGTTGGAGAAATAAACTCTGCTTGGGGAATGAGATTTACTGACTCGCCCGCGATTATGAACCTCGGCTGGGGATAATTACATCCTGTTTTGGGAAAGCTGACATCAATGCCTTTGGATACTTTTACTCTGTGGGGAGTGCATATACCAATAATTATGTTCCCGAGCATGACTCTATCTCGATACCTGCTGAGCAAAGTGACTGTAGGGTTTGGTACTTCTTATTTTCCCTATTTCTGGAAATACGAGTAATTGTCTTTTGTTTCTTATGCCAATATTTATGAGCAGCAATCATTTTCAAATGCATATATAAAAAATAAATCATTGGATGTTCTTGCAAAACAAAACAGAAAAAGAAAAAGAAACAGATTGAAGTTTTGTAAAAATGGCTTGTATTGATTTGGAAATTGGCCTGTAATAAGCGTTATGTACAAAGAGGTTGGCGTTCTAGAAAGAGAACGATGCCGACAGAAATTACAATTTATGCAAAAGAAAGAAAAAAAGTTATGTGAAACAACCCCATTGGGTTCCAACTCTGCTATTGTCTTTATATCTTCAAGCGTCTCATCACTTTTCTACATGGCCGAAGGTTGATCAGATTGATTGGTGTCGTCCGAGCTTGATAGTCGATGTCGAAGTCTGGTAGCAAGATAATCCAATGAGACATAGTGATACGCTTTAATCCCTAACTTTTTCCTGGATTGCCCTTTCGGGTTTTCAATCCACCGGGATACCCTTTTTTGCCCAAGTCGCCCTTTTGGGTTTTCGACTTGCCGGGTGTACAGATTTTTTTCATTTTCATCCCTTACTTTTCCCGAACCCTTTTGGTTCGCCTGGAAGCCCTTATTTTTGCCTAGGCCAGTCGACCTAGCGGGTCTTTGATTATGCGTAGTATCTTTTCAATATGTCTTCATTGACGGGGTGAGGAAGGTCGTCGTCGTCCATGGTGGTTAGAATCATAGCTCCTCCCGAGAAAATGTTCTTAACCATCAATGGACCTTCGTACGTGGGAGTCCATTTTCCCCTGGGATCACCTTGAGGAAGTATGATGCGTTTGATCACCAGATCCCCGACTTTATATTCTTGACGCCTGACTTTATTGTTAAAAGCCTTGATTATTTTCTTTTGATACGTTTAACCATGGCAGATAGCAGTAAGTCTCTTTTCATCGATTAAATTTAATTGATCAAGCCGTGTGTGGTTCCAGTCATTTTCGTTCAAACTCACATCCTTCATAATTCTGAGAGAAGGTATCTGGACTTCGATGGGTAGGACTGCCTCCATGCCATATACTAGAGAGTAGGGTGTTTCCCCTGTCGACGTCCGTGTTGAGGTACGGTACCCATGAAGAGCGAATGGTAACATCCCGTGCCAGTCTTTATATGTCACTGTCATCTTCTGTACAATCTTCTTGATGTTCTTGTTAGCTGCTTCAACAGCCCCACTCATCTTCGGTCGGTAGGGAGAGGAGTTATGATGATGTATCTTGAACTGTTTGCAGAGCTTGGTGATCATTGTATTGTTGAGATTTGTACTATTGTCAGTAATAATTCTCTCTGGCACCCCATATCGACAGATCAGGTTATGTCGGATAAACCGCGCCACGACATTCTTGGTTATTGTAGCAAAAGAGGCTGCCTCAACCCATTTCATGAAGTAATCAATGGCTACTAAGATGAAACGGTGCCCATTAGACGCAGTAGGTCTAATCTCGCCGATCATGTTGATGCCCCACATCGCAAATGGCCAAGGAGCTGTCAGGACGTTTAGAGGAACTGGGGGCACATGCACCTTATCAGCATAGATTTGGCATTTATGACAAGTTCGAGAGTGTTGATAACAATCGGCTTCCGTAGTGGACCAGTAATATCCTACCCGTAGGATCTTCTTAGCCATGGTATGTCCACTAGAATGGGTTCCAAAAGTGCCTTCATGTAGATCTATCATGATCCTCTCTGCTTCGCTCTTGTCTACACAGCATAGTAGTGCGGAGTCATGGTTGCGTTTATAGAGGATCCCATTACTGAGGAAGAACTTTGCAGTGAACCTTCTCAAAAACTTCTTATCATTGACAGATGCCTCTTTGGGATATTCCTGAGCCTCGAGATACCTTTTGACTTCGTGAAACCAGGGTTTGTATTCCACTTCTTCGGTATCAATCTCGCAGTAGTGTACTGGTTCATCCAACCTCTCAATGGTAATTTGGGGAGCTTCATTGTCCCACCTAACCTTGAACATAGAAGACATGGTAGCTAGTGCGTCTGCTAATTGGTTCTCCTCTCGTGGGAAATGTTTGAAGGTTACCTCCTCAAAGTGTGGGAGCAATGTCAGTACATACTCTCTGTAAGGAATGAGATTCGGTTGCTTCGTATCCCACTCTCCTTTGATCTGACTTATCACCAGAGCAGAATTCATGAATACATTTAAGAACTTGATCCTCAGGTCAATAGCAGCTCGAAGTCCCATGATACATGCTTCATACTCCGCCATGTTGTTGGTGCAGTTGAAACATAATCGGGCAGTGAACGGAGTATGACAGCCCTCGGGAGATATAATTAAAGCGCCAATGTCGTTACCCAGTGCGTTTGAGGCTCCATCAAAATACATAGACCATTGGGATCCCTCTTCATGTCCTTCATCCGGTCCAGGCTCTTCGTAATCAGTCACCAATATGATATTCTCATCCGGGAACTCAAAATTCATGGACTGGTAGTCATCCATGGCCTGATGAGCCAAATGATCAGCCAATACACTCCCCTTGATTTCTTTTTGGGTTGTATATTATATGTCGTATTCGGTTAAGATCATTTTCCACCTTGCTATCCTTCCGGAGAGAGCGGGCTTCTCGAAAAATATACTTGACCGGATCCATCATTGATATCAACAAGGTTGTGTGAGTCAGCATATACTGTCTCAGCCGGTGAGCAGCCCATGCCAAAGCGTAACAAGTTTTCTCGAGCAATGAGTATCGGGTATCACAGTCGGTTAATTTTTTGCTAAGGTAGTAAATGGCGTGCTCTTTTCGACCAGACTCGTCATGCTGCCCCAGCACACACCCCATTGGATTGTCTAGCACTGTCAAGTATAATATCAAAGGTCTTCCTTCAACTGGAGGCATCATAATTGGCAGTTCTTGAAGGTATTCTTTGATTCTTTCGAAAGCGGTCTGACATTCATCATTCCATTTTACCACTTGATCTTTCTTCAAAAGCTTGAAGATTGGCTCACAACTAGCAGTCAGATGTGAAATGAACCTGGCGATGTAATTCAGACGTCCTAAGAAACCTCTAACTTCTTTCTCTGTGCGTGGAACCAACATCTCTTGTATGGCCTTTACCTTCGCAGGGTCTACCTGAATACCCTTGTCACTGACGACTAAACCCAGAAGCTTACTAGATCTTACCCCGAAGGTACACTTGTTCGAATTTAATCTCAGTTTGTATGTCTTTAACCTGTCAAACAATTTCTGGAGATGATCAAGATGCTCCTCTTCAGTCTGAGACCTGGATATCATATCATCAACATAAACTTCGATCTCATGATGAATCATGTCGTGGAACAAAGCGACCATATCGCGCTGATAAGTTGCCCCAAAATTTTTCAACCCAAAAGGAATCACCTTGTAGCAGAATGTTCCCCACTGTGTGACGAAAGTTGTCTTCTCCATGTCTTCAGGAGCCATCTTGATCTGGTTGTAGCCCGAGAAGCCATCCATGAAGGAGAAGATTTTATGTTGTGTGGTGTTGTCGACCAGAACATCAATATGAGGAAGTGGGAAGTCATCCTTGGGGCTCGCCCTGTTCAGATCTCTGTAATCAACACACATCTGTACCTTACCGTCCTTCTTAGGTACCGGAACAACGCTAGCAACCCACTGTGGATACAAAGTGACAGCCAAAAATCCTGCATCGAACTATTTCATGACCTCTTCCTTGATTTTCTCTGACATTTCAGGACACATACGGCGGACCTTCCTCTTAACCGGAGGACAGTCTTCTTTAGCCGGCAGGCGATGTACTACAATATCAGTGTTTAAACCAGGCATGTCTTCATAGGACCAGGCGAAGATTTCAACATAGTCGTGCAACATCTGTATCAACCTCTGTTTGACTCTAGGCTCCAGATTTTCACCTATTTTAACCTCTTTTCTGTCTTCCTCAGTACCCAAGTTCACTGTCTCCACCGACTCTTCATGAGGCCGTATGGCCCTTTCTTCCTGTTGTAGTAGTCTAGCAAGTTCTCCCGGCACCTCACAATCATCCTCGACTTGGTTGTTCGGATTTTTGAAGTCATAACTAGTAATAGCAGAGCTGTTATCAATGGGATCCAGAGTAAATATGGATCTGCATTGTGATACGTGAGTGTGTGTAAGAAAATATCTGTTTTGATAAAGTGAAAAACAAAAAAGAAAAACAGAGAGTGCAAAATTTGTATTCCAGAAACGTCCAATTCTTTATTAATGATTATGAAATGACAAGTAATAGCCCTCACAAGAAAATCCAAGGTGCCTCGGGCAAGGCACCAGGCCATAAAGTTTCACATTGTTTATTACAAATCTTAAAACAAATAAGCCAATTACTGCGGAATAAAAGAAACAGGTATGAAGGCCCTAGCCGTCCAGTTACTCGGTCCACCGTTGGTAGTCGGGTAGATCCAGCTGTCAATGTCTGATTCCTCTTCACTGTCTTCAATGGTGTTAATCCCACGATTGTTGATGCTTAGGGGAGGTCCTCCAGCCCGAGCGCGCCTAACAGCCCTTTGAGCCTCTGTAGTAAAGCCCAAACCAAACTTGTCAATTTTATGAGTGAAATCAGGGAGCTGACCCCAATTGGCACACCCACCTTCTTCAACCACAGCCCTGGCGTCCTTGAGAGAAGCCATCTTCAAAGGAGGTTGGTTGCTGCTAGTTTCAGTGGAAGCCAAGATCTGAGGGTCTTCTTCAAAATTCTAACAAGGAGTTTCTATGAATTCCCCGTCCATATCTACGTAGCGGAAGGAGTTGAGGCACCATATATTCTTCCTCACCCCGCACTGTGACAATCTTTCCTTTCACTGGGTACTTCAGCATTTGGTGGAGTGTGGAGGTGACTACCCCAACCTCGTGGATCCAAGGAAGACCCAGCAAACAAGAATACGACGGCCCGGTGTCCATCACATAGAAAGTGGACCCAAAGGTCTGAGAACCCACTTTGACAGGGATGTCCATTTCCCCGTGCACCATTCTCTTCGATTCATCAAAAGCCCTTACCACAATGTTACTAGGCTTTAGAGTTAAACCCTCGCAATCCAACCGGTCTAATGCCTTCTTCGGAAGAACATTCAGTGAAGACCCAGTATCTACCAGCACATGAGCCATAGTGGTGCCCCTGCATTCAATCGAGACATGAAGAGCATCATTATGCTTCCTTCCTTTTGGTGTCAAATCTGCGTCTGAAAATCCTAGCCCATTATTAGCAGTCAGGCTGGCCACACGGTCTTTGAACTGATTAGCTGAAGTCTCTTGCGGCACATGCACAATCTTGAGAAATGCAATCAAAGCCTTCGCATGGGCTTCAGAACACAATAGTAGAGACAACATGGATATCTTCGATGGGGTCTGCCCCGGCTGCTCGACCATATTATAGTCGCTCTTCTTAATGATTTTCAGTATTTCCTCTATTTCTTGCTTAGAGGCTTCGGCAACAATTTTCTTAGGCGCCTCCGTTCGTGTAGGCTCACCTACAACCTCTTTTCCGCGGGTACCAGATGATTCGTCGACTGGAGTAAGAACGGGAACAGTAGTTGATGTACTAGCAGGAACAGTAGATGTAATGACAATAGGCTTGTTAACAGTCTTAGGGGAAATCTCAGGAGAGAATACCCTTCCACTTCGGGTGATTTTGCTAGTTCCGACAATGTTACCAATATCAGGATCAACTTCTTCATCATTCAAACCTTGTTTGATGCAATGATAGTATACATCGTCACCATAATGCCACGGGACAGATTTATCCGAGACATATGGGACAACACCAGGAATAGTAATTATCAGTGGGCGATTCTTGGAGAGGATGTAATCCTAACAGGTCTTCTCGAGGAAACCTTGGAAGGATTGGCGGAAATGGTTATAATGGAAACGTCTTCAATTGGAACAACAGGAGTCATAGTTTTCTCAAACAAAATCTCTTTGCTATCTATCAGGCGTTGAACACCTAACTTCAGCAAACGGCAACCAGAAGGTAGAAGCGAACACATGTGGCAACTTTCACCATAACCATGAGAGGAGTAGAAACTTCATAGACAGAGGTAACAAACAAATCAGTATCAATAACATTGACTCCACGACCATGTTTAGGCATGGGAGAAGTTATGAAATTTGGCTTCTCCGGAGCATCGAAGTTTATCTCCTTAGCTTCAATCAAGTCTTGTATTTTGTTTCTCAGAGCCCAACAGTCATTTGTATCGTGGACAGGACTCTCAGAATGATAGGCACACCGGGCATTCGGATTATATCGAGGAGATGTAGTATTTTGATTCTTGCGAGCCTCTCTCAAGGTTGCCAGGTTAGATCTCAGCAGATGAGGTAGAACTTCAGCCAATGTCATGTTGATGTGAGTAAACTTTCAATATGGTCTTTCCGCACTTTGTTGATTGTTGCATTGTGGAGAAACTGCAGGTCTAGGTATCATCACGGCACTTACTGTCTGACGTTGTTCAGCCCTGTTCTGGTCCCTCGGGCTATAGACGACATTGGCTTCCTTCTTACCAGCAAAAGGCTTCTTTACTGAACTTGAAGAGGAACCTTTTGTATTTTTCCGATTCGAATTCCAGCTTCTACTCTTTCCCCAGTTAGGATCAGCTCGGTGAAACCAGCTGATGAACTGCCAATCAAATGATTGAAAAATGGACCAGATAACATCCCCAGAAACATATCAACCAACTCCCTATCAGACAACGGGGGTTGAACTCTCCCAGCCAAATCTCTCCATTTTTGTGCATAACCTTTAAAACCTTCACCTGCACCCATGGACATACTCTGGAGTTGAGTACGAGTGGGAGCAAGGTCGACATTATACTGATATTGCTTGTAGAAAGCAACAGCCATATCTTCCCAGTTTCGGACATTTGCTCCCTCTAGCTGGTAGAACCATTCAAGTTGAGTCCCTGACAGACTATCTTGAATGAAGTGAACCCACAGATTTCTATCAGCTGTGTGGGGCTGGATCTTTCTGACATAAGAACGGAGATGGAGCTTTGGGAAAGACACCCCATCATATTTTGCAAAAAATGGAGCTTTAAACTTCTGCAGGATGACTACTCCCAACACCAGTCCCAATTCTCTGAAATCCAGTCCAGGTATCCTTTGAACTCCCATGGCACTCAGACGATCTTCTAGCTGTTTGTATCTATCCTCAACAAGGGGATACTGTTCATCATTATAATCAGTATCATTGTCAGAGACTGCAGGACTAGGGTCCTTCTCTCCTTCTTGGTTCTCCCCTTCCTTGAATGAAGAGGTCATATCAGTTTGTCGCTTCAGCCGCTCTCCGAACCTTCTGCCCATATTCAGAATACCGACAACTTTCTTCTTCTTCTTCTTCTCTTTCAGAATGAGGGCTTTTAGATCCTCCTGTCCCTTTTCCAGACTGATGAACATTTGTTGGAACTGGGTGTTCTGTGCTTGAAGGTCCTTGATGCTTTGTTCAGAAGACATTTCTGCTGAAATAAACAGTGAAGAAGATGATAAACCTATAATGGTACCTATTTAAGTAATGTCATGGATGATATGCGTATGCAATGATTTCAAGGATTCTTAAAGGCTCAGATTCGTTTAACCAATAGAAACACACGTTAATTGCATTGATAAGATATAATTGTTAAAAAGAATGCCCTTTAAGCTTACAACTAAACAAAACAAAACTGCAAACAAAAAGAAACTAGGTCTCCTAGGAGCGCATCCTCTTTGGCGCGATGTAGGCATTTATGTTCCTTTCTTCATGAAGTAGCCTAGTGAGCTCCAGGACCTTCTTCTCGCTAGCATAGAACTGAGATTCAAATGTGTCCCGCTCTTCTTTGAGTTGAACCCAAGACTTTTGTAATTCTTAATGATCAGTTGGCATGTCAGGGTGATAAACAAAAGAAGCAGTGTCTCCTTCAACAAATGGTTCCACAATTACTGGTAGGACAGCAGGGTAGGGCATCATCAGACTTTGGGCGCGAGCTCGTACCCATCCGAGATAACGCTCAAGAGGAATGGAATTCTTGTGCCCTAGCGTCTTTCTATCAATTTTATGTACCATGCCCCAAGCTTTTATGAACTTCCTACAATAGCCTTGAGCGTCGTTCTCATAGTTAAAGGCGATTCCTTAGATAAGCGTATCATGAGGGCCATCTCTTCTCGCATAACCAAACAGAACCAGCGCCAAACAAGGGTTGTAAGTGATCCCTACCCTAATGCCTAAGAGGGGGACATTATGGAATTCACCACAGCGATCGATGATGGTAACATCTTCCGAGAACCGTGAACACCAATGAATGTCTGAATGCTTAAGGGACATCAACCTGCAAGACCATTTCAAACCCTGCTCATTCTTCAAAACACACCTGGGTAGGTGCCAAATAAACCACCTAGCCAATATAGGAGTGCAACACAGGAGGGTTCCCCTTTTCTTTAGAGTGCGAGCATGCAAAGAGTGCAGAATATCCCCAAGTAATGTAGGTACTGGATTATGAGACAGGAAAAACTTAATAGTGCTCACATCTACGAGTTGATCAGCATTAGGGAAAACTACCGTCCCATAAACGAGAAGTGCCAACACCTCTTTGAAAGCTTGTAAATCTAAGGTATCTCAAAAATGATAGGCCTTCTCAAATAGAAACTTAATCGGAATTCCTTGGACACTCCCTATAATCTCCCAATTTTCCACTACGTCAGACCGTTGTAAAGACAGAGCTCTAGCAATTTCTTCAGGCTTTGGATGTTCTTCCATACCATTGAAAGGCAACTGGTCAAGAATAGGTACCCCGAACAACTGAGAAAGCTCCTCCATAGTAGGTACTAGCTGGTAATCCGGGAAGGTGAAACAATGGTGCATCAGATCGAAGAACTGAAATAGCACTTTTAACAACTCTTCGTCAGTTTTTGCAGTGACCAGATTGAGCAACTGACCATGCTTTCTAGCGAAATGAGAACCTTCAAGAACCCTTAATGCCAGATCCTTTAGTTGGGGAAACACTTTCACAAGGTTGATCCGTACAGTGTTCCTACGGGCAGATGCCATGTCCTACAAAACATAGCAAAAATGAGCCCTAGGGAATCCTTGAAATGGTTAGTCATGATATGCCATGCTTATGATGTCATGATTAGGTTAGAAAATCACAGGTATTGCAAACAACAAACAAGTCACATAAAGTCCTTAGGTTTAAGGTTTGCATGAGTTTTAAGGTCATACCCTCTTGAAGTTGGATTGGTTCAACCTGTCCTATAAATAGTAATCGGGTTCTAAAAGGGATCTCAATATCACTGATCTTTCTCCCAGCTTCGTTCAATAGGCGATTGAATCGCAACCAAACAAAGCTCAAGAGTCAGACCTCAATGAGTGTAGCATCGAGTATCTGTCGACCTTGGGAATACACCAAAGTAGGCCACCTCGCTACGTCCTACTGGCCAAGTTGTGCAATTAAAGGTTCTAAGGTCATTTGATTCTTCATGACACCACGCGACGGCCCCGTACTCTCCCTGATTGACTCAAGGGTTACCGATATCAACCAAAGTGCCACATCAACATAGCTACTGCTTCAACCGTGCCGATATACCCCAACATAGTTCCCTCACAGTTTATTGCTACTTACCTAAAAGGTGTTTCCCCGATCCGGGTGTAGGATCAAATAACCCAAACAGTTCCCATAAATATAAAACAAACAAGACAATCAAGAGAAATCAATTAAATATGACCTAGATCCTAAGGTTTACCCCACTTTATATGTCCCCAACAGAGTCGTCAGTTCTGTGATACGGTGGCAGAACTGACTGTTTTTATAGGTTTGCATTTTGTATTCGTAAATGTCTCAGTAAGAAAGAGTCGCCACCGACTTTTATTTCATCCAATCATGGAAAAGGAAAAAAGAACAGAAAAACCTTTTTTTGAGATATTCAGAGTACGGGGGGTAGATTGTAGAAAGGGAAGGTGTTAGCACCCTTTCTATCTGTAGTTATCTATGGGCTCTTAGGTATTTGCTCATTTTTCAAATTGCTTGCGTGTGTTTGTCTTAAAAATGTTTTACTTCGTGATAACCCTTGTATCAATCCTCAAGGGTGTGACGAAGTTGTTTTGAAAAATATTTTGAATGGTGTTTGTGTGAAAAGTTTTTATTTGAGCAAGTACTTACTAGCATCTACCAACTCAAAAAAGATTGTTTATGTTCTATTTCCTTTAGACAACGTTATCCCACTATTAAGGAGTAGGTAACACCTTCGTTGGAATTTGTAAGGGACATTCGAAAGGGACAAGTACAATCACTAAAGCAATATTTAGAAAACCTTAGTAGTAACCCTAGAGTCTTAAGATCTTCCTGAGGCAACATTTCTGAGGCAACAGTTGAATGGGACAATTTGATCTCTTTATACTGGAGGGCAACCACTAAAATCTCCTATGCTTAATGGTTGTTTATCGAAGGCAACCTAAGTGAGGTAAACCCTAGGAGTGAACATGTGCGAGTGATTTATTTCAGTTATTTAATCTTTGCACATTAGGGTTTTCTAACTGTTTTAATGTTTCATGCATTCTTGCCATACAATCCTATTAATACATCTAACAGTTAATAATTTGCTGAAAGTAAAAGCGGAAATAAACCTAGTTATTACATGGCTTTGACAGTTACATAATTGCCTTGACGGGAAATAAAAGTACGAAATTTTAAAACCCTAATCAAAACTATTACAACCTTGAAACAGTTACAAAAATAATGGCAAAAATAATAACAAGCGCACGGCAAATTAAATGCGAGAGAAATTAGGGTTTTGACCCTTGACTGAATCTAATTGCAATTGATTAAAGAAAACATCATTTTTTGTCATTTTTTTGTTATTTATGAAAATAAGTAACAATTGAATTAGAAAAAGAACCTAATTACTAATTAACTTTAATTAAGAAGAATAATTTAATTAGCCTATTTTTTGTGTTTTTGTTTAAAAGAGAAAAAATCATTAAATCAAGAATTTAAACCTAGTTTTCTTATTGATTTTTTATTGTAAAATAAATTAAAGTTACCCTAAATTAGATAAACTAATTAATTTAAAAATTAAATTTGATAAAAAAAAACTAATTCTAAATTTGTGAATTCTTGATTTTTGGATTATTATGAAAAAAAATTGATTTTTAAAAAAATAAAATAAATAAATAAATTGCAAAGAATAAAGAAAAATAAGAAAAATAAAAAAAGAATTGAGAATTGGGCCTGCTGTTAGCAATTCTGGGGGTATGAATCTGAATCCCTTGGCCCATTAAGCTTCCAAGCCCAGTCAGCGCTGGATCTGGTGTAACGTTGACTTTGAGGTGCATCATACTCCTTCATTGCAGGCGTTGGATCTTGGCTGGAGATGAATCTGATGGTCAGATCTTGAGTTGCATGGTGGATGGTTGGGAGTGTGGTACACCTGATCAAATGAGAAAAAATAATAGAAAGTAATTGTTGGGATCTGGGATCGAATCCAAGTCCTTATACTCGACTCCAATGATGCACTGCCAGTTGCGCTACCATGTTATTTTGTTCATATAATAGAAACAAAGCATAATAAGCAAAATAAACGAAATATTCATAAAATGCACGCAAAATTAAAATCAGCCATTCATGGGCTGCCACACATCATCTTCTTCCTTGGACCGTTGCTTTAGGTAAAACACTTTTACCTACAGACGTCTGTTTGTAGCTACAACCCTGTTCATCTCAAAAATTACATACAAGCAAGATAAATGAAATTGGTGACCATGAATCAACTAGGCTTGAAGCCCTGATCATCATGGTACCCAATATGAGAACCAATTGTTCCTGCATTGAAAACCCCTAAAACAAACTCGTAAACCCTAGCAATGGCATACTGTGATTCCTGCGCTGTAAATGCAATTAAATGATGCCAATAGCTTGCAAACAAGATGATGAACAAGAATATATAATCAAAACATGCTAATGCTTCCAAAATCAAGGAAATCAGAATCGAGTTTTTGGGCAAACCGTGGTTGATGGTGGGCACGATTCCTGGTGTTTTGAAGCCTGGGGATAAGTGGAATAGCTTCCCGGGATATCTGGAATAGATTGGAGTCTTTAAATCTCTGTGAGGATGGCTCTAGAGTGGATTTTGATCTCACACTTTTTGTCCAAAATTTCAATTTTGTTCTTGTTGTTTCACGCCTCCAATCCTCCTGCTTATGGTGTGGAATTATTGTGTATATGTAGGAGACTGAATTAGGTCAACAAAAGTGACATGAATCTTGAGAAATAATGGAGATTTGATTTGATTTGCTTCATGTATAATTTCTTTCTAACACTTTCTTCAATCCAATCTTTTTCAACCCTAATGAGTCTTGCACGAATTGGCTGGCATGTTAGTTGTGTATGGACTCAAAATATGCACAAAAATTCCAAGATTTGATTTGTTTTCATTATTTTACCATTTAATTTGATTTATTTTGATTTAAATGAATAAAAAATCAAAATAAATGATGAAAGTAATAAAATAATAGGTGGAAAAGCTCTGGGGTCGTGGGTCCTATTAGAAACATGTTCCAAGCAAGAAAACATGGGCCCTTTTGGAAAAATGCAAATTTGATCAATGTTGACTTTTGACAATTTTCCAAAAATTGCCAACTTTGAAAATGCACAACTCTCTCAATTTTGGCCCTAGAAGGGTGTTCTTTGACTTTTTAGAAATCTTAGGATGTCCCCTGACTAACCTTTTTGGTTTCATCTGAATTGGATCTTCCATGTTCATGTATGAAGCTTTGACCCAAAAGGTGTTTTTGTTGACTTTTCAAAAGGATCTATAATGTCAAAATTCATATCTTTTTGTGAGTATATATGTTGAACTTGTGAGCTGAAGATGAATTATAGGGAATTGCATCCTCTTCAAAATGAGCTTTGTATGGAAAATTTCTGATAAAGTGTGAAGAAGTTATGATTGGTCAAAGTTGGGTTGACTTTTACTAAGAAACCCTAATTTAGCAACTTTTGGGTTTTGATGAATTTGGATCATTCCTTGAGGAAGCATGATCAACCCTTGGTCAAATGATGGATATTACTTCAAAATGTTGATGTTTACCAAAAATCTTGAGGTTTGACTGTATGTGGGCCATAGCTGACTTTTGACCTAGTATAGTTGATTCTCAAGCATCTGGGCAGTTGACTGAGCAAAATTCTTGTACAAGGCTTGAAACTTGACATGGAGGGTCTTGAGAAGATATTGGGACCATGGAAGGAATTTGGGACCTTTGGAGATCACATATCTTGTTAAAAATGGAAACCCTAGTTTGAGGTACATTGCCTTAGGAGAGAGTTTGTCTGGTCAACTCTTGGACTTCCTTGAGAAACTTGGGGACCTCAATTGACATTTGTTGAATAAAATGGGAGGGCAAATTTTGGGGTACAACATCTGCCCCTGTTCAATCTTCTTAAACCTGAGGATGTAGATTGACTGTGCTGCCTTTCGTGATCTGAAGTTGGAAGATTATTGAACACTAGAGTGTCCAGAAATTTGCACTCGTATGAAGTGGTACTTGATTTGTGATATCGGGAATGGGCTTAAAGATGCCATTTGGAGGTTGAGGATTGAAGATTGTAGGAGATGGGCTTAAATATTCCATCCTGGGAGGGAAAATTTTGGGGTACAATAGAAAGTATTAAAGAATATCTGCTTGAACCTCCTATCTTGCTCCCTCATGTTGAAGGAACACCATTGATTATGTATCTGACAGTGTTAGATAATTCCATGGGCTTTATTCTGGGACAACAAGATAAAACATGGAAGAAATAGTATGCCATTTTTATCTCAATAAAAAGTTTACTGATTGTGAATCATGGTATTCCATGTTGGATAAGACATGTTGTGCTCTGGCCTGGGCGGCAAAACGTTTGCGGCAGTATATGTTGAATCACACTACTTGGTTGATCTCCAAAATGGATCTAATCAAGTACATTTTTGAAAAGCCTACTCTTACTGGGAGAATTTCCCACTGGCAGATGCTATTATCTGAATATGATATCGAATACTAAACTTAAAAAGCTATTAAAAGCAGCGTGTTAGCAGATTATCTAGCTCACCATCCAGTTGATGATTATCAGTTTGTGAAGTATGACTTCCCTGATGAGGATATGATGTTTCTGAAAGTGAAAGATTGTGATGAACCATTTCCTAAGGAAGGTCCTGATCCTGAGTCTCGATGGAGTATGATATTTGATGGAGGTGTGAGTGCTTATGGTAAAGGAATTGGTGTTGTAATTGTCACTCCACATGGATCACACATTCCTTTTACTGCAAGGTTGACATTTGATTGTACTAATAATATGGAAGAATATGAGGCTTGCATCATTGGTCTCTAGGAATCTATTGATCTCAGAATTAAAATTCTATATGTGTATGGAGATTCAGCTTTGGTAATAAATCAGATTAAAGGAGAGTGGGATACTCGTCACCTTGGCTTGATCCCTTACAAAGATTTTGCTAGAAGATTGTCACCCTTCTTTAATAAAGTTGAATTCCATCACATCCCTAGAGATGAAAATCAAATGGCGGATGCTCTGGCAACTCTGGCTTCTATGTATCAAGTAAATACTTGGAATGATATACCTTGAATTATAGTTCGGCGACTAGATAGGCCCACCCATGTGTTTACAACAGAGGAGTAGCATATGAGAAACCTTGGTATTATGATATCAAGCATTTTCTTCAGACTCAGGAATACCCGACTAGCGCTTCGAATAAAGATAGAAAGACATTGAGAAGATTGGCTGTCAGCTTATTCCATAGTGAAAATGTGTTGTACAAGAGAAATTATGACATGGTCTTGCTCAGATGCATAGATAGACACGAAGCAGACATGTTGATGGCTAAAAAGATTCTAAGGGAAGGTTAATATTGGCTTACAATGGAATCTGACTGTTACAAATTTGCAAAGAAGTGTCATAAATGCCAGTTTTATGCGGACAAGATTCATGTGCCTCCGACACTTCTCAATGTGATCTCTTCCCCATGGCCTTTCTCTATGTGGGGTATTGAAATGATTGGAATTATAGAACCCAAAGCTTCGAATGCACACCGTTTTATCTTGGTAGCAATTGATTACTTCACCAAATAGGTGGAAGCTGCTTCATATGCTAATGTTACTAAGCAGGTGGTAGTGCGCTTCATTAAGAATAATCTTATATGTCAGTATGGTGTGCCAAGCAGAATTATCACCAACAATGGCTCAAATCTGAACAACAAGATGATGACAGAACTTTGTGAAGAATTCAAGATTGTCCATCACAACTCCTCTCCGTACAAGCCAAAGATGAATGGGGTTGTTGAAGCTGCTAATAAGAATATCAAGAAGATCATCCAGAAGATGGTTGTTACTTATAAAGATTGGCATGAAATGATCCCTTTTAATTTACATGGATATCGAACATATGTCCGCACTTCAACAGGAGCAACCCCATTCTCCATTGTATATGCAATGGAAATGGTACTCCCAATCGAGGTTGAGATTCCCTCTTTGCGTGTGATAATGGAAACCAAGTTGTCATAGGCTGAATGGGTCCAGAACAGGTTTGACCAATTGAATTTGATCGAAGAAAAGAGAATGACAACTTTGTGTCATAGGCAGTTATACCAGAAGAGAATGAAGAAAACTTTTGATAAGAAGGTCAAACCTCGTGAATTTGAAGAAGAAGATCTCATGCTCAGGAAGATCATATCTTTTAACACTGATTCTAGGGGCAAGTGGAATCCTAATTTTGAAGGCTAATATGTTGTCAAGAAAGCCTTCTCTAGTGGTGCATTAATTCTTTAAACTATGGATGGCGAGGAGTTACCACGTTCCATGAATGCTGATGTAGTCAAGAAATACTTCGCTTAGTGAATTAAAAGAACAACTCGCTAAGTTGAAAACCCGAAAGGGCGGCTTAGGCAAAAAGGAGCGTCTCAGTAGGCCGAAAACCCGAAAGGACGGTCTAGGCAAAAATTAGAGACATAAACAGAGTAAATTTCCCGCTAAGTTGAAAACCCGCAAGGGAAGCTTAGGCAAAAGTTAGGGACTTTCTTGGCAAGTAACTACATCAGACAAGACTTGATCATTGAAGTAACAATCTTCTTGGATCCGCACCATACTTCAACAGAAGCTGCTGCTCAGGATTTCAAAAGTTGTTAGAGGGGATAATGGTCATTGTATCTCAATGTATCTTTTCCATTATATATTACCATTTTCCGAACTTTGTAATCATCCATGGAGTCTCGCCATTCTCAGACTACCATTCTATCAATAAAATTTGAGCTTTTACCCAATTCTTTGTATTTCTTATTTTATTTAGCTTGCAAAGACTCCATTTATTATTGATAATAATTTTCAAAGCGAAAAGATTAAATAACAAAATTGTTTTACAAAAAGAATTTACAATTTACTTTTACTTTAGATTTTGTGATTCGAGGAAAACAAGAGTGGTGATCCCAGGAATGGACGAACTCCAATAGTTCTGAGAAGTTTTGTTTCACCCGGGAAGGTTTTCTCAGGATGTTTCACTGTATTGGGTTTGTGACTCCAGTGTCCCCAGTCAAGTCTTGGTTCATTTTTCTTCTTTTTTTTTGAGTTTGCATGCTATGAAGACTCAATCCAAGATTCTCCATTAAAGGCTTCGCTCATTTGATAGAAGTCCTTTCTCCCTGTAGAAGTTGGTACAATAATTACTCTCGAAGAACACGTATATCCGGTTTCCCCAGTAAAGAACAAATATTGGTTTCCCCTCGATGATGTGGTGTTGACCTCCCCAATGAATTCAGCACAAAGTCCCCAGTAGATGTCTCGATGATGAAGCATTATCTCCCTTAGTGAAGTTTGTATGGTTTTTTCTCCTTTAAAGTTGGCCTGAATTCCCCAGTGAATGTTTTAACGGTTTGGTTTCCATCTGCCTTATTTGAAATTATTTTTTCAATTTCCATTAGAGGTGTTACACTTGAAAACATTTATTTCCCCGTTGAAGTCTGAGTGCTACTCCCTGGTGAAGCCTAGAGAAGGATGTTATATCCCTTTATCTGTATTGTTTTGTCGCTATGTTTGTTTCTCCCCAGTAAAGTTAAGCCATGCAGTAGGACTTGGTTTTCTCAGTTGGTGCTTATTTTCTTTTGGGATGATCGTCTTGGATGTGATTTGGCCGAGTTTTGTGTGCGCTCGAGTTGGTTTTGTTTGTTTATCCCAGTATTATATGTCTGTTTTGTCAGGATATACATAATAACACTTATACATTCATACATACATCATACATAGTTAAATTTAGCAAATCATTGCTCATTCACATTCGTTAATATTTTGTTGACATATTACCCTGTTTTGCAAAGTTGTGTTATCCTCTCCCCAATAGAGTGTCAGCCATAAGCAGAAAGCGTATATTCTTTCAATTTCCCCACTGAGTTATCCCCCGTGGAAGATTTTTGCTTTAGCCTTCCTACACAGCTCTTTATCTGGATGATTTGGGTTTCCCTCTTGAGTTTATTTCTCAAAGAATTTATTTTGGTAGACTGTTCTACTCCAGTTTATTTCTGGTTTGAATCTTTGTTTCCCAGCAATATTATTACTTTGGATTTCTGCAAGCTTCAAGTTTTGTTTTGAGAATGTGCATTTATTTTGCACGACAAGATTTTATCTCCTCAACAGGAATATAGTGGCATTTCCCTAGGAAGTTATATCTCTTTCCCCAGGAAGCCATGTTGTTTTCTCCAGAGAGTCATTTTACAATCCTTCCTATAATAGCAAGTAACAGGTCTCTTTATTTGAGCAACTTATACTTCCCCGTAAATGTAGACGTTACTTTTTTTTCTATCTTCTCTATGAGTGGATAGTTTGCAGTTCATTGTAAAATTACTCTAGTGGATGGTCATTCGTTCAATATCGTAGAGATATTTCATTAAGGAATCTTTGTAAGTGGTAGTCTCTTTATTGGAGACAGCTTATATATTACCCTTTCCGGGCAGAATACCTCGGTTAAAAAAGAAGTTGAGACCCGTTCTAGGTGAAACGCCAGAATTTTGGAGAAACTTGTTATTCTTTTTTCTACACTCAGTGAACGTTGGTAGTTCATCGTCAGTGAACAGCGGTGCTGTGATATATTTTCTCTCTACCTTCAGTGAAATTTGGTAGGTCACCTTCAGTGAAAGTTGGTGATTGTTATCTTTTTGCTACCCTCAGTGAATGTTGGTAGTTCATCATCATTGAATGGCGGTGCTATGATATATTCTCTTTCTACCTTCAGTGAAAATTGGTAGGTCACCTTTAGTGAAATTTGGTGATTGTTATCTTTTAGCTATCTTCAGTGAATGTTGGTATTTCATCGCCAGTGAACGGTGGTGCTATGATATATTCTCTTTCTACCTTCAGTGAAAGTTGGTAGGTCACCTTCTTTGAAAGTTGATGATTGTTATCTTTTTGCTACCCTCAGTGAACGTTGGTAGTTCATCGTTAGTGAACGGCGGTGCTATGATATATTCTCTTTCTACCTTCGGTGAAAGGTTGAGGTCGCCTTCAATGAAAGTTGGTGATTGTTATCTTTTTGCTACCCTCAGTGAATGTTGGTAGTTCATCGTCAGTGAGCGGTTGTGCTATGATATATTTTCTCTCTACCTTCAGTGAAAGTTGGTAGGTCACCTTCAGTGAAAGTTGGTGATTGTTATCTTTTTGCTACCCTCAGTGAATGTTGGTAGTTCATCGACAGTGAACGGAGGTACTATGATATATTCTATTTCTATATTCAGTGAAAGTTGGTAGGTCACCTTCAGTGAAATTTGGTGATTGTTATCTTTTAGCTATCTTCAATGAACGTTGGTATTTCATCGTCAGTGAACGGCGGAGCTATGATATATTGTCTTTCTACCTTCAATGAAAGTTGGTAGGTCACCTTCTGTGAAAGTTGATGATTGTTATCTTTTTGATACCCTCAGTGAATGTTGGTAGTTTATCGTTAGTGAACGGAGGTGCTATGATATATTCTCTTTCTACCTTCAGTGAAAGTTGGTAGGTCACCTTCAGTGAAAGTTGGTAGGTCACCTTCAGTGAAAGTTGGTGATTATTATCTTTTTTCTATCTTCAGTGAATGTTGATAGTTCATCGTTAGTGAACGGAGATATTATGATATATTCCCTCTCTACCTTCAGTGAAAGGTGGTAGGTCACCTTCAGTGAAAGTTGGTGATTGTTATATTTTTGCTACTGTAGCGATAAAAAATGTAGCGGGGTAAATCGGAGATCGAATTATTAATTAATTAGTCTCACAAAAGCAAGAGTCGCCACCGCGCTTTATTATTTCCAAGGGAAAAGGGAAAAGAGGGAAATAAAACCCTAAAATATGCAATGTAAAATAATACTTTAAAAGTAATGAAAATACAAGGCGTTTTTGAAAAGAGGCCTGTGGTTCGGGGGTTGGTTATACAATGGGAAGGTATTAGCACCCAATGTATCTATAGTATTCTATAGGAACCTTTTGAAATATCTGTTTTTTAAAATGTTTGTTTGATTAAAAATAAATTGTTTTGGCCAAAAATGGGTATGGACGGGTTTTTGAAGATACGAAGACCTAATGTCGAAGTTTTGACTTAAAAGGTGTGAGTTTTGAAAAATTGAATATTTGGGGAAATTATCTTAAGTTTTTTAACGAAATAATAAACGGAGGATGAATGAGGGTATTCGCACGATGTTTTTTTTGATGACATGAAGTCGACAAAAATTAAACAATTCCCTTGGATTTTGCAAGCAACATGAAGATTAAAACTAAAAGTATAAACACTCCAAGATTTTAAAAGAAAACCAAGAGAGAAGCCATGGAATTAAATCGAAATTATCACAAACTCAACCAACATGTATCATGGGAGGAACATCATAAGGGGGAATAAATTCAAAGAGATTACTTACAAACCTATCAATAAAAGACTAGTTAAAAAAACTAACAAAATTAACTAAAATGTTGACCAAACTAAAAATGAAATATCAAGATTTAAATAAATTATAAAACTAAACTAATTAATTGGGTTATAAACTGAAAATGAAATAAAGGTCCAGCATGGGATTGAAATCGAAATCGAACAACGCTTCTTTCGAACTCTCTTTTTTTCTCTCTTTCGAACTCTCTTTCGAACTCTTTCTTCAATCTCTCTTTCGAACTCTCTCTTCGATCTCTCTTTCGAACTCTCTCTTCAATCTCTCTTTCGAACTCTCTCTTCGATATCTCTTTCGAACTCTCTCTTTGATCTCTCTTTTCTAAATCGAAATCGAACACCCTGCTCCCTCTTTCGAACTCTTTCTCCCTCTAAATCGAAATCGAACACTCTGCTCCCTCTTTCGAACTCTCACTCTTCTAAATCAAAATCGAACACCCTGCTCCCTCTTTCGAACTCTCACTCTTCTAAATCGAAATCGAACACTCTGCTCCCTCTTTCGAACTCTTTCTCCCTCTAAATCGAAATCGAACACCCTGCTCCCTCTTTCGAACTCTTACTCTTCTAAATAAAAATTGAACACCCTGCTCCTGGCTTCGAACTCCCTCTCCCCCTAAATCGAAATCGAACAACAACACTGCTTCTGGCTTCGAACTCCCTCTCCCCCTAAATCGAAATCGAACAACAACATTGCTTCTGGTTTCGAACTCTTTCTCCCCCTAAATAGATATCGAACAACAACACTACTTCTGGTTTCGAACTCTTTCTCCCCCTAAATCGAAATCGAACGACAACACTGCTTCTGGTTTCGAACTCTCTCTCCCTCAAATCGAAATCGAACAACAACACTGCTTCTGGTTTTTTCATGCAGTTAAACATTAAATTAACAAGGCGACAAATATTCATGATAAGAGAAACAACAATAACAATCTCAGGGGTTCTGGTTTATTGAAACATCAACAACAAAAAAATGCAGCAATGATAACTAGTTCACAGCATACATCATTACAACAAGCATAGCAACAGATTTTGAGAAAAAAGTAAGGAGACTTACAAGATCAGAGCAAGTCTGATGATTTCGATTTTTTGACGATGAAATAATAAAGAAATCCAGAGATGAGGTAATATACTCTTTTAATTCCTTCTGCTCTTCTGTTCTTCGAATTCTGCAGATTCTTTTCTCCTCTTTTCTCCTAAAATTTTAACACTATTGTTGTGAGCTACGCATCGGTGTTGGTGCGAGTTTGCTGGTACGATTGGAGCTTGGTTTTTTGTGTAATCCAAACTTGTAGGTTCATAGTGGATATGGTGTATGATTGTTCAGTTGCAGTGAGTTTGTATGGTTCAGATTCGGTTCAAAATGGCAGGTTGGAGGTTTGCTTCTGTTTACAGTTTGTGGTTTTTTTGAAAGTAGGCTTGGATCTATTGTTTATGTTTTGAGTGGATTGGTTTGTTGGTATTTTTGACTAGGCGTGCTGTTTGTACAGGCTTTGGTGGTTTTTGATGCAGGTTAGAAGGTTTGTTTATGCAAGTTCGAAACAAGCTTTGAGTTATGCAGGCTATCCTGCTTGCAGTTTGAAACAAGCTTTGACTTATGCAGGCTTGTGCTTGGTTCGAAACAGGCTTTGAGTTATGCAGGCTTGTACTTCTGCAAGTTTGTGTTTTTTTATCTTTGTGAACTCCCCTTTTTTCGCTCACCCCTTTCTTCGATTGTATCTGCCTGTTTTATAGTGAATAAGGATGAGGTTTTGGGAGGGAAAATTTGGTGAGTTTGAACATATGGAATACCCTGTTTTCGACACTTTTTGATGCAGTTTCTTGCCGTCCTATTTTTGTGTAATGTTTGTCTTGACATAGTGCAGATTTTGGACTGGTGTTCACAGGTTTTTGGACTGGTGTTCACAGGTTTTTGGTTGTGGAAATTGGGCAGCAGAGATTATGTGACCTTTTCTTGGCATTACTTGCAGGGGCCATGCAGTATAAGGACAAATTTGGACATAGCATAAGGACAAATTTATATGGACAGCATAATAATCATAATATTAATAATAATAGTAATGACAATAATAATGAAATAAACTGTTAGTAAAAACTAAACTGAAAAATACAAAAGTGAAATAAAAGAGATATTAAAATTGGTTCTAAAATCGATTAACAATTCAACTTAAAAATATTTCAAATGGAATTATAATCAAAATTTACACCAAAATTAATCATAAAAGAAATAAAAATAAATGAAAAATCAAACCATATATTTTCAAATTTTTGAATTGCAACTAAGAAACACAAAATAGACTTACATACTCAAAAAATGTAAAAGCAAAAGAACTTATATGTATTTTGAGATTTTTTTGAATTATCAATAAAAATATAAAATTAAACAAAACTAACAAAATTATACATTTTTTTTTATATTTTGAATAAAGACGTAAATAAAATGAAGATAGCATGAACTAAATATTTTTTAGGATTTCCTTTTTTTATGAAAATAAGAATAAAAGAAAAAATGATAAAAATGAAAAAAAAAAAACATGATTTAGTAAAGTCAGACAAAAACCAGTTAAATTTCACTAAATTCACAACAATTTCTAACGTTTCCATTTTTTGGTGGATTTTCAAAGCATAATCATCTCTTGACTTGTAAAGAAAAGTTGTAGTTGTTGCAGAGGAGAATCATATGTAAAAGAACCACTAAAAATTTGTCGAAATTTGAAGAAGTTATGAATTTTTGAAATCTAACTCGAGAATTGGCGAAAATAGGTCGAATCGATTGTGAACACTTGCTATGTAATAATGCAGATGAGAGGTGGTATCCTAGGTCAAAATTTGGGGTGTTTTTTTGTATTTTTTTTTGGTTTTGTTGTTTATTTTTTTTTTTTTTAGTTTTTTATTTTTGTGGTTTTTTGTGTGTATTGGTTTTATGTAATTGTATTTGTTGTTGTTTTGTTTTTGGTATGTTTATGGTTTTTTGGTTTTTTTATTTTTCTTCTGTTTTGTTTTATTGTTTTTTTGTGGTTGTGTTTATTTTAACCAAACACCAACAAAACACAAGAATATAGATTATACACTATTGGGGAAATTATCCACGACCTCAAATGATAGACTCTTGACGGCGAATAAAAATTTAAGAGAATACGACCTCTGACCCTAACAAAGAAAGCATCTTGCATAGGCCACAAAACAGATTATTGACCCAAAACAACAATGAGTTCACAACTCAAGGTCAAAGATAGACAAAAGATGTACCAAATTTGCTGATAACGGATTACCGACTTCTGAAGGTAAAGATTCATAACAAACTTCTCTGCGAGATTTCCGGAGAGATACCAATTAATGCTGAAATAATAATATGGTTGTAGATACACAAACTGCTCAAATAAAGAAGCTGCCATTTGCTGTCGTTCAAAGATGTCAATAACATACAAGCCGCTCAAATAAAGAAGCCGCCACTTGCTGTCTTCCAAAAATACTATGACATACAAGTTGCTCAAATAAAGAAGCTGCCACTTGTTGTCTTCCAAAAATACTATGACATACAAGCTGCTCAAATAAAGAAGCTGCCACTTGCTGTCTTCCAAAAAAACTATGACATACAAGCTGCTCAAATAAAGAAGCCGCCACTTGCTGCCTTCCAGAAAAAAGATAACGCACAAGTTGCTCATGAAGAGACCGCCGCTTGTCGTTTTCCGAAGAAAAATAACGTACAAGCTGCTCATGAAGAGACTGCCACTTGCCATTTTCCGAAAAATAATAACGTGCAAGTTGCTCATGAAGAGATCGCCGCTTGCCGTTTTCCGAAGAAAAATAACGTACAAGCTGCTCATGAAGAGACCGCCACTTGCCGTTTTCCGAAGAATAATAACGTACAAGCTGCTCATGAAGAGACCGCCACTTGCCATTTTCCGAAGAATAATAACGTACAAGCTGCTCATCAAGAGACCGCCACTTGCCGTTTTCCGAAGAATAATTCAGAAGAAAATTGTGATAACACTGCCAGAGAATAAAATCTTCGTCAAAGGAAACCATGAATAGATTCTTCCTGAGGAGATCAAATACTTAAATGTGCAAAATAAATGCACCATTCGTCTAGGTTTCCTAGCTTGGAGAAAATCACGAGATAGCCTATGCAAGAGACAACAACTCCCTCCAGGAATAAACCAGAGAGAAAACAGTCAAACAAGACTCCACCCAATGATAAAATAACTTGATTGGGGATTCATCCTATCCAGAAATGGACAAGGAAGGCTAAATCAAAAAATCATCCACGAGGATTAGCTCAGTTGGGGAATTTAGAAAGGAAGCACATTTTCTGCCTAAGCTATCATTCTACTTGGAAAGAACATGTACATTGTCTTAATAAACATAAACAAGGTATACGACCCAAAATCAACGACAAATGTGAATATGCATGCGTGATATAAGTGTAAATGAATGAATGAATGTTATGCTAACGAAATAGGCAGACGGAATATCTTGAAGATGATAAGATATCACAAAATAATAGATACTCGGCCAATCTTAAAAAGGCGGAACATAACTGGAACTGGAACCAAAAAGCAACGTCAGAGCGTATCATGCTACAAGGTTCAAATCTTCTGGGAGAAAAGTATTCAAATTCAATCTTCTTATCTCCAATAGACTACTGGCATGAGACAAAGCGTACCACACTACAGAAATCTGCTCAAATAAGGATAACCAAAACAACGCTTAACTGGAAATGCTTGGGAGTAACCAAACTTAGTACCACCAGAAACAAAATTTTACACAACCAACACCTCGTGACGGTTTTGAAAGAAAACATGTTCATCATGCAAGGATAAATTACTGTATTGTTTTGCATTTCATGGCTTGACCATCCTCAGAACAACTGTTAATATTCCTTTCATTATTCACGACACATTTTGAAATAAGAATACTTTGAATAACTTTGTTTCAAATATTGCCGTAAAAAATTAAATTTTTGCCCACAAAAGGTAAATGCTCAAATTTCATTAATAAGATGGTAGTTCGCTAACAACGCGACTCCAACGGTTTACAAAAGTTTGGGAAATAGTACATGAAAGAAAGGGTTACACAAAAACAATGATCACTATTCTCCCTAACAACTTCGAATTCCGAAATGTACTCAAATGCCACAGCCGGTCTGACCAAAAGCCTGCCTAAGCCTCCCCTTCGGGTTTTCAACTTAGCGAATTGTCAACTCAAAACTAGGCGTAATACTTCTTGACTGCGTCGGCATTCACGAAGCGCGGGAGCTCTTCACCGTCCATATTTGTGAGAATCATGGCACCTCCAGAGAAAACATTCTTAACGACATACGGTCCTTCATAATTCGGAGCCCACTTGCCCCTAGAATCAGGTTGAAAAGATAATATCTTCTTGAGCACAAGGTCACCTTCTCTGAACTCGCATGGTCAAACCTTCTTATCAAAAGCCTTCTTCATTCTCTGCTGATATAATTGACCATGACACAACACTGTCAATCTCTTTTCTTCAATTAAATTCAACTGATCATATCTACTTTGACACCATTCAGCCTCAGAAAGTTTAGCTTCCATCAACACTCTCATAGACGGAATCTCAACCTCCACGGGGAGTACTGCTTCCATACCATAAACTAGGGAAAATGGAGTTGCACCTGTTGAAGTTCGAACTGAAGTACGGTATCCATGTAAAGCAAACGGAAGCATTTCATGCCAATCTTTATAAGTTACCACCATCTTCTGGACAATCTTTTTGATGTTCTTGTTAGCAGCTTCAACTGCCCCATTCATCTTCGGCCTGTAAGGAGAAGAATTATGATGTTCGATCTTGAACTCTTCACAAAGCTCTCTCATCATCTTGTTATTCAAATTCTAGCCATTATCAGTGATGATCTTGCTCGGGATGCTGTATCGACAAATGATCTGATTCTTGATAAATCTGACTACCACCTGTCTGGTTACATTAGCATAAGATGCTGCTTCCACCCATTTGGTAAAATAATCGATCGCTACCGAGATGAAACGATGACCATTTGAAGCTTTGGGTTCAATCATTCCAATCATATCAATGCCCCACATAGAGAAAGGCCAAGGTGAAGAGATAACATTGAGGAGGGTCGGTGGCACATGTATCTTGTCCGCATAAATCTGGCATTTATGTCATTTCTTCACATATTTGCAACAATCCGATTCCATCGTCATCCAATAGTAACCAGCTCTCAACATCTTTTTAGCCATTGCATGTCTGTTGGCATGGGTACCGAAAGATCCTTCATGTACTTCTTGCATCAGCATGTCTGCTTCATGTCTGTCTATGCATCTGAGCAAGACCATGTCATAATTCCTCTTATATAATACTTCTTCATTGAGGAAGAAACTACTTGCCAATCTCCTCAACGTCTTCCTATCTTTATTGGATGCCCCAGGCGGGTACTCTCGAGTTCGAAGAATACATTTAATGTCATAGAACCATGGTTTGTCGTCGGTGACCTCTTCTACTGAGAACACATGAGCAGGTCTATCGAGGCGCATAACTCTGATTGTAGGCACATTTTTCCAACCATTCACTTGAAACATTAAAGACAAAGTAGCTAAAGCATCAGCCATTTGGTTTTCATCTCTAGGGATATGATGTAACTCCACTTTGTTGAAGAAGGTTAACAATCTTCTAGCATAATCTCTGTAAGGGATCAAACCAGGATGACGAGTCTCCCATTCTCCTTTGATTTGATTAATTACCAATTCCGAGTCTCCGTAAATATCAAGAATCTTAATCCTTAGATCCATTGCCTCTTCGAGACCCATAATACATGCCTCATATTCAGCCATGTTGTTCGTACAGTCGAACTTCAATCTCGCCGTGAACGGGATATGAGTACCTCGGGGAGTGACAATGATTGCCCCAATTCCATTTCCATAAGAATTCATAGCTCCATCAAATATCAAACCCCAACGGGATTCGGGATCAGGTCCTTCTTCAGGTAACGACTCTTCACAATCTTTAGCTTTCAAGTACATAACATCTTCATCTGGGAAGTCAAACTTGATGGATTGATAATCTTCAATTGGTTGGTGAGCCAAATGATCGGCTAAAATACTCCCTTTGATTGCTTTTTGAGTGTGATACTCAATGTCATATTAAGATAACAACATCTGCCAACGGGCTATCCTTCCAGATAAGGCGGGCTTCTCAAAGATATACTTGATCGGATCCATTTTGGAGATCAACCAAGTGGTGTGGTTAATCATATACTGGCGCAGACGGAGAGCAGCCCAAGCTAAAGCACAATAGGTTTTCTCAAGCATCGAGTATCGATACTCACAGTCTGTGAATTTCTTACTCAGATAATATATGGCATGTTCCTTTCTTCTAGTCTCATCTTGTTGACCAAGCACACATCCCATGGAATCTTCCAATATAGTCAGGTACATAATCAAAGGTCTTCCTTCCACTGGAGGAATCAATATGGGAGGTTCAAGTAAATATTCTTTGGTGCTATCAAAAGCTCTCTGACAATCTTCTGTCCACACACATCCTTGGTTCTTTCGGAGAAGCTTGAAAATCGATCCACAGGTAGCAGTCATATGAGATATAAATCTAGAAATATAGTTCAATCTCCCAAGGAATCCTCTTACTTGTTTTTCCGTCTTGGGTGCGGGCATTTCCCGAATAGCTTTGACTTTATCAGGATCTACCTCAATACCTTTCTGACTGACAATGAAACCCAGAAGTCTTCCAGAACGAACACCAAAAGTGCACTTGTTGGGATTCAGACGGAGTTTATACTTTCTCAAACGCTGGAATAACTTCAATAAATGTTCCAAATGATCTTCTTCAGTTTGTGATTTGGCAATCATGTCATCTACATACACTTCTATCTCTTTATGCATCATATCATGGAACAAAGCAGTCATGGCCCTTTGGTATGTTGCACCAGCATTCTTCAAACCAAACAGCATTACCCAATAACAAAATGTTCCCCAAGGTGTAATGAAAGTTGTCTTCTCCATATCTTCTAGTGCCATCTTGATTTGATTATAACCAGAGAAACCATCCATGAAAGAAAAGACTTTGAACTTTGCAGTACTGTCGACCAATACGTCAATGTGTGGTAATGGGAAGTCATCCTTTGGGCTAGCTCTATTCAGATCTCTATAGTCTACACACATACGAACTTTGCCATCTTTCTTAGCAACAGGCACTATATTGGCTAACCATTGAGGATAGACCAATGTAACAAGGAAACCTGCATTAATTTGCTTTTGAACTTCTTCTTTGATCTTGTCAGCCATATCGGGACGAGTCCTTCTCAACTTCTGCTTAATCGGTGGACATTCAGGTCTCAACGGAAAACGATGCTCCACAATATTGTTATCCAAACCTGGCATGTCTTGGTAGGACCAAGCAAACACGTCAACATACTCCCTGAGAAGCTCCAACATTTTCTCTTTGACCTCTGGGATAAGCAATGCTCCGACCTTAACTTCCTTTTTATCTTCTTCATTACCCAAATTGATCATCCCTATAGGCTCTGCAAATGGCTGAATAACCTTTTCATCATGCTCAAGTAAACGGGAAATTTCATGAGGGACCTCTTCACTATCCTCTTCCTTGGCTCCGAACACAGGGAATTCAAAGTTGGGAGAGGGCATAGGATTATTGTTTTCAATGGTTAAGTCATGGATTAATCTGCACATATGATTATGCTTTATTTTAGAAATCGATTAATATGAATGTTGTACAAATGAAACAAAAGATTATTATATTTTCCTATTACTACCAATTAATTTTCATTACTATTTCCCAGAAAAAGTGAAAAAATAAAACAGTAGTGGACAAAATAACATTTTAATTCATGATTGGCAATACTTGAAACAAAGAGCCCAGACATTTTCTCTTTTGCCTTGGGCAGAGCAAAAGGATTTATTTTCAACATAGCCCGACACAAATACTCTTCGCCTTGGGCAGAGCGAAATTTTTTTTCAAAAATAAAACAAAACATTACTCAGAAATGTGCATCACAACAGGAACATCAACAGCAATCCAGTTCTGGCAAACCACTCCATGCGTTACAAAATCGGGTAAATCCTCTTCAGAATCGTCTCCTATTATAGCATCAACTTCAGGAGGTGTCGGATGGATAAAACCTGCACTTCGGAAAACCTCTTGTATCAGACGGATAATTGTTTCCTGCTTAACTCTTGTAGACACGGGACAAAAACCAAGACCTTCTCCAGACTTGTTCTCAGGCAAAGTCAACACTTGGCCCCAACCTTCAGCCGAACCACTTTTAACCACTCGTCGTGCATCTTCAAAAGAAGAAATAGATGTCCCTTGCTTCTTCACTTCATTATTAGCAACAGATAGAGCTTGGAATTGGGTTCCAACATCCTCATCAACATCAATAAAAGAGAAAGATGACAAATGGCTTACCACCATAGCCTGCTCTCCACCAATCATTACCAGCTTTCCATGCCTTACAAACTTCAATCTTTGATGGAGCGTGGAAGTGACTGCCCCTGCATCATGGATCCATGGACGACCCAATAGGCAACTGTAGGAGGCACGGATATCCATTACTTGAAAAGTGATCTGAAAAGTATGAGGACCAATTATGATAGGAAGATCCACTTCACCAGTGACAGTCTTCCTAGAACCATCAAACGCTTTGACAATTACTCCACTAGGTCTCATGGGAGCACCTTGATATGAGAGTTGAGATAATGTAGTTTTGGGCGTTACATTTAACGATGAACCTGTATCTACCAGCACACTTGATAAAGTATCATTTCCACAACTTATTGAGATATGCAAAGCCATATTATGGTTCCTTCCCTCCTCCGGAAGCTCTTCATCACTGAAACCAAGATTGTTACACGAAGTAATATTTCCCACAATTCCATCAAATTGGTCAACCGTCACATCATGATATACGAATGCCTGGTCCAAGACCTTCATCAAAGCATCTCTATGGGCACCAGAATCTCTTAGTAAAGCAAGCAAAGAAATCTTGGAAGGAGTTTGCAATAGTTGGTCCACAATCTTGTATTCACTTCTCTTGATGAGCTTCAGAATCTCATCATCATCGGGGTGTGTGATAGGTTCATTGGATCGGCCTACCTCAACCCTGGGTTCAACATTTCTCGCTGGAATTTCTGCTAGTACAGGCCTCCTGACTTGAACTTCTGGTCTCTTCAAATGTACTGCTGCAAATACACGTCCGCTTCTCGTAACTCTGCTCACATCAGCGATGTTAACAAAAGATGGCATTGTTGGTATAGGGACTTCTACCCCATTCTCAATCATTGTGGCATTATACTTATACGGTATAGCTTGGTCTGAGTTGTAAGGCACAGGACCAGGTGGATAAATGATCAAAGGAGCAATAAGTGCAGTCTGACTGTCGTAAACGATCTCTACTGGTTCAGGCAAGTTGAATTGTGGTATTATAACATTCAATTCATCCACCGGATCTCTGTCATGTGTAATAGTGATAACCCTCTGGTCTAACAATTTTTGAATGTCCTCCTTCACAATAGGGCAATCAACTTCTCTTGAACATAATTCACAAACATCATAATCATGCTGATGCCTAAAAAAGGCAAGTCTTCTTAAACTTTGATGTAACCTGATCAATGAATCTCTTATGTGTTCAACTTGAAAAACTCGAAACTTTCCCGGACAACCTTCCACCATATTCACTAATGTTGTCCCATGTCGAGGCAAAGGATTATCTCTAACATTCGGGTTAACATCCTTGAAAGACAAGATACCGTTCTTAATCAATCACTGCACATCCGCCTTTAGAGCAAAGCAATTTTCAATGTTGTGCCCCGACGACCCTTGATGATACTCACAAAACTGGTCCGCCTTGTACCACGGAGAAGTACTATTCGGTGCGACAGGAGGAGGCTTCGTCGTTATGAGGTTCTTTCTGATCAGAGCATGGAACAATTCAGTGTAAGTCATGGGAATGGCATCAAATTGCGGTTTTCTTGGTGAACGATTCTGGTTATTAAATTGATAAGCCTGTTGTCGAGGCTGCTGTTGAAATGGCCGTTGCTGAATTGGTGGGGTTTGATGAGTTGGGGTCACCAATGTTGGGCGGACAGCCGGAGTGACTGCCGCAACATGTGAATAACCTCTCCTTGGTCTCCCAGGGAAAATTACACTGACATCTTGTTCTTTCATTTTAGGGAAAACACTTCCAAACTTCTTGATACTGCTAGATGGACTTCCTTCTTTAACCAAACGTCCCTCATGAATCCCTTCTTCCAACCGCATGCCCATACTTACCATCTCGGTGAAGTCACTTGGTGCACTGGCAATCATTCTTTCATAATAAAAGGAACCTAAAGTCTTCAGGAATATATTTGTCATTTCTTTCTCCTCAAGAGGGGGATAAATCTGAGCAGAAATCTCGCGCCACCTCTGGGCATATTCTCTAAAGGACTCTCTGTCTCTCTGGGACATCGCCCGGAGTTGATCTCTGTCCGGCGCCATGTCGACGTTGTACTTATACTGGCGAACAAAAGCTTCACTAAGATCGTTGAAATTACGGATCCGAGTGCTGTCCAAACCCATATACCACTTTAGAGCGACACCAGTCAAACTGTCTTGAAAGTAGTGAATTAACAAGTTATGATCATCAGAATATGTAGACATCTTTCTTACATACATAGTTAAATGACTCCGCGGACATGAATCACCTATATACCTTTCAAAGTCCGGCACTTTGAATTTGGCTGGAATCTTTACATTTGGAACTAAACACAGGTCATGATCATTCTTTCCAAACAAATCTTTCCCCTTCAACGCTCTGATCTCCCTCTGCATCTCTTGAAACTGGTCTTGAAATTCCTCCATTCTATCGAAAAGACCAAGACTTTCAGCAGGCTCGGCATGATAAGCAAGTTCATTCATGTATGGCATAGAATGAACCACATGAGCGACAGTTGTCACACTGGTTGAGGGAAAGGTGCCACAGACGGGATTACAGGCGGCATAATAGTTGTCTCCGGTTGAGGAAAAGACACGGTAGGTTGAACCAAAGGTTGTACGACAGGATGATACCCTTCTGGCACAAAGTTATAAGGCATTCCCCACGGAAAACCTTTTGGCATCTGATGTTGAAGAGGAGAGTTGATTTGAGTCACAGATGTTAGAACGGTGACAATCTCAGAAACCACAGTAGTTGAAGTCTGAATCTCAGCAGCTGCAGTCGATGGCTGATTCTGAGCAGCCATCAAACTTTCCACCAGCGCAGTTAGTTTCTCCATACTGGCACGAAGGGTAGCGACCTCCTCACGAAGCTCGTGGTTTTCCTGTTCTAGATCTTCCATATTCCTCTGACGATTGGCTCGGGTATCGTATCGATGAGACAGCTTGACAATCTACCGGAGTGGAAAAATAAACAAGGATAAGAATCTAGAAAACATGTGAAGTGGAATGTTGGATGATGCATGATATGCGATGCAAATGATCGTTCATTTTGATAGTTTTTCAAGGAACTTTAATAATTTTGCACACATCAATGGTAGAGGAATTTGGAACAACAAAAACTCATTTCATTAATCAAAAGCGGTAAATTACAACTTACAACTTTGGAAAAACAAAACAATAAATTACAACCTTGGGACGACAACCCAATAATAAAAGCAGTAAATTACAACTTTGGAACATGAAACCCATAATAAAGCAGTAAACTACAACTTTGGAACATGAAGCCCTTTTACAGAGTTTTACAAAATGACAACAGTAAAAATAAAACTAAGAACTGAAGATCATTTAGAATTAACTTCGAGTGTTTCTTCTTCCAAACTCCATAATAATAGTACCTGAGATATCTGCAAAAATATTCTTAAGTTCCTTGAAAAACAAGTTTTTTTTTTTACAAAAAAATGTTGATGGATGCATGGATGAATGATAATGCAACAATTACACACAAGTTCACAAATATGGGGTTCAAAGGTTCAACGTTTCGTGCATGGAGTCAAAGGTAAAGCCCACCCCAAAGTATGTACTAACGGTTTAATTACACCTGCAAGACAAGGTTCTAAGAGTTCCCAGAGTCTACATTCCTCCTTCGGATATTACCAACGTCTTGAGTACTCAATAATTAGCAATATTATCAAGAGAAACTCGTCCGAGCGTAGCATCGCGTAACAACTACTTTCGGATTACTCTGTTATAATCTCCGCGCTACACCTAAAAGGCCAAGATGGGTTAGGGTTCTACGGTTCTCTGCTTCTCTGGCTCCCAGGTCGAAAATAATAATGTCTTCCCGATTACTCGGTAAACAAATATTACGTTCAAAAGGGCCTTCCACTGAGTGGGGGATCCCATGCCTCCTTCTTCGGGATTACTCCCTCAAAGTTAACATGACTATACCGCCCGTCCTATTCTTAAGTGTAACTTAATCCGGGTATAGGATTCGTCCTTTGCAAAAAACCAAAACAACCCCAATAAAAACACATAATCAAACAAATCAAATAATAATAAAACAGATAAAACAAACTAGGCTTAACCCACTTAGGGATGGACCAGCAAGAGGTCAATTTCTCCCCAGCAGAGTCGCCAATTCTGTAGCAATAAAAAATGTAGCGGGGTAAATCGAAGATCGAATTATTAATTAATTCGTATCACAAAAGCAAGAGTCGCCACCGCGCTTTATTATTTCCAAGGGAAAAGGGAAAAGAGCGAAATAAAACCCTAAAATATGCAATGTAAAATAATACTTTAAAAGTAATGAAAATACAAGGCGTTTTTGAAAAGAGGTCTGTGGTTCGGGGGTTGGTTATACAATGGGAAGGTATTAGCACCCAATGTATCTATAGTATTCTATAGGAACCTTTTGAAATATCTGTTTTTTAAAATGTTTGTTTGATTAAAAATAAAATTGTTTTGGCCAAAAATGGGTATGGACGAGTTTTTGAAGATACGATGACCTAATGTCGAAGTTTTGACTTAAAAGGTGTGAGTTTTGAAAAATTGAATATTTGGGGAAATTATCTTAAGTTTTTTAACTAAATAATAAACGGAGGATGAATGAGGGTATTCGCACGATGTTTTTTTTGATGACATGAAGTCGACAAAAATTAAACAATTCCCTTGGATTTTGCAAGCAACATGAAGATTAAAACTAAAAGTATAAACACTCCAAGATTTTAAAAGAAAACCAAGAGAGAAGCCATGGAATTAAATCGAAATTATCACAAACTCAACCAACATGTATCATGGGAGGAACATCATAAGGGGGAATAAATTCAAAGAGATAACTTACAAACCTATCAATAAAAGACTAGTTAAAAAAACTAACAAAATTAACTAAAATGTTGACCAAACTAAAAATGAAATATCAAGATTTAAATAAATTATAAAACTAAACTAATTAATTGGGTTATAAACTGAAAACGAAATAAAGGTCCAGCATGGGATTGAAATCGAAATCGAACAACTCTTCTTTCAAACTCTCTTTCGAACTCTTTTTTTCTCTCTCTTTCGAACTCTCTTTCGAACTCTTTCTTCAATCTCTCTTTCGAACTCTCTCTTCGATCTCTCTTTCGAACTCTCTCTTCAATCTCTCTTTCGAACTCTCTCTTCGATCTCTCTTTCGAACTCTCTCTTCGGTCTCTCTTTTCTAAATCGAAATCGAACACCCTGCTCCCTCTTTCGAACTCTTTCTCCCTCTAAATCGAAATCGAACACTCTGCTCCCTCTTTCGAACTCTCACTCTTCTAAATCAAAATCGAACACCCTGCTCCCTCTTTCAAACTCTCACTCTTCTAAATTGAAATAGAACACTATGCTCCCTCTTTCAAACTCTTTCTCCCTCTAAATCGAAATCAAACACCCTGCTCCCTCTTTCGAACTCTTACTCTTCTAAATCAAAATCGAACACCCTACTCCTGGCTTCGAACTCCCTCTCCCCCTAAATCGAAATCGAACAACAACACTGCTTCTGGCTTCGAACTCCCTCTCCCCTTAAATCGAAATCGAACAACAAAACTGCTTCTGGTTTCGAACTCTTTCTCCCCCTAAATAGAAATCGAACAACAACACTACTTCTGGTTTCGAACTCTTTCTCCCCCTAAATCGAAATCGAACGACAACACTGCTTCTGGTTTCGAACTCTCTCTCCCTCAAATCGTAATCGAACAACAACACTGCTTCTGGTTTTTTCATGCAGTTAAACATCAAATCAACAAGGCGACAAATATTCATGATAAGAGAAACAACAATAACAATCTCAGGGGTTCTGTTTTATTGAAACATCAACAACAACAAAATGCAGCAACGATGACTAGTTCACAGCATACATCGTTATAACAAGCATATCAACAAATTTTGAGAAAAAAGTAAGGAGACTTACAAGATCAGAGCAAGTCTGATGATTTCGATTTTTTGACGATGAAATAATAAAGAAATCCAGAGATGAGGTAATATACTCTTTTAATTCCTTCTGCTCTTCTGTTCTTCGAATTCTGCAGATTCTTTTCTCCCCTTTTCTCCTAAAATTTTAACACTATTGTTGTGAGCTACGCGTCGGTGTTGGTGCGAGTTTGCTGGTATGATTGGAGCTTGGTTTTTTGTGTAATCCAAACTTGTAGGTTCATAGTGGATATGGTGTATGATTGTTCAGTTGCAGTGAGTTTGTATGGTTCAGATTCGGTTCAACATGGCAGGTTGGAGGTTTGCTTCTGTTTACAGTTTGTGGTTTTTTTGAAACTAGGCTTGGATCTATTGTTTATGTTTTGAGTGGATTGGTTTGTTGGTATTTTTGACTAGGCTTGTTGTTTGTACAGGCTTTGGTGGTTTTTGATGCAGGTTAGAAGGTTTGCTTCTGCATGTTCGAAACAGGCTTTGAGTTATGCAGGCTATCCTGCTTGCAGTTCGAAACAGGCTTTAAGTTAAGCAGGCTTGTGCTTGGTTCGAAACAGGCTTTGAGTTATGCAGGCTTGTGCTTCTGCAAGTTTGTGTTTTTTTCTCTTTGTGAACTCCCCTTTTTTCGCTCACCCCTTTCTTCGATTGTATCTGCCTGTTTTATAGTGAATAAGGATGAGGTTTTGGGATGGAAATTTTGGTGAGTTTGAACATATGGAATACCCTGTTTTCGAAACTTTTTGATGCAGTTTCTTGCCCTCTTATTTTTGTGTAATATTTGTCTTGACATAGTGAAGATTTTGGACTGGTGTTCACAAGTTTTTGGACTGGTGTTCACAGGTTTTTGGTTGTGGAAATTGGGCAGCAGAGATTATGTGACCTTTTCTTGGCATTACTTGCAGGGGCCATGCAGTATAAGGACAAATTTGGACATAGCATAAGGACAAATTTATATGGACAACATAATAATCATAATATTAATAATAATAGTAATGACAATAATAATGAAATAAACTGTTAGTAAAAACTAAACTGAAAAATACAAAAGTGAAATAAAAGAGATATTAAAATTGGTTCTAAAATCGATTAACAATTCAACTTAAAAATATTTCAAATGGAATTATAATCAAAATTTACACCAAAATTAATCATAAAAGAAATAAAAATAAATGAAAAATCAAACCATATATTTTCAAATTTTTGAATTGCAACTAAGAAACACAAAATAGACTTACATACTCAAAAAATGTAAAAGCAAAAGAACTTATATGTATTTTGAGATTTTTTTGAATTATCAATAAAAATATAAAATTAAATGAAACTAACAAAACTATACATTTTTTTTATATTTTGAATAAAGACGTAAATAAAATGAAGATAGCATGAACTAAATATTTTTTAGAATTTCCTTTTTTTATGAAAATAAGAATAAAAGAAAAAATGATAAAAATGAAGAAAAAAAACATGATTTAGTAAAGTCGGACAAAAACCAGTTAAATTTCACTAAATTCACAACAATTTCTAACGTTTCCATTTTTTGGTGGATTTTCAAAGCATAACCATCTCTTGACTTGTAAAGAAAAGTCGTAGTTGTTGTAGAGGAGAATCATATGTAAAAGAACCACTAAAAAATTGTCGAAATTTGAAGAAGTTATGAATTTTTGAAATCTAACTCGAGAATTGGCGAAAATAGGTCGAATCGCTTGTGAAAACTTGCTATGTGATAATGCAGATGAGAGGTGGTATCTTAGGTCAAAATTTTGGGTATGACAGCTATCCTCAGTGAACGTTGGTAATTCATCTTCAGTGAACAGCGGTGCTATGATATATTCTCTTTCTACCTTCAATGAAAGTTGGTAGGTCACCTTCAATGAAAGTTGGTGATTGTTATCTTTTTGCTACACTCAGTGAACGTTGGTAGTTCATCGCCAGTGAACGGCGGTGCTATGATATATTCTCTTTCTACTTTCAGTGAAAGTTGGTAGGTCACCTTCAGTGAAAGTTGGTGATTGTTATCTTTTTGCTATCTTCAGTGAACGTTGGTAGTTCATCATCAGTGAACGGCGGTGCTATGATATATTCTCTTTCTACCTTCAGTGGAAGCTGGTAGGTCACCTTCAGTGAAAGTTGGTGATTGTTATCTTTTTGCTATCTTCAGTGAATGTTGGTAGTTCATCGTTAGGGAACGGCAGTGCTATGATATTTCTTTTCCTTTTACCTTCAGTGAACATTGGTAGCTCACCATCAGTAAACGTCGGTGTTATTATTTCTTTCCTCTTTCTACCCTCAGTGAACATGGTAGTTTCTCCTTCGGTATAAGTTGATGTATCCTTTGACCTTTTTCCATCCTCTATAAGTCAGGTCTTTTGATCCACCAGCGATTTATATTCCTGGTAGGGTTTTTCTTTCATTTCTTTATTTCCTTTGTTACATCCCTAGTGGTGTTTTCCGTCTCTTTGATTCTGTTCATATGCATTCATAAGCATTGCATGGTATCTTAGGGCCAAAAATAGAGTTTGTTTTATATTTAAGTATCTTCAATCACGTCGACACGAAGATTTTTAACCTTCGTATCTCTGGATAGAAGAAACTTAAATAAGGGCAGTTTTTGTACCCTAATTTTTGCCCCTAAGTTCCCTTCATGATACCTTGTTGATTCAATCACAACAAGATCACATTAGGGATTTTGGTTCTTCTCCCTATCTTTAGCTTTGCTCTTTGAGGAATCTCCAAGCTCCTTGACTTGTTTTCTTTTGTGATCATGAATATTTTGTCTTGATTTTCTTTCTAATTAATAAAATGAAATGTTGGTTTGTCTTACTTGTTAATTATGTAGGTAAAGGCAATGTGGCTTAGCAAGTTTATCCATAGGTTCATGAGTTTATTTCCATGCCCTAGCCAATAAGGCTTGAGAAGTTCAAACCTCATCATTAAAGTTATGTTGGAAGAAATGGAAAGGCTTATCTTGGTTCACCACCTTTCAAACTTATCAAAATTGATTCAAAAGTACAAGGGGTTGATGGAAGAAGTTGTCATGGTTTGACAAGGTCTTGTTCACATTGGTCACAAGTGCATATTTCTATCAATTCTCAAGATATGGAAATGGTTTTGGTTTCTATGAGTTCTCATTATCATTCTCAACAACTTCTATTTACAAGACAAGGGTGTTGGTACAAGAAGTTTGTTCAAAATTGTCAAAATTCCTCAAAGCATTTTCTTGATCTAGGATCTAGGGTTTTCAACTTCAAAGAAGTATATCTTTCTCATATTTTGGTATTTTTTAGTGACTCCGAATAGATCCTTCTCTTCAAAGGGTTATTCACAAATCAATTCAAAAGTTTCAAGGAGTTTTCATGTGGAAGAAACTTGATGATGAAGAAAGATTACGAGTCCTCCAGATGAACCCCCAGTTTCTCATGTGTGACTTCAAATGATCATAACTTGGTCCATTTTTATTACCTTGAGCCCACTCTGTTTCCACAATGATCTTGAGGATGTGAGATTTATTCCTTCTTTTATGTTCAAAGTGAGAAAATGGATGGAAGATTCCCTAAGGATATAAAAGATTATAGGTCATTTCATGATTTTTTGCCAACTTCAACAATTCATAACTCTCTCAATTTTTGGATATTTTGAATGGTTCAAATTTCAAAATGTCATTCAAGAGGTCTATTTCATTCCATCTTTTTTGGTCAAGAGAAAATTCCAAGTGGAAGGCCATGTTTCGATGCAAAACATTATAGGTCACTTTTGAAGAAAAATTTGAAATATTTCTAAGTATGGAAAGTCAACCTTTTTTCCCCAACTTTGACTCAATGAAACTTTCAGCTCAAGCATCCATTTGATTCCATTCTTTTTCCATTGCAAATCTTGTAACCTCATCTTTTTAAAGCATCAAGAATCATGCCTTAAGACCCCTTGAGTTGAAAATGCCATTGTTTTGAAATTGGTAACTTGGAACTGAATTTCTCACCAAGTCAGAATTTTGAAATCCATAATGTGGCCTCTAATCATAAGATTAATGCGTGTTTTTGATTTAAACTTGATTAACAAACTTTCCATAAGTGTTTAACACCTCAAAACGCAAAGATTGGATGAGTTTTGGTGAAAAAGATATCACACTTCACTCGTGCATCAGGTTCACACGAATTCCTTCCAAAATGCATCATTCACTCTTCCTTTTGATCTCATTTGCTTCTCCTATAAATACATGAGCTATCCCATTCATTTTCTCAAGCTTGAATAGCCAGAATCACCCTGCCAAACTTGCTCCATAACTCAATTTTCTGTAACTTCGTAATCAATGTTCAAGCCTTTTTCAATCCAATTTTTATATCAATTCACCTTCCTTGATCTTCCCTGAAGTTAACAATACAATTACCTTCAAGAATCGTGCCCTATATTTCTCCATAGAAGTCCAGTTTCAGAGCTCTGCAACTCAACTTCAATAGGTAGATTTCTCCATCAATTCTTCAAAACTTTGATATCATTGTAATGCTCTCATTGCCCTGGTTCTAGTCGCAACACTTGCTTTTAACTGGAAACACATTTTGACCATGAAATTTCAAATCCCTTTTCAAAACTTTCCTTACAAATTTCTTGAGCTACAGTTTATATAAATTTGTCGCGAAGGTGTGGTTGTCTTCGTCTTGAAGAGACGAAGCGAATGTCATAGGTATGAGCTTCTGAGTTTACAGTTTGAGAGACCTGCAAGTCACGTTGCCTGGAGGTTGAAGATGACCAACGTGTCATCTTCCAACCAATGATGGCGCGCCACCTGTTTTTTTTTTTAATTTTTAATTTAATAAGTGATCCAATGTTTTATTCACTAATGACCATGATATGCACAGCGCGCCAGATCCCTTGGATTTGATTACTAACGCATTTTGACTCTCATCCATTGGTCCACATGTTTTTGGTTTTTATTTTATTTTCTGATTTTTATATTAATTGTATTAAACTTCAGAAAATCATAGAAAATTCATTTTTAGTCCAAAAAATCTGAAAAACTTATGAAAAATATTTTTGATTTTTCTCTTTCTGATTTTTATTTTTTCAGAATTTTATTTTTTGTTTTGATATTTTTTATAAATTTTCACTTTATTTGAATTGTTTTAAATGTTTAAAAATACTTTTATGCATTTTTATATTCTGAAATAATTATGGAATGATTTAATGATATTGTGACAAATATTGGTGACCTCATTTGTTTTTTATTTCTGACTTTGTTATTTTTATCATTTTTGGTTTAGTTGACTTATTTCTTTTAATTTTAAAAATAGTTTCTAACTTTAAAAATTACCAAAAATTTTATAAAATTTTTGAGTGTTTTTCTGATTTTTCTATGGTCTTACTTTTTATTTCTTGACTAATTTGAACATAGTTGATATTTTTCTTTCTTATTTCAATTTTAAAACATTTTTAAACCCTTTTTAATGTATATATTAAATGCAATATTATTTTGTGATTATTTTCTGGCTGATCTTGGGTTAAGTTTTTGATCATGAACATTATTAACAACATTGGATCCATGGTGTTGATTCTAACTCCACATAAATGGATGAATGATTTTAATAATAGTTTGATTAAATTTTAATTCAAATATGGTTTATATTCTTTCCCACCCCTCTTCATCTTGTCCATTTCTTATTGAACTAAGTGTTATTGGAGCATGATCTATATATCATGTCTCAAAACAAATGGTGCATAGATTGCTATTGACCGACCTAAAAATAGATGCGACTTCTATATAAGTCCACTTACGATTGCTTAACATAGCGCTAAATTTTGTCCCGATTCGAATAAATGATCATTTGTGGCCTAAACTTATGTTTGCAAGCCCAAGTATGTTAATTTGATCTCTTTGATCCAATAACCTTGAGATTCATTGTGTGGAGGCTTTGGTTCTACCAATCCTCTAATGGATCTACAACACTTTTGGTCAATGCGGATCACTTAAACATCTTTGATCATTAAATGGTACTTGTGAGGATTCAAAATGGATTATATATTTGACAAAAAGAAAATGCAACTTGTTGTGTGGAGGCTTTGGTTATACCAATCCTCTAATGAGTTCCAAATGCAAGTTTCAAGATGGTCATCCAACTAACCACTAATTATTAATTTGTTTCACTTTATGCTTTTATTTTTTATGCTTTATGTACCATTTACTTTAAGCATTACATTTCTTGTCATTTGTATTTTTTTCACTTGAGCATTTATATCTTTGTTATCTTTATTTTGCTAATTCGAGCCTTTCTTTTCTTTTTTCAAGACACCTAATAATCAACATGAACCTTAAAAAATCTTTAATGATACTTGGACTATTTGGTTACTATCCTTGGCATTATGGAGTATTGGACTTCTTGGACTTAGGGTTAGAAACCTTGGCCTACATTGGAGACCTTGTGACTTTAATTGATATTTTATCTGGAGCTCTTGAGGTTTACCTCAAGACATTGGGTTGTTTGTTTGTTTTGTGTGCAGGTTATTATGATTACATTCTTTGTTTGCAATCTGGAATTCACCTGTACACGGCCATTACTCTGCCCAATTCTTTTGTGAAGACTTAATACACTTGAAGTTTGGTCTTCTCAAGAGGTCTAGTATCTTTGTTTGTTTGGTTTCAATCCAAGGAGTGGGAATTCTATCTTGACTCATAATGTCAAGTATTGGCTTTTTGTTGGTTAGATAGTTCTTATCCATAGCTTTTACCTTATGCTTTAAGATAGTCTCTTCTTCTTCTCCCATCTTCTTTAATTTCAAAAATATTCTTCCTCTTTTGAAAACCCTTTTTGTTTTGAAACTTGAACCATTTTCATAATAAACTTGGACTATGTCCATGCATTTTTCAAGACATTTTCATAAATAAACTTCAATCAACTTAATGATACCTTGACATTTTTTGTAAAAAGACTAAAAGCCAATCAATCTCATTTCAAACCATTTTTCCAATTTGTCCTTTACTTTAAACTTTTCTCAAAATATTAGACTCTTGTCAATCCTTGTAGTGATGCGAACAACTATACTTCTACAATATGTAGTGAAGAGAGATATTTTTCACTTGGGTGTTGAGTGAGGCATTGTTGATTTTTTTAAAATCCAAGCCATATCCTCCACTTTGAGATGATGCAAATTCTCCTTTCTCATGATTGAGGGTAGTAAGTATGTTTTCCACACGGATAATGACGATGATGTCTTATCTCATAAAATTAATCAACACACTTGTGTTTTTTTAAAAAAATTTAAAAAGGTGAACTACATGTACCCTGATCCTCTATTGCACAAAAGGTGGTATATAGGCACTAAAGGTTTGCAACCGCGACAGATGCAAAAATAATAAAAATATATCTTTTCAAACCTCCACCATCTATTTCTATACAACATTTTATAGCCAAAATATACATATTTTTACAAAGAGGTTCCTGTGGAGTACCGTATATGTTTAGGGTGCTAATACCTTCCCTTTGCATTACCAACCCCCTTACCTTGAATCTTTCCCCCGTCTCTTGGGTTATTCGCTCTTTTCCCATTCCTTTGGAAACAATAAAGCACAACGACGATTTTTATTTTGATCTGTACAAGTCAAGTCAATCCAATGACTTAGTCTTAAACATTTCCACCGCTACACTTAGCAAAACACCTACTTTGGTATGGTATATATGGTTTGTGATGCTATGAAAAAAATACAAGAAGAATGAAGCTATTATTTAAACTTCATTTGCCTTGTATTTCTTTTTTATAGCATCATAAACTAGAAGAACTTCATAATTGATTTAAGTTCCATGATTAGTTTCAATAAAAGGTGCATTCTTGAAATATTTTATTATATCTTGTGTTGTTGAATATTGTTGCACATTATTGTTGATAAATATTGTTGTATGTTGTTGTTGTTGATTAATGTTCTCAGAACAAGATCAAAATATTGCTAAGTCACAAGAAAGAGGCTTCTTGTAACTTAGCAATATTTTGTTCTTTAAATTCTTATGTAGATTGACAGAAGATCAAGTTGAGTTTATTATATTCTATGTAGATTTTTTGTTTCACTAACCCTTCATTGAAAAACAACTTATATCAGTCAATATTTTATGAATTGCAAGTTTCTCATCGTTCATTTCCCACTATTTAACATATAAAATATGGTTCAATGACCTGATATAAAATAATTTTCGACTTTTTTTACCGAATTTTTATACTTCCGATTTTCTCGGTATATGCAATATCCAAAAATATGTTTTCTTTTTCTTCATCAACGGTGATTTTTAGGCATATTATAACAATATTAAACTTTAACAACGCAGAAACTAACCTCACACAATACAAAAGAAAATATCGTTGCCCGACTAGTATTACATATCAGAGAAATGTAATCTAATGATGCAAAATAAAAAGGAAAGAAAAACAACATCGCACCATCCTCCCTCTCTAAGAAGCTACTCACTTACCTGCCTATCTATACTCCAGTTGTACCCCAAATTTGTCCTCCCTCGAAGATTTTATTTTTCAAGATTAAAATAGAAGAAATATTTAATTAAAGATAATACAACAGTATTTGATGGTCCATCTTTATCCAAGACTAGGGGGTGTATTTTAATTCAGGAAAGCGGGGCTTTCTAAATCAGAAAGACCCGTGCATTCGTAAACCTATTCGCAACGCATGTCGGCCTATGGCACATGCGATTCGAAAATAGAAAATTATTCAAATTATAGTTAAGTTTTTTATTAATAAAACCCATTTTTAGTGTTAATGTTATTAGTAAAAAGGGGGGGGGGGGTACAATTACAAACTGCAAGCTCATTAAGACTTAAAAACCCATTTGTTGCTTTGTTGCTGGCTTGTTTTAGAAAAAAGTATTATTAAAACTGTCGTTATCATTATTTTAATTGAAAAAATTATAATAAGTAATATATATTTCTTTAAGAAAACGTGACATGCTTTTTTACTATTGTTAGACTTTGTTTTAATAATGTTTGCGTTAATCATTAACGTTGTTTATTTATTAAAAACTTTTGATTAAACAATCAGCATTGGGTTAGAGGCCAATTGGGCCTAGTGGTGTTAAAGAATGTTTTTGCTGTAACAAAAAATATAATGTAGCTGAATAATTACTGTTGGGCCCAATCTTTAGTAAAAAAATAATAATAATATTTTAAGAAAATTGTTGAATCTTTTTTAGAAGTGCAAAGCCCAAATATATTAACGCGCTGGCCCAAAGTAATAACAAGTACTATGTCAATCATCCCATAATTGACGCACGCTTTTTTCCTCACTAACACTCATTATAGAAATTAACAATGAATCAAATCTTTTGCAAAATTGACAGATCAAGCCCAGAAACATTATCGTAAAACAAAATCTGGATACCAATTCAAATCCAGGAAATTAAAGTTAACAATCAAATCAGTTGCAAAAATAAATCAATTTCAATCCAGAAATATTTGCAAATCCAAACTGAATCTCTATTAGAATCAAACCCGAATCCATTACAGCACAAATCTTAATCAATCAACAATCAATTAAATCCCTAATTCTAATTCCTAAATCTAATCAATTATAACAACAATTCTAAAGAAACCCTAGATCTAAACAAACCTATATATACTGATGAACTAACAGAGAAGAAAGGGGGGACGAAGAATATACGGAAACGGAGAGGAACTAAGTCGCGAAGAAGAAGCTTGAAGATTCGAAGAACACGATCTGGTTGTTGTTAAATACTGAAAGTTGGTGCGATTGGGGTTTCTATATCCGAAACCCTAATCGCTATATCCGCGGCTGATAGCCCAGTTGCCACCGTACACCATCAACTTCCAAGTATCATCGGAAACTGCAAAGAACAAGAACAGTCAGTAGCAGAAGTTTCCAAGCCGCGCAAGAATTCGAAAAAACTCCAAGAGGTGTAGCTTAGCTTGTATTTTGATGTTGTTACTGGGTTGTTGGGTTTATGTTTTGCAGTGAGGAGGAAGGGGATTAGGGGAGTGCCACCGGGAGGTTGGGGGGCATTAGGGTTTTGAAAGAGAAAGAGAGGAGAGAGTTCGCGAGAGAGTATGAAGGGCTGTAACACAAAAACATGAAAAATTAAATTGTAGAAAAATGTAAAACATTTGTTAATACTCCCTTATGATTCGATACACATGCACCCATCGCATTATCATACGCCTTCGCATCCCATCCATTGAATTACATTTGGGCCTAGCCCGTTATTTTCGCCACCCTTTAGAACTGCATTTGGGCCAGTCCAACTTGACTATTAACACCCCTTTTGTTCTACTCATCAACTAGAACTACACCCCCTGGTTTAATTTAATTATTATTTCTTTTATTATTTGTTTTATATTATTTTTTTATACTATATTTTATTCTTATTATCACTATTAATTATTTATTTCTTTTTATTTATAATAATAGTAATTTTTTATATATTATTATTATTTATCATATGTAAATACTACCATATTAACATGTACATTATTTTTATTCAAAACGCATATATTACTTTCTTTTATATTCGCATTAAATTTTTTTTACTCATGCATTAACCAAGAATTTCGCAATTAATATTATAAAAAGTACCCAACAAACAACAAACTATTTTTCGCAACAAACTAATCTAAACAATTGTTTTCTTGCAAAAGGGTTTTAAACGGATTTTGACTAATCGCACATTTAGTCAAAATCTCTGCAATCACTATTCACGGTCAAAATGCGAGGTGATTCAAAATATATTTGCAACCCCTGAAAAACACCAACCCCATACGAACTACGAATTGGGACTATGATTCCTCATAAAAGGATACGTAGGCATACGATCAAAAATTATGGCGAGTTCCCCTATTAAAAATTAAAACTCTTTTCCCCTATTAAAATTTAAAATTGTGGGTTTTAATTTTCTTTATTTATTGGCTTTACTTATTTATTGCATTTATTTATTTCTTGTCTATTTTTATTTATTATTATATATTTGCTATGTGACGGGTTTTTATTTCAAAAAAATATTCTAAAATAAAACCTTAGAAAGAAGGTTGTCTATTAGCTTAGGGGGTACATCATCCCTGCGAGTTTATGTGACGACTTCGCCTAGAGTCGATGGACTTCTGAAAAAGGAATACTTATCGAGAGATATCCTCTTGACGAGTAGGACTTTGGAAGGACACCCATGACTCTTTGTAACGACCTTAACCTAAAATCTCATGACGAGACCTTTCACGACTTTGAGACGAAAGTTTCGGTCCGTAAAGAGGCTCCAACTAAGGGAGGCCCTTATGCCTTTTCCCGCTGGTGTTATTCATGACACCCTTAAGGAAGCCCCCTTTTGGGAGGGTAAACCAACCGTAGTTCAAATTTAAGGAGCCTACCTTCTAAGGGTACGTATCACAAAAATCCTGTCACTCAACCTTACACTTACGCATCCATGCATTTCATATATTTGTCATACATTTCATATATTCATCATTTGTCCCAGTTATTTGTCTTATTCGAAGGGTAAAAAAACAAAATCAATAAAATCAAGATCTCGGTGACTGTCTTTTAAAAGGGATACCAAAGGAAACAACTTGTCCGCGCCAATGCGCCTAACATGTCTGAAATAAAACCACAAAAGGGAAATAATGTACTGAAGACTTTCTCAAGCTTTATCAAGCAAAGGTGGACGGTTTCAAGAGCAGACATCGGCAGGCACACCTATAAGACTTATTTCCCTTTGCTTAATTTCATGCATACAAGTTTTGGTTTAAGATTGTAATATTTTTCAATATATGAATTATGTTACCTTCAATAAAGGCATTTTTGTTTCCATATCTCGTCTGCGTACTTATTTTTAAGCTGGTCACCGAATAATAATAATAAGCAAAAGAAAAATACATACCCAAATGAATAAGACATTTAAAAAAAAAGTAACCATTTCATATTCATACATATTCATTCGCATGCATGCATTCATAAACACCTGCATATCATATCAAAACTCATTTTTCCAAAAAAAATCTCTCCAGTTAAACCATTGGTAGAAGAAGACCTCCACCTCCTTGGACTCCATATCAAACAAGGGCCTATCAACAAAAAGAAATGGAGCAAATCGAGAAAACTCAGGCTACATTCAAAGAGGATCTCTACCAAGTAAAGGGTGATTTAACTTCAATGAAAGGATATCTAAGTCAAGTTCTCCTAGCTTTGAAGAACATCATTGATAGGCAAGACCAGATTCCCAGGGTAGCTTTCGAAGAAGTAGCCCAAATGATTGGTGCATCAAGCGGTTTCCAACTAAGAAAAGATCCAGAAGCAGGACCCCTCAATCCAAAAAGGCTTGTTTAAGACTCCCCAAAAAGAAAAGAGGGAGAAATTAATGTCGTAGGCTCACAACCAAGGGCACCACAATCGTTAATGATCCCACTAGGATATAAACAAGGCAGAAGGCCACAAAGAAATTTTGATCCACTTTCGATGCCACCCAGTCAATTATTACAACACCTGGTCAAGGCATCCTTAGTGGAACTCAAGCCTCTGGCTCCCCCAATCGGGCCACTTCCACGAAGGTACAATGCCAACGCCATATGTGAATATCATGCTAATCATCCTGGACATACCATAGAGCAATGTTGGCCAATCAAGCATAAGATACAAGATTTGTTAGAATCTCAAGACATCACTTTTGAGAAACCTAACATCAAATCAAACCCTATGCCTCCGCATGGTGGGCCTAAAATAAATGAAATTGAAGTAGTCACTAACTTTGGGGCAACCAGACAAGCAAAAAACTCAATCAACTTGTTGAAGGAGTATCTGTTCGAATGTGGATTCATGTTGGAATATAATGAAGCCTTCGAGAGAACGCTACAAATGCTAGTGGACCAGGGGATAGTCCAATTCAGACCATACCCTGAAGAAAAATATAAAGCTACTCTGAAGGGTGAAGCACATTTTCCTCCTATCCAAGAGACCTTTATAGAGCATGGCGGACATGTGGCGAAGATATCCAACAAAGCCAACACCAAAGGGGAAACTGACTTCATCCGGGAATGCGCCCTAGGAGAAGAACTCAAAAGATGGACTTCCATAGAGATTCCTGAGATATTTTTCCTTCCTAAGTAATTTTTCTTGTTTTAAAAAGAACCTATGTCAAGCCCGGGGCATAGGGGTTGCTTGTAAGGGTTCCCCCGTTTTATTTCAGACAATATTTGCAATTAATAAAAGTTATATTTTATTTTCAATTAAGATCCTTGTCTTTATTTTGCATTTATTACTTAAATTTAAAAATGGCAATACTTTCTCTGCATATGTGTGATACGGTGGGAGAACTGACTTAAGGTTTTGCGTTTGTTTTCGCAAATGTTTCGGTTGAGCAAGAGTCGCCACCGACTTTTTATTTTATCCTAAGGAAAGGTTAAAAAGCACAGCAAAAACCTTTGAGATGTTTTCTTGGGTTCGGGGAGTAGATTATAGAAAGGGAAGGTATTAGCACCCTTTCTATCCATGGTTATCCATGGGCTCTTAGTTACTTGCTTAGATCACTTGCCTTGTGTTTTCAATTGTTTGAAATGGTGCTTTGTGTGTGGGTTTGAAAATGTTTTGAAAAGAGGCCAATGTGGTGGCAACCTTTGTAATGATCCATGTTGGGATGTATACAAAGGTGTACTTATCTTTTGAAAAGTTTTCAATGTTTTTGAAAGTTGTTTTTGAAAGTGTGTTATGGATTGTGGTTTTGAAAAATAGGCAAGTGTTTTTGTTTTGCAAGTTGGCAAGTAACCAAGAGTCGTCTACCCCTAAATTTACTCAAAGATCTTTGCTATGTTTTAACCCTTTTAACAATTTTGTTCCACCATTGTATTTGGTGGATAATCTTGTGTTAGGATATGAACGGGACGGGCGCGGGTCATCGTTTAGACCATGATTGCAATGGTGCCAAGTGTCTTTGGGCAATTTTTCCTTTAAGGGACTTGATCATGTTTAGGCAACTTTCGAAAGCGTCATCGAGGGACTATGATCATTTGAATTGTTTTGTTTTTGCCAAAGACACCTAACATGCAACATGGCCCATTATTGAAGGCATCAAGTGGAGTAACCCTAGGGGTGCAAGTGTGAATAGTGTTGTCCATTTTCATGCTTTGTTATCTTTGAATTAGGTCAAACTATTGTTGGTTGATTTTTGCATACAAAACCCTAAGTCTATCATGGCATATTTAGAAAGCTTTTAAAGTGCGAAATTTAAAGGTCCTAAATTATTACAACACAATTATGGGATGGGGGATACAAATGTTCAAATGGGGATGAGACCTCATAGGAGAGTAGTGTCCAATATTTACAACCAAATCGAATTGCACAAATATAAATGTAAAGATGTATAAGAATAAAGCAATATGTATGTGTAAATATATTTGTATAAGTGTATGTGATTTATTTACAAGTGAAATAAAAGTAAATAAAAAAGTTAGTTTTTGAATATTTTCATGTTTAGGGCAAAAACCCTAATTTTGCTAAATAAAGGGTATTTATTATTTAATATATAATATTTATTAATTATGTACAAAAAATAAATAAAAAGGAAGTATATTGTAAAAAAAGTATTTTTGAGGTTAAATATTAATAAAAATAAAAATGTATTATTTTGTATTTTTGTCCTAAATATTCTAATAAATATATGTGTATTTATAATATTTACTAAATATATTAAATATGTACTAAAATAAAATATTTATTATTTACAAAAAAAAGTATATTTTTTATAAAATGTTTTCAAAAGGTAAAATAAAATAAAATCAGAAAATAAAATGTATTAGTAATATTTTTAGTATTTTACATAAAAAGTATATTTGTTTATTTATATGTCCAAATATCAAATTAAAACAAATAAATGTCTAATAAATACAAAAATGGTTGAAAAATATTTTTAATATTTTTTATGTTTTGACAAAAAATAAATAAGTCAGAAACAAAAAGAAAAAGTCAAAAAATGATAAAAATAAACACAATGGGCCAAAGGGGTGTGAATGTGAAAAGGTGGTGCAAACAGAAAAAAGGTCAGGCCCAGCCCAAGGAGATTTCTTCAACCTCCAGCCATTGTTTGAACACAGAAAAACGCGCGCCCTTGCTCAACCTGCTAACTTCTGATTCCTTGATCTTTTGACAAATCTTAAAACATGAAACTTGTAGAGCTTGAAGCCACGATTTCAAATATATAAAAAAGTTGATCTAACTCTCAGAAATGAGAGAGAATTTCTTCTCCCCCAATTCCTGACCTAGCTTTTTTCAGATATTCAGTTTCAAAATTCTCTCAGTACACACAACATAAATGCAAAGTGATTATATGTGTAGCTTCAGGGCCATGAGTAGAGTATTTTTCATTCATAAACCTAAGCCTAACTCTTCCTAGGTTGAGAGATAGAAGTCCAAAGATTTACCTGTTCAGTTGGAATCGTGTACAACAATGGAGGTACTTTCAAGGCAATGTGAGGACTTGTACAGCTTGCTTGAAGTCCAGGGATGTTATTCCAATGCTTGGTGTGCTTTGAATCTTGCTGTATCAAGCTACAGAACTCAACCTGCAAGAGAGAAAAGTGAAAATGGCAAAACTGGTTAGAGGTGTTACAGTCTGTCTCCAAGGCTTGGGATAGTTTGTATGGGTGGTAGGGAGTGTGTTGGAACTGGTTTGGATGAAAATGCACGATGGAAATGAACTGTGGGATTCAAACTGCAGCCTATGCCCTGTTTTGCCACAAAACTGTGTTTTGATGAATGAGAAGGTTTGAAACTTGGTTGGCTCGTGTTTTTGGTCAGGGTTGATGTTTGGAATGTGTTCAATAAGTTTGCTTAGGCTTGTTCTTACAGGAATGAGAGATGATCTTAGTTATGCAAGTTTTCTTCTATCTTAAGTTAAAAATGCCAAGTTGAGTTACAAGCTTATGCAGGCCCCCTAAACATGCTGCAAAACTTTGTCTTGATCAGTGGGATATGTCTAATAACTTGTGCCTTTGAGATTTGCATTGTACTTCTTTGATTCATGTTTTGACATAAAGCCATACTTTACAAGAATAGATAACTTGCTTTTTCTATTTTAAGACTAATCCTTTGTGTAATGACTTAATGAACAAGATAATGCTAGGACACAAAGGTTTTGCATTAAATTATTGAGTAAGAATGGGATTAGAGGCCTGTAACCTAGCTTGTGCAAGTTGAGTTTGAAAATGCATAGTGTTATGAACATGAAATTGGCCATGAACAAAGTGACTTTTGCCCATATTGACAAATTCGATTCTCCCTAACCACAAGGTTGTTTGATGAGTTCTTGAACATTTTGGAAAGCTTGGAATGTGTACTACAATCCATCTTTGTAATGAAATTTTAAATTCCAAGTGGAAGCATGTGAAAAGTGGCCATGAAGTTAGGCAAAAATCCTGCCTAGAATAGGTCAAAATTTTTCTAAGTTAAGAATGTTTTGCACCCTTGTTCCAAAAATCATAACTTGAGCTACAAGCTTCTTTTGAGAAAACTTTGTGAATCAAAGTTGTAGATTTTGCAATGGACTATAACTTTAATGTTTTGAGGTTTTCTTGAATCCAAATGCATCTTGATGAAAAAATGGGACAAAGTTAGGAAAAAATTAGGGATTTTCATAACTTAGAAAAATTCTAAGTTATGAAATTTCTTCATTTTAAACCCTAATTTGTGATTTTTGGTTTTTTGATGAACAAGTTTCATAATTTGGCATGTTTTGATGAAAAATGAATCTTGCCACTTGATTTTGACCAAAAAGTCAAAGTTTGACTTTTCAGTATACAGTCAATTTTGGCTCAGTTGACTGGAAAATTCATCTGTCAATCTTGTGCAATTGGGATCTTTTGAATTTGTTGAACATGTCAAGACAATGCCATTGAGTCCTTGAGTCCATATGTGAGCTTGGTTTGCCATTGGCTAGGTCAAACAGTCAAAAATTGTCTTTGTGCAGTCAAAACCCTAAAAATGACCATTTTGCCCTTTTGGTGATCTGATCAAATTTCTTGTGGAATTGTGATCCAAACTTGATCAAATGGTTCATATGAGTTCATAATGTTGATGTGGGTCAAATTTCATGAGTTTTGACTGTCAATTGACCACAGTTGACTTTTTTCCCCAATACAACTGATTTCTAGGTCAACTGTCCAATTGACTGGGCAAAGATTGGAATCAAGGCTTGAAACTTGGTATGGATAAACTTGTGAGTCCAGCATGAAGCATGAAAGTCACTTTAGGCATTTTAGGCATTTTAGGTCAAAACATCTTTGTGCAAACTCAAACCCTAATTTGGGTCAACAGTGCAAGGAGGAGTCTTGAGCAGAGCAAACCCTAACTTGATCTTGAGCTCCAAGGGTCTTGTGGTGAGAAAATGTTGAGGAAATGGGAGGGCAAATTTTGGGGTACAACAGTTGCCCCTGTTCAATCTTCTTAGACCTGAAGAGTTAGATTGGCAAGTTTGCCGTTCGCGACTCGAAGGTAAAAGGAGATTGGACACTAGAGTGCCCAGAAATTTGCACTCGCATGGTGGAGTATCAGCAATGTGATGGTGGGAATGGGCTTAAAGATGCCATTTGGAGAGATGGTGGATTGGACGATGGGCTTATAGATGTCATCTTGAGGTGTGACAGAACCTTGTCGGGAATGGGCTTATAGATGTCATTTGGAGGTGTCGATCGCGTAAGAGATTCCTTAGCGAGAACTTGCGTACTTGAGAAAAAAAGATGGTTTCTTAGCCTGTTACAGGTGTTGATCTTCAGTCTTTTCATGCAGATATGCCCTGGCTAGGAACAGGTATCGAATCTACAATTAGTTGCTCACAGATGTGCCCTGGCTAGGTACAGGAATCGAATCCGGAACTTCAAAAGGTTGCTTACAGACGTGCCCTGGCTGGATACAGGTATCGAATCTCTAAATTGTTTATGCAGATATGCCCTGGCTGGATACAGGTGTCGAATCCACAATCAAATACTCATAGATATGCCCTGGCTAGATACAGGTATCGAATCTGGAACCGTTGTCTACAGATGTGCCCTGGCTGGATACAGGAATCGAATCTGGAAATCATCGTCTACAGATATGCCCTGGCTAGATACAGGAATCGAATCTGGAATTGGGTTGTCTATAGATATGCCCTGGCTGGATACAGGTATCGAATCTGGAATTGGGTTGTCTACAGATATGCCCTGGCTGGATATAGGTATCGAATCTAGAATTTGTCGTCTACAGATATGCCCTGGCTGGATACAGGAATCGAATCTGGAATTGTTGTCTACAGATATGCCCTGGCTAGATACAGGAATCGAATTTGGAAATTGTCGTCGACAGATATGCCCTGGCTGGATACAGGAATCAGATCTGGAATTGTGACAGTTGATAGTAATCATCTTTGGATTGACCTTTTCCTGAAAAGGCAAGACATCAGTTGTATGCAATGTCATGATGTATGAAATGCATGATGTCATGATGCTCAAAATGAGATAGTGTTGTATGCACTTTATCATGTATGTAAGCAGGATGTATGAAATGTGAAATGTCTATGAATGTATTTTTGACTAGGAAAATAAATCCTTGAAGAGTGTCGAGAACTTGTTGAATCCTGGGCTGATGTTGAAGAGTAGAGTTCTTCGCTTCCGCTGGGGATGATGGTTGTAAGAATAAACCGGTAGGAGAAGATGACTCCGTCGGGGGATAAACTTGTTGGAGAGATTACTCTGAGGGGAAATACTTTGTGGGAAGAGATACTTCGCTGAGATTTTGATGAGAGCTCCGCTGGGGATTCCATTGTTATGTTGGGGAATTTGATGAACTCCGCTGGGGACAGGAAGAACTTCGTCGAGGACGAACTTTCCATGGTAATTAGCTGAGGATAACCCAGTTATACCCTGGTGGGGAATAACCTTTGAATAAAGTCGGGGAGATGCGTCCGTACTCTGCAGGTGATAAGCTTCCGGAATCCACTGGGGATATGGATTCCACTTTCCTGGGGAAACTTTGGATTGTACTGGGGAACGGTTCCACTGGATGTCTGGTATTCCGCCGGGGAACAATCTTAGATTAAGACTGCCGGGGATGCTTGTTGAGGAATGTCTATACTCCGCTGGGGAATGTTGAGATCTTCTGGGGATACCCAATTTCCTTAAGGCTGACAGTAGACCAAACTCTGCTTGGGGAGAGTTTCGCTGACTTGCTAGGGGAACATTGTGCCTTTTCGGGGCTGACGGGAGATCAGCTCTGCCTGGGGAGAGTATTGCTGAATCTTGTCTTACTCTATGGGGAGTTGAGGTAACTTGGCTATATTCTTCAGTCGAACCTACCTTGGTACCTTGGTGGACAAAGCAACTAGATTGTTTGGACAACTCTTTATTGCCCCTGTTTTTTTAATGTCACCTGTAATTAATCCTTTGTTTCGCATGCAAATATTTATGATTAGCAATTAATGTCAGGTGCATATATCAAAATGAACATTGGACGTTCTTTGCAAAAAAAAACAGAAAAAGGAAAAACGATGGGTAATTTGTCTGAAAAATTGAACTTGTATTGATTTTGAAATTTGCCTGTAAATAGGCGTTTTATGTACAGGAGGCTGACGTCCTAGTAAGAGAACGCCGCCGAACAACATAGAGTTTATACAATTTTGAAAAGGAAACAAAACAACTATGTGAAAAATAATCCCACTGGGTTCCAACTCAGTTATCGCCTTTATGTCTTCAAGCGTCTCATCGCTTTGCTGCTTAGTTGAAGATGAAGCTGATCGATTGGCGCCATCTGAGCCTGATAGTGGATGCCGAATTCTGGATGCAAGGTGATCCAATGAGACATAATATTATGCTTTATCCTTAACTTTTTCCTGGACCGCCCTTTCGGGTTTTCAGTCCACCGGGATACCCATTTTTGCCCAAGCCGCCTTTTCAGGTTTTCGACTTGCCGGGTGTACAAATTTTTTTTCATTTCATCCCTTACTTTTGCCCGAACCCTTTTGGTTCGCCGGGAAGCCCTTATTTTTGCCTAGGTGTGTCAACCTAGCGGGTCTTTAATTCATGCGTAGTATCTTTTTACTATGTCTGCATTGCCGGGGTGAGGAAGGTCGTCACCATCCATGGTGGTTAGAATCATCGCACCTCCTGAAAAGATATGCTTGACCACAAATGGCCCTTCATACGTAGGGGTCCATTTTCCCCTGGGATCACCTTGAGGAAGAATGATGCGCTTGATTACCAAGTCCCCAACTTGATACTCTTGTCGTCTGACTTTCTTGTTAAATGCCCTGATCATCCGTTTTTGGTACGTCTGACCATGACAAATAGCAGTGAGTCTCTTTTCGTCAATTAGGTTTAACTGATCAAGCCGAGTCTGGATCCAGTCATCTTCGCTCAAACCTGCATCCTTCATTATCCGGAGAGAGGGTATCTGAACTTCGATAGGCAAGACTGCCTCCATGCCATAAACCAAGGAAAAGGGAGTTGCCCCTGTTGACGTCCGTGCTGAGGTACGGTACCCATGAAGAGCAAACGGTAACATTTCGTGCCAATCTTTATAGGTCACTGTCATCTTCTGCACAATCTTCTTGATGTTCTTATTCGCCGCTTCTACAGCCCCATTCATCTTCGGTCAGTAGGGAGAAGAGTTGTGGTGCTGTATCTTGAATTGCTCGCAGAGCTCAGTGATCATCTTGTTGTTAAGATTGGTACCATTATCCGTAATGATCCTCTCAGGTACACCATATCGACAGATCAGGTTGTGCCGAATGAACCGTGCCACGATGTTCTTGGTTACGGTAGCGTAGGAAGCTGCTTCAACCCATTTTGTGAAGCAATCAATCGCTACCAAGATGAAGCGATGCCCGTTGGATGCCGTAGGTCTGATTTCGCCGATCATATCAATGCCCCACATTGAAAAAGGCCAAGGTGCTGTCAAGACGTTCAGAGGAACTGGAGGAATGTGCACCTTATCAGCATAGATCTGGCATTTATGACAAGTTCGAGAATGCTGATAACAGTCGGCTTCCATTGTGGACCAAAAATATCCTGCCCGAAGGATTTTCTTTGCCATGGTATGTCCACTAGAATGTGTTTCGAAGGTACCTTCATGTAGCTCTGCCATGATCCTTTCTGCTTCAGTCTTATCCACACAACGCAGTAAGGTTGAATCATGGTTTCTCTTGTAGAGAATGCCATTGCTGAGGAAGAATTTTGCCGCAAACCTTCTCAGGAACTTCTTGTCATTAACAGATGCGCCTTCGGGGTATTCTTGAGCTTCCAAGTACCTCTTTACTTCATGATACCAAGGTTTTTCTGTTACCTCTTCAGTCTCGAGATCGCAACAATGTGCAGGTTCATCCAACTTCCAGATAATGATCCGGGGAGCCTCGTTGTCCCATTTGACTTTGAACATAGAAGACATCGTAGCTAACGCGTCTGCTAACTGATTATCCTCTCTTGGGAAGTGTTCAAAAGTTATCTCCTCGAAGTGGGGAAGCAATGTCAGCACATACTCCTTGTAAGGAATAAGGTTTGGGTGTTTCGTATCCCACTCGCCTTTGATCTGATTGATCACGAGAGAGGAATCTCCGAAGACACTCAGAAACTTGATCCTTAAGTCAATTGCAGCTTGAAGGCCCATGATACATGCCTCATACTCCGTCATGTTGTTGGTGCAGTTGAAACATAGCCGGGCGGTGAGTGGAGTATGAGTGCCTTTAGGGGATATGATCACAGCGTCGATGCCATTACCCAAAGCGTTCGAGGCTCCATCAAAGTGCATAGACCATCGGGATCCTTCCTCAGGTCCTTCATCCGGTCCAGGTACTTCATAATCAGTTACTACCATGATATCCTCGTCTGGAAATTCAAAGTTCATCGACTGGTAGTCGTCCACTGCCTGATGTGCCAAATGGTCTGCCAATACACTTCCCTTGATTTCTTTTTGAGTCGTGTACTGGATGTCATATTCCGTCAAGATCATATGCCATCTTGCTATTCTTCCGGACAAGGCGGGCTTTTCGAATATGTACTTGATTGGATCCATTTTTGAAATCAACAGAGTAGTGTGAGTCAACATATACTGTCTCAGCCGGCGAGCAACCCATACCAAAGCGCATCAAGTTTTCTCGAGCAGTGACTACCGGGTCTCACAGTCGGTAAACTTTTTGCTAAGGTAATAAATGGCTTGTTCTTTTCGGCCAGACTCGTCATGCTGCCCCAGCACACACCCCATTGAGTTGTCCAGTACTGTTAAGTATAAGATTAGAGGTCTCCCTTCAACCGACGGCATAAGAATGGGTGGTTCTTGGAGATACTCTTTGATCTTTTCGAAAGCGGCCTGACATTCATCATTCCAACGTACCACTTGATCTTTCCTCAGCAGTTTGAAGATTGGTTCACAGGTAGCAGTTAGATTTGAGATGAATCGGGCAATGTAGTTCAAACGTCCTAGAAAGCCTCTGACTTCTTTCTCTGTCTTGGGAGTTGGCATCTCTTGTATGGCTTTCACTTTGGCAGGGTCCACTTGAATACCTTTGTCGCTTACGACGAAGCCTAGCAATTTTCCAGATCTCACCCCAAAGGTGCACTTGTTTGGGTTCAACCACAGCTTGTATAACTTTAGACGGTCAAACAGCTTCTGTAGATGGTCAAGATGTTCCTCCTCAGTTTGGGACCTTGCAATCATATCGTCGACGTACACTTCGATCTCATGGTGGATCAAATCATGAAATAAAGCAACCATGGCACGTTGGTAAGTTGCCCCAGCATTTTTCAACCCAAAAGGCATGACCTTGTAGCAAAAGGTGCCCCATTGAATAACAAAGGTGGTCTTTTCCATGTCTTCAGGAGCCATCTTGATCTGATTATAACCGGAGAAGCCGTCCATGAAGGAGAAAACTTTATGCTGAGCAGTGTTGTCAACCAGGACGTCGATATGAGGCAGAGGGAAATCATCCTTAGGGCTGGCCCTGTTCAAATCCCTGTAATCAACATACATTCGGACCTTACCATCCTTCTTCGGCACTGGAACCACGTTGGCAACCCACTGAGGATAAGAAGTCACTGCTAGAAAACCGGCGTCGAATTGTTTCATAACCTCAGCTTTGATTTTCTCGGACATTTCTGGACGCATACGGCGGACCTTCTGTTTTACTGGAGGGCAATCTTCCTTGGTAGGCAGGTGATGAACCACAATGTCGGTATCCAACCCAGGCATGTCTTCGTAAGACCAGGAAAAAATTTCCACATAGTCATGCAGCATCTGAATCAACCGTTGTTTCACACTGATCTCTAGATTGGCACCAATCTTGACTTCCTTTCTGTCTGTCTCAGTACCCAGATTTATCGTTTCCACTGGCTCTTCATGTGGCTGAATGGCCCTCTCTTCCTGGAGTAGCAGTCTTGCAAGTTCACCAGGCACTTCGCAATCATCTTCACCTTCGTCTTCGGCTAAGTAGATCGGATTTTCGAAGTCATAACTGGCAGTAGCAGAGTTGTTACCAGTGAGATCCAAAGTGGATTGGAACCTGTATAAGTGAGTGTGTGTAAATATAGTTGTTTTGCAATATATAACAAAGAAAGAAAAGGAGCGCAAGATTTTGAAATGCAACAAATGTCCAATGTTTTTATTGATGATATATGAAAATGACACACAAAAGCCCTCACAAATGAAGTCACGGTGCCTCGGGTAAGACACCGAGCCATAAAAGTTTCAACATATTGTTTGTTACAAATTCAAAACAAAAGAGTTCATTACTGAGTGACAAAAGTAATAGGTGTGAAGTCTTTGGCAGTCCAGTTGCTTGGTCCACCGTCGGTTGTTGGGTAAATCCAGCTGTCGAATTCAATAGCATTTACTCCCGGGTTGGTGATGAACACAGGAGGTCTTCCAATCCTTGCTTTACAAACAGCCTTCTGAGCTTCCGCAGTGAAGCCCAAACCAAACTTGTCAGTCTTTGGAGTGAAATCAGGAAGTCGGCCCCAGTTTGCGCACTTACCCTTCTCAATAACAGCCCGGGCATCCTTTAAGAAAGCCATCTTCAAAGGAGGGTCTTCAATCACAGTTTCAGCTGATGCCAATGTCTGAGGCACTTCTTCAAAGTGTTGAAAGGGGGTATCAATGAATTCCCCATCAATCTCTATGTACCAGAACGAGTTGAGGTGGCTGACCATATACTCCTCTTCCCCCTGAACTGTCACAATTTTCCCTCTGACCGGGTACTTAAGCTTCTGATGTAGCGTGGAGGTTACAGCTCCAGCCTTGTGGATCCATGGACGACCCAGCAAACAGGAATAGGATGGACGAATGTCCATCACATAGAAAGTAGAATCAAAGACCTGAGAACCAACCCTGATTGGAATGTCAACTTCCCCATGTATCATCCTTTTCGAACCGTCAAAGGCCCGGACAACAATGTTACTTGGCTTGAGCTCTAAACCTTCACAATCCAGCCTGTCTAGAGCCTTCTTGGGTAATACGTTCAATGAAGAACCGGTGTCTACCAACACATGGGCAAGAGTAGTGCCCCAGCATTCAATGGAGACATGCAGGGCATCGTTATGGTTCTTTCCTTTGGCGGTCAGATCGGCGTCAGAGAAGCCCAACCCATTATCGGCAGTCAAGTTGGCCACACAATCGGTAAATTGATCAACAGACGTTTCTTGTGGTACATGGGCCGTCTTCAGGAAGGAGATCAGAGCCTTGGCATGGGCCTCTGAACACAACAACAGTGATAACATAGAAATCTTTGATGGGGTGTGCCCCAGCTGCTCAACTACGTTGAAATCACTTTTCTTAATGATCTTGAGAATCTCTTCCATCTCTTGCTGGGAAGCTTCAATAGTAGTTGTCTTTGGTACCTCCGTCAGGGCAGGCAAATCAGTAGCAATCCCTTTGCCCCGAGCGTCAGACGACTCGGCAGCAGGGGTAGAAACAAGAACTTGACTAGGAAGGGAAGCAGGCACACTTGCAGGTGTGATGATAAGAGGTTTCTGAATAGTTGGTGGCATAATATCTGGCGAGAACAGCCTACCACTGCGAGTAATCTTGGCAGGCCCGGTGATGTTGCTGACGCCGGTACTAGTATCGAACTCTTGTTTAACTCCAAGCACATAAACATCTGCCCCATAGTGCCATGGGACAGCTTTGTCGGATGTATAGGAGAGGGGCCCCGGAACAGTAATGATGATAGGAGCAATCTTCTGAGTGGACATGATTTTGACAGGCTTCTTTGAAGGAGCCTTAGGAGGGTTGTTGAAAATAGTAACAATAGACACATCTTCAGCGGGGACAGCAGGAACAACAATTTTCTCGAACAAGATTTCTTTGCTATCCATCAGGCTTTGGATACCTGATTTCAGCAAAGGACAACCAACAGGTGAAACAGCACATAGAAGGCAACCTTTACCACATCCCGGAAATAAACCGGCTAGCAACAGGTTCCT